>CM062574.1:26020912-27505287 GCA_031468815.1 Morus bassanus | reverse complement strand
GATCACTCCACAACTTTTCTCAATGTTTTTGTTTAACCATTTGTCATTTAGCTTAATGTTTTTCCCCTTCTGGCCAGAACATTTTCACGTGGTTTCTGAAGGTGATGATCACACATTACAAAAAAGACAGTGCCAGTATGTAGAATAATTGTTTCCATTTTCATGGCTTTCAAGTTAAGATTCCAAATAATCATCATAGGTGATGATTAAGGTTGATTGATGATTGAGATCATTAAGGTGATGTTGTGACTAAGTACTGATAGGGGAAGAAAGAAGGATTTCCATCTGGCAAAAACTAAACTTCTTTTATGGTAATTTTTGACATTAATTCTTTATATTTGCCTTAAAAGCTTTCTCCAAATTAAACATTCCCAAATTATCAGTAGATTCTGGTTCAGATAAAGTTCCTTGTGCTCAGGGAATTGCTTTCATGTTTTCTTAGATCATTGTTCAGTTGTTTTTCTGCAACCTCTTTCTCTAATCTCTGTAGTTTCTCTGTAGTAGGCTGGCCTTTTTCATAAAAGATGCTGGTTACATCTTCATTTCTATGAAGTACGTCATTTAGGCTTTGGAGCCTAAATTATTTTAGCTTGCAGTGAAGTTAATTTTGTCTTGATTTGCCTAAGTTTTTCAGAGTTGTATTCTGCTGCCTTGTGTATTTTCAGTTTTTTCATGAAGCTTTTTTATTATGCTGTTTTCTCCATGGAATTATGTAATATTTCAGTTATTTTTTAATCCAAAGGCTACTCATTATATTCAATGCTATTGTTTCCTTCCTTCCGGCAAATTTTAATACTTCTACATGATTTTTCTATGAAATTCTTAGAATTAGAGCTAAAAAACAGTCCTTAATTATTGGCTTAATCCATGAACGCTAGTGTATTCACTTTCACTTTTTTGTCCAGTCTTCATATTTGCACAGTTTCTGAATATTTACTAACATTTCACAAATTTCAGAAGATAAAAGTATTCATCTGGACATATACATCAAAAGTGTATTTTTCTTTGTTATTTCATCTCTATTTTATTTGGACATTCTAAGTCATCCTTCGAGAATGGAAATTTTGGCTTGTGAGCTAAGTGATCAATTACATGCTATGAATAGTCAATATGAGCAATTCGCAAACAATGCAGAAGATTGTGGCATGCTTACATAGAAGCAATTTGGTGCATGCCTACAAATAAAGAAAATCTGTTCACAAATGATTAATGAACACTAAACCTATAGTAAATCTTATTTGCAACGTGTAATTTGACCTGATATACATGAAATCAAATTTCAGTTGATGTTGCTTAGCCTTATTGTCAGACTTAACATTCCAGCTTCCTGTAATGACAGCAACATGGATTTTATTATAGAGCTCAACCTTCATAAACTGTTTCCCTTTTAACTGAATGACTGCTCTGTCCAGCTGCATCCTACCTGTTCTTCACTCACAGTATATGTCATTCCTATCCTTTAATATAATTGACTCATTCACTGTTTGTTGCATTAAGAGTGTGAGTCTAGCCACGTTCAACGAGCTACCATGGCCAAAATACTGGTCGTGCTCAAAAGAACTATCATGACTGGACCAATGCACACCACAATTTATTTGAGCAACAGAAACACAGATTCTTTGGATTGCCGGTGATAGTGATTGTCTGCAAAAGTATACACAAATATATAATATAGCAAATATTAATAGCAGTGCTGATTATAAATAATCTAAAGTGACTCTATATAGAGATTACTAAATATTTCCCAGGGAGACACTTGGTATAACCAAGTGTTCGAATCTTACCCAAAGGCGTCGCAATGCGGGGGAAGAGAGGCTCAGCCTGTCAACTGGTCCCAGTAGTCAGAGTGGTACGATGGTATCTTCCCTAACATCCTCTCTCCCTTAAGCTATATTTATATTATTTTTTAGCTTTCAGGTGGAGCTTGAGTGGCTCTAGTCATACATACCTTTGTTATGATTGGTGCAAAACTTTCTTGCTTTGCTTTTAAAGGTATATACTAGAAAAATTCGATGCACAAGCTCAGTGAGGGGTGGTCGCACCTTGGAGGCAGGTAACTTTTGGGATGGAGGTGTGTTTTGGTATTATAATGAGGTTATAATGAGCAAAGTTCATCCACAGGGCACGGTGCTGGCCAGGGCCTGGTTTCATGGTTCCATCTAGTTCCCAGACCTGCAGTGATTTATGGAGGAATGGGCCATGGAGCCTTCACTCCACTCCCTCCTCCAATTGTCTCTCTTAGAACTAGTACACCAAGTTACCCCAGTGTTACCACATCTAAGATTGCAGGGGCTGTTGCTTAGGGAATGATCACTGAACCGATATTCAGCATATCAATCATAGTCCACCCTGGAAGTTAACTTTTATGAAATGTGGATATAACTTTAGCCTCAATAATTTCAACCTCAATAATCTTACCCCCAGTAATCGCTCCACACTGTTATTTCAGAATTCTCTGCATTTTCATTTCTAGTCATCACACATCTACGTCCTCCAGCTGATGATATGCAAGGACCTAATGCAGCCAAAACTGTGTGCTTGGACTGCGCCAAGGACAGTGGAATAGTGTACAGTCTGTGTAGGAGGGCTCTGGATCTGTTTGCTGTTGGTGTGACAACTGTAGTTGCTCTCCACTGCAGCACAAGTGTTCTGATGCCACGTGGCCACCTGGACTCACATAGATCTCTCTCAAGGGAGGGTAATGTTCTTCATCTGCTTCTCCCTCCCTGTTAAGAGTTGATTATGTGGACAGCCTGGGACAAGTAGGATGTGAAGGTATTTTTCCACCAACCTGTCGGACATCAATTTGTGATTGCATTTCCAGGCCAAATTTGCTAAGGAAAACTGAATCAGGTAGCTGTCTGCAGCTGTCTTTTTATGTAGTTTGGCCTGTGACTCTCTAAAAACACATTCAAGGATATTTCTGTAATTGGGAGACAAAGCTGCAGGGAGCTATCTGGAAGGAAATGGAATTTTGTAATGGCCAATAAAACACTTATATGCTGTAAAATGGCTGAATTTATTATGTCACAAATTAATAAGAAATTATATATTTATTAAAATTACTGTACTAATATGAATATTACTTTTTAGGTATCATAGAAGCTATTATCTATCCTAGTAATTTTTTTGCATTAAAGAAACCCTACTGTCAGTAGCACTTTTGCCTAGATAAACAAAATACTTTTGAAACCAAAGTACTTGGCACCTAGAAAATTGCTGATTAGAACAGTATTTCTTTGTGTAGGATAATGTCACCACCATGACTTCTATGCCAACAGTAGCATTTTCAGGACTTTTTTGCAATCACACTTTACAAAAAGCGTTGGCAATGGCATTTCTGACTTCCAGATCTTTAAACATTGACAAACACAGTCCTTGCAATTGTTTTGTGGTGCCTATATAACTGTGTACCCAGGCATGCTCTGTTTAACATGTATGTTGATCAAGCACGATGTTTATTCTATGTGGGTGATTTTTTTTTTAAATGAAGCAGGCAAACCTAGAAACTACATACCCTTTGAAGCAAGTGCTTGTCACCTAAGGGAAAGAACATACTTGCTGCCTCTTACACTCACTTGTTCTGTGGGTGTCAGAAGGCAAGGAGGAGGGAAGAGAAGGTAAAAAAGGGTCCCATTTTTAGAATTTTAATTTAAGCATTAATTATCTTCAGAAATTAAAAGGGTTCCTCTGGCAATAGCTGCATAGGGTCTGGTGCTCAAAAGGGGCATGGTGTGGCAATGAGACATGAAAAGCTGTGAGTTTGTACTCTTCCTCCTCCTCCGTACCTCCCACTGAACATCCTTAACAGAAGAACAAAAACATTTCAGTTAGCAGTCTGTCTGCATCTGAAGGGAACTTGCTATTATGTACATAAGCATACATATATGCCTAAAAAGAATAGCCATAGTGCATCATTACCTCGCAATAGAGCATAGAGAAAAAATGCAACCCTGATACACAATTATTATGTGGATGTTAAGTGTTTGTTTGAAACCACTGCCTGTGTTCACCATGTCTCAGCATTGGTTGGCAATATCCATATCAAAATCTAGAAGATGATAACAAGTTAAAAATAATCAATAGTCATTTATCATTTAATTTATTACTACTTTCTCAAATTCTGGAAGAGTGCTTGATATAATCAGCTGAAGATATATCAGGATAATTTAATACATTAATAGTTAGAGGCTCCAACTGAAGCTCCAATTTCTTTCTGGGCTTGATTATAGATCTGTAAAATATTTCTTTCCAGCTACATTAATTGGTAATTTGGCAGAAAAAATTACATCAAATTAACCTCTGATAATCATCTTATACTAAGTGTGTTTGTATCTTCTGATTTGAGTATAGACAGACAGAATATTTAAGTGCATTAACCCTAGTCCACAGAGGGTACTACTGAGACTGTGCCCTTGGGATCACTGTCTGGACCCCAGCCTTGGGACCAAATGCTGTGTCCCGGGGTGCTAGCTCAGTTAGATGGCTTCTAAACTTCATCTAATTAGACTGTCCCTGAACCTAGCCTTACACTTAGTTGTTTGGCTTCTTCTGGACTTATCCCTACCCAGCTGGAAAAATTGGCTGATGAGTCAAATGATGAGGCCACAGAATGAAACACACCTTTAGAAGTCAGGCACTAGCTGCAAGCATCTGTTGGTCAGTAGATGGAGTTTGATAGGTCTGAGTTTGAGACTAGGTCTGTGGATCCAAGCATTGGATTAAGATCTGCTGGGTACTTGTGTGGGAACACAACTCTGACTGACTAACCTGAAGAAAGTGGTTAGCAATTAAAAGTTAATTACTATTATCCTTGTGTGGTAGGTGACCAGAGTAACACTCAATTCGCAATGGGATTTGGGCTTTCAGAAAGAAGTTTAGGACTATAATTCTCCATTTAAGATGTGACAAACAAATACCAGTTCTTCCTTCCCCTCCCTCCATCTTTTATCACACATGTGAAAAAGATCTCCAAAATGGTCTGGCAACAGGTGAGGGAAGACCTGGAGGCTAGGCTCCCACCTATAGTTGGAAGTGAATAAGGAAGAAAAGACGACCTTCACCGTTCCGTATCTGCCAGGTGTTTACTGGAGAAGTTAAAGTAGCAAAGTTGTAGCTTAGTAGGTCACGTTCTTGTTATTTTCATATATTTATATATCTGGGGCAATGCAGCAGGTGACAATCCTGTCAGACAAACAGTGTGAAGCAGGTGGAAGAATTAGATCACAGGTACACAGCAAACATTAGGCAATGACCTTCTTGGCAAGTTTTTAAAAAATAATAACCAATTTCTGACTAACTTATTGTAAACACTTATAAGCATATAGCTTTATATGGATGAGATACTTACACTGCACTGGGACATTACTGTCTAAGTATCAGAAGTCTGAAGTAGTAAAGTTAATTCAATGTGCAACACAATTCATAACAGCTTTAAAGTATTTGTCTGTATCTCTTTCTCTTTTCATAATTGGATGTGGACTTTTTCATCTGTGCAGCAAAATCACAGGTGTTCCATTATGGATTCTTACAGTATCACATAGCATATTATTTTCCCAGATCTGATGGTATTTACACTGGAGTTTGGAGTATCTAAAGCGAGTTTAACATTTAGAGTAATCACAAATAGTTACGTGATGATGTGCAAACCTGAGAACAGCAGGGAAATACACTTCTTTGCGGCATACAACATACAACTACACAACAAACACTGGACTGACAAACCCACATCTCCAGCCTGTCCTTATCAGGGGTGTCATACTGAATTTGAGTGAACAATTTTACTGGATGACAATATTTGCTAGGTCTTTAACATGTCAGGTTTTGTTAATTGTCTTTAATATCTTCATTGTTGGCAGTATGTTTTTTTCATTGAATCCTGCAAATGGTGCAGCCAACTGACCTGTGATTGCCAGTGCTTGATATGAACTTTTGGTGGTTAGTTTTGATGAGGCTCAAACTTCCTTGCATGATCACTTTCCCTGACTGAATAAGCACACTTCACAGAACAAACATTCTAGTGCAGATAGTGTTACCCAAGAAAGTAAAAAAAAAAAAAATTAAAAAAAAATCTGATTTTTAGATCTAATTTTTTTTCTAGGTTTAAAAAAACCCAACAACTTGCTACCAGTATTTGGCAATATTCCCTGCCTTCTGAAATAGTATGCTAGTACTTCTGGTAAGACCATCCATCAGGCCCACAAACAGAACTAGTAAACGTTAAAAATGTGAATGACTATTCCTGGAAAAACATTTGCGCTATTTATATTAGGTCTAATAATGAAAACTTATGGCAGCAAAAACACTCCAATTCATACTGAAATGATTCACGCTGAAGAAATGTTTCTGTGGAAAAGATGAACAGAATAGCCAGAAAGAAATTTCTAACAGCTACAAAGACTGTGACAAAAGCAGACATTGTGGCAGTAGAAAACAAATTGCCAGCTATTGTAAATCCCATTATTTTCTCAATGTGCCTAAATAGCGTACTACCAGGACTCCCACTGACATTACTAGTGTGGAAATAGAATATTATTGTGAATGCATTTTCAAAATATTATAGAAGCCAATAGGGTCCACATAACTGTCTATAGAATATGCACTATAAGCTATCAAGCTCTACTTCTCCTTTGGTGTCAAAAAGCAGGTTCCTTACACAGAGTGAGCCTGATTTTTGTTAAGGCCTCTGTTTTACCACGATAAATATAAGTAAATATGACTAGCGCATTCCCAGGTTCCGAAGACATTTTTACAACCTGATCTCCATTTGACTCATACAGTCTGCCAGAGTTTTGACATGTTTCAATTTCATCACAAGACTTTTTCCCTACATGAGGCATATTGTGAAGAAATGTGACATGTTATAGCTGAACATCATATCCATCTCTTCATGTTCACCCATGAATGGTTGGAGATGATTCCAGGTCAGTTGTTCTGGATACAAAACAGGTGTTGCTGTGTGCTACAATGATGCTGAGCAAAGTTTTTCCAAAAGATCTGTACAAAAAAAGTGTTTTGCGAAGATCTGTTTTATCTATCAAAATGCTTTTCCTCCCCCATGCTAAATTATTGGTTTATGCATAGTTTTCAAAAGAAGTGAGAGGGGTTTTTTAAATGCCATTTTTCTTTTCTACTCCATAGTTACATTGGAAAAAGCTCAGTCACACTTCATAAGACAAACAGTTCATTTTGTTTCTGACACATTGAGGAGGGTATGTACACACACACACACACACACACACACACACACACACACGCATCTATACTCCAGAAAATTAAGCTTGCATCATAACATTTTTAAAAGTTCCTAAGTGATTTACAAGCTTTAGTGATCAAAACAGTTTGAAGCTTTAAATTCTAAAGCAATCAGGGAAATAATGATTTTGGCAATAAAAGCTGAAGACTTAAAACACTGGCAAGTACACAGTAAGACTTGGGTTCACCAATACAATTGTAAATTCAGTTCTCCCAGCTCAATTGTTTTTGCTATCCTATGGCACTAGTTTAGATGCTTTTGTTCCCCATGGGAGTTTCACAGTGTATTAACTGATATGATAAGAAATAGTTTGCTTCAGATGTATAACTTTTAAAAAATAAAACCAGCAAACTGCTTCTTAAAGTAAAATGTACATTATTTCTAATTCTGATTATTCATACACTCTGATACCAGGTTCTTACATGATCCTAGAAGTTTAGATTTTTCAGCTTTTTGACTTAACTTACCTTATAAATTCAATGGGAAAAGCAGCCTCTTAAAATCATTATTTTGAATAGCCAGATAACTTGCTTGAGAGAGATGACTCTGAACTCATGGCTTTAGTATTTCAGATTTCTCCATCCTTTCCAGTGTAGAAGCTTTACTGTCATTGTCAAGCGATTTTAGGAAATTAGATTTCTCTAGTGGTGGCTGATTTTTATTTGGTCCATGTACATAAAGCCTTGTGTTTTCAATTCTTGCTTTGTAATTTTAACATGAGTAATTTGTTTAAATTAAAGTGTTCCATGAGTGTTTGCTGTAGGGAGCTGGGGCTGTATGAAAATACCATGTATATTAAGACTTGTGAATGTTGAGGATTGGCAGCACTGGGTTCGAGATTATAATTTTTAACATGCATGCGCATAGTACAAATTTCCAGAATGAGCTCGATTTATAAATCTTTCATTATGATTGTCAAGCCCAGAAAAAGTTTCTCACAGAAACGTGCGTAAAATCTTTTATGTGAAACTACATTTCCATATGGAATTTCATGCAGAATCATATGAATATTTGAGGAAAAGTCTTGCTACTGTTGTTGGTAGTTACAGTTTTGGTAAAGTCTGTAATATCTTCAAGATTATACTGTCTGTGTGTGTGTCTGTGTGTATGTGTTCGTGTACTGAGCACATGATTTTGCTGCAGCTCTACCTTCCTTTGCTTTGGTAAAATCTGATCTCCTGTTTACAATGAAAATTTCATAGAATACATGGGTTGTGAATATCTTGTGGGAGAGATTAAGTGGTACGCTCACAATAAACTGAGCGCAAATTTCTCATTGTGTAGTTTGGATTTCTCAGCGTGCATATATAATTTGGAGTATTTAATACAGTCCCTACAGCACACCTGAGGGAAGTGCAAATATTCACATGAATAGCAGCATGCATGCAGTACCAACTTCGCAATAGACAGAGAACAGATTTTCAATATGCAAAGTGTAATATATTTTAACTTGCCTGATAAAAATTTCTCAGCCCATTCAAGAAAGAACACAAATTTAGTAGCGTAAGTTTCATGTTTCATGCAAAATTAATTGTAAACTACACATGATTAAACATTTACAGCAGATCTCGCTCTTCTTTATGTTACTGGAACATTATGAGCTGGGTTATGTACATTCCATATCACATTACCCGTTTTCACAAAATACTCATTATATTGCATATTAAAAGCTTTCATGCAGGAGGAGTGTTAAATCTTGTAATACAAACTTCAGAGGATTAGTATGAATTTCACTGAGCAAGACAAGGTGCATATTGTAATATAGATTGGACACTCTACAGCTGAGTGAAACCTTAAATGTATGGATGCATTCAAAATAAATGATATGAGGGCATGTCATACTAGTATTTCTAAGAATATCAAACAACTACCAGCAATTTTTTCATACACCAGCTGCAAAAGTTAATAGATTTTACATTCTTGCACATCCCATACCTGCACGTGCACACACACACATCTGCCTACCTGCAATTATTTTTTTAATTTAAAACAAAAAAAAAGAGCAGAAAAAAATTCCCACAAATACAGAGTCATTATTAGAAATTTAAACAGGTCAGGTGACAGACAAGTAGTGTTTGGTTTAGGAATTGGAAGAACACTAGGGTACACTTCAATACAGTGGTTAGACAGCTAACGTATCAAGCAAATTCCAGCAGCTTGGAAATGCTGGTAACAAACAATGCAAATTCAACAACTGTGATGAATAATTCAAAGCATACCCTCAGTGCAAGCTTTCGCACAGGATTTTCCAGCTTGACACAAATTCAAATTTTATAGTGTTTGTGCAACACAAGTTTTCACTTTACACAAAACTTATATTCAATAAATGAAAATTATCTCACACGGAGAATTTCTATGCAAGGTGGCTGAATGTGCAAACTGTGTTTTGCAGGGCTTGTGTGTGTAATAGTCCCAGCAGTGGGCTTTAAACTTTGACTTTAGTTCTCTATTGATACAATCTAGTAAATAGCATTAAGAAGTACCTGTTGGACGTGGATGTCACCTCTTTGCTACCAGTTGTTCACATGTACACTGTGAACTTGTTTGCTCCTCCTGCAGCTTCTACAGTCTTGGTAGAAGACAGATTTTGAAGAGGGCATCATGAAACATGTGCTGTACAACCTATTTGCAATTGATGTTGCACAAATTTCTTCATGACTTGATGCCAGTTTGCCATCAAAACAGACACACTAAACAAAGAATAGAAAACAAAAGAATTGCCTATATTTCTTAATGGCATCTGCTTTAAGTTTGGAGGGACAAAGCTGCCTTTTCAGTATATAATCTTGCCACCTGACTTGCTAGCTGTTGGTTCTCTCTGAATTCTAATAATTCTGAGGGAGCAATGAGACATACTAGAGCGCATTTCCTCCTGTCAGCCAGCCAAAGGATTAGAGCTGGAGCTGCTATTCACTACCCAACCTTAGCATCAAAACAAGTATTTCTTTTTTTTTTTTTAAACTACAGTTTGAATTTGCTAATGACAAAGGGAACTCCCAGTGGGTGTGACAATCATGAGATAATCAGCTTTAGAGGATTAGAGGACCCCAGGGGTGTGATTAGCTCAGGTTGGCCAAGCCCTCTGTCATGAATTAATTCAGAAATGAATATTTGCATTCCAACACTGCATCTTAATGAAACCAATTTCCAGCCTAAGAAATATTTTTCTTTTTTTTCTGTTTCTTTCTTTTTCTTTTTTTTTTTTTTTGTTATGAAAAGCAATTCACATTGCACAAGACAATTGGCAGCTGTGGCTAATGAAATGTGAGATGATTAAGCAATAAGGATCTGAATTTTGTGTGATTTACTTCTGCCAATGATCTTTGAATGCAAAAAACATGTTCATTGTTATTTTTAGTCGGTCTTTTTCCTACACTTTAGTTAAATGCTTGGTGGAATATTTTCAATTCATTTGATTCCATGGTTGACAATCAGATAACTTTTCCTTCCATAATTAGCAATTATCAACTGTACAAAAATACTGAATGCTGTTGAGTTTGCATAATAAACAAAAAGCAGAAGTGATGGTAGCAAGTTTGCTGAACTGAAAATATATCTTTTGTGCACTTGACAGCTATTTGGGAATTTGAAATGGTGTTGCATACTTACAAATGCACTGGCGAAATGGCCTATATGTCTGACAGTTATATTAAATCCAAGCAGGCAAAATTATTGCCTGACACAGTTTTAGCCAATGCATTTGATAAAATAGGCCAGAGAAACATAATCTGACAATGCAGCAGTAATTTAAATCTGTTTTATCAAATAAAGGAAAAGAATTATGTGCAATAAGAGAAACAGATACAGATTTGTATGGGTAACTTTTTGCTCTAAGAGAGTTCATTATATGTACGGAGGATAATAGATGAATAGCAACCACGTGGGCTGCTTAGTATGGCTTACATGTGCATGATCTCTCTTCTTTATATCCATTTGCCTGCTGGTTCCACAAGCTGTTCTTCAGTGTTGGCAATTTCTTGGATACACTTTTTTTTTGTAATCTACTTGTTCTGCTCATGTTATCTCAATTTCCATGTCTATAAAATGAAGATGATAGTGATGAACTCTCTAAACAGTGCTTTGAAATTTAGTTACAAAAAGCATTAAATGCCATCAGTAAAAACAATTAATTTTGCCACTTTCTTGCCTGAACTTACTTTTCATTAAAAATGTTTATTCTTCTCTTTGGGGAAAAATAAGTATATTTCCATTCAGTACTGCCTGTGTTCCCATCAGAAATTGTTTTTTAACTGAACAAAGATATCCTATAGTTTTCATTTCTGACTTTCTGCTTTATCAGTCCATTCTTCTGTTATATCCACCAAATATTAGTTAATGTGTTTATAAAACATTGCCCTTTGCTGAATTTTGTTAGATTTTTCTGTTACATTCCCTGGCTGAAACTGATGATTATTTTTTGGTTTAATTGTCTTCGTTGTCTGCCTAAGTACTTCAAAGCACTCAGCAAAATCTGAACTTGTATTTCTTCACCAGTAGTAGCAATAGTCATAGCTGTAGCCCTGATGACAGAAAAACAGTAACATTCTGTAAAAGCCAATACTTAAGCCTCTTAGCCTGAGTATTAAATTGTCCTATGCTATGTGGACGTGGAGAAAGGCAATGAACAGAGATTGGAGTTGATGGGCTTTCACAGGCTTTGTTGAATTGTAATGTGTTAATCCAAAACCTGAAGGTTAGCTGCTCCTTTGTTCTTAGTGTTTGCATCTGCCTTGCTTCCTTAGAGCACTTCTGTACTTAATATTCTTTATTAACATTTTAAAAGAGTGTCTGTGGTTCTGTATCCCTGTTGAGATTCTCCTCCCTTGAATCCCTTTGCAACCTGTTTTTCTCTCTTCCCCTATTAATCTCTCCTTGAGTACGCTCCCAGCACTGGCAAATTTATCTGTGGGGTGTATGGTTTGAGGACTATGCCTTAAAAAACTGAAAGTCTAACTGGAGTGGTGCAAATCTTATCTTATTGTTATATTCTGCCATAAAGCACTAAATATAAAATAAAGTAGTCTTCTTGTGAGCACCGGAGTCATCAATAGCCCAACTGTGGAAAAATTTTAGACATAATTCTCATTTGATTTTAGTGGGTGCGTAAGTGCCTCCGTAATTCTGGCCCCCAAAGACAGCTGAAGAAACAGCTTTTAACTGTGAATGGTCTTATCTTATGCAATGGAAAGCAGTCAGCAGTGAAGGCAACTTCATTGATAAGACTGCAGTTCATCCATATTCAATGTAGCACACTGCCAACAAAATTTTATTCTGTATTCAGCCTAATAAATCCTAATAAGCCCACAACCATTGTATAGGGACAGTACCTTCCTAAGGTGCACGTTACCAGTCTCAGTGGGAAGGTGCAGAGAACTAAATGGGCTCCTTCCAATATGACTGCAGCCAAAACAGCCACTGTTTGAGGTGATCTTTTTCCCTGCAGCCACAGTCAACAAAACTGCAGAGCCGCTGGCCGTCAGAGTGCAAGCTGCTACTGTACACAACCGAGCAAATAATGTTGCCAAACCGAGAGTGCTTTGCACAGCTGGCCCTCTGCTCCTCCAGAGCAGCCCATGGCTAAGCCTGCTCAGATCCAGACAAACCACCGACTTCATGAAGAAAGGCTGCAGAAGCTGCAGAGTAAGAGGCTGTAAGTTGCCCTGTTTTCTATATTGGCTATTTCTATGCAGATATATTATGTTGCCCTGTTTTCTATATTGGCTATTTCTATGCAGATATATTATGTCAGAAAAAAAGGAATAGAGGGACCAAAACATAAAGATGCAGACAGATGTGTCCAGCACGACATTCATACTGACAGAAACGTGGGTTGAATGCATGCATGGGGACTTCAGAAATTCCACAAGGTGCCTTTCTGTATCTTCAGGTGCTGCTGTGCCTCAAAACTGTGGCCCTTAAAGTTTCCATTTCAGGTATTCAAGTACTTTGCAAGTTCCATTATTTCACAATTCCAATTCTTAAGTACTGATTCCCTTCATGTATAGTGAACAGATTTGCCTTTTTTTTTTTGCAATTCAGCTTGAATGATTCACACTATGCCATTTTAGGATGATAAACAACTGTGGTACAATATATCTTTCACATTTTCCTTAAAAGGGTAAAGAAATCTTTAAATTGTTTTAAGCTGAGTTTTATCCAAATAAAAAAGCGTTGGCTGCATCTAATCAAATAGCATGGATAATAGGTCACTGGACTGAATAGATTCTTCTCAAGCCCCTAATGCTATGATGAGCATAAATGTGAAATTTCAGAACACAGAGCGCATTACAGAAAATGGATTTTCAGCAGTCACTCAGAGAAATATCCTTTCAGATGCTGTATTTTATTTACAACAACAAAAAAGTTTTAATCTTTTATTAGAATACAACTTATGGCATTTTTTATTAGGTTTATTCTGTAAACAACTTCCTAAGCTTAACTGGAAGGGTAGGTAAGTGGTAGTAATGCAACAAATACGATGGAGATGGATAACTGGGTTTTGTAATGGTCTTTTAATCATAATGCTGTTTGACAGCAAGGACCACAGAAAAAGTCATATTCAGCACTCACAAAAAGTACAAGAAACCTGGCTTCTGTACTAAGTTAGGTTATAAAAATATCTATTCTGGAATTTGTATATGGTGCTCTAAGTTTCTGTTATTGAGCAGCACTCCCTTTTTACAGTCACAGCCAATGGAGTCTGCGCCAGGTCATTGCTTCAAGGCATTGGGGTGTTGTAGTAATGGTAGGGACCAGCTGCTAAAAGGCTGTGAGTCCTTGAAGCCCTCAGCCTGTGTTCACTCCATGAGTACAGTCCGCATCTAGTTAGATGAGTACGGTCCGCATCTAGATCAGCCATCATTTTTGCACTGGTTCTGTGTCCACCCTGACCCACATATTGGAAAAATTTGACTCTTGGGGTTTCTTAGCGAAGAGGGTACAGAGAAGGATTGAAAAGACAGGTACTCTGACCAATATTATAAAACATGAATTAAAGCTTCTGGTCCCATGTAGCATGATCCAAGGTGCACAGTGTCTCAGGGGACATTTGCAGATGACCTGCAGCTAGCTCACAGGAGATGGATCTTAACTCTTTAATACAGTTTCTGTGTCCAGGACTGAAATTTTCCTTGATAAGGCAGGAGTTGACCAGGTTTGCTTCCTGCAAAATTAACTGTCAATATGAAACCCCTTTGTAAAGCTTCTGTTAATCAACAACGAGTTATAGAACCATAAAGAAAATGTCCTCACTTAGCAATAATACAAAGGCCTAACTAATCCATACATTGTTTTAGTTGTCTATATTTTCCCTATAAAATTGGTAGGAAGGTCTTCCAAAGACTCCTTTTTCGCTGTAAAAGTTGCTAACTTTGGATTTTGTGCAATATTTTTGCACTGTTGTTCTAGTCTTCCCTTACACAAAATAGTAATTGAGTAAGCATCATGGACACTTAACAGTCAATCCAACATCTGACAGAGCTCACATGCAGATTAACTTGCACATGTTTTGTTGCATTTCTGCCTCCTGGTAAAGGAACAGCCGAAGTCAGTGTTTCAAATTCGAGAAGATTTTTCTTAACTAACATCTAAGTACCAGATAGCTGGCTATTCTGTTTGTAAACACAAAGCTGTAATTAATACATAATAAATTTCAAACCTAGGATACAGGGTCAGTTTCCAGAAGGCATCCAGAGTATATGAATTTATGTGACAGATTTGTAACACGAATGTTCCCACAACAGAGTCCTCTGGGGAAAAATGCGTACTCGTTTTCACTCCTGTAAAATTTAAGCATGTCCAAACTGATGTTTAGCATGGAAACAACTCTGCAGTGTGCAGTGCTGCTGTGTAATTATGAAGCATTTTAGAAAGTAGATGTAATAGCTATTTTCCAGATATAAGTATCCAGACCCTCTCACAGCAGCAAAAGTAATTATCCTTCTTTTAAGTAATAAGTGCTTGCTAACCAATATTCCACCACCATACCCCAAATAGAAGTTTTGGCTTAAGAGCACAAAAAGAATTACTTTGCTTGGTATTCATTAAATAATTTGTTCTAGAAAAAGCTTTATAGCAGATTGTTCTATTTCTGAAAAGGACATTCAAATGTTTGCTTCAGTGATAAATCAAAACACCTTTCATGAGAGGCACATTGCTGGGCACACACGCCTTGCAAAATCTTAAACTTAAATAAGTTAATAAACTTAAATATATGCATTGTACAGTAATTTCAAAAGACCTCCTGTCCCTTTCCAATGTAAGCCCTCTTTTAAAAAACAGAAGTCTTTGGAGATGTATGATCTACGATAAGATATTGCTATCAGCCAACATCCGCTTCAGAAAAACAGGCAGATTCACCACCTGACAGCAAGGTTAAAAATGAGATTTGATCAAAAATTTTCCCCAGAATTAATTAACTGAAGGGTAAAAGCTTATTTTTCAAGGCCAGGCTTTCTCTGATTGTTCTACGTTTATTTTCTGTGTTTTAATTTTTTGATGACAGCTTTCTGCCTGTCCGCTAGCACTGTCCAAATCCCTTTTGATTGCTTTTAGAAGGAACAGGGTAGCTGCTTAGCTGGGAAGGAGCGGAGGCACAGAATGTCCTGCTCTCTCCACTGCCTTGTTTGGATGGGGAGACGGTCAGCTGTGAATGTCATAGCTGCATTTGGGATCTTCCAGAGTGAAAACTTTCAGGAAATCTCTTCTCAGAAGAAAAAAATGTGATTTCAGTTGTCTTCTTACTCGGCATTAAGTTTTCTCCAAAATCACACAGATTATTATTTTCCTAATATCTGTAAAGAAAATGAAGGTACCTCTGCAAACTTTGTAGCCTAGGCCTGTGTCTAATACCTGCCTATTGAAGGAAGAATCCTTTGCAAATGCATTGAATACTTGGGATTAAAAGTTTAAAGGTAAAAGTAAAACAAAGAACACTCATGCAATTTATAGAAATATATCTGAGAGGGAAGAAGAGGGGGATTTGACAGAAAGCAAAAGGTGAGGTGAGATAAATGATGCTAAGAATCTGTCTTATAATTAAAAATTCTAATTACCATGTCTATATCCAAAAACATACTTTTAAGTAGAAGTGTTGTTTAAAGACATCTGGTCATCTGGCTACGGCTCAAAATAGGAACTCTTTGGTGAGTTTCTGATTTTGAACTGTCTCTACTAGTATTGGGTGATGTAATAAATTAATACAATAGCATCACAACTTAATGATTATTATCTGACTGATTTATACTGTTTCCTTGAAAATAACCAATGCTCTAAATTCTCTGAATGAAATTCAAACTTACTAATATTAATGAATTATACAAAAGATAGTTTTATATCTTGCAGTTATTCATAAGTTGAAGTAAAAAAATACCTTCAGAACAAGATCTGTATCACCCTAAATCAGCAAACAAAATCCAGGGAACTGAATGAAATACCTGCCATCCTATTGAGGGAGTCTGGGCACAACTTTGTGCATATTAGGTTTCTTTTGCATCAATTTGTCAGTCATCTTCTTAGTGAGAGTCATACTATTGGAATGAAGGCTGACTTTAAATGGCTAAAGTTCATACTGGCCTTAATCTCACCAGTCAAAAGGAGCAACAATGGAAAAGACCCTGCTTAAAACAAATAAACCGGACATCTTAATAAATATACAGAAAAAACATATGAATGTGAATGTCACTGCGTGATTTTAGTTAACTGGCATCTCAGTTAAACCACCATTTTTTAAAGTTTATTGCTCATACAGCTTTGATCTTAAATAGTAAACTACACTTGCTTTTCTTTTCCCCTTCATTCATACAAAATTTGGACTTAAAGCTTCTATTTCTAAAGGAAATGTGGACTCTGCTAGCACAAAAGTCCGGCAACACGCCCTGGGTAATATTGTGCATGGTGTGGTGTAATCAAAGATTAGCTGCCAGGGCTAGCTATATGTGTTCTAGTAAACTGGTCCAAGTGGAGCCCATAACATGCCCAGCAATATTACATTAACATCCATGTTCACTGGCGAGCAGGAAGTTAAAAGTATGACATTGATTCTTGACTGCTGAGACAGTGCGCCAGGAGCTTCCTGGGAAAGACCAAATATAACACTGATCTTTTAATTCTGGAGGGGTTTTCTGCTGTCATCACCAGAGAAAGGTTGTAATGTCCAGTACCATACCACCATCTAGACATCTTCACCAGCTATCCAGTTTGCCTAGTGTTAGTATTTGCTCTGAAATATGAGATCACCATGGAAACTAGTTAGTGTGTATAATATAGAAGTAACGTGGTTATTACAGCTTTGTAGTCCATGCTGTTACGTGTGAACAGGTTTCTAGATCAGCAGAATACTTCGGTTTCTCTCATTTGGCACAGTTATGTTTGATCAGCAAAGAATGTTAGTTACCAAAGATGACTTTTCATGTGATACAGTGGTGTTTAGTCAAGTGTGAGATGTGTTACGTTGGATCTCAGATAGGGAAGTGAGGTATTAATCAAACTTGGAGCATCTTCAAGTTAGGTCCTAAGCCTAACATGCTGAAGCAGAACAAAACGGTACAAACATGAAGGACTGTAGAACAGAAATTAAGGGAAAATGTTCCTAACTCTCATAGTAGTGATATTCTGGAAGAGCTTTCCACTGATAAAAGGACGGTTTCAGATATGGAACTCTGTTTCTGTAGGACACTTATTTACAGTAGTGTTTCAGTGTCAGAAGACTGGCCTTGATTAACTGAGTTTCCTTCCTGTCTTTCTAAGGCTGCTAACATGCAGGTGTACGTGTAATTTCACCCATCTGAACTATGTCAATAGATCAGTGGGAATGTTCACAGTACCCTTGTTAATGTGGTTAAAGGCTGGGAGGATCAGGGCTTTGACTTTCCCTAATTTAGGAAAAGGATCTTACGGGTCCGAACTGGTAAGTATTAGAAAAAATACAGTTTGAAAAGTCTGCTCTGGTATATGCAGAGAAGGCTGTGGTCCCACAGCACAAATCAGAAATATTGAGGAACGCCCTTAGAGTGTTTTGGACATTTCTTATTTGCTTCATCCCCCAAAAGAATAAGGGAACTTGTGATCTACAAAGTTGGGTGCCCTTTGGTTTTTCTTGAATTCTGCATTTCACTTGCACACTTTCCATGTGACTACTCGTATCAAGGAACAGAGTGCATACTTAGTAAGTGTCTTCAATCAAACTCAGGTTTCACAAAGATGATTTAAAATTACATCTCCAACTCTAATCACGCATTACTTCATATTAATACAGGTTTTAAGTTTGAGTAGATTTTATAGTATAAAAAAGCACCTTCTTTATCTCTATATGAGTCAAGTGAATAATTTGCCATGAATAATTTATAAGATGAATTGAGGTTCCTCTTTCATGTACCTCCTACGTGAAATAATTTCATTTATTTTACTTTTTTCTTTTTTTTTCTTTTTTTTTTTTTTTTAAATTCTGAGGTAATATGCACATCTGAAAGCTGAGCTTCCTTACCTTCTGGTGCCTGGTCAAGCAAGATCCATGTTTCTGTATCTTGAATGGATGAGCAGAATATAAATATGTTGTGGAAGCAACTGTTTTAATTACAGATTTTAAATCTGCTTTTGACAAACACTGCTTAATACGAAACATGCTCTCAGAAGTTATTACCAGGAGTCATATGAATAGGATAAGACGATTACAAAAATCAAATACAACAGGGTAATCAGAATCATCTCTCAATTCATGTGCAGGTATTTTTATGGTGAATCCTCTTTTGGAATAGGTATACAGGAGGTACGTTGCCTATTTTAAAGGACCTAAAGTACCCCTGAGGAATAGAGCAGTAAGCACAGGCAGAGAGCGTGCTTTCTGGCTCTGTGGTGCCTTTTAGGAAGGTCTCCAGAGGGAGCAGCATTATACGACAGAGAAAGCGTGGCTGAGACAATCACATTATTCCTTTGGTACATCAAAGACTGTGCCCAGTATACAGGCTAGGGCAGTCTCAGTCCCTTTTTAATATGTGCCAACAGCTAGACCAATTCCAAGTTGTCCAAAAGAGAGGAAGCAGGAGCTGCCTCCCTCCTATGTCTGTGCTGAGCTCTGCACCACCTCAGAATAAATTAGGCCTATGATACCTACTTTATAGAGAGTTTCAGATTCTTAATCCCATTTAAATTTTAATGCAAGGGCTTGTTATAGTTTCTATAATTTGAGGCATTAAAAGCAGATGAAGCATCTTTAATCATAAAAGCTTCATTGCTCTAATTTATGATACCTGCATTTTAAGCCCTACCATAAAGTGGATTGTGTTTGGGGGATGATAGTTCACAGTAAGAAAATGTGATCCATCAGGAAACCTGTTTACATTAAAACATTTTGACAGCGGCAGTAATTAAACCTGTTTCCCAGGTGCAGAGCAATATTTTAAATGCCCCCCCTGGCTACAACACCATTCAGGTTTGTCTGTCTTTCTCCCTTATCTACTGCAAAAACAAGATAATGAGAAGAGGGCAAAATATGAGGAGGGCTGGACTAGCAATTAATAATCTAAGTATATAATCAGAACGTTAAAATCTCATTTTAACTGATTTGTGTATTAGTTTGTATGACACTGAAAAATTATTTTGTGCATTTCCATGTGTCTGAGAAAGAGTAAATGGGAAATCATGGCACCAGTGCTTGCTCCTATGACAAGTTATAGCCTAACACGATCATTTCTGACTTTGAAATGTGAGTTGGCTTTAGAACACAGCTACACAAACCTTTTTATGCAGACAGCATGTGATTTTTTTCTGTGAACTTTTCTTTGAGTAACAGTGCATGAAGCCTGGCAAATCCTAAAAACCTGATGAACTCATGAAAGCATAATTTGGACAAGTACATACTTGTGCCATGAAGCCAAGGGTAAGATCTTTTTGACTTACTATTTGGCATAAATCAAACACTGCTCCCTGTCAGACTGCTAAAATTCTTTTAACACCCCACACCCAGGCTAACTTGTTTCCTATCAGCCCCCTCCTTAAAAGCCCCAAACTGACAGGTGAATGGGTACTTAACCATCTTTTGGGAGTAACCAGTCAGTCCCGCTCTCATCTTCATCCACCAGAACAGTGCTGCATTTCCAAACCATGCATCTCAAATCTTTGGAGGCGATCTTTGGAAGCAGGGTCCCAGGCATGCATCTGCTTTTGGTACTATAGCCAACATATAATTTTCTTCTCCTGAAGGCTTGGCCCTGGCACACCTCGCTGTTTAACTCTTTCCTGGTTTTGACTGCATTCTCAAGGTCACTATATCAAAAGTGGACAGCTCAGCCTGGGAAATTTGATGTGGGAGGGATGTGGTGACTCCTGGCAGCGGGCTGAAGGCAGGAATAGCAATCCACTCATGAGAAGTTTTGAGAGGGAGCAGGACAGTCGCAGGAGGTCTGAAAAAGAAAGGTTTTAATACCACCCTATCTCACAGTCAAGTGTGTCTGCCTGCCTTTTCCAATGCAATATTTTCTACAGCGGATGAATGGAGAATTTTCACCATTTGAAAATGCTTGACAGAATATATATCTTGTGCTTAATTGAAGTATTTAACATTTAAGGACACCTTTAAAAATATCAGAAAGCCATAATTACCAAAATACTAAATGTCATCATTATTGTTCCTACACAGCTTATATGCAAACATGTGCCGTTCCCTGGAGCTTGAATTCACAGGAAATGAAATGGAAAGGCTTTTTTCCTCTTTCATGTATTTTTTTTTTTGCATATTGTGAAATAAGACATTGCACAAAACTGGCGTGTCACTTGTACAATCTATAGTCATTAAAATAAAACCTTCATCATTGAATAAGAAACTCTGGGAACACCTTCATATTCAGTACTAATTCCAGTCATTTCTATGGCTGCTCACCAGCTCTGCACTGTGGTCAGGAAACTATGTAGAAATTTTAGTAGCATGGGTCTGTGCCTGGTGTAAATGAGACCCACTTCAGAATAAAAGGGATTTTTGAGTGTTTATTACTTTCTGTAAATATACAAATATATACAAATATTTGTTAGAAGCAAAAGCCACTGTTCACCATCCATTTTACTGATAATGGAAGTGATCTGATTTAGTGCAGCTACAATGATCATATTTTTATAAGTATGGTCCAGAAGCTATTTGTTTAAAAAGCACAACAAAACAGATCACCCAAGACATTGCTCATGAAAGAGAAAATATGATCATTATTCATATAGTTATTGTCAGAGGGCATAAGTGGGCATAGTGAATGAATTGTTAATACTATACATGTCCTAATACCTCTACCTGCTGCTCAGCTGAAGCACAGCACACTCATTTCTATCTGGGTTTCTAGGGTAAGAGGCTGCCTGGATCACCAGAGGACTGGCAAGGACTGTCTCCTAAGCAGCATAAGAAATATCTGTTAGGAGTTGTAAAAACCTGTACTACAGGAAAGATCATAGTTTGCAACAATGACTTGTGTTAGTCTTACAAAACCGCAGCTCGATGCCATGCTGTGTGCTAGTACTCTCTCTGTTTAGTGTTTATATACCAACTGTCAAAGTACTTCTGTAACCACAGGACTGGTGATGTCCTGTCTTCTTCATTGGAGAATTAATTGTACTTGTTTTATAGTTAGCTGTTAAGGAGATTAGGAAGGTGAAGCATAGCAGGGTAGCTGTGGTTGCATGGCAACTGGAAAGAACAGTAACATTGAGTATTCTTAATTTTTTTAGAACATATAGATCTTTGTGCCATCGTATGAGTATTATTGCTTCTACCACTGTGCCTCATTTTTCCAATTTGTTAGCCAATAGGTAATATCCTTGATGTTACCAGTTAACCCAAGAGCAAAATTAGACATTGGATGCTGTGATGTTAAAGTCAGCTTCCTAATTCCCAGGCACGGCTAGCCCTAGAGGTTACTCTCAAGAAGCAGCATAGAGGAAAAGGTCTATCCTCGTACAAAAGACCAGCTTTGAGGTTAGTCAGCCAGTGCTGTTAGCTGCTTGAGTGTATGGTGTCTCTCCTGTCTGCTGAAACAATA
Source organism: Morus bassanus (assembly GCA_031468815.1). Taxonomy (NCBI): domain Eukaryota; kingdom Metazoa; phylum Chordata; class Aves; order Suliformes; family Sulidae; genus Morus; species Morus bassanus. The sequence goes on along the minus strand of CM062574.1, from coordinate 27,483,018 downwards.
GATCTATTTGAAATTTTGTTTACTTTCCTCCCACAGGGCCATTTCTTTCCTGTTAGGAGGGCAGGAAGACCAGGCCATCTGTTACAAGAATGGCATCTATAAGAACTGCATTAACTGTACTTTAACTCATCTTCCTTGATGATTTCCCCACTTGTGGCTCCGACTGCTTCATGTTTTATTTCTGACAAACAAAAGAGCCTTATTAAAGCAGTGGTTTGCTTCATTCATTTTTGAAATAAAAACTCAGTGAGTGATGGGGTGTCAAGTGTAGACTAGACTGATTTTGTTCAGCTGCCTTTAAGCATTTGACATCACTCGCCCACCCTGTGGTTTTCTTCAGTGGTTACTTTAAAATAAAAGAAAAGGAACAATAAAGGGGTGTCCACAGAGCTTCCCACCGGGGAGCAGCAGACGTTGGGTGGACTCAGCAAGCACCATGGCACTCAGCTGGTACAGGGCCTCGGAAAGCCTCCCAGGCCCTGCCACCCCAGAGACAAGTTCCATTTTAAGCTCTTCTTCCCTCTCTGTAGGCACCTGAACCAGCCCATTCCTAGGGAAAAGCTGCTGATTTCATCAAGCCCGAATGGCAGTGGGGCTTTGGAGGGCAGGAACTGCGAGGGAAGGTGGGCATGCTGCCCACACCGCTCAGCACCCCTCTCCTCTGTACCCACTGATCTGCCCAATGCCAGACAGAAAATAAATATAAAGGAATCCCTTATGCCAAAGCCCCTTTTTCAGCCTGAACACTTTGCTGGGAAGATCAAGCAGGGACCTGGAGTTTATGAACATTGACAAGGAACCGTTTTCCTCAGTTGATGAACTTCAGCGAACCCTGTGTGTGCATTTGCTTGGCTGGTACAATTCTCATTGTCTCCCAAGAAGCTGATGAGAGCATTTTGAAACAGCTAAAAATTGTATAAACATGGAAAACTAATTTCTTATATTTTAAAATATTGACTAGACTAGCAGATTTTATAACTGATGCATAAAAATTTTCTTTTGCATATTCTGCCTTTAAGACTTCTTTTTATAAAACCGCCTTTATAAATCCTCTTTTGCGACTTCCTATTCACCCTTTTGTTCAAACCTTTTTGAGAGTTAACCCAGATTAGAATTCATCATCTCTACAAAAAATGAGATGCAAAAGGTATTCTTTCTTCAGTGTGCATCTCCAGCCTTTCTTGACAGGCTGTCAAGAAACGTCTCTAAAAAGCCAGGTTAGGTCCTCAGAGACAACCAGTGATGCAGTTCTTAGTAATGTGCTAAAACCCAGTCAGAGTGCACCTTATTGTTGCTGTGTGCAGTGATATGACACCTGAGTTATTTGTTTGCTCTGCCATAAGATAGCATTAGTGGAAATAATGTGAACAGATCACTCATTTGTGGAAATATTTATGATGCTGCTTTCGAGGGATCATTCAATTTGAAAGCAGATGGCAAAGCATGGATATTCATGGACTACTTTAAAAGCTATCTTAGGTAAAATGTTTTCATACAGAGCAGCTAAAGCATGTAACAATCTGATATTTTACAACACTTATTACTTAATGTTTACATATATTTACAATAAGTCTTCATAAATGCTACTCAAGCAAGAATTTGCTAGTTCCAGTTTTTATTGTAGTATATCCCATGAGTTCTTTATTGCTCAGGCCCGTGACCCTGCAAATACCTACACGAGTTAAACAACAGTCAGTTGAGGGGGCCTACTGTGTTCAGCAAGACTGAGTGTTTGTAGCATGGCAAACTCCAGGAACATGTGGTGTACATTGAGATTTTCAATTTTTTGGGGATTTGGGACGTCCAGCTTATGACAGCTAGAAGAAGTCTAGCTTTAGAAGTGATGAGCTTGCCTGCTCAGAACTGCAGGATCCTTCCAAGGATCTAAGGACCCTTATGTTGGGTATCCAGAAGACAAATCTTTTCTAAATATATTGTCCAAAGGCTTTAATATTCTGCAAATACAAATTCAGCTAAACATGAGGTAGCTGTTTAGATCATTTTACATCCTTCTTCCCTAATTGCCCAAAGACCAGTTTTCAATGGTTCAGTGTTTAGAAAAGGTGGTGAGTAAAAGTCTGTTAATTGTGTTGAGTTGGAGGACTAGCCTTTTTCATGGAATAGGTGATTTAACACATATTCACATGCCGCAAACTTCTCAGCTTCCTGACTGCATTTGGTATCACTCACCTGGCACTTCCTGTGCTGCTTCTTATTTACTGCCTTCTGTCCTTCAAGGTACACCCACATGCCCCTTTTGCACAGTGGCTTTAAAGACCTGTGCACATTCCAGCAGCAATATTCCACATGTTCTGTTATCCAAACCCACACACTTAAGTTTGATGCAAAAAGGAAAAAAAAAATCAGATTGGGTTTTAAAATTATTCCCTTAGTAAAACTTATGACACAGGGTTTTGATTTACATAGTTCATCTGATGTTCACTTGCAATTTTCTTGTTCTCAGTTGTCTGATATTTAAGGTATATCCCCACTACACTGATGTACTTCAGGCGTGGGCTATGTGCCTACTTTTGGTGGGGCTTGGTCCTGGGTTCACAGCTGGAGCTGTTTGGGGTGTCATTGCCTTTCAGCTGTTTGCAATGAGTGCTGTGCTGGAGGCTGCTTGATTTGTGAAGGGAGTGGGCAAGAGAGGGCTTTTTCTTGTGTCTGGGAGCATGGGCTTGGCTGCAGCACAGGAGCTGGTTGGAGTATGTGGGCTGTTGTTTGTCTTATGTAGACCCATTTCTGTAGGGCTGGGAGGTAAGTTACTGAGGTTTTATGTTGCTGAGGCTGCTGGACTCTGGAAGATGAGTAACTTCCAAGAGAGGAGGTAGGGACTGAAGTGCATTAAGATGCCACAACTGTTACCTAAGCAAATATCTTCTGAAGTGCTTGGTTTTAAATTTGCTGGTTTGGTTTCTTATAGCTGTATGAATATGGAAGCATTGAGCTGTGTGTAGGTTAGGCTTTTTGGCTGTAGCCTGTCTTATCTCTGAAAGGCTACTACTGGTATTGGGATTACCTAATTTGAAGTTTGCTGAGTTGAATGCACTGGTCCCTGCACTGCTAGTGCATCTTTGGATGTCAGGAAGAGGTTTTTTCTTTTTTACTATTTATGTGGGTCTAGTCTTGTTATTAGTTCTCATGGTGATAAAAATTATTATTAAGTATCCTGCTGCTTTTTTCTATCTTATCCACCCCATCCTGAGTGCAGCTATTTCATGTTAAATTTGAAATAAACCCTGTGACTAAATGTGACCCCCACACCCACTGTGGGCTGTGCTCATTCTCTGGCAGTGCCCTCGGGAAGGGGCTGTTCTGCAGACCTCCATCTAATTTGCTGTTTTATTTTCCAGCTCAGTTTCCCTACAGCCTTGCAATGCTGTTCTCTCTGCTTTTGCTAGTCCTACAAATTGGGCTGCCTCTTAGCTAACAGTAAATGCACCTGGTGGCATAGCAGGAACAGTAAATGCTCTGGGAAACACCTTACTATGAGCAGTTCAAAGGCCAAAGCCAGAGCATGTACTTATATGCATATGTATGTAGTGTTTATTAAAATATACTCAAATAAGTATTAATAATGGATACAATACTAATGTTTGCTATGGGTTTTCAAGCCACTGGGGAAAGTGGAATATAAAATACTGTAACTTGAAATAGTTCCCTGGTAAGAAGTACCTAGATTACAAGTACTGCAGTGTGCTTGCTTTCCAGGAAAGTGATTAGTTAAATCTGATTAATAGCATAAACTCTCTGAATAAGATAATACATGTATGAAAAATGCTTTTAACGGGTCAACAATTGTGTCCAACCATATTAACAGCATAACAAAGACCAAAGCTGTTTTTTTACCTTACATATAATAAATAGCTCTATTATCTCTCTTTGTAGAGAAAGATCTGAGTAGAACAGACCTGGAATTTTCTGTCTTTGTTCACGTTGACTTGAAGTGTTACCTATTTTTGTAGAAAACAAGTTGGAAACTTGAATTCAGGTTTGGTTTTTGGTTGAAACCTAGTGCTAGTAGTTAAGATGGTGTGCAGAGTTCATGTGTGTTATTTGGGTTAAATTACTTCAGCCTGGTTTTCACCACGTTAGTGTCGTTCATGCTCTGTGGTGGTTCATGCTATGAAGGTCTGAAGTATTGCAGCAGGATTTTTTCAAATTCCTCATCTTGCTTGGCAAAAGGAATAATAAGGGGTAAAACCAAAACAAACAAATGAGACTCAGCAAAAATTACTGACTCTGCACAATGTTCAGGCATGCAGTCTGTGGTTGACTTTAAATGAAATGAGAACACAGGGGACTATATTTAATTTAAACACTACTCATCCTAAAATAACTTAACCTGCAGAATGATTGCTGTGCAAACATAGTAATAATATAGCAGAGCTGTCACTTGAGTCAGTATTTATAGTCTCTGGCCAATTTCATTATTAACACTTAAAGCACTTCATGAAAAGTGACGAAAATACAGATATGTAACTCTTACTGAACTCTCTGAGATCCCACAGAAGATGTTTGTAGCTACTGCCTACCACTTGTCAAGGGGGACAGCAAATGGTTGTGAGATGGGCTGTTAGCAGGAGATCCCTAAACTCCTCTCATTTCAAGATTGTCAACAAAGTAGATGAAATGGGCTCCTCACAGCTTTTGCTTCCATGTGGTCTGTATGGAAGCCCTGTAAGTGAGGGGTAATGTTTCCTTCTCCTACCCTAAAGAGTTGGGAATTTTGTTTTTCATTTTACACCAGTCTGGTCTTCATATAAATTTAAGTATCTTCCAGCCAATGCAGTCTATTATGGGAACAGCCCAAGAGTGAATACCAAGAAAAAGACTGTAGCTGCAGAAAAAATATCTGTAGTTGTGGTGTTAAACTTTTGGTTTTATTACCTTCTATTCCAAAAGTTCCTTACTGTAAGGTAAGTCCTGGTGATTGTGGAAAGAAGTGAAATAGCCAAAATTATTATATTTGTGTGTGTGTGCATATATGAGAGGATCACTAAGTTCAAGTGAGTTCCTCTGGCTTTTTAAGGCTCTACAAATCTATTTGCCTAATACTGGCAGAGAGTGCTTGGGCTTCTGCTTGTGTTACCATTGGGCTTTGTTGATGGTTCATGTGGCTGTGCCTGTGTTGAAGGTTATAGTTAGTAACAGCTGGCATGGGGCTTAGCAAGAGCATGATCACTTGTCTGAAGGAGCTAAAATGGACTTATTAGAGAGCCTGGATGTTTCCTTGGTTCCTGGCATAAGCTCAAGCAGCAAGTCTCAACCTTTCCATGTTGAACTACAGCAGCTGGGAGGCTTGCATGCCTGTTCTATGTTTCTATTAATGACAGATTTAAGTGGCCTTAATTTGAACTTGGAGGTCTAACTTTAGGTGCATCTGAGGTGGCACCTGACCTGGAATAACCATGATCATGGAGCTGTTGGCCTCCTGGGCAAGGGCGGTAGGTGGGAGAGATGAGGTCAATGATGCGGGGATCTCCATGGTTAACAATGCAGAAAACCCCCTGGGAAAAGCATTCCTTTCTCTGCTCTTGGAAATTCTGTAAATATCTGGGAATTCCTTATAAAGCATTTAACTCAAGTGACCACTCAATACTAGTCACTTTGTTCTGGTCTGAAGCTTATGTCTTTAAATGGAGAAAACATTGATTGAAAGGATAGGGTATTACTCATAATAGAATTTTAATTCTGAATTCCCAGCTGAGGTATCTCCACTGCATGCATTAGTTGCTTTTTCTGGACAAGTGCATTTCAAATTGAAAAAAGCTAACAAGAGGGTGGCTAGATTCTTTTTTCCTTAAAAAGAAAATTCATAACATGTTCCTACTGTGCTCCTCTTTCGTGTTGTTTGAATGTGACCCAGACTGTGGAATTAAGTGCTGAGTCTGTATAATGCATTGGTGCTGAATTTCTTCAGTCTAGGTGCTGGCTTGATGCAGCTTTCAGCTGACACTCTGGGAGCACTTGGGAGTAAGCTGTGCTTGATTTAAAGAAAAATTAATGCTTAGAATTTTTCAGTCTTCATATGATGTTGGTTTGGATGTAAAATATTCCCAATGACCTTGAAGCTTAGACTAAAATATATAATAATTCCTAAAGTTGCTAGTACCTCCAGAATGTGGAGTGGCAGACATGCATGAAGAACTAGTTAATTCCATGAAATACTGAGCTAACCTGGTCTTAAAATTCCCCCATGCTGTAGAACCTGGAGCAGCATGTGCAGCCCTGTGTTACGGTGACAGTTTGGACAAGCTCAGTGCTATTTCCTTATGCTTTCCAATGCCTTCACGTGCCCTGCCTCCCTCCTGCTGTACTTGTGCTGCCTCATTGGCTGTGTGCAGCTGCTATTGCCTATTTCTTGAGCTTTCTTCTCTATACACGTGTCTATATCCTGTAGGAGTTGTTATGCCACAGTCTTGCAAGTTTGGACAGTGAGACTTATTCTGGAATGGAGGAACAAGGGATTTATTTAGTGAGGAGGGTTATCTTTGGAAAAGCAACCATGTAAATTTGTTGCCTATTCATAGAAGCAGTTGGACAGTGAGAGCCCAACTTTTTCTGTGCCTGCTCACACTTTCTGTTCTCCTGTGGGCTGTCTGGCTCCTGTCATATATTAATGCTTGTACAGGGTTGCTTGCACTAATAAAGGGTTATGGATTCAGCCCTTAGTGCACCAACAGAAAGGTATGTGTAGCTTGGCTTTTGTGGCTGATGCTGGCCAAAGCAAAAGGAAACTCTTGGTGCTGAAAAGCAGGAGAGGCAGGCTGGGTGCTGCCTGTAGTGGGAAGGCAGGTGAGGGGTCTGGCTGAGGACCTGAGATGTTGTGCAGGAGGCGGCTGAAGCCTGCTCTGGCCTGTGCTGGGGGTGAGGCTGGCAGTGGTGGTGAGGGCAATGCGAGGCCACTACTTAATCTCATGCAGCTCTTAGGGATGCATCAACTAAACTGGGCTTGTTCATTTAGTAAACTATTAAAGAAGTTGTCTCCAGGGTATTTATTTCAGGCAGTTCTAGTGAAGTGTAATCCCTTAATTCCTCAGAGTAAGTGTTGATGAGGATTTACTGTGGGCTAGGTGGTGTGGAGGTCACTGAGAGTGCTTACGGAGTATATTTGGGAGCAGTGTGGCTGCTGTCCCCTGGGGCTGGGCAGTGGGAGCTACTGGGTGTCCCTGCAGCTGACCCACAGCAGGGCTGTCCTCTGTGTGGGCAGTGGTGACTGTGGGTGGGTGCCGTGCATGGGAATGCTTGTTTCTGACCCTGGAGAAAGGGGCTGGTTCTGCTGTCAACTTTGTCTGAACCCACTCCTCCAAATGTTCTGCTTCTCCTTCTTCCTCTTGTGTATACTGCCCTGCCTTCTCTCCTCTTGAATCTTCCTTTTTCTGGGTCCTCCCATACAACAAGAGAAGCCCCAGCTCCAGTTTAAAGTATATGCAACAGGACATGGTTTCAACTTCAGTGCTGTTTCCTCTGTATGCATCATCTTGCCCACAAAAATATAATGATTTGTCACTCTTTAGATGGAATGATTTCTTAACTCTGTGCAAAGAGTGTTCTGCTTCTTTGGAGGCCAGGGGATGGCTTGTGCACCTCCACTTACTCAAAATGGATGTACAGGGCTTCAAGTAGCCAGGTTTACAAGTTAGGATTTATTTATCCTCATCTTGGTACTGTGGGAGCAAGTCAAAAGAAACCCAAGGGGAGGTGCAGCCCATGGTGGCCAAAGGAACTAGGACTTCAGTATTTTGCCAGACTCCCCAAGGGAGGTGGTTTCCTGGGAGCACCAGGTGTTTTGGCTGCATGACAATGAAACTCTGAGTAAAGCTTGTGCCAATATCTTAGATGGTAAGCTGAGTGGTTACAGAATGGCATGCAGTATTGAGAACAATGAGCTGTGTTATGAAAAGGAAATGGTAGCCTGCAGTGGCAGAAAATGTAGGCAGAGTAAGCAGCTTATTTGCTCTGGAAACTCCTTTGCTCAGGGAAAATTTCTTAGTGGCCAGAGTGTGGCTGTAGTCTGTGCAGGTACTCCTGGTTTCTGTCTGGCACAGTGCTGTTCTCTGACTCTCTTCTGGAAGGTGTCCCTGCTAATGGTTGCAGCGTCATTATGCAAAAATCTGATATTAGAAGTTGGTTCTTGGATAATGATGATAAACAAATCAGCACCTGAAACTGTTGGAAGAGCAGAGTCACATAGAAACCCAAGACTTGTAGCAACTTCTCTGCTGCAGAGGGAAAATGATGAACAACTACTGTGACCAATTCCAGGTTATTAAATAAAAATTTAAAGTATCATTTTCTAATAAACTGGATCCTTTCAGCTTCTTCGACTTCTTGGTATCTTGGCCCAGACCTGGAGCTGGTTAACATGGATAACTTGTTATATTAGAAGTTCCAACATCTTGCTATGTTTTCTTTCCATGTTAAAACAAAAAATTATGTTAGAATGTTTCCTGAAATTAAGTATTTTAGAAGGCATTTGAAACTTCAAATTGACTAATAGACCACTGTAATTTTAAAATGTACTGTGCTTATATATAGCTATTACATACAGTTTTTGCATTATTTCTGGTTAGGTACTGAGTAATTGTAGTCCCTGACAGGCGCCATAGTCAAAAGCGGCTGTTTTAATTTAATACTAGAAGCTCAAAGATATTGAAAGCAGCTGCTCTTCTGTTTAGAAAATAGTTTAATACTTTGATCTGAAAAATAACGATGTGTCTCATTACAGGGAAAAAAGGAAATATTTTGATCTAGAAAAGGTAAGAAGCTTCGAGGAGTACTAAGTAGCAGCAGCCACTCTTAAAGCTTTAAGGCACATCTGAAATATTCTATTTTTAAATCTGACATGTCATTAGGATTATAAAGCTTGTGACATGACTTGGTACAATGATGTGTTGTATTAAATGTTATCACTGACCTATGTCATGAAATAACATATGAATAATAAATGTAAACTCAGTTTTTATTTTGCAGTATTTTTCAACATGAAATAGAACCTAAAAATATCATCCTGTTTCTGGAAATTGTTATGAAAGAACAGTGCAAATTCATGCAGTTTGAGTGACACAGGGTGCTGAATATGTGCATGTTTCTGCAGCCTGCAAATACCAATGTGGTGTTGGAAATAAGTCAAGGCTGTTTACACTTCATAGCCTCAGCAAAGGGTGAAACTTAGCCTCGTGGGGGTCAATGGTATGTTTCCCATTGACTCCAGTGGGGCCAGGATTTTCTGTAGCTCCAAGAGCAGCTTTGTGTGAGCAGCTCCCGTTGCTCTTGTGGAAGTGGGGACATGAGAGTCCCCATTCCTGCAGGGACCGTGGGTTGTGCTGTGCTATGGGCTGTCACAGGTGAAGCCTGGAGGCTGCTGGGGGGTGGAGAGGAACAAGCTGCAGAGTGAGCAAATCCTGGTGTGACTTCCCTCTTTTCTTGCAGCAGCTGTTGTCTTAACAAACCAATCATCTTTGGTTTGTTCATGTAACATTCATGGTTGTATGTAACACTGACAGGCATAGAAACTTCAACTTGGTGTGTATAAAATAGCAATACTTGATTATACTTTGTAACAGAAATATGTCATCTTTGAGTATGAGGCTTAAATGCAGACCTTTGAAAGGGAGAACAAGTTAATGTCAAGGCCAGCATGTAGCAGTCTCATTTTCCATTTACCCTATTCAGATCAAAGCATTGGGTTACTAGACCCTAATGAAGGCTTGATTATTGGGAAGTCTTTATCTGAACTCTTTCAAGGTATTAAACTACTGCATGTTAAACTGATTTTCCTTTTCTTGGTGGTAAAACAGTAGCAGATTATTTTTGTCTTGGGGGGGGTGGAAAGATGGGAAAACACCAAGGGTAGTGAAATTTCAACTTAAATTATCGTAGAATGATAGAATAGTTTGGGTTGGAAGGGACCCTTCAAGGTTATCTAGTGCAACCCCCCTGCAGTAAGCGGGGACATCTTCAACTCAATCAGGTTGCTCAGAGCCCTGTCCAACCTGACCTTGAATGTTTCCAAGGATGGGGCATCAATCACCTCTCTGGGCAACCTGTGCCAGTGTTTTACCACCCTCATGGTAAAAAATTTCTTCCTTATATCTGGTCTGAATCTACTCTCTTTTAGTTTAAAGCAATTACCCCCATTGTATCTCAAAAGGCCCTGCTATATGTATGTTAGCATGACAGCCTTTGTCTTATGTACTTGTTGCTGGTTCAGTTCAGTACTTGACAGCCTTCAAGAGTTAGTGGATTCTGTGATGTTCCTGTGTAGTTATCTCCATTTTTGCAGGGGAGAAACAGAGTTGGACAAATTAAGTGATGTTCCCAAGGTCACGCAGGAAAACCAGGGAAAAAGTAAGCATACTTGCATCCTCCTCTGGTGCCTTTGTGCCTCTGTGTACTCTGCCTTATTTGAGGGAAAATCCACAGCTCATCTTTTCTCATATCTATTGCTGGGAGACAGATGTTTTTCAACACATCTCATAGAAGCAAACTGGATGGGGAGCTAGAGAACATAGCTACATTTAGAGTTATTTTGCTGGTGGCCTTAACTGTTGCCACTTATCATGAGGCCTTTTGTAAGGTTTGTCGTGATGACTTTTCCTCCACCACTGGAAGTTGTTTACCTAACAAGCAGGAAGAAATAAACACAGTTATCACTTAAGTAGAGAAACACTGCTTCAGGCTAGAAGTTATGATAGTTGCAGACTTCATAACCCTTAGGATATTTATTGTTTAAGGTAGATTAATATTACTAATGTCAGTAAGTGGTGCTACAGCTGCTATTTATGATTGCTAGTTTTGTGTGATGTATACATCTCGGCTTTGGTTTGTGTTTACTTTGCTAGTATCTGTGCTTGGTCATGCCCAAATTAGTCCTGCTGAGAAATCAAAACAGCTGTAGTGCTAATATTGGTTATTTTCTCCAGGGTGTCTCTCACTCTGGATTAAGTGTTTGCGGGGCCAGTGGCACTTGAAAATACAATTCCGGGAAGAGATGCTCACCTATGGCCACAGCTGCTGCTCCAGAGTCTTTTCATACTTTCACAAGTCTCAGCCTTGTCCTGCTATGCAGGTCTACTTGTTTATTCAGAACATGTTTACTGATTTCCATTATATTTGTTCTATATAACAAGGTAAGACTTGTATGATGAAAGGACTATTTTTCTGCCAATTTGTTTATCCATACTATAAGTGGACAAATGAGTATACCATGAGTTTATGCTATTTTTTAAATACCATATTTGGACCCTTTTATATTTCCCTCTAAAATGCTACAGGTGTCTTGGATAACTTCATTAGCCATTTAATAGATAACAGACTAATGAGTAAAATTCCTGTAATCTGGCTGCTTATCAGCCTTGCTCTCAAGTTCTGAACATGTTGTCCTGTTATTGGGCTTTGTTCTTATCAGGTTTGTGTAGCATTATGTTAGAGTAGCTATTTTTCTGAGTATACGTAACAGAGGAGCATGAATAACACTTTGCAATGTTACAGAGGAGTTGAGGATTACTGTGCATAAAATGCACTGATACTTTTAACTGACAAAGCTATAACAGTGCACCACATTGGAAACTTGATGGGTTAGACCTACTAAAATAGTTGGGAAAAACAGACCCTCTGTAGAGATAAAAAAGCTTAAAATGGGAAGGTGTTCAGTGTGGATACCCTTGCCTTTATGTCAAACTATAGAATTTCCTGCCTAGTTGAAGAGATGTGTGGACAATCTGCTGCTGTCTATCAGGAGAAAAAGGGAATCGCAGATCAATTCGTGAGCCTGTGGTGAAGAGTGACACAGTCAAGTGCAAGGTAAAAGTAGCTATTGAAATAGGTCAGTGCCGTCAGAATTTCTATGAGGACTCGGGTGGAAAAGTCAGGCCAAATAAAAAGTGAAAGCTCTGTAACAGTTCTTCCATATCTTAAATGCCTTTAAGTCTGAATTGGATTTTCAGTTTCAGTCCCCACAGTGGTTCCTGGTGTGTTGTGGCAGAATGACAAATCCGTAGCCTGGCTGCCTTGTGCGTGATATTACAGAAAGGTCAGTGCAGAGAGAAGGAGGAGGGCCACTTGAGCATCTGTGTTATTTACAAGGTTGCCTACTGGTGGAAGTGGGGAAAAGCCATGGAAACAGAGTGGGATGTGGAAAGATGGAAGCTGACAAAGGAAACCATAAAAAATTGCAACAGAAAGGGTGTTTTTTATCTCTGTCTAGAAATACTATTACTAGTGTTTAACTGCATGCCACTGAGTAGGATATCACATTGAAGAAGCAGAGTAAAATTATTATAGGAGTTCTTGCTAACCAAATATGACACAAGAGCAATAAACCCCCCTGGTATTAGCACCAAGGTTGCATGCAAGGTCCCAGGCATCTTGCTGGTAGTTCTGCTTGTGGGGAGAAATAAGAGCTTCCTGCTGGAAGCTGAAAAGGTGGTCATTGGGAGCTGTCATTCCAAAATCTGATACACCAGGAAATCGCCTGCCCTGCTTCTTAAAAATGCAGTCAAAAGCAATTGCATACGACAATACAGATACTCCAAAGCATTTGTGAAGCTTTAATGGTTTCAGTAATTAGTCCATATTCATTTAGACACATGAGATATGGTAAGTCCAAAATAAATGCCCAATCAACTGTATTGAAGATCCTGCTTATTATAGTGTGGCTGAATAAACAGAATGGTGCTAACACAGAATATCTGACAAATAACAGAGCTAAAATCTGGCTGGCATATGGGATTAGGCATAATGACCCTCCATACTGATGCTTATGGCTACAGTAACGAAAGCACTGATGTACATCTGTGGTCTGGCTGAGAGTGAGAATTAAGCCCCCCAGAGCCAAGAGCTGTGCAGAGAGACCTTCACATCCTCTGCATGCACATGAAAATGCACGGGCTCTGACCCTGACTCTAGGCTGTCCTTTCTGCAGCTTTCCATTTGTACACTCTTTTTCTTTTGGGGGAAAAACTATATTGATCAGTGTTGCTCTGAGACTAACGGTGTTTTATGAGACTAACACTGCGTGACACATGATATGCAGAAAGGAATATAGTCAAGTTCTATGTTCCGTTTCGATGGAATAAATGCAATTTAGCTTTCATCTGACTGAAATACAGTTGACAACAAATCTGATTCAGCATTATCTGAAGCAAAAATTAGCCATACTTATTTAAGGAGTTTTATCTCATTTAAGAAGGGCTTGGCTAAGCCAAAACTCAAGAGTGTTCCCCATTTAAATACTGGTTTTGGTTGTTACAAGATTTAATATTTTCCTTTAGTCTTTCAAAAATAAAAATTAATCAGTTGCAAAATTACAACTCTCCATTGAAAGGGTTATTTTGTTATTGCTCTCCATGACTTTCTCTTTTACAATGACTGACTTGTTTGCCTCTGAATATTATATTAACTTTCTGTCTATATAGTAGAATTAAATCTGATTCTTTCTGGCAGAAAAATTTACTTGCCAAAATGTTGAAATAAGACCTTACAAACACTAAATACTGCAAAATTTTGAAATGGATGTGCTAAGTGCATTTCATTTTTCATAGCTGAACTAACTTTCAAGTTCAAATGTACAGGAAAAACTAAAAAAAAACCCCAGAAAATCTAATATTACCTTATTCTGAAGCTGAGTGTTTTCAAAAGTACTAGATAAAGCAGTTAGCTGCAGGAACAGAAAATAAAGGGACTGTTTACTCACAGTTGGAGGGCTTGCTTTGTATAAAATTAAATGGAAAATCTTCACAAATGTCTTAAAATGCTTCAAGAAATATTCAGAAGCAATGTAAAGAATTTCTCCTTTCTATATGCTTTGCAAAGATATTGCCACCACCTTCTGAACTACAATGTGAAACATTCTCTTCTTCAGTCTCTATGTCTTTGAGTGGAAATGTATTAAAGTTCTTGCTCTGAGGCAGGCACCACAGGTCCTCAATCTGACTTTGTTTGGTCCCTGTAGCAGCTGGCAGGAGGCTTTCAGTGCATTCTGCGATACATATGTGAAGTGAATTGTACATAATTCATAGAATGCATTATTCTCCACCTATTTTAAATAAAATCTAAGTACTCTTCACTGTGGGTTGAATTCAGTTCTCCAGTGCGTTGTTTGTCGGTTTTACAGATGACTCTTTAGTTTCTAGGCACTAGTGTCCTATTTGTGGACCATAAAAGGCTTTTCAACTTAAAACTATGTATTTACCAAATGAGGTAGAAAGTCAGAGCTTTCTCTTGAAAAGAGAATACACTATCTCTTTCAGTCTTGTAGTACATAGATATTGTTTCTGCACTATTCAATTTAGAAACATGGCTTTTTTTGGAGACCAAAACATTCCTTGATCACTCTGTTCAGTGCAAGACTGACCAATTCCAAATAGGATTGGCAGTTTTAAAGCAGCTCTGGGGACAAGAAGGAAACCGTGGGATGGACCTCTCTAGCACAAAGCTCAGTCTGAAATTACTTGAAAACAAGAAAGCTGTACCATCTACTTCTGCTAAGCCTCTGGGGTTATGTCTCATTGGCTATGTGTGCTTTATTTACCTCTTTCCTTTTCCCTGTTTAAAGCAATACTCTGATACTATGATAGTTTGGATAATATACTTACCAAAACTGTCATAATGCTAATTGGTTTAAAATTGTGCTCATGCAGTACAGTACATGTTATCGCTGTTACATTATTCTGAGGCTGTGTTCATCTCTGCATAAGCTTCACCAAGTAGCTGTTTTATGGCTTCAGATTGCATGACTATGAGACCAACTCTGTCTCTTAGGCTGCCTTACACCTTTTTGCTAAGTGTTACAGGTTACTTGGATCTCCCAGGCAAAGAAAACCCTTTGCATGGACAAGAAAGCCATTAGAAGTAGAGGAGCATGTTTAGTTATATGTATACAATCTTGGTAACTTGGCTACTGTTTTCTTGTAATCTGCAAAGTTCCTTGGAGAAGCACTTAGCCATCTTTAAGCTTCCAGTTAGTCATAATTCAAGTGTGAAGTATGAAATGGGGCACAGTATTTATGCTTTGCTTTCTAAGTATGTATTTCTACACCTGTTTTTCACAACCCCAGATCAAGGGGTTTTAATTGCAGTTCAGAAGCATCTCTCTTAAAAACCACTAAAGCTGATGCTAAACAGGTTCTTAGAAATCCTGTCAAGACTGAAGAATTGAGGACTGAATGCAGAAGAATGTAGGTTAAACCCAGTACGTGCTACATCTCCTCAGTTGGCATCATGGCAGCTATTATCTGGCGAAACTGAGTCTGCCCAGTACTTCTTGGGAACAAAAATACTTGTCTCAACATCAGCAAAAATTACCAAATGACACTTGTCTTAATGTAGTAGGCTATTTGCACCATTTGTGTTTACTTCCATTTTCACTGGAAATGGGATATTGCTGTTTCTGTGAACTCATGTAGGGTATGGTTCAATTTGTACATGCTGGCTTTTTGTTTGACAGGTATAAGACTGCTCTGTATGTGACTACTCATCCTATAGAGGATCTTTAATGCCCTGATGAGATCATGTTTTTCTCATTCAGGAAATACAGGAGTAAAGCCAGTTCCGACCTGGGCTATACCCCCATCTGAAACCAATGGGACAGTTTGGTTTTAAATGAGGACAGAATCTGGCCTGAGTTCCCTGTGCTTTGGAGCACAGGAATCCAAGAAGTGATCTCATCAGGTATAAAACCTGTAAAATACCCTCACAGAGCTCATGAATGTTGCCTTTGAAAAAAGTGTTTAATCTTAGGGCTTTATAGACAGGGTCAGAGTAAATTAATTAGTGGGCCTTTGTAGGGACCACTTAATTTTTATTTTCAGGTGCACCCTGCAAGAACTTGTGGACACTGAGGCCTCTTATGATTGATTAGTAGATTGGCCCAAAAAACTCTGTAAGTGTGTAGATCAGAAATAATTTTATTTTGGTCTCTTCCCAGAGGGAGACCAGTCTAGGTGTGGGAAAATTAGAAAGTCTGAGTGGTAAAATCACTATTGTGCCAACTAGTTCTTGCTGCCACCCTCTCTTCTTCTTTCTTAACTACTACAAATCATCGCTTTCTCTACTACTGCACTATTCCAGGATATTGTGTCACTCAAAACTACTTCTCTAGAGTGAGAGAGCTTTTTACCTTGAGTAAGCTAGGAGTCCCCCACCCCTATCCCCCTACCCAAACATAATTTTTTCCTCACAAAATCTGTATTTTTTCCAAAAAGAGTTTTCCACTGGGGAAAGTGTTAAAGAAACAAAAAATTCAACTGCCTTATTGTGATGAGCATTAGTCTTTTTTATTTTTCTACATATATAAATGGGAAAACTGACAGGATTGTCTAGGCGAAGCTGTTTGCATCCTGGGACAGCAAGAAAAGCTAAATTCTGAGATAAGCAAATCACGATGAAGTGTATAGCTCTATCAGGCTTTTAACAAATCATAATTTTTCTGGGTTTAGGTGTTCTGGTTTGGGGTTTTTCCTGTTCTGAACAACTTTGGTTTTTAAAAGCGTGCTGGCTTTCGCTAGTTTGTGATGTGCTTGTGGAAGCTATATAATACTGATAACGAAATGAAGCATCTAAATGCATCTCTGATGTCAGCTACAGCTATTACAGATTTGGGATAAGTCAGCAAGAAAAGCTGTTCCAGTGCAGCTCTCAGCTGGAACTTATGGCTGTGAAGAAGATGGAAAGCCATGCACCCTTCATACCTTGGGCCAGCTGAAGAGTGCTGGAGGCATGCCAGTCCCCATTCCCTTCTCCTTTCCCTGCCAGAGGCAGGAGAGCAATAGTAAATGCTGCCAGATGTGGAGACATCCTGCTGTGTGGCTGTGTCCAGGACTGGTGATCCTCTCCTGGACCCTTCTCAAACCACCAAGTGCACAGAAACTTGCCAAGCTGTGTCAGGCATGGTTTAAATAGCTCCACCTAGGAAACCCAGGTTTCCTAGCTGCTAGGTGGTTTCACATGGCAGTTTTGTATTTTAGTGCGTTTGTTCGGTTTTTTGTTTAGGTTTTTTTTAAAAAAACCAAAGCTTTCTATACCCCAGACATGAAGACTGATGTAGTCTGTAGCTCAGGTTAGGAAAAGCATCACAAACAATAGCTGTCCTGTGTAAAAAAAACAATTAGGTTTGATTACTTCCATTATTGCTCTTTTCTGACATCTGGAAGCTGCCACCACACCCAAAACTGCATGAGCAAGTTGGAAAAACCTAAGTATCTTCCTAAGATGCTATGCCTCTCCCTTTCCAGCTTGTTCCTTGAGTGCTGAGCAGCACAAGAAAAGGAAAATCACCAATGGGACTCCTCTTGCCCTGGAGAAGCAAAGTGTATGAGGTGAGCACCCTGAACACTCTTCTGGCTGTTTTGTTTGAGATTTCTCCTCCAGAAAGTGTTTTCTCTTCCCATCATTTTATAATTCAGTCCAGCATGCTAATCCTGACTTCAGTGATAAGTGATATATCTTGCAATATATCTCAAATTCCAAAGTTGCTGATGTATCTCTCATGCTGCAGGCTACCTTCCAGACCTTGAAGTATGCAACAGTTTTACCATTGACCTGTAGAGGAATGGGAATTTTCCCTTTCTTGATATCTGCACTGCTGCCTTAAAAACAAATCTGTGACTGTAAAGTGAAGATTAGGTGTGACTTCTGTTGCCTGGCATTTTATGATCTCAGTGGTGCCAAGAAATACTTGCTGATATAATAATAACAGCAATAAGGTTTAAAGCATCATAAAAATATAAAAGATGCAGCACCTGGCAAGACCTGCCTAGCTCTAGCATGTCCAGGATATGAAAATGCAGACAGAGCCATTATTTCTGTGGAGGTAGTGTGTTCCTGGGAAACCCAGTCATCTCCAGATATAAAAGCCTCCTTTCTCTCACTAGAAATCTTTTTTTCTGCAAGGCTGGCATTAAGTGTTTCACTGAGTGCATTATGTCTCTGCCTCTGTTTGCCTGTGCTCAGTGTGAGTGCTCATTTGAATGATGCATCGCGTGTACCCAGTTCAGAGAATATTGTTGCTCATTATTACAGTAGAGTTCCTTTCCACAGTTTTGTAAGTGCACTTCAGTAATTGCTGCTTCATATCTTGGGTCAAAGTGTTCTCCTAGTCAAAGGAACTGGTATTAAATTACATTCCCTACTTAGCTTTCCAAGGCTTCTGTTTCTGGCAAGCAGCTGGTCTGTGCACCCGCTCTGGAGTCATAGCCTTCAGCCTCCCAGAAAACAGCATTGAGTGTAATCTCAACATGAGTCTGCACAAGGCAGAACAATCCAAGTGCCAAACAGTATCGGTATGATTATCAAAAAGAGCAAGGAAACATGCCCAGCAGCAAAGCAACCTAGCTTAAAGACAGGCAGCGGTCTCTCAAAACTTCCCCAGAAGTGCTCTGTAACTGAATGGTGTGTTGCAAAATACAGTAGTGCAGCTGAAGCTCATTGCCTGTCTTCTATAACCAAGCAAGGTGACAATACTGTTGCAATCATCTGTGTTTATGCCTGGGTCTTCAGGCCTGCCAGCAGCCTGTGAGAGGGCAGTTCTGCATGCTGGCCCAGGGCAGTTTCCATTCTAGGCAGTGTTTAGTTTTTCTAATACAGAAATTTGTCTGATAAGAAGTGGAGCAGGACAGCTGGCCCACTGGCTGCAGAACACCAAGGAGGATATCTGCTGATGGGACAGGAGTTAGCTGGCAGACTGATGAAAAGCTGCTTTTCCATTGCCAATTTGTATTTCATTAACGATCCTCTGTATAGTATAGTCCCTGAGATGGAAACTAGTGCCTGAGCAATAAAAACAAAGGAAAAAATCTCATATGATGCGTAATAGATCTTATGCCATAATAATTCAGGATAGACATTTTTCTTATGACTGTTATTTTTATATTGATTATAATCGGATTTTTAGCAATTTAACAAGCTCAGTGGCTGAAGCTGTAAGAGCAAACAAACCTGTCTATAAAACACCAGATTGGTCTTTGGTGCATACATCCCAGTTCTGCATAGACAGGCAATAGGCTTAGATATCAGGAAATCTGTTTTAACATAAATTGTTTGCTTTTGGGTGTTTATTTCTAGAAGAAATAATTGTTTCTAGTAGCATTGCCCTTGATTTGAACACTTAACAGTTAGGGCACTGTCTTTGCCTCTTGGTCCTCATTTTAGGTCAGGTGTTTCATCTTTATTTGTAGTATAAGCAAGAAGTCTACATCATGTAAAAATCTACTTGCCTGACAGTGTTTTCTCTCTTGAGCTCTTTAAGCTATGCAGTTGGAGAGTGATGCCACTAACATGAGCTTATTTATAGCTTACTCAAAGGAAAAAGATATGCTTACTCTGTTCTGAAAATCCTTTTAAAATTTCAGGTGCTTCATACTACTTCTGGCTGTTTTGCACATCCCTTCACCCTTGTCTGTGCTACCTATTAATTGACATGCTGTTGAAACTGATACTGTGTTTTAGACTTTTTTTCTTGCCTCTGAGTTTACCCTCAGGCCAAGGCAAGATTTTTTCCTTCTGAGAAACAGAAGGGCCATGCTGTACGCAACGCCAAGAATATACTTTCTACACATTACTTGGGTAGTGACATCCCTGTGATGAAAATGACTTAAAGTCAACTTTTCGTTGGTTAGCTTTGTTTCAGATACTCATTCTGTTTCACTAAATATGGAGGGCTCATACCACAGATCTGTATGGGGTCAAATTAGTTGTATGGCTAACTTGCTGTTAATCCTTTTTTTCAAAAGACCCCTAAATCCTCCAGCTCAGCAGCAGTGTAGTTTATACACGTGTGAATGGTTAATTTAATGCAGAATCCCCTCTTCCCCCAGTGGTGCAGCTATGGCAAATCTGCTCCTGCCCTGCAGAAGAATTAAATGTCTATCCCCTTACTGCCCTCCTAGTTTTTTTTATAGATTCTTAAGCTGAGTACACTGTAATGGTAGTTTAGTTCCTTTGCGGAGAGGATACTAATTTTGTTTGGAGTAGGTAGCTCTGACCCATCAGTTGTCACGTGGCACTGTTCTTTCATTGGTCAGATGGCATCTTCTGAATCCTACTGCTTTCACTTAAGCTATTGGGGTAGTTCCTATTAGCTATGCGAAGGCCATGCTTTGGAAGAAGATGTTACAAGATTCACCTTAGCAGTGGGCAATAGAAACCTGTTCCAAGAGAAGTGGATAATAGAGAGAGATGCTGATTTTCAGTGGGGTTTGTTTTTGTTTTATTTCAGAACTCTTTGGACTTTACCTATGGTGTCATTCCTAGAAATGATCATAAAACTTAGCAGCTCATTGAAACCCAGTTTTCTTATATATAGGCAAAAGAGTTTTTCCTCGGGTTTTACACACTGAGGCATCTACATGTAACTTTCAGCCTTTTGATTTTACTTGCCTTGGTATCAGGCCTGTCAAAGGTGTCTTTCTGTGTTAATTTCTATGGTTTTCTGCACTGGGATTGTATTAATTCTACACTGATATACTGGAGAAAAATTTCTGGGATAAACTCTGTGTTGCTGTAACCTATCTTGTCAGGTGTGAATAGTCATGCAGCCTTGATTAAATATAACTCATCTTATGTTTAACTCAATGCATACAGGAGGAAACTCTTGTTCAGATACAGACAGCAAAGAGGAGAGAAACACTAGCCTCATTGTTGAAAAAAATTTTATTGCTTTAACTGTACTCAAAATGAGAATAGACAATTACACAGTACAAACTTCTCTCTGAAGATGTGTGGCACTGATACCTATTGCTATATGTACCCTCTCTATGGGGATTCATAGCCAAGAATGTATCTAAATATGAATGGGCACTGTAACTCAAGTACAGTATTTAAGCTTTCAAAATGTTCAAAACTTGCCTAAACTTTGCCTGTAGATACATATCCTTCACATTCTCAGCAGTTTAAATGTGAATGCATATAGAGGAAGTGTGTATTGTTGGTTTTGCTATGTTATTTTTAGTCATGTAAGCACAGATGCTTTTTGGCATACTAAAAATTATATACATCTAAGGTGATTAAAGAAATTACTTTATTATTGCTTTTTTGTCCTATCTTAATTTTCCACCTAAACATCTGACAAGGGTGTTCTTAGCTAAAGCTTGCTTTTCTCTTCCTTTCAGAGTAATGAAAAGCGCTTTTTGCCCTTTGAGCCAAAAGCTTCTTTCTTAGTCTATTTTCTTGTACAAACATTGCTTCCCTCCGAGGCCCTCAGCAGTCACTCAGCCTCTGTGTAACAATTCTTTCTGCGGTGTAAAGTGAGGGATAATAGCATTACTAATTGCACCTTCACAGCAGTGTGGTAAGAATTGGCTAGTTACAGTTTGCAAGCTGCTTTTATGATAACATGTGTTATTGGTTCTAGCCTTATTCTCATTGAAGTCAATGGCCAAAATTATGTAAGTAGTATTCTTCAGCACCCCCCCCAAGGAGAAGAACAAGATCTGTGAAGGCATGAAACTATCAAGGAAATAAAAGGCAAAAAGAAAAATATAATTCCCCAAGTTGTCATCAGGATTCTATGAATTCTGGCTAATATTATGTTGCATCTGTGAAATTTGCTACTTTATTTCTATTAAATTTTAATAAAAAGGTGGTTTGCTTGTCTTCCGAGCTATATAATTGTACTAGGCGATCTAAGACTCTAGAAAGCAATGAAGAGTGTTAATTTAAGTGAAATATTCCATACTGAACTCTTCCATGCAGATTTCTGTAATTGCATAATTATTTGGAATATTTCCCCTGGCAAATAGAATATATAGCCTCGTGGCAAACCTAACAGGCATTTTTTATCTTCAGGTGATGTTTTTGGTAATAACTGATCTGTAGTCCTTCAGCAGTAGCCTTTATATCATCTGCAAATCGTTGAGCTAGACTGTTGCTCACAAAGCTGAAGATGGTGAAAAGATAAGACTGTATCTTCTGTTGTCTTGAATCCCATTTCAGTAGTCTACAAGAAATAAAAATTATGTTCCTGTAGTCTTGTATTGTGCTTTTGTATACATTGCCTTGCAAAGATTAAGGTTAGGTGTTTGTTACATCTAAGCCAAAAGCAATTGAGCTTTGTTGAAGCTACAGTTATGATTGCGATGGGAGCAGCAGCAGAGGTGCTGCCTGAGCAAGGTGCTATGCGTGGCCTCTGTCCTGAATCAGAGGAGTCTGAGGGTTGGGAGCTTAGCTCACACTGTCACTTCATGCATGGGACTGCACAGACTGCATGTGACAGGCTTTTTATGAGTGGGACACATGCCTTTCAATTTGTTCTGTTTCTTAAGTTATGAGGTGGCTGGAACACAGCTAGCAGAGAAAATACTTGGTAACATTGTGCCTTTCCCCACCACTGAGCAAAATGCATGTTCTCAGTCATTATTTACTGAGCAAGTAACTAAACATTATCCTAAACTTTGAAGGACTGTGCAATGCAAAAGAGTGTTTCCCACACATCCTAAAATAAAAATCAAGTGTGTTTAGTTACAGAAAGAGGCACCCACTCATTAATGGAAGGAAGTATACCATCACATAACAGGTTATGTGATCCAGCACATGCCTAAGATCATCTTGAGTACTTGCAGCAGCTCTATCTGCCAAGATCTTACCTTTGTAGTATAACAAAAGCTTCAGTCAGTTTTCAGGAGCATTTAACTTTATGAACAGATGCCACAGGATTATGATGTTTGTGACAGGTTCTTACTTTTTCTTAAATGACTGCTCAGAGCTGTCTTCACTTTTGCATCAAGTATCCTGCATGCTTCAGAGTAAGAGCATGTAATTGCTGATCCTTGATACCTTTGCAAAAGTATTCGTTGGGCTATTCCATGTGTGATTTTTTTTTTAAGCAAGTTAGTGAATTGCTTACTATGTATGAAAAAAGAAAGCTCTTTAAAGTGTAGTAGGTGGCTTCAATCTGAATTTAACTTTAGGGAAACATAAGCAGTCAGTCTTTGAAATCTCTTTGGGACTGGCTTATGCTTCAGAGCCCAGCACTACTTTTATCTACTTTAAAGACAATCCAGTCTGGACTGGATCTGGCTGTTGTTAACCAACACAGTTTTATCGAAGGAAATATACTGATTTACACTTGCAGAGGCACTAACCCTCAATATTTTTTATGTCTTAAAGAAGCCTATTTGCAGAGGTCTTAGTGCACTGATAATAAATACTTTTAGTTTAAAAAAAAAAGTTTAAATGGAAACATCAACATCTTGAATCTGCCAGATGAAATTTTAGGTCCTTCAAATATTTACATGTGCAAATGAGGTGTATTTGGAGAGGGAAACAAAGGGAAACCATATATGTAACAGTGGTGGGTGGGAAGCATCATATTAGAAATGAAGATATTTCCCTGGCTGGTGGGGGAAGGAGAAGGAAGTACCACTGACATGTTGGTAAACTGAATACTATTAGGGGTACAAACCTTATGCAGAGCTGAGAAGAAAAAATTGATTAGAATATTATTGCAGGGCAAACTTAACCGTTGTGAAGCATTCAACCTTTCTAATGCTGTAAGAACAGAATAATTTTCTCAATTAAAATGCCTCACCAGAGTTTATGTTCTAAAATATACCGGAAGTATAGGTCAAAAATAGGGAATACAATGGCTGTGCTGCTTCACTATAGCTGACCTGCTGAAACCTTCACAATCAGTCCAGTATCAACCAGTGTTTTCTCACTATGAATATATTCAGGGTGCATTACTTTTTCAAGCTAATTCAGACTACATTTCAGTAAGTGGATTGAACAATACTACCTGATCAATATTGGAAATATTAAGATGAAGCTCAAAGTTGCAGCTGTTCTGATTTGTCTGTAGTACACCAACCCATTTTTACTTAGTCTACTGACTTCAGTAGCTGATCTTTCTAAACTTAATTTGGGCTTGAAAAGAAAGGAAAGACTCCAAGCTAATTCTTGTTAACGATGTGACAGAAAACACCAGCTTTGCCTAACACTTTTCCAACCCAGTTAATGAATCTAAATCCTGTGAATCAGTGGATTTTTCTCAGGTGTCAACCTGAGGCATAGTGACAATCTCACTGTTTCTAGACAGTGAAGTTAAGTGCACTGGGACTGATTTGTAATATGTTGATTTGGGATATGAAAGTGGATGGTATTGTGTTTGTTCTAATGTTGTGAGCAGCCCTCTTCAGCAGGAAGAGCTTGACATTTCTTCCTGGAGATGTGCTCTAATGATTCTTTCAGCATCTTGTGAGGATGAGGTGGTTTCAGCTTGGGTCACAACTTGCAGAAGATGGTTAGCTGTCTTTGCATTTTTCTGAGCGTAATTTTTAGAAAGGATCAGGTGAAATAACAGGTGAAAAGCAGCTAGCTAATGCCAGGTGAAGAAAGACTAAGGTGATTCTGATGCTGTAAAGAAAAAATTTTGGAGGTCTTTGCTGATATGTCACCAGTGTTGGTCTACTTGGTTTACACACTCAGAATACTCATTAATCCCTGGTTTACAGCCTTGCATAAAACAAGTATTTTTTTGTCAATTGGATAGAACAGTTATAATAGTCTGTTTTACACAAATATAGCTGGACAGGCAAATGGTGAGACTGTTTAATAAGAATTTGCTGGTAAGCAAGAACTGTTGCCATATTTTATAGAAGCAAAAGGTCGGTTCTGGCGAAGGCTGGAGAAAATCCGGGGGTGCTCTAGTCTCTTGCCTTTAGGGGTTTCCAGAATCCCTTGGTGCTTGGTGGCTATTTCAGCTTGGGAGCTCAAAAGCTGTTCTACTGATGAAGAGCCCAAGCTCTATCATCAGAAAGAGGCTCATTCTTCATGGATTTGGTCCTTGACATTCAAATACTTTTTTTTTTAATCTGAGGGGTGGACTACTGTAGAGCGCACTGTATTCAAGTATACTTGAATTGTGTTCAGACTGGAGCTAGCACAGAAAATAGCAGTTTACTTAAACACCTTCTGAGCAAGCATGGTGGTACCTACGGTCCCCAGGCTGCACTGGTAGCTTAGTGGCTACAAGATGATACTTATTGTGCTACTTCTGCCAGTCCTAAATGACCTCCCTAATATATGCTGTGTGTTTTCTTGTTTTGCTCTGCTGTGCCTGTTTCCTAGAAGAAAGTTCATGAGATGCATGAGAGCTGGTGAGCAGCAGTGTTATTGTCCTGGGCTGCTCCTCTTCTGTAGCACTTCTATCTGTCTTGGAGATAGGCTGGTAAATAGGGGAAGCTTCAAATCTAGTTGTGTGGATTATGCCTTAATGGAGTTCTAACAGGATTTCTCATAGCTGAAATATGATAGCAAAAACCTCCTATTTTGAAAAAAATTTGTTGCTGATTTTTGTTCATGACACTCTATATAAAGCTTAAGAAGGACAATCTTTTAATTTTTAAAAACCTGTGTTAGCACATTGCCCTCTGTATTGATCATACTGTAAGGGTGGGAAAGGAAGATCCTACTGTAATTTTACAGGCCTGGAGGCTGGAGAAACTACCCCTCAATCACTTGTTCCATGATTTTTTTTTTTCTGAATTGAGAAGAAAGATGGAGATACAACAATGAATGAACTCAATACACCACTTCTCGGGCTGCTTTTCCAAGCAGAACTGCATTCTGTACTGTTATGTATGCGGCTATAAAGGTCTGGTAAATATTTTTGCTAATTTTGACATACATTAAATAAGGTTGTGCACTCCTCAGGCCAGAAATGATATATTATGCTCCTTGATCACTGTTTTTCTTTCTAGGGACTAATGTTATTTAAATAAGTGGCACTTGAAAGCTGTATGTGAGACAGTCTGTGGTCCATAAGGCAATTTCTATATCATTAACAAATATAGGTCTTCTAACTTAATATACACCCTGTATTTGAGGCAGCAATGCAATGAGAAAAGGCCTTTTGATTTTTCTGACATGCAGAACAAATCTCTTACGGGGGAAAAAATCCTAGCTCAAAGTAGTGTTGTGAGCAGCACATATTTTTTGCTGCTGCTTATTGCTCTGGAGCTAGTGTTATCAGTATGTTTAACAGAGCCCTCCTGCTGCTGTTATAGTGCTTACTGCAAGCAATGTTGCATTCTGTTGGGTTTTTAAAGTTAATTCACAATGCAGTGTGTGTGTGTCAGCAGGGGAAGCCCAGCACTTGCAGGTGGGCAGGACCTGATAAAACAGTAAGGGGTAGGGAGGGGTCCCTGAGGCAGGATCCCCTGCTCCTGAGCCTGCCCGGGCACCTTGTGACCCCAGGGGTGTCCTGGCTACCCATCAGCATGCTTGGTTCTTGCTAGTGCCTATGCTCTCTGAGCTGGGACTGAGGTAAGAAAGAAAACAGGAGTTGATGCCAAGCCCACAAAAGAGTGGGTGTGCCATGCATGTGACAATCTTCAGCTTTTTTTGTGTTGTTCTGGGTCATGCAAGTGTTAGTATAAATTAAAAAAAAAAGGAAAAGCTTTAACTAGTTTTTGCTAAAACTGCCTATTTTTCTCACCCTTTCAGCATAATTCTTACTGAAATAACTTTGTATAAGGAAATAGAATTTGTATTAGGATATTTTTGCCTCTGTCCCAGGGAAGTGCTGGCAGATTGTTCTAGTCTGAAAATATGTAAACTATGCTGAATGAAGAATTATATACTCGAAATACCAGGGTTGCTGTGAGCTCATTGTTTCCAGACTTCCATTGCTGGAGATGTAGGGAAAGAACAGATGAACCAGATTAATGTCACTGGTTTTCTGTCATACCTGGGGATTTGCATGGCACGTTTCTCTTTCCAGCAAGTTCCCTCTCCCTATTCTGTTCTCTGTTAACTCCTAGCTTCTCCCTTCCAAGAAAGAGAAGCCCCTTTCTAGCTTTCTATGCTCCTCTCTGGAACCCACCCCTTATCCTGGCACTGCAAAAATGCTGCACCGTGCCTTATTTCAGAGCTTGATCAGGCTTATGGGTAGGGGCTCATTAGTTAAGGGCTGGTTAATTGGCTGTGGGCAGAGGGACCTCAGCTGAATTCCACATTTCAAACAAAGTGAAATTTACCCTATGTTCAGCTATAATTAGTGTGTGTGCATATATGTGTGTATATAAAAATAAAAAAGGGAGTCTAAACTGTGATTTTTTTTTTCCCCTTGATGCAAGTGCAGAAGTATTCTAGATGCAGCTTGTCCTTGAAATTGCCTTTGTGGGTGTAGTTTTGACAGCTTATTTCCATTTGATCACTTTTTTGTTGGGGGGGGGGGGGATGATGTTTGTATCTGTAGATATGAACAACTAATCATCTTCTGTTGGCATTAAATGTTCACTGATATCACAATTTGAATTTGAAAACTTCTCCCTCAGCCTTTGGTTGTCCTACCACAACTACTATTTACTGAAGCTACTCTATGCTGAAGGACCTTGCGCCTGTGCTTCCATATGTCCTTGCTTCCAGTAAGTCACACGCACCTCTTCACTACGAGGAGGCACCATGTGTCTTCTCTATATTTCATCTGCACACCTTAATATTACTCATGTACTAGGAATTTTTTTTTCATCTTACCATAGTGTACTTGGAGCCTCTTTGCTTTCCAAAATGGTGGCTACTCTTTTCACTTGCTCTTCTGCTGGCTAGTTCCAGAGATGTGGACAGAAACAAAATGCTGTTCTCATTTCAATAATATGTTGTTCATAGGACCTTGCATGAATCCACCAGAGAAAACCTGCTTCCCTTAGGACATCCCACTTTGCTTCATTTTGAATATATTGCCAAGTTGATAAATACAAATAACTGGTGAAACCTCGTTCAGTGGTAGTAGAGGGTTTTTTTTTTCACCCGCTACCCAGTGCGTTCTGCAAACAGAAGCTCTTCCTTATGTTATTAAAGTCCCTAAGCTCCCTCCAACTCTATTTGGCCAAATAGTTAAGAGGTCAAAACTGAGAGATTTGTAAGTCTGGCTTTCCTGCTTTTTGATAAGACATATGATCAAATTGCAGGTGCATAGATATGAAAAGGAGGAACAAGTGAGTTAAAGTACGTGCCCACATAGTCTTAACTCCGGGTCCTGGCACTGCCCCAGTACACCTGCAGTATGCAGATTTCTCACTTGATTTTTTTAACTCTACTACATAGAACTTATATTCCCTCTCACCAAGTCTCTTAGTCTATCATGAGAAGGAGCACCATGTCTGCTTAATTCTGCAATCCTTGTTGTCCTTTGTCTCCATTCCTCTCATGTTCCCTGCCACAAAATGTGATACTTTGCTACCTGTCATTAATCCTAGACATTGTGTCCATCTGCCACCTGACTGCTGACAGTCCCTCTGACAAAAACCTTCCTTAGTAGTGACAGAGGTAGACTATGTAACATGGTACTGAAATAAGCTATTTCTGTTTCTCTGAAAATACATTTTAAAAATTTTGCCTTTAATCATAGATAGAGGGTCTCTCCTTCACCATCTCTGCCCCATGAGATCACTGTTCCTCTTTTTCTTCACAGCACTGCAAAGCTTCTTTGTGTAATCTCCCTGCTGCTCTACACCTATATCCCTCCCAATGAATGCAGCTGACCTGTTTGCAGAGAATTATTTTGGTTATTGCCAGCTTCAGGGTTGGCTGTGAGAGGGCTGCACTGGGCTGCTGTGTGTATCTTGGCCCTGGCCTGAGTTCCTCTGCATGTGTCTCTTCTGCAAGGTAGAAGGTATGGTTTCCTAAAGGTGGTAATTTTTCTCCCTCTTTGAAGCAACAACATTCAGCAGTAAGAAAACATGACTAAGTACAGAGCAGTTTCATATGGTTTGGCAAATCATTCCTAAACCATTGCCTTATTAGCTTAATTGGATGGGGTGGCAGACAAAAATAACACTTTCAAGCCATTCGGGAGGAAGATTTCATGAATGAGACTTACAAGAGCTAGTCTTGATCAATGGGATTACTGAGGGAGTTATTTCTCACCCGCAAGAGATGTTAAAAATTTCTAGTTTGGCTCTATATGCTAGAGGAATTAGCCTAAGCTGGAATGTTGCGATGGGGGTAAGATGCAGAGTCAACCTGGCAGCTATGCCTAGCAGCTCCTGGAATATGGCTAATGAGCTGCAAGACTAAGGTGTATAGTATTGCAGATGTAATGCATCCATAGCAATCTCAGTAACCTGTGCCTTTGGAAAGCCTTCCTAAAGGGGAGTGAGAGGGACAAGAATCCTACTGAAAGAATATAGGCAAAAGGACCTGGCTTGACTGCGAGAAATTTTCCATTACTGTCCATTAATCCATTAATCCATTTGTCAAAAAATACATGTGCACTATAAGCAACAAAACACCGGAGTCTTTCACAGTGTTTCTAATAGAAATAGATGCTGTGCAAAAGATACTTAAAATGGGAGATTAACCTTAATTGCCCTCTTGGAGAAAGTTATTGTAAACATTCAGTCATAAAAAGTGTAAATAGATTCCTCTGTTCCTGCATTCTCCTTGAGCTGTCTGGTTATCTCTTTAAAAAAAGGTATACAATCATTTTTGAGTATCCTGTTCCCTGTATGTCCTTAATTATGCTTCCTGGAGCAAAAAACTATTGTCCCACACCTGTTACCTTGTAATATTTGTTATGATATTTTGTTTGCTTTGTTTCTCAAAATAAAAGTTTGATAGCATGTGCTTAATAGTAAAAATCATCAGCTAGGGACATCTGGGTAAACAGAATTTGAGAGAAAAGGGTTTTTAGTGCATAAATCATTGACTCAAATTTTCAGACTACTTTCTTCCTTCAGATGCCAGGAATTGGGAGTGGAGGAGACCCAAGAGATACCTGATGTACCATGGGTTCTTATTTGTGTTTCTGTTTTCCAATAGCTAATACTTGTTCGAACATTTCCTCAACTGGTGCTTTTCTCACCTTGGATTGAATTTGAACTATTTCTTACTTCAAAAAGTAAGCCTATCAAACAGTCTGACTCCAGACAATGGAACATTAAGCCACCACCCATCTTTGAATTTTGTTATTGGATAGGTTTAGCACTGTCACACTGATTATAATAAAGTATTCAAAAAACCTCTATCATTTAAAAGAAAATTTTATCAAAAGTGGAGTAGGAACTAAAGTCCTAGAACCAGAAACAGAAAAATGTAGATTATACATCACATGAAGCAAAAACCTCAGTTAAATTGGGCATGCAAAATGGCATAAGAACAGTAACCAATTCATCTTCATGGACCTAAAATAACATGATTCAGTGCAGGAGTGTTGCTGTGCTATGGGAGTATGTGCACATGAATTAAGAAGATCCCTATCCCACAGTGTGTAGCTCCTATCTGAACATTATCTGTTCAGAATGATGGAGTGGATTAAAATGTGTAAAGATAATGTTACATGAAGCACTGTAGTGCCACTCAAACAGTAGATCATGAGAAAAACTTTTCAGCTGTTCTGGGCAGCTTTAATTCCCTATATGAAAGAAGTGTATAGCTCTCTGAAGCAAACCTCTCCTGGTGTCCCTCCTGTAATTTGCTGTAGGTGACAGGATCCCACAGGACACTGTGCTGTAACTTGCTGGGCACTGCTGTCATCTGCAGGCAGTGCTGGCTCAGACTGTAAGCAAGCATGCAGTTTTCCAAGTTGTGACAGGCTGTTTTAGCCCTGACAATGAGATAGAGCTGGATGGTGTAAAAAGATCTGTGCAGTCTTTCTCAGAAACTGAAGGTTTCCTTTTGCAGGTAGTGAAAGGCATGTGAGTAGATAAATGTATGCAAAGGAGGACTTTATCAGCCCTCACGCAATCGAACAGGGAAACAGAAATATCCTTAAAATTCCAGAACATGATAGATTAAGCGTTAATATTTCAAAAATGTGTGTCTTATTAGTTCATACACACTGTCAGAGTTTGTAATCATCCTATGTGATAGAGAAAGCTGGGGCTTTCATCTGGATTTATTAATATGAACCATTTATGGAAGAGTTCAAAAATCTGTCTCGATGTTTAAACGCTTGAGCGTATACCTGAGGACAGACACCTAACAATTCATAGCCTACTGTAATCAGCCTCGCACATCGTAAAACATAAAACAGAATCCGTTCTTTAAAGCCGTTAAGTCTAGATCAAAGTAAGAGGATTATGCAGCATGCCCAGTTTAAGAAAATGCCATTCAATAGGTTAATATAAAACTGCAAACACTAACACTTTATGCTTAGTCTTATCTACTATCTTTCTGTTATGTGGAAACATTAGTGAGTGTTTACAGCCAGCCATGCCAAACTTCATTGAGCTCAGATAAAAAAAAAATAAAGGAACCCTTAAACTGTGGGTTTTGTGTTTTAAAGTGATTACCTAGAAGTGGCATTGTTGTTACTCTGTTTCTGATCACTGGATGTTTGCAGGCTTTTGCAGACTCTTACATAATTTCAAACAGTAAGGTGTTGCACACACCTGTCAGCCCTGTAGATCTGACTGAGATATGAAAAAGTATATACTGGGTCTTGTGGCCCAGGTGTCAATAATGAAAGTGGTGATCTGGTCTGAACGAAGCCCAGCTGCTCAGTATCCTCTTCAAATCCTTGCCTGTTTCATGCCCTGTGTGGTTCCCAAGACCACAGGATTAAAAGGTGCATAAATGTGGTAGGACTTCATGTGCTTTTTATCCACACTTAGAGAGATTTTTGCAAGTCGGAACTAACCAGCTTGAATTTCAAGTTTCTTGGGGAGTTTGAAAGAGCAGTAAATAGAACTTGCTTTCCTGCTCCGGGAGCAATTTTGACTGCACTGTTGAGATTGAGAGATGATGGGATGTGGCTTTGCCCTTTAAAGAGTCACTCTTCAGAGTACAAGTACATTAGCAGGAATTCCTCCTCTTTAGTCCTTTGATTCTCTGTAGTTATCTGTACTACTTCAAGATTTATGGTGCCTTCTGTAATGAGAGCTATCTTATATAATATATGCAGCCTTTGTACTTTCTAGACTAGAGCCCAATCCAGCTCTTAGTCCTTTGAAAAATGCCTTTGTGTCTGCCTGCCTCCTTCAGATCTTGGGCTTTCGAAGTGTAAAGGCCTATATTTTTAAAGACCTATATTTTTAATAGCCTTTAGCTGTATTCTTCCCTGATGAAGATCTGGTAAGCTTAAAAAAAAGGTTAATTGTGAACCAGATTGAGTCAGAAGACCTGGTGGGCTGAGTGCATAAATATGTATATACACACAGGGTTTTTTTTCATGATAGTATGGAAACTATGTAGGCAATCTATTGATACAGCAGTAAGTGTAAGGACTGTATGAATAATAGCTTTTATGTTTGGTATTATGGCTGATAAGTGCTATCCTCTGTGATGATTCATTATTATAAAGCCCAATCGTTACAAGCTACAGTAGTGTCTCAGGCAACTTGGCATAATTACCCTGTGTTTTCTTCAAGAAAACATAAAGCCTGCCATTGGCAATTGCTGAGTAATTGCTGAAGAGTTACATGTTTATGTGATATGAAATATAAATTATACCATAATATTTTCTCTGTTCTTCTGTCTGACTGCCCTCCACAGAGATCAGTTTCTGGTTTTTGGTGGTGTGGTTTTTTAACTGGCTCACATCTAAAATGAGTCTTCTCTTACTGGTGTTTTACTGATGCAATACATTGTGCTGATGCTGGAGTTTGCTGCCCCACATGGTTTAGCAATTAAGACCTAGACTTCCTAGACTTGAAAGATTAAGTATTCTCCCGTGGGATTCAGTGACTACCAGTTAGCAGTGCGTTGGATTCAGATGTCATCAGACTTGTGCCATGAAATGCATGCTCTTCTTTTTGTGCTGTGCTCACAGTAATTGAAACTTCCAATGCTTTTAAAGAAGTCTTCATCACTCTATTTGGGTTTTAGGTGTTTGTCCTTGTTCAGCATCTGGTGCAGTTGTTGATTGTGTATGCATTTTCTGTTGGTTTTTTTGGGGGGAAGGGGAAGGTAGGGGGTTATTCTTGTATTATAAGCAAGCCTAGAGAGAGGTTAATCCTATAGGATTAATAAATTATATAGGAAGTTTGGAAGTAGATGAGGCTTCCCAGGTCTCAGTCAGTATCTTGTCAAATATCTTTTGTTCTTCAATCTCAGGAACATTTTCTTTCACAGAACAGGGTCTTATTCTGTCTTGTGTAACTCAAGTTATAAACCTATATGGGAGTAAAACACTGTTACAGAGTAGCAAAGGAGCTGCTTCTGTCATATAACTTCTAAACAGACCCTTCATTTCTTACCTAGGTAGTGTACTACATAATGTACACATATATTCATATTTTTTATTTTAGGTAGAACAATAACAAAAAAGATGACACACAGTTAATGTGTAAGAGTGTCTGTGGGGTGTTGTGCAGACCAGCACGTGTGTCCCAAGGGTGGGTTGTGAGAAGACTGAATAGAGGATGGAAAGGCCTGCACAGGAGTTCCAGTTGGTCCCACAGTATCTGGTCAGAGACAAATGCCCCCAAAAACGCAACTGGAAGCATCTTCTCTCCCTGAGAGAGTATCTGCTAGACTCCATGGCATTTTGCTCCAGGTAACCTCTAATTTAGGAATGTCATATGGCATGCTGCCTTAAAAGCTGATGATTCCTGCTATATGCAGCAAATTTTGGAAAATTTTTTTCACTAAGGGAGCAAGAGATGGAGCACTTTCCGTTCCTGACACATCCAGTGCTTTTAGAGAAACGTATTGGGGCAAACAATAAACATTGCTCGAACACTATTTTAGTGCTTTTTGCAGTACCTTAATACCACCATCTGGTGAACAAAAATCATGTTACAGCTTATTTGTACGTTCTTTTATATGCTTGTCTGACAAGGCACCATGTTTTGACCAGGGAGCTGAACCCCCTAAAATAAGATTTTGGTGTAATTTCAGAAATGCTGCGCGCTTATCTTGCTTTGTTTCTTGATCCTAGGTGGGTGCGATACAAAGGCAACAGGAATGCTCTTCTCATAGGTAGGATTTTGCATGCCCTGTTCAGCCCATTTCGTGCTGCTGAGACACTGAAAGAAAAAAATAGCAGCTCCAATTGTGTTCTAAAAAAACCCTATTGCTGAATGACTTGTAACAGATTTGATACATGCAGGTTTTTTAGGTCTGACTGATTACTTTTAAGCAGTCAGTCTCAGGATGCTTATCTAATCTGAACCTCCAAACCTTCTGAGATTAA
The DNA here is from genome assembly GCA_031468815.1 of Morus bassanus. Lineage (NCBI taxonomy): Eukaryota > Metazoa > Chordata > Aves > Suliformes > Sulidae > Morus > Morus bassanus. The sequence goes on along the minus strand of CM062574.1, from coordinate 27,448,940 downwards.
TCTCGCTAATCCATGCTGTTCCTCATGAGTCCTGTATTTTTCAGGGCATGCTAGATACCCCATGTTGATTACTGTCATCACAATGTAAACTTATTCAATGAATGTTCATTGCGCTCCATTCTAATCACTTCATGTGGTGCCAAAAATCCCCCTTTTAAGTGTGTTTCTTCATCAGCTATCAATGAATAGGGTTCTTAAACTGTGAAATAGCTCTCCCAGACTGTTGTTCTGGTTCTGTTCCAGTTTAAACATATTTTTGATTTAGAATAAATACGATTATCCAACATCTTTAAAAAGAAATTGGACCTGACCTGAGCCTGGCATTAGTTGCTGTTGCTCCTGTCTCTTTGAATTGCATCCAATTAAAAACTAAGCAATTATGGAGGACATTGGCAAGTGCAGAAAAACATATTCAAACAATTAAATGTTATGCTCAGTTTTTCCTAATTATAATATTTCAAAATCCCATAGTATAAACTCTCAGACTAATGATTAATTGCTCATAATTAGTAAATAGCCCAGTGGAAAAAGAGGGTTTCTTTTGCACTAAAAGAATAAAGGGAAGGAAACCAACCATCTTGATTTTTATCCTGTGGGGAAGATTCTTTATTATGAATCAATTTAGATAATTTATTTTACTATTAACAAAGACAAATTTAAGAGCAAGGACAAATGTTGATAGCCCTAGCCTGCATGTTCATCCTGTATAATCATTATGTTTGATAATAATTCTTCCTATGAACAGTAGTGGCCCTGTCCTTGTAGCAAGAAATTCTTTGCAGCTAAAAGGCAATGTATCCTTGTGTCCTGTGACCAGAGGGAAAAGGTAAGACTAGTCATAAACACCTACTGTCTAAAATGTATTTATTCTTTCATCTACCATGGGAGATAAGAAAAAAGTCGAATAGAGGAAAGGAAGATTACTTTTCTACTGTTGACTGAATCATCTCTTTTCAGTGTTTATAAAACATAACGTGATGATTTAAAATTAAAAGGAAACATTAAAAAATTAAAAATTAAAATTTTTTTGTAGGTGTTGTAAGACACATTAAAAGTTTACTGAAATAGCATTTATGTTTGTCCAGCAAAGCTTACTTCTTAAACCTGCTTGTTTGCTATTCACTCAAAAGCAATGATAAATAAATAATCCCATTAGTTTAAACATATTGGAACAGTTGGGTATTATGGACATCTTATTCCATGGACTTGTAAAGGAGATAGGCTTCCTAATTTGTTTTTCTAGTAATGCTAGGAGCCCTCCAGGAAGGGAGGACTATAAATTAGGCTTAAGCCATGGTCCAATGGTAATATAGAATAGTGTGGATCCCTGTGTAGATATTCCTTCCCTCTTAAGCATCTTCTATTTCTTTGATATGTTTCATGTTAATTTTCTTTGAAACTTTTCATAATTTTCTAATTGGTTAAACGAGAGTTGTAATCAGGCTAACCACACTTTGGTTTTTTCCATTTTTATTATTTTTATGAACCTTTTCATGTTTTACTCCTTTCTAAATTATCTATACATCTCCAAGTGTGTGTATGTTGTCTGTTTGCTTGAATAAACTATAATGCATAATGCCTAGACCAGTTATTTACCTTGGTTTTCATAATTCTTTTTTTTTGCCTCCCACTTTGCAAGTGGGAGTTGCTCAACTGTCTGTTTTGTTCCAGTAAAAGGTGCTTTACTAAAAGATGGTTATGAATGCCCTTAGCCTAGGGACAATATATTTTCTATTATTTGCTCTTCAGTAATATTGAGCTGCATTTGTACGCTAAATGTATTTGAAGTGAAATTACATGACCATAGAGAAATATTTTACACTGCCCTGTAACATAGCTTCCCCATCCTCAGCAAAGGCATTTAACTGAGTGTCACTGTTGCAGTGGGAAGCAGGATCCCACCATGCTGGAGAAGTTGCTCTTGTTTGCCCAGCATTGACTGGAAGCTGGGAGGGACTTCATGTGGCTATAATATCCTGAGGAGAAGGATCTAAGATGCAAAATCACAGATGTGGTTACTGGAGGAAGAGGGAGCAAGAGTATGTGGTTGAACTTAGCTTGGTCACAAGTGTCAAAGCTTCAGTGTTCACTTCGTCTTTCTTACTATGCTGAAGTGAAAGCCAGAAGTAGTGGAGGTGATTTCAGTGGCATGTGGTACTTTCCTATGATAGATGTAAATGTGTTTGTGGAAATGAAATGGTCATCTCAGACCTTGGTGACACAAACATGAGTAATAGCACTCTTGCTCCAATATGGTAGCGTGCAACTTAGCAAAGAAACATTGTACATGTCTTTTACTTAAGCAGCAAACAAAAATCTAGAAAAAAACTTTCTTGTACTTTAACCATAGAGATGAGTATATTAAAAGCAGTTTGTGTTAGCAGGTTAGGAGCGGTCTGGTCATATGGTAATGACTGATATGAGTTGGTGTTTCATGTGTTCTTTTACATCAACAGCTAAACTGAGCCAAGAGCACCTAAATATGGTGTAATATGCCCTCTGCTAAGTCATTTTCACCCAGATATCTGAGGCAGAAACCTGAAGGAGGAGCTTTGCTTGGGAGTACACATACAAGGCTGGCTAACCTCTAGAAAAAGAGGACCAGCTCTTATTTTTCTATGCACTGCTCAGCAGGAGTGGGCAGTGAGGAGCTGCACTCAGCATCTACTCCCAGGGCATGGGAAAGATACTGGCAGCTCCTCAGCAAGGCTGGCCTGCTAAATATGTGTGTGCTAGCTACTGCCTATGACTGCACAGGAGAAAGAGGGAGCTTTGGATGGCTAATTAACTGCCCTAATTCAGCATTTCCTATGGTTTGGTAGGTAGATAGTATGGTAAGCAGTGTAGCTTGCTCTGTACTTTGACTTCTCCTCCACATGATAAAGCACATACTGCCCCTTTCTGCCCCTTGCAGAGACCTTCTGCTCATCATGTAGAACAACTGCTTCTTCCCCGGATATTTTCCCTTCCCCTTGTTTGTATTTACTTGAGGCAGACATGGCATTGTCATTCTGCTCATGTCCCTGCTGTGGCTTGTCCTGTGAATCATCCAAACCTGCTATTGACATCTGCTCTTGTATAGTGGTAACAAGGATAATGGGGTAAGAATGTGACCTTGCAGTAAGTGAAAGTCTTACTCCTGCCTCCAGTGGGACCAAGGTTTAAGCCAAGATTATTTTTTTTACTGCCCCTGTGTATTTTATTTAGCATGGCTGTTAAGATAGACACCCATATTTTCCTTCCCTGCATAACAATAATAAATGGGTAAAGGCAGCTGAAAAAAAAAGTAGGAAGGCCCATGTAAGAGCTGGCACATCTAGTGATAGGCTTGCTGCTACAGTCTATGACAGTGGCATAAGAAAAAATTGACAGGAAAAGTGCATGAGGGAGTTCAGGTTTTTATCTGCCCTCCAATATTTATCAGGTTTGATCAAGTAGTTAAGCAGTGACTGTGGGATTTATTCAGTGCATGCTTTTTTGGTGAGTTGGTACCCTTATGTTTAAACCATAGTTTTATAAACAGAATTATGCAACTAAGTGAACTAATACGTAGAAAAATCACAGCTATTAAAACAAGGATTCCCCCCTCCTTTTTAAGCAAAATATGGTTACATGGCACTTAAAAGCACCAAACAAAGACAAGCATGGAAAATACTTTATAATCCCTGCGTTATACTAGTAGTTTTTATTTTTAAGGCACTTTATGTATTAGAGTGAATATATCTAACTGATATTGCTGCATAATTCTTTTAGACTTGAACACCTGGTTTCAACCTTTAGAGGTTTTTTACAGTGAATTTATGGGATACCAGAGGCATGTATAGGCTCATTTACTCTGCACAGTAAAAATATAAGCCTTGAACTTTCTCAATAGTTCAATGTTTTTAATAATAAAAAATGAGAAGCATATTACAGAATCACTTCATATGCTGCATATACTTTTCAATGGAAGTTAAAGCGTTGCACAAGAATTGCATGTTTTACAGATTTAGTCTACTTGTGCAATCCTTGTGAGGACTGATGGTACTTGCTCCTCCCAACTACATATTCTAGTTACTGGTAAATGTAATGAGCAGTACTCTGCCAGGTTTTGAGTATTCAAATATAAATGAAGTTGTGCATTCAATCCATTTGAATGTTATTTTTAGTAGTGTTAATGATAAATTTCAGGTTCCTTTTATATAATTAAATAGTGAAATATTATCCTGTTTTTAAAAAGCAAAATGAATACTATAAACAGCAGTGTTATACAGTTATTTTTTAAAACTCTTGAAAGGTTGCTGAAAACAAGTCAATATAACAATTGTGCATTTAATTGCTAATCTATTTTATGTTTTATTAAATGCTTAGTGTTTTCCTAATTCACTTACATGGTAATGGTTAATCAAGTAATGATCAGTGGCTTATAATTTAAGAGGAGCTTCATTGTATGGAACCTTGAAAGCTAAACAGGACCTGTCATCTGGGTGGACAAAACATGAATGTACATGATCTTTTTTTTTTCCTCAAGAAACAGTAGTAGTTGTGTTGGTACCTGTTGATTGACTTAACATTATACCAGATGATTTCTTTCTGGTGTGCTGTTCTCAGCACTTCTGAAAACTGACTTTTGGACTGAAAACTCCTGGGCTTGAAGTCTACTTTAAAGAAATATTTTGCTTTCCTTGTAGTACTCCTATGGGTGTAAAACTTAAAATACTGGAATCTACCCCATTTGACTTCTAAGACAGTGTGAAGGAAAGACACACATAACAATTCCTGTTGTTTAGAAAACTAAGTGGTTATTTGAATATGGATCTCTCAGATTTGGCCAAGGTCTAGGCTTTGTTCACAGCAGAGTATGAAATGCCGTCTAGTAAAGGTGTGAGGGACCATGACTCATCTCAAAACCTAGTGGGGGTGGAGAGGAGAGGATGAGAAGTGAATAGCAGGCTGTGTGTTCAAGAAAGCAACAGGAGTGAAAGACTATGGTGTTGTATCTGTGTTAAAGTCTTTAAGGAGTAATTAAGTCTTCCAAGCATTGGAAAGCATAGAGCTACAGTGTTTTTACTGAATACCTGAGTCTCCTATATGTTGCCAATTCCAGATTAGGTGAACCAGATGTGTGTGCCTATGACAACTTGATGGTATGCCTTGTGTATCCTCGCTTGCCTGTACTTGAGTGGTCATGTTGGTGTAACTGAATATCTAGCAACAAAAAGAACAACATGAACAAATAATCCAGACAACTGGTTAGCTTGCAAAGGCACTTGAGATAAACAAGTTTTAAGTGTAAAATTTTCCATCGTACATAGATTTCCTCTCGAACTTCTAACAATGAGGCTTTAAATCAGCAGTCTACAATCTATTTGCTCAGAAAAAGTCAAATTGGGAGTCTACTTCTGAAAACAGACAAATTCAACTGAGGTGTTATTTTACAGTCTACCAATTCCTTACATAGCTATTTATGTGAGCCGGTGAAGAAGCTAATGCACTGCCTGGAAGTCAAAGCACAAATTTCATTTCTGGTCAGTCTAGTAGTACTGTTTTCCCCAAGGTTAGAGCTCATTTACTTAACCTGAAGCACTTGCATCCAAGGTTTCACCCTATGTACCAAAATTTTAGCTTGCTTTGAGGAAAGGGATATTATTTAACGGCAGCATTGAAATACTTCACCACACACAAAACCATCAGGGATACCTGAGCATGTTAGAGGTATGGACTGACAATCTGCAGAAACTTCCAAATGCATATGATGAAAAGCTAACCACTGGATGATTGAATTCGAAGATGAATTGGTCATCACTGCATTTAAACAAGGAAAAAGAAGAAAATATATGTGGCAAAATCCTGGTTTCCTTCCAGATGTGTAGCATAGCTGGGGCACAACGGCCAGAACTGCAAGGAAAGCAATAGCTGTGCCACAGGCTGCTGGTAGCCATGTTCTTGTATGGGTGGCTGCTTGTAGAAGTGATCTGATACATATTAGTGTCTATCTGTGTCTTTTCTGAACAACAAATTTCATGTTTTAAGGAGTCTTAAAAAAGCAATAGTTCTCAAGTTAGCCTATGGCACCAGCTGTTGTGTGGCCGATGAAAGGTTTCTGGAAATTAAATAGGATGAAAGAGGATTGTATAGTTGAAGCCCTTGGCTTCAACTGTGAAACCCATTGAAGATGGCCGAAGTCCTTCAACTAGCATCACCTGGCTGATTAAGGTATTTAGGGACCCCTTTCCATCCTCAATGAAGGGCTTCAAATACTATTTAGGGAGCATGGATTTGTAAGTAGGATGGCAATAGGTGCTTCTAGAGATTACATTAGTTTTGAAACTATTATCTGAAATGGTCAGACGTCCCTGCTTTCATCTCTGCTCAGTGGGAGGAAACAGTTGTTTAACTTTATTTAAAGTTCATCCTCTAGTGGAAAAAAAATCTCATTCTGATAATTTCAAAGGTATAGAGAAGAAACCAGAAAATTAGTGATTATAACAGGAGTGAGCTGTAGATGTTTCCAATTTCCTTAAGTATTCATGTCTGCATCCTTTAAATATGAGGATTATAACATTGAGATGCAAAAATGCATTTCAGGAAAAAAAAAACCCAAATGAAAATCCCACCCAACAACAAACCCAAAATAAATTACTACACTGCAGAAGATGAAAATGTTAAGTAGGCCACTGAAGGAGGCGAGGGGAGAATCAAAATATGCCAGTAGCATTAACAAATTCTCAGAGTAATCTATCTTCCTTCTAGGGTTCAGGACCTTACTACAGAAGATGACAAAGCATGTTTAACATGAATCGAATTGCTAACTGTAGAAGTCAGGGTACTTAATCTGTGACCAAGTAACTCTGTTCCTCCTAGCTATACTATTAAATAATCTTTTACTTCACAATTAAATAATCACTCTTCCGAAGTGGCAGCTGCAATGGAATATAGAAAAATGCAAAAGGGGGATATACAAGCCAACAGCAGTTGATTTAGGTATGCAATAACTGGAAACAAATAGATTAGGTGGCAATGAATGTTAATTACTTTTGACATTGAATTGAGGGGGAACAGCAAGAATGTAGCTTTGATATAAATATGTGTGTTTAAGATGTACTGAAAATTAGGAAGATGTACTCTGAAATTTTTAAATAAGCCAGGTTTTTCGAGGTCAGATACAAGCAAAGGGTTTGGACGATATACTTGATTTAAAACAATAGGATGAATCTACTGGCACTCACAGGATTGTCCTTCTGTCAGTTAGTGCTGGGTCCAAATGCATTCTTCACTAAAATGCACTTGCTTTGAGTGGCAAGCGGGCTGACCTTCCTTCTCAGAAGTCTACCCTGCTGCTGATCCTCTCATCCAGTAACAATGTGGTGCCCTTCTGGGTTATCTTTGACATAGGTCTCTTGGCTTCAAATGGCCACAGGCAGGTAGCACACCTGTGTCTTACAGAATGAGGCAGAAGGCTTGGGTGAACCTGCAAAGCATTTATTCAAGGAGTAAGTCTTAAACTTTCTTCTTGTGTGCATCTCTTAACTGACTTATCAATGGATGTCCCACCAGGTACAGGAGCAGCATAAGGTGACTTAGTGGAGTATTTGCAGTTGTGCGTGGTGCTGAGGAAAGCTGCCCAGGCATGGGGGGCTGCTTTGGCATGAGAAGGACAGAAAATAGTTTAGAATGTGACAAGCTGAGTTGCAAATAGTGTTTTTACAGGATGGTTTCTGGTGAACTGTCACTGAACTCAGAGCATAACTTACACTGGAATTCTGGTTTCCCTGGAAGCTTGGCTAAAACTAGAGCAAGTCTTTTATTAGTGCTCTAACTAATGATGGAGCATGAGCCCTGAAAAACTGGAAATTATTCCATAATCAAGTTATTGATTTGGGGAGGAAGGTGATGGAAACTGTTTAAAAACAGTCATGTCTTAATGCTTATATGCACTTGCTAATCTTCTGAAGATTCACTTCCCTACTGCTTTGTTGCCCTATTATAAGTAAAACACAAAAGACTAACATTGTTATATTGTATTGCAAGTATATAATGCCATTCAGACTTGAATGAATAGCAGAGAAATTGTATTATTGCTTGCACTGTGGCTGGATGTTAGGTAAAGATTAAATATTTTGTGTGGCAAAGGAAGATTGCTCTTAGCAAAATACTCACAGAAGTCTTTAGTTTGTGGCACCTGCAAATTTGCCTGCCTATCTCTTGGTTTTAAAGATTTTGAACTGTTTATTTTACTGGTGTTGGTTGTGGTTCTTTCAGTCTTGCAAGCCATGTGAGCTAAGGGAAAGTAAATGAAAAGTTCTGTATTTGAACTGTCATTGTGGCTTAGGTTTTTGTTTTCTTTTAACCTACACCTTCAAAGGAAGGAAATACCAGAAGCCTTGCAATATAATATGCATAGCTGACCTTCTGAGTTCCAGATTCCATCAGGAAGGAGGAAAGTACTTCAAGGTACAAAAGCGGAAGGTTAGAACAAGTTTTAGTAATTCCAGAACTTTGAGTCACTGGAAATAATAAATACTGTAGAGATACTTGTGCAGTGCAAAGATGGAAGAAAAGTGCAAATATATCCTGAACCATTAAAGTATTAGAGCGCTGGTTTTGACATCACTAACTCTTTCATTTTGTATTGAACTGTGAAGTCGAGTACCACAGAAGTAAATGCTAACTGTGACAAAATACATAAAACAACAAGAGAAGGAAATGAATACCAAATGGTATCATCCAAAGCTATTAAATGGATAAATCAAACACAGCTACAGCATTTACTGTGTCTAATTCACTGGCATGCGCTAATTCTGATAAGCAATTCAGCAGCATCTCCTCTATCCTGGATAGGACAAAGGGTAATAAATGAAATAATTGCCCTCTGGGTTTGGAAGTTGTATGTGAAAAGCAAGAATTGTTGTCTGTCTGTTTTCTTTTGAACAGTAGGAATAAAATGCTGATTTTTTTTTAAATGAGGTTTGTGGCAAAACTCCTATTGACGTTAGTTCCACTACTATGTTAAAATAGTAATGCCTCATGATCCAGCAAGTGTGAGGCCTGTTGTGCTGCTAATACAGATTTGTGGAATAAGAGGCAGTTGCTGCTCCCAGAGAGCTTGCCATCTAGAGTATGAAATAGGTGTTGCACTTAGACATTTCATAAAAATGTTATCTTTATAGTGAGGAACTGTGGGGGCTCCAGAATCCCAGACAGCAGAGGGAGAGAGATAGCAAGAGACTCTAAACCTTCACTGCAAAACAATGAAGTAAAGACATCAGCGGTGGGTTGGGTGTTGACATCATCTGGTTGGATGAGTTCTAAGAGGGAGCTGCATCCCTTCCTCACACAGCCACATGGCAAGTCAAATGGGAATGCTGGTGGTGGGGTCCAGACCCTTGTTTGGCCAAGCATCAAGTTTTGTGGGGCACACTTAGTGAGTCAGATATACATGTTCATTTTAGTTGTGTATGTACCACTTGCTGAGATGAGTGTGGGAGCTGCTTCTCTCAGAGAAGAAACACTTGCTGTGCTGCCTCATTGTGTCACAGGAACTGTGATGACAGCTGCCTGGGGCGAAAAGGGGAGTGCTGTGCTCCCAGTGGCAGGGCTGTGGAGGAGCATTATTGGTGTTACCTGTTAGGTGGACTTTGGCCCCTTAGCTGAAGGAGGACTGTCTTTCATGCACCAGTATTCCCCAGCTCTTCCTTTTGATTAGTTTATTCCCTTTTAGGAGATGTCAACTGTCAGAAGCACTCCTGCAATGCCTTGGAGCGCTGCGTTCTGCATTGAAGGGTTAGAAAAGACCTTTTGCTGTTGGATGGGATTGACTGGGGTTCACTGGGTGTTCTGCCTGCCTTGCAGCTGGAGTGCAGAGAATCAAGATTTAGGTGCTCCCTCAGAGTATAATAAAACAGTGCTTCTTGTGACTTGTGATTGCTAAATGGAGAGAAGTGATAAACATGCTGTTTCCCATTGAGACTTTGTTTGATCTTTTGTCAGAAGAGGACAGGTGTCTGTCTAACAAAGTCAAACCAAGGTGTTCTGTTTAGTTTCCCCCCCCACTTTTGCAGACTGATGGAAAACAGACAGCAAGGCCACCCAACAGGAGCTTTGCACCCCATACCTGAACCAGGTTAGATGCTTGATAATTGAAATTGCAATTACATACTTTTATCCAATACTTTTTTATGATAAGGTTTAAGCCTGCTGCCTAAAACCTCTTCCAGCATCTGTTTTCCATTCATTTATGTGCCTTAAGCAAGTGCTTTATTTCAAAATTATGTTTGCTGGTTTGGGTTGGTCTTTAATGCAGCAAGTTAGATATTTATTTTGGGCACAAAGTGGTTCTAATTTTTTCCTGTGATTTTATACCTTTAAATTCCAGTAGCCTGTTTTACCCAAAGCACTGTCACTTTGTGAAGCAGAAAACACTGCTCGTTATGCACAAAGGACAAACCATCCTCTCTTACTCTTTGTACTTGTGCTATATAGTTTCACTTATCTAAAAGCAAACTTGCTTAGGTTGAAAATATATCGTTACTGGTTACAAAAAGCTGTTACACAGTATTAAGATGTCAGTCACTGCTAAGCTGGTACTTTTCAATACCATTTTGTCCTACTTGTGAAACGTTTTTTTTTTTTTTTGGTGCATCTTACTTCTGGTCCACAGCCCTTGAGGTTTTTCAGGCACACCCAGATGCTGTTGTGAACAGCACTCAATAATGAAATAACAATTTCCACACTTCATGATGCTCACAGGTGCATTAATACTGCACTAAAATGAGAGGTTGTGGTATGTTGGTAACACGCAGGCTAGCAAGCCATGGAACTGTCCTTGTGTATCCCAGTAAGATTCTGTAGTGCTAGGGGCATGCTTTGGTAAGGAAAACTAAAATTTGAGCATTTGGGCTGCTTTCTCTTTACAGTGGCTTTATGCAGCTTAGCACTTAAACTGTCTGGATAATCACTCCAAACCTCCTAGTTATCATCACTCAGGTGCTCTTTCACATGCAGTTCCCTTTCCACACTTTTCTGCAACTGAGATAGCATCTTCTGAGTGACTTTTCCACAGTGAAGGTGCTGATTCTTGGGATCTAAAGGCACACAGTGAGGTTGGCTCCAGCATTAGATGTAGACCTTGGATGGTGTCAGCCATTCTTTCACTGACAGAGGTGGAAGTGTGGGCTGCTGTACCATAGCAGGGCCATGGGAAGCCCCCACCTGCACAAACCTGAGGATGCTGTATAAGTACCTGTAGAGCTTAAAAAAAAAAAAAAAAAAAAAAAGAAAAGAAAAAAAAGAAAAAAACAAAACAAAAAAAACCAAACCAAAAACAAAAAAAAAAAAAACCAAAACCCAAACCAAAAAAAAAAAAAAAAAAAAAAACAAAACCCACAACAAAAAAAACCAACAAAAAACCTTGCTCTGAATGCTCAGCCCAGAGCTTCAGCTCCTGTATCCTTTCTTGATATGGCCACATACATATCTTTAAGTTTATCTTAATGGTTCCTCATTGATTTCTACCTCCAGATGGATGGGCAACGGTTACCTGCATATATTCTGTATTCAAAGTGTGAGCTGTGGCAGGTAGTTAACCACTTAAATGAAACCTTTTTGTTTCTCTGATGGAATAAATGTCAATAACTGCATAGTTAGTGCTGAAACTTGTTCTTACATGCTGCAGGCAGCTGCTAATTTGCAGTAATGCAATGTTAAATATATTTTTTTTCTGAGCCCTGTTGAAGGTATGTTTAAGAATAGAAAGCATTTTTTTAACAGCTGGAGCACTTATCTCAATTTGTTCTGGTTTTTGGTCAGTTTCAGACAAAATTGAAAGTGTGGCTCAAAGTGCCAAACTCTATTAAAATTACTTTTCTAGGGGGTAGAGGGCAACAATGACAGATGTTATAATAAAAAGGTGGTGACTTTGGTAGACCAAATTAAGCATGCTCAGAGCAGATCTCAAAGGTAAAGTTCATGTAAAAGAACTTTTTAAAAAATTTAAAACACAAATTCTCCAATGAAAAATATTTATGTTCTTCACTTTGACACAGGTGGAAGAATTGTATCTACTACTTGTACTATAGGATCCTATTCGCTTGTTATTTTCGACACTGGGGATGTCTGCCAACTCAATTCTGAGGTGAAAATGATACCTTAATGATTAAGCCAGCAAGCATACTCTTGAAAAATGGGTTCAATCTTTTTTCCATTATGCTGTTTTTATGCTTAGTATTAAAAAAAAATGCAGAGAAGTCAGACTAGCATTGGACCTTATACTGCTGTCAGTGTTTGACCATGACAGGTGAACCAGAAGCCTGAAAGACAGTGTCTTAACATCCAGTACATCTAGCTGGACTAGGATAGTTGAATTTAGTTCATCAGTTTGTTACGACTGTCTTTTTTTAATAAATAAAAGTAAAATTCAGTGTTTAAAAACCAGCTAAATAGAATGTACTAATTCTTGTGGATGAAACCTTTTGTGCAGTCTTAAAGACACTAATTATCAAATGCCATAGGGGAGAAGAATGTGAACGCAAAACCTACTAACTGCACAACACACACAATTGCAGGGTTCATATATTTGGTTTCTCCAACCTAGCCTCTGGAGATAAGGGATTGCCCTCATCCTGCATAACATGGTGAGCGAGTTTCTGGCAGAGCTATGACAATGGCTTGATGGTGAAATTCCTTGGATTGTAAAATTAAGCACAACTTTACGTTCGTGTTGGCTCAGTTTATCTAAACTTGATATTGCAGAGAATGTCCTGCACAGTAAGGCTGGAGATTGCTGTCATTGAGATGAAATACTGTTTTCTGTTATTTCAAAGACATGTATTACTTAAAATGCCTGGAAAATTCTTGCATTTAGTAACAAGATGTTCTTGTTACTAAATGCACAAGCCTTGCATTAACAGATGAGCTCTGATGAATCTTTCTTTGCCAATATATGGTGTTGCTCCCCACCTTACTGAAGGTTATTGTTGACTTACTAAAGTTAGCAGACAGCAATATAGTCCATGCTGTAGTGTATCCATTACAAAGTCCAGCGTCTTAATTGAAAGCTATGTTCTCCAGCAATTAGAGCAGAGGAGCAGGACCAATGGCTCAGGCAGCAATTTTGAAACCACTGTAGGTAGCTGCTGGGATTTAGTTGCATGTCCGCCAAAGCAGCTAACTTCTATTCACCAGGCAGGCTCTCGGGTATAGTAGGGCTGACTTAAAGGGCTAGGGGCATCATGGGGTGTTTAGCTGAAAATGATTTCATTAAAGTCTGTTAGATTTCATTTGAAAATGAGGGGGCAAAAAAGGAAACCTGATTATTTATGTAATCTCTAATGGGGAATATCTGTTTCCTGAACAGAATTTCCTGGTTAAATATGTCTTTTCGACTGTTTCCGTGGTCTCCTTTACTGGTTTGAATTGGAGAACACTTTAAATATTAAATTCTGCCACATTCTGCTCTCAGTATTTTTTATTTTCTGAGTTTAGGTTTTCCCCCCTTGCTAGAGATTGACTTAAGTATTCCTGTCAGCTCCTATAGTGTAACGTGGGAGCAAGGAGATCACAAGACAAGGTGTTCACGTTTCTTTTGTCCGTTCTTGCCCAGTAACGCCTGTCTCCTGCTGTTTTAAGGGGAAGCGAAAAGTTGATTCATTAGAGTGAGTTTTTGTGGAAGGGAAGGGTGTGTGAGGCCAGGCAGGGCTGAGGGAAGGTCTGTTTTATCCAAAGCTGAGCTGTTTGAACCAACACTGTGGTGTTGCTCTGAATTTGTAACGATTGTTTTGTTTGTCAATCTCTGTACTCATGACCAGTGCAAACTATACAAGTGTTGGTAGCAGAAATAAAGCATTTTGTGTAGCTTTAAAGAGATTATTTTTTGTCATCAAATATTGCTTACTACAAAAATGTATTAATTCGTTTCACTGCATCAATATAATTTAGTCTGTTCACCAGTGTATTTCATCTAATGCTTCCTTATGCATATGCTGGCAATACAATTACAAAAAAAATAACAAACCAACTGAAAACAGTGCAAATATACTTGTCTGTTTGCTTTCTTCTACAATGGCAGTTTGCCAGAGATGACATGCTTCACTAAATGTCACTAAATATTATGTACTTAGGACTTAATTATGCCTTTAAGGCACTGGCCCTTTCAGGGAAGAGAGTGGATAAAATTGCTTCCTTGAGAGCTTTAAGCCATGCTCTGCCTGAGAAAACATGACTGCTGGCAGTGTGGTGGGAAATCAAAAGGCAAGTTGAGTATCTCTTCGAGATGATGGAGCATATGTTCTTGCCCACACCTTCTCAGCTCTGCTGATGGGTGAGCTATCTCACTGCTCTGGGCATTAAATAAATCTCTGTTGAAGCTATGTCTGCATCTGTGGCCTCAAATGCTCTTTCTGTCCTGTTATCCAAGGTTTACAATGGGGAGGTAACTTTCAGGCTACCAACCCTGAGATCCTAAATACTGCTAGGTTTTCCTATGCTAAAACATAGTACAAATAGTTAATTAAAATAAGACCCACTTTGCAGGCTTTTTGTCCAACATTAACACTATGAGTCAGGAGGACCAAAGGGATGAGAGTCTAGACTGGGATCTCACTAATCTCTAAAGAGGCTGTCAGACGCAGGACACACAATTACTGGCAGTTTCTAATTCTTAGCTTCTTGAAAATAATATATTTCATAGCATATTTATAAACTTTGGAATATATGTATTCAGAGGCAACCCATGGGAACATAGCTAAATCAGGATTATATTGCACTGTGGAAGTATGTAGGATGTAGCTGTTGAATAATTTAATGCTGCTTTTTTATCAACTTTTTAGTCTATCTGTTCTTTTTAGCATTTAGTCCACTCTCAAAGGTTCCCTTAAAAGTCCTTTCTAAAGTCAACTACTTTAGATGTGAATCAGTGAATGCTATTAGTAGTGTTGGATTTCCCAAGAGCTGTATCTCATGTCAGGTAATTTTGTTCAGAGTTTTATCTCTTCAGACAGTTACTTCTTAATAAAAATAGTGTCTCTGTTTCAAAATCTGCATAATCCAGGTTACAAGAGCAACTGCCTAAACTGGGTGACTTCATTGTCAAAATTTCTTCTTCCAGTGCTTCCTCGTGGTTCACAAAGTCACTGTGCTGAGTAACAGGTGAGTTCAGGAGCCAGCCCTGGCAATCGCCTTTTCTCTGCCATAGTGTCTTCCACCTCTAATGTGAGCTTTCTCCAACTTATCTCTGCTGTATGTCTTCGCTCAAGCTTTACTCCTGGGCTGAAGTTTTGGAGAGATGAAAATGGCACCGGTCCTCAATGGCACTTGCGCCCTGGCCCCCAGTCAATGATTTAGCCTCCTCACTGATTTCTGGAAACCTCTTTTCTGAGTTTTTTGGGTACTTAACTCTGCTATCCATATGTATATAAAACCAGAGATGATTGCAGCAAATCCTTTCATCATCTTTGCTATGTGTGTTCTCAAACACATCTGGGCTAAAATGTTATAGCTTAGAAGAAGTTAAGCAACATATGCTCTAGTCTCAGGCAGTGTCTTGCAAACCAAAAATAGCAGAGCCTGAGTACTAATAAGTGAAACATAAAGAGCTACTGTTCACATCGGTTGCTTGATTTTACCCTTGACTTCAATTGAGAAAATGTCCTAGAACCGTTATATTTTCATTGCTGTAATATACATAAAACACAATTGTGTTCTAACTTACTGTCATCAGTGATATTTATATAAAGCACTGGGTTTACAATGGTACATAAGTTATTATTCAAATGAGATTTAATTGCACTTTAATATTACTTACTGTATGCCTTTTCCTATTCTAATATAAATGCTTTTTAGCGTGCTCCCTGCTTGCAGCTGAAATAATAAATGATTTCATAATTTGAGTTATTTGTGGGATAGTGGAAATGGGTTTTCTGTCAGTACAGAGCCATTTTATGAACTTGTTATGGTGTGGGTATTCATTGCTTCCTCTCTCCTTGCAGAATAAGTCTCTGGACAGTAGTATCTAGTATTTAAATGTTTTGGAGGAGCTCATATTGAAATGAGAAGAATATTGAGGGTAGATATCAAGTGGTGATTTTGCAGAAGATTTTAGTTTGTGACACACATTTAATAACACTTACTAAATACCTTCAGATGTGTACCTTACATTTACAGCCTTGTTCTAATGTAATTTCATTGCTATCAGTGCCTTTTAAAGCAGATTTTTTTCTTTATCTTAAAGTTTATCAGTATGAAATGCTGCAATAGACTTAATAGGAAATCAATATTTCTGGTATAATGGTCTTCATGAAAAATATTGAAATTGTGCCAGTTCTCATGGGAGTATTTTCCCAGTTCTTAGGTGAAATACAAGATAACACTCATGCTAGAAGATCTCCAATTTTATAAATAGTAGATTTCCTATGTAGTAGTTTTACAGAATGTATTAAATGATGCATGACATCTTAAAAACAAGTTACTAACCTGCCTTCTTAAAAAGCTATTAAGACTATAACGTGAAATATACAAAACCTAACAATTTTCAGAGTTCAAGAGGGTTATGAAACCCTAACTTGGCATCCTAGTATATGCTGTGATCATTCCTTTCTTTATTCCCCCTGCCCCGCTTCCCCTGCCTTCCCCAATACTTTCTGTGAAAGGTACTTTTTCTCTTCATCTTTCAGTGTGTGGTCACATGCATTATTAACTACTTGATATTCCAACCCTACAATAAAAAAACCCCATGTTAATATATGTCTAGACTTCTGATGGCACTGTCATCAATTGTGGTATTGTGACAAGTATTAATGAATTAATCCTTAAATCAGATCTATTATGGGATACAGTGTGTGTATGAGAGAAAAATGTGTGTGATTAGATTTAGATACTATCCGTGTTTCATACATGAGGCTATGAGGTGCAAGGTTAATACTATAAAATTAAGATCTCTTCCAAACTGAGCCTTCAATGTCAGATAAGTTTAAAGTGCTTCACATGTTAGGAAAAATTTTTTCATCATAAGGGCATGAGTACTTGTCACATCTGCAAATCACTCTGTAGGTATTGGTGTTATTCAGTGTCTGTAGGTGTAGTTGGTGCACAGAAAACATGAAGGGCTGTTAAAGATTAAAGGACTGTCAAAGGAAGTTAGAAGTGGTTAGGTGCTCAGAGGTCTGCTCCCAGTGGGTTAATGCAGTGCCTGGATAACAAGCTGGGACCCAATAAACCTTGCTGTAGAGGCAGCGCTGTCAGTGTGGTGCTGTGCCTGGGCATATGCACCCAACCCAGCTTTGGAGCTATAGCTTGCCTCTGCCTGGCATGGAGTGCAGGCAGAGACACTCGTGATAAGAACATGGTAACAATTGCCCAAGCATTGTTATCCTGCCTGCTGTTGACTTTTTAAAAATTGTGCTAGACTTGTATGCTCTTACATTGAGCTTCTGAAATTATAAACTTTTAAGAAATTCTATATGTGAAGGAATCGCTTTTATGAAGAAGTTAGTATTGATATTTGCGGTCCAGACCTGTACAATTTGAGATTATGGAGTAACCAGATCATGAGAATCAGGGACTAAAAAAAAATATCAAATGTTCTTTGGGTTTTGTGAGACAGGAGTAGTGAAAGTTGGGGCTCCTGGTTTAATTTACAATTGTGTGGCAGTGGGGGCTCCCATAGCATTTCTGCTTCTGCCACCATAACATCCTCGTTGCTTACATCTGCTCCTGTTCCTTCAGCTCCCAGTACCTATCTGTGCCCTTTTTCTATGGCTTTCTCCCATTGTCCTTTGCCTAAGCATCTGTATTTTTCCATGGTTCCTGTAATTCTCTCCAGATCTATTTCTCTGACAAGCTGTCCTGGACATCTTTCCTCACTCACTATTCCTTGTTTTTCTCTGCTTGACTAATGTCCCTCTCTGCCCTTCGTTTTCCTTCTCTGCGTGGCTCTGGTGTCAAGAAAGGAGGCAAAGTACACTGGCTCTTCTCTCTTCTACTTCTTACTGTTGAAGCAGTGGAGCTGTTTTGGCACGAACTTCAGAAGGAAAAATAATGGGGCTCAGCAAACAGCAGTATGGGCAACTGCATTCAGAACTCTTAAGTTTGGGATGGTCAGGCAAGTAAAGAGACTATTAGAATGGAAAGATTTGAGCAGCTTTAGTGGTAGAACTCATCTTTTGACCTAAAGCAATGTTTCCAGCTTGAAATATGTGTCTGCAGTTAAGGATCCTGTTTCTCCCAGGCTTTTGGCCATTTTAAGAAGGGTAGGACTATTGCTTTAGGGATGTGAAAGCACAAGTCATGATTTCATGCCCAGGCTATTTTTTTAAAACAATTGCTATGATAATGTGATATGATTTGTGCTATAGATGCTCTAAATGAAACATAAGGTTAAATCTAATGCATTTCAATACTAATTAAAATCTTACACTAGAGGTGGTAAAAGACAGTGGGTGTCCTCACTGGGTGAGTCAGTTCCTTCCATATTCCCACTAATTTTCCCTGGATCTTAAATCAGAAAAACTCTTCTCTGATCCCATAATCTGTACCCTCAGTTATTAGCAACAGCAATGCACAGAATTGAATGCAAAATGACCTTCTGTTTTACTGAATTGGTTAGCATTTGAATTTCTGCCTGCTGGTGGATGTCAATTTATTGTATCTTCTAACACTTCTTTTTTGAGGATCTCCCCCTCTAATTCTTAGAAGTGGTAGAGACAGTCACTTCAGTTCCTATTTGTCACTAATGTAAATTTATATTACTGTGGCATTATTCTTAGTAACAACATATAACCTATAGAAATGCCATGATGGCCCACTAACATATATGCAACATACTAGGATAGAGTGTTCACCAAAGTTGTTGACTGTACACTAAATTTTAGCTTACCAACTGGCAAAAACTAGCTTTTCAGAGCCACCATGAGATGCAGTATTACTGCCTCAATTTGTGCTAGCTGTAAATCTTAGTTTTCAATAGGAATACACAGAGATAAACTTGGTGTGTTGTGTCAGCTAGTGGAAAATAGAAGCCATTATCTTTTCTTAGAAGCAATGGTGACAAAACCTGACACCAAAGAGCAACTCCAAGCAACTCCAACAACATGATTAATAATGTATAAGACCAGAAGGATCTGTTGTTATTACATACAAACCATAAAACTTCAGCAGGTAAATTCTAGTTTGAACAAAACTGTATCTCCATCACCTCCAGTTATTAAATTAAGAATTTACCACAATTAATACAGCTGCCTAACAGTACTCACCATAAAAAGGAGAAAACTGTAAATCATGCCTGTGACTTAGAACTGTGACTAATTCATTGGTGATTAAGTGTGAGGTCTTTGTTACCATTCCTTGTTCAGCTTTGCAGGATTAAACTTTTTTCCACCACATATGAAGATTTTGACCAAAAAATTGGTAGATCCTCTCTTGAGCGAAGTGACTGTGCTCTGTTGTCAGTGATTATCAGCAACTCTACTCCCCTGCAGGCTGACAGATGCAGTGTCTGATATTTCAAGTGAAGACTGCCAGATTTTTTTGCTGAGAAGAAAAATTGCTGTTTTCATAGGAAGGTGACCAGGATTCAGAGGTAATTATTCTAAATACTTATTCTATACCTGGTCATTACTAAAAAAATCTGAATAGACATAAGTATTTTTAATACTCATAAACAAGTATTGTCAGCAAAACCAGAACATTAGTTACTGCAAATAAGGCAAAGGATCTGCTGTTTTATTGTAGTGTAATAGTTTTTGAAGCAGGGACAAGTGTGTAGAGGGCATTGGAGGTGAAGCGTTAAGGCCAAGAGGAGATTTTGATATTATGGGATTTTTGGAAGGAAGAGTAGAAATAAGGGGGGGGGGGGGGGTTGCTTGAATATATCTTTTTTTAAAAAAACTGTTACAGAAAGCATTTTTTTGCCTTCCTGATACAGAGTTTTTTGCTGTAACATATCAAGCTGGCTTTCAACTTTGAATGTCTTCTGTTGTATAATAAGTATAAAGATCTGCATTCTGAAGGAAATGATTTGATTTTAGTGAAACAATGTTTTGACCTGAAATATGTTGTTCCGGAAGCTTGTGGGATAGGAAATGGTAACCCCATGTGGTAATGGTTCTTGGAGCTGTGCTAGATGGAGACAAAAATAGATTTGGCGGCTGCTGTATTCCTTCAGCAGGACTGCATTTTAATCAGGATGAAGGGATTGTGCAGTCAAGGAGCAGGATTATGTGGTATGAGTTTTACCTAATTAATGCAGGTTTGTTACCCTGGGCAGAGGGGCAGCTCTTCTGCTTACTTGAAGGCACTCGTGAAGGATTGGAGCAGGACAAGAGACTTTCCCCTTGGCAAAAACAGTTCAGAAATCATTATAGCAGGCTGTCCCAGATACTTGTTAGATGAAGACTAAAATCAATCCCTATGTTTCTGTCAACTCAACTACAGTATGAGTTAACTGGGGGTTTCCTCTCCATTTTTCCATGCATCTTCCCTTCTCGGAGAACAATAACCCTTTGCTCTGTCCCTTTTGCATTGTCTCTGTGGCCCTGTGTCCACCAGTGTTCTCCTGCACAACATTTCTAAGACCTGGACACTCCATGTCCATAGTGTTTCACATCTCTATTGCTTACACATCCTTCTGTTTGCCCCCAACACCTGCAGAGTTGTTCTTGATTATACCCAGTGTCTGTTCTGCAGCTAAAACCGTTTTCTGAGCTTGCTGTGCTGCCAGTGCTCCCAGTTTCTGTTCACCTTCCTTTCTCCAGCTCCCTTTCAGTATCACATCAATCATAAACTAATTGCCTCCCTACCTGTCACTGCACATTCATTAATGACAGTTTGCCTCCTGCCCTGATTGTCCTATGACTTTGAGAGGCGACTGCAAGAACTAAAGAACAACATGCAGAGAGCTTTTGGACAGAACAAAACTGACAGTGAAGCAGACTACTGTGAGGAAAGAGAGAGAATGAAAAGACCACCACCATGAGGCAGGGGGTGGTTTGGAAACCATGATGTTAAGGAACAAGGAAGAGAAAGGAGCAGGATATACTTTCATGGCTGGCTTAAAGGGGTATAAGCCAATGCTGCTCTGCTGTAAAGAGATAGTCATGCGTTTGCCTCCACAGCCTTTCCCACCCCTCTTGTGTGGGCAGCAGCTTTCACCTGGTATGGATTGAGTTGGGTCAATTTGCTGATTCAGCCACAACGAGCTGCTAAGGTAGGGGTGAAGAAGGGATGACACTTTTTTTTCCCCAGCAGTTTGGCCTTAGATTGGTTTAAAACTACCATAAAAACATCTCTTTAGAAAGGTGAATTTAGGGTTCTGAGGAAAATAGAGGTAGAAGAGTGCCTGGAGGAGAGAGACTCTGTGTAGGAGGGAACTGACATTTTATTGGGTCTTAATGCCTCTAGAAAGAGAAGGATTGGGGAGAAAACATATCAAAGTACTTGGGAAAGGAGTAAATACCACATCCTTCTCCTCCCCAAAATAAGTGGGAGGAAAAGGGAATGGTGGTATTGACTAAGCAACTAAATAAATTAGTCAAAAACTCTGAAACAGTTGTCAACTTCAATTTTGCACATGACT
The DNA here is from genome assembly GCA_031468815.1 of Morus bassanus. Lineage (NCBI taxonomy): Eukaryota > Metazoa > Chordata > Aves > Suliformes > Sulidae > Morus > Morus bassanus. Next base: position 27,427,396 of record CM062574.1, on the reverse strand, counting down.
TCAGTGTAAGTGGGAAATTATTTTACTGCCACTTTGACTGCCTTTCTTCTCTGCCTTCTCTTTCCTCATTTCATCAATCTGTTGTGCCCTTTCATTCCTGAAGAAATTTTGTTTCTTGTAAGAGTAGTGATCCTTTTAGTGTATGATTATGAAATGCTGAAGATAACAGGACCTTGATCTCTGCCTGGGGCCTCTACCTGTCTGTAGTGACATTTCCAGTGAGTCAGAGTCTGTCCAGACAAGGGTATCTTTGCAACCAGAGCCCTGTTAATGAAAGATACAAAAATAAGCCATGCTTACCAAGGACCTGCCTTAAGCTGAGACAAGGCCACTTCCAAATGAAAGCATTCATTTAGGCATATGGCTACTATGAACTTTCCTGGGTGTTAGGTAAACTAATAACACATGTGCCCACCTTGAAGTAATAGGGCTTGATGTAGAGCAGAAAGGAAATCTAGCAGAAAACATCCTCAGAAAATTCAGTGTTCTCCAAATTATATTTTTATATATAAATACATAGATAAATTAAGACTATTAGAAATTTTAAGATTTTTATCAGCAATAATGACAGGTTGATAAATAACAGGTATATACGGAGTAAGAGGATTTGTAAATAATATCACATTCTGCAAAAGGTGATATAAAAATGATTAGAGAAAATGCTAGCTAACAGTTAGGTCTGTGACAAGGCTCTCTTCTTAACTCTGAACTTTGTTTTAAGTCCAGATCCAGTTCATGTCTTTTATAATAGGGTTATATACCAGTCGACCTCAGTGTGTCTGCCTTATTTCAGCTCTATTTACATTAAATTCTAATTTTCCCATAATCATAACTTTCAGTCTTTGTTTTCCTCCACCCTGATAATTGTAGTAGGGATCCTTTAAAACCATGACCAAATTTTACTAGCAAATATCTATTTGTCATGTCTGAGTAGCTTAATAACTAACAAATAAATTGATTGATGTTCTATTTTAATTGACACTTGAACTATGCTGTCAAATGAGCTGTTTTTTGTAACCCAGCCTGCCTCCATGTGGAAAATCAGCTCTGACAAAGCCAAAGCCCTTTGCACCTTACATATTTCTGCCTTTTAGCAGACTAACTTTCTGTTTAAATAGTCTCTTGTAATGGCTGTTGGCAGCAGTGCTGGAAATTGTAACTCACCTGCAACAGTGGGCTAGGCCCTGGAAAAAAAATCAGCATTATGTGGATCCAGAGCTGTGAATTCTTTTTGGGCCAGGAGATGGTCTTATCCTTGGCCAGTTGGAAGGGGCAAGCTCTTAAAGTCAAGATATTCACCCAGTGTGCCTGTGGGTTTTGGATTTGGGGCTAAAGTAACATTTTTTTTTTGAGTTTCCTCTAATAGACATCAGCAATTAAATTAATAATAGTTATTACCATTTGTTTCCTTTTTTACTAAAAAAGTTTCTAAAAAACTTTGAGAGAGGCTTTTGAGAAAGGATGGATTTCTTCAGAAATGTGAGGATTTCTCATCTTCGGGGGAATTTTTGGGTGACAAACTAACTGGTTGCTCTGTGTGCTGCCAACAAGTTGAACACCTCAGAATAATTATTTGTCTTTCAGAAGCCACAAATTATCTTTTTGGTATGCTCTCATGGAATTTGTTGGAGCTCTGGGCAGATTTGGCCCCAATATGTCTGTATCTTTTTTTTTTATCCTGTGCACTTGTTTCCTCAATGTTAGGAGCAGAAGTTGTTCCTGGGGGGTTTCTGTGAGATGTAATTATCATGGAGGAGAGACTTTTATCTATTCAGGTATGTTTGCATGGGGCGGGGGGTGGGTTTATACCTAGCAGACGGGGAAACTGCCGGGCTGTTCAGCTCAGGCATACTCAGAACCATCACTATCCTGGAGGGCTTTGCCCCATGCTGAATGCAGTGCTGTGTATAACGTAACCCTTCTTCCTTTTGCTGAGTACATTAAAATAGGTAATTTATACGTTCTAAGTCATCGTGATTCAATTTTAAGTGTATTTAATCTCCTTAAATGTCACTCAAGAGCTGTAAAATACATTTTAATAAACTTATGATTTCAGTAGTAATTTTACAGAGAAAAAGCTTATTAAATTATGCCTAACTGTACATTCAGCTGTACCTTCTGTGTTTTGAATTTCTGAATGGACTAGTGCACTGAATGGCAGTGCTAGAGAAATAGCCTTGCTGGTAGTTAAGGGGAGAGCTCAAGATGTGCTTCTTGCTGGCATTACCTTGGCAGATCTATGCTGTAAAGCAGCAAACCATGAAGAACAATTAAAAATAGCTGGATATTATAAAAGTCAATTAAAGGTATAGAAACATAATGATGAACTTTTACAAGTAAGAGTCAAGTGGAGTTGAGTTATGAGTCTGCTAAGCAGGATGAATTTGTTTCCCCCAGCTCTTTCATATTCTTTACTCAATAACATTTGCGATATGTTCTATAACCTCCCCACGTAACACTATTTGAATGCTACTTGTCTTTTTCTTGAAAAGAGAAAGAAACATGATCCAGTAGACAGGATGACAAGCTGAACAACTGCCTTCTAAAGTGATTTTTTTAATACAATGAGGAATCTAGTGCAGTGGTATTTTAATAGGACTAAAAAGATTTGATGGTACTTTGCCTTAAGTATTAAGCTGCAGTGCTTGCAAAGTGGTGTCCTTTGTATTGGAAGCAGGAGCTGGTGTTTCTGAGATAGTTCTGTTGTAAAATAAATTACAAAAAACTTCTGGTCCTAAAAAATAATCTGCCATGTCATATACTAATTTTCTTACCCTGTCAAGCAAATTAAACTAATGATATCAATAAGACTGCTCATGATGCAAGTTACATACTTGGAAATGCAAGTGGCAGGTTCTGGTCCTACAAAGGTAATAAAATTTTGAAGGAAAAACACATGATCTGATTGATGAACTTTTTATCATCTTTAATTGGCTGTCCTACATACAACCATCAAAAAGGTCTGAAATAAAATCAATAGCTCAGAATGCAAAAAGGATTAAGAAATTGCCTCTTTACGACAAAACCATGTCACCTACAGATTCACCTTGCCCCCAACAGAGCCTTAATGAATATTTCCAGAAGAAAACTAGAGAGAATACTAAACCTATCAGTTAATGGTTATTCAGTGTTAACACAAATATACTGATGGGAGAATGCAGGTACTGTGGAAGGTATCAGTTTCAGAAAGCATGTGTCTTTTCACTGGAAAACAGGAGCACCTGACTCTTCTTTTTTTTTTTACACATAAATTTGTTGTAGTAAATTGTAATTCTGTTGTGACTATCTGATGTTTGGACCAGGAAAATAAGTATTAATGTTGTCTTACTGCGTCAACAGTAAGTTGAGTTTTAAACTTTACATTTCTTTCTCTCTTTCCATTTTTAGTATTAAATTTCACTGAGATAATATTATTTTCTGTCTGCCTTTTGAAGAGCTTACTGCAACTTCAGAGAATCTCAAGACATCAGAAAAATACTTTTTTGTGATCCCTTTTGTTTATTTATACAAGATTACTTAATGGAATTCATTCTTTCCAACTTGCACACTTATTTAAAAGTCGAAATCCAGTTGCCAAGCAAAATAAACACAGCAGGGTAAGCTGCTGTGGAAAAACAAGGCATCAATATGTAATTTTCTTGAACTGACAAAGTGAAATCATAATATTAACCTAATAATACTTTCATAGAAAGCCAATCATAACATTATTTAAATATTATAATAGATTTTGAATCACAATAAGCCTTATAAGATAAATTCCGTTGATTTTTGCCATGGAGATGCATGTTTTCTTCACTTTGATTTATAAATCACTTATATCTAAACTGCTTGTAGTAAAGTAGGTAAGGCAATTGGCTTTGTCCTAAATATTCTGTAGTATCCTTGGCTGCCTGGTGCAATGGCAGTCTTGAATGCCTTGCTTGGGAAGTAGTGTACTGCAGAAGTCCCTGTATATTCCTCCTGGTCTCTAGGAGTCTCTGATTAGGCAGGGTCAGAAAAAGGGTGGGGGAGTAGATGCATTTGATGTACCTACACAAATGTTTTTAGTCTTATAGTAGCATACCTGTAGGATACATCAGGATTTCATTCCAATCTCAATGATTTAAGTAAAATTGCCATAGAGAGGGAGATAGTCCAGGAGGATACAAAACTGCTGTTTGTTGCACTGCAACAAGCCAACCTGAACATGCAAGTAGCAAAACTATTTTGCTAGCTTACATGTATTAGATGCTCTTTTCTTTCCTTCTGATCCAATTTATAACACCAAAAACTGTTATAAATTGTCTGTTGTTCTGGCAACAGAAATTCCTAAGAAAGGAATTCATGTTATAATGGAGAACTTATGTTTTTCTTTTTTTCTTTTTCTTTCTTTTTAATTGGGAAGCTAAGTGACAGTTTAGTTCTTCCAATCTGTGATGGATTAACAGGACATTGAGAAAAAGTAAGCAGGAACTGAAGCCTTTCCTCTCCTCAAGATTCCCAAGAGTACTACTTGGCTTTTGGTTTTGGGGTGGTGGTGTGGTGTTTTTTTTTTTCCTCCCAGCTGCTTTTCTAATGCTGATCTGGAGAAAACCTGTGTTAAGGGCTATAAAGTGTGGTTTGTATTCTTAGAGATAGACTACTTTATTTTTACAGCTATATCCATGCATAAAACGGCATACTACCTCTCCCTGTGAATCCACGTTAAAGAATTTTTAAGTCATTCTAGACAGTGGCACTGTGAGTTATCAGGATTCAAAGACCTGCAAAGTCTTTGACATGATGAGCAGAGTGTTTTGCATAACTAAGCCCCTTCCTGTGCACTATATGTGAGAACTAGTTGATGACACTTCAATGCTTTTCACTCTGAAATATAACTGTGTATATTACTCTTCTCCAACAGAAGTGCGTAGCCCTGAATTGCCTCCCAGGAGAGGTGAGCCCAAATGCTACAACACTACTGAAGTGTTTCCTTCAGCTGGAGTATCTTTAGAGACCAAAGAAGGGAGCTCTGGGGTTGAAGCTGCTGTGTCGTCCTTGCCAGCACAGGCAGTTCAGGCAGCTGGTGTACTGACTGCAGTGGAAGTCCGTTTTCCATGAGATAAGGGTGTTTATGGAAAAATTATCATTGGAGGACTTTTCACATGGGTGAAAATGTTATCTCATTGACAAATTCATTCAGGCTTTTAAGGCACTAGGATTTAAGGGATGTGTCTGTTCTCATGAAAGTACATGACATTGCTGTCTGTACAATGTTCAGGAAAAACAAGCACTTAATCTCTTATTTCCTTCCCTGCTTAGCAGGGTGAGGAGTGTGTAAAGCACCACATCTTTGTTTCTGACCTGGCAGCAGAATTGACAGTGTGGCATCTCATGTGAGTCAAGATGATCTTGTGTTCTCACACACTGGCTTTCTGGGATTAACAGAGTCTTAAGCAGTGAAAACTTCTGTGGCTGTAGCCTGGATAAAACTTGACTGTTCACTGGGAGCTTTAACATGTGGAGACGGAAATGCTTGGGTTAAAAGAATAACCAGAATCTAACACTTGAGAGGTTGTGCAGGTGGTTCTGCTAATCAAAGCACTAATACCCTTCATATTATGCAAATCCCATTGTATTACATGTATATAAACTGTACAAATACTGTAATTCCCTAAGTAATAGAAATAATATGATTTAGCAGGGAAGAGGCCTTTCTTAAAGTAATAAGGCACTCTGTATAGAGCTGAGACCAGAATAAATGAGCATATCATAAGTCTTAAATTACTCCTTATTGTCAACCACTAACCTGCAAGTTACATTAGAACCTAATGTTTTACGAATTATTTTTTTGATTACTGTAATAATATAAAGCTGCATTCTCTGCATTTCTGCTATATCTTAATCACGTGCTACTCCAGGAGAGATCTTCAGGTGCTGTGTGCTGTCAGCTGTCTGCAAAGACATGACACAACACAGAAATATGCAAGTTGAAAACTTTTCTCCAATGTTTCTTTGCACTGCAGTGTAAGAAAGGGTGATGGAATCAGGCCTGCAAGCTTTGTAGCAGCAGACACAGTTTGCAGTTGAAAACACACCCATATTTTCACAAAATTAGAACTTTGTCAATGAAAAAAGTAATTTTATTTTTGCTATAACTAGATTCATTTAAGTGATTCAAAATACATATGTGTTTTATTGTATTTCAAAGTACAGAGGTATCAGAGGTAGAAGATGTTTCCTTATCAGAAAAATAGGTGAGCTGTGAAACTAAAAAATGACTGAGCTCCCCAAATAGAAGTATGTGTTTCTCCTGTAGCTACTGTCTTGTAGCACTTGACAAAGGTTTGACAGCCCAAAATGTTCAGTTAACAAATCTTTCCGTTCTCTCCCTGACCCCTCCTTACATGATCACTCTGCACAGAGTTCAGACCTTGGCAAGCTGCAGCACCAATAAATACTGGGTTATGTAGCTGAAGGGTAGAGCAGGTAGCACAACAGGCACCAAATATGAAATGCAGATTGTCAGGTGGACGATGTGATGTCTAGGCATGTTTTATTTCAAACTTATGGGGGGGGGGGGGGATTTGGTTTGGTTTTGAGTTTTTTTCCAGGATATGAACAAGGATATGAAGAAAAAAAATCAACACAGCTTGCCAAAACAATCCATAGTCCTACTTCAGGCTACCAAAACTCTGCTCTCAAATTTTTTTCGTTAAATTAATTGAGAAATAACATAACTACACACAATAATGAAGTGCACTTACATGTCTGGTGCATATTTGGTTCTCCCTTCTGATGAAATAACACTATAGATCTAGGTGCAGGGACACTAGAATTAGTTAAAACTCTACTGCTGTAATGATATGATGTCATCATCATCTTCAGCAGAGATAGAAAACTGGGTTCTTTGGACTAAATTTATCTCTTTTCTTTTGCAGATGTTATGGTTGCTTCACAACAAGTAATCTTCACTAATGCACATAGGGTGAAGTAGTCTAAGGCTTTTTGTGGGGCCTTTTTGATAAGGAGGAAAAGTTATTTTTCAATGAGAAAAAATTTAATGTTTTGGTATATAATCTGGATATAAAAAGGGCATGCTGTGTAGGAAGTAGCTAATGTTTATTTGTAGTTATTGCTGATTACAAAAAAATCCTTGCCTTAAAATCATTACTCTTATTTAAGGTAGAATCATGAACTGGGAAAAATTAAAGAGATCCTCTGAAGAATTATGTTGCTTTAGAGCCTGTATTACTTCTGTTTCTAAAGCGGTCTGGAGACTTTCATGGGAGTCACTAGTGTTGGCCACTTCTTAATACATACATCTTCACCCTCTTTTTGCAACCTTTATCTTTCATATCAAGTTACAACAGAGGAAGATTTTTCTTTAAGCAATGCTCAGTAAACTAAAGCCACAAACTCCTCTCTTTTTGTCCTGCTAGCCAGAGGAGGTGTGTGACAATTCAATTTACTGTTGAAGTGTGAAACAACTTGCCTCTGGAAATGACTAAATTTTTTTTTTCTTGTGGTTTATTTTTTTTTTCCTTACTCCTTGACACCTTCATAGTTAGTTGCTCAGCATGAGTAAACTTAAATGACTCAGGTTTCAGCCTTTGGCAGGAAAAGAAATTTTACAAGCAATTGGCTGAAATCTCAAAAATATTTTAAGGGAGAGCTGTGTGGAATATAAATCTAAACAGCAGTAAATTGAAATTGTCCATTGCAAACAAAATGCCTTTTTCTGTTTTAACAGCAAGTGTTACCTGCTCCTGTGCAGTATGGCAACTGGTTTCTGTAGAAGGGCAAGAGAGAAGCAGGGTGTGCTTACTGGCAGCTTAATTAGCATTTGAGCTCTATGAGGTTAAATGTGTGAAGTATAGGTTAATGTACAGAAAAACACATCGATAACTGAAATGCTTAGATACACTCCTAATGGCAGATATATGTAATTCAAATTAGTGCATTATTAAAGTGTTACAGATTCTTATTTTATCTGAAGTGACTCATTTTTGACAGCCTGAAGGGGTGAATTATTTTTACACATTTTGTAAAAAATTTTAGTTGAAACATGGGTAAGACCTCTTTACAGTACTTAAACTGTCAGATAAAACTATCAAAAGACTTTATAAAAAGAAATTAGTTTTAGATTTAAATTCTATTAGCTTTTTTTATACAACCACTACCAAAAAACCTCATTATCGTCTTTCTCATAAATGGCACTAAACTTCAGGGTAGGTCAGTGACTGGACTAGTCATGTGCAATCAGATCAGCTGATTTATATGGGCCAGAAAACTGGTGATATAATATCTTGGCTTAAACCTTTGCAGGTTTAATGATTTCAATGTAAAATCTGCATGTGGAAGGCACTGCATTTATGTGATGGGCAAGGGAGGAACTTCATGTTACCTAAATACAGACTGAAGTTCTTCTCCAGTCAATAAAGTTGGAGGGTATTTCAGAACAGGACTCTAGTTTAGGGCCTCTTGGTCCTCCCCTGGAGAAGACTCTTCTATTGTGGAGTAGGAGGAGTCAGGAGAGAAAAGTCACCAAGTTTGCTATGTCATTTAATCTTCAGTGACAAATTTCTTCAGCTCTTGACTGTTTTCTAGAGGGTATCAGAACATGTCTGAGGAGGTGTAAGAGCCTGGTTGCACATAACCCAACACTTGAGGAAAACAACATGTGGTAGTACTGGACAAGAAGGAAAATACGGTTGCACTAAATGTGAAAAGAGTGGTAAAGGGCTAGTCCTGTGATATAACTATGCTGCAGATTGTATTCCTTGCAATTGTGCCAATTAGGAGCCAAATTTGTCTGTCTACATCCTGACTGTTAATTGCCTACTTAAGCAGCAAGTCTGCTGTGAGTGTACAGGAAGTTTATAGCTTTGTGTTGGATTGTTGGGCACTCTTCACTCTAGGGAAAGAAAAATGATTTCAGAAAACTTTGAAAAAGCTGATTTTTCTCTGGGTCATTCTGAACATACCCTTAGAGAAAGTAAGCAAAAACTTGGTATATATCAGTGATTTACTGGTCTGTATACATGACAGAATCTGTCCAAACAAGCACTTGAGTTTTTTTAAAATAAAGCCGTAGTACTTTACCTGCTTGAGACATGCAGCTGTTTCCCTGCTCATCCTTTTCAGTAAGAGATGCCTCAGACTGTCGCTAACCACTAAAATTCATTTCCAGCATGCTGACAGCATGTTTTCATGAAGGAGGGTATTGTTGCTGGCAAGATTGTTAAGGAACTGTGCTGAAAATAATAACAGAGGAAATAAAAATTATCTTGTCTGTCTCAATCCTACCTCTCCTAACTCTTCAGCATAGTGACAATTTGAAGCATAACAGTTTATCACGTTTGCTTTGTGAGTAGGGTGGAGTTCAACAGGGAAAAGAAATCCAACTGTCTATAACAACCCTGACCCTAGATGAGAAGATCCAATTGGTATTAAAAAAAAAATAGTTTGCTTCTCAAACCTCATTATGAATGACTCTTTACATTTGTCCTGTGCAAGTTGGCCCATGCTGATGTTTAGAACCAAAAGGGATATTTGTGTCCTTAACTAGCTAGATGCATTTCAGTCCTCCAGGAGAGATCTTATTTGTACTTTTTCATTAATCTTTTAGGGCTCTCTGGTGGTTTTATTTTTTTTAAAAAAGCTATCTTCTGTAGTCTCTGGATTTTGGACTGTTAGAAAAGGATGGCTTACTGCTTTAGATTTGTGACTTATCTGCTGTATCTGCTTTGCAGTTTAACACTAATTCAATATCATTATTAATTCACTAATTTTATTATACTGATTTCAGCTGTGACTTTATTTCAGATCAATAGAAATGGAGAGTATTTCAAGCTAAGACATGGATTTCTTGAATAATATCTACTTCATTATTGCACATTTGTAAGAAGAAGGTACTGAGGAAAACAATTTAAGGTGACCAATCGATATTGACCCAGCTCTGTAAAAACTAGGAGCTGGTGATACCCTGCTGGGCACCCCAACCTCATATTATGCCTCAAATACAGAATAAAGCAGACTCTGGCTGGAGCGGATGATGCTGTGGCTCCTCTTCCCTAACCCTGGAGATTTTAGCAAGTGCTCTTTTCCTTCCTGTACTCTATCCCCATCCTGGTTCTCAGAAGACATAAGCTTGGCTTACTCACCATTTAACCTCCTTTGCAAGGTCTCTGGTCAAATCAGGCCCACTCTTGACTGAGGGATTTAATCCAGCTAAGGTTTTGATGTAGTCATGGTCACTGGTATGTAAAAAGCTTTGTTTAAATCATATTTAATGTATTTAGTGTATTGCGTCAGGTAGAGACTTTGGCATTGCTGCTAGCTGCCTCCCTTGACAATGAAGAGTTGAAGGAAATGGAAGTGTGTGAACAGCAAGGTGTGTTTTTGCCCAGGAAAAAAATCTTAAGTTTATGTTGCCATCTCTTTGCGGAAAAGACAATACAAATATATCTAATTAGGAAAAAATTGTCAGTCAACATTCCTATGTCGGCAATTACAAACACTGATCTAAGACCCACATTCCCTTTGGCACAAGTACTGAAAGGTGAAAAGAGCTGAACCCGTTGCTGGTGTAACACAGGTGGTTATTTTGAAGGTACAGTAGGGAGGTCTCTTGCTTGTTGATCGCAAGCCAAAGAGCAGGCTTACCAGTACATGCCACAGCACCTGTAGGTAATAATGTCCCACTGGCAGAACCATGGTACAATCCAGCCCTTGCTGGACAGTGGGCAGTGTGTTAAAATGGATGCATTTTGGTGGAAATACTGTTTTGAAAAGGAGAGGGTGCAGGAGAAGCTGCTGTGGAGGATTGTAGGGTGCCCATGCTGTAGAACGTATGCCTGTGCCCTGGTCTCAGGGCTGGCATGGGCACTGCCAGCATGGCTGTGAGGGATGCAGTCATGTGGGATAAGGTATGGACTCAGGTGTCCTGCCCAGAGGCACACAGCACTGCCCAGCGGCAGGGTCTGTTGTCTTTTGCTCCACAGTGTGCAGTTTTGTTGTACATTCACCAAGGTGCAAGTTGTATTCTGTATTTCTAGTTAAACCTACTGATGTGTCAGAGCAACAAAAACGTCAAAGAAATTTATGTCCTACGTTCAGTATCCTCAAAGTTGACTTCCTCCAAATTCTTTAGTTCCCAGGTGTGAAAACCTGCTATTGCAAAAGATTGTGGAGCTCTTGCCATTGACATTTTCTAGTCAAACAGGGATTTCCTTTGAAATAGTTCCCAGCTGCTTCAAACAGAATAGTGCTTATTGATTGCATCCCTGTAAGACAGGCATTTGTGTTTCCACTTTCCACCTTTCCCCAGGAGAATTTTATTTCTTATATGAAAAGATCAACAAGAGCAAGAAAAGTAAAGCATGAGACATGGAAGTCCTGTGGAAGATTAAACAGTTACTTATGCAATTTAAATTAGACTTGTAATAAATTTGCACAGGAAATGAATTAAGATGGCTAGCTTTTATGGAAAAGGGATTGATTTTTGTAGTGCTTTTTATTATGTTTCACTCATGGTTTTTTATCTATCTTTTATTTTTTTAATCCACATAGGATTAGTTTCTAATTAATTCAAACTCTACATAGATTGATTAGTGACTTTTAATCTTTGGTCTCTCCTCCCCCTCTATATGAGCCTTGCTAGTTGGTTTTAATTTTTTGATATAATTACACAGAGGCAACAGGATAAGCAATATAAAATGCTATTTTGCTGCTTTTCTGTGTTGTCAAAATGTGTTGGACTTTTGTCCACTCATAGCTAAAAAATGCTGCCCCCCCAACCCATTCCAGTACCTGGTAAATGCTTATACTGTTACTCTTAGTGTCAAAGCCCTGTTTATAGACATAGGATATTATTACTGCCTTGGTGCTAGGTGGAGCACTGAATTACCTTGAGGAAGCAGCTTTATTGTTCACTGAAGGAGAAGTATATTAATCAACTTGAAACTACAGAAAAATTGCTATAGGACTGTAATAAGAGTGGCTGTCTACTCAGGCTTTCTTGATAATGTTATACCATAATGCTGCTGCTATGGTCAGCCAGTCCTAGTTGTAGGCACTGTGCCAGGGATGAGCGGTGCAAACCCCTTGGTTTGAGGTACCGCTGCTCGTCCAGTGGCTATATGGATCATGGCCATGGTGCTCTTCTGCGAGTTGTGCATGGGGTGAGGCTGCTGCTTTCCTCCTGGATGCATTAGTTTGGGCTTGAGATTGCCACTGCCCGCTGGGTGGGAGTGCAGACTGGCATCCTTGCATCCAGCCTCTCATGTCCTCAAGCTTTTCATCCAAGTTTTCTACAGGATTGCTTTAATTTAGGTAGATAAACTTGACCTTATCTGCCATCATATCTGACACAAGAATGCTCTAATGTGCTGTTTTGTCAAATGTATGCCCAAAAGGTCAAATGTCATTGGACAATTTCTAAACTGTCTTGTACATGTCAGGATTTGGGCCACAGGCAATCAGCTGGCTTTCCCGTCAACCAAAGGTGAGCATGGGTTTGCTGGAAGGAGGGAACATACTAAAATAATCAGCTGTCTTTCTGGATGGTAATGCCCCATGTTTTTAATGTCCTTTTTCTGTTTGTTATAGGACAACTTAGATACCTGAGGGAATGATTACATAATGTGTATTTAACTTTGATATTCTGCATTATAGCTGATATCCACTAGTTTGTGGTCTGGTTTATTCATCAGTTTCAGTAAAAAGCAGTTTAAAGGAATATGTTGCTTGCCAGCATCCCTTCTGCTACCACCAATCATGCCATAGTGTGAAATTGGAACCTGCTGTGATCATTGAGTTCAGGTTCCTGCGTAATGGCCCCTATTTTATATCCAGTGGGCCTGTATGTAGCATAGCAAACTGGAGTCAAACTTGGGCTCATCTACTTAATGGATTGCAGCAGAACATAATTCTGTGACAATATCATCAGCCAGGTCATCTAGAAAAAAGGAATAAACCATGTGTTGCCATGTATCATTTTTTTCCTGTTTATCTAATTATCACTTTCTCCTGTGAGTGCCTTTAATTTCCCTGCACTGTTCTAAGATATTAAAAAAAAAAAAAATTTATTTCCCAACACATACAAATGTAGAGCAGCTTTGGTAAGGCGTAAGATTGCAAGTGTAACACTAAAGGGTTAAATTTTTTTTTGAGCACACAACACATTTCTTCAAAGTTATCCTGTTCTCCCCCTGAGTACAGCACCCCTATTGACATCAATTGGAGTCTAATACAAGCAGATATTGTAGAATAGACTTCAAGGGAACCTGTGTGATGATCAGAGAAGAGAATTTAACTCTTATTACTTAGCAACTGAGAAAATAAAAATTATATATTGGAAACTCCACTTGTACTCACAGCTGGTAAGAGCAGTATTACAAGGTACTCTATGGCCTGATTCTGGTTCCAGTGGGAAGAAGAGATACAGCACTGAGTTTCAACTATCCAATTTTAAATGGGGGCTTAAAATCAAAAAAAGCCACAGGAAATGGCAGGAGTACGCAGGCTGATGTGGCTGTAGTGTGAAACAGATATTATCCTAGAGGAAGAGAATCTAATTATGTCTCCTGGACAGGAGGAAGCCCTGAAGTCTGCATGTCTGCCCTTTCATATCTGATGCTTTAAAAGCCAGTGGGGGCAATATCACCTCCATATTTTTAGTGGTCATTTTATCCCAGCAGACCTTATACTAGATCAGACATCATTAATCTGAGTTACTCAAACTTTAAAAAAGATCTAGCATAAAACCAGCATAAAAGTATAAAGCCAGCAGAAATGCAGTATATGTTATGTCTAGCTGAGGTAGAGCTATGTTAGTTCTGCCAGGTACAGGTCAGATGGGTACCTCAGCAGCACACAGACCTGCTGTCCATTACTTGGGAACCAGCCAGGTGTATCTTTTGCAGATTAGTAGTAGAGGAAACAACATCACTGAAATTCATGCAAAACTTTAAGGAACTGTGTGCAAGTTTTGTGAAGGGGTGGCCTTGTGGAGGGCCCTGTGCCCAAAAAGTAATTGGGACAGGGTGTATTTGACTACAGACTTCATGTATCTTGTATAGGTGGCGTTTAGTTAACTTTGGAAATCGCAATCTTGCATTTAAATCCTTGGGCTGCTGAGCTGCAGCAAGCATCCTGGGGTAGAAACATGCCTGTTCTCACATCAGTAAATGCTTTTAATGATGATGTTTGGACCTTGCATTGTTCACATATTCAAAGTACAAAAATGGTAGTTGCCTAGCAAGTAAATCATGGAAAATCATAGTATGAGCCTACAGCTGGACTGATTAGTGCTGAAAAGAGAGTTTGCCTCATCCCATGCTAACTGCAGGCTTGTAGTTCTCGTATTGGATTGACAGTGGAAGGCAGGAAAACTAAACCTTTCAGGGATGTGATCATGGTGGAAAACTCAAAACGTTTTTATCCCTTGCATTCAGTGAGTCTCTGCCCCCGTGTGCTGGTGGCATCCCTCTGTTGGCTGCCACTGCACTAAATGAAAATAGAGCTGTATATGTTCTTTTTACACAGCTTTAGCATGTTTTAATAATGGACAATAATATAAGTTTCCTTTCAAAATCAGAGGGAAAACAAACATTCTCCGCTGTTGCTGGAGGTTATAGTCAAAATATTATTTCTTTATCATTTGGTAGAAACAAAGCTGGCAAAATATTGATATGCAGGTTGCTTTATATATTTCTTTATTCATAGCCACCCCCTCCCATAATGCTAAATTTCCCCAAGTGCCATCTGTCACTACCCTCTGATTAAAAAAAAAAAGTAGAAATTAGTCACAAAATTATATACAGCATCTGTGGGTGCAATAGCTGTGATAAAACCATCCTTTTTATTAATTTTGATGGCAAAACCCACAATGGGTAGAAGAATAACCTTCCTCCCATCATATAGCAGTGGATAGCTGGATAAATGAATGAAAGTTACAGATGTACGTAAGATACATGTCGATGTACATGGGTAGTTAAGACTTTCTTTATCCTTGTGGCTTTTTATATTTTATCAGTATAGAATCATAGAATTGTTTAGGTTGGAAAAGACCTTTAACATCATTGAGTCCAACCATTAACCTAGCACTGCCAAGTCCACCACTAAACCACGTCCCTAAGCACCACATCTACATGTCTTTTAAATACCTCCAGGGATGGTGACTCAACCACCTCTCTGGGCAGACTGTTCCCATGCTTGACAACCCTTTTTGTGGAGAAATGTTTCCTAATATCCAATCTAAACCTCCCCTGATGCAACTTGAGGCCATTTCCTCTTGTCTCTTTTCCCAAGTAACAAGCAATAGGACCAACACCCACCTCACTACATCCTCCTTTCAGGTAGTTGAAGGGAGTGATAAGGTCTCCCCTCAGCCTCCTTTTCTCCAGGCTAAACAACCCCTGTTCCTTCAGCTGCTCCTCATAAGACTTGTACTCTAGACCCTTCACCAGCTTTGTTGCTCCTCTTTGGACATGCTCCAGCAACTCAATGTCTGTCTTGTAGTGAGGTGCCCAAAACTGAACACAGTATTCAAGGTTTGGCCTCAACAGTGCCAAGTACAGGGGGAAAATTGCTTCCGTAGTCCTGCTGGCCACACTATTCCTGATACAAGCCAGGATGCTGTTGGCTGCCTGGGCCACATAGGCGTACTGCCAGCTCATATTCAGCTGCCTGTTGACCAACACCCCCATGTCCTTTTCCGCCAGGCAGCTTTCCAGCTGCTCTTCCCCAAGCCTGTAGCATCGCATGGGGTTGTTGTGACCCAAGTGTAGGACCTGCTACTTGGCCTTGTTGAACCTCATACAGTTGACCTCAGCCCATTGATCCAGCCTGTCCAGGCCCCTCTGCAGAGCCTTCATACCATCAAGCAGATCAATACTCCTGCCCAATTTGGTGTTGTCTGCAAACTTACTGAGGGTGCACTCCATCCCCTTGTCCAGATCATTGATAAAGATACTAAACAAAGTAAAATTCCACAGGCTTTCATTAAGACTGCAATTCAATGATATTGACTTACTGTGGGGAAAAAATTCAGGATACTGTAGGTTTTATTAGCATTTTAGAAAGTGAAATAAATGTAAATTGACTTAATTTTTGCACACTTTTTTTGAAAATATAGAGATGCTTATTGTGATTCTTCTCACTTATTACTCTTACATGTGAACTGCTACATGGTTCAGTAGTTCCTTTAAGATAGGGAGAAAAGACACAAAAGAAAAATTCTTGATTGGAGTAACACCTTTAGAAAGTGTGTATGATCCTTTAATGCAGAGATCCTTTACTTGCACAAAAAGAACTGGAACGGAAAGATAGTAGTTGTAGTATCATCTCTGACAATAAATGAACATAAGCATTACCTTTATTTTTAGACTAGATTCTAATGATTAAGTAATCAGTCCTATAAAGCAGATGCTTCTTAACTTTTAATAATGTAAATATATTCTATACTTTTCTAAGAAAAATAGAAACGTAGGGATCTACTTCAGTAAAAAAAAATACTGTTTGCAGATGCCTTCACAGATTTCTTGAGTGGTTGGTATCTTATTTATAAATTTTAACTTGACAAAAAGTTTGATTATCAAATGACTTTTAAAACATATTTAATGTGGACTGCTGCTATTGGCATAAAAGTGTTGCTTTGTCTCTTTTGTTTCTGATTAAATTCTGCTGTGAATAAAAGTGGGTGGTCATGCAAAAAAGTTTCCAAACCCATAATTTTTGAAGGTGGTTAGAACCAGATGTGTAACTGCTCTTGCTGTAATAAAGCCAGAGATACAGATTTCAGAATTAATAGATATAAGAATCAAGGCCATAAACATCTTACTAATGCCCTTATTACCTCATGGATTAAATCAAAATACTCAGCTTTGAGCCTCTTTCAATTTAATCTATATCTTGTGGGTAAAGCTAAATGCTGTAACAAAGGGTATTTTTTTCCTCTTAAATCATCTTAGGTTACCGGAGGAGTTTTTTTTATATTGCACAGAAACTGAAGTTCTTTTACACTTAATGTATGTGTCTCCCATCAAATGAAAGATACAGAAAGTAGGATCATTCAAAAAAACTTGGAGTGTTGAATCTGGGGCAAATCATATGTTTATCTATGTTTAAGCACCTGAAAGTGACACAATAGTAGATATGGGTTCACTCTAGCAAATAGTGGAAGTAGCTTTATTTTGCAGGCCAGGAAAACATGCTTAAAATGTAAAAGGTAATTAAGTGAGCTTGAACAAAGGTAAAATAACATGGTTCATTGTCTTTTCATTTGTGTTCTTAAGTAACAATCAAATAAAATAACAGGTATATTGAGTTTTAAACCTTCATTATAGTCACTAGTGTATACATACCAAATTGAAATATATTTAAAAAAAAATCACTTCATTCTGCTTAACATGATTTTTGTTCAGAAGTAAGTTTGTATTGGATACAAAAATAAACAGACTTTAGGATTGCTCAGCTCGCTTATTTTTCAGAGTCATTACTCCAGAAGAAGTAATTCTGCAGGGTGTGATGAGACATCACTGTAGGTACAGCAGTCTCTAACAGTGAAATCCAAACCAAACTCTAAGGAAGTGCTACTGTTGGTTTAGGACACTTAGTCCGTAGGAGCCTCCACAACCAAAGTAATTCTGGCTTCAGCAGGTTGGAGTTGGGATGTGATGGTTCTTTGGGCTCAAGGGACATAGTTTTCCAGTACCAGCCAGGAAAGGCTAACTTTAAATGAGTGACTGGTGGATGTCCCTGGAGAGGACCTTTCATGGGAAGTAATGAGCCACAGGGGGATCTGGGAGTCCCTCTTGTGATGTGATGTGTCATGTGGACAATAATGAGGTCAGGCCTGGGCAGGAGGGTAACTTGTGTTTGCTGCGAGGAGCCCTTACTGACATTGGGACATGATGAAAAGTGCTGTTACCATTTACTGTGGTCTTTTTGGGGGGATGGGGGGGTGGTGTGTTTTGGTTTTTTTTATATTGTAACTCTGAAGCATCATTAACTTCATCATTGCCCTCTACTATGAGCTCAAGCTTCTGAATTGGGCTCTCTGATTTAGGGATTATGTGGTTTTGCTGCATATTACTGTCTGAGATAGGAAGGATGTTTCTCAGACCCTTCTTCCTTTTGTAACTGAAATGCAGACTGTTGCTGAACAAAGAGTCTCTTGACTGCAGGGGGTGGAGGAAGAAATCAGAAATGAAAGCTTCCTTAAGAGCTAAACTACTTTGTGATTTTAAAGCAAAATAAAAATTGTATTATTCATCTTTTCATTAGAAACCTGCAGAGACCTGGCATCTCTTGGTTAGTGGAAATGTTTATACAGTGTATTTGGGACAGATGTGAGCTTGCTCCAATCCTTGCTCTGAGCTGAAAGGTAGGTTTGGGTGCATCAAGTGTCCCTTTGCTAAATTTCATTTATTCACAAAGGATAAAAAGGCAATTGTGTAAAAAGTCTGATTTTTTTTTTTGAGCGAAGTAGAAATCATCAACAGGAGATTCTTCTTTTGCTAATAATTTCAAGCTTCTTGTAGTGACCATGTTAATGCAAATCTCTTTTTATCAGATAATGCTACCATAACTACTCTGCCTCTCTGGGTTTTCTGTTTTGTTTTTTCTTTCTTTCAGGGGTGGGGGGGGCATGGGGCATGGGGACAATGTTTGGAGAGGAGTTTGAGTTTACTTGAATTGGTTTGGTTAATCTGCTTTGGCTGTCTTCTGTGTGTTTATTCTCTATCCTTTATGATCATAGGCATATTTTTCCATTGCACAGCTTCACCAGCTGATATTCCATCACTGCACAAGCCTTGTGCCTGCTGTATCAGGCTCCAAGAAAATACTGGTTTTGGTAGTGTTTTGGTTGCCAACTCCTACAGCTCCAGGAGGAAGCTTGGGTTTTCTTATATAGATCCCAAAGTAGGTGCATACACCACCAACATAAGGAATCACACTGAGAGAGGGTAACCACCAGTACTCTGATTTTTGTGAACATACTCATGTCTCTGAACATGCAAGTTGTTGATCTGTAGCACCCTCCACTGAGAAATATTTGGATTTCCACATTCATACTCACATCTTGAGTTTATCTGCTGTATTTCAAGTGCTGTCATGTGAACAGCAGTCCCAGAGAGCCACAGCAGAAGCATGAATGGCTTTGTACTTAGCGCTTGTGCAAAAAAACCTGACAGACTCTGGGAAAGAGCTATTCACTTTTCAGCCAGAAGCAGTGTTTATTTTGACAAAAAAGGAGAGTAGCAAAATGAAAAGTTCTTACTATTAGCGTAAAAATTTTGATATATGCTTAGGTAAAAGTCTGGGAATATTGTACGCTTTATGCTGTTAGAAAAATGTCACATTGCCTCTTTAAAGAGCAGAAAATATAAATACTACATAAGTGCTACACTATATGTTAACATAAGTGTTACATTTACTTTTAAAAGAAAAAAGGACAGTGGGAATAGTCCTCTGCAACAGAGAATTATTGCTTTGAAGTTCATGGACAGCAATTCTTCTATCATGCCTAGAGCCAGCCTCCTGACTACCTCCCAGGTAATGGGGTTAAACTGAAGGAAATCCACTGGGGCTAAATGTGGAGGAGGTTCTGCAGCCTCTTCAGTCTGTGGTAAGGGCTAGGAGGGGGAGAGAAAAGTGGAAGCATGAGGCAGACTGGAAGGTCTTATATGTTTTGGAGCAAGGTTTTGCTCCTCAATCTCTGTAATCAACTATGAGGCCAGCTGAAGTTTATGGGAAAAGTCCCATCTCTTATGACAGCTTGGCCCCTGCAGTGCTGGGCTCATTAGGGTGTTGTCTGACTATGTGTTATGTACGGGTTTTTCTCAGTTTGTCATTTAAATCAGACATACAAATATAAAAATGGAGCATTCTAACACCATTTGTTGCCTGAAGGGCTGCACATCCTTGTAGAATTGGATGGATTATATCAAGGCATCACCAAGCATTTTCATCTGACAGCCTTATTCATATTTTGTTCAGGATACACAAAATATACTTACAGCCCCTCTGAACTTGAACAGTCTCTGACATTGTTTTGCATAAATTCACTCACTTCTCCATTGTTTTTGTAGGGAAATTTCTATGGTTTTGCACAACTACACAGCAGCAAATGCTTCTTTGTGCAAATTGCCTCTTCGACACACGAACTGGGATGGATGGGTTGGTGTGGGGCTTTTTGTGGGTTTTTGGTTTTGTGGTTGTTTTTTTTTTTCTTCTCTCTAATGGTGTAATAGGTATTTTGGAAAGATAAAGCGTGTTTGTATAGGTCAGCGTTGGGTCAGTGAGTAATGCAGCTTTGGTCCAGCAGGCAGATGTAGTATGGCCTGGGATCGCTGTATTTCCTGTTGATTTGCTTCCATGTTAGGGACAGTTAATTATTTAGAGGGCCAGGAAACAACACCATAACCTGATGGTTAGAGGAGTTGCTTGTGATAGTCTGATTGAAGAGACAAAAAGAAACAAACAAACAACAAAAAAAAAACCCCAAACTTCAAAACCCAACCCACCAAACAAAACAAAACAAAAAAAAAAAAAACAAAACCAAACCAAAACAAAAAAAAACCAAAACCAAAACAAAAACAAACAAACAAAAAAAAAAACCACAAAACAAAAAAAGCACAAAAAACCAACAAAAAACAACCAACCAAACAAAAAACCAAACAAACAAAAA
The DNA here is from genome assembly GCA_031468815.1 of Morus bassanus. Classification (NCBI taxonomy): domain Eukaryota; kingdom Metazoa; phylum Chordata; class Aves; order Suliformes; family Sulidae; genus Morus; species Morus bassanus. Next base: position 27,406,740 of record CM062574.1, on the reverse strand, counting down.
AACCCAACCAAACACTGAAATATTCATTGGACCAGAGTGGAAGAGCAGGATGTCCTGGTGATTGTGGCCTCTCCTGCAAAGGGAGGAGGCAAGCACAAGTCCTACAGGGGAGATGCTTTCCTTGAATCCAGGTCACTCCATACTGGATGGTGCTTTTGGTCACTGTCTATTCAGTAAAAACAGGATCTTTGGCCCTTCATGTATCCATGTCTTATTTTCCTTGAGGGGGTGGGATGAATGATATGAGCCAAACCAGAAACAATTTATTTTTGTTTATCAAGAAAGAATTTAAAACTTTTCCTTTTGGTTCTATCTAAACTGTTTGTTCATTTCTTTCAAATCTGGCTCCACACTACCAAATTGACACAGCCCTATTCAGATTGTTTTAATTCAATGTTTATTCGCTTTCACGAACCTTCTTGATAACTTTTAGTAAGGTGTTATCTCAATTAAGAAAGTGACTTTATTCTTCATCTAATCCTATCATGGTGGTATTTGTCTTTTTTTAAGTGTCCTTGTAAATGCTTTTTTCTAGCAAAACTATTAGGTGAAATGCACTCAACAGACTTAAATAGTTTGGTACTCCTGATGCGTAGCCCAGCCTCTTGAACTGAAGATCATCTTCCTCTCTAGAGGTTTTCTTTACACTCATCAGCAAAGATGAATCATAGTGTTAGGTTTTTTCATGCATTTCTAGCCTTGTAAGACTAAGGTATGAAATAAAAACCAGCATGTACTCCCTGTGGTATGTGTGAGGATGTATGTCATCCATCACACCTGTCTGGGCCAAGGGTTTGTTTCCACTGAATGACAATGGTATGAAGAGTTCCTTTTTGATTTTCTGTCTTCAGAGTTTCCTTTAATCTAACTCTGAGCAAAACCATTGACTTTCTATAAGATAATTTCTACTGTCAGTAGCCAGGAGGCAGAGGTGGGATCTCGGAGAAGGGAGCGAGTGTGAGAGCACTCAAACATTTTCTGCAGTCACAGTTACCGGGACAGCTCAATGACTCATTTTCACAAAGCAGATACTGGGTTATCCTCCCCTGGCCACGCTGAGGAGAAGCTAGAAGTACGGAGAGCAATTACCTCTCTTTTGGTGCCAATTGTGTGTGTTCTCAAGTGAGGCTCGCAGAAGGTCTGGTGCATGTACACACAGCCTGATGTGTTTCTGCAAGAACTTGTCTAGTGTTTGTCCTGCAACAGTAAATCTGAATCCTCTTACTAGTAGGTGTAGTCATTTTATTGAGAATAAAATGAGCTCTTTAAATGGTTTACCTTTGCTCTATTACGTGCCCTATATGGTGTAGAAGATCAATTTTTGTCTCCTGATAATAGATATCTATATTAGAATATGAATGATGTTCATGGCTTTTGGGTAGCACTGCATACAGATTAGCAGCAGCTCCTGCAACATATGGAAAACTAAATAAAATATGAGCATTTCTGGGGCAAGCTTCTGACTGCTGCTTCTTTTGCTATGTCATTTTTCTTTCTATTTTTAAGCCTTTACACGTTTTTTGCAAAAATTAAGGCTGTTTACAAAAAACAGCTGTACTGTTTTTGAGAGTAAAACTTCTCCATGGATAGCAAGGATCCTTTGCAGCATATGCTATAGGGTAGGGTGGGGGTGGGGTGGGAAACAAGGTGTCTGTAAAGGAATTTTACCTTCTGAAATTGCTAAGTTCCTTGAGCTTGGGAGTTGGGGACAAGATTCAGGTCCTTTATACAGGTCCTTGGTATTGTTCTGCTACTGGTGCTTAGTGGTAGCAGTCAGGCCAGCAGAGCAGTATTTGGTATTAGCTGGAGGAAGCAGAAAGGGAAGAGCATAATAAATAGTCAGATTTGTCTTTGTGCTATATATGCTAGTATATGTTCAAGAAGAGACTGCTTTTAACATTTAAACCATATAACTGGTTGTGTTTTTCTCTTACACTTGATTTTCTATCTTATCTCACAGAATTAGAAAAAATATTCAAATCCTACTCCAACATTATTTAGAAAACTTGATTATTAAAGTGAGCATTTCAGTAATTAAAAGAACTCTTTAGTGACCATGCAGAAGTTGAATAAATAACTTCATAATATACAGACTGCTTTTTTTTTTTTACTCACAGGTGGTACTCAAAGTAAAAACTTCCAAGTATTGTATATTTGAGGTAAAGATAGCTGTGTCTAGAACTAACTTCATAGAAAGTAGAGGCACAACTGTGACTAATTATTTGTTTATGGTTTTATATAAAAAGAATATTACCACATCCTCAAATTTCATATTTGATAACAGTAATTTATTGTTATGTTATCACAACTTACGATATATTTTTATTTGAGAGGAACAGTAAAAGTTGCTTGCTCTCTCCTTTTTGTACTGCTTCTTTATTAGGCTATAGTCCCTGCACAGTAGGAAACCCTGTCGTCTTTTACGTTTATATAGCACTTAGTTTCAGTTGTACCCATAGGATGCTAAGAACAGGAAACAACAAGACTTCAACAAGTAAAACTGTAATGTTTGATTAATATGTGCCAGTGATGCAGCTGGAATCCCAGTTACTCTAGAAGTGGGAACTGCAAGGGTGGTTGCTCCTCAGCCCTGCTGTGGTATGGCGCTGATCCCCTACACCATGAGGAAAAAAGAGTTAAAATATAATACCTCCTCTTTGACAGAGTAACTCCTTCTCCACTTCAGGATGCACCTAGTAAAAATTTGAGTGCACTGAAGTTGGTTGTGGGTATCCAGAAGGCTGGTGAATATCTAACTGCTTGGTTTGCTGGCAGGTCCAAAGAATTCTATGGAAAATGACCAAGTGTGACTTAAAATCAGTTTGTCCATTTTTGGAAGTGTTCAGCAAATCAAAAGTAAAAATAATTTAAACATTGCCTTTGGATTTAAGCAATTTAAAGATTTTTCCAAATTAAATAATCAAAGGAAATGTCAAAATAACAAGTTGCTTGGTGTTGAAAAGTCTGTATTTCAATGTTGGGAAGCTTTTGAAGTTTTTTCCACTTTTATTTTCTTGAAAAAAATAAATCGAGCAATTTAGCAGAAGTGAAGCAAGTTACTTAAAAGGTTTTTGTGCAGATGAATCTGCAAATTTTTCTCCCAAACGGTTGCCAATGCTATTCACATTGTTCCAAGACCAGCTTGTTATTGGAGCAGTGACTCTTCTCTTCCTTATCTCAAGGGACAGAGATAGAACAATTCCTACCGTGCTCTCCATCAGATGGTGGTGCAGGCACAGCCCTGGCAGCAAACCCAGCGCTTCCTGGAGCTGGTGGGTGGCATCCAGGTTGTAGGGTGACTTCAGTTTGACCAAGGTGTGTCCTTCCAGAAGGCAGAGGCTGTAAGAAGCATCTCCATAGTAAGGGATTCTCCTCCAAAATAAATTGGACTTGTACGGTGATATGTGAGTTCTGACATTCTGCACACACGCACACACAGAGTTCTGCTGTTTCATGGGAGTTTAGAGGGTCTTAACTTTGTATGAGAGAGAGATTCAAAGTCTTCTCTGACTTGAATAATTCTAGCATAAAAGACAGCTGTGTTTGAAAATAGGCCAGATGAAAAGAGACTCTTTTCCCTTTTCTTCTTTCATCCCCAGTGTGTCTCCTAAGGCAGAACAGGAAGGGGCTCACTTGCAGTAGGCAACTGAGTGTGGTTTGGGCAGAAAAAGGGGCTTGGCTGGTACAAACCTTTCAGCAGTCCTGGGTGACCCCGCCAGATCCTGTAACCTCAAGTCTTTGTGGTCTGAGGTACTGTGGCATCAGGCTCCCCCTGCACCACAAGAAGTTTTCATAATGCATGACTTTATTAGAGGGGATGTCTGTTTTAAACTCTGTATTAGAAAGAGAAAACAGGCTTAGTAAATTTTAAAAACTTAAGAAATAACTCTAAATCTATTAATAAGGCTTCAAGAATAATAACAGAACAGAGTAACTGTTTCACTGCTCAAAAAATTAGTGCTTCAACAGTGCATTTAAGACTGCCTTTGCACAAACTTAAAATGAGCTGTATCACCTTTTAGGTATCAGTTCTAAGTGATTTTAAAGTAATTATTGATTATATTAATAATTCATAACTCCATGAAAGTATCCAATTTTAAATGAAATATTACTGCCTCAGAAGAAAAAATTATTATTTCTTCTTTTTTTTGAAAACCTGAATGTAATATCTTTTCAGGTTTTCTTTCTTTGATTTTGTGTAATTTAAAGCACCAGTATGTGGCTTTAATGCTGATTTGTTTTCAATGCTAAATACGTTTGTGAATTTAGGACCAAATGTAAATTGGAAATGTGATAGCATGAATTGTCCTGTAAAAAATTTTATAGGCAATAAACATGAGCACAACTGTGAAATGCAGGGACTATTTTAGAATATTTTATTTTCTGAGTGGAGTAGAGGCTGATATAGATTTAGGATGCTTTAGCAAGTACAGTCTCAATTCCTTGAGTGACTCCACTCCAGGAATAGCCCTGTTGCTTGCTTTTCAAAGCAAACTCACATATGTAGAATGAAATCCGTGGAACCACTACCATTGACTCCACTGTATTTCTCTTGAGACTGAAATTTTTCTTTACTTTTTAGGTTCTTTGCATTTTTGCATTATAGCAGCATGTATTGAAAGAGCGTTAAGTGCGCTTCATATGCTCCTTCCAAGTGTCACCCTTAGATGAATGCGTGGGGAGCTGTGAGTTCTGGGACAAGGACCAGCTTAGCCCAGTTAGCCAGATCATTGTCCACGGAACAGGATGGAGAAGTGCGTTCCCTGTCAGTGCTAGCTGTCAGCCGGAGCTGGGGATGAGTATATTGATTCCTGAGCTTTTCTAACATTTGCTTTGACTTTCATATTATACTTCAGTGTAGCCAGTTAAGGTACTTTACAGCTTTTAATGTGGATTGCACTCAGCGTGTACAGGCTCTGAGCTCAAAAGCAGGACAAGCCCCATTGCTTTTAACGGTTCTCATCATGCAGGATGCTGGGAGGATGGCTCTGTGGGGAAAATGGCTCGCTGTTTGGCAATGCAAAGGACATAAAGCAAGAATAGGATGCATTTCAAAGGGGCGCTCTGCCTAATGTTTATTTGAAACCCACAGACTGACTTAATCAAAGACGGAAAAGTGAATTGAATAGGTTCAGTGTACTTGGAGTAAGTAATTAACTATTGGTTTTCTGACAAGATCATGCTTGATGGCCAAAACCTTTGAATAGGAGCAGAAAAGAGAAACTGGCTTGATTAATTAAACCTCAGAAGTGCCTTCCTCATCACTGTTACTGTCAAGGAATCAGGAGTCAAGGTGGGCTAGAAAAAGCAGATCGGGCTGCCATGCTGCCTTTCAAAGAGTGGGGACTTCATTCAAGGAGAGACTGTGAATGCCCTCACCAAATTATTTGTCGAAAGGAGCATTAAATCTAGTAGGGATAAGCTTAAGGAACAGACCCATAAAATGCAGTTTTCCATGATTATTATTCTGATTATCAGTCATGTTCTATATCAAATAAAGTTAATAAATTATGCTGTAACCAGAAATAATGTGAGCAGCTCAATTGAGGTCTCAGAGCTGCATGAGCTGGGAGGCACTGGAGCATGGCCAGTGTCTGGTGCTGCCACCGGCAGCAGCTCTTACCTCCTGGACAGGGGCTGTTTTGGGAAATGTTATGTTGTGCTGCCTCTCCTCCCTCCTCCCCTTTCCTCTGCACAGGTCTCAGGGCAATTTTTTCAAAGGTAGTTGTTTAGTTCCTTATAAAAAGGGAAAAATTTTTTTAATCTAACAATTCTGCAAGATAATTTCTAATGTTTTTAATCCACTCCTCCTTTGCAATATGAGCAGGGAACTTTAAGTTGAAAAGCAGTCAATTAAACAAAAAGTGTAACTTATTACAATGTAAGTAAATGCCAGGGGTACAAGAGCAGGGCTTTTTAAATAAGTGTTCTAAGGCCAACTTGTAATAGGTATTTTCAATAAATTCACAATTTTCTAAAGCTAGTATCTTATTCTGGGGTTTGCTGCCATAAGGTAAATTTTTATTTATTTATTTGGGTTTTTATTTTTGCTTTGCATCATGCCTCCAAATGGGCCATGATCTCTATAACACTTGTGCTGAAGTCTGACCCAAGTTGTTCAGGTCAGGCAGGACAAGAATTAGCCTGGACCTGTGTATCCATCCCTCTGTAGCCACAACAGTGCACTGGTGGCTTCTTTCTTCCTCTGCCTGTTCCTCAGCACCTGTCCTGTGCACTCTCCAGTGGCTACACCATCGCTTTTTGTATTCCCTCTGGGGTCTGCTTCTTATCGTGCCTTAGTGAGGCTGAGAGAGTTTTCTTCCCTGCTAGAAAAGTGTTCATCATGGCAACAATTAGGGAAACTGGAATTAGTGAACACATTAAATGTTACTGCTCAGCTGCTGTTTCTTATGATGTTCCCTTTCTGTTTCATTAGGGCTGTATCCTGCAAGTGGATCTGCTGTGGTGCATGTGCCCGTATAGGTATTTTGTGCACCCTTTTGTATATGCCTGTATGTGTTGCCTGCAAACCTTACTTGCTTTATGTATTTTAACTTTAAATATGACAGAAGAGAGAACATAGCAAATCTTGTAACTTTAGATAGAAACTTGGTGTGTCTATTTTCTGTAAATATGATGCATTATTGAAAGGAAAACTTACCATTTTCTTGTGCTCAAACTAAAAATGGTATGTCTTGACGTTTGTAAAGCCCAGTTTATACAGATTGTACCTTGAGTTTCTCTAAAATTGAAATGCACAGACAATAAGCTCTCTTGTGTTCACTGTGACTGAAAGGCATTGAAAAAATTATATTTCTTGGCCTTCATTTCTGCTCCATTACCAATGCAGATGCACACTTTGCAGTATGGTAAATACCAGTGTTAGAAAAAAAGATTGTCACTTAAAGAGCAAGTTTAGTATTCAGTTTCTTCTCTGTAAATATATATAATTTGATTAATAAAATTCACTGGGGAGCCGTGCCTTTGACTTTGAAATTTGTCTTTTAAGGCCAAACTAAAATAATCCCTTAGAATCACCTTTCTTGGAGCAACTGAACCAGTCAGACCTGTTATTTCCTGGTAGTCCAGAAGAAAAGGTGACAAAGTCAGAAGAGGTCTGCTGTACGCTAGTCCTGGATGGTACTGTTGGAAGTTCTCACAGTCCTCATATATACTGGAGCACCATCAAGTTACTGGCTGTCACACTAGGAAAGAGGTAGTGGCTTTCTTACCTTTCTAAACCATCATCGAGCTGCTCCAATCTGCAGCATGTCTGGCTTTACCCTGGAGTAAAGGCTACAGCTTCCAGGAGACACAAGCCACCTCCCCACCCACAGCAGCACAGCATCCCTTGTCCCAAACTGCCCATACACTTCTGAGGAGGACATGTGGGTCTGTGTGCTTGAGCCATAGCCTCTCTGCTCTGCACTTCGTGTGGATGAGGGAGGAGCACCCCTTACTTTGGCCTCTTGCTGAAGCAAAGGGTCAGTGCAGGCACCTCTCCTTCAGGTTGGGAGCTGCTGCAGAGATAAATGGGGCACTGATGTAGGGCTAAATGTAAAATTAGAATCAGTATTTCGTAACTTGTACGTAATGAGATATTTCACATGTGAGCAATGGTGAAACTGCCAAATTTTTTGTATATTGTCTTCTGTATGTTGTTGCACCAGTGTGATGTAGAAAACCTAGAATTTGTTAAATACCAGTCAGCTCACATTATCATATGGTCTCTTCTACCCATAAAATCTGTAAATCTATTACAACAGCTGGATTTATAAAGCATAGGGATCAAAACAGTCAGTAATTATGCAGGTGGCTGAGGCAACAACCAGGGTGGCTGCTCCTTGCCCTCCACAAGACTTGCACTTTCTGCAGTCCGCATCCCTCGTGTGTGCTCTGCTGCCCTTTCCAGCCAGAGCCAAAAGAACTTTTGGAGCAGCCATGTTTTTTCCTTCAAGTGTGTTGTAAGGTACAGCTCCTGCAGTGCTTGTTAGGAGGCTGTCCTGGCACCCCTGGCAGAACACTGTGGTTGGAGGGGCACCAGTGGTTGGCATGCTCCATGGGGCCTTGTGTAGGTTTTTGCGTGCACACCAGCACCGGCGCTCTTGTTTTCATGCATGCTTTTTCACAAATACCAACCCAAGCTCATAATTTTATCTTGTCTTACATGTTTCTCCCCTTGTTTCTCTGGCAGGAGAGTGCAAGAGAAGTGTGCTGTTTCACATGCTATTTCAGATGCAGATGTTTCAGTGGTGCTACATAAACATGACTACATTTAGAAAAAATAGGAATGAAGAATGCTGCATGCAGCCAAGTTAATGTTGCTATAAAATCTGAATACATTCTTGTTTTTCTAATGTTTGAACTGAAAATGTAATATCAAATTATCTTATTTATCTTTGTACTTAAAGTGTGTGTAAAAATTAAAAGCCACTGCTCTTTAGAAGCAAATATCAGTCCATTTTATCTTCTTGATGTACTGTAAACTGCACACACAGAGGAGTTTAGTAGCTGAATGGGGGATGATTATGAAGATGAATGAGTGGCCGGGAGACAGAGTCAGTTTAATGAGCTGAGCAGTAAGGAGGCTGTAATTTTTATAGATTAGCACCGAACTTGTCACTTACCGGCTGATACAACAACTTAGTTTCGGAATTACAGTATGTCAGAAACAAGCTCAACAAGCTCAAAACCAGTGGCAATCTGATTATCTCCCATGTAATCCAAATTACAAGTGTAGTTCTCCTGGATGTGTATTGTCTCTTCCCGACGTTTTATCTGTCGCAGGTAATGAGCAGAACCCAGAAATGTGCATGATTAGTTGTATGTCAGTTGATTTTTATTTTCTTTTTCCAAATTTTTTCTTGTGCCCTGCTGTGCTGGCAGAGCCTCCGGGCAGCCTCCCATTCCCAAGATTTCTTGTGCCGAGTCAGCTCGGCACATCGGCAGATGTCTGCCCCCAAGGGAAGTGGCCAATGTGGGGAAGGAAATGATGTATTTCCAGGGCCACCAATTTCCTAGAGGAACTGTTGAAGAAACAGTACTGTCTTTTGTTATAATCACTTTGGGTCCTTGTGCAACTGTCTAACTACCTCCTAATACATCTGCTCATCTCTGTGCAGGTTTGTCACCAGGGCTCGTGGGCTTTGGCTGCTCAGTAAGAGCTCCCAGTCCAATAGGCTGAAGGTGGAGACCCTTTCCCTGCACTGCTGGATTTGGAGGCAAAGGAAGCTTGTGGTCCTTTAGTCTGTTACCAACAACCGTTGTCCTAGCACCCCCAAGAAACCCATGCTTCCCAGCATCATTGGGCATGTAATGTCTTAATTGAGAGTGGGGATGAGGACTGCTCCAGGGTTGCTTTTGCCACAGGTTCACTTGGTATGGTTGAGGCCAGGACCTGGTTCCCATTAGCAAAGGTAGCAGCAGAACAAACACCTAGGCTTATTTATGTTTCACAAACTGAGTGAAAGCCATGAGCCCCCAGTCTGGCACCATTCCCAGAAATGTTATTTTACAGGCATGATGCTTTTGATAACAGCATCGCTTCTGGAGTAGCGTACAAAAGATAATTATTGTTCCACAGGCAGATGACAGTGTTGATTTCTCCCCCTCATAATTCACTCAGGATGTAGGTTGATTTGTTGGAAGGAGTGTTTTGGTTTTAGACAGCTCTGGGACAGGAAGGGGGAAGGCCAGATTTGGGTTTATTAAGACAAGGGGTATCTGTAATTCTGGAGATGGCTCTTACAGCCAGCTGTAGACAGAGCTGCTGTTTTTGGGGACCTGAATTTGACTTTGAGCCAAGCCCTGGGCTCTAGTCCTCTGTTCTGGCAGTGTTTCCCTTAAAGACTGCTTTATAAAAGGATGTATGTTAGCAGTGTGGGGTTTTTCATGTACCATGGTAAGATTTTTCTACTAGTGTCTACTCTCAAGCTCTTCTTCTGGGTGGTTAACCTTTCCAGTGAACACATGTACTTCATTCCAAAAGCTTGGGTTTTTTCCTGATATTTACACTGCACAAGTGCAGCAAAGGCAGTAAAATCCAGTCAACATGAACATTGGTTTTCCTTTCCTCAGCCACTCACCTGCCATTTCACCCTAGGAATTACTTTTAATCTCTGTCTCTCTTTTTCTACCTGTAAAACCAGAGCAACAATGTTGTCTGCCTTTGTTCAGCCAACTGAGAGTTTTCAACTGCTGCAGGGGGTTATATAGGCACTATTACTACTATGCATCTTATAAGTAAATAATTTCACTTGTAGCAAACAGCAGTAACTCAGTAAAACTGTTTTTAAAATAAAGTTATCCTCCACCATATACATGAGCTTCTTGATCAGTTTTGCCGACAGTTGTCGGCAGCCAAAGGCAGAGGGCTCTGTGCTGCCCTCGGGCAGACTCAAATCCTGCCACGCTTCCTCCTACACCCGCCACATCTCCTCACCCCGTATTCTGCTTCTGGATCAGGCTCTCAGGAGTGAGAGTGAGGTGAGTCCTCATGAACATGCAGGTATGACCACATGGCTCTCGATGACTTCTGCCAGCACATGAAAGCACAGCTTTTAAAAAATAATTTTCCCATGCGCTTTCTGAGCATTAGTTAAGTAAAAATGTTAATCTGTCAGGACCCGAACAGATGAGTCAGTGATATTTTTTTTTGTGTGTAATCTTGTCTTTTAAAAAGTAAGTGCCTATTTTTTTAAATGACCCATTTAAAAAAAAATAACACATTGACCTTTTAAAACCACTACGTTAGACCTTCTTAAGAGATTTGGCACTGACATTTTTGTCATAATGGAAGATTCATTAAAGCCAGTGATAAATTTGCTGCAATAAATATAGAAGAATTAAGAGCTCATCAGCATTACCACAGCGTAATGCTCAGTGGATTGAATTATGTACTTAGAAAGATGAATCTGTGGCAATTGGCAAGCTTCAAGAGGAAAGCTGTATGTGTGCACGGACATGTGCATGCATGTGTGAGAGGGAAAACAGAGGAAATGAGGGGATAAAGAAGGAATTTAAGAAAGCAAAAAATTTTTTCATTCATATTGTAGTCCAGTGATACTTAGAGTAGTCATGACAAATAGTATGATCGTACTCTCATTCATTGCCTTGTAATCGATGTTTCTTGTGGTAAATGCTGCGGTATGACTGGGTATCTGTCCTGCTCTCCTCCCCTTGTCTTTTAAGCTATATTTAGTGCAAACAACAGTATTGATCGTGATTGATGAAGCAGTGTGAGAGGGTCAACCCTTTACCTGCCCCCCAGAGTAATTGGGCTGCAGTTTGTTAAAGGGTAACAGAAGAGATATTAAAAATGAAGAAATGCACTAAGTGGCTGTGAGCTGTGTTCCCAGCTGTTCAGAACATCTCTTCCGTAATATGGAGCATCAATCTAATTCTCCGCCCAGGATAGGAGCATGGCAAGTCAAACGCCTCTGATAGGCAGTCCTCACCAGCAAGATACAATGTTCAATTTAAGGAAAGACTGAAGAGCATCAGTCTTCCCTTAAAACAATTTGTACAGAATAAATTTGGTACTTGCCAGCTATTCCCACAGAGGGAAACTGATAATAGGACAGAGAAAATCATGTAACATGATTTAGGATTCCCAGAATGGGATTACTGTTGGTAATAAAACAGGAGGGAGGCGAGAGAGAGAAGAAGAGCTGACAGCAAGCTTGATGTTAATTCAGAATGCTCTCAAACCCCTGGAAATTCATCAGGGCTGTGGGTGCTGGATACCTCTCAGCATCAGGACTCGGTCTGAATGCGGGTTCATCACACTTGCAGATACTGGCTCCGAGTGTGTCAGTTGGAGCTGCTGGGTGCAAGTTCCTTTGAACACTGGCCCTTAGGGCTTATGTATCCTACAGAATAAACCTCTGCTGAAAACTGGTGTCAGCTGCTGAACTAGCACCACACATGGCTTGCTTTTGTCTTTCCTTTTGGCAAAATCATTCACAGGACAGGTTCAGCTGTAGCTATGCTGACACCCCATATTGGTAATAACAAAAACTTCTCTGAAGCTTAAAACCAGATTCTGCTGCAGTTCACCCAGGTCAGCCCCTACGTGCCACCCGGAGCAGATTGACTGAGAATTTCTTCTAAGGGCATCTCTTCTATGCCACTTATACCAGGTGGCAGCTCATTTTATTTATTTGTTGTGTAGTTAAAGGTAGAAGTCACCCTCTTTGAGACTGCTTGCTCCATCTTCTAAAAGTGCAAAATGGAGGATAAAGTGTAGCAGATGTTAAGTGCACAAATTTACTTCAGGACCCAGCTAGCTTTAGTTGTAATTACACAATTATTACGTACACAATGTAGCATATAAACCACGTGCCCAAATCTTTTTTTTTTTTTTTTTTTTTTTTGCGGGGTGGATCTTAGCTGTATTATGGTAAAAATTGGAAGGATGTGCAGGTAATGATGCTGGAAGGCATTTTACCTAGAGAATGTGGAACTGGTACTCTAACAAAGCCTGGTACCAAAGATCCGGTGGTCAGAGGATGGAGAGGGAGGTATGGTCAGCCCTAAAGTTAATGCATTCATTTAGAAGATCTTGGTGGTATGGGCCTGCAGCAAATCCCAAAGTCCCACCGGGCAGGAGGTCAAACCCTTGCTTCTCTGCCTCCTTTTCTTCTTTTTGCTAAGTTGCATGTCACTACCAGTATCTCACGACGATAGCACCAGGAAAGAAAAGATGGAATTTGGTTTCCTCACCATAAAATCATTGGTGTCTGCTTGATTTCAAGTTTCTGCTCACAGAGCAGAGGCTGTGCTCTACATAGCTGAGGAGCTGAGTCCTACTGTGACTTAAAATAACAAACCTTGATATATATATATTTTCTTTTAAAGCTCTACTGTAACTAAAATATATTGCTCTGATCCTAATTTTAGTATGGTTTTAGTGGGTGAAACTGGAAATTTCTAAAATCAGATTTTCCTCAGCAAAAGAATCTTGTGCATATACTGAATATCATTTACATAATTCTGAAAAGTATTAAAATCTTTTGAATACCATTAGAATAGTAAACATCCTTTCTTTAATTTTGTTATTTAAATTGAAATATGTTAAATTAGAGATTTTTTTCTGTGACACTGTCATTTTATTGAGGCCAGACATGATTTGGGGAAACGGAGCAGACAGTATTCTTGGAGTGACTTATAGCTTTTAATGATATATTTTCTTTCTCCCACATAGTAAGCAACAATGATATTTTGGTCATTGTTCCTATGGAATGCACACTAGCCATTGAAAGGAAAGTGGTGGGTCCTCATGCGATATGTTGGAGTACCTATATGTATAGAATGTGTAATCCTAAATCTAGCACTGCACAGAAATGTTCTTAACACATGAGCTTCCCCCAGCTCCTGACCAAAATGTCCCCAGTGCATCCTGTCCCACAGTCACTTGTGTATGAACTCTTTAGGGAAGGAGCTACCTGGACAAAATGCAAAGGGACACAGGGGACATCACTTTTGTAGACCTTTGTCCTTAGGGCTTTATTTCAGCAAAAAAAAAAAAAATTTAAGATGTTAGAGGGAATCCATTCTTTACACTAATGCTGCTGTTTAAGACTTCCTGAAACACAAGAAATCTGCAGACCTGAAGCTGAGATGAGGAAGTAGAGCATATGTGCTGTGATCATTTGTATTCACATAGAGAAGTTTCATCACTGGTATTTGAACGTAGGTTCTCCTTCAAGGCATGCTCAACCCCAAGCTGAGAACAAGAGGCCTCATCAGAATTAATGCACCTCAGCCTCAAACTCTGCTCTGAACCTAAAATCAGAGCCTGAAAAAAGAGTTCGGATTTAAGTTCAACATGTAAATTCATTTTTCACCAGCTTTAAAAATCTGCCTTTGAATTGGTGTAATGGCTTTCAACATGGGATCCTTGGATAACTTTCTCGGGGACCATAAAAGAAAATAAAGACTGTATATTCTATACAATATAAACATCTTATATGCTGTACAGCAATCTGGAAGTGTGACATCTACAGTGAATGCTTTTAGAGGCCCTATTGATCCAAAGAGCACGAGAGAAAAAAAAAAAAAAAAAAGAGTTCACTAAATAATGAACAAAAATGTGCTAGTTTACAAGGAACAAATGATATACTTAAAGAATTCCTTTAGGTTTTTTAGTGATATTATTCCTATTTCATAAATAAGGCACATTATTAATACCTTCAGAAGAGAGATTTAGAGCAGTATCTCCCAATCCAGTGCTACTTACCATTTGTCCTTGTGTTTCACAGTGCACTGAAATATATACTTGTAATTTTAGCACGCTTTTTTGCTTCCTTTTGTCTAATACACTGAGATGAACTGGTGAGGCGGAAACAAAATTAGGGACTTCCATTTAGATGCATTAGTCACACAGTAAGGTAATCAGCTAGTTAGAAATGGCATCATAAACTTGCCTCAGTGGAGCATATTTACTTTTTTCCCAGCAGCCACCCTGTTGGAATAAAAGCTGTAGTCAGGAGAAGGGTGATTAACAGGATTTTAAATATTTAGGGTTTTTTAATATTATGTAATTACTGCCTGGCTCAGATTGCCTAAATGATGATGATAGTAGTAGTATAATTAAAGAAAAAAAATTCGTCTGAAGTAAACAGAACCATCCTACTCACTGCTGCTTCCTTTCCCCTAAAATAACCAGACAGGGTCTAGACCTGAGCATGAATGAAATGGCATTTCGGAGGGAGGTTATCACTTCAGGCAAAGCCAGGTAAGAAAAGCGAGGTGATCTTTGGTTTCCTTTGCAAAGTTCTCCCTGCATTCGCATGCAGTCCTGACGTGCTCCTTCCCCAAGCCAGTGCTGCCTTGGCCTGGTGATGCTGAGGCATCCTGCCGTGCCCTCCTGTACAGCTCAGTCCCAGTGCCCGGTGATGTCCCCATTATTGCCATCAGAAAGGCAGTGTGGCTGGTGGGATGGAGGTGGCACCAGTGTGGGGGCTCTGCTGCCACCTGCTCAGCGGGGCCAGTGACTGTAGGAGGCATGGAAAGCAGAACAGGATGCTGCTTTCTGGGAGGCGAAGGGAAGCCCTGAGTTTATTGAGATGTATGTAAAAGACCTTGTCTATTTTTAATGAATGAGGCCAGGTTTTACATTTGCATTCAGCCAGCAATTAGTAGGAGAGAGGGTTCTGAAACATTCTGTGGAAAAATTGCTAAGGCGTACTCTGATGTCTGGAAAGGTCTTAAATACAAGATTCGTGAGCTAAGCGTGCTTTAAGATCATCGAGCAACTAAAAACCTAGGGCAGGGAGTAGTTAATTACCCTCATTGGAGTACGGTGTGGATGACAATGATAATGGCAGTCTGAACAGACTGACAAACTTTGCTACTAGGCAGAGAAAATGATGATAAATGTCTATGTAAAGACTTGTGTTTAAACTTTTGCTGACTTCTCATCTGAAGTGTGTTCTCGAGCAGTTGGAATCTTCACAGGCTTCTTGCCCAGTTACTCTATGCTGAACTTGTTCTATATTTTTAATTTTGTATTTCAACTATTTTTTGTCTTCCTGTGGCTTATTTTGATGATGAAATGGCTGTGACATACAGTAGTTACTTTGCAGTGAAGAGTAGATGGTATTTAAGCAGAAAATGCATTGAAGTTTCTTGTCCTATTTATTCTAAGCATGCGTTCACATAAGTAAGTTACATCACGCTTCTATATTTTGATTTATTTGAGGTGTGGAGTTTTGGATTTCAGCAGTGGGGTTTTTTAAGACTTTTAAAAGTCTTCTGGGAATGTGACTGTTGCAACTTCATTCCTGTAAGTGTCTTTGACCCATGCAGTATATAAAAGGGGTTAGTAACTGTACAAATAATAGCTGATGCTTTCACCTCTCAGCAAGCGCCTAATAAACCAGAGGGGTAGGTAAGAATGTTTGAATAGTCAGGAAGGAAGAATGAAGCAAAGGGGTTGCAAACAGTAAATTATATGAATGATAAATGCAAATTTACGCCACAGTTTCCATATGAGGTTGCTCAGGCTGAAGTTTCTTGGCAGTTTGACATCACACTGACTGTTTTCCACATATGTCAAAAGTCCTCCTTTAAAAAGGCTAGACTTGTGTACTGTTGTCCTAGTTGAGAATAAGCTGCATTTTTTTTGGCTTTTCCTCTCTCCAAGGAAGCCTGCTGCCTGAGGGCACTTTTTGAGCACCTTGTGTGGGGTTCTCCAGGGCTCCCAAGTTGGCAAGTCTTGCTTGTTAGCCTTATGGATGGCCCAACAAGTAGGTGAACACAAAAAGTCAAATCAGCCTTTCAAAAGAAAACATTGTCTAATATCCCTATTCAAAGCATAACATGAGTATGTATGATTTAACTTAATAGTAGACTTAATGTTTACGTAGAACTATTTCATCCAGGTAGGTCTCATTTGTTGATCTGGGAAATAACTATTGGTTAATGAAAGCATGTGTTTTGTTGCATAAAAATTGATTCATGTCTGAAGCTATATAGCAAACAACAGAGCAAGTAAATTTGTACATGTCCCAGTCTTAAAGAATTGTAGATTTCTAAATGTCCTTCGCAGACTTGCTCAAAACGTAGTTCCTCTGGCAAAGCACATTTCAACAGGACTACATGCAGAGTAAGGCGTTATGGGCATTGACAGAGTGTAATGCAGAGGAAATACAAAATTTGATAGAAAATGGGCAATAGTAAGAGGTTTGGGGTTTTTTTTTTCCTTCTCAGGTAGAAAAAGAAATGCTCATTTTAGTGGCAAAATAGAAAATAAAAAAGTTATCTCTTTTTTTTCCCTACCAGAGTAAAAACCCGTGGAGGTAAATCTGTACACCTGGCTATAAATATTGTTCCCAAGAACTATATTTCTGCATATATTAACTTCCCACAACTATCATTTACTTTATAAGCAAAAACATTCTATACAAAGCCAAAGTGGGGAACAAAAAAATGACATGGGAGAAAAGGAAGCTGTTGACGTGAAAGCATGGAAGCACAGTCTCTCGCTGCGTTTGCCTCTGTAGCAGGAAATCATTTCTCTGCACAGGGAAGTGTACGCTGCAGCCTTAGTGGGGAGACATGCGTTCCAGGGTTGCTCAGCAGCACAGCTGCCACTGGGGCCACGTTGCATGCCTTCAACAGGCAGCCAAAACAGAATGCAGAAGTGCTCACCCGAAAATCCGATGTTGGCTGCCCTAGGTGTGTTACAGCATCCTCCTCTATCCAGTAAGCATTTTAGCCAACGTACATATTTCTGGAAAATATTGATCAGTATGTATTACAGAATTTTTCATTAAGCTTATCTAAGTCTTGCAGATACTGTGTGAGTGATAAAAGACCTGAGCTTTGAAATTGGATATGTCTGTACCAAGAAAAGATGGATCTATGCTAAGAGGATTGTGACTTACAGGGATGAAGTTATCCTTGTTATATGCTATTCTTTACATAAGCAGAGCTGCAAAGCAGAGGATAACATTTTTTAAAATGCTGAAGTGACTTGAGACTCCATGTTTGATCCTCAGAAGAAGACTTGAGCTACTCATGTCCTTATATGCTTCAGCCTTGCAACTATGATCAAGTTTAAAAGGAGTAAACAGGGGAAATAAAAGCTCTAACAAAAGCCACCACCTCAGCTAAAGCTCTTCTTATCTTTTCCAAGTCCTGGCACTACTAATGCTGAGTTAAATGTACTACATGTGGTAATACAGGGTGCTGATTTCATTCCCTTCCTTCTCGGGGTGGTGGACAACTATCATTCCTGTATACTTTTTATCACGGAGTCCACCTTGACCATGTACCCATTTCTTTGGTCCAGGCAGAAGACCAGGTGCTGCCCTACTTGGTTTCCACTGCTGTGAAGCTCTTATTGTTCAGATAAACTCATAGTTATAAAATGTTTATAAAAGTGTTTCAGCCACTCCATTAGCTGTACCAAGAGGAAGAGAAGTTGAGCGAGACAGCAGGATGAAAGGGTTGCTGTTCCCTAAGGACTGCCTGGTGCAGTGATCTCAGCTCCTTTCACCACACGCTTTCCTGAATGGGAAAAACAGGGTGAGTCCCGCCCTACAGCCAGAAATTGTCCTGAGTCTAAGACTACCCCAGGAGCCCCTATTCAGCAATGACCGCCTGCCAAAGCAGGGCTTCAGCCACTTATTGTGCAAAATGGGTTGTCATACAACTTTTTTGCTAGAGCCATAATAAGGCCATTCAAATAATAAAATAAGCATACATTCATTTTAAATGCTATTATCTAGAAGAAGAGGCATTAAATCTTCTCTGGGTCCTCCTGGAGAAAGATCTAGCACATTTTCTATTACCTCATGGTGTTGTTTCCTGAAGCTCCTGTTTTCTCAGTGAAGATCCCTGTTTTATCATCCCTGAGACAGCTACCACGCAGTCTCCTTTACCCTCCATCCTCTGTATAATGTCATTTAAACTATACTGGTGTTCCCAAAAGGCTGAAGCTTGAGCTTTTACTGAGATTTTAATTCAAAGCAAACACAGAGGTAGTAATCTCTAAGCCATGAGCTGATGCTGTTAAGTATGGTATAAAATGCAAAAATGTCATCTCTGTGCCTCTCCTTCCATTTAGAAGCACCAAAACACTTTTCTTTCAGCAATAAATGCCATTTAAAGAATTATTAAGATTTTATATGTTCTGTTTGGAAAACAGGATTAATTATTCTTCCTGCTTAGTTTCTATTCAGGCAATAAATCAAATGACATTAAGCTAGTTTGCTCTTCACCATTCATTTTAAAAGAAAAAAAAGAGATCTCTGTTTTTCACAGAAAATGTCTAGATGATTCATGATAAAACAATTTGAAGCAATGTCAAATTAAACGTTTCAGTAGGAGGTTTTGTTCCATTAAAACCTGGTTTCTGTTTCCTTAACACCTGGCTCCTGCAAACCAATGCTTTTTTGGTATCTCCCAGTATGTTTAATTTATTTTACAAAAAGAGTGCTTTCAAGGTAGTTCTAGAGCTGTATCCACTTTCTTAAAATGAATAGGATTGGTGGTGTTGGGTGACAGCTGACAGTTGACATGCTCTCAGGATGTTCACCAATACTAGCAGCTCTAGCTGGCAACGAGTCCAAAGGCCAAATGAATTCCAGCTTTCTTTCTACTCACGAGCACAGTCCAGGCTGAGGGAGCTTAGAAGGGCAGCACATAGAAATGTGTCATTATGCTGAAGTTCTGGTGTTGGGAGGGCTGAAGGGTATGGGGAAGAAAAAGAAAAAGGTTGTAAGTTCCTTCAGCAGGGCCAGGAGAACCCGATTTCATGCAAATTAAAGTCAGTGAGAGCTTGAACTCTTTATTCTATGGGTTGTATTTTGTGAAGGACTTCCTGAGAAGGTTTCCTGCAGACAGCATCCGATAATCTCCTCAGTAAGCTCTAAAGGCCTGTTAGATCTGCAAAACAGATTTTCTTGCAATTTCTTTGTATTTCTGCTCATTGGCAGTCACGAGGGAGGCAGCGTGGTCTATTCTGGTGTCCTAGGTAAAATATGTAAAACCACATCAAAAGGAAAATAAACTGGTCCAGAAATTACAAAAAGAAAAAAAAAAAAAAGAAATAATCTCTAAAGCTCTAATAAGACCTGTAGCACCTGCATCTCTTCTCCTTCTCTTGGGGATCATTGCAGAAACCCATGTGCAACCCCAAACCCCTTACGTGGGAGGTCAGTGGGTGCAGAAAGGAGGGCTGAGCCCCCGCCTGCTGCCTCCCATGCTGAAAGGGCTGCTCTTGCTCTGGCCCCACCATGCTTCTTGATACCTTCCTGAAACCCAAGGGCTACTGCACCGTCCCTGGTGAGGCTCAGCACCCTGGGAGCTCCCTTCCCGGAATGGGCACCCCACGGAGAAGCAGGTCTGGGGCCACCCGTGCTGTGTGGAAACATGCCCAGGGCTCTCCTGCAGGGTCTGTGCTCTAGGGTGTTTTCTTCTTGCCTAGACAAGTGTAATTCAGAATGAAAGAACTATTTGGTCTCCAAGTATGGGAAAACAGGACAGACAGAGGTTATTTTGGCTCATCCAGCTTATTCGTGTTTGTGAAATTTAGTCCCTTTAACAGGTTCTGGTAGTTTAATCTGTTTCTTATCCCACTGTTCTTCCAAATAGAAAAATGCTAACAATATATCTTACTTGAGCCTTTCAAGTGATCCTTGTGAAACACTTTCATTTGTAGTGTAATGAGAACTATCAGGTATTATTGTTAAGGGCTGCTTCAGTCCTAGCTGGATACCAATTCACCTCTTGAGCTTGAAGAATAGTGTATTTTACTCCATATCATTTGCTCCTTTTTTCGTCTCCTTTTTTGTTTAGCTGGAAGGATTGACACTAGAAAAGCTCATTTCATGAAATAAGTAGTTCTTGAAGTGATGGGTGACAAAGGGATATGCTTTAAAGTGAACAGCAACACAATTCTCTAGTTATCCAGCCTGCGATGTTAGGTCTATTCATGGAGTGCTGGAACGGCTGGAGGTAAACTCCCATGCAATCTCTTGCAGGCAGGCTGTGCTCACTCCAGCATACTCACCAAATGCATGTTAGGCAATCTGCAAAGAAAATATATATCACTTAACATCTCTTTCTCAGTTTCTGCCTCTCTAAGTCAGGGAAATTATTTTTATCACATACACTGGTCATAATGTATTTATAGCTATATGCAAGGCAACAGTACTACCTCTGTTCTGTACATTAGGAAACTGTCTCAGAAACCCAGAAATGTTAAGTTTCTTCCAAGGGGAGGCTTTCTGGGGTCAGCGAGGATGGCTTACAAGGTAGCTGATTTTGGCCCTAACGTTAATTATGATACTAATTTGAGTAAGCAAATTGTCAAGCTCTCCTGATAATATCAATTGCTTTATCTTTTGGGTTTTGTTCATTGGTTTGGTTTGGTTTTTAAATGAACAATAAATCATATCTCTTGCATCTTCTATGCTTAGTTGCTAGCTTTACATGCAAAATTCTGTGCTCACCCAAAGAAGAACTGTATCACTACAAGTCAACATCGCTGCCCCGCAATCCTCCTCTAGCTAACACTGCTACAAAAAACAAGTGATGAGAGCCAGGCTGGGGAAGTTGTCATGGTGAAAAGGGGATAAAAATTAAAGCTGCCCTCCCCTGGCAGAATCCCAGCTGGAATGCAGCACTGCAAATACCATCTGCTTTCTCCTGCAAATAAGCCCTTGCAGGGTGCATTGGGCCTGCCTGGTGGAGGAGGAGGGAAATTCTACGTCTCTGCCTCACAGATCCTATGGATTTGGGCTCAGCCTTTGCTAGTAAGTGCAAACTATTATTAATTCTAAGCCATGTAACTGAGTCTAGAACTTCAGCCTACTTAGCTCCTTTCTCAATTTGTGACCATCTAATAATATAAAAAAAAATCTTTTCTTTTTTGCAAGTTTTTAAATTTTGTTTTAAAACCAAATGTCTCTCAGTTATTCGCTAGGCATTTAGAAAAACAAAAACCCAAACTCCCCCAAAACTCACTCCAACATTTTATGGGAAGGTTTTTGGAAAGATATGAAACTGTTGCAGGACTTCTGTTAGTGTATAACAAAACGGCTTCAGTGTCCCAGCTCCTCAAACCTCTGAGAGAAACTTTCATTACAGAAATGTCATCCAGATCTTAGAATGATGTTTGCAAGTGACCACTGGTTCCTGAAAGTTTCCTGCATTCATCTCTAGAAAGACAAATAAATTCAGGGGTTAAAATAAGTGTGTACGTTTCTTTAGGAAGCACAGCTATGAGTGACACACTCATTAGTATCTGCACTTCTGTTGAGGAAAGGTGGACAGCTGATAGTCATATGCTTGTTTAAAAAAAAAAAGTTGGTGTTACTGATGAACTGCTGCTTGAAATTAATTTAAGCAGTTGATGAAGCAGATCCTATGGCATTTCAGTTAAGTATCTGAAACTGGTACAGTGGTAGCTGCTTTCTGCTTGAGACTCATGTTTTAAGGTTTCTCTCTACAGGGTCCTACCATACTCAAGCACTGTCCTGGAGAGACATTAAATGTCCCTCTGTGTTTTATGGCTAGAGACTTTTAAATTTCTTCTTTGTCTATCACTGAAATAACTGGGTGTTTTGGTTAACAAATCATATATTTAGTTTTAATATCCACTTAAGCCCTCTCTACTTCTGTTTTTTCCAATTACGTTTTGAAGAAACACCATCTTCCTAAGTAATTTAGTCAGTGACTAGGGATTCTCAATCCCTTCTCTGATTTCCAAAAATCATATTAAGTGCTGCCTCTTGTGTAATGAATAAGTACTTATCTCTCCTGCCTCGTATTCTTCTCAAGCTGAGAACAGGCTCTGCTCTTTTGTCCCTTCTAATCTCAGGCTATCAGGAAAGCTTCTATTACTTCAAGGCTGATATCACTTGAAGTACCTTGGCTTAATCCCATTTCCCTAAAGATTTAAGGGATTTTTCTTCCTGGATCTAAAAAAAAATCATTATTTAAAAATAATTTGGTGTTAAAGCCTAGCTAAAAACTCTGCCCTGTTTCTCCTTTTTAAAGCTAATGGATAAGAAAGGCTCATCTGGCAAAAAAATACTAAGCCCCAAATTGCCATTTCATTAAGTAAGTTCTAATTCCCTTATTATGATCGCAAGTAAAATTTGAGGAAGGCCAGAAGATTTATCAATAACTAAAAGCAAATCACTACATCAGGCTATAACATTTTGGGTGGTAGAAGCAGAGATTGAAGATAGTGAGTAAAAAAGCTACTAGCATCAACAAAACCCCAAAGGTCAAATAGGTCATTAGTAATAGATAGTCACAGATAATTATTATTATCTATTGCTACAGATAATCATAGATAATTATTATTATCCGTTACTACTGAATACTATATATTATTAGCTAAAAGATAATTTGCCATCTTCATGGAAAGAATTCACCATATACCTACATTCATACTAAGTTATCCAGCTCTTGTTCCTTAAATTCAGTCACTTTTGTAAATTCAGTTCAACCTCCTTCATAAAGTGCTTTGCACCTGTTTTCTATTATTATTTTTCCTGGCACATGGAAGTCCCCTTAAAATTTCATGTATACATTTAAATCAGGTTCTATTATTCTTCAGGGTTTTATAATTTAACAAAAATGTTATTTTTAGCAGTGTTCTTAAATGTGTTTTAACTTTTTATTCTGTGGTATAATTGCCTATTAAATTCTATATGACAATTAAAAACCACTGCATGATGTAAACTGTCCCATGAAAGTTTCTTTATGTGTTACATCTTTTTCTTTACTGAAGTGCATGAGTCGTAGGTGCATGTAGTTCTTCCACTCTGAGATTTAATAGCCACATAATTTACCCAGGTGGTACAGTACCATTTTAAAGAGAAACTAAACAAAAGAGCCTGACTCTTCTGAAATGCTGCTGTGTGCTTCATAGCTCCAGCCAAAGTCAACAAGAGCTAAACAAACTCTGCATTTCTGATTCAGACCACAAACTTTGATACTCTGCTAAAAACAAATGGCATATGCACAGCACTTCTGACCAAGCCAGCAGATATGGTGCCGTGTCTCTGAAGAGCTGTACAGTAGTGAACCAGGGTGCAGATGCAGCAAAAGACAGCCAGGTCCCTCATCCTGCGAATGTGTAGGCATGTCATGAGCTTTACTTGCACCAGTGGTTTCACTGACCCTCTCATGAGATTGCTCATATATTAATGTTTAAACACACATATGTTTTAGAAAGGTTACTAACTTAGATTTCAGCATTGCTAAGAGTAATGTATTTGGGGAAAAAAAGAACTGGTATGAAGTCATTGGGGAACTGTTTTGAAAGTTTATTTTTTCATGCTATATATTCTTGGCCTTTGATAATGGATGTTAGGAGAAAGCACAGAATAGTCCCTTATAAAATAGAAGGTTGGTTTTTTTTTTTAAAAAACACTTTTCTATTTTAAAATTACCAAAAATGAAGAAATAAAGTTAAGACAAAACTTTTAATAGGAAGAAGGATTTATTTTGGCAAAACAGAAATTTTCAAGGAAAAAATTTTCTCAGCCTTTGTGATCCACAGAGACTGTAACAATAGGATTTTAATATGCCATAGAAAAAGTAGAATTATTAATTATGTATCTGGTTTAAACAATTATCATTTTACAACTTACATCTGAAGGTTTGTTTTTTTTTTACAGGCCGGAATATGTACCAATATATATTTGGTAGCATACTAAAACATTTTTAAAAACCAAAAATAAGATTGCTCATGCTATCTGTTACTTACCACTTTTTAAATGATTGTTCACAATATATGGTAACTATATTGGTTCATCATTCTTAGGCCTTTTAGATCCTACACATTCTTCTTCTTCTGAGGTTCTGGGTTAATTCCCTTTGATTACTATATATGTCTTGATTATTTTGTGAATGCATTTTGTCTACCAAGCAGGTCCTTACCATCAGCACAGTCCCCGTTCTGTGACTTATTCTATCTGAAAGCAGCCTTCATGAAAGCAATCTGCACCTTGTTGGATGTCGTTCCCCTGATATTTAAGTCCTGCCTGGGAATGCTACTTCCACTTCCCATGGTAGATGGCATCTGTTATGGCTTTTTTTTGTCGATCTATAGGAGAGCTACAACTCGTGTCAATAATGTTTGGGGGAGTTGGGGTGTTTTGGGTTTTTTGTGGCAGTGGGTTTTCAGGTAGTGGTCTGAACCAGTTATCTTCTGAAGGAACCTTCTGGTATTTGAGTGTAGTGTTCATGAGATTGAGGAAATCTATATTTTCTATACATTTTTAGGTGCATCAAAACGCTGCTAAGAGCACCACCAGCTGGTGCTGGTGGACAAGCACAAGGCACGGTGGTGCAGCACCAGCCACAGATCCACCACGCCTGCTTCTTAACCACCCATAGAGCGCTTGTTGCCACAACGTTGTTTTACTCCCCGTATTTCAGACATGGAAATTTCATTTCAGCCTTCTCCCAAGCAGAGAAGGTATCTGATATCCTATTTCCATCTAGTTGGATGCAGCTGGTGGCTCAGCCCCTGTGGGAATGTTTCTTTCACTAGCTCCATTAGGCTCCTTTCCTTGTGGCTTGTTTTGTCCCCACCAGTCTTTCCAAGTATAAACTGCCTTCACACACAGTAAGTGCTTTCCTGTTACATAGACTTCTATCCCCCCAGAGTTCCTGGGTTTCCCAGGCACCTGCTGTAATTCAATCTGTCTTGGTGACAACCAGAAATGTCCGTGAACAGAATGTTATTTGGCAGGCAAGGGCAAACAGGTGTCCTATAGTATGAAGAAGCACATGTTCCTGCCCTCTTGTAGCCCACTGCGCCTGAATAAATCAGTGCTCCGTGAAGCATAAGGCTGAAATCAGACCCATATCATGGAACAGTAAGGCATAGGCGTTCAGACGGTATTAACAAGGCTAGACAATAAGTTTGGGAAATAACAACAAGGAGTAATAATATCTGTTTTGTAGCTCTGACTGGAAAAGAAGCCTATATTTCTTCACCTAGAGTGATGGAAAAGCCACAGGGAATGTGAACAAACCAACTTTCATGTACGTGGTAGGGCAACACTGCATGAGACTTAGAACTGGATCCTCTACTTCATTACAAGGCAATGAACCTCTTTCAGCGCCGAGTTCACACTGAGCTTTTGGCTCTGGTTACTTATTGGCAACAGAGTTGTGCACAAGCTACAGGCAGCTCCAGGGAAATAGCAGGAAGGCCCCCAAATGTATGAATTAGAGTTATCCAGATGGGGCGTAACACAGGCTGTATAAGCATCTGATGATCAAGGCAGGAGATAATGATTCATACCTTGGAGCTATTCCTAGAATTATTGTGGAGAAGCTCAATAGTGTGGTCCTGTGACCCTCAAAGCTCTGGAGAGGTGTTAAAACAAAGATCAGGAAATTTTATGGAAGGGGAAAAAAATAAAGTTACTTTTGCAGGAAAGCACCTGTGAAAACAGGCAGGACTTTAAAGGAAGGTTTGTCCCTGTTAATACTCCTACTTTGTCAACATCTTAAAAGAGATATTTAGCACCCTGACCTTAAAACACGGCATGTGTTTCACCAAGAACTAATTCTGAGATTTCAGGAACAAGACTGTCCCTGTGCTCCCTTGGCATACAGGATACCAAGTCATAGAAAATATTCTGGTGCTTAACAGAAATATGTATTTACAAAACAAATTGCCATGGAGATGCACAATAAACGTAGTTGTGGAAAAGTTAAAACAAGGCTAAGATAAACGCATTGCTTATATGTTATAGCCATAATCTCTAATAAATGGGAAGTGGGGAGGAAAAAAAATGGGAAAAAAAAAAAGCCACTGGGAAAGATCAAAGTAATTCCTGCAAGTTCATGCAGGTAATCATACCGTCACTACCTTGAAATTGTAGACCCTGGGTGTGGTTCCATGATAGACTGGCTGTAAGAACAAAGCCCAAAATGAATAACCTGCATATGTAGAGAGGAACATTAAAGTCTGTATTACAAAATTTAGCAGAGTTGGTCAGTTACTGGCAGAAAACCTGAGACACTTTTTTTTTTTTAAAAAAAGACCTACTTTATTTGTAGTGGAATGGATTTCACTATAAAACAATACCGTCTGTTGTGGTTTAGCCCCAGTCAGCAACTAAGCACCACACAGCCGCTCGCTCACTCCCCCACCCTTGTGGGATGGGGGAGAGAATCGGAAGGGCCAAAGTAAGAAAATTCATGGGTTGAGATAAGAACAGTTTAATAATTAGAATAAAACAGCAATAATACTAATATAATGAAAAGGAAAATAATGAGCGAGAGAGAGATGAAACACTGGAATAAGAGGGAAAAAAAACAAAAAAAAAAACAACCCAAAACTAAACAACAAGTGCTGCAACCGCTCACCACCCGCCGACCGACGCTGCCGGTCCCCGAGCCGCGATCGCTGCCTCCCCCAGCCAATTTCCCCCCAGTTAATATACTGGGCATGACGTCACATGATATGGAATACCCTTTGGCCAATTCGAATCAGCTCTCCTGGTTGTATCCCCTCCCCTCCCGGCTTCTTGTGCACCTGGCAGAGCATGGGAAGCTAGAAAGTCCTTGACTAGTGTAAACACTACCCAGCAACAACTAAAACACCAGGGTGTTATCAACATTATTTACATACCAAGTCTAAAACACAGCACTATACTAGCTACAGTGAAGAAAAATCAACTATCCCAGCTAAAACCATGACACCGTCGTTTTAGTGCTCTATACTAGACAAAAATCATTCCACTGTAATCTGCCCTCCAATTATTAAAATATAGATATTTCTACAGGTATGGAATAACGACATGTTTAGTAGTTTCTGACAGATAAAGAAACTTTAGGGAAATAATAACTAGCAAGGTAACATTGCCATAAAATTGGTCCCAATTAGGGTATCTTCAAACCACAGGGAGAACCAGCTCTGAGGAAGTGATATACTGATGGTGTTACTAACACCAGTGCTTGACCTCCCCACAAGCAGCAGGCACATCCCACTGATCTTGCTAATGAGTCTGCTTTGGTGTGCTGTTCTGCTGGAGAAGAGGAGGGGTGCACAGGCAGCCGCTGCTGACAGCCCAGGCATGCAAGGGCAAACTCAAGGACTGCCTGCAGCCAGATGGTGGTTCTGTCCCTAACCCATTTCACAGGTTGCTGATGTGTGTATTTAAATAAAAGCTGGTGTTTCTTAGCAAAAGCCAGTACTTGCCATCCTTTTTTAGGTGTAAGAACCCACAACTATTTTCTAACTTTTGCTGAGAATTAGAAACCAAATGATGAATTTAACACTATCTCCCGTACTATTTACTTTATTTTAGCTTCTCTCTGGCTGTTTTTTCAGCACTGGCATGCGAGCAGAATCTCCTGCAGAAGCAATGCTGCTTGCTACGCTTTGCAGGCTGGCCACAAACTTGTTACTGCTGGGCACCTGTGCTCTGGGGCACGGGGCCAGCCAACTTGAGAGCAGGCACTGCTCCGTCCTGACAGATGGGGACTAACATCCCTGGCCATGAGATTGTATACTCTATATGTATCAAGTATTCGGGACAAGATTCCCAGCCGGGGTCATCCTAGCTGTAGTCCATACTGAGTTTCTGCTGCTCCCTTTAGGAGATTGTGTTGTCATTAATTTGGTCCCAAACTGGTTTTCCAAAAAATTGGGAGTTTTCAGACAAGCCTGAGTGCCTCACAAGTCTGCAATGTGAGGCAGTAGGGCAGCGTGGTGGACAGGGAGGTCTTACAACTAATTCGAGACACAGGGGCAGAAATGCTCCAGCTAGTTGGAGGGGAAGTTGTTGCAATGTCCCTTCTCAGAGGTCACAGCTCCAGGGGTGCTCAGGGCATCCCTGTGCTTGCTGATCCCAGCTCTACAGTGGAGAATTAGGAAAAAAGTCACCCCAGCAAATACCAGGCAAAGTGACAGACAGGCTGAGTTGCGTGCTCCAGGGAGAGTACGGGCCTGAGGTACAGCTTTTGTAGAGGAAGCATAAATAGCTAGAGACAAGTTCATATTTATTTGCTACTTTGATTTAGGCTGCTGTCAGAACAAGATCAGGTATACTAGAACTCATCCTCAAGACTGTGAAAATGTGTGCAAAGCTTATTAATCAATAAAAAATTAATACAGTCACAAGTAGAACAAATAGAAACTAGGGTGGATCAAATCATCTGCTTAAAGTATATTGCAAAGCATAAATGATAGTGCTAAAATATCAGTACACATCAGATATTAGCTAACCATATGGCATTTGTTATGATTGTAAAAAATGCTTGATACGTGAACTCAACTTGTTTTAGAGAAAGATCTAAAAAAAAAAAATTTGTGCTCTGTCTTTAGCTCGGTTGCTTTTCTGACATAATGTTTGCAGTCTTATTTTTATCTTTTGCCATCAAGACTTAAAATATGGATTTTACAGACCTTGGGAATCCTGCTGCTGACCACTAGTAGCAGCAGATCTGGCTTTTAGTACTGTAAACATTAGCAGTGAACTCGTAACTGCCGAACTTGGCACAAAATATTCTAACAGGGGTCACAGAGTAGAAATGAAATTGTTCTGTTTTCCTTTGAAGGAACCTGGATATTTTCTCAAGACATATTTTCTGTCAACAGCTTACAAATATTTCATGAGAACTGAGCTATCATCATAGAAAATGCTTACAGAGCCATTATTGAGTTCCCACATAGAACACGGCAATCAGAATTTGTTCAATTTTTAGGTAAAGAATAGATGGATAAAGCTGTTCTGGATACACAAGTAAACATCAGTTTCATGTGAAATGCACACTGGAATTCAGGCTACCATTTTCCATTTTGGCTGGCCTTCCCCCCACAAGGCATAGGCTGCACCATTTGCTTCTGCTGTGTGTCTGTGTGCAATGTTCAAAGACCAACAGGTTCTTGTGGTTTTGTAGTATTTCTGCTTATTCAACTTAGTCTTTTTAGTATTCCTGGCCCAGCAGGAAATAACAAAAACATCACTGTCTAGCAGTCTGTTCCTGGAAGACTTGTAGCCCAGGTTCTCAGTTTAATAGCTCAGTCCTACATGAGCGAAACCCAATGTTTTTCCCAAAAATTGTGTCTGTAGTACGAGACCATCTCCGGGGTGGGTTAAGCATCATGAACTTCTGAGCCTTCCCAGGTTTGCTCATTTGTGATACAAAAGAGTATCTTGCTTAGTAGAGTCTGGGTCTTATGAGGGAATTACAGCTAATAGAAATCTAATGCGGACTTCTACTTATCACTGCCACATATGCATAATTCTTATCAAAATTTGAAAGAGTTAAAGATTTAAATGGTTGAAGGAACTTGGAGCAATATTAGTTATCACATCTCTCTTCTCTTGGATGCAGAGAGAGACGCATTTCTTTTGACCTAAATCCTCAATCAGTTAAAAGTCACAGGCTAGGATTGCCTTCACTGCATATGCTTTTAGTTTGATAGCATTGCACCCATTCCTTTACACTGTAAAGGCAGAAATAAATTTATGTCCACCTTTGAAAAACGTTGAAAGCCAAATTTTAATTCTGTTAATACTTCAACAATAAAGAAATAAATATTCCCCCGCAAACTGCTAACTTTGAAATTTTGACCCCAACGCTAGCACATTTCTCAAGCTGAAAACATAACCCAGAATTTTCTGAGAGAGAAATTTTGATCATCCTTGACTGCAAGTCTGCATTATGATCTTACTTTGACATAAATGGGTATTGCGGGAATTCTTTTATGAAATAATACAGCATTTATCTCAAGAAATGAGATGAGAATCTGGGCCAGTCTGTCAAAATAACAGTTAATTTGAGTGCACGGTACCTGATAGATACAACTTGATTTCTCACTCAGAGCTGCTACTACAGTGATGTTCTGAGTACAGGAAAATATTGTTGCATCTCAGGTGCTGGCTAAACACAAATTATTGGTAAATACCAACTCTACCATCTCTTGATCAAAAGAAATGGAAATGGTCTGTGCCACAGACTGACCCATCTAGATTTCATCCCTGCCTAACTTTCTTTGAGTCTTATCTAGTGAGCTAGAGATGAAACTTTGGTTTGTCCCAGAGCTGCCCTGCCCTCTGCACCATTGTACATAGCTGGGTTAGCAGCTCTCATCCCTCTGGCTGGTAGAGGCATTTCTCACGGCTTTCTAGTTACAAGGGGCTGGCAGCCATGTGTTATTTATGTTCTCTTTGATGCGTGGTTCCAGGAGGGACACATGGTAACAAACAGCCATGCCCTCAACTTTTGGAGTTCAGGAGAACTGTGTGGAAATGGAACAACCTTTATCGTTTGCTTTTATTAAAGTATTTTGATAGGTCAAATACACACAGCGGAGTTCCCAGGCTTGAATGCATGTTGGAAGAGAAGAGGAGAAAAAAGTTGGGGCTGATACTTTCTGCAGTCTGCAGAACGCGTGCTGTTCTGACCAAGAGTACAAATGTTGCTATCAAGGCTATGTGCTGATGTTGTCTGGTGCAGAGGTCACTCCAGAAGTACTTCAGAATCATGTTCAGAGACATTTCCTGTTTCAGTTCAGTAAGAAATATTCTAGAGGCAGTTTCTCTATCAGCATAAGCAAAAAACCCCTACCAACTGCATCTGTTGGACTATACAAAGGTTTACAATGACCCTTCCAGTTTGATGTAGACAAGCTCAGTAGCTGCCACGGGCAGCAGTGGCCAACCTGCAGCTCTTGAACCACTCACCAATCATACCCCAGTCACGTAGCTTGCATGCTATGACCATATTATGCGACTTATTGAAAGGCTGTGCTTTTCTAGGAGTAATGCAGTCTGCTATGCAATCCACAGCACGGGATCCCTGGCAGACAGTGAGGCTGGAAGGGCTTCTGAAGCCAGTATCGCCAGTTCACCACAGAGTCACCAGCAGGTCCGGACAGTGTACAGTGGTATTAGTAGTCCCCCAGGAAATCACTGTCACAGCTCACCTGTGAGCAGCTCTTACAGACTTTCCTCTTCCCTTCCCTTTTCCAACCCACATGGCATGTTGTATGACAAGTTTATAGTTCTTCACAATGTGATTTTGGAAGGTGATTTATGATCAGAAAGTTTGGTCTCTCCCATGTAGCGTTTGAGAAATTATAATTTTGTTGGAGAGGGAATCGTTTTGTTTGAAGCTCTGTTGAAGGTTAGGGCATTGCTGGGTCAGACATACTCCCTGAGGGGAGTTTTTGACGGTATTTAGCTTTAGGAAACTAAAAGTATATATTTTTCACACTACTATTAAAATTCTGAAATTTACTTAGCACTGAAGTATGGTTGTTAATAGCACGGTTCTGGATATGATGTAAATATGGTTATGGGAAGATTTCAAATGGATGCCTGGAAGTGTTGTTTGAAAACTTCTGATATTATTACAGAAAAGTTTTATGAATTTCTAAAATCTCTGTGTATTAACCCCATCATCCTAGGCAACTAATGCAAAATAGTTCCAAATTAAGAAAATTTAGATGCTAACCAATATCTAATGGTTTTGTTTTTTCTCTTTCTTTCAAGGAGATGACATGATATTAAATCTCATGAAATATTAGAACATTGATGTTGAAATGAAAAAGTTAAGAAATGCACTCACTGAATTTCCAAAAGCTACATTTTGTCATCCCTTGTGTTCTATGGCATATTTTTATCACAACTGGATTATTTAGATGGATAAAATATAAATAGAAAACACTTCTTTGTATCTGACTCGAACAAATAAGGTTATAGGAATCTTAATATTGCCATTTCCTGATTTTCTTTGATGTTTAGATGTAATTTAATATTAATTCAAAGTTGTCTTTCATTTCATTAGAAAGGCTAAAGTTTTGTAAGGGAGGAAATTCCTGTATGTACGAAAGTATGCATGTGTGCTTCAGGTTGTCAAGTGTCCTTGAAATGTTCCTGAACACATTTGCTGATCCAGTAAGTTCTGCACTGTATCTGCCTAACTGGAATAAGGTCTCATTATCAATACTTTCCACCCAATTTACACAGATTCCTATATTAGACACAGCATCATGTTGTTGTTGCTAAATGTAATCACTAATAGGAAAGACCAGTCAGTAAGAGAAATAAAAACTGGTTTGTGAATCATAGTTAGCTATGAAGAAGTTAGCTAATAGCATCTTTTTTAAATATGTGTTTTCAAGATGCTGTGAGTATTAGCTCATGGGGTTTATGCTTATTTCAATGGTCTCCTAAGAACATTTTTGTAAATTTAAAAAGTTCATCTCCTGAAAGAGTGGATTGCTTCAGTATCTCAGCAGCTTATACCCTTTTGCCATCTGGCTACACCTTGAACAAACTACCTCAGAAAACAACTCTAGCCTTGACTCCAAACCTTTTGAGTCCAGTCGGTAGTTTCTGCATTTGCAAAAGGTGGCAAAATACCCAAGTGTCAAACTAAAATTAATTTACAGAAAAATGTATTTATAGATTTTGATTCAAAAAGAAAAGTTGGCTTAGAGCTGGTATGAAATTCTCTGGTTTTATAATAAAGACAACTTTTAAATATTAGTTAAGTAATATTTCCCAGGGGGAAAAATTAAATTTGTGGTTTAAGAATGTTTTAATGCAATCTTAGTGCAAGACATTTAGGAAATACTAAAAATATCAGAGACTTGCAGCTAACTGAACACCTCAATTACCATATCAAAAAATGTAAGTTTGATGGCTTCTCAGTCAGTTTTTGGGAGCCACTTCATCCAGAATTGATAAGAAGAGATAAGACTCCCATTTCTTTTAGTGTCAGTACATCCTTTATAATTGCATACATCCTAGAAAATGGCTACCTTTGAGAATGACCCGACTATAGCTGCAGTCTGCATATTTTCTTTCTTTTTTTTTCTTTTTTGCTTAATGCTTTTATATTAATGTTTAAAAAATATATATACATATATAATTATCATAAAGGGCACACGAATAACCGATAGGGGCTTCCGAGCACAGAATGAAAAAAGCAACTTAATTTAAAAAGTCAACATTGCAAATAGACAATACTTATTTCACCAAATAAACTTTTCTTCTAGTTCAAATTCCTAGGATGACTGTAAGCAACCTTGTTACATTATTTGACTATCTCTCAAATTCAGAGACTGTTAAGCTAATATATTGTAAGCTTTTCATCAGTGCCGTCACAGTCTGTCAGGTTAGTGCTAATGCTCCACAGAGCAATAACCGTGTATGTTAAAAATCTGTGGGAAATTTTCAGAAGCAACATAGAATTTTTCTGAGGAAGTATAAAAGTGCATCTGTGCATACAGGACACATATAGTTAGTAGCATAATGTCTTATAAAAAGGAACATATTTGCAACTTCCAGAAGCATGATAACAACAAGACTACTTCAATATACTCTCTGTATCATTATAGGCTAGTCAGAATTGGAGTTTTAAAAAACTTAAAACTCTCTTCTGCTGAGACCATATAAATGGTTTACAATGCAAGTTTGTAATTCAAAAGATGTGCAGCCAACTGAGAAAACCTTTAAAGAAATATGGTCAAAACATTTTCTGTAGTCATGCTGAATGTTTGCAGCCTTTAGTGGTAAATGCAACCTATATTAAAAAATGCATATTTAATTTATTGATTATGTATTTTTTTAGTAGTTTTCTGGGTTATTTTGTCTTTAACTGAAGGAAATGTGGAAAGGGATGTCTTAAAATTTTGTTCACCCCAGATCTGCTAATTAGAATTTACTTCCTTTAAAGCATTTTTTCAGATCTTCCTTCAAGAAAAACACACATCATGTTTGCTTATGTGAGCTCTCCTGTGTGATGCTGTTGAGAGGCTGAGAAAGCCATCATGCTTATTTGAAAACTAGGAGAGCTTGTGAGAAGGTCTCCTTTATGTGACAGGTGAAGTCAATGAGTTCTGAATTTTTTTTCAGGGACGTTTCTGTCTGGTCCTTGTACAATGTTTTGCCTGCAGTGTCACACCCCACATCTCAGTAACTAACTAATTCCTAAACTATGCCTAGATGGACAAATGCTGAATTAGTAAGACTTTTTGGAGGATGGGTGCCACTACCATACTTCAGGACTAAGGGATGGAAAATAGTCAGTTGATTTCTTTTTTCGGCCAAGTGTTTGCAGATTGAATAGTGATGACCAAAGTGATAACCGATGACATGAAAGTGAAACAAGGACAGGAAGAGAGAAATGTTAGTAAGAACAGACCTTTGATTAGATGTGGGAGTAGAATCCTCATCATGGAGCTGGAGGGCAGAAATGGACCACAGGGCAGAGAAGTATCTCTCTATTCTCATCTAAACTCTTTCCAGATTCAAAAATCTGCATATTTTAAAATTTGGCTCTGACTCATATTTTCATGGATTACTGGGGGAGAAAAGATTTTAAAAAGTAACCCTGCAAAAAAGTACTAGTGAGGAGAGCAGATGTCATGATCCTTTCCCTTTGCTTTTGAACTGGCTTCTTTTAATGGCAGTCAGGATACAGCAGAGCTTCTTCTAGTGACAGATTTGGCTGCCACGTGAAGTATGTTACACTTTTGTTTCTATACCAGGAGGCCAGCTGAAGTTCCCAAGATCACATTATAAGTCTCCAAAATATATTTTCAGTTACAAATTAAACAAATTAATACAATACTGTTCCATGAATATTTATTGGCTCTCAAGAAATGTGGAAGAAAGATACCTATAAACCTGGAGCAATGTATGCTTTTAGTCAAAGAACCAATTCTACTTTGCTTGTGTTTTTCCTGCCCAAGAGATCCAGGTCTGTCTTCTTATCTGGGAATGAGCTGCCTCAGAAACAAGTAGACTCAAAGGTCTGAATATTCAGGAATTTCATTTTTATCTTCAAAATCCGTTTTGCATCTGTATCTGTCTGGTCAATATATATACATTAATACAAATAGGAGAAAATTTGATTTACTAGTTCTTTGGTTTCATTTTATTTGCCTATTTTTATTGTCTCTAAAGTACAGCTAGTAACAGAAGTGGCATTGCGATCCTTAGCTGATAAACAAGAAGCTGCTGCTAAGTCTGTAAAACTGGCATTCAGAATATTTTATGACAGCTTCTCTTGTTTATTTCTTTTCTCCTTTCAGGTGCATCTAGTATGTCTTAAATTGTGCCACTAGGAGTTTTTATAAAGCTGAAGTTAATTAAGAGGCACATACAACTGTGATATTGGAGTAAAACCCACAGAACCTGAAGGATACCAATTGGCTCATCAGATACACTGTCATGAATGACAATTTTCAGAGGACTGTCAACCAATTTAAGCCACAGATGGGTAGGATTTTTTTTTTAAAAAAGCAGCATTTAAAAACAAACAAACAACCAAAAAACCTAGCCTGAATAGAAATGCTTTCACTACTGAAAGGGTTACTGCACAGTCTCCCAGAATTTTGGAATCCTGGTGGCACTCTGCTAGTGGAAAAGGCCAAAAAAACCCAAACCAAACTAACACAAAAAAAAAAAAAAAAAAAAAAAAAAAAAAAAAAAATCCAACCCCCCCAAAAAAAAACAACCAAAAAAGAAGAAAATAAGGGAAAATTACTGAAAGTAAAGGTGAAATAGAAAAGTGAATAGTCTAGGTTCACTATTCAAACTGAGTGAGGTAGAAGGAGGAAATGATACAAACACAGGAGCAAAAAATTCATGCTGTTTTTCCTTGACAGTATTGCTTTGATATAAACTAAAACTATCTCAGTTCTTGACTGAGTAGTTTCTAAAATGCTTCACTCAAGCTATGACAAATTCTAATGAATTCTAGTCTAAGCAAAGGGCTGCAGAGTCTACTGCAGGGAAGTTATGGATGGTTCATTTTTCTGTTACTAATTCTGAACTCAGGTCAGTTTGTTCAAAGACCTGGGTCGGCTGAGGCTTTGAGCAACCTGATCTAGTGAAAGATGTCCCTGTCCATGGCAGAGGGGTTGGAACGAGGAGACCATTAAAGGGCCTTTTCAACCCAGACCATTCTGTGATTCTGCTCTTAATACTCCCTTACTGATTCTGCTGGAGGTATTTGAGTCACCATCCAGGAAAAACATGAAAATCTAGATTTGCAAATAGATGTATGAGACCTCTTTACTACTTTACCTTGCTGTCGTGGTTTAACCCCAGTCAGCAACCAGGCACCACGCAGCTGCTCGCTCACTCCCACCTGGTTGGATGGGGGAGAGAATCAGAAGAGTAAAAGTGAGGAAATTCCTGGGTTGAAATAAAGACAGTTTAATAGGTAAAGCAAAAGCCGCGCACACAAGCAAAGCAAAACAAGGAATTCATTCACTTCTTCCCATCAGCAGGCAGGTGTTCAGCCATCTCCAGGAAAGCAGGGCTCCTTCATGCTTAACAGTTACTTGGGAAGACAAACACCATCACTCCAAACCTGTCCACTCCTTCCTTCTTCTTCCCCCAGCTTTATATACAGAGCATGATGCCATATGGTATGGAATATCCCTTTGGACAGTTTGGGTCAGCTGTCCCAGCTGTGCACCCAGCAGAGCATGGGAAGCTGAAAAAGTCCTTGACTAGTGTAAGCACTACTTAGCAACAACTAAAACATCCCTGCATTATCAACAGTGTTTTCAGCATAAATCCAAAACCTAGCCCCATACTAGATACCATGAAAAAATTAACTCTATCCCAGCTGAAACCAGGATACTTGCTCAAGTTCAAATATTCATAAATGCCAGAATGGAGTCTGTAACAACTCCAAACTTCAGGTGTAAGGTTCACAGTGCACCAGGAGATATTTTAGTTCACACAATCACTAAGCAAATTATTAAATGGAATAAATCTGTATGATGTGTGGACAGAAGGACAAAACAGGTTGAAATCGGATTCTTTCATTTTATGGTTTTCTGAGCAGTGTTTTCCTTAGCTGGTAGATAACAGGACTTCAAAAAAAACCCCATATCCTAACTGTTCCCTGAACCACAGGCATACTGTTGGCCTCTGTTACATCCTGTGCAAACCTGCTGTCTTCAGACAAGAGGAGAAATGAAGTCAGTCTTTCCCTAATTGAGCTGATTGGTCACAGTATTAGTGACAGCCTCAGCGGTAGTGTGAAGAAGCCCAGAATATAGCATATAGAGAAGCAATAAAGGATGTAAAAGGTCTACTCTTCCTTTCTTTTTCTTTTTTTTTCTCCTTTGTTTTTTTTAATCTTTTACCTACATCTTAAAATCTCCTGGGCCTGCATCTGGGACAGTTTGTTCCTCATTTCACTGGCTCAGGATGAAGCTCTGGAGGTTTGACCTGGTGACAGCCTAGTTGCACTGTCAGTGCAGTAGCAATGAGCACCAGTCACTCCTGTGAGGGACACAGCCTTAATCAGCAAAAAACCCTGTTGGTTGCGTTTTCAGTAGGCAGGGCAAATTTCTGTATAGCTAGGAATTAAATCTTACGAGTGTGTCTGGCTGAATGTATAAAAGAAGACATTTGGCAATTTTACTGGAATCATAAACTGTATAAAACATTGATAACACTAATTGTTACTTGAGGGATTTATTAGCCAAAGTAGTTACTTTTCTTGAGTATCCTGAATTCAAAACTTACTGACAAATCTTGCTTGCACACCACACAAACCTCAGGGGTTATGAAATGTTATTAATTGGGAAACTAAGACACAGTTAAGCCATGAACATAACGAAGATGTTTCTAGTAAGACACTCCTGGGATACAGATCTGTGCATATCAGTGAGCTGAAAACTTTCTCTAGCAAGTCCTGTTCTGTGAGTAATTACCATTTAATTCATTGGACTTCCTCAATCAACAAATACAAGTGTGATGAGAACATGGGACAAATGAGTATATTAAAGATCAAGAGAAGACACATAATTTTTCAAATTACTCTGAATTCAAGAGAGAGAGATGGTGGAAGAGCTACTCCGTATGTCAAGACTCAAGACATGCACCATTTTTCCAGCAGCTTAATGATTTAGCTTCATAAGCTTTCAAACATTCAAGTGAACACCTGTCAATGTGCAGGTGTGATATTCTGCTGTTTTGTAGTATAAACTGTGATTCCCAGGTATGGCAATGCTGGCAGCCCTATCATCATTTAAATGTAATCGTGCGCTCTTCTCCACTTGTGACCAATGAAGTCTGCGTGGTCACACTGAGACACTGCACGTCTTGGCAGGTCTGCTGCTGGCTTTCTTCACACTGGGATTATTTTAGATTGGCTGCAATGAATGTGTTATTTTCCATTTGTTAACACATGGGGACTTGTAACTCTGACAACTGAGA
The DNA here is from genome assembly GCA_031468815.1 of Morus bassanus. Taxonomy (NCBI): domain Eukaryota; kingdom Metazoa; phylum Chordata; class Aves; order Suliformes; family Sulidae; genus Morus; species Morus bassanus. Next base: position 27,368,044 of record CM062574.1, on the reverse strand, counting down.
AAAATACACTCATTTATATGATGATTACTCTTGTTTTCTCAGATGTAATCTGAAAACACTCTCTTATCTTTACCTTCTCTCTCGCACCTGCATCAGTCCTAAAATCGGCAACAATCGCAGTACTAATTATATGATGCTTTCTTTGGCAGCAAGGAGAACAATTCACTAGGATTTTCTATTATAGTAAATTCCAGGTGTGAAAATAAAGATAATCTATATCCTTCCAGTAACACAGAAAAAGAGCAGAATGATAGCAAAATACACTTATGATTTTTTTTCTGATCAAAGTAAAAAATATTATTTCACAGCTGTTTCTGGCTTGAGTAGGTAAGTTAAATTATTGCAGTTAAAACCCATTGGAATACTAAGAGTGTAACGATACACTGAGCTACTTTAGAGGGCTAGTGCAGTGCCAGCTGAAGTACGCAACCAAAAGTGAGTTTTATACATATGTCTTGATGTGTCCCAGTACTCAAGCCTCATGAGTAACAATAATAAACATCTAATAACATTTAATTGTTTATTGGATCTAGCAAAACAGCAAGGATGCAACTGATTTAAGAAATTAAAATTAAATTCTAAAAAAATGAACCCACATGTAAATCAATATTGCCTCTTTGATTTCACAGTGCAATCATTCTGTTTCATATCCCTAAAGGGCACTTCGTAGTGAGGTCATTAATAAACTTTTTCTAAATAGGTTTTTGAATTATTCCCTTGGTTTATTTTGTTAGGTGTGGATCTGGTTATTACTATATATTCCTTCAACACCCTAAGGCTTGATCAGTGCAGGGAGAGACCCAGCCCTGACCTGAATGGAGAGACTGGCCACAGGAGAGTATTAGGGATGCGGGAGTCCTGTATTGCACTAGAGTGGCGTTAATTGGAAGAATGAGGGCTACAGTCCCACTAGCTCCACAACAGATTTGTTCCTGGACTTCATTGTGCTTTTTTAAGGAAACACTTTCAATCTGAATTTTGTGTTCTTGCAAGATGGGCTGGGTCAATTACAAGGCACATTGTAGTGATGCCATTGAATATCTGGATGGAGTTGAAAGTGCCATTTTTGAGCTACTAATCACTAAGTGGCTTGGACTATGATTTCACTACAAAAGCTTTCCTTTCTACATGGTAGCATAACAATTGCAATCACTATAGATATTCAAGCTAGTTCCTCTGATAATAAGAGGGAAAAAAGGCTTAATGTGAGTCCCATGGTAGAGTTTGCTTTATTTTCCTTTGGTCCGCGAGAGCTTTAATTTGCTGACTCTTATCTCATGCTGAAAGATTCTTCTTTTCCATGGGCTCGGGCGGGGGTAGGGGAGGATGACAGTTCTGAGGGAGTCGCCTGCAGGCATCATGTCTCAGAAGTTCCTGTGGTTGCAGTTTTACCTGTTGTTTCAGAGCATAGCGCCAGGAGTTAAAAGAAACCTATACCTCTTTGAAGGTGAAAAATGTCTTGTCTCGTGCTTCTTGCAGGTTTTATTTTGCTTCTGTCTTCAATGCAAAACAGAAGCCTCTGTGCATGACAGTCCCTTAGCACGATTACCTGCCTGGCTAAGTCTTGCAGGCTTCATGGCTGATGGCTTCCACCATCATGAGCCTCTGCAACTTCCAGGATGGCTGCTCTGTCATGCTGGCAAGATTGTCTTCTGCTGCAGTCTCCTCTGGTTTCGGTATTTCTTCTGCTTTTCAGAGGCTTTTAAGGTATGCCCTTGGTGCTTTGCTGACAGATGTATGCACCTCAACAGAATCAGCTTGAATTCACCAAGCCAGAGAGAGAGAGCACCAAGCACAAGCAATGGAGAACCAATAAAGCTTCTCACTTGTCTTCTGTGTTTTTAGCCAAATTCCCTGTAAATCACACATCTTTGACCCTTTCCCAGTAAGCCTTCTGCCATGCAGGAGCCCTCCAGCAGCTAGCATCTCTCTTTGACTTGTGTTGTACTTGTTGGGTTACTTATATTAGCCCCTAAGCCCAGACTTGCTAGGCCTGTGAAAAGATAATTTTAATTGTGAAAGTGAAACAAAAATATTGCCTCATACTGCCCCTTTCTTGTCCATTTGAGTGTTCAGCTCTTTGTGTGCAAGACCTCAGGGAAAGGACTACTATGGCTGTTTCTAAAAGGGCTTTAGGGGCCTTTACTGGCCAGAAGACAACTAACTCGGAATGTACCTCCCCCAGTTTGCCATCTCAGGGGATGGAAGAGTAGAATTATCTTAGCTCACTCCTGTGCCATTGGTCCTGTTTCTTCTTTCTTAGTATTTGTAGGGCTTCCCTTTTATTATAAATTGCATTCTTTCTTCCATGTGGTCTGTTCTTAGGATTTTGACTTAATCACTCATATTCAGTATTTGTACTGCACTTCACATTCCCAGAGCACCATTAAACTAATGAACTCACCACAAAGACTTTTACTGTCATTTTTCCGAATTGTTAGTGACAGACCTGGGGGTGCAGTGTAAGAATTCAGTCCGATGTGCTTATCTTAGAGAGCAGTATCAACATAAGTATCATAAACTATTGCAACTGCTTTGGAGGAGCTGATGTGAAAATGAAGCCTTTACTCTGGTGCCTATTGGAAACATTTCAAAAGCTGTTTGGTGCTGTTGGTCCTCTATTCCCAGTGAGAGTTTTCTGCAGTGCAACATGCTCTTCTTCCTCCATTCCCTGTTAATCAAACCCATCTACTTTTTGGTTTGCCCTGTGTGTCTGTACCAAACTGCTATATCGACCAATGGTCAGTGTCTCACTCTGAACTTCAGTATATTGATTTCAGGAGATTGGCTGGTTCTTTTTCTTGGAATGGCTTGGATTTCCTGATGGTTTAAAGCAGTGATTTTTTGTTAGTATTAATTTTCCATCATAAGCTGAAGTTACCGATGTGGTCCATCCCTTTGGCCAAAGTCTAATCAAGACACTTATACCATATTTGGTCTTAATACATCTAGTATTAGAGATTGTAGACAGACAGCATCCCAGTGCATGAGTCCCTTTACCTTGACAATGGTTCTCCCAAAGGCTAACCTGAACGATTTGTGTTTCTGATTACTTCTGAAGGAATCATGAGCATCAAGACCTGATCATTTCCTTCTTGTTTGCAACTAGCTCTCATGTGCCTATTGACTATCATCACATCCCTCTCCACTCTTCTCTGTAGCCCCAGCAGCTATATTTGTCCATTGCATTGTTTTTCCAGAGTTCAGGCAGTTGACTATGACTCTAATTTTCCAACCTCTGTACTATCACATTACAGCATTAACTGTACACCCATTTATTTTCTAAGCAATTTTCTGTGGGTATAATGTTAGAAGAGGAAAAAGGAGGCATTTTGTTCAAAAACACTGTTAACCACCTGTGGAGGGAAAATCACCAATGCACATGGAGTAAGAGTAAATCTGAAACTATGTGGTCTAACACTTGCGTATTTCCAATGCACGTGGGGTCAGCAGCTTGGGTAACCCTGGCACAGAAAGTTGCTTTTTGTACCTTTTTTTGGTCTTCTTTTAGCTGACATAACATGGTCTGTGCAAGGCAGAATCTGAAAGCAGGCACTGAACCCATGAATAGGATCTTTGCAGCAGTGGTCAATGGTTGGGTAATTTAAGCAGAAGACAACAAGTGCAGCTGACAGGATTTCTTTGCTTTATATGTCTGTGTTTCTGCTTCTGCGATACTGGAAAGCACAACTGCTCGTGCTTTGTAGCTTCTCGCGTGCCCTCACCTTGTCATCTGAATTTGACTTCATGCACGCCGATTTCTCTGATAAAAACTCCTGGTATTTTTGTATTTTGCTAGTTACAACAGCCACATCTTTGTTTAATTGTGCTCTGCAGCTTTCACAAATAAATGTAGCCATCTGTGGTTGTAGACCAAATACATGCCTTTTCTTTGCATGTTATCATCAATATTAATGTGACTAATCTTTAGCATTGGTTTCTGCATCATTCTAAGTAAACAAATAGGAGTAGTTGTAGCTTGCAGCTGTCAAAATCCTTTGGTGGTCTATTTAATAAGAGTGATATGTTCTTACTGACTTGTAGAGTGGAAAGAGGAGCACTGGAAACCCTGTTACACTAATGAGTTATAGGGATCTCCACTGTAATCTGTTCCAAAATTAACACAGGAGATGGTAATGGCTTTCATTTCTATGGCAGAACAAGAGATACATCTTTAATAAACTGATTGTTAAATGATGCAGTCTAAACCTATGCTTACGTTAATCTATTGTGATCAGGGCAAATCATGCTCTTCAGCTATGCTGGAAGAATGCATTGGGTCTGGGAAAATGGAATAGATTTGGAAATTGTTTGTAGTTAATGATATTTGTTGATTCAGCTAGGACATTATTACAGGCAAATTCATCCTAATTGGCACTCAGTTAGGCAGGAGCTCTGAAAGTGTTTTAATTTGATAAGGGTAATTTTGGCCTTATTTCTATATTTAAAATATTTACCTGTTTTGGAAGCTAAATTATTTTTAACAGACACACAAACCCATCTATTTACTTATAGATACAAATATAGAGCAGAACATACATAATACATACATCAAGACAAAATACTGTGGTTATAAAGATATATAAACTTTAAGTCCTGCTCTACTTTAAAGCCTCATATGACCAAAGCTTATTTGTTCACAACAAAATTAATTCAAGTCCAAAAATTAGAAGAATGCCACAAAACAATATTTTTATTGTCCATCTCAGTAAAGGTGTATTACATTTATGAGATCCATTAGAGAAATGTATTAATATTTAGGTAAACTTTTTTAACAAAAAAAAAACAGATTCAGAATAATCTTATTTTTAGAATATGTATTTTCCCATAAGTACCTAAATCAGACAGAAATTTGCCAGCTCCTCTTTGACAGATGCCTCCTTTTTGAGGCTTCATCAGCAATCAAGTTTAACAGGTCACATTTTGGTCTACGTCCTGAAACAGGAAGATTTCTGACTTCAACCCGCCTTGAATATCGTTTCACCCCAAGGACGTGGAGGCCTAGCTTTGTGCACAGGCAGCCACAGGAGGCACTAGAATACCAACAATGGCAATAATAGCTCAGGGAGTGAGGGATGATGAGACCTTCATGGGTGAGGGTCACTGCTTGGTGGTGTATCTGTGGGATTTCATCGCCCATGGGTTGGTGGAGAAAGGATGGGTTAAGGGGGAATACATTCCCATGTATTTGACTTCTAAAGCTTCACAATCAGTTCCTGAAATGTGCAGATCCCTTCCAAGCGAGCATCCTCACAACCGCATTGACTTCTCCTGCCCATTCATCTACCCAAGCTCAACTCAGTTTTAATGATCGTTCTTTATAAACACAGATTGATTAAAATATGTTCAAGATTTTTTTTTGTCCAAGTGGTTCAGACAACATGAATGCACTGATTCAGAGAGACTAAACACTAATGTAAAGTGAGGAATAAGTCAGGACAATAGTATTGGTATATTTGTATCAAGAAAGAAGAGAGGCTGCATTTATACAAAGTCTGACTTCCAAGGTCAGGATGAGCTAATGTGAACTACCTTTTTTGAACAATTTGCATCAAACGCAAGGAAATCAGTGCGTAGAGGTGTTCACTGGGGACATTTCATAGTGCCACCATATGTCACAGTCACAGCACTGACAGGGAAAGACAGAGAGATGGCTTTAGGCCACAAGGGAGGTACGGCTTTCCTGCATGCAAAGGATCACATGAAAATCTACATGCATTTTGTAGCCCAAAAGTAGGAACGTGCTAGGAGGTTGTTCCCTTGTCTCCCTCTCAGGTGTTTGCTTTTCATTTCTGTTACCTTGTCCTTCTGCAAACTGTGAGTAAAGGCTTTTGTTGCTTGTGAGCTGGGCTGTGGCTATTTTATCTGAGCATGTCACTACGTGAGACTCTAGTGAAAATCTGATTTCTCTCTTCTCTAGCGAGGGTAAATGGTAGAGATTGTGTGAGTCAAGGGTGGAGGAGACAGCAGCCTCTCCTCCAGGGCCCAACAGCAAGTACGGTACAACTTTCCAGCTTAAGAAGCATCCTGAATAGCAACTCATTGCACAGCTGGTAATCAGTGTAGTAATTCCAGGTCTGATGTTGTGTTTCAATAGCTTTTGGCAATCTTACAGGATTTGTGTATCAGGATTTTACATCAATCTACCAAATGGAAAGTCCTTTACACAATAGGTAATTTAATATTAAAACAAAAAAATAGCAGAAATTAAGTAACAACTATTTCTTAGTATGGAATGTAATTAAAAAATTAACAAAACCAGCTACGTTCCATAAAATATACTGTGGAACTTTTAAAATACAGATTGTGTGCTTTTCCAAGGTTGAAGTATGACCTTCAGACTCTACATGAGAGTGGGAGCAGTCTGATTTCCATCAAAGGGTATAGCAGGCATATCTAATGGCTTTAAACAGTGTTTGGATGCAAGAAGCAGTATCTTGGTCATTTCTGAATTAAGTTTGTATGTATTGACTGACATTCAAGAATTGATGTCCAACAAGCTGATACCTCTGGAGGCTGCTCTCTGCATGTCAGCTGAACTGGAAGCAGAGTTTCATTCAATAGCCTGTAAAAAGGGGTGCTGAATACTGCTACCTACTGTCAACACAGTGATGCCAAGTATAACAGTAAAGGTAGAGCTTTGGGTCAAAGCCCATCATACAGATATTGTGTCAGAGGTGATAGTGTCTAGTACGAAACAAGCTTTTTGAGAAATACATTGCAAATGAGTTAAGTACTTCTTCCTCTTGCATTATCATCTACTTTTAAGAATCCAGTGGTTGCACCCACCAGCAATAGGAAAGGCTAAAAGCTGACTCAGTGTTATGATGACTGTAGGATTCCCAGCATTTGAATGAAACCAGGTCTGTAATACACACCTGTATCTTCCCTATACTGAACTATTAGAGTATATTTACTCTACGCAAGCTACATTTCAGTCCATCCAGAAGTGAAGATGACAAAGTTGTTCATTACATGGAGTGTGTAGTCACAGCACACAGAACCAGGTGCTTCGTTACTTGGTTTGGCTGGTTCTTAAACTGAGAAGTTGCGACACACTGCTTTTACCTTATGACAATATAAATTAATCCGGGCCTGAGAAAGTTGCTCTCCCTGTGATCCCAGTAGGGTTGCATCAGTGAGAACATCTTCAGATTGTGAGATGACGTTGCAAGAATATGGTGTACCTGAAAATTTTCTTTTAAGGAGTTAGCAACTTTGTCAGCACCAACTCTGATGATCTGGCAGTATCCAGATGCACAATCTTTCTTTTGGTCTATGTTAAGGGATATGAGAGATTTCATTTTTTCAGAGTTGGACTCTGTGGTGCTGTTTTACTGCCAAAAGCTGAAGGCTGTATTTGCAGTGGATTTCTGAAGGTGCATATACTTTGGCATAGATTTGGAATTGGAATTTGATGGATTGATCACTGTAATGCTTTTTATTTTTAACATCTGGACTGATACTAAGTTTGCAGTTCAGTTTCTTAATATTAAGAGTCTGCTTTAGAGAGCCGCTGAAAGCCTGCAACTCCCACTGTTTTCAGTCTTTCAGATTTACTCAGCTTCCGAAAATTTGACCTCTTTCATTTGGGAGCCTGACACTTGGCTCTCAACTTTCCAGTGTCAGTCTGCATTTCATTAGCACATCAAAAAAGCTTTTTATCAGTTCCTCCACTGAGATGTAATACCTTTTCTAAAGCTCATAGGCAGATTTTGAACTAATATTTTAAATCTGGACATGCTTAAAGCTTCTGTCTACTTTTCATCTGTTTAGAAGCCAATGAAAACCAACATTTCCAAATTTTTGCACATGGTGATACTGAATCTTCTTATAGCAGCGTGATGATTGTTGCAGACCATTGATTTTCTCACAACAGAAAACTAGTAACTCAGCAAGCACCATTCAGCATTAGAAAGTAATGTAACTGGATGTATGACAAGCTTTTTAATCTTTCTCCTTGGCACAAATGATGCATTTTTCCAGTTTACAGAGCCTCAGAAACACTCCCTATTACCTGCCACCTTTCTTCTGACAGAGATGTAACTCTACACAGTGTGAAACAGTAATTCTCCTGCTGAGGATGGAGGTTAGACACCACCCTCTGCCTTCTTACAGTGAGAATATGAACTTCATTTGAAAGTTACTTGGGTGTTGCTCTTTCAGCACAGCAGACCTCTGTCTTCGACAGGGGTGCTCCACTGCCGAAGCATCTTGTAGTGTTCTCAGTCAGATATTCTTCCACAGCTACCAGATAGCGGCGCTTGGAAAATTCACCTCCCTCCTTTCCTCAGCTTTATGTTCCCTCAGACAGTCCCAATGTAGATTTATTATTCATTTCACCATTATGAAAATGTTCTGCAAAATGTTCTCTTTTCTTTAATGAGTGAAAAAGTATTTATGATCTCCTCTTCTTCAAACAATGTATGTGTTGCCTTAAATCATACTTCAATAGATCTCTGAATGGCATGAGTAATTAATAGCCTTTACAGAAGCTTTGTAATAACCAGTAACATCAAAGGGTAGCAATAAACCAGAAAATAAACTAATAATTAAACCAGTAATTTTTTAAACATCAGTGGATTAAAAACTCCTTTGAAAATAAGCATGTGCACTGGCCAACATCTAAATGATTGACTTTGTCCCAGAAACTCATATGACGCTGAAGAGAAGATGCAACAAATGTCCATCACACAAAGGCATTAGTCTTGGTGGTTTATGTGATAAGAAACACACACTCAGTCATACTCTACCTGGCAAGGATTCAGTAGCAAAATGCCCATGTGTTTTGAAACTACACAGGTTAGGCTTGTACATCAGTCAGTAGTGCAGATCAGTAAGAGCAGATCTGCAGATCTGCAGTTGCTGCTGAAGACCTGACATCCTTGTTACACATTTTCATGTTTTTATTTGGACTGGTCTGGACTGGTCCTGTGTGATGAATCTCTGTTACTGATGGCAGTAATGTAGATGCACTGCTGGAGGGTATCTTGCAGCTTCGTTTTATTCGGAAGGAATCTAGTTTGTGTACTTGGACACTGCTTTGAGAAGCAAACATGAGGGCAGCAGGGACTACAAGGAGGCTCAATTCAAAGCAGCGCTCCCCACCTGAGCTAAAGCACTAACATAGACACAGTCTTCAATGAGTAAGAAGGATAGGCAAAAATGCCCTTAAATACTTTCTGTACTTTCTTAGGTTGTCTTACTCTGCATCACACTTTCTTATTGTGGGGTTATAGCTGCAACCATGATTACCTGTATCACTTGGGTCATGTATGGGGGAAATACAAGTTCTTTTACTTAGATGCCATCAGGACTGGGCTCAAGGATAAATCATATTCTGCTGCCACACAGCTGAAATACAGAGATCACCTCATGGGCCACTGTCCACACCTGGTGAAGGGCACAGTTCATGTCATACCCCAAGCAGCTGCATGGCCATCCACCACTGCACTGCACAGGGGCTGGCTGAGACTTTCTGCAGACACTGTGTCTACACACACAGTGAATTTACAGCCATTTGCTATGATAGAGCTGAAAGTCTGAGAGGAGCTATCATACGGTATTCCCTGAAAATCTGAAATCTGTGGCAGGAATTTAATTTTATGTACTTGATTTTTATAGTGCAAAATCTATGGTTTTTGAAAAAGTATATTATGGTATTGGCATTCCGAAGTTGACATTGTATCTAAAAGTAAAACTGTATGTGTTATACAACACTTGAATAACTGGATAAATACTGCTAAGTGCCGCTTAGAGAATGAAATGCAGAGCTGCAGTACACCTCCACACAAATAAAAATACTATCTGCTGGGAGTTCTTTATTGTGCTTAGCAGAGAGCTGTAAATGCACATTTAAATAGTGATTTGTATCACTACTTTATCTTATGTTTAGATCTCTGAAAGTACAGAAATCGAGCCTCACAAGCTCAGTTCAGTCTTGGATGTCTGAATACATTCAAACAATTTTCTTACAGCTTTGTGCAGAAGATGAAATCGAAAAACTTTAGCTAACTTTCTTAGGATAATCCACCAAGATTATGGAGTTTTGGGTCCATGAATGACCACAGCCCTGATTTCAAAATAAAAAAAAACCAGTGCCAGGTTACTAGGGAATCCCATATATAGAGCATGGTTGCAGCCAGAGGTGGTATCTTGTTATATTTTGTTAAAACAGATCAAGATAAATTCAGGACAAAATTTTCCCAATGAATGAGCTGTTTCAAGACAGAGACTTAGCATGTAGCCTATCCAGCTTGTGGTTGTGAGTCACTTACTACAGAGATACTCAAAGAGATTATTTGGTTTCTTTATAAGCCAAATGTGCTTTCCAAGCCTTCCTGCAGTAACTCTAGCGCTTGCAGGCTTTGAGAAGTAATTTTAGGATGTTCCCAAAGACTCTGGATGGAAATAAATCTGTCTGAAAACAATAAGTGGGATTGTTCAGTTATGTTTTCTGCTGTGTTTCTTTTTTGCTCCATCAGTGAAAAACTGCAAACAGGTCCCCCAGTGTATTCTCTACAAGTCATTTTGTAGCTTGGTGCTTGCTTCTTCCATCTGCTACTTCTCTGTTTGTGATATTTCTACACCTTTTATGAAAGTCCACAGGATTTCAATATCAAACACAACAAAGCGATTATTTAAAGTATAGATTTTTCTCTCATTGTCTAATTTCAAAATATGGCCAAAAATCAAGGTGAGTTTGCAGTTCTAATTTTTATTCCTTCAGTTCAAAGTCTAAACTTTCTCAAAATGTACATGTTTACACTGACGGTTGTCTTACAAAGTTTGTCTTTGATCAGCCAGTGCTAATATACAGAGTATGACGCAAGTGATCATAATTTTATTCAGCAACTAGAAATGGCAGTTTAGGAGAGAAAAGAGGAGGATTTACGCTTTGTAAAAATATACACTCTTACACTGTATTGTGAATTTCATAAAGTAGGAATACCTGGGGGAAGAAGAATGAACAAAAATGTTCATGATTGCTTGAAAGACTGTAGCAAATCAACTTGTATAACCTCTAAAATAAAAATGCCCTAATATAAAGCTGTTCTTTTTTAGCTGTATCCACATATGTGTGTGGTTTTCTGACAGAAGGCTCAATTGTCTAGCTCCGTTTTTGGCGATCATGTCCATGTGGGGTCAGAGTAATGAATAATGCCTGATGACCAGGCATTTACAGATACATTGAATTGTTATAAAGTATTAAGAAAGAAGATACTTTTAAAAGTATGAAATCATGAGTGTGTGTCACATTAATTTATTTATGTTAATGAAAACTTTTATAAATCTTTCAGATAGAAACAAGGGTAGATTCATTCCTAATCCTTCCTTTGAACATTTCAACTTCCTGAAAACTATAAAGTGTATGACATAGCTGATGTCAAAAAAAAAAAAAAAAAAAAAAAGCAGTATTCTCTTGTAGAATTTCTTAAATAAAGTGACTGTGAAAATTTATTAGCCTGGAAGCTATGACGGGAAAGTAGTTTGGGAACAAAATGTCCTTTCAGTTATTGTTCAGAAGCCACAAGATGGATGGTGAGTGGCAGCTCAGAAGAGGAGGCTCTTCTCTCTACCCCGGAAGTGTGGTGATGAGCCAAGGCCAGCTTTGGCATGCTTGCTGGTGCCGAGTAGAAACCTTTACCAAGTGCTTAGAGAAGATTTTTGGCAGTCCTGGCAGGTCCTAGAAGGCACTGCAGATAACGAGCAAAAATGTTCCCTGGAAAGTCAGAGGAGGGAGGAGCATGTGGCCAGTGCCTTTGGAAAAATGAACTGAGGCAGGGCGTGGGCTCTCCTGCATTTCCTGTTGACTGCCCTGTGATGTGTTGGTACTGGGAATAACATTTTCTGGTGTGTCTCCGAGGCCAGGAGAGCGAGAGAGGAGGCAAACAGTTACGTGGGGGATGCAGAACACGTGTGTGTACCTTCCCCAGGGCCTGGCCATGCTCAGCCTCTCCTCAGCACCTCTCTGTGCACTGCAGCCTGGCTCCAGTGCATGTTACTTCATCCTCCAGTCCCTGGCATCTCAGGGAGTGCAGTTCAGCAACATGACTTGCAGATTTTTTGTTCTGGGTTATGCTACAAGTTCTTCCTGTAGATAGTGACTCATGTATGCATGCATGTTTTCCTGAACATGAAAAAAATGACTGGGCAAGAACTAAACCTTCTTGTATTGATCCACAATTTCCATGATCTGACAGGTATCGTATTTGCAGATACAGTCCCCATCCCTGTCTCTGTGGAGGGCTGGGCAGAAACCTGAGGTGGGCGCAGAGGGAGCAGTGGGGAGAAGGGAGCTGTCCATGATTAGCCTGCCACAGCCCTTGCTGCAAGCAGATGGCTTTCGTGTTTCATCCCAGCTGGAGGCATTCCATGCCCATGGCTCCATTCCTAAATATAGGAATTTTAATAATAAGGCCTTGAGGTTGTAAATGCATAGATCGCTATTATATATAGAAGAAAGCGTGTTTTTTTCTGCTGTGGTTTTGCTGCATGGTGCTAGTAGTGTTCTGTAACACATCTGATCTGGCAAACGTGTAGATTATTTGTACGCTTTGTAGGATACGCAGGTGAACAGATATGCATCAGATATCTCTTCTGTTCCCTTCTAATCTTGAAGGTGGAGATAGGCCTGTTTCATCAGGTACAGAAACGGAAACCAAACACAAACCACAGGATCCAACAACAAAACTTCCTCTATCCCCACACCAGAGAAAGCATCTCCAGGACATCAACAGGGTGAAACATGCTCCAGACCCCACTACACAGGGATGTGAACTGAATACAATTGGAAAGGCTTAAAATGGTTACGGGTGGCCTTGTCAGCTGAGGCAGCTCCAGGGTCTCCACAGGGTCCTGTGGGTGCCTGGCACCAGCTGAGGACCCACCAAGAATTATGGCTGCCTGTCGTGGCCGTGCAGTGTTAGCAACAATTGAACAATGTCTGGCCCAGTTAGGTTACCTGGCTCTTTCTGTTCCTGAATTGCTAGCTGAAGCCTCAAGTGTAGATGGCTTTCTAGAAAGGCGATCAAGCCTGCATGTGAACACAGGGTAATGTTCTTTCTCTGACCTTTTCAAGCTCCCAGGAGAGATGAAAAGAATTGAATCCCTGCCAGGGGAAGGGTTTAAGTTGACATGACAATTCTGGGATTAAGCGGCTGCCTGCCAATGCTTTTGGTAACTTAAACTGCATCTTCTTCCATTAGTTTTCCTGTCCTGGGTCCTTCAGGACTGCTGTTAAGAAAAAGTTTAAATTAGCTTTGGTTTGGTCCTTTATAAAAGCTGCTGTTTCTTCAGTGTTTGCACTCTTCTAAATGGATAAAATCAATCTTGCTGTACAACTAGGACTATTCCACAAGAGAGAGGGGGGAAAAAGATTTGGAGAAGTCAATTCTGTGTCTCCTGAGGTGTATGGACCCCAGCCTCCTTCTCCGAGAGAGGCGGCAAGGAGTTACCGCTCTGCTGGGGAGGGAGATCCCTGAAGAAGGGCTGGGGCAGAGCCAGCCACCTGCAAGGGGACCCTGTGCCTGGGGCAGAGCCACAGCTCATGTCATGTTGTGCCCTGTCCTCCTGGTGAGACCTTGTGTCTAGCGCCGATTTAGCAAGGAAGTAAAGCACGCATGAATGATGAGCACGTGCTGTGTACTGCTTGCAGGTTTTTGTGTACTTGCTACAGAATTAGATGATCTTTCTCCTCACTGAACTCTGATTTGCATGCCAGATTTCAGGCTCTCTTTCCCTCTCTATTTCAATACTAGAGATGTCATAAAGAAGGCTAGGTTAAAATAAAGTGTTTTATTTCCTTTCTTTTGCTTAATAATGGGCAAGAATGTACAATTAAGTATTATTTTCATTTTTAATGCTTTCATTTTTTTACTTACATGTTAATTCTCCTTCAAGTTATGAATATGCAAATGCAGCTGATGAAACTTTTCCAAATCACTCTTGCATTTTCCATTGACAAACAAACAAACAAAAAAAAAAACCCACAAGGAGACAGCATAGCATGGTAGCTTGTGCAATAGCCGTGTACCAGAGCAGATCTATTACCAGCTGTCTTAGTTCCTCCCCCTGTTAAATGATACATAACCTTCACTCTTATAAAAGTTTGAAAACCGTAAAGTGCTGGAGTGAAAAATCATATAAGGGGAGATTGTATGTGGTTTGTCAACACAAGTAAGTCAGATACTGAAGCCTGTAGTGCAAGTGTTGCCTGGGAAACCTATGTACAGCATAATGGGTTTCTAAAACCCACCATACAGAGTATAGCGTCGTACATAAGGAAGAAAGAACACATTTCATACCAGCTCTCAGCCAAGGTAAGAAGAAGGTAACCAGGACACCAGGGCACATCATGGTGACCAGAGTCGCAACCACAGTGCAAGCTTTGCTTATCTGGCGTGCAGCTTGAACTGTGGACAGACTGTTAAATCCCTTTTATTACAGTCAATCACTTATGGATTTTTTTCCTTCATGAATACTTAATGCAACATATAATTAGACATGGCAAGTGAATGCCAGGTCTGGAATTAAGACTTGAGCTTTCCTGGCTTTCATTTCAATGCTCGTATTACCAGACACACTGGGAAGGTTTGCAAGAGCTCTTGGCGCAGGCAGCTGAACACTTCAGCTGGCACAGGGAGCAGCTGCCCCACTGGAAGCCCGTAGGTTAGTGCTGTGTCAAGCTAGGAGGCAGGGCTGGGGTAGTCAAAACTACACGGTCAAAAACTGGCCCTGGTACATCATTACCAGGCAGGGCAAGGTTTTGGTGTTGTACTGTTGAAACCAAAGTTGCAATTTTGATGTTTCCCCAGTTTATTTTTTGACAACCAGTCTAGCTGTCACTGTAGGGAGCTCCTGGGAAACAAAACCTCTCGTTCTGCAATGAAATCAATCACAGGCAAGGAAGAGTTGCCCTTTCTTGGCTCTTCTCCACTTGCAAGTGGTTTGTTCAGTAGGCAGTGAAGAGAAGACCCACTGGTGACAAGTTGCTGCACTCATCAGTAAGGACACAGCTGCACTTTCAGGTGTCTCATGCTTTGAGATGTACATAGTTTTGCCTCAGACCCCTCAGAAGAAACAACGATGAGGAAAGCATGAATAAAAATCCTTGAATAGGAAAGAGTGGAATGGGATTGTCCCCTGTGGGATGATGCTGATACACTTGGTTTTCCATTTTTTTAAATCTCTGTATATGCAAAAATGTCACAAATGTCATTACAAAAACACGAAAGTATACTCATGATAAAAAAAAATCAAATTTTGCCAACCAAAACTATGTTAAAACTGACTCAATATTAAGCTGTATATTTGTATCTCAGTTGCTGTAACCAGTGCTCCCATTCACCCCAATAAAGCAAAGGCCATGGAGTGCTACATCTCTGATTGCACAACACAGATTTAGGTTTCCTTCTGAAAACATTCTGTGCAGTTGCTCATCCATATGTAATTGAGTTTAGCATGGGATAAGAGACTGTTTCATTGTATTTAAATGCACAAACACTTTTTAAAAAACATGCAGTTTGAGGGTGACAGATTCTCTTGGTAAACTATGTGAGCAGTACTGATTATTGGTCCAGATATATATTTTTAAAAATCAGACTATTTTAACATTTCTTAACAAAATATTTTATAATAAAAGTGCTTTCAAAGCTTTAATAAATAACAATATTTCTGACTGATTTTGTTTGGCCAATGAGCTGTAATTAATTATTAACAGTACCTTCAGTGGGATGCATATTCTGACAGAAGTCCTTGGCTTGTCAAAGAGAACAGAACCAGGGAAAGACATTCTAACAAATTACAACTCCCTGAAAGTACTGCTTCACTATGAAAAAACACTCCTTAAATTTAAGCTGACTCAAAGTAGCCTGTTTCAGGTCACAACAATATATCATCAAGGTTTCAGGAGTGCTGAAATGTATTATTAAAAAAATGAAAATAATGATGTTACAACATTTTGGAGAGCTCAAAATATCCTACTCTTTTTGCAGTTCTGCTTGGAACTACTTTCTGCAAGTGGGACTTCTCACAAAAAGGAAATTGCAGAGCTTGTTTATCTCAAAACTCAAGCCATCCTGCATACGCAGAATGACCTGGAAAGTTAATCAGATTTATTAGCTATGCAAAATGCTGTATCTGCAAAGTTGCTCTTCTGCAGTTGCTTCCTCTCTAAAGGAACAGCACATTTTCTTGTTGCTTTGTTACTGTGACAGTTTTGTTCTAATTATAACCAGTCAGATTCAGATACCTTAATAGCTTTGCAGCTACTAATTTTAATCAGAATTGAGCACACTGAGAGCATGTCACAGACTAGGTAGTCAACTCTGCTTCTACATGCTGCTGCTCAGAGAAAATAAGGGATGTTTAAATCAGGGGAATTACCCAAAGGGCAAATTTTATCCAATGTTTTTACAGACAAAGAGAAACACAAACTCAAGGGGGTAAATGTAGAGGTATACAGGCTGGTATCTGTCATAGTTTGGGAGCCACAGCTGTTTAAAATTGTAGGTTTTCAATGGCAAGCCTCAGCCATTGCTACAACTATTATTATTATTTTACCAAGACCAATCCTAGGGAGTATTTTAGACTGATAAAAGCCTTCTAACTCTTTGTTTATTGATTGCACCTCTATAGTGCCCTCCACACCTGCCGGGTTAAAGTCCTGTTTCTCCCTACTTGAAAATCTGTTATAGCAGGAAGCAAAGGTCTTTGATAGAGAAAGACAATTGCACTGGTGAGGAAAGTAGCACATCTTCAGATCTAAATAAAAGTGAAGCCACCTGGTGAATTCTAAGGACTATGTTAATTAAAAAATAACCAGCCAAACCCAATATGGCTGAGTCAGCTGCGGAGAAAAGACCTGCGCAACATGCTGGTAATTGCAGCCCTATAACCTTCTCTGGAATGGGTACAGAGTGGGTTGCAGCAGGTCAGGTCAGGTCACTGTGGCTGGTGAGACACTGCCTGTGAAAGATGCTGCCCCCGTTCCCTGTACTCTGGGGTCATGGGCCCCTCAGCTTCGCATCAGTGCTGATGGCTCTGCCCTAAACCTGTGCTGTGCTGGACCATTCTCCAGCACTTGACCCTGGGCATAATGTTTTCATCAGTTGGTCAGTGGTAATCTTGGCAGCATTTAAAACTATAAGCTGCAAGTGAATGACGTCGTAGCTCATGACCAGCTAGCACTTATAAGATACCCACTGTAAGTCTTAATTTTAAGGCACTTCAGGTGAAGAGCTTAAAATGTGCATGTTGCTAGTGAAGGACTGAAGATCTAATTAATGTCATTAGGCCAATTTATCTGTCCTCCATCTTCACCCATCTCTCCCTGTACCTTGGCTGCTTCTTGGAAGGCTTTAAGTTCTTTTCCAGGGCAAATAATAGAATAAAGGACCAGAAATCTTTGTCTAATCAGCTCACCCAATGAGGGATTGTATTTAGTTTTATGGAAATATCAGTTTCAAAAGCAGTTACACATAAGTGTGAAAATCACTCCCTCTTCCCTGCCCCATTGACATAAGCTCCTTTACAAAGATTGATAAAGGTCTGCTTACAATTTTCAAGGGTTTTCCCTTCTTAAATTATGAAAAAATAAAATAATTTAGATGATTTCTTTTTCTCTGGTATATGACTGTAGTGATGTTTTTATATACAAAATATTAATATAAAATTATTACAAAAAAGAGTCGAGCTCTTACAATTATTGTTCAGTGAAGGTGGTAAGTAAAAACGGAGTAATTAAGTTCAAAGCTTTTATTTTGAAGTTGGAGAAAGCATTATGCTGTATAAATTTGGCTCACAGAAGAGCAATTTGATCTGATTACAAAATGGTCAATGTGAAAACAGCCAGTCAGAGGAACAGCTAGTATAGCCAATAAGCTATATTGGAATAAATTGTTGAGGTGGTGAAACATATCATTAACAGCCACTTCTGAGCAAATACAGCTAAGGAGAGAGAGACTGTTGATCCAAAAACTTCCACCATCCCTCGAAGACCCTGCAGTGTGACCAGGACGATGCAGGAGTCTCGTTTCACCCTGTACAGCTGGTCTGGTATGGAGGGATGCAGACCAAAACAAACTATTTTACCACATTACTCAGCTACAGCATCTAAAACTAAAAAGTAAGAAAGGGTTGTTAGATTGTCTGGTCCTTTCTTTTCCTAGTATAGGACAATTTGTCTCTTTTAAGAGGCATTTACTAGCCTCTCACTCTTCCCTTAAGTACACTGTAGTTAAATGAGTTTCTATAAATAATGGAATCGCAGGTATTGATTACTTTTAAATTGTAGTAGTGTTGCACAATACGATATTGGCAGCTGTGCTATGATAAAATAGCATGTTATATTCTGATTGAGTCCACAGAGGCCTGACTCATCCCCAGCCCCAGCGTGGCTGGCAGGTACTGCTGCCACCCACAGGGAAACGGCACTCGGCTCACCAAGTGGGTCTTTATAGGCGATGCAGACTTGATAGCAAGTAGAACTCCTTATATAGTTGGCTTAGAAAAGATGGCTCTGAGTCAGAAGGAGATCCAGAAGAGCTGTTACGTAGGTAGCTGAAAAGCATAAAGTTGGGGTGACTACATATACATGAAAAAAGATGTGGACTCCTGAAAATGAGAGGTAATGCTTATTCTTTGTTCCTGAAGGACTCTTCTTCTACGAGCTCATCCTTCAGTAATGCTCAAAGTTATTTTTAGGTTACAATTTCTACTTCTGGAGGGGGGTGTCAGATAATTTTCTAAATTTGAGCACTGGTCTGACTCACAAGGTATCCTTGAAAGCATTTTTTTCCATGTAAATGAAAAAATTGCTTCTCCTTCTTTTCCAGAGTTCTAGTGGAAATAATCCATTGCTACAGGGATTTATTAGGCCATTAATTAGCTTCTTACAAGTATCGTGGTTCATTTACATTTCTGATTATGACACTTCCTTGTGTGCCTTTTGAACTTTTGTGATTCTGTAATTGCTTGGCTAAATAGTTAGGACTGAGAGCCCCACCACATATTCATTATGCATCCAAATTTCTCCTTCTCCTAATTAAGAGATGTTAGCACATCAAGAATACAGAACAAGGCTGTATATATTGAAGACCTTCCTTCCAAATACACCAAGGGCAAATGTTCTAGTAAGGAGAAGAAATGGTCTAAGGTACTGCAACTCTATACTTTACAAACAAAAAACCCAAACCCAAAACATAGGGAAAATGCATAAGAGAAAATATGACCAATGCAGAAATTGCTACACAAAGACCTCCGAAATCACAAATCTGAAATGTAATCCTGGAAACTTCTCTGCTGGTAATGAGAGAGAGCAAGCATTAAAACTGTAAGAAATATGTTGGAGTGATTCAGCGTTTAGTTGTGAGTTTAGCACAGAGTGATAAGCTCTAAATTCTTCTTGCAAACAGTTAAACACTTGCATATTCCCAGCTAGTGAAACTAACTTTCAAGACCAACATGAAAATGATAGTTATGCTAAACTTTCAGCACAGTTCTCCTGCCTTCACAGGCTTCCATCACACCTTTTGCTGCTTTATTAAGAAGATGCAAAATTGAAAGGACTATTGTCAGCAGAAAAAAAAACAAAAACAAAACAAAACATGTGCTACTTCAGGCAGAAACATACAATGCACAAATTCAATACAAGTGCTCCTGTCCATCATAGCCATTTGGATCTCAAGGCATATTCTGTCACCGATGGCAATCAGGGACTTGATTACACCATTAAAATGTCATCTGTCTTCCCTGTTAGTGAAAAGTGGAAAAAATATTAGCTATTTGTTCCATCAAACTGGACACCCTTTGTATTTTGCACATACTTGCCTTGAATGGATCTTTTAAATAAATGCAGTTGGTGTTCACTTCTGGACTTAGGAACTGTCAACTTGCCATTCTTGCAGCTGTTATTTTCATATATCATTTAATCAGAATACCGCATCAGGTTTCCCAGCATGATTTAAAGCCACTCCTTCTCTAAGTTGCCAAATACTTAGCATCTCTAGAAGGGCATTCAAACACCTTCTTCTGAAGTTGTGTTTAGAGACAATAACTATCTTAGTCATTATTTGGCTGGTGTGGTTAGCAAAATTATTGTCGTGAATAATACCAGTCTTACAGCTGACAGAAATACTCTGAAGTGTTCGATGTTTTTTATATACTTGGTGTATTTTAGTGTAAATACAGTACTTCATAATATATTAATGAAAACATTCATTATGTCTATTAACAAAAATAAGGTGTCTGAATCTTGGGTAAAAAAGATCGGCTTACTGTGCAGTAAGGCTCTTTTTTAAGTGCAGCTTACTTAAGATATTAAAACAAGGGCTGAACCCATCAGGAAAAAATAAGACAAATTAAATATAATCCTTTTTTTGTTAAAGATCCACGTCTTTGTTAGCATTCTTTAGCATCTGAGCATATATGCACAAGAACAGGTTTCACTTGAATATAAGCACTCATGCTGTAATGCTGTACCAAGGTGATAATCAAATAACTGTACCCATATCAGTGCTTCACAGATTTGGAACTAGGACTCACGAGCACCTGTACATCCTTAGGGCTGCTCCCAAGCTAATACTGTGATGAAGATGTACACAGAGACTCATGGTGTCATGTCACTTGTAACAAATCTTTCATGATCATGTTGGGAGGAGGATGTAATACTGTAGTGATTACTGGCTTAGCGTTTAGTAGTGGTAATTGAACAGCTTGTATCTTTATCTTAGAGATATGGATAAGAACATCGATGACATCAGATTAGCTGTTTCCTTTCTATAGGTCTCGCTATAGCATGTGAGATCAATCCAAAATTTCTTGCTGAGTTCTTAGTGGTATTCTTCATGTTCTAATGGAGAGAGAGAGGTCACACTCTTGATATCTGTGTTTCAGTCACAGACATTTCTTTTTTCCACAGTATTATTGACCCGATCAAGGTTAGACCCTATATTACCTCCATTTAATATTTATGCACTAGCAGGGTCTGATTTTTATGTTTTCTGTTTCACTATTGCTATATATCGTGTTTTAAATAATCTCTTTTGAAATAGATTCATATTGAGCTGTCTCCACCAAGCTTCCGCCATCAAATCTGTTTTTAATATGAAACACCTATCCATTGGACTGCTCATTTGATGCTGGTGATGGTGGTGGCTTTTAGGTCTTTCAAAGAAGATTGGTAACCATCCTTACCTTCTGTAAGTGTCTTAAAGGTTTGATTAAATGGGTGCTTATAACCAGAACAAGACAAGTGCAGCATAGTCTGCCAGTAATTCAACAAGACCATTTGAAGAAATCAATACCTCAATTTATATGACTGAAGATGTTGAGAAAAAGACTAGGTGCCACTGAATACTTGCAAAACTGAATAGCAATAAAAATACTAAAATAAAATCAAGACATAGGTTTACCAAGTAAACCAGCTATACACAGGAATGTTAATACCACGTCTGACTATAATAACTTTTTCTGTTGACATTAGCTTTATAGATCTATTTAGTGTTACAATGTTTAGAGAATCCTGTCTGGCAACTCGCAATATACTTGACTATTGCCTATAACTAGAGTAATTTACAGTCCTTGTTTAGAAGATGTGTAGGTTCAGAGAAAGAGTTTGTTAAGATGTGGAAGACAGATTAAATTATTTTCTGAGATTTTCAAGAAAATATTCTCCTGAATTCAAAATCAGCATAATACCACACGACCAGCCCTCACCTCACAGCTTTGCCTCTCTGCCACAAACATAACACTAAAGGGCTGCAATTTGCAGACCAGCTGCAACACTTACTAAAGTCAATGAAGGCTGCAGTGGTTTGGCACCACTCAGATTCATAATCATTCATGGCATTAAGAAAATAATGATCAATGAAGAAACTGTAAATTAGAAAATTCTCCAGATTGTTGCTATTAATGGAGCTAATGATCCCTCAGACTAAATACAGTACAGTGAATACAGAATTGCTCTGCAACTGAGATATGAGGATTAAATTAATGTTACTGTGGCCAAAGGACTGAATTCAATGCAACTAATATCCAGTGATTTGCTAAATATAGATTCAAATGCATTCTTTTTATGTAAAAGTCCAGTGTATTCTTTCAGCAGCCTTCAAATACAGTTCTTAAGCTTTCCTCTGGGAAAATCAATGCAGAGGTCTTGCAGTTCAAATTTACATTGACAAAAAAGGGACAACTTGGGCTGTCATATATAGGTTCAAATCTGTTTGATCCAATTCAGTTCACTCTGAGTGGATATAAATAGCAAACCAAGTCACAGTAATTGCATAATGTATAACATCTTAATCATGGCTATGGCTTATTTACTTCACAGCTGCAGCTGGTGTTGTGTACCCACATATACGGGTTAAAACCTACAAGTAAATTTTCCACTTTCTAAAGATCTGTTGAAATAAATAGATCTGGTCTGAAAAATACCACAGTACTTAACAGTCTTTGACTTAGGCTGTTAATGAAAGACAACTTTGTTTCTTTTTAAAATACAGAAATTAAGCTGCCTTTCATCAAACAAACTGAAAGACAGCCTTTTTACCCCCTCTTGGAGGAAGACAATGTTAACCCTCAGACTGGCATTTAAGATGTGAGATGATTTCCGCATCACATTTTGCTTATTGTTCTGTTTTTCTCATGGTAATTCCTAACGCTTCCAGCTGAGGTCTCAGGCTGAGTTGTGCTCATCACTGTGCAAACCTACACACCAGCGCTGTGTGCTGGGGCAGGCACCAGCTCACTCCCCCAGCAGATTCGAAACCCAGATCCCAGGGTCACAGTCCTGAGCCTGTGCTGGAGGGAAGGGCATGTGTACTTGGCCTCTGCAGGATGGCAATATGGGCAAGCAGAACGTGGTCTGCTTGTCATTTGGAGCAATCACATATATGCTCAGGATATATAATTTAAATATATGCAAGCGTTCCTGCCCTAGAAAGCTCTGAGGTCCAAACCAGTTCTTCAGGACCTTATTTTTTTTAGATCTTCTACTGGGAAAAAATTGAAGAAAATAATTGAACTGGATTTCTTTGACTGAACAAATAGTGCTGAAAATAAGACAGGAGTTTATAAATCTAATTATGAATTTTATTACCATCATTTTATTTCCATGTGTTGTTAAACAGCTGTCACATTTCCTGACTCTGTGTTTGGCTACACTGCAAATAGTGTCTTGCTTTTCCCAGACATGCTGTTCACAGAGGTATGTTGTTATCAGGTTAGAATTGAAACTCTGCCACTGACATGAGCTTCAGTATGTATTTATTATTAATACAGAGAATACAGTAACGTTGTGAGCTTGCTGAATTAAAGGCGAAATCAAAGGCATTTTACCTGTCAAGACCTTAGTTCAGAGTTCTCAGTTTATCTTGCACTGGATGACAATGTGTCATTGTTTTCTGAAACGAGCAGGCAGCTACCTTCATTATACTGAACCAGTCTGGCAACTTTAAATCTGCGCTTAGTGGCAAATCTACCACTTGTTCAAACCCCGTATGGAATTTCCTGTGATGGACACATTGTTTTACACTGCTATATTATTGAATGTATTGAGTGTGCATTTACTAGGTGCATCTATCAGTGGTGCAGGCATCTATTTTTAAGGATTTGATGAACAAAAAGAATGGTGCCCCAACAAATTGCAAGGTTCAGTACTGGGAGCTCTACTGGCAAGACATGCATTGCAGAGCTGCGCCTTAAACCTCTCCCCATGGCATGGATTGCCAGCATGCTCTTTGCTCCATCTGTTTTTAGGTTGACTCCAGTCATAGGCAGGCTACAGACAGTTGCTGTTATTTTAAAAGCACACACTGTTCTGTCCAAAATCTAGAAGTGACCAATCCTTAATGGAAGACTTAGTGAAAGCAGCATAAGCTTCTCCATAGTTCTCCAGGAAAATGTATCTGTCTTTTCAACAACCTCCCCTTCAAGTGTCCATAAAACATCACAGGAGGTATCTTCTGCCTCAAAGGCCAAAAAATTGAGTTTCTGGCATACTGAGGAAGTGAGACAGTCCCAAAACTGTTGGAAATGCCTAGCCAAGAGGGCATCAGCAAAATGGCTCAAGGAGCCAAGCTGGCACATCTGTGGTGCAGAAGGGCAGCTCGGTACCTCAGTTGGACACTGTCTTGGCCAAGTGCTTTAGCTCCTGTCCTGCATCTCTTCATTCCTTTGTCCTGAACCACAGCAGGCTAACCTGTGTCTAATGCCAAAGTGTCCTGAAGATACCAAGTGTTGTGTTCAGATGACCTGTGTCCATCCTTTATCCCCATGTCAAGCATTTTCTGTGAGATGACTTAAGGCTTCAGAAATGCCTGCCTGACAGGAAATACTGGAGAAGGGGATGGTTTGGGTTGAACATGCTGAACCTGGTGCTGAGGGACTGGTTGGATGTTTATAGCTGGTGCATGTCCTGTGTCAGACCTGAGTTTGAATCCAGCCCCTTACATGACTTTAAAACTGCGGTTGTTTTCTCCCCAGTTCCCATAATTACCTTTCATTTTATTTTGCTAGCTTCAGTCAGGACTTGGAAAAAAGCTTTTCAGGGAAGGCTTCCAACTCTGCATGCATAATCTTCTGCATTTATGTTCATCTGAGCTATGCTTATACTGTATATCATCACAGAAGAGCAGGCAATTAAAAACACAATTAATTTCTTGCTAATTGAATATTTTCTGAGTAATTCACAAACCTGGATGATTACCAACAGCAGGCAAATATTTAGAACTGATAGCCAGCATCTAAAAGCATCAGAAATAATCATCTGGATTTGCAC
Organism: Morus bassanus; assembly: GCA_031468815.1. Classification (NCBI taxonomy): domain Eukaryota; kingdom Metazoa; phylum Chordata; class Aves; order Suliformes; family Sulidae; genus Morus; species Morus bassanus. The sequence continues at coordinate 27,343,266 of CM062574.1, read as the reverse complement.
AACTTCTGGACTATCTGTGTAACACAACATATGCCCCTGTCTTCAGTCAGAGAGGGTGTGGAGACCTGCTCCTTAGGAGGGAGAGTGTTACATATTTAGGAGATGCTATCTGGGCTTTCCTCTGATTACTTGTGTTGTTGGGTGGAATTCTGCTCTAAATCTGCTCCTGAGGAGCTGCACGTGATGCTCAGCAGAGACATTTCCTGCACCATTGCCAGCGGGAAGCAAAGGAGGGAGTGTAATAACACCTCAGTCTTCCTACTGAGAGGGCATCTTAAGGGGCTGGGAAGAAATGAAGCAAGGTGTGGATGCTCACCATCTGGAGATCAGACCCCAGGCTTGAAGAAGGGCCTGGATTCCTTGGCTTTTTTGCATGGTTCGGGCAGACCTGAATCAAAGACAGGGGATGTCAGGAGTGTGGGAAATTTGGAAATGAACTGCTGAGTCCAGAAGAAGGTAGCCAAGAGCTGTCACAAAGTAGGGAAAGCCTGCCTGGACTGTCTCCAAAGAGACTTAAGACTAAGAGGAGCAAAGCCATCTCAGTACATCACTGGAATGAACTTGCAGCATGGCAGTACGCCCAGGTTAGGTATGGCATCAAGACTGTTAAGATCCACCTGCAGTAAATTGAATGTTCACTCTAATGCAAGAACATGATGTGTCCTTCTCCAGAAGGAATCATTGTCCTTCACCCAGAGATCTGCACTGCGCAGTAGATGCTGTAAAAGGCCCTCACTGTGCCCAAGCAGGGGTTCCCATGAGGCAGTACAGGTGAATGCCAAAAGCCTGGGCCCAGTTATGTCTTTTCTGCAACAGAGACATTGCTAGGTGATAGCAGATGGTTTTACTTGTCCTATCTCCTCTGAAACCAAGAGAAATATTGTGTCTTGGTTGGTGATTTTTGTAGACAACATTTTCTGTTACCTCTACATCTCATTTAGCCCAGAAGAACAAAGTTCAGTTTTGTCCTTTGACAAGAGCGAGAAAGAAGAAAATACTTCTCTGCCTCCTTAGCCTTTCTCTCATCTTGATCACTCAAGCCCTTGTTGTCTTGACAGACAACTGTTGTCTGCTCTAGTACCATTATCAGTCTCACAAGCTGTAGAGGACAGCATAGCCCCCTGGCAAGCCAGCAAGTGAAGTTTTGACCATTGATTAAATAGAAAGTGATACACCTATGTCCCTGTGTTGGACCTCGCCAGGGTAAAGTCAAGGAAGAAGCAGCTTATTTGGAAATCCTATTTCCTTTTGCTTACGGTAAACATTTGAACCATCCAGAGAGGATATGATATTAGGAAATGATTGTCTGCTGCACGCCAGCTTCAAACAAATCTTGAACAGCACTGATAAAATCAGGAGATCTTCTTTGCTTACACTGTTTCAAAACAAGTTACTGAATTTTACTTTATCCTCTAGGTAATGTGAAATTTCAGTCATACTACAGGGCTTGGAATCTAATATTTGGCTCTTTCACATCCCTCCTTACTTCACTGAGCCCCACATACCAGTCTTTGAAAAGGTTTGCTTTCAAACCTTCCAAGGACAAATATGTCTTTAGTAACATTTAATGACTCAAAATATCCCAGAGAGAAAACACCTGCTGTACTGCTGGCTCTAGTAACTGCATTGCTTTCCACAGGACATTAAAAAACAGCACCTTACAGTGGGTGTGGTGGGACAAGCTTTCAGAAATTTTCTTTATTGTACCTAGGACTTGCTCTGTCTCTTCCCTTTTGTTTTTGTTCCTTGAGTGGCTGCAGCCTTTGTTACCCAAGTATCATGCGGGGATTTGGGGTTAATTTGAGGCTTGGCTAGGAGGTCTGAGTAGATAATTAGCCTGAGGGACAAATGCTAATTTCCCAGCCTCACTGGGAATCCCAGATGGAGGGAGGCAGAGCCAGTGGCCTGCCAGAGGAATATTTAAGGACAGCCCTCAAAAGCTTGGGAAGGAGAGAGCCCAGTGGGAGGAGGAGGTGCTGTAGGGCAGATGAAGGCCTCTGTTGGCTGTAGACAGCGTTACAGTGCCTGTGTGCTCTTCTGCCTCACAGATGAGTTACCCGTCAAGGCTGCGTTCTTTAAAGACAAGTAATGGGGATACAATGACCTATATAGCATGTAACTTGGGAAAGTGGGTGGTGGCTGAAGGAAGAGGAATAGCTACCTGGGGTAGGAATATCTGCTCTCTGCATCCTGTTCAGAGAGGTGTGATCCTCCCAGATTCCAGCTTTTGCAAAGCAGGACCAGACTGGGGGATGTAAACCCCTGGTACTGATACATCTAATTATTCTTAGAATCATAGAATTATTAAGGTTAGAAAAGACCTCTAGGATCAAGTCCAACCATCAACCCAACACTACCATGTCCCCTAAACCATGCCCTGAAGTGCCACATCTACACATTTTTTGAACACCTCCAGGGATGGTGACTCCAACACCTCTCTGGGCAGCCTGTTCCAGTGCCTGACCACTCTTTCAGTGAAGAAATTTTTCCTAATATCCAATCTAAACCTCCCCTGATGCAAATTGAGGTCATTTCCTCATGTCCTATTGCTAGTTACTTGGGAGAAGAGACCAACACCCACCTCGCTAAAACCTCCTTTCAGGTAGTTGTAGAGAACGCTAAGGTCTCCCCTCAGCCTCCTCTTCTCCAGACTAAACAACCCCAGTTCCCTCAACCTCTCCTCATAAGACCTGCTCTCCAGACCCTTCACCAGCTTTGTTGCCCTTCTCTGAACACGCTCCAGCAACTCAATGTCTGTCTTGTACTGAGGGGCCCAAAACTGAACACAGTATTCAAGGTCCAGCCTCACCATTGCAGCGTACAGGGGGACGATCACTTCCCTACTCCTGCTGGCCACACTATTCCTGATACAAGCCAGGTTGCTGTTGGCCTTCTTGGCCACTTGGGCACACTGCTGGCTCATATTCAGCTGGCTGTCAACCAGCACTCCCAGGTCCTTTTCCGCCAGGCAGCTTTCCAGCCACTCTTCCCCAAGCCTGTAGCATTGCATGGGGTTGTTGTGACCCAAGTGCAAGACCCGGCACTTGGCCTTGTTGAACCTCATACAGTTGACCTCAGCCCATCGATCCAGCCTGTCCAGAATTCTTTCCTGCCTATCCATACTTGCCCAAGTTCTGAGCCCCTTCCCATCTTATCTTTTCCCTAATCTCTACTCCCATAAGGATATTTCATGTATAATTTTTTAATCACTTGCACTTATACCAAACTACTGGGAATTTTCAAGTTATGTTTCTCAAAGGGATAAAAATAAAATTATGACTGTACATAATGATGACTGTACATAGCACAGAATGTTGAATACACACAGTATCTCTGATGGCTTGAGGACCCCAGCTCCTGGCAGGGTTGGAGCTGGTGTGTCTCATCCACAGGTCCATACTGCTCAGGCCCAAACTGATCCGTGCACTCACAGATGAGTGACTTCTTCCCATCAAAATATCAGTACTGTGGCAAATAATCACTGACAACAAAACTGGTCAGCCCAGATGTAAATCAAGCTATGCAGAAATCTAGAACAGTCTTTTTATTCTTTTGCCAACACTATGGTTTGATCTGGCAATATCTGCATCTGGTTCAAGTTCAATAACTGAGTTACAGTCAGATGGGCTATCTAGAAACTCTTTAAACAGTCTTTCTTTACAGCAATGTATGTCCAGACATACTTTTGCTCTTAAGTTATTTATACTCCTTACATGTTGCCAATTTCCAGATGATCTAAGTCAGTATTTAGATGTAAAAATGCCTAGAAGTTTCATAGTGAGGGTTGGAGGGGGGATTTATTTTTTCTTTTTTTCAACTTTTAACTCCAATCCTAGGCAAACAACATCACACCAAACTAAAATGCTTTTTTTTCTGTATCGATCAAAATGTTTTTCAGATGTAGGCAAGAATCATTTGCCTTTCTTCAGATAGAGAAGCACAGGCAGAGTCAGCTGAAAACACATCATTAGCCAAAATGACCCAGTAAGAGGCAAAATGCGGCACAGAACATAGCTGGCCTGTTTCTCAGTTGAGATAGCAGTGTAAGACCTTTGAAATACTTAATGGCAAAAGAGTAAATGACATTCAAATAGCATGCTCAACAGCATTCAGTTTAAATTTAACCTTCTAAAAGGTATATTGAAATTACTAGCTTGGAATTCGACTCACCTAATTTTATGTTCTGAAATGCTTGTCCTGCACTGTGTGCTGGGAATAGCTTTGCTGCCGAAACCATCACTGCCACTTCTCCATCCGCTTTTATTGGCTGATGTTCAAATTTTATTTCTTTAGTTAAATTTTCTGGTTAAACATTATGTACGGGCACACCTCATTTGATCAGTTATAGCCATAGAGTTTAGCCAATTTATGGCTAAATAGCCTAATCCTGTCAAGGAAGGGATGGAATTTGCTGAATTAATATAAATTCTTGAGGCAGTAGCTGCATCTGAGCAGCACTAAGGGGAACCAATCCTGTTACATTATGATAGTTCAGAGACCTACAATTGTTGCCCTTTCAGCATGGTAAAATCCACATATGATGCATTTTAAGGTAAACGGAATCTCTTTTTTTGATGGATAGATGATGGGAATTATTGATGTGTCTGTCTAATGTGCTGTTCTCTTGGCAGACAGCCTAGTCTTCAGAGGATAACTGAGAGCTCTGATATGCTGTTAGTGTTTTTTGCAAGTGTTCTCAGATCGCATACAAACAGACCAACTCTTGCTCTGCAAGATGCATGTAATGGCATTCATCTCAGTGGATGATGCTCATATCCAGCCAGGAGAGAACTGGGTCCACATCCTTTAAACCCATTGTATGGTGAAGTAAGATTCAGTCCCAAGAGGCGTATTTCACTGGCACAGGCTGCCTACGGTCTTCCAGGACTGGCTGCTCCAGAAGGCGCATTTTGGTCTCAGTATGCTATATAGGTTTCTGTGCCTAATTCTTAAATACAAAATAAGCATTCCTATATACATATCAAACAACGAATCTTTGCTACTAAACTTGCACCCATGTGAGGACGTGAAGACTGTGCAGCCACTGTACTTTCAACACATGTAGTACTGTTGCTCAATGCTCTCCAGCCAAGCAAATGCTTTAGACTCCTCTCCTTAACATCTTTTTTGACAGGTTTTACGAGGATACATAATGTATCAGTGGCATGCCAACAGCTAGCAAGTGTTTCACGTATATGTGGCCATTGAATACATTCTAGATGAGCAAGACTATTTCAAAATAAACCTTTAAAGAACAAAAACTACGTGTAGAAATAAGGAACAGACTTCCACGCATCCTTTCCAGCACTCAGGGCATCAAAGGATATTCCCACTTCCCAAGTGCAGAGTGTATGGGCAGCATGGACTGCCAGCACTTGTTCTGCTGCATAACTTCCCTTCTTCAGATCTGCATCTAACTAGGCCTAAAATGAAACACCATTAAATTTAGCTGAAATACTTGAACAAACATTATAACTGACTGAACCACTCATGCTACTTCAAACACAAGCTCATCATGGCCTAACGAGAACTGGGTGGAGTCTGCAACTTTTCCCCACGTGCTTTTTTGTAGGCAAGCGTGCAAGGCATTAAGAGTGAGGTTGTTCAGTCTTAGTCAATGAAGTGATGAGTTTGCAAGTTATCTTCTCTATGTGTGCATTTGTGTTCTGGAATACTTTGGGAAGATGCCTATGGTTTCTATGTTATTTTTACCTTCATATGTAACCAGAATATATAGAAGATTATTTCCGTGTCTTGACTACTTCAGCTCCTGTAGCTGCATTTTGACTATATCAACATACTGTATTTGGGATTGTTTTACTTTGCAATATTATGGCTGTTTCTTCTTCCATGGTCTCTTGCTCCCTATCTATCTCCCTAACCATCCTCTTTCCTACTGTAGCTGTCAGCTGAGCGGGAGCTTGCTGTGCCTATCTCAGTTGCTGCATGGTGCAACATATGCGTCCTTCTATTTTAACATAAATTCTTTCCTATATACTGTCTGTTTATTCATTTAACTCACTGACTAGAAGAAAGCTGGCTAGAGGTCTCAGGATGAAAGTCACTAATGCAAGCACACTGCAGGAACTTGCTGTTCCTGAGCTGGTGCTTATCATGCATTACCATGGCACAGCCATGGGCACAATGCCTACTGGAAGACTGGTGACACAGTCCACTGTAAGTCATACGCTCACAGTCTCCTCAACCAAAAGCTGTCCGTTTTCACTCTGGCCCATGTCACTTGTGACTAGTTGAGATGGTATGATTGGCACTTTTCTCTGGGAATCCTTATACTTCTGACAAATTCCCTACTTTAGTATCCATTTCTTCTGTGTCATTAATCATACTGCCCTTCTATTTAATTTGATCAGCCCACAATGCATTTGGGAATCCCTGCCAATACTTTCTTTCTTCTCATTTTGAGAAGCATGATTTGTGTAACCTTCAAAAGTATTCCTGACATTACTGAAAGCTCCATTTTATAGTTGGAATTTATGGATGGGGATATGTTGACACCTTCTTTTTCCTCTGTTACTAATGGTTGCTGCTGTTGTGTGTGCAAATAGCCCTCTTGCACTATCGATCTTTGGATTTATCTCATGGGTGTAGATAATGCCATGAAGCTCTCTTTATGATACATGCAGGTCTACTGCTTGTTCATATCAGACTGACCATGTGATGGAGGTGGAGCACGTGCTCTAGAAATGGTACCTTACTGATACTAAGTAGGGCCAGGTTTGCTACAGAGGAATCGCTTCAAGTTTCTGCATTTTTTCCTTGATGCTTTTTTTCCCAAATCCTTTTCCAAGTATTTTCTGTGGGTTTTTTTGCTTTTAAGTTATACCTACAGTCATGAAATACTGACTATTCATATACCAAGCCTAATATGTCTCTTTCAGCTTTAGCAGGCACCTTTTTTTTTTCTAGCTACAGTAGTCCTTGACTCAGTCACTGCTTGTTGATGTTGAATCTAACAAAACTGAAGTGGCCAGTGAGCCCCTCCTACAAGGACTGGATTTCATCAAACACTACAGTCAGCTCACTGAAAAGCTGAAGCTTCTAAAGGCAACACTAATAAGGCTTGTTACCTTTTTTAAGGACTCAGTGTTTCTAGAAACCAGCGCAGTCCTCTCCAAACTGAATTTTCTCCCTACTTATGCAGCCTACGTAGGCTACTGCCTATGCTTTTACAACATTTTAACTTGGAAACCACATAGGAAAAAAAGAAATGCTCAAGCAGTGCATACTAGATTTAGGTGAGCTCAAGTAAGCACTTAAAAATAACTCTTGGATGCTGCGCTTCATCTCACTATCACTGATTCTGAACTAGAAGTACTCTTAAGAGGTGCACAAATTTTGTTTGAAGGCCAAATGCAGATAAGAGGACAAGCCAGGCAAGAGCTGTGGTAGGTTTTCTGTTTTGCTTTTGTTTCTCCCCAGTATATATCAATGATCCTTGACAGATTTTTGCCTTCCAATGCTATCCTCTTCCTGTAACATTTTGTCCCCAGCCACTTTTGTACTTGCGTTGGCTTACTGAAGCTTTGATTCAGCTCACACTGCTGAGAGCAGGTGTTGAGAGCATGGCCTTCGGTGCTGCATTCTTCAGTGCTGAGATTTTTGCACGCAGTCCTTCACTGTATCTGTAAGAAAAGTGCCAAAACTTTCAACGGAGGGCAAAGCAATTAAGTCGGTGCAATAAGCAGCTATATGAAGGCGAAACTTTGGAGGACTTTAACCTTAAACTTAGCCTTAGTTCAGTAATGCTCCAGGGAAGTGGTGCATTTTTTCATGCAATGGGTCATTTTGGGGTTTTTAGGTCATCAACTGGAAAGATGTAATATAAACTGTCTTAGTCAAATTACACCACATTTTACTGCTTGGAAGCTGTATTGCCATCATACTTGCATATATTACTTATCCTGTTGTCTCTTTTTTCTTGCTCATCCCATTACACTCAAGAATATTTACCTTTCATGAAGCTTTTCTACTGGCCTGTCAATATTCTTGCTTCTATTCTGTTCAGCCCTTCTCCTTCTTCACGGACAGCGAATCTTCCACCTCAGTTTCTGATTAACTAGTTCATTATCTAGGTGTAGTATTTTGTTGGTTTAGGCTATATCCTGTCAGCTTTCATGGCAACGAATCTTAATTCAGAGGTTCAATCTCCTGTGTGGGTTTAGCATGAGATGCTTTGAGAGTTTTTTTTTAAAGTTGTTTGGGGAATTCAGTGCATCATTTTCACTACGGCCTCCAGTACCCTTTCTGAGCTCAGCAAGGCTACACTAGCATGAAGAGCAGAGCCTCATTTTCTTTGGGGGGAGGGATAGGGTGGGGGGACAGACTCAGAAACTCCTTATTCTGCAAATTATAGTTAATGTTCTAGTATAAAAATTAAGTAAGACCATAGTTAATAAGAATATCTCATGTACACATTAAATTTTAAGGGGTATATTCTCCATTAATTTAATGTGTGATTACTCTACTTTGACATTAATTGGAATTCTGTGTAAAGGCTGAAGAGAGACCATCAGTGGTAATGTAAATTGTAAATCTCTGATATAATACAGCTTTTAAAGAGTCATTGAAGCAACACTGCTGCAGTATCCAAATATTCTGTGTCATTAACGACTAAAGGATCCTCTGGACTGTTAATAATTATGTAGTAGGATGGTATAATCTACTGTTGCTACATGAAGGCATTAAATAAATATTATCAGCTAACAATTTTATGTAGCAAATATTTGAAACTGGCTACATAAGATGGACTGAGCTCTGTTGCAGACTCACAGCCCACTGTAGTGAACTGAGAAGGGATAGCTTCAATGTAGTTTACAGCACCTATAAAAAAATGATTGGAAAATTGATAAGAAAGATGTTAGTTCCTGACTTCTACATCTTAGTCAGCTGAGCTGGAGACAAATTACGTGAACAGCAAGGTCTGACTGCTTCCTTATGCAACCAGGAAAAAAAATCCCTCTTTCTGTTGACAGACAGCCTGGTGCTCTGTCACTGCAGTTCAGCTGGAAAAGGCAGAAATAGGAGATGCTGAAGCACAGTTCGCTTCTCCTCGCAGCTCCCGGATGGCTTTCCGACTGCTGCTGCTGCGCTTCGTACAGCTGCACACCAGGGCCCCCTCACCAGCTCCCCGATGTGGGTCCTGCCTGTGGGTCTGCATAGCCACAGCACAGACTGAAACCTCCCTCACGGTAAGGCTTTCCAAGATCTATCTTTAGGGAGAAAAGATAATTTATAATGTATGCTACTCTCTCAGTCTAAGTCCTTCCTTTACAATGGTACCTGTAGGGGTTGTTATTGTTTTTAAGCAATTTTCCTAAATGGGATCACTGCCCTGATTTCATTCACCATGCAGCCACACCAGCTGTGGTATCAGCACTAGAGAGAAGAGCATGGGGTAAGAAAGGCATAGGGGAGGCTTAAGTTGGCCTCACTGCTGAGAGGAATACTCATTTATCTCAGCTTTGCTGACACTTTACTCTGTGAACAATGCTTCAGAACTCACTTCTGTAGGGCCTCAAGTGCCAGCCCTCCTTCATTATGAAGGGTGTTGGAACAGTGGAAAAACAGCTATATACACCCTCAGAGGGAGAAATACAGCAACTGTTGCTTCTTATATGCCTTTTTTTTCTGTCCCAGTTTTGTTCTCTAAGTGATGCTTCACTCTCCTTCTACCTGATGAAATGCACTCATAGAAGTTAACACCAGTTTCTTAAGCACACACATACACAGACCAGGATTTGGTGAGACTAAACATTCATTTCCTTTTCAAATGGATTTAATTGCCAATTAGCTTGATCTAATTAATGACAGTGAATGCAAATTTACACATTCCCTAAAAATTTATTCCAGGAAACAAACAGTTGTTTCTAGTCTCTACTTTTTCTAAGGCAAGCCAGGATTAGGCACAAGCATTTGTGTCTTGAAAAAAATTATTGCAAGGGGATAGATTTGCATTTGTCATCATGTGTTAACTGTTTCATGTTAAATGGCAACCAATTAAATAAATGCAAAAGAGGACCAAAGCATCTGGCCTAGGCCAAGTTTTCACTGAAAGAAGAGAAGTGTGTTTGAAAGAGAATGTTTCCACAGGTTGGAAAGCATCAGTCAAATATAAGTGTGAGAAGTGGTGGGATGGGAGGGAAGGACTGTGGTACGCTATACTTTGAAATGTTTACAGCAATCAGATTGGGACTTATTTTGACTATTACAAGGTTTGGTTTATTGTACAGAAGTGAGAAATTGAGTATTATCAAACCTTATTTTAAAAAAGAAAAAAGCAAACCTAGTCCTGGGATTAGAATATAGCATGGTTTGAGGTCTCTACAATACAATTTAATCAGGTTGCCGTAGCATTCAATATCTTTGTAGTAAGGCTGTGGTGCAGAGCTATATTTTCCAATCTAGGATAAACTTCGTATTTTCAGTCATTGTGGAAAACCTTTGAGAGGCTGAAGCAGAGCGAGTTGAATGTCTCTACTACTTTGCAGGTATGATTAACTGATAAACCCATAAAAGAAGAGAACAAATGGGGTTTTTTTATTTTTAAATGCTAATGGTTTCTGACAGGCCAAGTTAATTCTCTTAACTATATGAAAATTTGGGGAGAAGAAAGGAAGGCATACTTTGCAGCAGGACTGTGGAGATTAGCCACAGTATTGCTGATCAGAGGAAATAAATCTGGGGCAAGTAAAGAGACTCCCTAGTAAAAAAAAACAGGCATTGGAAGAGAACTGTTCTGTACTGCTCTACAGACACTGAAGATTAGTGCAAAGTAAGGAAGAAACGGGGAAATATTTTCCTGGTTTTGTCTGGGTTGTGAGGAGACCAGCTATGACAGTACACTTTTTTCCCCACTTTAAATTCTCACATCCCTTTCCTGCTCCCAAAATGGCATCTCATTTCCACTCCCAAGTTTCCCCCTTAGTCATGCCTCAAAAATCCTGTGGGTAGTCTTGTATCATAAGTTGAGTTGATCCAATTTACCACACTGACTCCATGAGAATGTTTAATCTCTTTAGTTCTGAGAAAAAGCATGGAAACCTTTGCAAAGGGCAGTGTGTGCAGCCTATGTGTTAAATTACAAACCCTCAGGGTATAAACCTTAGAGTTCTGGGAAATGCTGAATTTAAGCCCTGGAACGTCCCTGGGAGAGCGACGGAAAGCATCTCTGCCTGGGCATGTGTCAGAGCCCTCCAAAACCTAGCCCAGGCACCACAGGCTGAAAGTGAGAGCAGATAGTGAAAGCCAGTTAAGGTGTAAACAAACTTTTATCCCAAAAGACAGATTTTTTGGAGGGGGGAAGTCTTACAATGAAAACTACTGAGTCCATGGAAAACAATTCCTGGAGTCACTGATCTTTTGTCACAAAAGCCTGGAATGGTACAAATGTGTTGCCTGAAGTTTAATATGTTGACCTCTTTCAGGAAAGCAAATTTATATTCTCTTACACTGATGTGGTAATTTATACAGTGCTTAAAAGACTGTAGGCTAGTGAATAGTACTTTAAAAGAAGGATGAACTTTTATACCTGTTGTACTAGAACTAGATTCTTTCCAAAAATGCTGGTTTTTAAAATGTATGTTTATTTTAAAAATGCTTACACTAAAAAAAAATGCTTTCCACAACCCTGTTTTTCAACATGCACTGAGTAACTCCTAATGTGTCTCACTGAGGGTTCTTATGCTTCTGTTTTGTGTTGGAATACATTGTTATTTTGTCAGTACCTTAATATGCATGCAAAACCCCCAGTACTTGAAGCTGCAAGGAAGCAAATTGTGTATTTCTGAATACTTGCTGAAACTTGGATCCTTGCTTTGTGCTTCCTGAAGCATTATTCTCTTCTGATTACTGTTCCTGCTGCTTTTAGCTGCCATCTCTGCATTTTAAGAATAGTGGAAATGATGCAACATTGTGCATTGTTCCTTTTTTTAGCCAGTATAAAGAATCAGGTAAGTACAAAAGTACTTGCCGTGATTTTTTTGAGTTTGTTTGTGGCAGTTTTGGAGTGCAAAGCAGCTTGGGTTTGGCAGGCCTTTCTGGTGAAATATAGCTGTATCTGAATTCAGAATTCCCCAAGCTTGGTAGATCATATTCTCATAACGTGATTCAGCAAGGATACTCTGGGGTATGCGTGCTCGGAGTGTGCATATTTGTCTTCCTTCACTGCTATTTAAATAGCTTCTTTCAAATTTTTGCCAGGATGACAGTGTTTGCATTTGGCCTACTTCGGTTATTATTAGATTCTTTCTGTACCCCATAATTGACTCTTTTCCAGGATGCCATGTAAAATGCCTGAAGTCTTTTACATGTGTTATTTAAATATTTGATTTCCTCCATTAGTTTGTCTATATGCCCTGTTTCCTTCTTCAGCAATAACCTCAAATGTTTTCAAGCCCTGTAACATTCTGTAAATCTGCTGAAAGAGACCAGTAGTACCTAGCAAGAAGCTAACCGGGAAATGTTAATTAGGTATAATGGTGCTAAAGTTCAAAAATAGCATCTTGCACAGGGCTAAGACTTCCTTGCTGTGTGGTAATGTAGCAGGAAGGGAGGAGATGATGCTCTGTAGCTATTTTGTCAACTGGGTGAAATGATGAGGTGTCAATAGTTTGACCAGTGTTGTCAGCTGAGTATTTTCTTCTTATGCCAGTTATGATTTTAATATCAGCCAAATTCTACTATATTCTTGCCTTGTTTTAAGGTCTCTTTTAAACATTATTTCTGTACTATTTAATACATTCCTTCCATAACCACCATCCAGACCTTGGGGCCAAAGTAGAATGTGTGAAATTATTCAAGTGTTAGAGAAATGCTTGTGTTGCAAAATTGGGATGGGAATCCAACATCAGCATTATTTGAACACAGAGATATTTTTGGAATTTGGGGGAAAGGCGGGTGGTGGAGAAGAAAGGAAGAATTCAGATTATTGATTTCTTAATTAGAAGCAGGTCATGTCAGACACTACAATCAATAAGATGTTCACTCACATTTCTGCATGATTGGAGCATACTGTGAGTTATCATGTGTATATTTTTATTTAAACAGCTGTGTAGATGACCTTATGTAAGGGTTGAAGCTGGTGAGCTAAAGCATGTTGCAAGTGAAATTTGAAAGGGATATCTGCTAGCTAGTGAAATTATACTTTCACGTGACTAAGCAATTTAAGATAAGTACTGTAGCCAAGAATCAAAACGGAATATTTTTTTCCCAAGTGATTAATTCTTCACACTGTAAAAATATTTCTCCGAGTTCATTCAAGCATCTAACCATCTGACTGGATCATAGCCAGAAGCTAACTGAACAAACTTGTGCTTGTATCGGCTGGAAGCAATGAAAAAACTATTGCTGGAATGCATGGTTTTGAGAAAATATCTAATTCAGTTACTCTTTAAATACAGATTATTGGAGTCTATCTCTTCTAATTTTTTTAACCAAAGTCATAGGACAGCATTCAAGAACTGGGAGGCAAAAGCATAAATACCCAATATGTATTCTAGAAAGCATTTTACAAAAAAAAAAAAACAAACCCAAACCCTCTTTAGGAGGTTCATCTACATTCATTAGGTTATGAAAAGACTAAAGGTATCCTATTCAGGAATGGTACAGGTGGTGATGCATCAATTTAAACTCAGCCACCAGAATTAAAACCTGCTTCAGTTCAGATGCTATTTGCATTAAAATGTTGCTGTTCCTAGGCTAGTAAATCCTGCTTCCTAGGGCTCTTCTGATGAGGAGGTAGCAGTTAAGCCTATTCTTTTCTTTAGGACCTCAATATATTGAAATCTTCGAAAGAAAGCAGTACTGAGGTCACTATTTACCCCAAAACTATGCTCAACAAAAATAACTGGCTCTGCAACAATTCTTCAAGTTTTGGTTTAAACAGTTTTTTAAAGTATAATTTGTTTTGGATCCTTAGGAAAGGAGGGAGAATGCAGGGATACATATGTCATCTCATAGACCAAGCATGCTCTCACTAAGTCAACTAGCATGACAACCGTCATTGTAGTGAGAATTTGGCTGTCTCCAGAATAATTGAAGCTGACAGCCAGTATAGAACCGAAGCACATCTGCCTCATTCAAGGAGGAGAGCTGTTCAGGAAATTAATATTGCTGTGTACTGTATTTTAGGAATTAACTAGCTCTGATGGAGAAAACATGGATATAAGACGACAGTTGCAAAGCAGAGAGATTGTAAGGTAAAAGGAAACAGGCTTGCTGGAACAAGTAGTCTTTATTGTTGCTGTTCATTCTTCATGGCTTGACTTGCATCACCTGACTGAGTTATTTTGTTGACTGATTATATTGCTTTCAAATTTAGGAAAACAGAGTTTAGTTCTTCAAGGCACCAAGAACTATAGCTTAAATAAAGGATTTGCTCCCATGCTTAAAGTGAAATGATATGTGCTTAAATACTCTGTTGTATGGGATTCAGAACGTTCAACATCTATTGGGATTCAACTCCTGACAAATAACTCCTGTGCTGCATGTATCTGGAGACCAGTTCTAGCTAGTTAACGTATAAGAACCTTATTATTGCCCAAATTCTTGAAATGACCAAAATCACCACCCTAAGAAGTTAAGTCTAGTCATAGGGAGTAAAATGAGAGTCATGTTTCCATTCCCTTGATATTTACTGTTGTACAGATTATGGCACATTATGTTGCATCACTTTGTGATATATAGAACTTGAGGGACTTAACCCAAGTTCAGTCTATTTAATTTTCAGATGTTAGATCTTGGCTATTGCAAGTTGTTATGGCCACCAATTTATGCATGTTTGAGGTTTGTGTATTTGTAAATGGATTATGCAAGGCTTTTTTAGGAAATAAAAAATCTGCATACTTTAAGACTAATAGAGCTTCTGAATTGTAGGGGAGGAAGAAAACAAATACAAAGAATTGAAAATGTGCTGCAAACTTGTTTACCTACCTACTCAGCTATTTGTTTTAACATCTGAAAATATAATTTGTAACTTACGCTTCTTGCCTTCAGCTAAATCTCTAGCATATAAAGAAAAACTAGGAAGTAAGAGGAGAAAAATGAATATTGTAACTCTGGGAAACAGATCAAATGATATTTATAAACATAGTTGTAGCATCTTTCATATATGGGGGACTCCTAGGTTTCCTTTGCTCTGCTGTACTAACAAAAGGGCTGTCTTCCAATATGAGATCTGAGTCTAAGCTAATGTCTTAAAATTAACTTTGCTATATACAGATTGTTTAACTTAAAAAAGATTTTTCTAACAGCTATTTTAGCAATCTAAAATATTTGATACAAAGAGTGGAGAAAAATTGAAATGCTCATGACAGTTGTTTTTTAATTTGGAAAAAAAAAGGATGAAATAGAGATGGAAAAATATGTTAGCAAAAGCAGTGAATAGGCACTGGAAATTCTGAGGACAATGACATGAGGATGGCAGGGGAGGACAGTGAAGTGAACATGGGCAGCTGTAGCCTGGACAATGCAGCCTTGAATTGGCAGTGGAGGCAATTCAGTTGTGAGGGAAGGATGGCTGTTGTTAACAACTGCTCCTCTTCTCCATGGAGCACTGCCAACTAATAAAGACTGTGTAATGAATCGAGTGCCCTCTCACCAAGTGTCTCATCAAAGACCAAAATTATTTTCTTAGGATTGCAAGAATTTTTGTGTTATTTAATCTGGGGAAGTGATAGTGGAATGGTGTTACACCACGTTGTCACTTCATGAAAGTTTGTAGGAGGGAAGCTGAAGCCCATAAGTTAGATATTGGTTTGATAGTCTGAGGTATCTGGAGGTATGTTAAATAACAATGTTTAAAATACCTGTATTAATTGAATAATATTATTAAAATATTGCTATTATGTAGTGATTTTGGTGCAGACCTGATTGACCCTGAAAAGTATCAATTAATGTAATGCCATACAGTGATTAAAGAATGGCACCCTGTTCATTTACCAGCCCAGTGTTGGTAGTGATCTGATCCCGATTTTTGTAGCTTTTATTTTGGAACCTTGAGGGAAGTTGTTCTCTGATGTTGCTGGTTTGGAAGGCATTCAGATGTCTGAAGCTGGAGATAGACATCTGCTGTGCTGAAAATCTGAACAGAGAAATATGCTAAGCAAAGCAGATCAAACTGTGGGCCAGAATCTTGGTCTTGCTGAAGGTTTAATAGTACTCATGGCTGGCCCTGAAGCAATCACAAAGCCACCCTAAAGAAGCCTTTGAGAACATGCTGTCTGGATTTAGGCCAGCTCCCCTTCCTTTTATGGCCTCCCCTTCTTCCTTTGTCTCTTGTCCCAAGTTTCCTTTTATCTGGCTAATGGATCATGACTAGAAGTCAGACGGGATGGGCCTAAATCCAGGAGAACATCCCTATGTGCACTAGCAAAATCTAACGTGCAAAATGAGCCTTAGGAACCAGTGTTGCAAGTATAAATTGCAGAGGCTTATCTGTGCCCATACCCAAGTAGAGCAGTACAGAGGTCTCGTGAGGTTCAGCTGGCCTTATGCTGTCCATCTTGCCCATGTACATCAAAGTTCTTATCAAACAAAGCCTGATGCTGGAGATTCTCTTGCACTCTTAATTTGTTTACAATTAATTTCATTTAGTGATTTTTTTTTTTTTTGTTGTTAGACAATGGTCAAAGAAGGATTCATTATTTTCTTCTTGCAAAGTTATTTCACTCCCACCTTTCCATCTAGGCATAGTTGTGATACAAATCTGTCATGTTTCTGAGTCCTGGGGTGTCTATTTAAAAAATGCTGATCATATTCTTAAGCCAGGATTCCATAAATCCAAAACTCCTTAAGTAAATTCCATGGAGTTTTGTGGTTTGTTTTTTTTTTTTAAAAAAAAACTTTTCCTAAAAGGTTATCTAATTGTTTTCCTACTTACTGTCTATTGATTATACTACTATATTTCAAGTAATTCTTCATCTGATTATCTCTAAGCACTATAATTACGGCCAATTATCATAATACATATGTTGTATAATTTCATTATATCCACTGGTGACTCAAAATCCAAGCTGATATAACTCAAAGCAGAGTCTAGACCATTATATTTTGTTCTACTGCTGTGGGAGTCTGATGTAAGGCAGTCTCCCCAATGTCATGTGAAAGAATGTAAACTTTAATAAAACAGTTTTTCTCACAGGAGATGAAAGATGCAGTGGGTAACAAAGTAGCTAGGGCACCAAAGCAGACTTGAAAATCCTTGCTGTAGTCACAAAAAAAACCCTACAGTTTTTGTTGCTTGATCATCAAGAATGATATTAGATTACCTGACCTTGAGATCTCATCCTTAAATGGAAGCCTTCCAGAAAGCAATTGAGTAAAGCTTAACTTGGGCTCCTTCAGAAGGGAATTCAGAGCATCTGCTTCCACTGACAGGAAAAGGGTCTCAGGGGGCTTTGCTAACTAGATTTCCTGGTAAAATTAGATAACTGAATTCGGATGGGAATAATGCTCCTTTTCTCCTAAGGGTTCAAGCAGAGAGACAAATTTCCCAAGCTAGAGCTTCACAGGATTAAGGAAAAATAGTTACTTCGGACATGGTATACAATCCTGTGACTTTCATATCCTTCACTCCCTGTGATTTTACCCAAGTAAGGCACTCTATGTTTTTATTTGTTAGTGTGCAAGCATGACATTATCTTATATTACTAGGTATCTGGACAAGGTCCATAACTAACCTGCCTATGTCAAGATATGTCTATCAGAAGCAAAACATGGTCTTCATAGCTCCTTATCTTATAATTTAGTAGAAAGTGCTTGCCCAACTACCCAGTGACTGGGAGGATTAATGATATAATGTTACATGCTTTATAGAAACAATTCAGATACCCAAAAAACAGGCACCCAATGCCATTTTAGCTGGCCGGGGTATCCTGTCTAGCCTTTGCTTGTTGCCTCAGAGCAACTTGGATCTCTCCTGTGTACTGCATCCCATTGCCAGTCCTGCGTGGATGTCACTGATACCCTAGGATGTCTCAAATGTCACTAGGCAAACACATTTGAGCACCTGAATCTCACCTTCTTCATCTAGAATATAAATATTTCATTTTAACAATACAAACTGATGTGAGATACTGTCACCAAGATGTTCCATCCTTAACAAAAGCAAGTTCCAAGCCATCGTTATGTCTGATGGAAACCTATAAGCAAATCTTCTTAATTGTTGCTGTTTGGCTTTGGGGTTTTTTTTGCCACCCAGAACCAAAGAATCGAGTCCTTAGCAAACTTGGTCATCGCTTCAGGAAGCAAAGTAATAATATTGTTACAAAACAATTAAACACCTAAAGCAAAATGGCAGTTATTTGGAAACTAGGATAATTGTTGTATCATTATGACATGTTGTATTGTGCATCAGAGAAGTTTGATATAATTGCATTAAATTTCAGCTGGAGCCTATGGAACGTGACAACTTACACAAAATCAACTTTTGACTCGTAATGAATTATCTTCATTGGAATGTTTGACAGTTTATAAAGCTGTCACATCCGTAACTTCAACAATAAATTAGAATGTTCACACAAAATATGTTGAATTGAAAAGCAGTGCTCTTCAAGTTTAGTTCAAACAATAAACTTCAGCTGTTAATTCTCATGCTGAGTTTTATTCTCCCTTACACATAAAGTGCAACAAAATTGCTCTCTTCTGTCAAATACCTGCAGAGGATACTACTTGCTTAATGTGCTACCAAGTTTGACGTTAGTGCAATACAATAGGTGCAGGAGCAGGAAAGTGAGATTTCATGAATGAAAAGTTGGGGGTTTTTCTAATAAACTTTTTAAAAATAAAAATTTCATAACCTGAAATCTTTTGAGGAAAAGGCTTATCCTCTGTAGAAATGTTTGATTAATCAAAAACAATTCTCCCTTGGAAAAAAATTCCAATGGAAAATTTGCAATAATTTCCATCTTGTGATGCTTTGTTCGTTTAGTGTCTTTGCCATATTGCTTTGCTAACTTCAGCAACACTCAGTTCTGTTGCCATAAGCTATAATAACTCACATTTGGAAAGGTATCTGCAAAGCAAATGTTCCTCCCAAGTTAAAAAGTCAAACAGCTAGAGTTCAGTTGGCAGTAGATACATGTTTCTCATTACTTTCTACATCTCTAATGTAAACTGCACACTTCTTCAAAAGAAGCCAGACCTGACCCAGGGAAAGCTCTTACACCCTTGTATGCTCATCTTCTGGAAACATGCTCTACAGAGAAGTGTTTATAAAAAATAAGAAAGATGTTAGAATTTTCTGTGATAGCATTTAATCACCAAGAATAAAATATGCCCCTATTTACCGTAACAAGAGTATTGCCATTGCTCTCAATGATGCCAGACTGAACTTAGCTGCTTTTTATTAAATGAGGTCTGGATTTTCTTGCAGATTGTTCAGAATCAACTCTAAAGCCAAATCTCTGGTCTGCTACGTGTTACTGACAAGAAAGAAGTACAAAACTTGAAGCACTAAAGAAAAGATTTAATTTCATCTTTTTTAAATAAAAAGCTAGTATGTCAACAGGTCCAAAAGAAAAAGCACCACAGAGAAAATGTTTCTTTTCTGAACTTGAAATTCAAGTGATACTTCATATCACTTAGCACAATGTTTCTGTACTAACAATTAAAAGCTCTTATAACTTTAAATAAATCTACCGACATTTTACAGTCTACTCTGAAATTTTCTGCCTTTGGCATAAATTTTTAAATGGATACATAAATATACAGACATGTCAAATATTTTTATAATAGTTAGAAATACTCTTGGCCTGTTCTCAAGGTTATTTTGTCTCTGTAAATGTCTCCTGCTGATGTCAGGGGCCCTGAACCTGGCTCTGTTTCTCTAACCCAGCAAAGCACTTAAACTAGCACTTAACTTCAAGCACAGGAATAGATGACTGGCGTCAAAAGACTAACCTTGTGTGTAAATAATTTCTACGTTATCTACGAGCTTTTCAGAAGAAAGGAATTAGCTTCAAAATATGCTTAGGCTTCCACAGCTTCAGAGGCAAAAGTCACACAAATCAGTAAGACCCAGTGCATAGTGGAAGGCCAAAGGTTCAGATACAGAAAGTTTCAGAACACAAAGTTTATTTTAACTGTAAAATTGTAGAATGTTATCAACAGAACAGATACTGTTGAAAATATTGCAAGTGTCAGGTGCAATTACAGACAATAAATTGAGGAGAGAGTTGATATTTATTTCAGTTTAGATGCAGATTTTTTTTTTTTATTCAATAACTTTTTTTTCCTCAGTTACATTATTTGAGTAGGCTGATGTGGCCAAAGTCAGCCATGACAGAATTGCTTAAAATTTGTCATGACTAAGAACTATGTAGATTCTGGATTTTAGCAAGCAACATGGAGAGCCAGGCTAAGCAAGACCCAGTGTAACCAGGGAAGAACCCAGGAAGATGATGAGGTGTGCAGTGTTGACTCCAGCGAATACAACAGATAAAAGAACCGTGTTGATCCTGGGCAGCAAGTCATTGATAAAAGTTGGTATAAGAGCTATTGTTACCCTGCAGAGATAGGTGGAAAAAGTGTACTACAGACAGCCAGGAAGATCTCTGCCCAGAAGGCCCTGAAATGAGAGGTGACAATCTTAATGGAAATGGACAGGTCTGATTCTTCTTTAGGTCATCTATGTCCTCAGCAATTCTAGTCACTTCCACTTTCCTTCACTAGGATTTAGCATCATCTTCCAGCAGCCTGAGTTAGCTTTCAGTCCAGCATTAGCAGCCTTGCAAAGCTTTAGCTGGATCTGAATGTCCCTGTTCTATTCACTATAACTCAGCAAAAAAAAAAATTATTTTAGTTGGTGAGTCCACGCATATTTGTATTTTTTTTCTGGATAAGCTAAGTATATTTTCATCATTGCAAAAATAAATATTTGTTATATTTTACCTGTTTCTTTGGCTTATCTATCTATTAAACGTAAAAAGATGGTAAATTCCTAATACAGTAAGAGTTTACCCAGAAAAATCAATGTTGAAGAATGACAGCAAAGAGAGTCATATAAGTAGTATGACTGCCATGTGCTCAAGTATTTTTGGAGCCCAGACAGTACATTAAGAAGTGACAGATTCGTGTAGTTTAGCTGGTGATTTATAAAGTTTGCTAGCTGATTTAATAGAGTGCTAGAAAGCGTTGTTGTTCGACCAAGTAAAGAGAATCATAAAATGGTAATGAATGTTATGACAGTTCATGAATATTTCATTTGGGGTCTCTTTCAGAGGCCTGTTAGTTTATCTCAAGATCTAGGAGTATACTGCATATAAATCTGATGGAGGGTACAACTGTACAGTATGCCGAGAGACAGAGAGGAGAGAGGTTTGGTGAGAGCAATGTGTGTTTGAACAAGTGTCTCAAAAGCACTATATCTCAGTTAAGTTCTCTGCTAAGTGGTCATGAATTGTGAAGAATCTAGGGCATCAAGCAGCGGTCTCGTATTTATTTGCTATTTGAACATTTAGAAACAACAAGTAGTGTCTTTCACCTTTACCAGTGACTTCCAAGAGTACTGGTTTACTGTAACTTTGGAGGTAAGCTTTATTTGAAAAAGCCCAATGGATTCCCATCTCATCAAGTACTTCTTACGCATGCTGACCGGAACAATATACGATGTGGACAGACATTTGTAATAAGGTAAATCTGGAACAAAGACTTCCATTTTTTCATCTTTAACATCCTGAAGTGGGGAATGTACTCTCTATGCTACTATAAGTCTTGCATGGATATATTTACCTTCTAATCAATTATGTATTCCATTGTTAATTTTTTAATAGGTCTTGAATATTTCAAATTGAATTCTTTGTGTGATCTAATGCCAAATATTAATGCAAAAAAAAAAAAAAAGTTTTGTCCATATAAGCTGTATTCCACTGTCTTTTGATCCACACCAGCAACATGGACCTGTCTTTTCATAGCAGTGCTGTCCACCATGAGGTGGACATTCTTCTGTTTCCATTTCCTTGGTTGTTTCTTAGCGATAAAACTCTTTAGAATGATGGATTTATAACTTTATGCAGCCTGAAGGTTTGCATGACACAAAGCAATGGAAGAACAACGTCTGAGAGCAGGTCAGCAATAGTGCCATGCCAGAAGCTCTGTTTAGTGGGCACTACTCACTCAGAAGAGGTGAAAACAACAAATGTGAAGGACTTGAAGGGGCTTATACAGGTGGTTCATAGGTTTTCTGTCAGTGCTTGCATATGAAATGAGATTGAATCCTGTCTCACAGTCTGAAGGCTGTGAGGTGAAGGGTCTTGTTTTAGCTAATAAATCCTTTTGGTATTAGCCCATGGATCCAAGATTCAGCTTCATTTTTATATCTGTGGGCAAGATAAGCTTGTGTCTGAGAATGAAAATGCACTATTTCCAATGAATTAGAAAGAAGCTGTTATGACGGATTCTCTGCCACTAACTGTTTTGTGGCACAACTTTGCACCAGTTGACACCATCTGAGAGACAAGAAGGTGGTAATGGCATTTCATGAAAGCTGCAAGGCCTTGCCGTTTGTCACACTGGTTGAATCACCATTTGTGAAGGGACTCAATTCAGTATTAAAATCTCTGTAGCATAAATCATTATTTACTTTCAGTAAAAAAACCTACAAGTCCATCAATGAGTCTGCTTTTACCAAATGAATTTGGTGCTGCAATAAAAAGAAAAATGTGCAACTTCCCTATATACTTTATCACATTTCATTATAACCAGCATAGGTAACTGTGGTGCAGTCTCATATAGGTAAGCCCAAAGAAATATTTTTTCTATTATTATCACATCTTGGACAGTAACACAATGAGAAAACAGCGCGCACAAATTTTTCAGTGACTTCTGAGATAGCTTAATCTATATTTGCAAGGTGGACAAAGAAGTCAGAAAATATTTGTGAAGAATTGCTTGCTAGGTTCTGCTTTGTGTCAAGGTCTGTTCTGCAAACCAGAGGGGGAGAGATATGCTGTCCTAGCAGATTTGACTTATGTTTACAGTAATTTGTTTGGCCAGCATTTATTACTTAATAATCAATCCTTATTATTACATTAATTCTAATTGGGATATGTGAAACATGTAGTGCATTGACCACATGACATCAGTTTACTTGCTGAATAATTTAAGCTGTTTCCTTCTAATACCTTAGGCTGCAATATCATTACTTTTAGGCTGTCCTAATATTCTAGTTATATTGATGTTATTTCACTTGTTATTACCTTCTTGACATGAAATTGTTTTTCAAATATGGAAATCTTGCTAAAATATTTCTAGATGACAGAACCCTGCATTAATCTATAATGTATCATAATAACAAAACAGTGCAACATAAAGCAAATGATTTGTTTTCTAACCTGTGCCAGCCTTCACACTAACGGGCCAAGAGATGCCAGAAGGAGAATTTTGGTCTATATATTTTTTATATATTCTTATCCATTTTGCCAGAATGTAGGGAATAATCTTGCTGATAATACAGAGGCAGCAAATGCACAACCATTAAATGGACAGTATGATTTATCCCACTTCACACTGCTTTATAAGCAGTATGTATCACTCCTGTGAGTTGTCTTCTGCTTAAAGAATTCTAAGAAATATATCTTACTACTACTTTTATTGATAAAACAGACCAAACCACCTCAATTCATTCTTCATCCAGTCTTTTATCACAGTGTGGTTGTGATTAGGATTCTGATCACCCTGTGCGCCACTCTGAGATTGAGAGGCTCTATCTACTCATCTATTATTCTTCATGAAGCAAAGCTCCAGTGTACCATCTGTTTTCTTACTGAATCTTGCATGTAGCTGCACAGAGCTGGTCACCAGAGATTGAGTCTGGCAAGCAAGCTCTTGGTTTGCTTGGAGATAGCCAAGCATTCACTGCTATTGGCCTGTTTAAGTTTCAGGTGAAAATAAACAACAGTTCTCTGCTGTATTTTAATTTATATTTGATCTGGTATTTAATTTATATTTGGTCATATTTGATCTTGTATTTTTATTGCTTTTTTCTAACCAAAAATCAACTGGGAAAAGACCCCAGAAGCTATAAATAAGCATGCTGTAAAGCCTCGATTTGGGATAGGTCTGTCTTGCATTTTATAATACGGTTTGAATTAACAAAGGTTGATGATGCCTGCCCCTTTTGACACAAGGAACAGAGATGGTTCCTGGTGTGACCATGCTCAGATAAAACATGGTAGAAGCAACCAACTGAATATACCTGAATATCATTATCCCATGATTGCTCTTGTTTAACCAGGTCATATAGTTAACTTTGCTTTATGTTGAGAAGAATGTAGGACTGCAAGGGACCAGCTGAATCACCCAGGCATTGCCAAGTTTACATTACATTGTACAAGGCTGAGGGGCAGGGTGCTGAACACTGCACAAGGCTGGGACATGGCCACCTCTGGGGCGTCCCGCCATCCCTGCCCCATGTACCACTGTCCCCTACTGTACAGAGGTGCAGCTCTACCCAGCTCGCTGCCACTGAGTTTTCCCCATCTTCCTTGGGGCTTTTTTTCCTTTAAACTACATGATGCTATTGGAGCTTCACAACCTGCAGTATTTTATAATAGTCTGGGCTATTCCCCAAAGAGCAATAAAAAGTAGCTTTTGAGGCTCCTCTTTTTGATCCATTATTTAGAGCCTGATTTGTGCTGTCTGCAATCCCCACATCAGTGCCAGTGGTCCTGCAGTTCTGCAAATTCCCTTCAGGACTAGACTAAAATCATAAATCTTCTTTTAGGAGGTATTTAGATATCATCATAGTACAATTTTTTACAATCTGCTCCTCTTACCATGGATGTCATTTTCATAGCAGAGAAGGACTGTCTAAGGAAACAACTCTATTTCTTACTGACTCTCAGCTTCCAGATTAAATTTTTACTTGGCAACAGAACTTCCTTTCCCAAGATGATGGTTAGACTGTATTGGTCCTGGGCTCAGCTCAAGCAAACATTTGTGTTTGTACAAAACCTGGCTATTTTCCCCATATGCTCAGTAGGACTCTGGGAACTGAGCCATACAGGGTCAGCAAGACCTGAAGTCATTAGCTCTGTGCAGATTCTACATTAAGCAATGCAGGTTATTAGACTATGTCAGTAGTAGCAAGGGAGTTTATTTTTGCTTCATTCCTGTAAATGACAGCTTTATAATATGTGCACACTTGGGCAATCAATCTCTTTTTTCTTTTTGTTTTTTTTTTTTTTCTCCTTTTACAGCAGGAGTGAAAACATCCTTTTCCTTAAATATGCCAAGGCCTTTTTTTACTTCCCTTTAATTTGTTTTGGGATATGAAATGTTTTGCCTGACATGGTAGCCCGGTGATGCCACATGGCAGTCTGATACTGTGCTATGATTCATTCCAATGCCATAGTTGCACACACTAATTGACATAACTAGTCACTGACAGGGTCTTTAGCCCAAGCAACTTGCAATCTAATTGCTAATGATGCTGTGTGGTGCAAATCCACAGAGTCATGGGCATGCTGCTGGCAATACCTGTGCAGAGGTTTTGCAGGCTTCATCTTTGCATCCCCAAGGATTTGTGTGTGGGCTTGAAAGCAGCCCAAAAGGCAAATCTGCTGAGCAAGAGAGTGAGAATGCACATGACCACATAAGTTACACAAGAAGCAGCATAACTCCCCTTCCTGCTGGGTGAAGGGCCCTTGCATGGGGGTTCAAGAAGGAGAACAGAGGTTTGGTCCCTACTTGAAAGACTACAGGCACATCTTAGATTAGTCCCTGAAACACAGTTCACCCAGAATGCTGCTCAGAGGAATACCCTAGGGATATAAGCTATAATGGTATTTTACCTTTTTTTGTCTCACGGTCCGTCTCTGAGATCCAAAGACAATCTTATTTTTTTTCCGCTCCCTTACCTCCCCCCTCCCTTTTTCACCCCCTTTCCCCCTACTTTTTTCCTCTTATTTTTGATGTTGAGTAGCTCAAAAGCAGTTCAACAGGAGAGGAAAAGAATCTGTCCTCGCCTCAAATAACCTTAGGCCAATGCTGAAAACACTCTTCTGGAAGGTAGAAATAGGTAGAGAGGGTGCTGAACACAAGTCTCCTGGATGACCACTAACTTTCTGTGAAAGAGGGGAGTGACAGCAGCAGCACTGCCTTTCCTTCCCTCTGCAACGGTTGGTGCAACTGCTGTGCAGTAAGGAGACCCACTCTCCCGCTGCACTGGCACATTCTTAGCAAACCCAGGAGGCAGCCTCAGAGCACTGATGGCATACCTCTGCCTAACTTCCACATCCTGTTTAGCTGAGGGGTACTTAGGCTCATATCTGCTCAGACTGCAGTGATTCAGAGCACAGAAGCAAAATTCCAGGCGCACTGAGTTTATGTGCTTCCAGCATCAGGTTGCAGAAGAGTGGATGGGTTTGCATGTGGGTTCTTCACTTCTTCCTAAATCTTTCCTAATGAGTCTTTAGCAAAACCCTTAAGCTTTCAAAGTAGCAGCTTCATTAGTTTATTTTGCTGATCACAAAAGGTAGCTCGTTAAGATGGTTTAGGGCCAGATTCAGAGGTAAGCCTGTGCAGGCTCATTTGGAGATTTGGGCACAAGCAAATCCAGAAATGGGAAGCACAAGGTCTCTCAAGACTCCCAAAAGCAGTAGTCTCCAAGTCTTCAAGCAGGAGCTAAGAATCTAGTTGTGCACATTACATAAACAGCTTGCCCTTTGAAGAAGGCAAGGACAGGAGCCTGGACACTAAAATGGTATGTCAGAAATTAGTCAACAAAAAGGTGAGATTTATTCAGCCATTGCCCTGAGGGCAATATAATTTGATATCGGTGCTAAAAGTGCATATGGAGCAAAAGTAGTATTCTTTTATCATCATGGGTGTCCCATCCAGCTCCCTCCTACACTCATCAGTGCCATCGGCACCTTGCTGGAGTGAGGAGATGTGTATCAAAGGGAACCAAATAACATCACCCCTTTTACTGTCATCTGTGACTCTTGCTCATGATGCTGTGAACCTGTCACCACAAAGAGCAACTTCAGTTTAAGACTAGAAGGCGTTTGTTGTATCTAGAGGGACCGGTAAGGCAATGGAAAGTGCCTTTCTTCTCTGGCCTATGGTCTGCAAGTAGGAGACAGTCTCACAGACATGAGCTGCTGCTTCTGCCAGTGCTGTTTTGCTCCTCTCTTTGTGGGTGTTTCATTCTGTCATCTCTCCAAAAGAGCTGTTATCTTCCACACCATCTTAAAAAAAAAAACCTAGCATGATCTTACGTAACAGGCTAAAACGATCGCTAACAGTGGTGGTTTGCCATGGAAATCAGCAGACTGATATCTCTTTGCTCAGAACCTCAAACCTCATTTAACTGCCTCATATCGTAGGGTGATAAGGCTGTGCTAGCATTTTGACCATCTGAACCCATTTATGCTACTGAAATCATCCGCATCGCAGTGTAGTAATTGAGTAATGCTTCTGCTGTAACTCTGGACGCGCTCTGAAAACCCTCAGGCTGGAAGAGGCTGTACACAAGGAAGATTGTCATCTGAATTTCTGCAAACCCCTCCCCACCCCCCACGCACTTCAAGTCTGGCTCTGACCTACATTACTAACTGTTTGTTTGCGGGTTTTTTATAACTATTCTTCAGTTATCAAAATCATTGTTGCTTTTTGATAAGTTGCAACATGTATTATCTAACCACATATAACATGTCTGAAATAGGGGAAAAATGAATTGAAGTGGATACCTGCTGCTGTCAATTCTGATATCAAAACCATGTGTGACATAATTTCACTGGTCAGAAGAAGCAGACTGAGCTGCTAATGGCCATGTTATCTGTGAAATACAGCTATTGCCTTTCCGCAGATTGCTTGGGGGAAAAGTACAGAACAGTGAATTCTCACATTTCAGACTCCCTCTTAATAAAAATAAATATGTTTGATTATTCAAATATATGCTTATTGAAAAACAAAATTCAAAGTAGATATTAAAAAATGAAATGGAAAGATGTCTTCATGCTCAGGGCCTAGAGCATGAAAGGTTCATATTCATGACAATTTCTGCACTGAAAACTCCACCTATGGCACTGGACAACTCTGCCAGGACAGAGGCTCAAAGTGGCCACGCAACATTGCAGTCAACTTGGTGGTATGAAGATCTTTAAGCAGCTCTTGAGGATCTGGATTTGGTCCCTGTGGGTCAGTTCCCCACCTCTAAAACAGCAAAAAATAGTTTTCTGTTTCAAACTACACTTTGTAGGTACATTGTGAGTAATCACAATACTTCTGTGATGGAGATCATAGCAGAACAGTTACAACATCATCATGGATGTAACAGTCAAATTTCTAACTCTGCTGTGCTTAAAACCTAGGTCTGAACTTTATACAGTAAGCTATCTCAATTGAAAAGTTAAAGAAAATAAAACAATAGAAATATCATACAGGAAGTAGAGATTTTTATTAAATAAAATGTCAAAGTAATTGATATTCTAAAAAATACTGTGTTGAACTTAATTCCATAGGAAGGGATCTGAGTTTCATTATAATTGTTTAAAAGCACAGACAGTATAAATATATTGATTTTACGCACGTATCTTGGCTAACTTATGCAACTGTCACACTTATAGTTACAGTGGCTTGAAGTTGCCTTTCCTCTTGTAGGGAAACAGTAAGTTAGAAAAACAAAGTTTTCCCTGGTTGCAGCTTCACTTTCTGTGGTGATGACAAATCAGTGTCTCTTAACCTACAGCTTTTATCATGAAATGTGTATGAGAGGGATGAGTGAGTTTAAAGAAAATAAGGCAGCAGGTACATACTCCATTTTATTTATTTAATATCTTGAATTATTAAAAAGACAGGTGCTACTTGGCAGATAGCTTCCATTGTTGTATGAACTATCAACCAGCAAAAGGAGCAATGTGTTGACAGATATCTTGACCATGAATTACAATTACAGGGATTGAACCATGAAGGATAGAAAAGAGTGAATCCCATTATATTTATAGCTAGAGTGAACAGAAGCCTACAGATACATGATAACAATATAAACTGGCATTAATTATTTTAGGATTAATTCCTTTTTAAGCAATAAATGTAGAAGATCACAAACTAGAGGACCTCTTTGCTAAATGACACTTAACACTAGGGCAAACTATCCTGGTAGACTGCGAACAGGCTACAGTGCTTTTAATCCATAGGTCATTGACTTGAATCTCTCTCAAAATGCTAATGATTAGTGGAGGGTCAAGGATCTCTCCACTGATTTAGACATTTATGTTCAGAAAATGACAAGAACCATACAAGGAAAAAATTAAAGACAGAAGAAGAATAAAAGAGAGAAAATGCAGTGATCTTTTTCTTTTCTTTTACACCATAGCAAGGAATATAGGCAAGATACTGAAAAAAGACTTCCTTAAGGAAATGAACTGTCTTTGCTTATAGAGGTACCTTTGAAAGAAATGTGGTACATTTACTTTTCAGAGAATATATAGTATATTAATAGCTTAAAAAGTAGCATGACGTTGCAGTGTATGTCCCTAACTCATGAGAGAAAGAATGTGATTTTAACGTGCATCTTGGACTAGGAATTTTGATTCAAGTCTCTTCATCTAATGATGTTATTTTTGTACATGATGTTGGGGTTTTTTGTTGTTTTGGTTTTTTTTCCTGGGCATGGACTACTGAACTAGAACTAAGATTTGATTAAACCGCCTCTCTCCTAAGCTCTGTTTGACTCAGAACAGAATCAATTCTAGCACAATTGCTCTGTGCAGAATTCCACAGCTGAAGAAAAGTAGAGTCTTATTTCCTCCTGCCTCGTATTGTGCTCCGCTTTCAAATATTGTCTATGATGAGACATCCACATGGGGATTTAAGTGTGCTTTAAATTTCCACCATAAATTTCTCTGCACAGCATCCTCATGTAAATAATCCATACAGTATCAGTCCTTAAAATATATCTACTTACAGGCTATTGTTGCAGCTCCCATGGCATCTCCCCACTGGATAGTCACTGTTTTGCTGTCAGTGGGTTTTACGTTCTTCCAACTCTTAGCAGAGAATTGAGGCCAGTCACAACCGTGTCTGCAACTCTAGAGTAGGGGGTTCCTCATTGTTTGCAATGAAAACTGTCTGAGAAAATTAATAATGTTTTGCTTGTTATTTGATTCAGCCTCTTACTAGCACTGCCCTTGCCCTGGTTGTACTTGGAAAGCCCTACCACGTCATCAGACTCCATTCAGAGCCACCTCTCAGTGTTTTTATCATAGTCACCTTTGCAGGGACATCTTACGTGGTTGTGCAGAGCCAAGCACTGATTCAGCAGAGCTGATCCACTTTGCACTGCCCACAATGGGCCAAAAGCAGAGCTCCCATGTGGTTATTGCTTCTGCAGAGCATGCACCTGTGTGCCAGCTCTGCCTGGAGCCAGGGACATCTCCCACCTGCTGAGGTCCTGTGTCTTTGCTGAGTCTCCCCTTCATGTCACCCACTCCTCAGAGGTCTTTTCTCTAGTGCTGCACTCATTTTTTTGACGGTTAAATTATTTGAGGTCATTGAACAGGTCAGGCAAAGAACAAACTTTGAACTAGAATTTCTTAAGTGTGCAGTTTGCTGTAGGACAGTATGTGAAACTATTATAGTTAATGAAGTCTATGAATTTAGATCCTGAAAATAATTCTATCAAGGACATTAACTTTTCTGTGTGTTTTTGGGAAAAGTTGTAAACGCTGCTGCTCCTACTTTCCCCTTTTGTGCTAGCAGCTCCGTATCACAGTAAGGATATTATTTTTTCACAGTAGAAAAGATGATGTTTTTATTTTAATTCTTCCATCTTTACTATATCCTCTTTCCCTACTCAGACCTTTCTGTTTCTTACAGAGAGTGACTATAAGCCAGTGTCTTTACTTATCTTGCAGCCTCATTTCCTAACAGGTTGTTGGACCTGTTTCAGCTTTCTTAGTTGCCAACCCACTTCTGCTATGGAACAGATCTTGTGATCCATAGTGGGGACTGTAGACATAAAAATAAAAATAGACAAATTGGCATCCAGACACTGACTACACCACCACAAGTATGCTGTTATATGTACTTCTGGCAGTTGGATAACCTGCATGGGGCATTATTTTTTATGTTGTTAATAACATTTTGTGACATTTTGACTCCTGTGCAGCATGTTAGATTTGAGTACTGTCAAGAATTAAATTCACACCGTAACTCCTATTTCATAAAAGAAATTTCTCTTTAACAAGTTAAAGAGCAAAATTATGAGCATGGGCAGAGTCAAAGATTTTCATTTAAATAGTATTTATTGATCTACCTGTGGTCCAGCAAGTGAATCCCGCTATATATAACACACAAAAATCACACCTGCTTCCTTCTGCCAAAGTTTATAAATGCTCTCTCTGCTTCTTTGTTGCAATAGCTTAGATCTTCAATAGAACCACTAATGACCATGTGAACTCAGAGGTACACTCCTGATTGACTGATCTTAACTTTATTAAGTTGTCCCAAATGCATAACTTTTTGTTAATTAAGCTCTGGACAGATACTTTTATTCAGCAAGGGGTTTCAGGATGCTGTCCTGTGCATCGTGGGACAATTAGATGATTATCTTTCAGGAGAACATTGCTGGACCATTCTTTACAGCTCATCACCATTATCTTTCATTGAGTCTAGCCTGCACAGAGAACAAGGAAGATTTTCTCATTCTTGTTATTTTCCAAACCCCTAGTGCCCTGGCAAGCATATTTGTAAATCCAAGTTGTTCATTACAACAGCTAGACTAAAATGTGATCTAATACTATTGCCACATAAAACAAAAAACAGATTCACATATAACAGTCATGTTTTTACATAAAATGTGAAAAACATTAGCAATTGTGTATTTATAGCTTAGAAGATACCTTTTAGGTCACAGGTATTTATGTACCCAAATGTAGAAGTTACTAACACTTTAACTCAAATGTAATCTGTTACGTCTTTGCCACTTTGTTAATCCTAAAAAGTTTAGTTTTAAATTATAAAACTCTGTTATCAGAAGCAGTAAAATGGGGGAAATAGTTTGGCAAGCCACACACATAAAGAAATCAGGATCTACTGAAAACTCTGTATATCTTATCTGAAAAAAGCTCAATTACAGGCTAAAAATCTCTTTGGGCTGTATTCTCTTTTTTTTAAAAATAAGTGACGTAATTTGAATGTGTTGCTTTCAGACTATTAAAAGACTAAATAAGCCATACCTAAATTTTCATGTTGCTTTTCTGTTTAATAGTTATATTGACAAAATCTTTCCTTTTAGATGGCAGGAACAGGCAGGAAACGCCTTACTCTATGTAACATAGCACCCTGGTAGTGTGTGCTTGTAAAAGGAAAACTGTCCTTGTAAAAGGAAAACTGAACACATGCAAACAGACTCAAAATGAGTAATTGACGCCTCCTCTCTGAAGCACTTTAATACCATAAATCAGGAGGCTGTCTGGGTCTATGTGTCACAAGACAAATGTCCAGACTGAGACTGAAGAGGCTAATCTGCACCCTCTAGTGACCTAAACTAGTTGAAACATTGGCAGCTACAAATTACTAAATGACTTTGAACACTTCTGCCCTAGTAAAGACCTTTATCACTCTACTACTGTTTTCGGGCAAATAATCAAAAATCTCGAAAAAATTGAGAAAACTAGACTGTATCAGGATATATAGAAGCCTGCAGAGACCATAGGTGTTGACTTCTCCCAGCTGCCAGCCCAGCCATGAGCAGCTGTATAAGGTGGAAAGCAGGCCCATTATGTCCATGCCATTTGCTCTGTCCTGCCTGCCACCCATTCTCAAACTTTGCACTGCTGGAGCACAGAGTGCGGGGGTCTGTGCCCTCCATGCAGTCCCTGCACTCCGCTTCCCCTCCGTGGGAGGGCTGTGCTGCTCCCAGCTTCCTGCAGCCATGCAGCAGGGTTGTATGGATTAGCCCAGGGGAGCCTTGAGAGCATGTTCCAAAAATAAAGGCAGTTAGAGTAATCTGCTGTGGCAAGCATGCGTGTGTATGATATGCATTTACTGCAAGCCTAGTGATTTAATAGGATTAAATTCTGATCAGCAGAGAGAAGATTGATCATAGTAATAAGAAGATGGTTAGAGTATGTCGGGCTCAATGGCAAACCGGCTTGAGGAAGAAAGTGATACAGTTCAGTGTACATTATGAAGGAATCATATTGGACCTTGGGCTTATTCGCTATATTAAGTGAGCAATACTGTAAGAAAATTGGATAGGCTAGCATCTCCTTTTTAGGTAAGCATCTAATGCTTTACTGTGATACTTTATTCCTTTTTCAGTACTAGGCATGAAATGAAATGAAATGTTCAAAATAATATAGTCATAAAAGCAGATTTACAAACAGAGAGAAGAATCCCCAGCCCAGCAGCAAATGTAGTACCATGTAATGCAGCATTTGGTAAAGATTATCATGAAGCGATTTTCATGGCTGGATTCAAAACGTATGCTGTCAGTAGTCCTGTTTTCAGTAGCAGTGAACCTGACAGGGAAATCATCTGAGAAAGAATAGACTCCCAGTGTTGTCAAACTGGAAGGCAACTCTCCAAAAGGGACAGCTTGCAGCATACAGATGAAGTAAAGGAAAACTGCAGGGGGCTAGACTCTGGTAAAGTATAGTATAGGTGCTTAGAAGTAAAGCAAGTGGAGAAAGAAAGTTCAAGCAGAGGGCTCCAGGGAATTACCAGGGAGAATAATTAAAAATTTGAAGGAATGCTAATGTGCTGAACTGAGAAAAAAGAGAAAATTTAAAGATTAGAAATAAAAATAGGTCAAGGAACTAGAAAAGGCAATGAAACCTGACGACTGCAAATGTGCTTTCCTGCCCTCCCGGCAGCCTTAGACTTGATAAGGGGAGATTGGCAGAAGGCAGGCAGTGCAACCAGCATATCCGAGTGCAACTAGCAGATGCTTTTAATGAAAAACATTAATTGGAAAGTGGCCTCTTCGAAACCACTTTTGCCAGAGCTTTCTGCCCCCATGCCCCACCCCGTACTATTTTGTGTTTCTAGAACTTAATTGTATTTTTTTGCTGGCTTTTTGTTGTTGTTGGGTTTTGCTTCAATGTGGCCATTCTGGTATCTTTGTGTTGCTGCCTTTTGGTTTTGATTTGCTGCTTTGACAGTATAATAGACTTCCAGGTTTAAATGAAGTCCTGTCATACAAGGAATGCACAATTTTTAAACTTAGTGGAAAAATCTCATCAAGTAATCCATGCATGGCTTCAGGGAGTATGAAAAGTCATTTATTTAACAAAAGGAATGTTAAGACGTTCTTCAAAACTTGATAGCATCTTTTTATGCCATTGTATTTTATTTTCACTGTGTTTAATAATAAGTCTCTACACATGGTCCATCTTTTTTTAGTTCCAGTCTTGAAGCAGAAGCAGTAAATAACAACTTCCCTGATGTTCATTATCTGATTAAAGAAGTTGAGGCATGTAACAGTACAGAGGTTAAAAGACAGGGAGGATTAAAGGATAAGTGTAGCTAATTAAAGAACCAGCCCTGCAAGCAATTACATACATGGTTAACTTTAAGTACTTCAGCATTAATGGGACTATTCGCATGCTTAAGTTAAGCACATGTGTTTGTGAACTGGAGCCTGAAGACCACATCCTGTGAGATGCTGAGAACATGCTATACATTGAAGGCAACAGGATTGCCCTGATTCCAGTGGGAGCTGAGGATATGTGCGCTTTCCAGTACCAGACTTCAGGACAGGGTAGCACAAGCCCATTGAGAAGAGGTTGTTGACTGGGATCTCACAATAAGGCTTCCTAGGTAAATAGTAGGTAGCATTCCTTTTCAGAAACATTCAGAAGCAAGCCTTTGTTGATAAGCATCTATTTTTTAATAAGCTTCACAAGATCCATACTGAAATTAAGGTTTTTTTATGCTATCAGACAGCAATACAGGATAAAAAAGACGTGAGCTGAAAGGGATCTATTCCACTGGGATAGGCTGGTACAAAGTGTGGTACCTGCAACAAGAAGTGGGTTGCGACAAGGTGCAGTTTTACTTCCCAAGCTGCATTTTATGCAGCAGCATAAAGTGAACTACCTCATTCATACTTTTGGGCTCATGCCAAGGTCACAGTACAGCCCTATACAACCAAAGCCTTGTACCCAAAGGACATATAGCAAGTGAGTCATTCTCTGCATACATTTGATCCAGACATCGTTGCTTAAGTTAGTGAATTCATATATTACTTGGAGCTGTTAAAATCTTAGAAACACTAGCAACTGCTTTTCAAATAAAAGTGCGCTGAACCTACTCCATTTATATGTAAAAAATTGTGATGTCCTCTCTATTATCCCTCCTCCCCTGATAAAGGTATATTTAATTTGATTTCAGATTAAAGTTAGTACCTCTTGTCTTTCCTGTAATGATGATCTGTTTTGATTTGGGAAAAGCACAGAATCATTGATCCAGTAGGATTTCTTTAGTTTGTCCATTTAATTTTTAGGAGGACGACTATCTGTAACTTAAATGAGCAAAGGGATCAAACGTAATTTGGTCGCATCTTCTGACAGTCATAACTGCCCACGCTAGCTAGGAAAATATTTCTTACATGGTGTTTGGTTCGTTGTTTCCTAGGAAGAAGGCATGGCTGTGGATATCTTTTCTTGATTTGGGTTTGTTGTTTTTTTTTGGTTTTTTTTTCCTTTTCCTGGTGTGCCAAAAGGAAAGGGCTTGTTTGGCATCATGCTCTATTTCATTTATGGTCTTTCTGTATCATTTCCAGAGAAAGAAATAGTTGTTGACACTGATTTAGAAATTAGGATTAAACTGTCAGCATCATAACTGCCAACCAGTTGATCAGAGTAAAATGAAGAAAAGTGAGAAGACAACCTTATCTTTGGCAGAGTATATCTCAGTGTCCTACAGTTTCCTCAGTTGGGACCCATTAAAATTATTGATTCCTCCCCCTGCCCCCAATTCAAAGGACCTGACCTTTTTTAAAATGGGCACTGTAAAAACTTCAGTACTGGTGTTTTCTCAGCTGTTGTCTTCACCAGTGATGCTCCCCTAGCAGTGGCAATTGTGAGAATTCAAAAGCGGGGTGGGAGGCATGGAGGAGAGGAGGGATTGACTTGATTGATTGGGCTATCGGAGAAAATGTCCTTTGACACTGAAACCCTTGGTTACTGTTGACTTGCCTGTCTGAGGCCATCTCTGGAGAGACAGTAGGAGTTACAGGGATAGTCCCTTCTCTTGTACTGGTTGTTGTTCCACTTTGGGGTGCAAATTCTGGAGCAGACCCACTGGGAGAGTTTAGATGCCAGCAGCAGTATGTGGCTGCTTGACATAACCTCCTACTCACTTCAAGGGTCTATCTTCTCACAGAGACACCAGTCTCCTCACATTCAGTAAGCCTTCCATACCCTGGCATGAGTAAATGGTCTCAGCCAAAGAACTCCTTCTCCCAGAAGGTGGTGAGATTCTCCTGCCTTCCTCCTCAGCTCTCACATTAGCAAGGTAATGCTGGAAATAATTTCTCTTCTGCCATTTTTGAGAGAGCGCCCATTAGTGAGTCCCAAATTCTCCCCATCACGTTCTTTTGCCCCACTCATGTACTCCCATGCACATTCTGAAAAAGATTTCCTTGAAAAGTAGAATTCGTAGATAATTTTTTCAGCAGTACCTTTTGTGCAGTGATAAGCCTTATGTTGCTAATGTGGATGCTCATGTCAGTATGAGAAGGGCCAGACTACACCCTTCTTTTCTTCAGTCATGTTGTGGATGACACAGATGACACCAAGACATCATCCTGTCACAGTTCTTTCTTCTCCTCCTAACAACATACCGATGTACCACTTTTCTGCAATTTTGAGTTAAACTTAAAAGACTACTGCCACAACTCTAGTGCTCCTGAAAACAGGATAGTTTTCATAGCCTATCCAGAGGGTTGGAAGCCTGCCTATCATTCTGTGTATCAGTATCTGTACATCCTTCCCATACCATTTACCCTTAAACTAGTCTGAAAACCTCTGCCTCGCACGCAAATGGTGCGAAAGGGTCGGCAGTAGTATCTCAAAGCTGATTCTTGCGCACCTGAGAAGCCATCGCTGGTTCCTTTGTCTTTGTTGTTCATTTCATTTAGAAACCTCAGAGTGGGTGCATCCCAGAAGCTGTGAGCATTTGCACAGTGATGTGTGTCAGGCTCACCTGGACCAGCCTCTAGCAGTGTGAGCTGCAAGCAGCAGCTTTGGGCTGGAGATTGTAAAGAACATGGCTCTTGCTCTGCCCTGGAGTCACCCCTCAGAATTTCCAATGGCAGTTTCTGCTAAAGGCCCTAATTCTTCTTAAATCTTGTGTAATTCAACATCAAAGTTCATATCCAGCTGTGCTCACTATTGCTTTCTTCCCTTTTCAGATCCAAATCTGTCGCTTAACTGCAATTTCAACTTTTTCAAGTTCTTGGCTCTTTTGAAGTGTCACTACGCCTGTGCTCCCCACAGCCTATTCCCCAACCTGCTTAGCGCTGTTATCAAGGACTGAGCAATCCTTTGTCCCAAATCCTCAAAGGAATATTTCAGTTCTTTCTTTATCCATTTCTGAGGCAGCTCTGTCCCTTGGCCTGTGCACTTCTTAATTTACTCTTAACATTCAATGTATTTTTCTATGGGCACTTAAAATTCACTCTTAACTTTCCTCATTTCAGTCAACATTTAGGGACACTTGCATGTGTCTTGAATTGTCATTTTATTAAAACCCTTTGCTCCTTTACCATTTCAATTACCATTTTGTATAATATCATTTGCATTTGCATGGTATGTTCACCCATAAAAGACAAAAGTTTTTTTTGTCTCTTAACAGATGAGTAAAATGGAATCAGAGAGATTAGAAAGATATCTTTGCAGCTCAGTACAACTATATGGTCTCCAATGTGTGAGCTTAATTGCATTGGAGGAAAATACTGTAAGCACGATGGATTGACATGTAAATCAAAGTGATATAAATCACAGATCTGAATCATGGAGCCTTGATTTGAATAACTGCTTTTAATCTTGGTTTGCATTTGCACTTTTCATTGTTATTCTAAAAATGTTTGCTCTTAGTGGTGTGCATAATCATTCAAAATTGCAACTGCACATAGACTTTACTCCAGCTGGGTATTTCTTACTATGTACTGTTCATATACATGTTTATTTAAGCAGAAAGTTTAACATATATTTATTCAAGTTCTGTGGTAGAAACCTTAACTTGCATTAGAAAATAGTTCACTACATCTTCAATTTCAGTAGACGAGAGGTTTTTTTTTTTAATTTGTATCAAGCTGAATGTACAGTTACAGTGCAAAATATGTGCAAATTGAGATTTTAAAAATATGCTATTAGTAAGCACTTTTTTCTTATGTATTCAATAGCATCATTTATTAAAACATATATTAGTATCATATTAGTATTAACTACACTTAGTGAATTGGAGGCTTGTTTCTTGTCACTATAAGCCAGATTTTAGGATTCCAAATCTGCAGTAGAGGCGTAATGAGATTTTTCAGAACAGCACTGGCAATCATGTGCCTGCTTCCAAAGAAATCAATGGATGCAAGGTGACCTGTAGGTAGTCTTGAAAATCCCCAGAGATATCTGTTTGCAAGTGTTCTCAAAAAACCTGTGCTGGGGATCTTCAAATTTCTGAAATTAATTGAGTTCATCCTCACTTGCTGTGTCTATTAATGGATTTTGAACTACCAAAATAAGCTGTACTTTTCAACTCAAAATTGATCTCATTACTATGAATGACTTATTTGGAAAAGAAGTACATATTCTCTCTATTCCTGCTGAACTGCAGCACAAAGTCATTCAGCAAA
This sequence comes from Morus bassanus, assembly GCA_031468815.1. Lineage (NCBI taxonomy): Eukaryota > Metazoa > Chordata > Aves > Suliformes > Sulidae > Morus > Morus bassanus. Next base: position 27,304,445 of record CM062574.1, on the reverse strand, counting down.
AAGCTCTTCTGCGTCCTGAAAATACTCACAGCTTCAAAAGTAAACAGAACCCATAACCTGCTCTGTTAAGATAGATACAGAAAATATGTTTAGTCAGTAGCACATTATATATGTTGTTAATAAAATGGTTGAGATAATGTAAAAATCTAAAAATGTTTCAGTGATTCTGCATATAATTTAAAAACTAACATACTTTAACTCATTAGAATGGGTAGGGTACTTATTAAACATGGGTTTGCTTAGCAGTAAATTATAAGTGTAAGTCTTAGCACATGCTTGCTCCACACATAATTTCACATTAAATTTTAAATAGTTTTAAGATGAAAAAAAATCTTTTTTTGAATATATACTTTGTATGGCTTCTTCGAAAAACTATTTTTGTAATCTGTTCTTCCATCAAGCTAGCAGCGGACCTCGGGAAACTTTTCAGACTTTCTCAGCCCTGAACCCTGGTTTCTGTACACAGTTGCTGAAAACCTCTCAAAGTCCCTGACAGCAGCACTCTTGCTGTTTGACTCAGCCCTTTCCTGTGCAGGTGGTTCTGCTGTTGTTGCTTATCACCCTCTAAGCGGCCTTTTATTGGAAAATGATGAGCAAGTTTTTCAAAGTCCAACATCTCTCCCCAACTAACACAACAACAACAAAAAAAAAGGGTAATTTTCTCTGGGATCTGCGTGCAGAAAGGGTGTAGCAAGAGATGTGAGAAGAGCCAGAAATGGGAAAGCGATGCCTGGGACGGGGCTGGCCTGGGCACGAGGGGTAGGCGGGCTACAGTATCCACAAGTCAGGCTACTTCAGGCTGCTGTGGCTGCTGACCTGGAGGGGCAGGTGGTCTTAGCGGTGCAAAATTCATGTGTGCCTCTGACAGGCCATGCCCTAAGCGGGCCATCCCCACTGCTGGCTAGCCTGTTATTTGTTCTCCCGTGTTAGCTGTGTAAGGCCCAACTCTCACACACCCTCCACGGTAAGGCCAAATGGCAGTTCTGCTGAAGGCTCTCGAGCAAGACAACCATGCTGTAATTAATGCTTTCTTTGGGTAGAAGAAGCTGTACCACTGCCTCATTTGCCCCACGCCTCTCTGTGTCACGGCTGGGGCGGGCGAGCCCTGACCCACACTCCTGTCAGACCCGGCCTGGGCCTGGGCCTGGGCCGCCCCTGCCCCGCGGTGGGCCGGGATCAGGGCTGGGGCTGTGGTGGGGACGCCGCGGCCCAGGTAGGCGGGAGGAGGACGGGGAAGAAGGCCTGAGCGGAATGGCACCCCCAGAGAGGCTCAGCCCCGCGCCACGCTGCGGGGCCTTCCCGTGCCGCTGGCCGCCACCTTATGGGGAGGGACCCGCGCTGCCCGCCGTGGCCCAAACCACCCTGCACCCGTGTCCCTCCGCGTCCCCTCGGCGCCCCTGAGGCGCTACTGCGGGGTGTCTGCTGGGGCGCCCGCTCCCCTCCTGCCCCGGCGCTCACACACAACCCGGACTGGGCCAGGACAGACAGCTGGGACCAGGGCATGGCGAGGCATCAATCACAGCTAGCGTGCCAAGCCCCTCTGCTCTCTTGATGAGGCAATGGGGGAAATGATGATGGTGCAAACGACCTCTCATGACCACAACTGTTTGTGTTTTGGTCAATGGAGGCACATGTATCAAAGCCGTATATGGTATTTCTTTGCCCAAAGTCACCTTTTTTGCCCAAAGACGATGAGGCAGGCCTTCATGCTGAGGGCCACAGGACACAGCCAAGTTGAGTCCAGCTGCCCTCAGAAAACCCTCAGAAGCCTTTCAGAGAGGGTGCTTTACCATAAACATCCATGTGTTGAAAGCTCCACTTAACTTTTTGTAACGTAGAGACCAGAAAACACTTCTTACTAAAGAATATTTTTTACAATGTGAAAATTGTCATGCTGTGTACATAGAAAAGTAGACATTTCAGTTTGACATACTAAGAATTATTATTTCAATTCTAACTGGTAATTTTAAATAATTTCCATTTTATTCCAAAGAATGACATTTCAAGAGCTTTAAGAAAGAAATGTTTCATTTTTGAATCAAAGGAAATGTTTCATTATGTTAATGCTTTTTTTTTTTTTTTTACTTTCTGCTTTTCTTTACTTGCAGCTTGCTGCAAATGTGAGCACTTTTTTGTTTTGTTTTAGGTTAATCCAATACCATTTCCATTTTGACAGATCTTCAGGCAAATCACAGTATCTGTTAGTTATACAGCTCTGTCAGTTAAAGCAGTAAGTGATATTCACTGCTCACCACTTTAAGGACAAATTGAGGCCCTAATCCTGTAAAGACCTACCTATTTTTATGGGTAGAACTGCTTACTGAGCATAAAGTTAATCACATTAAGCTTGTAAAGCACTAGAGATCCTAAAATGGAAAACATTAGAGATGTGCAAAGTAGAATTTTGACTTTCAGACACTTCTCCTTTTCTCTGCCTCTTCCTGCTGAAGGATGGGGGGACTCATTCAAACAGAATTAAAAAAAAAAACTTCAGTTAGAATCTTAGTTCTGTGTTTTTTCTTTCATTTTATGCAGAGACTGTATTCTTTATATTAGTTGTATTTGTATTTCAGTTTAAAATAATGTTTGTCTGCTCAATTCAATTCAACTGCAAATGTTTTATTCCGATCCTTCGTTTTAAAATATCATATAACAGAATGGGTAAGAGCTGTGCAGACTTGTAGAAAATTATTGTTCATCTTAATTCAGAAGGTGCTCTAAGTTTTTTTTACAGCTGCAATAACGCCCTGTTTGCTCTCCTTTCTCTCCTCTCTGTTCTCTTCAGAACACAGATCTCAGAGTTACCGACCAAACCAAAAGACATTGTGCTCTTTGCTAACCCTCTTTGCACCCTCTCCCAACCAAAGTGCCTAAGAGCATGCCTCTGCTGTAGACTTCACTCAGTGTCATAGCTTAGGTGATGCTTTTCACTCTCCTTTTTTTGTATGTGGAAATTAAAAATCATAGAGCAGCTTGAGAATGCTTTACATTCAAACAAGTGTGACAGAATGAGGGATAGGCTCAGTTTTGCCTCAACCAGAGTTTGAAATGGGCTTTTCTCAAAATACATTCTAAATGAGCATGGGAGATGTTAATTCTGGCATTCACAGTTCCACATGGGCCATACTCCTCCTAATTTCTTTCTTCTTTCGCTCTATTTTTCATCCTCTTTGGTGTAATTTGGCTGCACTTTCTCACCATTCAAACAGGGATGGACTCCGAGACCTACCCCTGTGCCTCCCCCTCCTTAAGATGGCATGATACCTGACAGATACAGGTTGGCAGAAGACCAGAACAGTTGTTAACAGAATGTAGTGTTCCCACACTGGGCAAAACAGAAATAGAAGTTAAGAGAAAAAGCTTTCCTAGGACTGGGAAGTCTGAGAGCCATTGAAAGCTGTAAGACAGCCAGCTATAAATCCATGCCTTCGCACTGCTAAAACAGCTGGACTTCGGCATGGATGGTACCAGGCAGGTTCTGCAATGCCAGTGTCGCTTGTGCACGGCCAATATTGCAGGGAAGCTGTAACACACCTCAGGACAAAAATCTTAGATTTTATCCTTAGCATAGGGGTTCAGGCTTAAACATATGTTGGAGTTGCTGATCATTGTTTATCACTTAGGTTGTTCAGAGGTTAAATTGGGCTCTGGCAATGTAGATCCTCAGTTTGCGTGGCTCTGAAGGCTTGTCTTTATTGCCTCTGCAGCTATGCCAGACTAGCCTGGCTGGCAGAGACCCTAGTACAGTTCCAAGACATGCTGACAGAAGGAATTTTTGGCTGGTATAGCTGCACCACATTCCTGACTCACATAAGCAAAGACAGCATTTTTCTGCTGACGTAGCTGAGCACACAGAAGAGGTCTGCCAGCATAGCTAAGAGAACTAGAAGTGTGGATTTATTTTTAATTTTAAAAAATAATTATCTCTCATGATTGTTCCAGAAGTCTTGAAAATCTGAAGCCAAAAGTCTCTAGAATGATAAATTAAAATATCAAATATTATAATTAAAAAAATCTCATTATTTGCAGTAATGGGGAAGCACATGTTGTGATTTATGTTTTCTTGCAACTGGAAACATTGCTGTTTGATTTGTGTGAGCCTTTCCCTTGTGCCCTGAAACCATTGCAGTCAGTGTAGTCATATGTTGACACAAGTTTCCATTCCTTAGGCAGAAGCAGGGTGTAAACAGCATATAATGATTCTGTAAAGGTTCAAACCTTTTTTTTTCTTTCTTTCTTCCTGGTGCTTTTCAGGAAATAAAAGAGTACTGGTACCCCATTTCTTAAGTACCTTAAGTATTGTTTTACCAAGCAACAAGGATTTTTTTAATTAAAAATTGATGGTATAGAAAATAGTTAGCATGTCATTGGCAGAAAAACACAGAAAAAAAAATCTTTGTCTAAATCCAAAAAACATAACTCTTATTAGGATTTTCACTAGTGATAACTCAAGCCAGAAGATCAACAGATTTTTTTAGCAAGTAAATACAGAAGCAAAGAAGAATTTAGACATTCACGTCAGGCATTCATATAAGTAAACATATTCTTTAATTTATTAATGAAGATCAGAATCCTGTTAAATTGTTTATTAAACAGAGCTTCAATATCTTGTGTCTGTAGCTGGATGTATTTTAAACAGTTTGAAAGGCAATACATGAAAGATTAAAATAGCATTATTCACTTGTCTGTTACAGCAGGGTGACCAAGTCTGCTCCCATTAAAGCTGTCATTGCCATGTTACCTAGAACACCTACACCCAGAGACTGAGATAAATGTATAAATGAAATATTTTAACATTATCATCCAATGAAAATAAAAGTAGCAATTAATAAACTTGCACATCAATGTTCTGCTGCAAACATCAGTCTTCTAATTTAGCACACTTCAACCTTACTGTTCATGGTTTTGAAAGAATTTGTATCTGTCAGGTTTGCCACTGATGCAAACACAAGGCGTCTTCAAACAAGTTAACACTGTTATTGTGTTGTGTGCCCACCTCACTCTAATCTAAAAGTTTTTCTACACAGCTTGAACAACGTGCTGTTTTGCTGATAAGGCATTCAAAGGCAACTATATGTTAGAATACATTAAACGTTTTTAAGCCCAGCTTTGTTTGCTTAGAGTTGAAATTTCTGGTTGAAATCTTGCTACAGAGATTTTTTTCTTTTTGCATATTGTGTTTTGGCAATAAGCATTTCAGCCATTTTAAATGAGGAAAGATTGACATGTCATTTTTTCAAATAGCCATTTATTAAAACATCTGATACAAAATATAAACAATTAGACCACTGAAGTAATTATACACAATTGGCACTGCAAACAGATCAAGTTCTCCAATGCAGTTCTGTATCCATAACTTTGTCTTACATCTTTTATAAAGAAGTGTTGCACATGGAGGACACTTTACAGGAAAAGCATTGCCATGACAGTAATTCCTTTATGGTACTATACCACATTTTATATAAAGATATCTGTGAGTGAGGTGTCAGGTGAATGCATAGTTATCTAATAGTGCATATCTGTGTATTCTAGTTTGTGATTTTGTGTGAGTGTGCATGTTTGTATATAATACATGGTGTATTTTAATATCCACTTAGCTATTCAAATTACTACACCTTACTGGAGTGGAGCACAGTAAATTTTGGCATTTAACAACATTTTGCGTAAGCTCCAAGCAAGCAAGAAAAAATAATGCTGTTAGCGTGTCTGTTGCACTACAAGTGACCAAAACCATTAATACCATAAAACCATTAAATGATGTGCTTTAGCCATAAGCATACTAGGGGAAATATCTAGCCAACAGCTTCCAAAACTTTTGAATAGAAGAACCACTGTTTTTCGGATTTTTCATAGACCACTGTGCCTCCATATCATCAACCTTTATGGACACATAAAAGCCATAAATTAATGAACACATAATGTGTTTAAGTAATTCACAAATAAATTTATGAACGTGTTGAAGTTTGTGTTTTTGAACTTGGAGCACCATCTACTGGGAAGTTGGAATTAATGAACATAGCTTTACTGTTTCTTAGGATCAAATATACTGTTTCGTAAAAAGAAAAATACTGTAGTGGGGATAGCTATTAAGTGACAAACAAAGTTTTCTTCATAATTAAATTTTATGCTGTTATCAAAAATAAAAGGGAAACTAGAGTACTGGAGTGAAATTAAAATTTTGTAGACTTTTAAAAAATTATTTTGCACAAATAGATATCATTAAATAATGCAAACCTGCATATCTCATAACAGATCTTTACACATACAGTTTTAAAGTATTTTTAGTAATGTCATGTTAGCCATACATTGGAAAAACCGTTACTCCCCGGATTAAGATCAAAGCTTTATTCTTGACTGATCTTTTTACTATATATGGTGAAATAATAACCCCAGGTTATAGTGTAACAAATCTCTTTTTTTTTTGAGACTGAGAGCTAGAATGTACTTCTGTATAAGGAAACCTTCAGAAAAGGAATTCAATATAAGTCAGAAAATGGCAACATTCAGAAAGCATAAAATAAAAACTTTGCAATATACCTGTAATTCACAAAGAATAATTTTTAAGGAGCTTACCTGCTAGTTAGTTTGCTGTCTGCATCCCCTTTTTTTGTTGTGGTTTTTTTTTTTTTTTTAGATTTCTGATTCGTACCCTACCATTCTTGTTCAAGAAAAAGTGGCGCCTAACAGTGGAGACCGCAGTTTGTGGGTTTAGGACAGTAGAAGGTGGCGGTGTGGGTTGGTCAATTTATGCTCAGTTTATGTAAGGTATTTACTGTGACTATGACAGAAACAAGAAGTTAAGATGAAGAGGGGGGGAAGAAGTTGCTCTGCAAGACCTCTGAAAAATGCTGTATGACATCATAACAAAATGAAGGAGACAAAGAAAATAGGGGTTATTCCATTTTATACTTACTGGGTTATCCATATACCTACTACCTTTTCTCACTGTTTCCTACAAGATTGTGCCTGGGCACTATTTCCTCTCTGACATGGGGACTCATGCAGGTCAACTTCTCTAAAACCAGCTTTTGTGGCTCAGTAATGGCTTTCTACTAGATCTTGCTGTCTCTCAATAGCTGTGGTTGTTGTTCCCTTTAGTAACTTGTGACCTGCTTTAAAACCTTAAAATTAAATAGCTTCCTGAAAGGAGTAATGTTCAGTTTAAACAGTTACAATACAGCAGAGTTAACAGAAACTCAGCTGCTAGTCTGGGTTTCTGCTGCTGTTTTCAACTGTGATACTACTTCAGACATCTTGAAGCGTTAGTTCATGACATCATTAATTTATAAAGGATACAATACTGCATTGCTGAGTCTAAATAAAAATCTGTACGGGGTGCTACTTCATTATTTCTTCCTTCTGAAAAGAAAACTGGAAGTTCTTTTGTGAGTAGAAGTGGATGAATTGATTCAAGTACAGGAAGCTGCCTGAAACATTTGACAAAATTTTAAAAAGATTAAAATACCTGCTGGAAAATTTGGAATAGCCCAAGCCATTTTGGGTTAGTTTGTTACTGTTTTCTTCTGTTTATAGTCTGAGTCATTTTGGTTGTATTTTGGCAGTTTTTTTGTGTTTTTATAAACTTCTTATACTGGTACTTTGAGACATAATTATCCCAGTTTTACAGAAAAGTCTATCTTTGAGGAAATTTTGACCAGACAGAAATGGGCGGCGGGGCAGGGGTGCCAGATACCTGACCTGGAAATATGTCCTTGCAAGCTTACATGTTGTTTGCAGATCCAAGTTCCGTGCAAACTTCTTTGTGCTAATCGTTACCAAAGATCTTAAGACTGTTCATCACTCTTTTCTTTATGGGGGTGAGAAGGTTCAGTTAAATTTGATGCTGGACTGAAAAATCCAGCACTGAGGACATTGACTGGGCTGATACTGCCTGTACAGCTTGGGACACCAAAATCAGTCGTTCCTCTATCTGGAGGCCCATCTAAAGGGAAAGCTGTCTTACTGTATCTAAGAATAAAAGGTATAGGAAGACATCAGCAAGGGAAGAGTTAGCAAGAGATACAGAAACACAAAGGAAAAGTCTGATAAATAGAAAATGTCATGAAAATTAATAGATAGACAGTAGGATAGGAAAAGGGGAATCTGTACAATGGGAGAAAACAGGAACTGAGAAAAGTTCAAAGAAAATACTAGGTTAACCTCAGTAACCCACTCACACTGGAAGGGCAAAGAATCTCATTTAACATTTCTTAGGTTTCAGAATTCATTGTACTTTGAAAGAATACCTGATAAATTATTTAGACAGTTTCAACTGAGATTGGAAAAATCCCAGCCTGTCAGAAGCTAGGTTAAAAAAGGTTGGATCTGTATAAATAATTTACTTCTTTGGGGAGGAAAAAAACATACAAATGCTAGTGTCTAAAGTAGAGAAGCACTAAACCTGCTGAAGCTCGCTAGCCACACAGTGAATTTAAGCCAGCACTACAAACTGAGTGCTCTCATTTAAGAGCAGAAGCTATGCCAAAGCCAAGTTATCAAAAGAAGGTCAAGATTAAAGATTCTACAATTCACTGCTTTTATACGTTCACCCTTGAACACCATGAGCATACTCCAGTTTAAAAAAAAAAACAGTAAAAGCCTTTCTTTTTAGTGATTTGTCATAGCAACTAATTCAAGTAAAGCAAGCTTATATCAATGTTGGTTTTCTTCTTAATTCATTAGTTTTATTTTTATAAAGCAGACACCCTCCAGCTTCATCATAACAATCCACTGTTCTTAGCAGATATTTCCCATTCCAGTCAGAATTGCTTGCCATTTCAAGGGAACTAGAGCAAGGGGTTTGTTTGTTTTTACATGGAATAATTATTACTCATTGTGTTTATTACAGTACCTTTTAAGACTAATTACCATAGTAACAGAGGAAAGGAATTTTTATATCTATTACGGATTTTATTTCAGTAAGTACAAATGCAGAACTTGGCAACAGGAATGCCCTTCTACTCCGACATACCAGCACTATGCAACATAGTGAATAAGGTCACTTGAGTAGTATCAGGTGTATAGTGAGCACAGTAGCTGCCCCCACTGCGAGCACAGCTTTGCTGGCTGTCACAAGACAATGCTCCTCTCCAAAGACACCGTTCCATGAGGGGCTTTTGTTCCCCATTCCTCACTGAAATCTATAGAAAATGAGGTGACTCAGCAGCCTAGGAAGGATAAGGCCCAAAATGCAGTCCTTATTTCTGACTTCGGGCCACTACAAGAGCCCTTGGATAAATAACTAATCAGCCTATCGCTTAATTCTGTGTACGGTCAGTACACTCAGTGGCAAGGATTATGAATGGTATTTCTGGAAGTTTGACTGACATGTATCAAGACCGTCTCAGATTTGTGGCTAGCAAGAGAAAATAAATGTTATAGATTTGGTTGGTGATTGATGGATTAAAGCTCTGCAGAAAGGAGGTTAGCTAGATCACAATACCTAAAAATTGTTTAGTATGTGCCCATATATAAAACCGGAATTCCACTTGTGTGCCTCCTACGCAGTCCGATTAGCTCACTAGTCACAGCTAGGATATTTGCATCTCAGAGTTGCTGTGCAAAGTCTGTCTTGATACTTGTCAGTAGAATTATTATGTGTTCCCTGTGAGAAGATGTATTTAGACTTGACTTTCAAAGTATCACCACTGTGGGAGAGCATGCCACGGCAGCACACCCTGTAATTTGGCTGACCTGTGGGGGAGGTTGGGGGAAGCAGAGTCATGACTTTATTAATTCCTGAGAAACTTAAAAGCATATGGCCCACAGCATGACAACATCTACTGCAGGCATGGCTGTGATGCAGCCCTTTGCACCCCAGAACTAGAAACATAACACTTCCTATCTATCTTCAGTGCCCTCAGTATGGTTTTTTTACTAATTCATGTAATTTCATTCTGTAATACTGATGTGAAGAAAATTCCTTTGTTTTGACCTATTAGCCCCAACCACCTTTCAGTTCTCAGAGGCTCTAGTAACCATCTTCCTTCTTATGGTTGGGGCTTTAGCCAACTAGAGTGGCAAATCCCTGCCCCCTCAGCCTTTGCCCAGGGACCCCTCTGGATGTTTCAGGGACTTTGGGGTGGAGCAGAGGCAATCATTTGTTATCCTGATTCTTGTCAGCTGAGGCCTGTATTTGGCAAAGATATGTAATTCTCACCAAAACAGGATGTGCCTGAAACACCGGCTTTAACTTGGTTTCTTTATATTCCATGTTGAATTTTTAACTGCAAGAGCCTAATGAAGACGTGATAATAAAGGATTTGGCAGCTTTCTCTTTTGCATTTATGATTAATATTTTTTACATAACTAGTGGGCAGAACATATATATATATATATATATGTATGTATGTTCCAGGTTGTCTGGAAGCACTATGGATGCAGAAAATGACCGCCCTCAGTTTTAGTAGTAGCATATTGATTTGGTAGCTATGACAATAGCTTGTAAAGTCACATGGAGTTTACAGTAGGGAATTAAATGGGGAACAAGAAATTTTCCCTATTGGAGAGATTTTTCAAAATAAAGTGGCAAATCCAGTTAAGAAAATATTGCCCACAATGGAATGCCCCCATTTTCAAAGAATAAGCTAAGTTAGTTCAAACTTACTACAAAATTGAGCTAATATTTTGTACACTTGAATTAAAAAAATAAAGCAAACTTCAGCAAAATCAAGCAATTCCTTAGTATTTATTGTTGATCCCTTCCAAATGAGGCTTTATCCTCTGCTTGTCAGAGGATCAAGGGGTTTGTCAGTTTTATGTATCTATTTACTATTTTTTCCCAGATTTGCCAATTGTAGCATAACAAATCATAGAATCATAGAATGTCCTGAGTTGGAAGGGACCCACAAGGATTGTCAAGTCCAACTCCTGTCCCTGCACTTGACAACCCCAAAATTCACACCATGTGTCTCAGGGCGTTGTCCAAGTGCTTTTTGAATGTTGTCAGGAAAATGGAAATGGAGAAAGGTAAACAGCACTAAATAATTGTAATAAAAACTGAACAAAAAGAAATGGAGGATTAATTTGCTTGTTAAATTTGATGTCATTCTTTGCTTTCAGAATTAGCTGCCTAATCAATTTTTTGCTCTTCATATTTACTTACATCAGCTACTGGAGGGGAAAAATCAGTGGATAAATATCACCAAGGATAAAAAAAAATCTATTTCAGTGTTATTTTGTCTAATATCGAGTAATAGTCACTATGTGGGAAAACACTGATATGACGAAACACAACTTGTAAGCTCCTCTGCCTTTTATTAAAGCTAATGCAAGCTGGAGAGCAGGCTCCCTGGGGAATTGGTTCCAAGAGCCTCTGCAGATCCCTACCCCATGGAGTATCCCGTTGTGCTACTGGGGTATCTCTGCAAGAACAAGCAGCCACTAATAGGAGATATGTGCAACTTTGGGTTAAATTCTCTGTGTAAAATGTGATGTAATGATACACATGGGGTAGAAAGTGTAATTTTTAAACTGGTACAATATATTACTTCATGTTCTTAATTGCTTGTTAGTTGGCAGTAGGAAGTAAGACACAGGAAGGAGATGGAAAGGGACTTTGTGGTGTGTGTTTGCAGCCTGTTCCTACAAGGTGGCTCTCACAGGGTAGGTGTCAGGAAGCATCAGTTTATCTAAACTGATGTAGCCCATCACTAACCTGGCACAACACTGCCTTCCAGGCATCCCGCTGGGGCCTGTTTCAGCGCCAGTGCCCACAGACGCCAGAGACTGAAATGGAAAAACAGGCACCACAGCTACCACTGTGCTTTTTGGAAGCATAATCATGGGGGCTGGGCTGCGGGAGGAGTATTTAAGCTGCATTTTGTTTCCATTCTTGCATGGCTGCATATCAATTACCGACTTCTATTGAATCTTTCCCTGTTCCCTCCTTGACCTTGTAGCTACACAGGGTGCAGCACCCAGGCACGCCCCAGCATTGTTGCTCGCCTGTTCTGCACAAGTAGTGCCAAGGAGCACTGCGTGGCCGGGGCTGCCTCTGAGATGCCTGGCCAATGCTCCCCTGTTCCCAGAGGTTCCCATTTGCATCTCAATACCAGGACTGGGCGGATGAGCTGGGCTCCATCTCACTTACACCAGAGTAATAATTGATTTCAGGCCTGAGTAAGTCCATTGAGGTCAGCTGAGTTTCTCCAGATTCACACTGATGTAACAGGGAGCAGTTTGTGACCTCTGTGTAAGATGAAACATTATTATTTGTCCTTTTGCATTCACGAAGAGCCAAAGACACACTACTGACAGTCATATGCCAATAAGATAATGGAGCAAAAGATGACTGGGGAAGGAAGAAATAGTTTTGAGTGCAAATCTTTTATAATTCCGAGACAAAGGTGAACTGTATTTAGATAGAGATGGATCTGACAAGCATACTATATATAGATCTAAACTTTTATTCCCACAATTTCAAAATGTTTTTTCCATCAAGTTCAAAAAAATGAGTTATCCAAATATTCACTTTTCTCTTTCTCTCATTGAACTTCATGCTTTCATGTGAACATGCTCACCTTACTTCACAGCAATGCTTTGCTTTTTTATTTTGAAAAAAATTCTTTGAATAGTGTATTATAACCTTGAAAACGAAATGCAACACTTTGGTAATTATTTATTGATTTGTAGTTCTATTTCCTGTTGTAAAAAAATCTGAATTCTTTGAAATTTGACATAAAACCAAAATTCTAGAATTTCTCTGTGAAAGAAACATGCAGTTTCTGCCTGCTGACCAAGCCTTATCCTTTCTGTGGCAGTACATAGGTTTGTCCTGCCCAGAATTCTTCCTCTGTATTGCATCGCCTTCAACTGCCATCACATGGCAGAGATCCCCAGGTCTTCCTGAGAATGGTACACCACATCCACCTGAAACGCCAGAGCTTGTTACGTTATTACTTGCCGATGTAGGAACAGCAGGAAGAATATCAGAAAGCCTAAGTCTGTTATTCATTTTGGAAAGACTGGCTGTGGTAAGCGCAGTTCAGCACCAATGACACAGTAAGATCCAACACCTTTATCTAGGGAAAGAGGCAAAGTCCTACATCATACCACTCTAATCCCAGCTGTTAAGAATACCTGAAAAGGGAGATGAGCAGATGAACCACATCAAATTGCTTGTCTGCTTGCTACCACACAGGCTGCCTTCCCTTTTGAAGTTCCTCTATCAGCTTTTCACATTTCTGTTCCCCGTCCTATCATTACTCAGTTCTGTGACAACCTCTTATATAGATGCTGACAAATGACAAACGTGGCTAGGAAATACAATGTGAAAAATTTTGAGATTATATATGCATAGCTGCATAATGAGTGTCTAAGAAGAAAGCACATTTCTTGGCAGAGTGGATTTAAAGAAAGTCCTACAAAGTTAAAGCCAATCCTACAAAGTTCTGTCTTTCTGCTGCCTTTCACTCTTTTCCTTCCTGTATTCTTTTATTCTTTTTTTTTTTTTTTTTTTTTTAATTTGTCATAAAGCAATAAGGTCAACACAGCAAGCCTAGCTCTCTACACACTGGTTACTAGCTGACGCTATGCCTTTGATGTTGGGAGTGGGATCTGACTTACTATATATTTCACTGAAGACTTTTTAAGGTACCATATTTTTTCAGCTAGTAAATAAAGAGACGATCCATGCTTTTCAAAGAAACGTTTTCCATGCTCACAATGGTTCTTACTAGCTGACTGAAATATAATTCAGACAGCACTTGAGAAGAATTGACTTTCTAAAATCCCCACCATACCTGCAGAGGTGCTTTGGTCCAATTTTAAATAGATATTTCTGTTCCTGGTTTTGTTCAGTTTTAAGATGCTACTCATTTTAGTGCATCTTCTTTTGCAAATCCCAGAATAAAAAGAAATGTTGCAAGTGTACAAGTCAATGCTGTTTGAAGAGAATGTATTGTAAAATTATCTCTGCATCCTTTTTATACTATAAAAGTGCTGACAGCACTTTGATGTGGAAAGGATGAGATACAGTAATCTGAAGGGCTGCTATGAAAGGAATGACACACTTTAAGCTGGAACTATACAGAGAAACACAAAGAGTAATGACAGCTTCACACAACATCTAATTTGATTCCTTCTTTGCACCACAGTGGAATCATTAAACCACAGCCATCTGCTAATGAGCAGGGAGGCTTCTGAACAGAGGTCACCTTTCTCCCATATTTTGTAAAATTCACTCCACCCCAGTTACAAAACCATCCATTATCTCCTTTTCTTCCACAACATTTTGTCTTTGGCGAGTTTACTATCTCATAGAAATCAAATCAAGAAAGGGAAAAATTAGTGCCTGCTTTTGCAATTGAAATTACTTCTAATTTGAAGTAGAAATTACTTCTATAGATGGGGAAATCAGTTAAAAATATTCCTAAAAAAAAAAAAAAGCTGACCTCCTCTCCCCTCCCCGCCCCCAACTAAATAACAAATGCAAAGCTGCAATACTGTAATTTCAAGCAGGAGTAACACTACATACATGCTTGCAGATTGTTGCTCTACCAGCAAGTGACTTGCTGTGTGGGATCACATTTTGGTATTGGCAACTCATGTTGGCAAATGTTGACTACAGTTGTCAAGGGCAATAAATTTGCAGAACTATTTGCTGTACTGGGAAACACAATGTCATACTCATACCTGGTCAAGTTTCATATTTGACTGGGTTAATGCTAAAAAGAACAAACTTCCAGATAAAGGCAAATGCTGGATTTTGAATGCTAAAAAATAAATGCATCGGATTATTTTTGTATCTATAAATGTTGGATAGTGAAATATTCCCTAAAGCTCAGAAATTTTTAAGATTTTTAATCAGAACAAAATAAATCCACTGAGATGCAAATAATGCACTGAATGCCTAGTGAAAAGGCATACTGATTAACTGTACCACAACTTTCCTGTGTTTATATCAAGGACAAAACACAAGCAACTCACGCTGAAGTGTATGTAACTATCACAAGGCACCTAAAAATTAAGAGTACTTGTTTAATTTTGTCGGAGTAGAGTTTATTCTTCCACCGCTAAGGTATGTGCTGTGATGCAAACAGACTGCAAAAACTAGATGTGTGGTGTCAAAGCTATGAAGATCCATAAAATAGTGATTAAGAGAGTAGATCTTTATTTATATTTATTTGAGAAGCCAGTACAGCCTTTAAAAGATTGTTTTTCATAGATTCATTTGACAGATAAATTACAGCACATTTCTTTTATTATTATTAGGGAATCTAATTAGTTGTAATTCTAATACAACAAGGAATAATTAAGTTTTTAAACTCAGCAAGATAAAGAATGGACACATTCTGTGACCCAAAATGAGTTTATAATTTCCATGTAAAAATGTTTAGTGAATGTGTAATGAAGCTGAGGGAAGCTGCAGAATCTAGACATCTCCCATGCAGAGAGCAAAGCAACGTGTCACAAACAGAGTTAAGCTTAATTCCAGGGGTGCTGCTCCCATGACCGAGAGCATAGTTTTATTCTTTGGAACTTGGGAGTACCTAGGAATGCTATGATTTATTTCTTGCATCTGTGTTTTATAGTACTTTTTCATACT
Organism: Morus bassanus; assembly: GCA_031468815.1. NCBI lineage: Eukaryota > Metazoa > Chordata > Aves > Suliformes > Sulidae > Morus > Morus bassanus. Next base: position 27,288,898 of record CM062574.1, on the reverse strand, counting down.
TATCTTCATTCACACAGATCTGTACAACTCAGAAATAACCACATCTGGCCAGCTACATGCTTGATCTGAACAGCATCATCTCGTTTACTGCATTACTGCTCTGGGACGGATCTTATCACATCACAAGCTGTTTACACTTACTTATCAGTCTGAAATGCTCTGTATAGTGTCCAGGTAGAGTTCAAGGTGCTGGCTTTGATCTCGAAAGCTCTCAGCAGCCTAGAACCTGGCTGGAAATCATCTGTTGTTTGAATTGAGATACACCTGAGAAAACTAGATCACTCTGCTAAAGAGAGCTATTAGGAGGCTATTTTGGGAGACCAGCCTACTATCTAAACTTCCTACTTCTGTGCTAGATGAAGTCCTGAGCTGTTCCTGTGACAGGTTATTGAAAATTATTTAAAGCAATTATTTGCATATGCATGTTTTCTAATTTCATTTATAATTTCAACTTATGGCCAATCCATGCAATGGGATGGAGAGAAAGACATAGAACTACCCAAAATTCTGTTTGTGGTAGATGTTTTTCAGGGTTAAACAATATTAGGGCACCAAGGTGGTATAAGAAATATTGGAGGGGAACAAATTTAGTTTGTGGAGGAGGCAACTGTCTTGAATCAGCAGTAAGACAGTGGGCAAATCTGGGGGGTCACCAGTTCAGCAGGTGGCAGAGGACCCTGCTGAAGCCAGAAGGTGCCTCAGCTGGGCTGTGGAAAATCAGCTGAAGTGCGTGAACGTGTGACTTTGATAGCCTTGCACTTACATGCTCCCAGCTCCTCAGTTTTGGTGTGAAATAGCCTGTATTGCTAAACATCGCAGCATGCTGCAAAGCTCATCTGTCAGTGACTGTGTTATATGGGACTGATGGGGAGACTGTCTGCCAGGACAGGGAAATTTTCCTTTCCATTTCATGAATTTTAATTTTTCACTGCTGTATAGGGTAACTGCTGTGTAAGGCGGATGCTCTTACCTTTCATTTTAAATTATTTTGAAATAGTTTTCGTTGGTGTGGAGCTCATTGATAGGAATCTTTTTCTTGTTTTCCTTTCCAGTAAGGTCTGTTACCCCAGGAAAAGACCGACCATTATGGAGAAATGAAGGGCCATGCCTGCTTCTCCTGGTTGTTTCTCTCACAAACCCTAGCTCAGCCTGTCAGCCACGTCCCCAGCCCCTTTCTGCCCCTTTCTCTTCCTTTGCCGCTCCCAGCAATGAGCTAATCAGAGCTAACTGTTTAATGCCCATGCACAAACTTGTAGCATCACTCTGATGTACACCCTTTTACTTAACCATAAAAATTGCTACTTTTCCATAGGTAACTACATTAATATACTATCAAGCAGTCAGATTAGATTGAGTATCATCTGTTCCAGGAAGATCCGCAGTTATCTGCAGACAGCTTTGGATTATAATTAAATACACTTACAAAACTAGTTTGCAGACTGAAGCCAGGGATTAATTTTCCAGAAAACCCACCCTTTTATTTTCTTTCTTTTTTGCTTATGATTCTTCTTGTGTTCTGTGGTGCTAATAATACATTAAATTCAATTCTACACTGAATGCAAAGATTAATGAAGGGATTTTTTTCCCAAGCGGTATCCTTTCCTGTTTTCAAGCCCTCTTTTTCTCTCTTACCCTTCCACTTTTCCTCGTGCTCTCTCTGAATGTAAAAGCTCATTGACAGATAAATTGTCATTTTTTCTTTTCCAAATTTTGTTTTAATAAATTCCTCCTTTTACTAGATGCTGTGATGATGATTCCTCATTTTTTTAAGTCATGATGCTGTCAATCAGCTGTTGTGTATTACTTGGAAAAAGTAGTGATGACTCTTAAAAAGTTCTAAAAAATTATATTGCTTCAGGTTATTATAAAAACCTGCCTCTATGAGATTTAGAGGCTATTCATGATTATTTTCATGTGTATTTCATGTATTTTAGGGAAAATGCCTAATAGGCTTGTTATTTGTATTTTTATGACTCTGCTGTAGCTAAAGCTGTTGTTTACTCTCTCTTTGTTCTTCTTCACTTCATGCCATCTTTCTTCTCGCTTATCCACATACAAACAAACAAACAGTGCTTCCTGCTGCTTCCTGGACTGCCGCCAGCTGTCCTGATGTCAACCAGCAAAGGACAAAACCAGCCCAGCAATAAAGAACCTCACCAAGAAGCAATGCTCTGCAGCCTCGGCAGACAGCGCATCCTCCCTGTCTTCAGAATGCCAGCAAAGATGTCCTCTGCAGGCAGAGGTCTCCATACTGGAAATATTAGAATAATTCAGTCATTTAGTTAACTTTCTATTAGTGGTCATAAAATAAGAAAACCAAAATAAACTGTCTTTCAACTGTCCTTCAAACCAACATCTCTGATTGCAATGCTTGGCATAATTTTTATGTTTGGAGATTAATATACTGGTGAATAGTTAATTGACTTAATTTTCTTAAACTGCCCCTTCCCAAATAAAAGCTCTTGGGGGCACTGTTTCATTATGAAAAGAAGGGAGAAAAGCTGAGAAAAACAAGATGCTTCTGTTCTCAGAATTTAATTTCCCACAATGATACACCGTGATACTATAGAAAATGAGACATAAGTGATAGAAGCATTATCAGTAAATTTTGGAGCTATGAAAACTCCTCAGTGTCAAAAATTAATAACTACACTCAAGGTAATTCATAACTGAAGCTGAGAAGCAGTGGAACAATATATTAGGGAACTTACTTACAAAAGTATTTCCAGAAGTAAATGCTCATTATAGCTATAGGTAGGAGGTGGGGAAAAAAATCCATATTGTTGCTAACAATTGGTATGGTAGAAAATAACAACAGCTATTTGATTAGGCAGGGAAAAAATAGGAATACATTTTAATTCCTAGAGAATCTGTGCCTGAAAGAAGAAATTCTAAAAATAATTGATTAACAAGACACTCTTTCTCCTACTAATTCTTATGCAAGCAAATTACCAATGCTTAAAAAAAACCACAACAAAAACCCAAACCCTCCAACACTTACTAATGCATACTGGCAGGAACATACACCAAAAAGAAAATCAAATCAGGTTTTCAGGAAACGTTCATGTCCAAAACCAGACTACCTTCAAATTTTAAGATTATATCAAATGAAATTTTTTAAATTACATCTATGAAGTAAACCCAGTTTAAAGCTGAGTCATAGCAGATCTGCAGGACGCATCATCCAAGTAAGGGTTAAGGAGCATGTTTCTATAAATCGTAGTAATTTTATTCTTTCTGACCTGTGCCCTTTTTTAGAACTACTGAATCTTAAGTGTACTGAATGGGGTGAGTATTTGTGCTTATTTTCAGCTCTGTTAATTGAGGAGGCTGTCTGTCCTTGCTTTAACCTACTTTCTCTGCTGAAGTCATTTTTGCCTCATAAGCCACATGGAGATTTGAGATGCAAAGCCAGTTTATTTCCACAGTGGTCCCACTTTGTTCAGAAATATTGCCAAAGGCTTATTTGGAAACTCTTCTCATAGGAAATAGGAACATTTGGTACTTTGCAAAGAGCATGAGGACTCAACTCAAAATAGAAAGTACAGTTACCAACCATAAGATGAGTATACTATCTCCCTTCAAATTTAACATTCAAGGAGAAAGCCCATTAAAACCCAAAAATATTAATATTCATCAGGTATTAAAATGTGGTGTGACTCTAACAATTGATATAACTCTTGGTTAATTGCTTGATAGTTATTATATATGACATTTTCTGATATGGACTTTACCAAATATTCTGTAGCAAAATGTAAAAGAAAATTACTATTTTTGTGTATAGTTTCATGCTGCACTTTATGCCTGAAAATGTGGAAGTCTTTTCACCATGATCAAAAAGAATGGGACATTCACAACTGAATATTTTGAAAAAAAAATCTCAAATTTTTACAAATCCATAAAAAGTGTGTGTTGATATGCTGGAATGCCTCCTGTTAAGCAGGATGCAGAGATGACTGATAGAAAGTGCCACCTGTATCCAGACATGTTTTTTGTGAGCACTCTTCATGATTGCTTTGTGCTTTCAAAATAAAACAGTGTCATTATTTTACGTGATCCTTCCCACAGCTAGAATGAAATCTACAGGACTCCTGGGAAGCAGACAGTTTTTTGTCAGTGTTCAACCGGAGTCATGGTGTCCCCAGAAGTTTCATGAAGTAGTTACTTTACCAGTAACAGGAGAGCAAAGAAGTATAACCGTACCAGCAGCTGAGCAGCTGAATTTCCTACGCTGGGTAGCTGGAAGGAACTGGCATGGCCACAGTGGTACAGGGAGGAGGCAGTGCTTGGGATTAGAATTTAACCTTGCAGGGGAAAATAAGAAATCTCTTCCTTGAGTGCAGTGGGTTTCTGCCCTTGAGAAGATCCCATCCATGCCATCATACAGTCCATTTTTATTTAGACCATATGGCAAATCTGTTCTGGTATTCCTATTAATGGTATTTTATTTCTTATTTATAGGAGGTCTTCGTCAAAACAATAATGCAATTAGTTTGGTGTTACTCCATTAGCAGTGCCCTGGTGCTTGCAGATCTTCTGACCTGCAGGCCATAATGGTAACTAAATCATCAAATAACAATGAAGTATTCTAGATCCTAAAGTTGCTATATCGCAGCCCTTTGGAGAAATACAGCCATATGCTATAGGAAAACCAGTGCCCGTTTCTAGCACAAGCAACACCAAGATACAAATCACATCACACAGAGTCACAATTAATTAAGTCAGGCACCTACTGTTTGCCTATAGTTTGCAGTAGCTATTAATTTGAAGGTCTGCTACAGCGCTAAGAAAAGATAATTAACAAATGTAGCACTTCATGACGTGATGAACGCATTTCTAAAGGGGCTTGTTATGGTGACTTCTGGATAACACTGCTCTTGGTAAAATTTTAGACAATATAACGTAGTAGTTTAAAGGGAAAAAAATGTTAACAGATCTCACATCTGCCTCTAAGTAAAGCAGAAAAAGGCCACTGTTGAATATACAGTGTGCAAAACCACACTACAACTGGTAAAACTATCAAAGGAGCATCAACATTTTGGCATTTGTTTTCATTATTTTGAATATGTCATTTTGCCAACTTCTGTGAAATTGTTTTTTAAATATATACATTTTTAAACATGACAGAAACGCTGTATTTTGTTTAAAATTGTATTGAATTACATACATGCTGTCACTGTCACTCCAAAGTCATAGTTTTTATCTGTTTAGTGCATCTCTATTTATTGACTGAAATACCTTCTTTTCTAGATTGAAGTGCTAACCTTTCCATTACACACCACCAGAAGAAGCTTTGATCTACAAAAGAAAAGATAGTATTCTCGGTAGGACTAAGGAACAATTGCTACTATATGAACTACGATTAAAAATATTAAAATGAGAGACAGGAGACAGCATTAAGGCTCTGTGAGGATTTAGACCAGCTACAGTCACAAGTCAGGGAATATCCTTGGATCACTTTCACCCTGAACACAAATGTTGATCTCACATAGTGAAGAGCTGCTCTTTAATATAACTAAAATGTATCACTTCCACTAAAAGAATATTGGCAACACATTTTATACAAAACCTAATACTTACTGCAACACTAGCTGGCTGTTACAGAGGAATTAAATATTTTAATACAAATATGCTTAAGTTTAGAATTTAATTGTTACTTTTCTTTTTACTATACTCTCCTGACTTTATTTTTTTCAATTATGTTACTGTCCTGTATATAATAAATTTCTTAGTTAAGAGGGCCACGAAAATGATCCGAGGGCTGGAGCACCTCTCCTACGAGGACAGGCTGAGAGAGTTGGGGTTGTTCAGCCTGAAGAAGAGAAGGCTGCAGGGAGACCTTATTGCGGCCTTCCGGTACTTAAAGGGGGACTACAGGAAAGATGGCAACAATCTCTTTAGCAAGGCCTGTTGTGACAGGACAAGGGGTAATGGTTTTAAACTAAAGGAGGGTAGATTTAGACTGGATATAAGGGAGTAATTTTTTACAATAAGGGTGGTGAAGCGCTGGAACGGGTTGCCCAGAGAGGTAGTGGAGGCCCCATCCCTAGAAACATTCAAGGTCAGGTTGGACGGGGCTCTGGACAACCTGATCTCATTGAAGATGTCCCTGCTCACTGCAGGGGGGTTGGACTAGATGGCCTCTAAAGGTCCCTTCCAAACCAAACCATTCTATGATTCTTTGTGAAATACTTCAGGGGGTCTTCCCAGCATTCTTACTGTGTTTAAACTCTGAAAAAAATATTTTCAAACAACCTCATAAGTCTTTAAATCTCTATTGATATGAACTCACATAGCTAGATATGCTGCAGGATCCAGGAGCTCCAAAAGGTGCTCAATGTTCTGCCAATATCTGGATGTTCTGTCATGACATCAGGACCATAAGATTTATCAAGAAATTGAAGAAATTCAGAAGTAATTAATACACAGGTTTTTAATGTTACAGGTCCACTAAACATAAGGCAAACTGTATACAGTCGTGCCCTTTCCAGTACATTATGATATACCATCTGTCCTGATGTATTTATGCTTTAATCTCACATGAGATTCATTGCAAGCAGTCACTAGCTCCAGTCAGACAGTACCTTTCCCACTGCATTACCAAAGAAATGAAAGATGGACACAAGCTCCGAATGCCAGTTCAGTAGCAGAGAAATAGTTATACTAACTTGTCCTTTAGTTAAAGGCTTCAGTGGCTGCTTCTGCTCAATGAAATAATCATAAAAATACAGCAGAAAAGTGACAGAAGGAAAAGGGGACTATTTTTTTTTCTTCTAACTGTTGTGAAAGATAAACTATGAGAAGAACACATATTTTCCATTTCTAGTTTGGAAAAGCAAAGTTGAAGAATGGTCTAACCATCTAGCCACACTTTTAGAAGCATGTAACAATTAATTCATTGTTCCTTAATACAGGACAAAATTTAGGTGAAATTTCCAGTATGGATGGAATATTCTTGTTTCTGATATCTTTACAGTCATGTTCCCTTTTTATTTAAAGAGTAAAATTTCAGGAAAATTATATATCAAGATTTCATTAAGAGAAGGATTACATCACGTAAGCTTTGCACACTTAGCGCAGAATGTGGACACAATCCCCCAAACCACTAAGCAGTGCATTACGCTGTACAATCACCAGTTTAATGCAGGCAGGTCAAAAGAAAAGTGCATTCATCATATCCTGTCCCACGGTTTTTGGGCACAAACCTGCCTTCTGGCACTGAGCGTTGTGTCCGCATGAGGGGGCTCTACTGTCCCAGCTCTGCAGAAAAGCAGAGATTTTTTTTTTTTTCTTTAAAGGCCAGGATGTAAAAAATACTTCATAGAGGTTAAATAAAAATCAGCACAAAGAAACAAAAACATAATTGAAAGGGGTTTAGTTGCTAAGAAAGGATTTTAGTTGCTAAATAAGCTAAGGCTGCCAAATGATGACGCAGTTCAATTCATGGTATAGCCTCAAAATTTTAGACAGACTTATTCTAACTTCAGGGGGCTGGCTGTTGAGTAACACTTTGGTTTATGAACTCTCATCGCTGTGGAAAATGAATCGGCGTTCTTCTGCAGTGTATAAGTATGACGTGAAACTAAGGACAGGAGAACACCAGTTCACACAGACCAGAGTGACCAGTACCTACAGCACTACCTCTGGCTTCAATCCCTACCACTAAATAGGAATGACTTCAAACAAACAAACAAACATTAACAACATTAATGAGCAAAGCCTGAGAGTAAAAAAAGATATTTTTAAATGCCATTCTGCATTTGCTTTGCCCTCCTGTTCTGAATAATATGCTTACTCTGTGTATTACTTTGAGGGTAGAAGGTGCCTGAAGGGACAGGAATTGTTTCCAGTTGTAGAAGCTGGTCGAAGAACAGCATTGCCACAAAATTAAAAGACAGGAAATCCTAGCATACAGACTAGGAACCTGCTTTAAATAGGAGCCGAGCAGATTTTTGACTACTATGAGAAGCAGCTGAGAGACTGTAATTAAAAATAATAGGAAACATATATGACGTGTTTTCACACAGTGAAAATTGTGTGGAAGTTCCACATATGATCATCCCTACCCACTGAGCTCATGGGGATAGCTTTGCTTTGATGAGGTTTCCAAACAAGCCAGGAGTCTGCTGGCGGTTTCTTGGAAAAAATAAAATTTGCGATGGAGTGTCATGAATGTCACCCATCTGTGGTACTAAAATGAGTTAATATTGTAAATCCACGATCTTCTAGCATTTATTAAAATGTAACAGTGACAGGACTTCACAGCACAGATAGTAGATCCCTCTGAAACAGCAGAATATACGTGATGTAAGAGCTTCTTTCTTTCTCTCTCTCTCACACATGTTGCTTCTTAAAACCCTGTAGCAGAGCTTACTGCTGCCACAAAAAGGGTAGCAGAAGGGATTTCATGGCCATGTCACACTCCACTTCTGAACAAGTTCAGCTTTGTTGTTTCAGACCTCCTTTGCTGGCTAGGCTCAGCTCACTTAACTGACCTCGTACTGAAAATGCAGAGGATGCGATTTCTTCTGTCAGCTGAGGTGTGGAGTAATGTCCTATGGCTGGCGCATTGTAACAGCTATCCGGAAATACAGTTTGAGCTTTGCACAAAATTTTAATTCTACAGCATGCTAAAGGTCATACTGATTAACTGGAATGGGAATTAGTTGTGTATAAATGCCTTACTCCTAATAAAGCAGGCAGGGAAACCAGTCTCCAGTCCATCATTCTGTGATTAATTAATGAAGCAATATTAACTGCAAAGAATCAGGTACCAGAATAAGGTATTGGAGCAACTATCATTGCTCTTCCAGGAATATGAGGCACTTCCACTGAGCTTCTGGATACAAACCTTTACTGCTCATTTGCAGAAGCCTGGGAGTTGATGGAGCTACAGCTGCTTATGCCAGGAAAGGTACCAGTCCAGCAAGCGCAGCATGTGGATGATTTTTAACTTGTATCATTTCAAGCACAATGACAAAAACCGCCATGGGAAAACAACATGACTAAAACTATGTTTCCAGTGGCTTACTAATGGAGTATTCATGCACAACATTAAGCTGATGAATATGAATTTGTTGGACACATTATCCTTTCTCCCTTTGTGCAGGTTTCAAAGATTATAATTATGTTTGGTTTTAATTGCTATTAGTCTCAGCTGAACTGTCACTGCTTTCAGCTTTTTCAGTATGTAGAAATTTATATTTTAAATTTGCCTTATCTGAAGGCATAACTTCTCGTGTTGATTTAATTTTGTATGAATTGGGTGTTGTTGTATCTTAAGGTCTGATCTATCATTGCGCTCACTTAAAAAAAGGGGAAGCATTCTTTGTTGATTATTGCTGTCCTAAACATACATAAAGCTACTTGACATGAGTTAATTCAGATACCAGAAATGATGTGATCCTGCTAGCCCAGCCATAGCACTGTGCTGACCTAATGAAACAAGGCATATCAGACAGCACAGGTTTCTATTTAGTGTGGCTATATGGTTTCTGGTACCAGAACTAGTTCATTTAGAGCTAACTTAGCTCAGGTATCTCCACTCCACTTGCACTGTGCAGAAGACGTGCCCTGAGATAACTCAGAAATATATATATAAAGCCATGTGAAAGTAATCTCCAAAGAGCTCTAGTTAGAGCACTCTCATGCAGTTTATTCCAGTATGTGTTTGTTTAATAATGTTCATGAGTTACTCTTGCTTTTACTGAAACTGGGGGGGTCAAGTTTCAGAACAGGGTTGAACAGAGTTCTGCCATGCTCTCACTGGTTCCACTGGGTGAAGGTGCTGTTTCCTGAGGACATGCTCTTCGCATGTGGGGGCAGCTCTGTGAGATCACTGGGGTTGCTTGTGCATACATGTAGGACTGATGATTGAGATTGAGCATACACTTCTTCGGGGCTTTTTTTTGCTTCTTTGTTTCTTGTGTGGTTTTGTCTTTGGTTTTTTGGTTTGTTTTTGTTTTGTTTTGTTTTGTTTTCCAGACTCCATAATCATGCTCCGTTCCAACTGCCAGAATTTACTTCAGACTGAGATAGATATAAGAGATCCCAGCCATCTCTTACACTTACAGTCAAGCTGCATGACTCCATGACTCCTGCAGGGTGATTAGGATTGCTACAGTTAGATGCTTCATCCACCACAACCACAGAGACCTGAGTGCTTCCCAGGCAATTAAGAAGATGCACATGCTGAACAAGAAGCTGTGCAAGACACACCAAGCAAGAGGATGCACCTGAATTCCTCCTGCTCTCTAGAAGTCAGAAACCAGAGTTATGGCTCTACGTCAGACTCTGTATATTTGCGATCTTGAGTGTAGTAGATTCAAAAAGGCTGGTCTGGGGTGTTTGACCTGCACTGCTGTCTACTCCTTAAAGCATTCACTCGGGAAGTGGAGGCTTTGGACATGCATGTCTTTTCACCCTCACAGAATTAAAACTTATATCTCTTAAAGCACATCACCAAACCACAAGACCAGACCCACTATAAAACTGAAGGTATTCTCCATTCACCCTGTTGAGGAATAAAATGTAAGGGTGACACACTGCAGAAAAGCGACTGCAAGATGAGCAGATCAGTGAGAAGAAACGAGCAGAAGGGAGCTTCACTCCATAATCCAATAGTAAAAGCATTAACTTAGAAAAAGACAAAGGGAAAGCCTCACTTCACTGCTTCTGTTCAGTATTAAACTACCCTTTCCCTTTCTTGTTCAATGAATCCCACCTTCCCAGCCCCTGCTCTGCTTTCCACATTTAAGCAGAGAAACTGAAGAGTGTAATTTATGTCACCCTGTGTTACTCAGATGCTTTCCAAACATAAACTCGTTTCTCAGGGGTAATCAGTTGTCTCCTGGTGAAGGCACCTCGAAGCAGACTGTTTATTTCCCATCCCTGTCCTCAGACTCCCTCTGAGGGGAATGCTCAGCTGTCTGTGTTTGCTCTCTCCTAGGGCATTTGGAGGGACAGCCTGAGTGACGGTACATGCGCCATCAGCCACAGGATGTCCTTCTCATGAGATGCTGCTGCCACATTGATGCCACATGCCTTTTTATTTGATGACACCTGTTTACACAGTATGAGTCAGGAAAAAGATTATTTTCACAGCAGAATGGGAAACCATAGAGCGTTCACGGGCAGGCAATGTTGTATTTGCAGTGTGTCTGCGGAATATCTAGTGAAAGCATTTAACAACTCATATTGTCCGAATCTGTATAACCATCCAGATACATGCTGGTTTCAGTCTCCTGTGTAAGTGCCACAGTTGCAAATCATTTTGAAAGCTAAAGAAATAAAATTCTGTAGTTAAAACATAAGTATAAGCAGAAAAAAATTCAGATACTTTTCCCAATTATTACTACTTAACATATCCTATCTCTGTGTTTGTTTTGATTAGGGATTCCTTCCTTTATTGATTATTCTTAGTATTGCAAAGTAAATGAGTTGACTTCTATGACTTTGTAAGTAAAAATACCTATTAACTCTGGAGCTCTGGAGCAGAATATTTTTATTGGGTATGATGCATAATTTTACGGCAGCACTACTTGCATTTGGAAAAGTTTGAGAACAGGCATGTACTCATTTTTTAAACACTTAAGTGCTTGAGAGCAAAGACTGGTATCTTAGTTGAAACCAAAGTGGTTTTGAGCTAAAATGCTGCATAGCATACACAATCATCTCAGTCATGGGCTGATGCTCCCCTTCTCTCTTCCGTGGGATCATAGTCTTGGACAGAAGAGCAGGGCAGACAGCTTAAATCTTGGTGGCTAAGTCTTAAACTGCTGCACCAGCTTAACCAGACTTAGCCTGTCAAATCATGAATGTCCCCCACTCACTATGTTGGGACTTTTTGGTGAGCACTGAGGATTTAAGCCTGTAATACTTGTTGCAATGAAAGCAGTGTTACAGGTGTGTTACATGATGTGACAAAACAGAAGTTCAGTAAAGAATAAATAGGTTGATGTAAGACCCTAGACAAAGAAAGAAGAAAAAACTTGTAATATTTTCCAACCTTGAGAAAGTTTTATTAAATTCAGTTGATAGTTTTAAAAATGAACATTACCAGAAGATATTTTTTAAAAAAAACCTAAAAATATTATTGCATTGCATTCATACAGTTTTATCTACAGAAGAAAAAAAAACACAAAAATTGTGATTAAATGTAAACTAGATCTCAAAACCCCCAACACACCCCAGGAAGCTGTGTTTTATGCATTTTTCTACAAAAGGGTTCTCTGAATAGCGACAAAGATTAGGAATTAGCTCAATGTATCGCAGCAAGTCATTGGCAAAACTGGAAAAACAACTCAGGAGTCCTGAACAGAAATTACACAGTCAAGGAGAAAACAAGCTATTCCATTCCCACAGCCAGGAATGTGGTATCATTAAGGATCAGAGGAATACATAATTTAAGAACATTTAGGGAAGAAACGGGGGTGGGGGTGGGTGGGCGGGTGGGGGTGTTTAAAGCCAGGTCGTTTCCCTGAGCAGGGTATGAGAAACAAGCCTTTATAAAGCAGGAAGCTGGATTCCTGCTTGAACAAAACCGGAGAAATACGCATGATTCTTTGTCTTGTGTCCTTCTTCTGCCTGCACAGAGCAGTTAAACGAAAGAGTAGCTATAAAAAATACAAGTCATCTGACCTAAAGAGAAAAGAGAGCTGAAGAGTGTTTGATTGTTTCAACACTGAAAGAAAAAATGGAGCTCTGAATGCTTCAGGAGCTCTCAGGGCAAGGTGCAAGGCCAAGCCGTTGCCCGTTCAAGTTAGTTGAGACACGGAAGTATCCACGAAGGACCCTGACTCAAGTGTAATCTTAGAAATGTATTTATTGCTTCAGCAACAGTTTCTATTATTGAAGTTATATAGTTTAATAGAATAAAATTAGTCTTCTACCTACCTAATATTTTATCTAATTAAGAAAAACCCCAAAACAAAATAAACAGCTCCAGGTAACCTGGTAAGTATAATATGAGAGTAAAGTTCTTTCACAGGTGGTAAACTGAAAATCTTTGTAGAACTGGGGCACACATTTCATTCCTTGTTGTAAGAACAGGTTTAGGATCTAGCGATTCCCTCCGTAAGACCTGCAATCTCTCGTGGCAGGCAATAAGCAGCATTCCTCTGAAAGCAGTACAAGCAGTGCCAAACACCGTGTTGCCAAGAATCACACCTTCAGAGAGCAGAAACCGGAGCTGCTCTTCAGAAGCCATTCTTAATTGAAAGTTTACAACCGAAAAAGCAAAGGTCAAGCAGGCAGTATGACAAAAGTACTGCAGTGGGAAAGCCAGTGACAGGTAAGAAGGAGGGAGGAAAAGAAAGGCACTGATGTTGCAGGAAATGATATGCTTTGCAAATCAGGAAGAAGCATATCTAGAAATGATCAGGAATTTGGCTTGTAGGCTCTAAAACTGTAGTAAATAACCTCTCAGACATGAGTTTGAGCCAAATTTCTCTCCTTTTATATTAAAAGGAGATGTATCTGCATTTTGAATATGGCTGTCATTACTACTAGTGACCCTACTAAAACAGAGATGTACATGTCCAAAAGAAAAGTAAGAGGCAGCATCGCTTTTGGAATGCAAAGAACAGATGACAGCAGAAGCAAAACAAATATTGTGGTTTCATAATAATACACTGAAACAGTTATTTGATTATGTACTTCATCTATTCTCCCCTTTACATATTTTGTAAGCCAGCCAAGCCAACTAGATGTGGTCATGAAAACCAAAGCACCAGTGACAATGGACTCTTAATGGCATCCATTTACTTTTGCAGAATGAAATGCTGGACCTGAATTTTAGCTATATGGTATGACTACATGAAAGTTATCATGATTAAAATGTTTTCTTATATTTGAATTAAAAAAATCCCAGATTTATATTTACTAATATATACTCAATGTGAGCATAAATGTTGGGGAGGAATGGTTCTTTTAAATTATAGCATTTCAGAACATCTGGTTATGTGATATAATGTCCTAATGTCACTGGTAATCATCTGCATGACAGAACCTGGTGGTAGAATCAAGCCCTATTTAAAATGAAGCATAATTACAGTAAATTTGCAAGCTATATAACTAAGCCTATCCTTTACCCTCAGAAAATATGCAAGTCAAACATAAAAAAAAAAAATTCCACAAGCAATTAAGCAATAAGGCCCCAGTCAAAGTCATCACACTAAGCCCATGCTGTTTACAAGTTCACAGCAGTTAGGCTCCAGGTCTGCAAATTCGCCAGCCCCATGCTTCACTTCAAGCAAGAATTGGATACAGAGGATGTTGTAGTCCTGAATTTGCAAAGCAATCCACAAGGCACAATAAGGAGGCGGTTTGTACCACTGGGATTTAAAAACATTTTGTTTCAGTACAAATAGCCTTGCCCCAAGAGAATTCTCGCAAAATAAATACTGTATTTCCATATTGATGAGAACGAATAAAATGTGAAGTGTTAAACATGTAAGCACAACTAAATTTTTAATACTCTCATCTAGTGCTGTATATGCATGTATTTAAGCAATGACAAATCTTTAAGAGCATGTACAAATTACAGTTTCCTTGTTATTAAGAGTAATAAATACCCCCATCCTTTCAGTAGCTACCTTTTTTTAATCAACATCTTAATCCTGCAAAAGCAGAAGCCTTGTATCATTTCCTCAATGAGAACTGACGCACATCGGTATACATCAAGCACTAACAGAAGAATAAGACTGCTGAATAATAAAGGAAGCAAATCGGTGTCCTGAAAGGTCATTTAAAAAATGTAGCCTATTCCAGTAATTGCATGTAAGCATGAGCTGTTGTAAACAAGAAAAACATTCTGGGATTTGTGACAGTAAATATTTTTTAGAAAGTAGCAAGAAGATACTGAGAACTATGCTTTCCAAAAAAGTGTGCAGCTTAAAATTTGTAGCCTAAGCAATAAATATTACAGAATAAGTCAATGGAAGATTTTCAATAACTCTGTATCGAAGGGATTTTCTTCAAAAATTAAGCACTGAATAGGACTTCTACTTTACTTGAGTTTTCTAACAGAACTTTGAGTCATAAATTTCAACATTTAGTATTTTTTTTTAAATTAAATATCTTCATTTTGCTTTCTTTATGTCACCATTTTGATTTCACTGTTTATTCTGTGTGTTGTGCTATATTGAATTCACTGGTTTTCTACAATGTTTCAATAACATTTTCCTATTGTTTCAGGAAATAATGCATCTCTCCTTTTTTCCCAATGCATACTGTTTCTCCATACTGTTGTTGTCTGGTGTGTGAGACTGGCCAGCATCACAACACAAAGAGGAGAGCAAGCCTTTAGGCCCCTCTTAGTCATTCTGCACCTAAAGTGAGTGGTGCAGCTATCTGGTCCCTTCTTGCTTTACAAAATGCTAGGCAAGACCTGAGTTTTGCAGGTTTTAGGACCACAGTCACTAAAAACTTACTCAGATTGGCTCACCAACCTGGAGGACCAAGGCAGTGCATCAGGACTACAAAACCTGTGGCAGAGGAAGGCTACATGACCCTAGGCACAACCAGGAGTCCCCCAGCTCCTGGGCCCCAGACTTGGCCACCTGGGCTGCCCCTGGGCCTTGAGACAGGGCAAGGACTCTACAGCACTGGGGAGGACACCTCCCTCTTGACAGCTACCTAGTTGCAAGAAAGTAAAGGAGCCATTTTCCCACTGCCGCGACTGGAGTACATGATCGAGGGTGCAGGTCTCACAAGAGGGGAAGGGGGAAAAAGAATAAGACATGTAAAATGGTGGGCTTTCATCCCCTGGTCCTTGCAGGGATGCTGCAGGCAAATACCTGCCACTCCTGGGAAACAATCTTGTGGATTGGTCTATGAATATCACACTTGAGCAAATTTAAGCTGTGGGAGGAATGCAAAGAATGCATTAGCAGATAACACCATATTTTTGGCTGTGAGTCAGCATAAGGACAACATACACTACAGCTCATCAGAATTACTCTGCTGTTGATGCATTTCTCCCTTTTGTTTGAAAGGGGAAATTGTGAGCAGCGTTTTTCCAGCACCTTCTCCCCCTCAGCAAATACTGTATGCCACTACATGTGCATGCACAGGGACTTGCACGTGGGTGCTGGCGGGCTGCAGTGCAGTGGCTTGGTTACAGATGTCCCCGCAGAAACCACCTGGCTCTTGGCTGAATTAATGCCTTTCTGACTCTGATCTGCTGTGTCCTCTAACAGTTTATTTTCATGATCTCACAAGAGCTGAAAATGAACAGTAAACATTTTAAGACCTTACACAGCATCTTCTTTTTTTTTTCTCCCTATGTATTTAATTACTTTCCACAATCCAAACACATTTGTGCCTATAATAAGCCACAGGACCTCTGTTAGCATGAATCGGTGGTACTCAATTACTTCAAACTTCTAGAGGCAAAAAACCCCCCCTCTAATAAGCGGGTATCCTAACAGTATTGTAACTCTCAACATGGTATAACATATTGTGTGTGTCCTGGACATATTTCAAGTAACGTTTAATCAGCAGCTTATGTGTAAGTGACAGAATTGCATGCTACAGGCGTTATTCAAGGTGCAGGTGTCGTGAATTGACTCAGTAAATTCACTAAACTTTACAGAGATGCTGGAATATTTTGGACAGCTTTTCCTTGAGGGAAGCGAGTGCAATGCTTGTTTGCCATTACGTATATTTCTGACAGGAACCTCGTATATTTGGTAGCAATGGGTTGTTTTTTCTGAGATGCCTTCACCTAAGAAGTTGGCAGGAGAGAAGCGCAGGCTGAACTGAAAAGAGCAATACACCTGCTACAGAGCTACTCACTTAGGGGTCACTCTAGCGACTTATTTCCCGCTGGGTTTGTTTTTTGTTTTGTGGTTTTTTTTTTCCCCTGCAACAACCGCTACAAACACTTTTACAGCACAGACGAGGCCCACAACATGGCGGCCGGGCCGGATGACCGCCGCTGCCGCTGCCGAACTGCGCGTGCCGCCGGCCGGCCGGCCGGAACCTCGCGCTTCCCCTGCGCGGCTCGCGCCGCCGCCGAGCGCCGCCGCTGGGCGGAGCCCGAGCTCAGCGCGCTCATTGTGCGCCGTGTTCCGCCGGAAGTGACGGCGTGTGCGGCCGTGCGCGGCGGCGGGCGGTAGGTGCGGGTCTCGGTGGGCCGCGGCCCTCCGCGGTGCCGGGCGGTGGGCTGCCTTTCGTTCTCCCCGCCCGCCCTTCCCCCGGGGGTGCGGGAGCCCACGGCCGCCGCTCGCCGGCCGGGTCCGCCCGCGGGTGGGGTGGTCGCGGCCTGCTCTCTGGGGTCGCAGCTGGGCAGCGGGCGGCGGACCTCAGTGGGCCGGGCGGTGGCGCAGCCCCGCGGAGAGCCCGCGGCCGGGGCCGGGCGCCCCGTGGTCGGGCCTGTGAGCAGGGCCTCGGCACCCCCCGGCGCGGCCTGGCCGCCGAGGCTCGCGGCTGGCTGCGCCGAGCGGTCGCGGCGGGGGTGCGGGTGAGCGCCCGGCTGCCCTTTTGCAGCCTTTATCTCCTACGGGAGGTGATGTGTAACCCTGAAGGGTCTGACTAGTTTTGAGGGGGGACGGGACGGGACGGGACGGGATGGGACGGCGTTTGTCTTGTTTTAAGGAGTTACGCAAGCGTAGCTTTAAGGGACAAATTAAAGCCGCAGGTTCCGGCACTGTGCGCAGTAGAAAGTTTTTGATTGTCTTCTGTGTGCTATAGATGAAATTATTTTCATATGCTGAACTCCACCTTGGATTGTCTCATTGCTGCGCGTTCAGAACGTCTTAAAAAGTAGGAAGTCAAGATGAAGAGCAGGGTGACACAAGTAAATGTAAGTGTTCTTAAGCCTAAATGGTGGGGTTTGATTATTCCCTTATTACTGGTGCTTAGGTTTGCAGTTGATGCTGTTTTAAATAAAATTCCCTGAATGTAAAGCAAACAATATCCATAATTGACAGCAGCTGTTTACAAGAAAAATAGTGCTATGAAGTCAGTGAATTACTGTTGTTTCTAATGCTTGGTGTCCTAACAATGGAAGTTCTGAAGACTATTAGCATATAATGATAAAGTAATTGGTGAAAATGAATGAATGAATGGTGGCTCAACAAAGAACATAAGCATGTGGAGGAATGGAGAAAAGAGGTGTTGAAAAATTAACAGTGATGTTAAAAGATAAAGAGGCAGGAAGTAGCAGTTAATGTGGCAACTGTATTTCTTACTATGAAAGTTAAAGCTTTTCTTTTTAAAAGCTGTGTGGTACATTTCTGAATGGATGGGGATGATTTTTAGGAATGCAAGAAGAAAAAATTGGGTTTAAAATTACTCTCCTAAAATGATGGTTTAGAAACGCCACATTTGTGAAGTGCACTAAATTTTGGACAGGTTAGCAGAGCAATACTCTTCTGATACACTGTCTCAAACGCATGGTGTTTCTCTGTCTGTGTTTCTAGAGTTCAACATAGAGTTCTTTGCTCTTTTGATTCCAACTTTTTTCTCAATGAAGTGGTTTTTAATAGGGATGCTTGAGAGATAGTTTATCTTCTTGTATCTTCTCAATCTGGTGGTTATAGTAGTGCTCCCTCATCAGCCAAAATAAGCCAGTTAGCAAAAGCACACTGTTTGGACACCTTCCATTAATAATTTTGACCAAAATGGACAAGGAAGAAGACTGACTTGTGGTAGAAAGCCTGGTCATAAAGAGCTGAGGGTGACGAGTTCTTCAGCAAACAGAGCTCCTTTTGCAAGGAGACATGAGAACTGCCAAATACAGAGACATCTGTAACAGTTTTATTTCTGTGAGCACTTGTCTTTTGGGTCTGCTTGGGTCTGCTTGGGCAAAGGCAGATGATGTACAACTCATGAGACTGGATTGTCCTAAAAAGACCCACCTGCTAAGTATTACAGTAACTGTTCTGTGTTCTTCAAATATTTTTATTACCAGTTTCTTGGAAACTTAGGATACAGTCTTGCATTATATTATTTTGGGAAAAAACCCAACAACTTAAGGACTTTTTTTAACCCTGAATTATTTCAGTGGTCTGCTATATGGTATAGTCCCACAAATGAGTATTGAAAGGGGAAGAAAACCGTGGTGAAAATATGGGCATTTCTTGTACTGTCTTTGCCATCAAAGATAATGTTACTCTGGAATTAAATTATCAGATGGATGTTCTTCTGTAGGGATGCATACTAACAGTAAATGATGCAGTGCATTTGTTTTGTACCATTGTCTTGGTTCAGGCAAGATAATACTGTTAAAATAATAATTTTATCACAGCATTAGAAATGGACGCTAGAGAAGACTACATTCTAGGATATGTTATAGTGGCCTCAGAAATAAAAATTATATATATTTTACATGCACGTACATAAATACACACCAATTTGAATGATAGTAAGTCAGGCTCATCGGTCTGTTGATGGGATGACGCTCATAATCTTTGTGTTGCTATTATTTCTTTAGGAAGCCTCAGTCAATGTTGATTTTACTTGCACAGCTCATTGTAAATGCCACACTTGCCATTTAGTAAAGGTACTTTTCTTTCTAATTAAGTTTTTGGAGATCATTGGGTATAACTGTCCATCAGGGTCTGCTTATGAAGGAGGTGTCATTGTATTCTACTAACCAACAGTTTGAACTGGTTCTTTGGTGGGGCAAAAACTAGTGTGCCAGCATGTTAACAGATAGAATGCCATTTCAACAAATGAGATGAATATTTCTGCAAAAAGTTCAGTCAAGGTGCATAAGCAAGTCCTTGTGTTGAGTTTCTGCATCAAGGTGAAGCATTACCTGTTTCATGGCTGATCACTGGCTGATAACATGAGATTGTGGTTCTGAAAAATCATAATATTTTAAGGGAAGAGAGGACCCTTACAAGGAAAGTATAGAGGTCATAAAAGCTGTTTCTTAGCAGTACCAAAGTAGTTTTGAAACATGTTGATAAGGTCAGTATCTTTCTATGTGTGTTGTAGATGCTGTCATACTCCGATTTTTGTGTATGACTCCATAATTCTATATGTCTGTGGTCTGGTTCAGACCACAGAATTTGCTGTGAACTACTTAAGTGGTTCACACTTAAACACTCCTACAAACTTATATTTCAAAAATCTAGAATTAAATTTACTTCCAGGATCTGTCAAGTGGAACAGCGTAACTTAGATGTTTATAAAGTATGAAGCTAGGAATGACTCATGAGAAAATAAATCATGGTTTAGTAAAAAGGAGGAAGGTAAGGAAAAATCATGCAATAAAGGCAATCTTTAGGAGAGAGGAAAGACACTCTTCAAACAAGTGGTAGAATTCTGTTAATGGTATTGCTTGTGGGGCAACAAAGTGTAAAATGGTGTATGGAAGAAGGAAGCAGAAAAGGCAGACTGAAGGTCCATATATTCTAGTTTCCAGCAGTAATCGATAGCAGATGCCTTGAAAAATTTAGGAACAGGGCAACCATAAAAAGTACTTGCCCACGTACTCTCCCAGTCTCTGCCTATTTGCCACTTCCTGAGCCAGATAACTTCTTTGGTAACCCGTGTGAATTTTTCTTCAGTGCTTGTCCAGTCTCTTGAAGCCATGTAAGCATTTGGCACCTGCAGCATCTTGTAGCAGGGAGTCTAGCTGCTTAACTACTTGTTATTTAGAACCATCTCTCCTTGTCATAACTAACTGCCGTGAGCTTTATTTGATGTCCCTTACTTCGTGTGAAGGTGTAGGGAATATGGAATGCTTTGATCTCAAGATCTGTGTGCTCACAGTAATTAACATATAATGTTGGAGCTTGATTTTTGTGTTTTCTTAAAGCATGGTTCCAGTTACGAAAGGAAGGAAGACTACAGTTCACGCCAAAGAAGTTTGTCTCCAGAGGACAGGTAGAATGATTGATTTTTTTTCATACCCTCCAATTCTGTATACGTACCTCGCATAGTGAGTTAGATAAGTTAAAAAAAATCAGGTTCTGTTTGTTTTTATATATTACCATAACCGAGTGGTGAAAAATAAGTGTAGGCTTAATAAAATACTTGAATGCCAATATAGCCATAATTAAGTAGATTTGTTATTAAAACCAAATCTTTAAAAACTCCTAATTTAAATTGTCACGGGACTTGAAAATGGAAATTAGATGCCAGCTTTTTGCTTGGATTCACATATTGCTGATACCACAATTGTCACTGTAGAGCAAGATTATTGATGTCAGCAGGAGGTGGAGAAATATCTTTTGAAGTGCAATCTACCAAGGCATGAGATGAACTGTTAACAGTTTATTTTTATTTTTATGTTTTAATTGGAATGAAACCTCTTGTACTAAGAACAATATAATTTTTTTCTAATAGTGTCTATTCTGTTTCATGTTACACAGGCAAAAGTAGGTGAAACGAATGCATAGGTTCTAAGGAATGCATAGTGCTGAATTTAGCTTTGGTATTTGATGTTATTACCATTTAGCATTTAATTTTAAGTTATAGGAGAAGCTTCCTTGTACAGTGCTTCTCTTGATTTTTGATTACTTTTTGCTGACAAAAAATTATTGGAAGAGGTGCATCTTCTATTTGAATGAAGTGTATATTGAAACTCAGGTTGCATAGTGGAACAGTTAGTGTATATATATGTAACATTGTATTGCAAGTAGATATTAATAGCATTGCTTTTCTAAGCCTGTTACTAAGAATTTTGTGTCTTGGGTTACAAGTAGGGATATAGAGCGTGACAGGTCTCCGTCTCCCAGAAAGAGAAGGTACTCTGATGACAGCAAATATGATCAGGAATATTCAAGAAGGGAATACTATGATGACAGAACTTCAGAAGGAAGGTGAGTATAGTATCAAACCCTTTCTTAATCAGTAATAAAATATTCATTTTAAAGAACACAATGTGACAACTTTTCATGAACCCTTGGGTGATTTTATTTTTTTAAGAAGGATGGAAAGGGGGAGAGAGAGACACCATGAGAAATGGGAGGAGAGAGAATCTGATCGAAGGAAGCAGAGAAGGTATTCATCACCTGATCGTAGGAGTCCAGAGAGGTCGACAGTCCAGAGCTCACTTGCTCATGATGAGACCACTTCAAAGAAGAAGAAAGAAGAAGTGGATCCCATCCTTACTCGCACAGGTGGTGCATATATTCCGCCTGCCAAGCTCAGGATGATGCAAGAGCAAATCACTGATAAAAACAGGTGAGTTGAAAGTAACATGTTAGAATGTTGACTGAAAAGCAAAATGCTAAAGGGTTTTAGTGAATGTTGGTGAAAATGGGATACCTTTTGAGGGCTGTGAACATTCTTTTGAAGGTATGTTTTTATCAGAGGAAAGGTAAGACAATCAGGTTGTGACTGTACCTGCTTCAAGTTGCAAATGGAAAAGTGGGTTACAGAACATAACCAGGGATTTTTTGGAATGTCTTAGAAAACTGAACGTACTGGGTTATACCATATCTGCAGAGAACTACATTTTGGTGTATCATGGTAGTTCAGCGATTTCCTAGTGGTTAAATGTATAATTGTGAACTAGTCTTCATATTTATGCAGTGAATATTTTCTTACCTATTTTACTTAGTACAACTCACATTCACGTTTTCATATATATATATATATATATATAAATCCACTCGGTGCTACGTCACATTTATGAACTAATGATTTGTGATACTTTTGTAATAGCTTGGCATATCAGAGGATGAGTTGGGAAGCCTTGAAGAAGTCAATCAATGGTCTTGTCAATAAAGTGAACGTTTCTAATATAGAAAATATCATTCATGAGCTCCTTCAGGAAAATATTGTTCGGGGAAGGTAAGTCTTAGTATTTCAAAAACAATTCTTTTGCTTTTTTGCTAATACATATACTGTTCATGTGTAGTCTATGGATGCTAGTCAGATTTTAAAATTAACTTTAGGCTATATTGTCATATGCAGAGTAGTCCCCTACTTGGGGAAGGGATTGGATGCTTGGAGGAATAAGAGTGCAACAGATGGTATAGATTTCCTTTTCTTAAAGGTTTTGCCTGTGCGTTTTACTTGAATGGCTTGCAATTTACAGGCATCTCTGTTTATTTAGTTTTGTATTCCGTGATTTTTTTTTTTTCTGTGGGACAAATAATATTTGTAGCAAGTATTTAGCAAAACAAGTTTTACTACAGTTATCTGGCTGGATTGTTTATTGTTGTAATGTAGAGAAAAGATTGTTATGCTACTTGAGCTCAGTACTAAGTCACGGTGACTGTGCAAGTGCTGTGTGATGAATTTCCTTGCTCTAATTTTGATGTCAATAGAGGTTAAATACGCTAGTCTAAACGAGCATCCGTTTCTTAGATTGGCTACTGTTTAAACAAACAAAGCTAAACCACCACCAGCAAAAAAACCTTCCGAACAAAATATCCAGAAATAATTCTGTTATATTTCACACAGATAGCAACACTTTTTTCTGTCACGATTGTTGTTATTTGAGGACGTTATAGCTAAGGAATGCATTACTTTCATGTATGTCATACCTGATGGGAAGATCAGAATCCTGCAAATAGCATAAAAATAACAGAAGAGAATTAAGCAAAATCTAGAGAGTAAGCAAGTAGTTCCAGAACGGGATTTCTGTTAAAAGTAATAATGAAGTCTCGAACAGTCTGTTATAGAACTACTTTTCACTTTCCTGCATTTCATGTCCCTGAAACTTAACTTTCACAGAAGCACTAATATTTCAGTTTAAAAATGAGCTTATTGAATGTTTTCAGAATACCCTTGTCTGTGGAAGTTTGTGTGTGGCTTATAAGCTTATAAACTTCAAAATAACGTAGATGGAAAATGACACCATTTCCCTTCTTACAGTTTTGACTTCCAAATTTGCACAAAGGTGCATATAAAAGTAATTACATGAAGGTTTACCTAGTTGTAGAGTGCTTTTCTGAGTTTTCTAACTAGAGGGTAAATAGGGTCTGAACTAGACCAGTTTCAGTTTTTAAGCGAGGAGTAACTAAGAGTTTCAAAAAAATATTCTGTCTGTGTGCACTGGTACGAAATGAGTTCTATTCCATTTGTCAGCTCCAAAGTAAGTAGGAATAAGGTCCTTATGCAGTTTGTACTTAGTACGATGTAGGAGGCTTTTTGGAAGACTTCAATAGACCACAGAGAGGATAGAGTTGGATAACAGTGTGCACTTGGAAGATTGACATTTGGAGGGCTTCCTCGCCCCTCACCCATTTGTAATGGAGTAGTACAGCAACAGTCAAATTCTATGTGTAAAGCATTAGAAAAAGTGAAACTGAGGCGGAGGGAAGTCTCAGATTCTTTTCAGA
Organism: Morus bassanus; assembly: GCA_031468815.1. Lineage (NCBI taxonomy): Eukaryota > Metazoa > Chordata > Aves > Suliformes > Sulidae > Morus > Morus bassanus. The sequence continues at coordinate 27,264,647 of CM062574.1, read as the reverse complement.
CTATATAGTCTTGATATAAACATAAGAGACACCATTAGTACAACAAAATAACTATATCTCATGAGCCCTGTGTTTACATTCATTTCAGCTCTAAGTAGTAGTCTCTTATAATCAGGTCTCAGTTCCAAAACAAAATTATTATGTTGAAAATATGCAGTTTCATTTGAGAAAAGCATTCAAAAGCATTACTTTGCCCATCCTGATTTTATTGAACATCCAGTTTTGTTATTCCTAGGTAGATCTTTATTGTTAGGGACCTTTTATGGAAAAAAAAATTTATTTCTTAGAAGTTTGTTTTGCTTCTTTATTATACTGGAACACAATTCTGTGTTTTTCATGGATAGTTGCAGGGCAGATTTTTTTTGGTCATAAATAGGATTTTGTTTTTTCAACTGAGGAAAAGACACAGCACAATCATACCAATTTCAAAGCTAAGAAGAGCCTGTGTTGGGGTAAAAAAGGGATAACTGCAGGATACAAGGTGGAGACTTTTTACATCCTTATTTTCAAATGTAGTTCTAATAGGAACAATATTTAAGAAAGGGTATGTTTAAGAATTTCTCGGCTCAGGCACACTTGGGCAACACATTTTGCAAAACTCCGTTTGTGGCATGATAAACAATGGCTTGAAAAGGACCATCTGGTATCTTCTAACTATTCCAACTGTACAATATTATTTTATGTGATATGTACTGAATAAAAACATTAAATGTTTTATTACCAGAAAAATCTTAAACTTATATAATTTTACAGGGGATTGCTGTCTAGATCTATTTTGCAAGCTCAGAGTGCCTCTCCAATTTTTACCCACGTTTATGCAGCTCTTGTGGCAATTATCAATTCAAAGTTTCCAAATATTGGTGAATTGATTCTCAAGAGGTTGATACTAAATTTTCGCAAAGGATATCGCAGAAATGATAAGGTATGCAAAATGCGAATAAGCAACATGATGAAACTTGTAATTCTTCTGTGTTAACCTTGTATCAAGTGTGTTCAAATTACATACTTCAAAGGAGCACAACCAATACCTGTGGGTTGGGACCTGTCAGTAATATGTTAAGTATAGTAGCAGTAGAGTGTCGTGAAAGCTCGGCAACCTATTCTGGGTTGGTACTGTGATAGTTTCTTTTTTTTTTTTCTTTTTTTTTTCTTAAAGTGTATAATGCTAATTGTGAACAGCTATCAATATTCCTAAATGGTTAGTTTCATGACTTGATTTGATTGTGAGAAGTACAAATCTTAGTAAGTAAATTTTTTCTTCCATATAAGATAGGTTTAAAATTTTCTATTTTATTTCTCTTGCAGCAACTCTGTCTGACATCTTCAAAGTTTGTTGCACATTTAATGAATCAGAATGTGGTATGTTACTTCATGTTTCTACTCAGTCCAAACCCCAAAGTATGGCTATTTCTTTAGTTTCAAGGCAGCAGTAGCTTAAGTGAAGATGCTCTCCCTGTTCTAAAGGTTTCTGAAAATCTGAGTTCAGGTTTCATTTTAATGCCTGCTGTAAGTTGTTAGGACCTTGTTAGAAAACATATTACTAATCGCCTATGCAGTTATCGTCACTTACTATTGCACTTATATTCCAAGACCTTCCCCAGACTTATAAATATGTTTGGGCTAGTATTCAGACAAATCTGAAGGCAAAGCAAGTTTCATCTGAGGCTCTGTCCCACAGATCTTAAACAGAGTTTTCTTGCAACACTGTCATCTGACTTAAACATCTGTGTAGGCAGAACTAGACTCAATTTCATCTATATCAAATTTGTACCCAGCTCTATGCCACTTTTTTATGTGTTAGAAATCAGGAACTCCAATTTAAATAATGGCGAGAAGCAGTGTTTCAGGAATGCATTGGGAATATACAGCATTTTGGTAAAGAGGAAACTAATACGATATGTGCCATTTGCTTATGCCTCATCCTGGAAGACCTGATTTTAATTATAGACACAATGCACTTAAAACTGGTTTCTATAATATAAGTGGTGTTCTGTTTGTTCTTAGAAATGCATTCAATTTTTTTTCTTAATGGCAAAATGTTTTTCATTGCTTGCTTGTTCATTTCAATAGCATAGCTGCATGAGCTACAAAGCTGGTGTAAATTGCATTTGAAATTTTGACTTCCTCTTAATTAGCTTTGTCCCACTATTGTTGCCTTGTGTGTGTGATTTAACAAGTGTGTTGTGGCATCCTCAAAGGCCAGACTGCTCCGCCAAGTAAGCCACTGTAATAATAGTGTAACATTGTACATTCTAATTCTTTACTGATGTTCCTTCCATAGGCTCATGAGGTTTTATGTTTGGAAATGCTCACTTTGCTTCTTGAAAGGCCTACTGATGACAGTATTGAAGTAGCAATTGGATTTATTAAAGAGAGTGGGCTCAAATTAACAGAAGTTTCTCCTAGAGGTATTAATGGTAAGTATAATTAGCCAGAAAAATTGTCTTTTTTGTGTTTGTATTAGTAAATCCTTTTCATATTTACATTTCTGTCTTTTTCCGAAGCAATCTTTGACCGTCTTCGACACATTCTGCACGAATCTAAAATTGATATGCGTGTTCAGTATATGATAGAAGTTATGTTTGCTGTACGGAAGGATGGCTTCAAGGATCATCCAATCATTCCAGAGGGATTAGATCTAGTGGAAGAGGAGGATCAGTTTACTCATATGTTGCCATTGGAAGATGACTACAACCCAGAGGATGTTCTTAGTAAGTTAGAAACGGAAGATAATTCCATGACTGCATTCCCCATGAAAACAAATTTATGATTAAATATTCATTGTTTTCTTCATTTTTTATTTTAAATAAAGATTCTCTTTTGTTCTAAAGATGTTTTCAAGATGGATCCGAACTTCATGGAAAATGAAGAGAAATACAAAATGCTGAAGAAAGGTAGGTGGTGTGTGTATACACGTTCTTTATATGTATTATATATATATTTTTATATATAATATTTCTATATTTACACACTTATTTATAGGGCGTTCACTTATCCAACTATTGTTACCAACCTTTATTATTTAACAGTGGGTGATAGTTGTGTCCCAGATAACTGTCTTTCAGTTCATCATAGACCTTTCCAGTGTATTCCTGCTATTTTCTTCAGTATTGTTTCTCCAGCTACGTTTTCATTTGGTTATGACATACCTGTTTTTTTTGGCTCTGCCACATTCTCTGCCTGAGATACCCTTTCACTCTTAGGTGTTGGATCAAGTGTATTTTGGTAATGAAACTACTGTGGCCTATATTCCTTTAATCTGAGATACTGCTCTTTCAGAAATTCTTGATGAAGGTGACAGTGAATCTGAAGCAGATCAAGAGGCTGGAAGTAGTGAAGATGATGATGATGATGATGAAGAGCAGGATGAAGATGGTATGTATATGACTGGCACCTTACTAGTGATTGGTTGTGGATGAAATGGGAAAGAAAAGCCTAATTTATTACACGTTTTGCAAAACCAAATGTTCAAATGCTCAGGGATGTTTTAATCTTCAATTGTTCTCAGATCTAAGTGTTTACTAGTAAACAGTATAAAAGTAATTGTCTAAAAGGAAGCATTCAGCACAGACAGATAATGAAAAGTAACTTTGCCTCCTTGTTCTTGACCGTATCAGTTTCATGCAAGAAAAGCCTTGCAAACATAAGACATGAAAAATAACAAATGTGAAAACGCTTCATTAAAAACTAGCAAAGACAACCTTTCTGGACACTTTCTAGTGCTCAATCATATTTTTAAGTCACTTTCAAAATCAGAATGGGTTTTCGTACAGCTGTATTTACATCTTCTATATCTCATTTCTTGGTTCAGTTCAGCCCCCTTTCTTGATCTTTAGTGGAAGCAGTCAGTGTTTACATGTTTTCAAAGAATGTGTCTGATTCCCAGGAAAAAAATTGATGGATAAACGTAACTGGAATGTTTGTGCAGGCTGTGTGAGTAATTGAAAAGCCTGCCAAGTCCTGTTCTTCTAGAATACCAGGAATGGATTTTCTCACCGGTTTGCTGGAGTATTTCACAGAAAAGCAGAGCTTCCATGCTGATGAAAAATATGAGAATTCACATAACTTTTCATCTTTTATGCTATTACCAAACTTTAAAAGAATGAAGGAATAGCAAATACCTTATGAAGGTGTTCCCAGAATGGTTGTGGTTCGGAATGGATTCTTCTACACTTGCTCCAGGACAAAACCAGAAATTTGCAAAATGCTGTAACGTAGATCTACACGTAACAGCAACAAGGAATTTCCTGTTAAAATCCAGGAGGCTACATAAAGCATTGTATAGTTAAATCACGCAGAGAATACCTTGCTAATAATGTGGACAAGAAATGTTAAACCCAGAGGTTGTAGTGGCTAAGTCACATGAACGATCTTTAAAAGGGGAGTTATCCTCTTAAAACTGTATCTCTAAATATTTACCTGTTAGTTACAGATGAGGCAAATAGTGCTCTTTCCTTCTCAGTAAAAATAAACAAAAATACATAAACCTGCTAAACAGTCCTAAATATTTCTAGAAAAAGTATTTTACAGTGTGCTACAGACTAACTAAATAGTAAATGGAGCTGTTCTAAGAGGTTACATATATATGCCTTAATGTTTTGCTCTTCACAAAACCATATTTTTCTTTCCCAGGTCAGAAAGTTACTGTCCATGACAAAACAGAAATTAACCTGGTCTCCTTTCGTCGTACAATTTATCTTGCTATTCAGTCAAGGTAAATATAATTTGTACACCTGTGAGTGTAGTTATTCTGAAATGGGTGAACTGGAATTCTCTTTCTTTTTCAATACTTTTTTAATGTGCAATTTGAAAAAAAAAAAAGGGGGGGGGGCAGGGACAGGGAATTGTTCTTTATGGAGCCTGACCTAATTGTATAAAGCAGACCATTTTGACAAATGGGTACCCAAACCCTCATTCTAAAATAAATCCTGTTTGTTTCAAAATGTTTGAGTAGCGCACTGGGACTTTTCTGTGAGGATTGCTGTAATCAGAATTTTCTGAGTGAACAAAAGTCAGTGATCTTCAGATTACACAGCATCTTAAGAATTTCTGAAAAAAAAGTGTGATGTGCTTAGAGATGCTGTAGAGTTTTTCCACTTCTGAGAGTAGAGTTCTGCAGCGTGCTACTCTTCAGGCCTGTTGCCGTCTGCATTGTTTGGAAAATAAGTATGCAGATACCAGCCCTGAAGTGTACTGTATTTGTATTCATCTTGAGAACGAAATCCCCTTGGAGTACATGGCACAATAGTCAAAACATGGTGATACAACTCCTGTATCGCCTGGGTGAAAGGAGAGACTAATCGGTTGCATGCCACTCAATTCTATCATTAAAAGTAGGCATGACCCACAATATTCTGCAGGTCTGAACCTGAGATAACCTGAACCTGAGATAATGTAGTTGTGGTATTGATCATTAGACATATGAATTAATTACCGTACTGAGATGTATGAAAGGCTCTTATTTCTCCAAGTTACTGTTCAATACTTTCTTGCTGTACTTAAGTTTGTTTGTCTTATATTTGGGTGGGAGGAGGTACTTACTGATAGCTAAAGGCTTTCAATATGCAAGAACGGGAGTGCAAAGAGGAGAGTGTGGTGTATATACTGGTTTTGGAGCTTACGTACAGTGCTTGCATTTCAGTGTCTTTCAGGATGTGCAAAATGAGCTCATGTTTGCATTTTGCTAAGTTTTGTAAGATGATGTAATAGTAATAATGACCCAAGTCATCTTGTTTTCAGACTGTCTGCAAATGTAATGACTTCGGATTAATTTTCAGATATAAAGTCATGAAATACAAAATGTTTATTAAAAAAACCCGCAACAACAAAAAACCCAACAAAACAAACAGCTTTCTGAATGTTAGTGAGATACTTTATTTCAAAACAGTTGAAGTTTCAGCACCAACAATCAATATAATTCTGAAATGATTTTAGCGTAGCGTATATTGCACAGATAATGAGAAGTATTTTTTCTATTATTGCAGCTTAGACTTTGAAGAATGTGCTCACAAATTGCTGAAGATGGACTTTCCCGAAAGTCAGACTGTAAGCCTAGCTTCTTATTCTTTTTTGTTATTAACATTATTAAGAAATAGTACTATGGTAGTATCTAGAACCCTTACTTTTGTCCTGGGACCTAGTTTGTCTAGCAAGCAGATGAATGAGAGTGATTCCTTACAGCTGTTGTTCCTTAACATGAGTCTTAAAACCTTTAGAGTAAAAAGGCTGACTCATATTTCATGAGACATTGGCTCATGCAATTGATCCTTTCTGTCAAGCAGTTCAAATATGTGCTCATCGCCTACTTGAAAAGGTTTGTTGGTTGGACTGTTGAAATGCTTACCCTATGACAAAAGTATTGTAGCATGGCAGTTGTTCTGAGAGCTCTGTCTCTGAAGGAACTCAGAGTTGAAGATCATATTTGCAGGCAGCTGTAAACTTTATCAGTGGGGCTTGAAATTTAGCATGGTGCTAAAAGAATGCGTTGTTTTGTTGCTTTCACAGTCGTCTTTGAATAATAGTGTATTGAATTAAAGCAGTTGTAAGTGTGATTGCTTTGTCTAATCTCCAAGATTACAAAATCTGTTTCGTCTTCAGACACTGTGTAAGATCAATACAACAGGTATGTTTTCAAGTCAAGGAAACTGTCCTTCAGCTAGTACTTATACTAGGTCCTGGTAGAATGTAAATGCAACTCTCCTGAGTTGTGCTTGAGAGAGCTGTTAATTTTCTTGTGGCTTTAATTATCACTCTTCTGTTTTATTTGAAACAATGTGTGTAGAAGTAACCTTATTAGTATAATAGTAATTAAATGGACATCTGGGCTACAGTTAGGTATTCTTTGAAAACTTGGTTTAATCTAGTAGTCAGAAACCAGTTTGCCTATTGTTTTTTCAGTTCTTGTACTGTTTTTGTTGCTAAGCCATTTACATGGAAGTAAACTAAGAATTCAGATGATTGTGTATTTTCTTATCTAATTCTTTAATTCTGTGCATGAAATGCAATACTAAGCATGCATAGGATTACGATTCTCAGTGAAGCATAACCTGAAGAATTCTAAACAGAAAAAACCCTGTTTTCTGGCAAATCAATTCAGCTATAAAGAATAGAGAGAACATTCCAGAATATATGCGCTAGATCAGAGATACAATTTGTGTAACACTGCTTGTTAAGTAGCTGGTCAGAGAACTAAACAACTGTTGGTATTTAATACCAACCAATTGCAGTCTCTGTCAATTCCTAACTATTCTGTGGGCAAGATCTACTCAGAAAAACTAAATTTAAAGGGCGAAGAAAAATCCGATCCCCAAAAAACAATCTATTAGTCAGAATCTTAGGTGCATAAGAAACAGGTAGGTTTTTGGGGTTTTTTTACCACTTCATTTGGTATTTCTGAGATTTGACTTAACATTTGCTGCCAGGTTATTTTCTTTTGCTTTCTGTGAATCCTTTGCTTGCTGCAAATAAAAATAACCAAACATACACAGATGAATTTAAGGTGTTACTTTTCTTATATTTTATGGGGTGCTAATTTACTGAATATGAATCTTTTTTATATTATGTAATCCTGTGAAGGGCTTTATTTCTGTCTCAGCTTTGAGGAACTTTATATTTCCCCTATCAATCACAAATTAAAAATACATGAATGTAACTGTATGCAAAAATAAATGTGCAAATGTGTTTGGGTTTTTTTCCTGCTGCACTGCAAAGACAAAAATTGTTCCTCCTAATTTTGTAGGAAAGCTCTCAGAGCAGCTCCCAGGTCTAGTTTTGGACTTAAGGAAGTATGGGTAAATTGAATATATATGGGCCTGTTGGGAATCAATTAAATACAATGCTAACTAATTCAGGGTACAGTAGCTTTGTGACCAGTAGCATCTCTGAAAGGTTTCCACTGACCTTCATGTCTCCTTAGACAACAAATAATTGGAGGAGACTAAATATGATATCCCACTCGCTGTCTAGTCAAGTCTCTAAACAGTATTACTTTGTTCCCTTAACATCTCATTTCAACACATTCTTTCTTATCACTTTGTGCTTTGGAAAATGTGTAAAATTCACAAAGCATCAGTTTTTAATATCAAAGTTTAGAGCATTCTTTGAAAACTACTACACTTAGATGAATAAAAATTTATGTATTTGAATATTAAAGTTTGCGGTACTTAGATAATTTATTTTGGTTAGCACACCACCCTTTAAAAAAAGAAGAATCTGAGGTGATGTAGTTATGATTCAGCTGTAATTACTGTGAATGAGATACTTTTAAAATAAATGCAGAAGTGTTATTTTTGGCATTTTGTGTGTGTGCAAGTATATCTCTAAAGAGATAAAAATAAATTAGTATCAACCTATGATTCAGAACTAGTTGTAGGAATTGCTACAATTCAATGTTGAGAACTGCTGTAAAACTGCATCTTCGTATCACGAGGCATCTTCTTTGTACTGGTTTCTTTTTTTTTTCCCCCCCTAAAAATCATTATTACTTTTCATCTCCCCTTAATCAAAGATGTGAGAGCTTTGACTTGCTCAGTGTATAGGCTTATAGCTCCTAAGAACTGTTTGAGAGCAAAAAGAAAAAAAAACCTGAGGCTTCCTGATCAGCGTGAGAACAGCAAGAACAAACAGATACAGACAAAATTATTCAAGGTTTTATGGGGCTTGAGTCTGTCCACGTGGATAAAAAACTGAATGCACTCAGCAGGAATTTCTGGTTGAATTAACTGCCAGTTTCTAAACAAGGAAAATCATCTTTTATTCTTTTGAGTTAATATCTTCTGATTGAAGCCTTTAGTGAATTGATTCCTACTGTCTTCATTATCAAAACAAACCACAGGATTATTTTTTTAGCCATAAAGCACTTTTTTGGGGGGTCTGTTTCACTGAAAGCTTCAGCAACCTGTATGGATGATATGTCTTTATCTACAATTTCTTTGCACTTTAATATTCAAAGCTTTAACCAATCTTGAGAAATTCCTGAAATGTTTGCTGAGCTCTTGAGTGAATCCTCAGTGTTTGTTTATGCTTGTAAGAAAATTGCAACTTAGTGTAGGGAGAGGTGTTATTGTCATGGTTGGTTGTTTCTTACAGTGAAGACCCTTAGGTAAGAGTTCATTCTGTATTCCAACTCGTACTGTCAGTGGCTGTTATCATGAGAAGCAGGTACTAGAGCGTGTGACTGAAGTAGCATTTAATGCAGTTTCTATTCCTTAAAAATCAGGTGAAACTTAAAATTCTTGGTGCAAAACTTTTTTGCTCACATTAGGTATAATTTTACAGTAACTGTATTTTCTTTCTGGAAGGCTTTACATATTAAAATCAGCTTTCTTTGATTTTGTCATTAAGACTGTTTTCCACAGGTTTTGAGTAGTGAATTGTCAGTTAAATACAATCTAAAAACTGTTAAGAATAGTCAAAACCTAAAGACAGGCATGAACAGTTCTGAGACTAATACAGTCTTAATGACTTTCTTGCAGGTTAATTGTTCCAGAAACCTTTATGTACAGGGATTTTTGGTATGATTTAGCAGGGCTGAGTTCAGGAATACATTTAGCAGTTTTTATCAGTGGTTGAATTACCAGATTATCGTGTCACGTTAACTGCTGTGCAACCAACACAAGTGTTTGTATGCTTAATACCAGTAATGGATCTGTCACACAACTTGGACTCGCAGAAAGAGGATTAAGGTTCAAATGGATCATCTACAGAATCAAACAACATAATACTGCTTTTTGGCATTGCAGTTTAGTATTGGATGCTGAGGGGAACATCAGCAGTTTTGGGGTGGTTTTTTTGGTTTTTTTTTTTACTAGCCTAAAATTGTTGTTCATCTCAAGTCAGAACACATGTTTTTCATTTTGCCGTGAACTGAAATGCTGCTTTTTCAGAAGTGAATGATGCTGTTAAACAGAAACATCCATCTTCCATTTCCCATCCGATTTACAGGCAGTTAATTTTTAGTCTCCAGCTCTATAATTCTCCTTCCTCAAAATACTCACTTATTTCCATCTCCTTGTCCTTTATTTTTTCCCCACACCCCTTTTTTTAGGTGAAAAGTTTGCCTACTACAGTGTCCTGTTTTTCTTTCTCTAGAAAACGCCTTTTCTTTCCACTGTTTTCTTTTACAGGTTCACAAGATCAGTTTTCATTTCAAGCTTTCCAGTTTTTATTTTTGTCCTTGACTCTTTCTCATTCATTTATTTTTGCTCCAGGATTCTGGAAATATAATATCTGCTTCTTATATCTGGACCTTGTCTTTAAACTGTCCTCCTGATTACACTTGACCTGTTTCTTGCCCTTTTTAATCCTTTTCTAGATGACTCCAGCATGTTCAATGTTGTCTTCTGTGTCAAAGGGCCCTTCTTTAGTCATTAAAAATTTAATCTTCTAAAATGTGTCATTTTCTTTTGTATTTTATTAATCGTTGATAGATGTAAGCAATGTGCTTTCTTGTTTCTCTGTCTTGGTCATCTTTTTTTGTAACCTTTCGGGTTTCTTCTGTCTGTATCCTTTTTTGGTATGTCATAGTTACCTTAAATGAGCAAAAGTGTTACTCCTATGTGGTTTTATATTGGCTGTTTAATATAAATATCCGGAAGCCAATTCAGAACTTTTTTGTCAAATATTTTCTTCCTGACCCTTTTTCACGCTGTGTCTTCCATATTACAGATCTTCAGGATCCCCCTGTGCATGATGTCTTGTAGATCCTCTCTTCGTCTACCACTGTTTCTTAAAACTCTTGTAACTTTTGTCAGTTCTGTTATAAGAATTTTTCCTAAATCTATTACTAAAAGCCTGTTCAAGTTAATTTTGTTTTTCCTCTTACCCTGTTTCTTGCAACTTCAGCAGATTAAATGTATCACACTCTTCCTGCTTCTGGTTTTGGGGTTTTTTTTATTTAATTATTTTTTCCTCCGCCTTTGTTTCTGACCTCTTTTCTGTATTCTTGTCCAGGTATGAAAACCTTCTGAATTTTACTTCTTTACTATCTCTTGTGCTGACATAAATCCCCACTTGAGGAGTAGGTTCCAAGAGGGCTCCTGCTGACCTAGTATGCCTCTACTTCCTTTATTTCAGATCTGTGAATGTTGTTACTGTAACTCGGATATGAAGACAATTGTATGCATCTCTTGTGCATTGGGACTCTCTTGTCCCCTTGTACTCTTCCATGAGGATTCTTAAGCTTTTACAGAGGGGGGTTATTACTTTTTTTGGTGGTTGTTGTTGGTGTCGATTTGACTCACCTTGGTATCTTAGTTCTGCTCTTCTGCATTAGGTGGTAGTATTTAAGTATATCAAATGCTCAGAACCTAAATCTCATGTATTGGTTTCTGATTTTTTTTTTAAGGAAAAAAGAAATTAAAATAGTTGAAACTCTTCCTTTTTGCAGTAAATTTTATAGGAGGAGGCTTGGTTATTGTTATTTAGACCCAGTTGAAGCCTGCAGATCAAAAGTTGAAAAGCTTTGTTGTAGTCTGTACTACAGCCTGTGAGAAGCTGTTCTAAACAAGCCTTGCAGTTGCTTCTTTGGGCATATGTTCAGTCTTGGCAGAGCACACTATTTCTCTCTTTTTAAAAAAGTACTGTTGTTTTCTGTGTTAAAGCTGCATTAATCCCATGCATTACCAAAGGAGAAAATTTAAATTAAAACTGTAGTTAGAGTAGTATGGTATTACCAGTTGTTCTGGCTTCTGAACTATGAGGAAAGCAAACAAACAAGCCTGACTAAAACGTCAGAAATAGGCTTTTTACTTTATGCTTTCCCTTAACAGATTTTCATTGCTTCTGTTCTTGCAGGAGTACATCTCAGTTTCTGATGGTTTTAGTTGAAACGAAAAGAGTTGAGGATCCTCATGGTAATACAAATCTAGACAGGAGTGATAACTATTTTAGCTAGAGATTCTTTTTTAGGAAAACATATATGAGGAATATAGATTTCTTTTTTGAAAGATGTTACTGCCTACAGAATACTTAATTTTAAAAGGTTCTTAGCATCATTCAGGCTGAGAGCAGAAAGGGAAATGTCTTTCTTTGCTCAGCCTCCCTCGAGGTGGGGGGGTGGGACGACCAACCAAAAAAAACAACCAACCATACATTGTTCTTGCTCTTTGAAAATGTTACTAAAACAGATTGGCTTTTAGGCTTTTGTTCCTTTTTTTGGTTGTGATGAGAACTAAATTTATATACAGCAATGCTTGGAAGCTTGCTAAAATAATTAGAACCTCTTCTATAAGAATATCTGCCACTCAATGCAGTTATCCCAGACAAAAGTAATGGGTCACAGGATTTTTTTTTTTTGCTTGAAAAGACCAAAATTATTGTAGGAACAGCCTTCTTGAAAGAACTATGCATGCATTTGACACATTTTCATTTTTACAGGATGGTGTCACACTTGCCTAAAACAGTCCTAGTTGGAGGGGTGGGGGTGTCAGTGTCTCTCTTGTGCTATGTATGCATCGAGTCTTGAAGATAACAGAAGTACTTATTTTGACTTGACATTCAGCGAGAATGTAGTCCAGGAAACTGATAGAGAGTGGGATGGTCTAAAGCTGATTATTATGTTCTGATCAAGTTGATGATTTATTAGATTCATCAGTTACCTTTGTTACTATAGGGCATTGCAACTGGTAGGTTTGGCAACTGCACCATGATTAGTTCAGACTTGCCTGTGAAAGATGATAATCCTCAAGTAGATTTCCTGTCTTTTGAAGCAGGTCTTTTTGTGGGCCTGAGATGCTGACTCAATCTGAATTTTCATAATTTACCAATTAAAAAAGTACATAGCAGTAACTGACATTGAAGTTAAAAGTATGTTGAATTGTTAATGCATAAACTTACTTTATTTCCCTGCTTCTTTTGTTGTTGTTGATGTCTGGAAGTATAAGTAATGACATGGATACATCTAATTTTCTGAACCATGTACTATTTTAGCCTGGACTATCATAGCATTTAGTTCAGATTTTTTTGTTAAATTTAACTATACTTCTTTTCAAACACATTGCCTTAAATCTGCAAGTTCCATCAAAATCAGAATGATCTTATTCTCAAACTGCTCATCTGAACATCAGCCTGGCTTGAGGCATTAGTTATCTTAGTTTCCAGATGTTTTAGTATGATAAATAACAGTAAAATAAGACTTTATTATATAAATATAATATGTAATTAATATATAATTTTTAAAAATTCTTAATTCTTTAAAATCATTGATAGCTGAATGTTTGTAATATATTTCAAAACTTGAAAGAAGCTGGGCCTTAGCCTGATTTCCTTTTGAGTTGAAGAGGACTGTGTGTGCTTACAGCTGTTTCTCAATCCAAGGTGCAGTAACTAATCCACACCTACAGGGCATAGTTTCTTAAACTGTTTGGCTATCTCTTTATGACCTGTATGATCCTGGGAATACTTTTCACAGTTCATCAATTTACAGGATGTTTATTCAATACATAAGATACATAGCTTAGCTTAATGGCTTCTGAATTATATCTTTAAAATGGAAAGAATATATTTTGTGCCAGAGATGTATAGATCACAAGTTGAAAAGCAATCTGAGGTCTGTTCCTCAGGAGTCTTCAAAAGGTGTTGAAGAAAGAAAGGAATTACTAGTGTTATCAGTAGCCTTGAATTTGAGGTGGGTACGCACTCCCACTAGAAATTTAAATTTGATATCTTTCAAGTTAAAGTATTGATTTGCATATTTGTTTATATGATGTTACTGTGTGGCCGTTTTACACTGATCAAAGTTTTTACAGTATTTTTGACCTGACTTTCACACAGGTAGGAGCATCAGAAGACTACAACATCAAAAAAACCCTGCTTCTGAACACGTTATACTTAAGATATAAAATTTTGATAGACAAGGGCTTGCTTCTTCAGTGGCTTTAGTTTGTGTAACGTACAGTGCCATTGACATCAACGTAATCCCTGAAGATATAGAACATCAGGAAATGCACATATAGGTGCAGAATCTGAATATTGAGTTAAAATTTGGAAAGACCGTTTAGTGAAACCAGTTTACCCTCTTTCATTCCCTCCAGTTAATAATGTAGATTACATACTTAAAATTGAAATGGCAGTTTCTAAGTAGGTAGGTAGGTGTGAATGAAGTAGTTACTTTGGCTGACCTGAGATTTCTTTAATGACATAAGGGATGGAATAGGGGTTACTCTTAATAGCTTGTGGATCATACAAAGAAGCTGAGCTTTGATAGGAGAAATCGTATAAACATGTCGATGGATTACTGAAAATATCACTTGAAATAATTAGTAATGGATTAAAAGAGGTCTTTTAAACCATACCTACTAGGGATGAAGTCCCAGAAACACACCTTAAGTTTTAAAATGTACTGCTTTAAATACATGATATCTATTGGGTAAGATTATTTTAAGCATATGCTCATAACTTTTAATGAGTTTACATTTTTCAGCTCTTACTGATCTTTTCTAGCAGAAAATAATTTTAAAAAAAAAATCTAAGACTAATTTTTAACTACCAGAGTGCTTAAAGCTGAATTTTATTTATTGGAAAATAGGCTGCATGCACCTTATAAATGTGGCAGGTGATATTTGTGTTAAAATATTTCCAATAAGCATAAAATATTTTTCTGTAATTGCGTATCTTTATGACATTAAAGATACTAATGAGGTGAAAATAACCAGTTTCATTATGTAATTGGGAAGCTCACTGCCCTTTCTGTGTATGTTGTGGTTTATGCTGATGTCTACAAAATGAAGGTATAGAAGTCACACAGAATTATGCTATATTTGTGTGTTACTGACAACAAGCATTAGCTAGAATTCTGACTAGACTTTGATCTTCCAAACATGTATGTATGTGTGTGTGTGTGCATGCATTTAACCTAAGGAGATGGATTTGCATGTGTAGCCTTCAGGTGGAAGGGAAGCAGATACTGTGGGGCTTTAATGTATTATTTTACCAGACTTTTGTGTGTGTGTTGCAGACTTGTAGCAGCATGGTTAAAAAGATCTGTCCTTACATCCAGTTAATGATTCCCGTGTAACATGTTATAGGTCTGATGTGTGCAAGATTTCTGATAAGCATATTCAGCTTTAAGCATATGTTGCTCTAAATGTAAAACAAGCTGAGATAAAAAATGAGAAATAAAGGGATAATAAAAGCTGAGAAAGACCATTAGCTGACCAAACACAGAACAGACCTGGAGACAGTATGGTTGCTGTTGAAAGCACTGCCCATAGTTTGCCAAGAGGCTACCTGCTACTGGAACTCCTTCCATGGCTTTGCCAGCCTTGGGTCTAAGTGGTAATTTGACAAGTGAAGAAGAAAAAGAAAGGAGATGCTGGAAAAAATAGGCACATGTGATGGTTACACACATTAAAATATGCAGCAGTAGAGAGAGCTTTAAGGTAGTAAGTGGAAGTAAAATATACTTCAGCTGAGAGGAAAAGGAAAAATGTAGCATCTGTAAAAGCAGTGCAAATGTATAAAATGCAAGGCACTAACGTACTATAATTTGGATTTCACATTGATTTAAACCAACCTATGTCCTTTACTAGGTTTACTTCCAGCAAATCAATTCCTTTAGTTCCTTGTATGATTGTAGAAACCAAGTGCTGGGATTGATAGCTTTATATTTTAAGAAGCTACATGAGCTTACGGAGTGGGGATGTCTCATGATTGCTTCAGCTTGTCTATGCAATGGATGGAACAGAGCTGTGTGGCTGGCAAGGGAGGGGAGGTGGAAATGACATCCCTTCTAGGTAGAGAGGGGAGAGTGAGACCTCCTCTTGGAGGCAGCCTGTAGGGCAGCTCTGAAATTGCAGTCTTAGCTGAATGCAAATGGTAAAGAAATGGAAAAAAAAATGTAGTAACTGTAAAAAGGAACCCATGATCAGAAGGGAGTGAGAAAGCTGAGTTGCCTTAGCTCTTCTATCTGTAGTGAACATAGCCTTTGTGTGAAGCTGAGGGAACATAGAGTGGGCAGGGTGGTGTGCTTGTTTTTTTTTAAAATTATAAAGCTGGGGAAAAAGCGAGTCCGATTTCTTTTTTTTCTGTCTTTTCCTAGTTTACCCTTCAGCATCTTTTTAAATGTATCATTATCCTTGCCATGTTAGGTTGAGCCATGGTCCGTCTAAACCATTATCCTGTTTGGGTAAGAGCGAGTAGGAAATGTTTAGGGAGAACTGTAAGAAAAGCAGTGTATTTAGAGGGAGCTTTCTCCTTATCTTCTGTCTTAGCAGTTTTGGGAAGTGCCACTTTTTTCCATAATATAATAATGAAGTAAAGATCTTTACAAAAGATCATTCACCATCTGTATGGGATGTCAGATATTTTCAAAGCAAACCACACAGTATATAAGTTGCCTGTAAAATTGCAAAATAAATTCATTGCGTTCTTTAAAGCAAGTGATAGACTAAACACCATGGGCTCTTCCTTCCATAAACATCACCAGAAGTGTTACCATTGGGAGTATAAAAATGACTTAACTAACCTTTAACTATAAATGAAGCTAGAATCACTATGTGAACTTGTTGCATCTCTCAAAATAATTAAATCGTTTTAAAGTTTGTTAATTTTTAATCTGGAAGACAGTTACTTTAGACCTAACCTTAAGTTGTTTTGTTAACACTAGCAAGAATGGCTTTGTGGGCAAATCTATTTTCATGTGTTGGATTATTCAAGATACCCTCCTAGAAATCATTGTAATATTTAATTAAAATGTTAAAATATTTAATTACTGTAAACCACAGGGGATACCAGTGTTGTAACTGCATTTAAGATGAGGAAGAAAACTAATTTGTTTTTCAAGTCTTGCTGACTTTATTAGCAGTGGCATCAGCACTTTACCCTTTTTATTGTTTAAAAACTGATTAACTGCAGCATTACTGTAAAACAGGGTAATGTAAGAAGTTAATATGCATTTTAATACATCACAGTAACAGAGTGTGACAGTGTTGAAAGGAATGCCTTTAAACACATCTGTAAGGTTATTTCATACATTACCGCCTCAGTATTTGGAGGGGGTATATTTTGTCTTGTTCAGCATGGTTGGCTTTTTATTAATGAGTTTTTGTGATGGGCAAAATGTTTCTTTTCAGAATACGTGTTTGGAAGAATGGCACAAGTGGGAGAATATGAAATCTGGTATAAGTTACAGTAAAGTGGTATAAGATAGAGGACAAAATGCTTGAAATTACCCAGTTTGTTAATGGGGACATTATTTTAAAGAGAAATTAAACTAGTCGTGAAAGAAACATGACTGACAGCCAGAAACCTAGCTGGGAATGTCATAAATCGGTTTATGCTATGAACTTGATCTTACGAGAAAATAATAATTAAAAAAAGTTAATGGGAAAAACTGCAGTCCTGTTTAAGTGCCGTGTATTTCATGGTTCTTAATTTATATAAAAGTGTTTGCTTCACTTGTCTTAATTAATGTTTCAAAATGTGCCCTAAACTAGTTCATAGCTGTATTACAATCTAATTTACATAGTAGGTCAGAGGAATAAGTTTTGTTTTGTTTTTAAACCTGTGTTTGCTTACTTGCCTAGATCACTGCTCTCAGCCAGTGAAGGGCTTTGGTTGTAGAGGTGAGGTACAAAGCAGAATCCACCCATGTGTATTTCCTTCTGGTTCTTGGTTTGGTGTGTGTGAAAGAGTAGGAGGTGGTAGCTGCCAGAGGGTAATTCCGTAAGGATCTTGGGATGATGGTACTGGGGAATAAGGAGGAAGGGAGCCAGACAACCTGAATTCCAAAAAGACTGGGTCTAACTGTTCTAGATAGTTGGTATCAATGGAAGAAGGGCATTTTCTGTGGGACTGTTGTAGCTGGTGCTTACAGCCATGCCCACCATGGAGACGGGGAAAAATGGAAGGCAGGCTGTTGGTGATGGGGGATGCACAAAAGTTTTGGGAGGCTAATCTAGCTAGTCATCTTCTGTTCCTTCCTAGCTAAAAAGGAGAGATGCTTTTCTAGAGGGTGATATACAACAGGAGCCTAAAACAACTTCTTTAGAAAAGTTCCTTTCGCTGTTTTGATTATAGAGGAAGTCTAGGCAGATCAGCCTCCCAAGGCTCAATTTAGTCTTTCTGATGATCACCCTCAGGCCTCTGGTGAAGCAACTGCAGTGAAACACTGCTTTCTGCTTGCTTATGGTAAGCAGAGCTTGTGGTGAAAATTATGGCTGAATAATTAAAAACATTAGGATATACCAAAAACTACAGGTATTTCTGATTTTGGAAATAGGCTGTGAAGCATGCAACATTGTAACTGAGTTTCCAAATGACTTGTCTATATGCCATTTTGACATTTGGAAGTTGCAAAGAATCTTCATTTTCTATAAATGCAGGCATCGGTGCTATTTAAAAAAAAAACAACAACAAAAAAACCCAACAACAACAAAACAAACCCCAAACAAACAAACAAAACAAAAACCAACAAAAAGTCCTCAAAACCCTTCCGTTTTTATCTTATACCTCCTTTTTTGCACTGTGGTAAAGTCAGTTTGTAAATTAGTTTTGACATTTTTTGGTGAGATGTACAGTGTGTTAACTCCTAAATTTTAGCTTAAGCAGAAGAGGAAATTTGCATGGCAAAAGTTCGTATTCATGCCCCAGATAATTTCTAAAACGTGAGAAATTCAGAAAACTGCTGATGTTGCCAATGAAGTTTTATGTAAATGCCCTTGTTTCAAAGCTTGCATCCATGTAGGTCTTTCTTCAATATTTTGGTACTTGGTAATGATGGTTTTTTGCTGCTATAGTGAATTTACCTAGATAATTTTTTTTTTCTTAAACTAGAAAGAACTCTGCAATATGATACTTGACTGTTGTGCTCAGCAAAGAACGTACGAGAAATTCTTTGGGTTACTGGCAGGGGTGAGTTCTGTTTTCAGATATTACACTTTATGGTAGATAACTTCATTGGTTTACTCTGTTTTTTGTGTGTCAAACAAAATTTAATGGATAAATAAAGCTAATAGTCTTTTTATCATTCTGAAAATGGTTATATTAGTTTATTCATTGCATTAGTTGATTGAATTAACATTTTGATTGTAATAAGCATAGTGAATGCAGAATGAGAGAGCTCATTTTCTCTTTATATTGTTGCTTTTTTGCCTCCCTCTTTTCTCATTATGATAGAACAATAAATCAGTGGCAAAGGAATGGTACTAAAAAGAGGTAAAAGTATTATGAGTTACCAGAAAATATCCTTTTTACAGTACTGAATATTAATTTTGGAGACTCCTGTCTTCTACCACTTCGTTCAAAGCTGCTTAGCAGGTTTTATTTAGAGAACAAGACTGAATACTTACTGTCCTGGAGTTGTGGCTGGGGTTTTTTTGTTTGTTTTTCAGTAAACAGCTAGCTCTTTGCTTTTGTGTAACTAATTGCTAATTGCAGTTATTTGTTGGTTAAGTTTTCCCAATCTAAGATATTGACAGATCTGACTAGTTAAGATAAAATACTTGTCTTCTTAAGGGAGCAAATTATGCTGAAAGGGAGTGGTTTCTTCCATTTGTGTGTTTTATCCAGTATTTGAGGAAATACTTCTGCTGATCGTTACGAAGCAGTGACTGTATGAATCTACATGTTCAGTAGAATATAAATGTTAACTTCCATGTTCTTTAGAATGTTTATATCCAAAATGTCACTCTGTGTTCCCTGCTGCTTCTCTAATTTTCAATAGTCTTTCAATGATGTAATGAAAAAAAGTTATATTTAATGGGGTTACATCAGGTGAAAATACTGGATGTACTGAAGTAAAAGAAATTGCTGGATAATTTGCTGTAGTTCAAAATTGATAATTACTAATTTGCAATGCAGATGAGTTTGTTCTGGCAAACTGCTGGAAGCAATAAAATTGTATCCATTTGAAAGTATTTTCTCCAAGTGTTACTTAAAAACAAAGCCTTGCAGTAAATATTTGCACCATTAGGTCACTTACATGTAGGTTACTTGCATCTTTAACGTTTCGTTTAATCTGGTTGTTTAAATTGTACAATGTTATCTCAGCGTTTCTGCATGTTAAAAAAAGAATATATGGAATCCTTTGAAGCTATTTTCAAAGAACAGTATGATACCATTCATCGTTTGGAAACGAACAAACTGAGGAATGTTGCCAAGATGTTTGCTCATCTACTGTACACCGATTCAATTCCCTGGAGTGTAAGTAAAAAAGGTTATTGTCCTAGATTTCTTTTTCAATAATTAATCTCCAGTATTCAGAAATAATGTATAATACATTAGTTTTAGTATTTATTCTACAGTTTGGAACTACTTGTATTTGTAGCAAACTGGATTATTTTAAGTATCTTCTCAGACACCATTGAACAATTCTGTGTTACTCCATGTCCTCTTTCTGCCCCCCATGCATCGTCATCCTCCCTCACCCATTCTGAAGTAGTTGATTTAAGCTGTTATTTTGTGAAGCTCAGCTGGAATTCGTTGATTAAAATGTACTTTTTTTAGAATTTTGAACTTCTAATCAGCAATGCGAATAGCAGAACAGTCTCTAAAGAAAACAAGCCTAAAGAAACCTTTTAAAATTATCTTTATATGTTAATTTAAGTTTTATGTAATTATAAGACATTTAAAAATACTGCCATTTTGTGATTTAAGTGCCAAATAAAGGCAATCTTGCATTCTGAGATATTTATTTCTTAATTTTTAATGTTATATTATTATATCAAGGTAAATTCTCTTTTCCTACTGTTCTATTCTTTTTTCACAGCCTAGTCTAATTGTCAGTCTTCAGGCACACACAAGTCAGTCCAAATATTTTACCTCTTTAGAACTTAAGTACCAAGTCTTTAACTTCCCCGAATTTCACGCACTTGATTTTTCTCTTGTGAAGCTTTCCTGGACAAAATAAATCTTTAAAGAATTACTGGTATAAATATGATCAGAAACTGCTTAGAGGTGTGGTAGAAAAGAATTTTTGAGGAAGAGAGTCTTGACTAGGAATTACAGGGTTTATGTTCTGGAGGGGGTGTGTGGAAATCAGTCTTTATTAGTTATTTCAGGAGGACAAAGGTTTTTAAGATAAATAAAAGAATGTATGTTTAAATGCAAGGGTTTTTTCTAAATATTTTTCTAAATACTTTCAGGTCCTTGAATGTATAATATTGAGTGAAGAAACTACCACATCCTCCAGTAGAATTTTTGTCAAAATATTCTTTCAGGAACTCAGTGAATATATGGGACTTCCTAATCTAAATGCAAGATTAAAAGATGAGTAAGTTGAAGTTTTATTTTCAAAACTGTAAATTTAATTAGTTTCTTTATCTGAAAAAGGACAGATAAGTACTGTTTTCAAGTTCAACTAACACTGCAGTTCTATAGCTGCAGTACTTCAAGAACAAGTTAATGTATAGATTTAGTCATTGCAAAGAGTTCCATTAAGCTGAGTGTGTTACCATCAATTTGGGTTCAAGTATGTGTGTGACTATTTGTGACATGTATCTTATTTTTTTTCCCCAATGATACTTCAGCTTGTGTAAGAACTTTCTAAGTACAAGTATATTTTTATGTATTGTCAGCTATATAGCCCTGTAATAAATGTTACTGTGGCTTCTTTTTCTGACAAAACTTAAAAAAAAAAAAGCACATAACTATTGATTCTATGATTCTAGGATTAGTTACTTATCCTTAAGTATAGTGTAAATAACACATTCTCTTAAGCCTGTATGTGATTTAATGCATTGCATTCTGGCAATGTTCCTTTCAGTTGCTTGAGCTATTTCCTGTAAGTTGGGATTTCTTCTGTGTATGATGAAGAATTTAGATGTTTTTTTAGCTCATGTAAACTTAAACTTGAAACTATACTTGGGGCCCTGTTTGTTGGCATTTCAGCATAGGTACTTAGGTTTTTGAACTTCTTGGTGAACAAGTATTATCCTTTGCTGTCACAGGCTACTGCGATTTCACAAGTCTTTTCAGGGCTTCACAAAATCAGACTTTCTATTGTCATACTCTGACAGACTATGTATGTAATTCTTCTGTGTGAAGAAGCTTGTTTTCATCAAAGAGCAAGTTTTTTAAATAGCATTTTGATCAGACACATCACAGATATAAAAAATTAAAGTATTGAAAAATGCATGAAGAGAAGACTTTGGCTGTCTTATGGAGGTCCGTACAGTTTCTTTTTCAGTTATTCATGTCAATGAGAATTTAGTGCTAAGCTGACATGGTGTTTAATTTAGATGTTTGTTTTCATCAGAACATTGCAGCCTTTCTTTGAGGGTCTGTTGCCTCGGGATAACCCAAGAAACACTCGCTTTGCCATCAATTTCTTCACTTCTATTGGCCTCGGAGGACTAACGTGAGGAACACTTTTTTCAGTCGATATTTACTTTCCTTCCCTCCCCTCCACCCTGCCAAAAAAAAAAAAAAAAAAAAATTTTTTTTGTTAATTAGGGATGAATTACGGGAACATCTTAAAAATGCACCAAAGATGATAATGACACAGAAACAAGATGTTGAGTCATCAGATTCCTCTTCATCTTCAGAGACAGACTCTTCCTCAGATTCTGATTCTGACAGCAGCAGTAGTAGCTCAGAGTCATCCAGCAGCAGTGATTCCTCATCTAGCAGTGACAACAGCAGTGACTCAGGTACCTAAACACTAGCTATAACTATTTACTTCTCTTTCATTTACTTCTATACACCTATTTATTTCTATTTCTGCGTATACTTTTTTTGAGGAAAAGCTAGCTATAGACAGTGTTAGTTTCTCTGCTTTAAAAAATAACCAATTTTTTTAGACTTCCAAGTTTTAAAATACTAAAAATTGCTCATGGAAATTTATTTTAGAATTTAGAAAAACTGAGTTCCATTTTTAGGGACTTAAATATCTGAGGAACATTGTTTTGTAGATTACTTTTTTTACACAGTTGATACCTGCTGCACAGTACTATCACTACAGTTTAGTGGAGGATGGAGGGATTAGAGTCATTCCCTATTAATATCTCTGTGGGATACTTAGTGGTGAACTGTAGAGACTAATGTCTACAACTCTTTTTTGCTTGGTGTGATTGAGTGAGCTTGATACTACTTGTGTCTTGCCCTGTAAATATGTGCTTCTTCGTGGGTCGGAAATGGCATTGTTCAGTTCTAGCTGAGTTATTCTCCTGCCCAGTCTCCATTGCTAATTCTTCTTCCTCAGGAAGAGTTTGTGGGGTGATATACTGAAGGCCCCTGTCTGTAGAGAGATCTCCAAGGAGTAATTAGCTTTTGCTGACAACTTAGTAGTTTGTAGTGTTATGCATTTTAATTAGTGTTTAGCATCTTCTACCATCCTGCTGATGTAGAACCTTCTATTTAATATGAAGTGTCATAAACATGGGTTAATCTATTAAGTACATGCTAGTATGAGTTAGTGTGTACCATCTCCCCCATTGTATATAACGTGAGCAGATGATAACACAGCATGACTTTCTATAGTACAGAAGCTTGCTGATTCGAAGTTAATTTGATTTATTGTGTGCCTCTGAAATGAAATGGTCGATTAATAAAATAAGTGGTGAGAACTGCTCATGCTTTGGAAATGCATTTTTGTTCTCCATTGCAATCTTTCTGTACAAAGTCTGATTTGTGTGTCATTGCATTTATCGCATTAATGACGACAAAGCACTAGAGGAGGGCACAGTTAAACAGGGTCAGAGGAGGCGTTAGTTCAGCAGAGAGCCAGATGGCTCCTGCATAGACAGCTGCAGCTCTGCTGAGCTGCTTGATAGAAACCGGAGAGGTAAGTCCTTAGTGACAAACCAACTGAGTCTGCAGTCTGCTAGTATGAACACTTTATTTCTCCAAGTTTAGGACCTTCCCTTCTACTACTTTTCCTTTCTCCATTTGGGAACACGTTCATTAAAACTGGCATTTTGGTGTTTTTGCAGCCTGGTTTCACTTTTTTTTACTGGTTCTTGTGTAGTTAAATACAGTGGTCAGAACACTAATTGGAGATAACTGTATCCTTTAATGGTAAACTTGGGTGAGGTCCATTACCAGTTATAACTCCAAGTCTTCCTGTGTTTGCAGCTTTTTAAATCTTTAAAATAACTTGGTAGAGTTGAAACAGTTTTCAGAGGAATGTGCTACAGTATTTCAGTGTTTTAACAGTGCAATATATAAGAGAAAACAGAAAAACTGCTCATTAGAAATTGAGCATAGAGCTAAATTAGAGATTACTGTGTTACTGACAGCTAAAGTGTGGAACTTCACCAGCTAGCTCAGCACTGCTCTGGAGAGGTCATTCCAACCAAAACAGGACCAGCAGAGGACAATATTTGTCTGTTATCGAAGCAGCTTGTTAGTTTGTATTTACTTTCTCAGGTCTTTTTATGCATTCTGGTGGATGTAAAATAATAGGGAAAATACTGTTTAATAAACTTTAATATATTATATATCTATATCTATCTGAAGTGATCCATCATCATGTTTTAGCAGAATGCCAGGAAGCCTTAGTTCAGACATGAGACTAGCCGGCTGCTGTAGAACTCAGATATTTGATGTGCTATTAAATCAAGTTATGGCTGGTGTTCTCAAAAAAGTGATTAGAAACAGTTACCTGGTATGATACTGTAGTTCATAGAATAAGGTGAGTTAATGGTTATTCTAAATGGCTGTAACTTCAGTGTTTACTGATAAATACTGTTGAGTGAAATCTGGAGGTTCCTTATAAAAAGCAAACGGGAAGGGCAGGGCCTCTTCCACTGAGATAAGCACTACTGTGTATTTAGAAATACACAAGTTTTAATCTTAAATAGTTGAGAAAGCTTCACTATTTCTTCTGAAAATGAGCCAGGGTGCCATTTTTATGTTGCTGTGGTACCACTATCTCAAGCCATTTCAGCATGCCCCTGTTTCCTTATAGGATAGCATTGGAGATTTTTCCCCATCTGCTGTTTTTAATCTCCATTGACTGATAAGCTTTTCCAGGAAGTAATTGGAAAACTAAATGATTTTAAGAGACTGGAGGGTCTCAGAAAGGTGATCTTTCAAAAAAAAAAAAAAAAAAAAAAAAAAAATTGTGAGAGTGTTTTCATTTATGACTTTACAAAAGGACCAGGCATAGACTGTATCAAGTCAACAAGAGGATGATGATGGGCAGAGGTTCTCAAAAGATAGGCATCACTTGCAGATAGCTAAGGGATAAAATATGCCCTGCTGATGGATACTCGTGAGTGGCAGCCGCATCTACAAATTTGAGTTGTTCTCTCTTAAGCAATTAACTGCGGGGGTGGGGGGGAAGCAAGGATGTTGGAGTTTTGTCAGTACATAGAATTGCAAATCTTTTCAAATATGAAAACATATCTTACACAACCAAAAAATTCTTGGATCGACAGGTTTGTAGATGTTATGTCAGATTCCCATTTAGTGAGTCACTCTATTTTAATGCTGATGACTGCTTAGTAATGTTTTGCATTCAAGTGCAGGTTTGGGTTTTTTTGTAAGTTGAGGAAGAAGTTTCAGTTTGGTTTGAGCTGCATGATGTTCTCGATAACCTGTATAGGCATTGCAAATGGGGTGAAATGCAGAAGGCTATTCCCTAATTCCTTATTTGTATGCTCTTAAGGTTTTGGGGTGATGTGTTGTGACCTTGCTTTTTGTTAACCTGAGGTTCTTGTGTTAATAACAATGGAGTTACGGAGAAATACTGAAGCTTAGAGGAAAAATGGGGAGTAGTTTTGGGCTTGATAGTCAGTTCACTACTTTTTTATGGAGAATTTCTCTTTGTGTAAAATAAAAAGCATGTAATGCAGACAGACATTTAAAAATAATCAGTACTTGCTCAATTAAGGAATGGGTGGATTTTCCCCCATTGCATGAGACACTCAGTTGGGGGTGTAGGGCAATAAAATCAAAGCTTGTTATTTTGAAGCCTTTGTCCAGATACATACCTGCAAAAGTTTTTCTGACAAAAAATAACTATAACTGTCTATGTAGTTTAACAAGTTAAGCGTAATAAATTAAAATGCAACTTTCTTCCCATAATTTGTTATAATTTCAGATGTTCCTAAAGCCAAAAAAAAGAGAATGCAAAAGAAATATAGAGAATCTGATAAAGTTTCCAGGAAAAAACAAGAAAGGAAAAGGAAATCACTTGAAAAGAAAATGGGAAGAAGGCAGCAAGAGGAAAGAAGTGATACTGAGAGCAAATCAGAACGAAATCACCGGAATTTGAGAGAATCACACAGGAGAGATGACATATTGAAGTATCATCACAGAGATGATTCCAATGGCAGAGACGGTTACCATAGTGGAAAGGATAGGAACCATGAAAGAAGTAAGGATCTAGAAAATAAACACAGTAATTCGAAACAGAAGAAAGCAGAAAGAAGAGCTTCTTTGTCTGATGACGAAAATTACAGACGCTGGAGCAAAGATAATGGACATTGCAGTAGAAAAAGAGAAAGATCAAAATCTGCAGAGAGAGCCCACAATAATTCAAGTCCAAGAGAGGAGGAACAAGACCGATACAGAAATGGTTCAGAGAAACACCGAGAGAAGTACAGCCGTTATTCTGACCAGTACAGAGAATCCAGAAAGAATGAGGACAGGCGAAGGGAGAATTCCCCACACAGACGAAAATAATACCTAACCAGAGTTTGAAACAAATGTGCATTTCTGAGCTGTTAAAACTGTATTTTAAAATCTATTACTGAACTTTCTTTGAAAAAAAAATTTGTACAAAGTGATAGTTTGCATTTGTAAATTCTATTAGACTTTTTCAAATTTTCAGTACCACTTTTTTTATAACTATTGCATTGAGTCTTTCTGTTAAATCCTTCCTTTGGAAAGAAACTGTTTATTTTGTGAATAAAACTGTTAAGATCTTGGTGAATTGAGTGTTTTTGTCACTTAGTTTCAAGTATTTGTAATTGTAACTTTATAGTCTATTGGTTTCTAACTTGTTAATTGAAAGTCAGACACTGAGGCTAGGGTCTTAAATGTAAAAATTTAAGGTTGCAATGTGAACGTTACATGAGAAAGCTTTATAAAAAATTTCAAAAATCAGCATGAGCGCTTCAGGCGTTCTATAGCTGTATATTCTTCCAACTTTGCGAACATGAAAGCAAGTTTCACCAAAATTTTTGGGAAATACTTCAGCTGATTTTTTTTTTTCTTCAAGAGTTAAAGAATGGAAAAGCAACATTGCTGTTTTAAATGTCACATTTGAAAGTGTGTCAACTTGTTCTGTTACTTTTCACAATGTTTTTTAATATTGTAACATCCTGAGCTAGTTATACTTGTAATCTTAGAGATGGGGAGGAAAAAAAGTTGGCTTTTTTTAACTATGAATTTGATTTTAAAGTCATAGACTTCAACTCTAGCCCTACAAAGGAAGTGTCTAAGGAACATCTTTCCCAGTATATAAAAGAAATCAAAATAAGAGGTGTTTCAAATCTCTTTAGATATTTTGAACTACACTTGAAGTGCTTAAGTTTATTGGAAGCAAAGTTTACCCAAAAAAAAAAAATTCAGTTGCTGCAGCGGTTTATATTATAAATTGTTACACCTGGAGTCATTTGAAGCAACTAGCTCAACATTCATTGTATGAGTAATGAATCAAAATCATCTGGTTAAGATTCTAAATCTCATTAGTAACCAAGGGAAAATTTTGAAAGTCTTTCAGCATGAAATAGGAAGTAGTGTGGACATGGTCAGAGACGTGGAAAGACGGGTGACAGCTGTATATTATGCAATTGTTGATGCTGTTAGACTACAATTTTTTTCTTTGAAATGAACACAATTGCTGGGCATATGAGAACTTACACATTTCATGTGTAAATCGTATTTCATCTTGTATAAAGCATAGAAAATATATTTGAGCTGTTTTATAACAGAAAATAGAACAATTCCTAAGGAAAGATCAGCTTTGCCTAAATCTTGTCACAACATTTTTCTAAGAAAAATGTCGCATTTTTAAAATTTTTTTCTGTATTTAACAGAACTTATTTCTGCAAGCTTTCATATAATAAAACATTTTCAGTCAAAAACATTTGCATGGAAAATAATTTCATATTGCAGAGAAAAAAATAAGGTTTCTATCTTGTTATACCACAGAGCTAAAAATGCTTTAGTGGCATCATGAGGTATGTGTTATTTAAAGTGTGGTGGGTTTTTGTGCAACGCACTTCTCACTTTCAAAATGATTTGTGCATTTTGGCAGTGTGTGTTAATTCCAGGAAAACTTAATTTGAGAAAATGCTTTCTCAAAGGAATTCTGCTGATGATTGTTAAGCTTCTTTGATAGCTCTCTACAAACATTATTGAAAATGATCTATACTTCATAATGGTTTAATTGTACAAACTTAATTTATCTAGAGTAATACTCTCCTTACTGTGTTATGGGTTTAATAGCATAAATTTTATTAACCCATAACTTTTGAGATATTCTGTTCAAGTTTAAAAAGCTTGTTAATTACATCTTTTAATAAATGGAAATATATTAAAACAATAAATGTGAAAACATAAAACACTTATTAATAAATAAACCATTTGATCTCAGACATGCTGATCAGGAAATGCCAGCTTAAACATCTCCAATTTTTTGTGTTATTTCATACTAGCTGATAAAAATATTTGCTCTCTGACAGTGGAAAAAGAGGGGAGGGTGAGATTAGGACTTGAGCTGGGATCTTAGCTGCATTTACAATTTCTTGGTGGGTTTTTTCATTTCCAGAAATATTAATAGGTATTTAATAGAATGACCTATTAAAATTAAGTTATTTTTACCATTACTACTATGAGCAGGTTAATGTTAGCTAAAAGCAGTAAGACAATGAGCAGTAGTTCTGGTGTGTGCGTGTTAACAGATGCGTGCTCAGAGGAATGGCTGTGCTATGGCATGCCAGAAGTGTCTCCAGCCCAGAGCCAGTATTGACAGCAGTCAGTAACACTGAGTGCATTCCTGTTTTTAGCAGACTGTGGCTTAAGGACTTCCTGAGCCAGAGGCACTATGTGCATCTCTGAATAAGGCCTCGCCCATTAAGTGGCCTCATTCTTTAACTCATTTTGAGGGGATTCTGCAGCATCCTGTGTCAGGAGTTCCAGTAATTTACTGTATGGTGTGTGTAAAAGTGTGTTTCTTTTCTAGCTTCAGCCTGATCACTTTCATTTTCTGCTTTCTGACAATGTTTTCTGATTATGGTATGTAGCTGTTTCCTGCTTGCCATCTTGTGTGTGATTTTTATAGCTCTAAAATTGTATATTCTTTACCATTTCTTTTCCGTAAGTTAAAATTCACCTGTAACCTCTCCTTGTGTGGGACTGCTGATCAGTCCTCCTGCCATTTATTTATTTATTTAGCTATATTTTTTATAAGGGAAAAGTAGTCAAAATATTATAAGTATTCAAAATTAGGGTATTTCAGGAGTTGCACAGTGACATAAGAGTTCTGGGGGTTTTTCAGTCCATCCTCCCATTGCTGTAGAGCTGAGTGATCCACAGTGATCCTGAGCTTGCTTTCCTTAGCAGTAACAGCTAATTGTAGACCATGCACAGTAATGAAGTGACTCATGCATCTGGTCCATAATTAATACTGGAGGTCTAGGTTGTGTTTTGAATAGCAATTTGGACCGAAAGACATCAAGAAGTGGAGGTTCTATGACATCTTCACTATTTTGCTCAGTTGTTAATCCTTGTTACTTAAAGCATGATTAAAACAGCCCAGCCTTAGCTTTCTGCAGATGGGTCTTGGTATGACTTTAATAGACCCCTGCTATCAGAAGTCACCTAATGTAGGTACCTCTGGGCTGTGTTCAGGTAATTGCTTGGTTGCCTCTCAGATGAAATTAATAGCAAGCTGCTTTGGTCTTACTGAACTGCAAGTTTCAATAACAAGTGCTCTTGACCACGAAGAGTGAAAGTGCTATGTCGGAGAATGTGCTGTTTATTGACCCTATAACTAGCAACCTGTACCATTGGACTTAAAAGTGTGTTATGAGTGAGGGTGTTCATAGCAATGTGGTGTGGGGCGTCTGGGCCTTGGTCTTCATAGTCTGTTTGAACACAGGACTGTCGTCAGCTTCTTAGATTGGCTCCCATTGCCCCTTGTGCTGGTCAGCCTTCAGGTGTGAGTTACTGTTGGGCAGGGCTGTATGTACTAACTGCCTTCACCTGTCAAGGGGAACAGCTGTTAGAGGGAACTTCCAGACTCAGCCGGGTCTGCGCTGGTATGAACCAAAAAGATGTTTGGGAAGGAACTTGTGATGACCTGTTCTGATCTTGTATGCTTAAAATTTAACTTTCAGAAGTAGTTGTAATATCCAAGTCCATAGATACATTAACAGAGACTGCATCCCTTTTGCTAGGACTCCCTGGCTGAGTTTCTGACTTTCCTCATGGTGATGGCATTAGGTGTTGTAGAGAGGAGCTGCTGACTCACCCAGTGAATTCACCACCCATGTAGGAATAAGTCTTGACTGAAGTGCTTCTGGTATTTGTAAGAACCATAATTCTGTTCTCTAACTATAACTTTATTTGGAGGAAGGTCTGTGAAGCTTGATTATTCATATACTCAAGTCTAAATGTTTTTTTGGGGAAAAAAAGACTGTTACTGTTTAGGCTATCTTGTTATATAAATCATCAAAATATGACCTCAGTATGACAGCATTTAGATACATTTTGGGTCAAAATTATTCACACTCTTTGTTAAAAATACTTCAAAATTATCATTAATGGATCATTATTTTTAAAGTAGTTTTAGCTACTATTTAAGCAGTATTGTAGTCTTCACACTCTAGATAGTTCATCTCTGCAGTTCTGCATGGGAATGGGAACCTGACTACAAAAATATTTTTCTGTTTGCGTTGCTCATGCTAAATGAATTTTACAAACAGATCAGTACATATTGAAAATTAAATTCTCTTTTGAAAATTACTAGTAGTGCTAATTAGATTTAGATGGTGTATTGTTTTAACCTAGGAGTACGGTGTTCTTTGATTTACTTAAGGCTTCAGTGACATAACTTTTGAATGCAGCCTACACTCTAAAATAGCTTAGCACATGTCAGCTACCAAAAAATACATAAGCTAGGGTGGACACTTCAAGCTCCAGTAGCAATTTAAGTGCCTTCCTGTCATTAAATTTGTATAGTTTTATGAATATAAAAGAAGACAGTAGTTCATCTTCATTCACCATTCTTAAATTACTTTGAATTTTCTTTCACTGTTGAGGAAATGTGCCTAACCATAAGGCTAATTTTCTTGGAGAATCTAAAAAAGCAAGAGTCTATTATTATGCTAGCAGAGACAATTGACTCCAGTTTCTCTAATAACATTCAGAGAGCAGGGAAACTTCTCCTTCAATTTATTTTCAGTTAGATAAGTTAGTATTTTTAAAAAGCTTTTTGATTAGTCAAAATATTTTTTAAGAAATTTTGAAGTCAAAATGCAGAACAAAGGGGTACTTTAATTAAAACTACATAAGACATGTATTTCTAGGTTAAAAGTGGTATGAGCAAAATATTTATGCGCTGGAAAAACTTGAGGTCACTTCAGAGATGTTCGGTTTTTTTATATGTCTTCCTCAAGCAAGTCTATAATTTGGCTGAGACTAGAGTCAGGGATTTGCTTTTCTTGTCTACTCCTCACTACTATCATCAAGCATTTTCTTCTAACTTAAAAAAAAATAAAAAGGGAGGGGGTGCAACTTAAAACCTTAGTGTTGTTGGGAAAACGGTTTGTTAACCCATAAAACAGACCAATCCATTACGAAAATAAACTGTCACATTTTGATTCTGTTTAAGCTATGTCCGTTTTGAGTTATCTTTTTCCATTACTTTGTAAAATAAAGTGGGAACCAAAAATTTTCCTGAGGGAGAAAATAAGCTGCAACATTTCCCAAAAGAAAGGGGTGGGAGAAAGATCAAGGGTGTGGAAGAGGATGCAAAACTTCAAGAAGCAAGAGAATTTGTCTTCAGTGACAGGGTGCTCATGGCAGGTAGGGAAGTGAGGTCAAAGCTGTTCTGACACAGGGGTGTAGGTGCAATGTTAATTGGTTTTAGCTTGTTCACTGGAATTGCTCCTTAATTACTTAACTGAAATGTGCATTCTCCCTTTAAAATTGCTGAGCTCCAGCTTCTGATTTTCAGTTGCTTACCTGTTGCTTTTGGAGGTACTTCATGCCTCAGTCACAGCTGTGAAATCTCTTGTGCAATTTCAGATTCTGGACCTTTTCTATAATAAAAAGCTGTGTAAAAATGCCTTTTGTCACTAACTTACCTAAAACTTGGCTTAACTTGAAGAACATTACTTATATTTTCAGGTCCCCGTGGATAAGCTCACTCCATCTCATAAAGACTGGAAACTTTCAGCATCCTTTTTTGCTCTGGAGTAATACTTAAGCTAATTGGAGAGATGCCCATTGATTTAAAAGGGAGAGGAATAAGACCTTTCATCTGGTTGGTTACAGATGCTGCTTCTGTATTTGACTGTATTTGTGTTGCTCAGTATTTTTACTCTCATTAGGCTTGTCCTCATTTTCTCCTGCTCTAGTTACAGTTTTTCCATTTTTATTAGCACTTCTGAACTTTGTTCTTCATCACATGCAGCGTTAGCCATTTAGAAAAGTATAATGCCAAAAATACACATCAAAAATTTACTATATATCGCTTGCATAATGCATCAAAAAGTGATCTTTAAAGAATAGCTTGGCTAAAGGAACAGTGTGTGCGCACGCATACCATAAAGAACAACCATGCAGCATGCTTCTTGCCTTTTCCTACTCACCTCGGAATAGTGAGCTACAGGACAATTGCAAATTTGATGAGGTTGATCAGTCTTATACTTGTAAATGTTTCATTCTGATCGCCTTTATTTTGCACCACCTTTGCTAGGAAGAAGCATTGATGGAGTTTTACAGGTTTCTGAATTTAGATAAAGAGGCAGTTGAAGGGTCCCGGGAATGCCAATGTTCCCTCAGAGGAGCTGTGGTGGTACTAGTACAGCAGAAGTAGTAATGAGGGGTCAACATATAGCATAGGGTTGGATCCCATAGGCCTCTGTGTGCCTGTACGGAATACTAAGAGTTGGCATCTTTTTTCTGGTAGACTCTGTAATCAACTTGAGTCATTTGGCTGTAAAGGCTCATGCAGAAGCTCATGGAGAGAAGCGTCCACTGGTCAGCCAGTTTACTCATGCCCTATAC
Source organism: Morus bassanus (assembly GCA_031468815.1). Taxonomy (NCBI): domain Eukaryota; kingdom Metazoa; phylum Chordata; class Aves; order Suliformes; family Sulidae; genus Morus; species Morus bassanus. The sequence goes on along the minus strand of CM062574.1, from coordinate 27,231,524 downwards.
CTGGGCAAGGCTATTAGGAGGATGCTGCACCCAATACTTCCCTCCCTGTTGTCCCTCACCACGCAAGTTCAGAGCTGGGTGTGTTATGTTGATGTCTATTTTGGTGATCATTGCTCCGGTAATGTTTCAAGCAAGGTAAATGGTAGGTCTGGTCAGCTGTTCATATGCACAGAGCGCTTTCACAATGGCTGGCTTGAGCCCTGTGAGTCTAACCCACCATGGCTACTTTATGGGTCATGAGCAAAGAAAACCTCTGCAGCATACAATGAACTGAAAGAGCCTTTCTTGGTTGTAAAGAGTCCAGTGGGAATAGCTTCATTACACCAAGGTTAGTTTTTGCAAATACTTTCCTCCTTTCCTCCTTCATCTTTTTCCTGGTTCTCAGTCATAAGTGGATGTCTCGTGAAATTGTGAAGTGTCCCAATTTTTCATTTGGTAATGAGGAGAAGTGCCTGGATAGTCAAAAACCTTGAATATTCCCCTGGAAAAATAATGTGGGCCAGTGGCACTGAAGGGAGAAAGATTACACCAGTTCGTGGCAGCCCTTTATCTTGCTGTTTCAGTCTTAGAATGGCAACCTCCCTCTCTTACCATTACCCCTTACTGCTGGGTGTGTTAAACACACTTCTTCAAGGAAATGCACAACAGATCTCTTTCAAACTGTCCTCCCCTTCCTGTCTCCCATGTGTCCCTCAAAAAGGAAGAGATGGTCACCTCTTTCTGTTCCCTTTTAAAAATGGCACCTCATGCCCCAGATCTGGTGTGTATATATACACCTTGAGAAGCAGACTTAACTAGTCGATAGGGTTTCGTGTGGCCTTCTCTGGATCTCCTCTGTCTGTTAACCTGTGTTAACAGACTGCAGCGTCAGGGGACTTTCACGGTGGACAGAAAGTTGCATTAATTTAGGGGTTGAAATAGCCAATTGAAAAGCTGATATATTAGATTATATAATGCTAGGGGTGCAGACAGCCTTTGTGGCTTCTATGAGGAGGAAATACTTAAGCCATGACTACCTGGAATGGGATGCACATTCTAATGAATGTGCTTCCTTTGTTTGGGCCTTGAGTTGGATGTCTGGTCTGTAGGCTCTCATTCTTTGATTAGATTCACAGGGCCCCTTTCTTGTGCTACACGTTTTGTTATGAGTCACCAGAGGTGGAACACAGAAGTGCTTAAGAAAAAAATTGAAGCTAAGTGACTTACTTGATCAGTGATTGAAATGAGAAAGTTAAAATATGCATTTGGGAAAAAAAATGTCCCTTTACAGCTCTGTTCCTTCCTGTCCTCTCTTCTTTGCACAGAAAAAAATGTTGTTATACCTCTTTGTAGAAGAGAGATGGTGCATCAGCCTGTTTTGATCACTGTACCTGTTTGAAACTGGAATTCTTTAAGATGTCTTCCACAAGTGCTCCACAGCATATCATTTCCTCCACTCTTGCTGAGTACATTTATATGATTATGGCTGTGAGAAGAAACTGTGAGGATGGGTTCATTGCAATGCCCATGGCAGGGAAGGATGCAGCCTCTGTGCTCCTCATGCAACCTCAGGCTAAATTCATCCCTATGCACATGGAGTTGGTTTGTTTGTTTCATTTTGCAAAGTAATTCTTTCCTCCCATTTCATTTTTAGCTCTCTATTTACAGAGGCGCAGACATATTGGAAAAGTGTATTTCAGTTTTCCACACATATATAAACACACACTTACACTTGCATACAAAGCCTTCTATTTTCATTCTCTTTGTACATAAGAGTTTAAGATTAGTTGTATGTGTGAATTAATACAGTTCATTGGAATAAATTTTGGCTATTTATACTCTGTGTGATGAACTTTATCACTGTACTATCTGAATAGCTCCCAAACATTATTTTTCATCTATACTCTGTTAAACAGTACAAAATATTCATATCTTGATGTTGTGAAATCTTGCTGGAAAAAATAATTTATGTGGTACATTAACTGAGGTTCTGTGGTGATATATGGTGTAATATAATGCTACCGAAGTGGAAAAATGTGTATTTTTTTATAGTACCTAATGACAAGCACTTCAAAAGGTGGGATTACAGATACCAGCATTGTTAGTGTATATTTTGGTGTCACGTTCTGATGTTTTATATACATGCAATTATAGTTTCCTTTCTAGGAGTAATTGGGAGGTGAAGCTTAACTAGAACAGTATGTGTGTCAAGATGAGGCTCTGCCTCAGGATACCAGGGGAAGATGGGTGGCGCGTCCTGTGGTCTGCGTGACTGTGATTACCAATGTGGTAAGGAGCAATGACTGGGTTTAGTGCACAGGGTTTCTACCCAAGACTGGAGGTCTACCTCATTTTGGGTGCATATATAATCAAAACCTCTTTGTTTCACAGTATTTATAGGAAGACTTTATTTCCATAATTGCAGTTTCAACTGTAGTGTATAAAGAAAATATAGCACAAAGACCAATTGTTTTAATGATCTGTATATCACACTCCAGCTGAGGGAGAGTGCGTTTCAAGGTTAGTTTCATGGCAGTTGTCATCAGTCTGTGAAATTCTCGTTTTGAATGACAGGTTTAATTTGCACTTTAACCCTAGCATTGGTTTTAACTCTATCTTCTTTGTTGTTCCTAATAACTCCAGTCTCTCCTTTTTCTGTGAAGACCATTATAATATCTTATTATAAAAAGAAATTAAAGGGGGGGAGGACACACCTCATATCTCCAGAAGGCCCCTTTTATTTTCTTAATAAGCTTTCTGCTCCACCTGATTATTCTGAGTTACATGTGAAATATTTAGTTCCTTATCAGTCAGTGTTTCAGAAGAAGATGCCACAAATCTTGCATACTATTATTATGGAATTGTCTACAACATTAAAAGAAAAAATCTGTAATCTGTTTTAAATGTTGTTTTCATTGTCATTGAATGTCTCTCCTGTTACGAGATAGAGTAAGAAGTGCTCATTTTCTCTTCCATATAATATTCATTATTGCCAATATCCAGGGCTAAGTGCTTTTCTGTTCATCTTTTCTGTAAACACTTTTTCAGAGTTTCACTTCAGAAGGAAAGCCTTCACAGCCTATAATAATTTTTATTCCCTCTCCTTTCTCTCTCGCCCTGTCCTCTGTGATTCTGCGCTGTACTCTGGGGCCATCAAACACAGCATCCCAGTTGATGGGACCATACCACTTTCAAAATGACGTTGTATTTTCCATATTATTTTTTTGCTTTTCCTTATGCTTTGGAACAGTCTATGTGTTTGCTTTTTGACTGCCACTGAATGTTGAGCTGGGAGATCGAGCTGCTCACAGTGATGCTTTGGTCTTTCTTCCACAATTGGTACACCAAGCTTGTATGAATGATTCACAAGATTTCCTCTAATGTCAGTTATCATGTTCTTGTCAACAGTGACTTTCAACTGTCATTGTGTTGTCCTTCCAACTAATTCAAGTTCTTTAGTTTCCTATCACTTTTGTTGCAGGCAAGCTGAATGATAGCTAGCAGTACTACACAATGTTAGAACATGATTTTGGGACTGTTTCACCGTTAACCTATTGTCATACAGAATATTGACCATGTCTTGGTATTGTATGCTGTCTATTCTAGCAGCAAGTTTCAAGTCCCTGATCTCTTACCTCACAACTAGTTGGTTTCTGTAATAGCCTCTTGTGCAGGACTTGTTAAAGGCTTTTTGAAAGTCCAGATGAATGAGATTATTCCAAGTAGGTTCCCTCCTATACCTTTTGGTGGTTTCTATAATTTTAATTACATCTAAGTTTATACTTTTAATTTTTACTGAATATTTATCATATAAGTAAAAATGAGGTCAATAATTCCCCTAAAGATCTCTGATAAAATTTATACAACTGACAACTTGAATTAAAGGATTAAGTGATTGAAGAAAAGATGAAAAACTTTCCAAGGGGACAATTCAAGGACTTTAAGTTCAAATACATTTAAAAAGGTACTTAAAGGGAAAGGTATTTAAATGAATAAGATAAAGAAACTCGGTGTGAAAAATCCTCTCCCTTGTTGTGGCTCCAGGTGGTTGAGCAGCTTTGTTTGAAACTAGTTCAGGAACAGCTAGAGTTTAATTTGTTTCATGCCAAGGACCAAAACCAGCAGTGAAATAAAATATCTTACTTATTGAAAACCATCTTAATCCCTTGAACTGCTTAGTTCAATCACAAGTAGACATTACAGAGCTGCTGTGTCCCTGACTTGTTACAGCAGGTGACAAAAGCAGGAGGAAGTGTGAACACAGCATTAGTCCCTCTGGATTTTTAATGCACTGTCAGGCCACATGTTACTCCAGATGCAGAGGTGCAGCAGCCTGGCATGCAGCCCAGGGAGAATGTCACATGCAAAAAGGTTTGAGTGCAAGGCCGAGGACAGCACTGTCACTTCTCCTTTGCTTGCTTTCTGCCTTCCGTCATTAAGTGCTTGACCATGTCCTCCAGCCAGCTGAACCAATGGCAGGATGAGTGGACTGGCTGTCAGCCAAGGGAAGCAGACTGCTGGGAGGGAGGGTGATGTCCCAGAAACAGCCTGGTGCTGGAGCCCAGCACTGGTCCGTGTGGCACTGGGTCCTCCTTGGATTCTTCCTGATGCAGCCCTGAGGAGAGCATGTAGGAACCCCCAGGGTGACTGATACAAGCTCATACAGGAACAGGAAACAATCTCCAGGGCCATAAACTCCCTTACTGTAGACAACACTGCATACAACATGCTCTATTTAGGTTACACGCATACTCTTCATGCACACAGTCCGTGCCAGAGAAGCTCAGAGCTGGACAGCCCAGGCTGGCTGCATCTTCCCAAGTCTGTTCTGCAGATTCCTCGCTCTCTTCTCCATACAGATTTGTAAGCAAGTTCTCTTATCCTCCTTTATATTATTCCTAGGTCCTAATCTTAATGATTGGTCTTAAACAGGGTTGTAGTTTACAACATGAAACAGCAAAATACTGCGTACTTAACTTTCAGATGTGATTGGTGTATTTGGGGTAGAAACCAGAAAACACATGTTCCTAATCCCAAGAGACAGGTATCTACCACCATCCCCCAAAATACAGACTGATTTCAAGAGGAGAGGGGAGGAGATCTCCCAGTTGATACCAATTTTACTTGCAGAAATAGATAGGACAGAGAAAAAAATGATTGAAATATTTTTTTGTCATAGCAAAATTCTGTAGGGGGGGACAGGGAATTTTTGTTAAAGACCTATATTATTCAATCAGAAGGGACGGCCTGGTGCAAAGTTCCCACAGAAACTCTGCTTCCTTCAGTCAGCTGAGCGTGAGGTACAACTCTGACCGTTGGCCGGAAGGGCCGATGCTGCCCTGCCAGCCCGGGCAACAAGGACTGCCGACAGGCAGCGACTGAGCTGGAGCTGCAAAGAGCTCTTGAGAAAATAATTGTTTTTTGTCTTGCCCATTTAGTATTCCAAATTCTACTGTGAAGAAAGAACAAATGCAGGCTCTTCAGGGGGAGCCTGTCCCCCCGTTATGTTTGCTGTCGTGAAGACTTTAAGCTCCAAAGGGAATTGGTGGAGGTTGTACAGTTTTGTGGGGTGATGGCTGGCAGTACAGTCATGTCATATATCGTTTCCTTTGCTGAGATGCAACAGCCTGTCTGTGCCATACAGTTGCCAGACTGTCACATATTTTCAAAAAAGCCGATTTCCTGTGCCTACTGTGAAAAGAAATATGAAAAGTTGTCCCTAATGAGCTAAAAATTGTGAGAGAGAGGGACTTTGTGTAGGTGTAGATCTAAGCAGAGCATCACTTTGTCTTCCTCTCAGTCTGATCCCAGAATTCATTCATTTCTATGGCTATTTCCAATAGGAATTTCTTGGTATAAGAAAATAAGACTGCCCAGTGTCTTGCTTGATTCTTTCTTATTTGCCCATGTTGTGCAAACGTAAAAAAAAAATCCTACTGTTTTGATATATCTGGATTGGTTAGTGTAAGGAAGGTTGTTTTTCATTTCTGCTGAACACTGCTGCAGCCATGACTGCTGATGTTCTGATCAACTTAGTCATTCATTTCACCTTTATGGTGAAGTGGGAGGGAAGAGGGAAAGAGCGAGTGCACATGAATCATTTGGTGAAATATCCTGTAGGTTAATAGCCCATTTAAGTTAAGTTCAGATTCCATTCAATTCATTTCTCAGCATAATAACAGGGTGGCCTAACTTCGATAAAACCTCCCTAATATATTAACTGCATTTGTTGTTTTGTAGATAAGTGTGTATCTGCACACTGAAGCATTCTCTTATCTGTGTGGAAAGCAGAATTCATTACTGTTCCCCTTGGAGCTTCCATCAAATGGACATGGTAGGAGCCCAGGGGGAATTTGTTTTCCTTTTCTGGCACAGTCAGTAAATCTGGTACCAAAATCTGCACATTCCCCAAAACCTATAATAGGCCTTGAAAAGCCCCCAGAGATCCCTGCGCCTTATCGTTTTCCCTGGGACTGCTGCTATATTTCCTTACAGCCTGTCGCTGGCACTTGCAAAACCCAGGAGAGAGATTTGTTCTGCAGCCAACAGAGGCTTCATGAAATAGAAACATCATGATATATTTTTTACTAGTTCTGAGGAAGCACGGTGCCTGGCACATGTTATAAACCAGTGCCTCAGGCCTGCGTGCCCTGCAGAGGTCTCTGACCACAAGGGTGGCTCAGCCCTGTATCTGGCATAGTGATAGGAAGGGTTTCACTGAGACCACCTTCCCTCTCTCCAACAAAGTCGTTGCTATCTGAGGAGCTCGGTATGGGAAGAAATCCACCAGTACAAGATTAGGCATGGCTTTTTTTTTTGCAACTGTAGTCTAAGCAATTTGCTTCTGAGATCTGAGAGCTTCCCATTCCGCTGCTTCTTCTTCTGACAGTGCTGAAGCTATGCTTTTTTTTGTACATGCTAAGCCTCCTCTTAGGGAGAAGGCAGATCCCACAGTAGTGCAGATTTTACCTTGCACTTGAGATTTGATTTGCTTCTCTGTGGTTACATCAGATGTAATTTGGTTTGGTGGATACTATTTTGGTCACTGTTCTTTTTTGGAACTGTGTAATCATATGGAGGCAGCTTTTGATCTGTTTAGTATATAATTAAGCTGCATCTATTGCTGTCTTTTTTCTACAGAATGGGCGAGTAAACGAATGAATGAAAATGTGCTGGGGAAAAAACCAACTATTTTTTCAGCTGAGTTATAAACGGTGAGAAAACTCAGATGTAGAATTGAAGTGTTGATATAATTTCTGCTCTATCAGAATTAATCTCCTCCTAAAATCTTAATGTACAGGATCTATACAAACAGTCTAAGATTAATTATTTAAAAATTATTGTGGGACTTAGTGGCAAATACAGTAATTGTAGGGGTACAATTTTGTAAGGCTGTTGGGTTTTATGTTTAACAAGCAGCTATTTAATTATACATTGTGTTGCTTTTTTTTTTAAATCTACAGTGTAATTACAGGGTTGCATATTAAAACTAATCTTTACAATGAGGAAGCCATCTTAAGTTTCCCAAAGTTATTTTGCTGCATTATCTGCCAACTAAAATTCGGTAATTGCAGTATTACTCTTTAACCAATAGTATAATCCAGTCAGTATGCATGAAATCCCTGTGTATTTTAAAAATGGTATGTCCACATAATATATCCATCCCTCCTACTGGTTAAGCAGAAGTAACTTTCTGGAACTCAAATGAACATATGTATGCAGGCATAAAAAACCCATGAAAGTAAGAAATCAGAATAATATTAATCTTGTTCTTGGTCACCTTTTGTTTCTCATTCTGTGCTGTTCTTACGGCACAAGCATGCTCTTGCAGGTGTCCAATTACTGTGCCCTGTAGACTGATTCGTATGACTCATACAGTGTGTCTAAGAGACATCCACCCTATTGATGCAATTTCTCACATTTCTGCTCAAATTAAACAAGCACAGCTGCAGCTTGTCCTTTAAATATTCTTAGGCCTGGTCTCCGTTCAGATTTTGTGGATGTGGATGTAACTATTTAAGTTAGGTTTGGGTTTTGTCCTGTATTTTTCTGAAACAGTTATCTTTTGACAGAAAAAGGAAAGGGGAAAAAAAGTAGGTTTAGTATGGAAAAGGAAAAGTTTCTATGTGAGAGAGAAGTCTGGGTACGCAGTCTGTTTTCTGGCAGGGGAAAAAACAAACCAACAAACCAGTAGTCAAATACATCTAATTTTTCAGAAATAATAGTATGGCACATGGTGTCCAGTAACATAGGTAATGCTGGTACAAACTTCTAGTGTGGATCCTTGTATCAGTAGAACTGATCTGTATACATATATCCTGGTAGAGTAACGTACTTGCCTAGCATGCCTATACTGGAATATGCTGCAATACCAGTATAAAGCACCTAATAGATGTGTCTAGACCCATACATAGAACTTTACGCCATGCTATACCAGTTCAGTTAAGTAGCTAAGTAATATCACCTGTGTTGCCGAATTTGCGCTGCTAGTCTTGGTTAAGACATGGACAGAACTGCAGCTACAGCCAAATCCTATTCTTGTTGTCACTAGAATAATTCTTCTTGGGGATTAATTAGAAGGACTGTTATTTATTTTATAATTCTGGATGATGCATTGAGATTTCATACTGAATATTGTTAATTCAAGAACTTGCAATCAAGGATCGCAATGCATTTTCATAATGTTTTTTTTTATTCTCATTGTTCAGTGAAGGTCCTGAGGCTCTTGTAAAGAAAAGAGTCGGTCTTTCACCACCACCCTTCTTATTTTACCCCACACTAACTCTTCCAAGGTAAGCTTTGGCTATGTAAAGAATAAAAGATCACTCTTATCCTTGGTACCTTTTTCAATCCACAGTGCAGGATAGAAGATGACTGGTTTCCCATGTGATCTGAACCACTAGCATTTACATTGGATTTTGTATTTCGTAGTTTTCCATTAGGGGCAAAGTGGCAAACTCATGCTGCGTATGCATGTTGCCATACATATGGCTTGTTGTCTGTCCTTGAGGTGGCAAATCTCTTAGAGCAGAGACCGTCCCTTCGCTGAAAAATGATCTTGTCAATTCAGATTTTCTTGGAATTGTAGTTTGTTGCACTATTTTCATGTTCATAGAAAAATTTCCAATACATAAACATACATGATACATGATTCTTGCTTTTGACTCAGCGACACCAAAGAACAAACGCATTCACTCGAATTCCTTATACGACCTTTCTCAGAGTTCCTCATCTTCTATGCTGTGCAGGTACTATTATTTTTAAAAACAGATGGGAGCTCAGGAGGTAACTCTGGCCTTTCACCTGTACTTTAGAAGGGAAATTGCATAGTTCTTATCTGGAAATCCCGGGTGATTTTTAGTGGACACTGGTTTAGGAACACTGAGGGAAAGAAATATTCTAATTGGTTTTGTTTTCCAGCTGAAGAACAGTTTCTTTCTATGTTAAATGAAGTAGTGAAAACAAATAGTATGCCATCTGGCTAGCCTACCTGGGTACTTTACCAGGAGGTTTTCAGATGTTCCCTCTGCCAGTTTCCAACTTCTTAAGCCCTATATTATTACTAATGTACTTTCTTTACCCAGTTGTTCTTCCCTGTCTAGGAATTATCTTATTCCTTGAACAGAATTAGAATTTTAAAAATCTGACTCTCTTTTGCAAAGATTTTCCCTGTCTGTTGTTGGAATTATTTATCCTCTAAATTACGAAGCCTCTAGTGTTTCCAGCATTCAGTTATGCAGAGGAATAGGCCTCCATGTTATCTGTGAAGCTGATATTCTCAGGGGACAGGATAACATTGAATAGTCTTAATATGTACCAGTGAGCTCTCATTCTCAGAACAGATTGTGACTGAAAGGAAGGGTTTAGCAGCTTTCCAAGTGCTTGGAAAGATGTCATATGTTTTCCTTTAGATCACTTTTTTCTGCTTCAGTTTCTCAAAGGAAGAACATCCTGCAAAAAGATAAAAACATTTAACATGGCTGGGAAGGTAATGAAGTACAGATGCAAATATTTCATTAAAACAAAGTATTTATTGCCAATTTTCAACTTTTAATATTGTTTCTACTTAGTATAAAACACAAACATTGGCTCACAAGTGATTTTTGAAAAGAATTGTGAGTATATAAATGAAAACAGATTTGGGAAGAAGCATTCAGATAACTATCCAGTTATTCTGTTTGTTATTTATTATTTATATTGAATGTGCACATACAATTCTAATCATAGCTCATAGATGTGGTTTTCTGAGCACGATGGAGACAGATAATAAAGAGAATTCCTTATGCCAAACAGCTTACAGTCTAAATCCACGTAATTTTACTCAACATGCAATCAGGAAATAGAAATGCTATCACGGGAATTAACTGACCTATCACACAGTACAAATAGCATAGTTATGTAAGATTGAATGGTTGGCAGATAATTCATAGCTTAAATTATATTAATATAAACAACTTATAAAATAATTTTGAATAATGCAGATAATTTGAAGGCACCCTCCCCAAGCTAAATTCACCAGATACTGAGCATCCTAGCTACAGCTTGCTGACAGAAGTTTAAAAAAGGGGTATCTCTGAGCAGTTAAGAAGACAAGTGGGACACTTAAATGTACTTTAAAAGCACCAGGAAATTGGAAATCTGTAGGGAAAAATAAAAAAAAGCAGTAAAGAGTTAATAGCAAATTGCAAAAAGGCCCTCAAGGAGCAAGGACTCCATCAAATATAGATGCAAGGTAAAAAAGAACAACAAAATAAATCATTGCCCTACTTAAAAAATAAAGATAGATTGGTTAGCAAGTAGCAGGGTGGCTAAGTAGTTGCTTTGTCTGTTTTTACAGGGGAGGCAGATGGAGATCTACTAAATCTGGGATTGTTTCCCCAGAAGCAGTAACAGGGAAGCTAGAAAACGTACCGGCATATAAGATATCTGGTTATAAAATGTCAGAATCCCTTAGAGGAACCAAAACTCAAGACATGCATACAGCTGTGAATTTTAAATTGCATAAGGAAATCAGTGACGTTTCAAAAGTCTTAAAAAACATACTTGATCCAGAAACAACTCTAAAGAACTTCTTTACTAGGAAAAAAAAACCCCAAACCCCAAACAGGCAACAAACAAGGAACTGCATACTAGTGGGAAAAACTCTTAGAAAGTCTTTTGATAAAATGTTGTGAGAAAATACCAGAAAAGTCTCGGTTTGATTAAGGACAGGGACATGGATTCAGGCATGGAAGATCAGAGGGACTTTCTTCATCCTACTTTTTCCATGCATGAAAGTAAGTCATATTTTTAGCTGTGTTTGATTAAAAGTCTGTTATCAGACATTACTTTTGAAGACCACAGAAATGGGTGGAAATCTTTGGGGGGTGGGGGGGAAAGCAAACACCTCTCAAGTTTTTTCTTCACATTCTACATGGCAACAAGGCTATTACTGTCTTGGAACGGGTAGAGTGCTAAGCAAACACAGAAGGCTGCCCTTATTCAGTTTAAATCAAGAGAATATGAGTTTAGAGAGTCTGAGCCAATTATCCTGGGAAAGAAGACATGTTGAGGTAATCGCTTAGAAACATCTCTCATTATAAGAAGAATTGGTACTTAAAGGAGGGGAAATGTTGAACTAATTCTACCTGTAGTCTCTCTTTCTACATCTGGTCTCCCAATTTCTGAAGTCTTTGTTACTGAAACATTTCTCACCACTGACATCAAATAGGTTACTGGAAAAGGCAGGTGAAAAGGATTATTGGAAACACTTGGGTTTATTTCCACAAAGGGAGACTTGTGGAATGTTCCTTGGCATGATTTATTCTTGTTGTTCCTTGCATTATTGACCTTATGGGATCACTAAAGAGGCAAATCCCCATTTGGAGCATTAGGACACAATTTCATATATTGCATAGATCACACACACAAAAAGAAAAAGGGCAAAAAAGCGCCTATAGTCATACCTCAAACACTCTGGTGCTTAGAGGCAACTTATTTTCAAAATGAACAATAATAAAAAATTCTTGAGCCTTAATTCTCATAAAAAGTACAATAGTCAAGTGAAGGAAAATGTCCTCAAAGTAAGTAGTAGCCCTTTCAGAAGGCCTAATACAAAAATGATTAGTGTCGAGAACTCAGCAGTTGCCTTGTTTTCTGGAGGAAAGAGAAAAAGTTACTTAGATTTCTTGCACTATACCTCTTACAGGGGGAATCATGTCTGTGAAGGTCGCTTGAAGCTTCCCAGTAGTGACCTCTCATAATCTGATACAAAATGTCATCCACCTTTCACATTACTGTTCAGTTTAGCCAGAAATACTTCCCGGATCCTGGGATTTCCGTAACTGATTTTGGGTTCTGGGCATCCCTAAGAGGTTTGCTTGCACGTACCGTTCCGCATGGATCTGTTCCTTTCAGTGACAAACTCACATCACACTATATATATTCTCAATCACAGATGTTTTAAAAAACCAAAGCCATCTATTTTGGTAGAGCAAAATTTAAAGTTCTGAATAAACTGAAATTATAAAATGCCATTCTAATTCACACTCAGCATGTCTTCTTCCTACTCTACATACCTTACTCAGGATAGGATCCCACCTCCCCTTCCTCCACCTGATTTTATTCGTAAGTTGGTTTATGCAGCTTTTCAGCGGCAATGCAGCAAGTAGCAGCCTCTCCTTTCTGTGAGGTTCCTCTGACTTTACAAACCCGTTATCTCCTTATAAGCTCTCCTAGGTTAAATGGTCTTCCTGTTGCTTATGCCACTTTTACAGTTTTGATATTCTTCAACTCCTAAGAAATACTAATAGCACAACAGTTCTGTAATTTCATAACTTCTAGTGTGTTTTCAGCATTTGACAGAGATGAAGTGTGACGCTTTGATAATACAGATCACGGGGCATTTAAAATTTTCCATCTTTCCCACCTATACCATCTTTTAGAGCACAGGACTTGATAGGGAGCTGGAGTCAACAATGGTGGGTTGTACAGTGGAAGACCTAACTGAAATGCTGTATGAAGATGTTTACAATTATGGTTAAATGTTGCTGTTTCTGATGTGAACAGTTCTTTCAAAGACAGATCCAAGATACACTTTCACATAAAGTGGTCAAAACCATATACAATTATCTCTCCGCCATTACATCTCTCTGTAGGAAGGAGATGGTTAGCATTCACTGAAATATCTTTTTTTTTTTTTTTTTTTAGAAAAAGTAATTCATAAGCCTACTGAACAGAAATGTATTTGTTCTGAAAAATGTTATAGTATTCGCAGGGGTTCTTAAACATTTTCATCTTAACAGCGAATATAGTGCATGGTCATTGTAGACCACCTTTCAATTTGAGATTGAATAACATCTCTATGGCAACTACAACAGCTGCTTATATAGAAAAATAATATTGCGTGAACATACTATTCTTAGTTCTTTACAATAGGACTTAACAGTTGGATATGAAGAGAAAATCGCTGATTTTTTTCCCAGTCCTGATAGATACTTTGAGATTTCTGAACATACTTTGGAGACCGTTGTTCTAGATTACAGAAAGTTTGTCTTGAAAAGGGCTAAAAGATAGACAAAAGATAATCAAATACGAAAATATTGGATATTGCTAATGTGCAATCATACATGGATGTTTCTTTTCAAGATAGTCAATTTGGTGTCTGATTGACCCCAAATCCTGCCAGCCTGGGTCTGTTTTCTTCTGTGAGCTGAGTTACTGAAGGGGTTGTGTACACTTGCGATTCCTCTACCATTGATCCAATGTTCCCAGTTTCAGTAGTGGATTCTTCCTACCGTGCCATCTATTCTGCCACTATAGATTCAGACAAACTCAGAATGTCTGGGAAAAAAAGAAATGTGTCCTGTTTTCAGCTTCTCTTTCTCTCCGTAGGAGACATAGCAAATCTTTCAAAACCACTTAGTGATGCTTTAGAGTTCAGATTTCTTCTGAGCAAGAAGTTTGTGGTAGGTAAAGCACCAGAAGAAGGGCTATATTCATGTTTTCACAGGATGATTAATTCAAACTCTGAAAATTTCCTGTCCTGACTTATAAAAGAACTTATTGAGCATAAAACTGTAAACAAGGTATGATGCAATTCTTAATAGTATTAGGTAGCACTGTTCTTCTCCAAAAGCTGAAATTAAAATACAGCAAGAGGGTTTTCTCCAATGTTAAATGTTCTTGTTTTCCTTTCTGCAGAGGAGCAACAAATTGAGTACTGCAGGATTTCCCCCATTTGCATCATGTTCTACAGGAGGGATATTTGAATTATAAAAGCTGATACTATAAAAATGTTTATACTTAAGTTTGTATTGATTTTGATGTTTCTGTCATTCCTAATATTATTTTTCTATTAAGTACACTTACAAATATTGATGTTTTCTAGTGTAATGAATATATTTAAGATACGGTTCTGTACAGTTTACAAAACAGAACTTACTAGCAGTGCTTGTTGTTTTGCACCACTCACAGGTGGGCTGACAAAGCCAAAGGTTTGGGGGTCTCAGTAGCGGTTTGTTTGAATTTAGGAAACAAAGAGAAGCCCCTGACCGCCAGGAACTGAAGGGAGGCAAGAAAAGCAAGAGCCACCGTGTTTCAGCCGCGTTTCGGGGTTTGGTTTTTTCCTTTTTTTTTTTTTTTTTTTTTTTTGAGAGCTGTTGCTTCTGGGACGTGGCTGTGGTACTTCAGGCTCGAGAAGTCGCAGAGGAATCGGCGAATACTGCGGTAACAGCGCTGGGCCATGCCCGGGTTGGCCCAGGGCAAACAAACCCGCTGTGCCCGAGGAGGCCACTTCCAACAGCAGCCGGTTGCGTCGCCCCTCGCTGAGAGACGCCCGGGGCCCGCCGGCGGCGGGACGGGCGGAGCGGGCGGCCGGGGCCGCCCTCGGCGGAGCCGCCCGGACGCTGCGCCCGAGCTCCCGCCCGGCGGCGGGGACCGAGCCGGCGGCGGCGGCGGCGGCGGCGGCGAGCGGGGCCTCGGCCCGCGGCGCCCTCACAGCTCGCCCCTCACCGCAGGCGCGGGGACCGCGCTTCCCCTCGGCCGGGCGGGGCGAGGGGCGGCCACAGGTGGCGGCGGCCCCGCCGCTGCCGGCGGGAGCGCGCAGGCTCCGCCCCCGCGGGCGACCCCCCGACCCACCTGAGCCCGCTGAGGCGGGGCGGCGGCGGGGCCGGGCCGGGCGGACGCATGCGCCGGGACGGCGGCAGCCGCGGGAGAGCCGCCGGGGTCCGGCGGAGTTGGGACGCGCTCGCCTCGGTCCGGCCGGAGCGGGGCTGCCGCGCCCGCCGGCGCCGCGCCGCCTCCCGCCCGCCGGCAGCTGAGGTAAGGGGCGGGCGGCGTCCCGGGGCGCGGCAGGTGCCGGCGGGGACCTCGCTCGACGTTACGGCGGGCGGAGGGCCAGGAGGAGTCGGGGCGAGCGCTGGGCGCGCCGGGGACGCCCGGCCCGGCGCGGGTCGCGGGCAGAGCCGGAGCCCCCGCTGGAGCCCGCCCGCTCCGCGCCGCCGGGCGAACTTGGCGGGGCCGCGGGGGCGGAGCCGCAGGTGGCGGCGGTGCGGGGCTCCCCGGGGCCGCCGCCTGCCCCCGCCGAGCGGGGCCGCCCGCGCCTCTCGCCGCTCTGCGTTTGCTTCCAGAAACGATAAGGCGCGCCTCTAAATAGGTCAGGGTCTTCAGCAGCGCGTGAGATTCGGAACCAATTTTTCTTACCTCGGAAAGGTGCGGGGCTTCTTTCCTGGGCTTCCAGGCTAGACGGAGCTGTCTTTTTTCCTTGCATACTGAGTGACTTTTGAAAAAAAACAGTTGCACGAGCATAGCTCGGCATTCTTGTTTTATAAATCACGGCGACTTTGGGAAAGGTAAATTTCTTCAGCAAAGGAGGAATTAACCTACATGAAGGAGTTATCCTTGATGAGCTAATTACCCGTGTTAAGTGCAAGTGCATGGCTTCACAAGCTTCTTCATCGCAAGCCTGCGGATGGTGATGGCATGCTTAAAATGCTAAACTTTTAAGCCCTGGTGACACTGTGTTTCAGAGTCTGTAAAGGAGAGGTAGGTGCATGGTTGTGTTTTCTGCAGGTACAGACAAGAAATTTCCTTGGTTCAGAGGAACTCTCAGGATATTCATGCATGCATGAATGCTTGCGTTTGTTTTCTGTTGACTTTTGACTCCTGAGCAAACTAGGGAACTCTCTTCGTGGGTTCTAAATCTTCTGGGCACTAGGTCTTTACTATTAAGCTCGAATCGAAAAGTCTGTAAATGGAAAAGTTAGAAAAGTGGGGCACTGTGACCACTCAAAAGCTTAAATAGATCTTCAAAGTGTACATTTAACTGCAGCTAACTACTACTTATAGGAGAAAGATGATAGTTTTATTTCCCATCCTCTTTGCTGCTACTTCAGTGATGTCTTTCATGAAGTATAAAAAGCAGGTGCAAAACAAGTCATCTATTACTGTCAAGAACCTGTTAAGTTTTCTTATTTGAATGAAATGTGATATGAAACAGTAGTGTAAAAACCTGAAGTTGATGAGGACATGTCTGTGTGACTGTAATAGGTGTAGATAAAGCATTGCTGCTGCAGGTCTAGGATGAGAGGTAATGGTAGGACACTGGTGAGACGCCCAGGCTGGTGAGCGCAGGGAGGACATGCTGTTTGCAGCTTCTGCCTCTCATGGCAGCATCGTGCTCACCAGTGGATGCAGCTGCCCCCATGCCCTGTTACTTCAGTTCTGGAAAGGAGAAAAAGTTGTCTCTCTGCACAGTCCAGAGCTGATGCTAGATGGGTTTGAATGGGTTATGCTGCTCCTCCTTTTCCAAATAAGTGATCTTGCTTCTCCTTCCAACTCACCAGCTCAGTAGACTGCTTAAAGGGTGGGACGAGGAATGTGGCTTTTTTTCTTTCTTCTTTTTGGTTGCTAAGGTGTTCCTCCATGGCTGCAAACTTTTTTCTGGTGTTCAGTTTCCCCAGATGGGTTTTATATACCTCACACCTTTCTATACACAAAAGGTATAGAAAAGGGTTTTCTATACCCTTTTCCAGTGAGCAGAGATTGATGTGACTGTGTGAACCCTGAAGGCAGAAGAGAAACTGGGAGTTGTGAAATTGGTCACGTTACTAACTTCTTTTTCTGTTGTTTGATTAAATAATGTATAAGGTAGTAAGAAATTAGAAAGGAAACAATCCTCTTACATGATACCTTCACTAAGTTACCAAGTTCCTGTGGTGTTTTTCCCCAATGGAATATAACTTTGGTTAAACTTAAAAGTATTGACAAAAACTATCTGGTATGAAGAGATTTTGCTGTCTTGCCTCTTTCCACACTAGTGGGAGCTGTCCATCGCCCCTGTGCTCTGTCTGCACTGTGTGCTCTCTTACCAGCAATGAACATACTCACACCAGCATGAATCTCTCTTAACCAACAGTTCTGAACTGCATCTTTTTTCCTCCTCTTTTGGACTTCTTTGGCTAAGTTTCAATTGAGAGGGTGTCTTCCTACTTGAGTACGGTTGTTCAGGGATCAGGCAGTATAAAAGCAGGAAAAAGCCTTGTGGAAGATAATCTTTTGGGGGAGTGTAGGCTTGTTAGTTAATTAGTTCTGCAAGTCCTTGGATTTCAAACAGCAGTGAGGGTTGCTGCATAAAACATAACAGATGCTTAACCGTCGTTGCAGTCTTTGCTCTTCAGGTTATCACAAGGGACTGCGGTTTGAGAATATTTGCTCTAAGAGTTTGAGGAATTTATGAAATGAGGTATTAGTGTTGTTTCAAAAATAAACATAAACTATAGCTGTGATAGTCTGAAATCCTGAAACACGTTTGTCAGGCTGTGTTGGGATGTAACAGAGTACGGAACTGGAGTGCAAGGTTATCTCTAGTGTACTGAAATACACGGCAAAGCTTAGGTCACCTGTAGTTAATGGGAAGAAAAGATGACTTTGCAGTCTGAATAGCTTGCTTTCTGAAATTCTGCAATCAGTTACATGCTTTAAACCCACTGAAATTCCTTGAACGTCAACTTGTAGCAGGTAAATATTTTAGTCCTGTAACTTTTGCATTTCGTTCAGAAAATTGTAGTACTTAATGTGTGACACCCATCAAGATACAAGCGTGAGTATCTTAGATGTGATCCTGTATTACCTCTGATTCTGCGAAGGCAGAGGCAGATATTAAATGCCGTAATATCCCAGTTAACAAAAGGGAAATTTACGCAAATCCATAGACTGCACTTGCATCTTTCATCCTCAAGCTGATGAATGCACAGAGAGTTGAAGGAATTACAGGAGCTTCACTCTCCTGTGTGACCATAATATCCCTCTAGCTGCATAGGTTGGTAGATTTTCAGCAGACGCTCTGCTTGGCTAACTTTACGGATGCAGTTCAAAAGTTGTTTGAAGGGCTAATTTCTATTGTTATTTTGTCCACAAGTGCAAAATGTAGAGGTTCTTTTAAAAGGTAGAATTCCTCTTTTTACTGCAGCTTCATGCAGCATGCGTAATCATACCATAGGAAGTTTTATGGTTTTTATTATTTAACAAATGATAATTTTTTTAAAACAAAACTTCTAAAACGTTTTGAAAATGTGTGTCCTAAGGATTTTTGTAAATGTTTTTCATAAAATTAATCTGTTTTCTGATGTAACGTGATCCAGAGAGCAAACTGTGGAATTATGACAAAAATCGTATCTGCACAGTGCAGTCATTTGATGTCATTCTATGTTGTTGGAGAAAGTGCTGCAAAACAGCAGCTAGTATTCTAGTTAGTTAGCTAGTATTCAGTTACATTCAGTGGTAGCATATAGTATTAAGTAAGCATTGCTTAATTTATGGTATCAGTAGTATGTTTGTAAAAATAACAAAATACTTGGTAATTTGTTTTGGTATAATGTGGCTTTTGACGATGGGAGGTCAGGGTCTTACTCTGTTTGCCAAAAAGAAAGCTTTTTTTCGTATGCCCTGCAGTACATCACGTTTCATGAAGTTGGGCTAATATTTCCAAGAGTGATGAATCATGCCCATTAACTTTTGCAATTTTATTGTGTTTCCTTTCTAGACGAGTGTTCTCATCAGATAGCCTGCAATAATTCTTTTGAATCTCTCAAATGTAAAGCGTAGAATCTTATCATGTATGTTGTACATTCTGCATGCGCCTGTGATTTTTCTTATGTATCAGCTAAAGCTGACATTGCTTTCTATAAACATATTAATTGACATGTTAAAAATTCATTAGAGAACCTGAGCTGCCAAGGCTTGTAAAAATAGAAGCCTTGTAAACCAATCTAACTATATCAGTGCAGTTCCAGTCCTCCTCTTATCAATATTGGTACCTTACCAATTTGTTGCTGTTGAACTGCCAGATGGATCTTGTAATGACAGGTGGTGCTAATACATATCTAGGCATGTTAGAACTATGCTGTTTACATTATTGATGATTATTTGGATATAAGCAAGTTTGGCTGTTATGAAAATATTGCTAATACCTCATTCCTCAGTGAAATTATCCAATAACACTTTTTTTGGTGTTAAACATTTATAATAAGGAATTTAAGGGGGGGGGGTTAGCTAAACATGAGTACAAGTAGAAGCTTTAGACACCTAAAGTCCTTTTCACCTCATGTTATATCCCTAAATTCTTCTCAATTACCTAGCCTTCTCTGTTTAAGTGTTTCATAGGTTTTAAAATGTTGTGAGTCTGCCTTGAACACAGAGACTGCATAAATAGGTTTCAGTTTACAGATAGGTGAAATGCACTTTCTTCTGTGGTAGAATGCAGGATCTGCATAATTATGCACCTTGGTTCACAATTTTCTAGACCTTCTCCTGGTGATCTTGCTGCGTGACAGGATGATGGCTTGTGGTATTGGTAAAATGCTATGATTCTGGAATATACTGAACAGCATTTCATTACTCTTGGCTTTGTATTGGCAAACTGTTTGGTGCAGACACGCCAGTGCTGAAAGTACAGAGGACTTGGGGCATGCCTGCAACTAGGTCATTCATTCTGTATGTGAAGTAGGGTAATCTTGTCTCCTACAGCTCACTGAATCATACTGAGAGATGTCTCGCAAACTCTCCTCTTGCAAACAAACCACAAAGCTCAAAGCCAGTCCGCTCTGTGATAATATGATGATGTTCACCCCATACTTGCATCTGTGTGGCAGGGAAGGTAATCCTTGTAAGACTAAGGTAAGTCTTGTGTATAAAGGAAGACTGTGTAACTGCTTACTACAGGCACTGAAGAACAATTCTGTACATGACAGAAATGACAGGGTTAAGGTCAGGAGAGCAAAGTAAAATTAACTGAGGTGAAGCTTAAATTATACTGTGACATTAAAACATACCTTTTTTTTTTCTTCATCTGCCATGGTATTTTTTTGGTTTGTGAGGCTTTTGGTGCAGCATGGCAGCCAAAATGCTGCCCTTCTACAACCAGTGTCTTCTCATGCTGAGTGGTTTATAATTGATTTACTTAACGGTGGCTGGTGTAGTGCTGATTCCCAGCAGAGGATGCCACCTACTGAATCTTTAACACTACTCAGCATTACTAAATTTGTAAGATCTAATGAGTTTATAGCATAAGTGGTTATGGCTGTAGGCCATGTTATTCTCTCTGTATATACTTGTGCAAGTACCAGAAAGTTAAGCATATGGTAGGAGATTTTGTATAACAGCTCACGCTGTTGAGTTTTGACAGTTCCCAGTACATCCCATTTAAATACAGTAGACTATCAGGTCTCCTCAGTCCTATTACAATTTGATACAATTTTGAAGATTAATTAGTTTAAGGACCACTGATGTGGCAGGCAGCATTGGTACAGCATGCTTCAAAATGGGAGGAGAGGATAAAAAAGTAGAATGTGATTTTTATGTAATTTGGTTTACACTTTACAGTGTTTATTTGTCTCTATCATAATTCTGAGCTTTAAAAATGAATGTGTTTTCCTAAGCCAGGGAGTTAAAAAAAACCTAAGCATAGACACTCATTATCAAGACGTATCCCAGAGATGATGAGTTCGGGTAAGGTATTAAGCAAATGCTCCCAAAGTTCTTACTCTGCCCTGTCTAGCCAGACTTCCAAAGAAGGTGTAGGAACCTCCTAATGGGATTTTATAATGGAAATGCTAATACAAGCTCGCAGAGGAGTACCTAGTCTCTATCTTTGCTTGACTGCATATGACAAAAAAAAAAATATTGCATAATCTTTCTTCCTTTGGCCACTGGCTAATAATTGGGTGGTGAATCTTTGACTTAGAATTGCAAATCCATGTAAGTGCCTACATGCACTTCATTTTTCTTTTAAAATGAGATTATTTAATACGTTATTAATTAAGAAACCCCCTTATAAATCAGTGTCAAAGCTTTACGGAAAAAGATTCTGCCTTTGACCATTTCTGCAGTCTGTTATCTGCAATGCAGGTGCAGTCTATGCCAGAAGGCTGCGTATTTGGTAGACTGTGGGGCCCGTGCATGATCAATACTATGTCTGATGCTTAACTTAGTCCCTTGTTAATTAGAGAAACAAGAATATAGACAACAAACAGCATTAAGACAACTTAAAAGTTGCAAAGTTAACTATTTGAAAATTAGGAAATGCCTGAACATGTTGTCTATACAGACTTAACTAAGCCTGTTGGTGTGTATAATAATGAGGCATTTTTGTTTTGTGGGAGTCTGTTTTTTTTCCTGTGGGACCCTCCGCAGGCTTTGTGCACAGGATCGGTAATGTCTGCTTCCTGACTAATGACTCTTCCTGAATCTCTTGGCGCATGGCTTGTCACTTGAACATTATTCTGAAAATGTGGGTTTTTCATTGGTGCTCAGCCTATAGTAGCTGTGTGCTTCACAAACAGTAAAAAAAAAATAAAATTCTTTGCAACACTGCTGTGACATAAATGAATGGCCTTTTCCTGACATAGTGGGGGAGCTTCAGCACAGAGAGAGGTCTTCAGCAATGTTAGATGCTCAGTTTGAGAGTCATGGGGACTGGTTACGTCAACACTGGGAATGATGTAGTACATGTTCACAGCAGAGCTTCTGTTGCCTTGAATTGCAGCATAAGCATTCAGCACTTCTATAAACTAGAGTTTGCAATAATCGAGTTAGGCTCCCAGAAAAGGCATGCACAATTAGCGATTGTGGAAGGATTGATTGAAGCAACTTGCCTAGCATTACTAGCAGCTCTGTGGTAGAGTCCAGGCTACAGATAGATTCTGCACTGCAGCATTCAAGTACCTTAAACTTGAATCTTTTTCTCTTGCAGTCTCCTGCTTTTCTTCCAACTTCTACAGCAAATTAGGTAGTTTTTTTCAGGAGATAGCTGTTCTTATGACTTACGTTGATTGTCTTGAGTCATCTTCAGTCTGTGAGGAGAGGGAAAACATGATCTTGTAATTTAAAGAGCCTATTAGTGTTTTGTCTTCTTTTTTTAAGCAAGCTCTACAGTCCGTAAATTCTGTCCTAAGGAATCATGATAAATCTCGAATTGTTCATCAGTGCTTTTCAGATGTTTAAATCCAGAGCCTGGCTTCTGGAGCTTATGAAATGGTTGAAGAAATGAACTTCATACTGCTATGTGGAGCAGCATTAGAGGCTTGACATGCTTTGTTTGAGTTTCACTGGTATTTGCTTAGATATTGTCAGATACCAGTCTGGAGAACTTCAGCACATCCTTATAGACAGGTGACATCAGAAGCAGCAGAACCTTCTTACAGACAGTTTTTGGGCAGCCAAAATGGAGTTACAACACTCCTAGTCCCATAGGTAATATGAAATATATGAAGTACTCTAAGATATGGGTAAGGATGGTGCTACTGCCTTATTCTATATAGTATTAAACTGCTCAAAATTAATACATGTTGTCTGGAAATGTATAAAATAAATTTTAAAGATGGAAATCACTGTTCTCTTAGAAGTATCTGAGACTGCTGTAGCTTTCCTAGGTTTGACTAAGACTACATCCACTGTTCTCAGGACCCCTTCTCTACTGCAGGCAGATGATAGATGCTCTGGAGCGAGTGATATTCCTGAAAGGCTAGACAAGAGCTGCCTACACTGGCATTTTCTTTCTCCTTCAAACAGGTTTGAGAAGATGTTTCAAGTCAAATTCTGTCTTTCCTTGGCACGTGGGTTAGTCGCACCAACTCAAGAATGCTATGAAAATAGCTTAAGAAACTAGACAATGGAGCTTTACAAACTTCAGCAAGCATCAAAGAAAGTTGCATTGATGGTCAATAATAACACATGTTGACAGAACTAATGTCAAAATTTGATTATATTGTCAACTTCATAATTTGGTTATATTGTCAACTGTGTTGCAATGCCATATGTTAACTCTGTAAATTTAATGGGTTTCAATTGTCCCCTTCATAATTACAATTCATCATGTAGCTCAAATAGGATGGGGAGGAGAAAACAAGAGGTAGACAAAACAGGAATGCTGTAATGCTTGTTTTTAATTCTTTCAGTGAATTTGCATTAGCCAATGTTTCTGCATACAACTTGGTGGTGGTTTGTTGTTGCTGTTTAAAAGGGCTGGAAAAACCTCTGTGCTTGAAGGAACCCCATGGATCTCTTACATGTTATTTGTAGCTCTCAGAAGCTTTTCACCTTGCTTCCTTAACTGTAAATTAGAATGTTGATCAAGTTTCTCTATAGTAGTTTTGTGAGAAAGGATTTGAATTTTCTTCGCCATCTGTAAAGTGGTCATCTAGATCTTGAGCAAGGAAAGGAAAACTTCCTTCTTGTTCAGAGGAAAAGATTTATACTAATCTGATTTGTCAAATATTAAAAAAAAAACCAAAACAAAACGAAAAAAAAAAAACCCCAAACACATACTGGTGTTAAACCCCAGACGACATGACACAGAAGGGCTGCAAGGAGTTTGTGGCCGACAGGAATGTGTGGGGTTTGTAATCTCTACATGCAGCACCGTGGCCGTTTCCTGCCTCGTGTAGTATCTAGTTGATCAGAGGGTTATTTTACCATGCGGTTGTGATAACTGTGGGAACTGTCACGGGGAGTTAGGAGTCAACAGCATGTTTCATGCTGAGCATGGGGGTGTTGCCAGATTTGCCTTTGTACACTACTACTGTATAAATGTGTTTAATATTAACATGATGTTTTGTATGGAGTGGATCTTGATTTTACAGAGCTGGAGATCACATTTTGTGTGACACTGCATCAAAATTTTGAATGTTTCTGATTATGTATTTTTGACTCTCTATATATACATTTTTGAATCCACTCCTGTCATTTATTGTTATCTTGCTACTGTCATGCTGCTTCTTCCATCTTAGGAGAACCCTCAAATTCCTTTTGTGTCATGTTGAAGTAGCTGGCATTGGGCCACGGAAGTATTTTATGTTGTTTAAAAGTGTCATTTTAGCTTGCATTTCTGAATGGGCTAGTTTTCAAAAATGGGCATTAGTGGTTTTTAAGCATTGTCAGTGTCTCTCTAGAATGCTTGTTATTAGGATTTGTATTTTAAGTTTTTTCCAAAAAGCCACAGGCAGGACTTAATTCACTTATCAGAGTACTGCCAAATGCTTCTTAGAGTTAGGATAGCGTGAAGATGAAAAACTTCCTCAAAATTGCTTGGTATCTTTCAGGTTTGAAGGTCATGGGAGAGCGAGCTGTGGCTTCGTGGGCTGACTGCAGGCAGCCCTGCCTGGCCCCTGCCACTCCTGCTCATCCTTCACACCTGCATCTTTGTTGTCCCCTCAGGCAGCTTAATGCCTTCGTCTTTGGCCTTTTCTTCAGTAGTTGTATTTCTTGCTGTTTCTAATTTCTTAACCCCTGTGTTGGCTTGGTGAGCTTTGTATTTGACCATGGATCAATGGCCATGGATCCATGTCCCCCTTCCCGATTGCAGCTTAGCTCTACAAATTGCAAGATTGGCCAGCAACTCGCTGGGATACTTGGGATACCCAAGTAAAATGCGAATCTTCAGATGGATGCTGCCCCATTTTTAATATAAATGTTTTTGAGCTCCTTTTCCAGTCAGTCAAGCCTGAAATAAAAGTATTTAAAAAAAATTTCACATACCTTTTTTTTTTTGCCTTCAGTAGAATAAAAGAAGAATGCTCTTTATTTTTAAAGCTTAGTTGTCAAACCTGTGTATACATTCAGAGTGGAAAAACATTTCTTCTTCCTTGTTTTAAGGTATTTGGTGGGAAACCAAAATTACAAAAATAGAGTACAAGACTGCCATATAAGCACTTGACTATTCCTTGCAGTTACACATTGAGACTGATTAATATGTGTATTTTAAAATGTATAAAGTTAATAATTACTCTGAGATTAATTTTCTTGCACTTGATTAATTGCTTCAGCAGCTACAATTATTAGGTCACTAAAAAGAAGGTGAAGAAGGAATAAAATAAAACATATATCTGTATCTCTATAAAAATCCTTTAGAGGAAAAGATCTTGGAGTTAGAGGCTCATCCTTATGGTGTATTTTTATATGGCCTTGGTATAATGGGTTTCTCACCCAGTAATGGATGCTCTAGGTGTCACAGTAATATTATGCATACTTAAAAGACCTCTTGGGTTGCGATATATATGTATTTCAGTTAACATGTCTGCATCAGATTTGCCCCAAACCCTTCAAAGAAGATCTTTTACCACAAAATTGCGTTGACTGAGAAATCTGGTATCAGGAAATAGATTGTTTTTTTCTCAAGTGAGCCATACCTTATTGGCAAAGGAATCCTGTAAATAGCCTGAAGTGCTCACACTTAAGTTTAACTGTAAGATTTAGGTGCATTTGATTAATGCTTTGCCTTAGTGCATGTAGACATTTCTTGGGTTGTGAATTTCTGTCTTCAGAATCATAGGAGTTTGCTCTAATTGGAAAAAAAAATTGACTAAGTTCAAAGACTGTATACAAGACCGCACTGCAATACACATATGCAAGGCAGAGTTAAGTCTTATTAAAAAAAGAAAAAAAGACTGACTCAGGGTTTCATGGGGCTTCCATGCTAGGAAATTAAATATCGATATCTTTCAGATAGCAATGCCCACCTCTTAGAAGAAAATACCTATCTGCTTGAAATATCTTTTAATATTTGACAATATTTTATACAAAATATGGCCAATTTTAGAGCTCTCTGATATGCAACAATGCAAAATTATATGCTTAGCTGACCCTTTAATTAGCTCCCGTTCTGTCTCACATGATTTATAGCTCCATGACTCCTGTATAAAAATGATATATGACTTCATGAAGTGGAAAGCTAGAATGGGTTCACACCTCTAGTTGTTTAATGGTTTCCCCTAGCTAGGTGGCTGGTGTGCTAGAGGAGAAGAAAGCAGCCATAAGCATCTTCTCATTTATTACGGCAAGGATGTAAAAGTCCACTTGCTGTGACTTATGGTTGTTTGCTTCCTTGTCACATATACAATTCATTGGAGCGAGGAGGGAATGTGGTTCTTCCATAAAGCATAAAAATAGCAGGTAAGAATCCTTCTTGCTTAAACTAAGTTTAATGCAGTTGTTTCACATATTCTGAATCTAGCTCTAACTTTTTCTTGATACTAGGGAAATAGTATTCCAGTGTGATTTAATTCCAATAACAGGGTGGAAAACCCTTAGCAGGCGAACTGGTTTTGTTAGCTAAGGGGTTTTGGGGAGGGGTTTCTCAAATGGCTACTTAGACTAATTAAGTAACTTTTTTGAAGAAAGAGGTAATTGTATGCTGTGTTACTGTTACACCTGAAGTTTCTGTAGTTATATTTCTGTTAGTTTCAGAATATTTGGCTTTACAACATCTTTGATATGGTGGTTCTGGTATTCTTAACTACAATACTGTAAACTCAAATTAGTTAATTCTGGGTTCTTAATTAAGTGGTCTCAGTGTCTTCTGGAGTGAGGAAGGGAAAAAAAGTCAGAGATATCACAGAAATGAACTGATTTCAACCTTGTTTTGATCTTCAGAAATCATTTGGTTTCTGTTTGGGGCAGCTGCTTTCAGTAATCGCTGGGGGGAGCCATCTGAAATACAGGAGTGGAATGAGAGGTCCTTTTTATTTTGCTGTGCAGCTGCATAGTTTAAGTTCAAGAATTATCACCTTCTGCCAGGAGTGCAGTAACATTACAGGTATACCTGTTTCTAGCATCTGTGTGGGACACAAACACACACATATTTAATTCTGAATCTGTTGTGATCTACAGGCATTTCCTACATATTCCAGGACGTGTCCATTCCTTAGTTAGTCTGAAGTCCTATCTCTGTGGAGCCCTGAAGGCTAGAGCCTTTGCTGGCTTGCATCTGAGAGTTGTGGTCTGTCCTGAGAGATCTGTAGGTCCAACCTTCTTCTGTCGTTCCCCCCCCCCCCCCCCCCCCCCCCCCGAAGTTACTGCTATTAATCTTCGAAAAACTGTGTGGTACCTTTGCAGTTTATATGACACATGAACTACTGAGTTTCTAAGTGAAGACTGTTACCTACTCCCATGATGGGAGACATAGTTTCTGACATATATTTTGGGGTTCACAGAAGGTAATGTTTTGCTGTTGACAGGTGTTTATTCATTAATTATTTAAGGATTTGTAGAATTTACAAGTTCTTCCCTCAAATTTCTGATCACTTTCTCATATTTATAAATGTTTGTTCAGTGTTTGTGGACTTTACAATCTTTTGGGACAGTTGGTCCAGGAATTTTTAGGTATCTGGGAAAAAAAATAACACTCCCCCCTTCCAAGTGTCCTCCAAGCACTGCTAGAGGGTCTAATTGTGCAAGTGGGCTGTGCAGGTCATTACTGTATTTGTACCTTTGGCTTCTGGGCATTGGACTCTCATCATTCTTTTAAATGTCAGTAAGAGAGAAACTGTGACTTGCCATTTTACAATTATAGTTTGCGTTTCCTTCACGATTGCAGTTAAGATAACAGAAATACAGTACTCAAGGAACTATGCAACCTTCTGAGGTTGTAGCAGAGCTTGAGAAATTAGTGAAAAGCAAAGATTACTGCTCCTGGATAGGTAGATGAGTCCTCTTAAACTCTATACTTGGTGATGTGTTAGCTTGTAATTCCAGAATTGAATTATAGAAGGTTTCCCAGCACTTCCGAGATTGTTGCAACTTCTGGGAAGTCTCAAACAAGCTGTAATTTCTGCTAGACCTTTCAAGGAGGCTGTTTTGTAATAGGGATCTTGCTAAAAGTACAAGGAACATCAAATGAGTCATTTGCAGAGTAGAGTAAGGAGTGTACGTGCCATTCACTGAATAATCCTGGAAGTGCTCGCTGCCAGAATGGTAAATTTCATAGTGCAGTCTCCCTGATGCCCTATGTGCTGCTATATAAGATCATCTGCCTCAATGCTCTGAAATCTGGATGGAGGATTTTTAAAGGCTTATGTGTTGGGCTTGTGTCTCAGTTGTAAAACAGAATTTTGACAATGGTAGTGGTTCCTGATTCTCTGCGCCTGTGTTAGCTCACTCATCGCTATGAGGTAGCCTGAGGTCCCCTACTAAGAGTGGCTCTGCGTGTGAATGATGATACTACAAGAAAATGGACTTTCTAGTTTAGGTCATCAGATAGGGAAGAGTTCTAGTTAATATGAAATATAAGCACCTGTGTTGAGGTATTGTAAGTAAACATGTTTAGATTTGTGTAAAGTAATAGCTACAGATGCTATTAAGACCATCCAGCATCTTAATTTTTCTCTGGAAATGTTTTATCCAGTTTTGAGCAGGCTCATCCTGGCTTAACTTGGGATATGATCAGTTATATTTGATAAGGTGATAGGTTTCATAGGGAGTTGGAATTTTAGTTACATGTTTTTCTAGGTAAGAAATATGTATGTTGGTGAATATGTGAATATAATAGGGTAACACTGATAATATCTTTATGTATGAAGGGGTTTGCATACTTGCTGTCACCATGAGGTTATTACTGAACTATTCAATTGTTCTCGTTCCTGACTCCAGCATTTTTAGAGGTATAGATATGTTGATGTACGTGTCTCCAATCATACAAATACATCTGCATCCGTGGGTCCCTCCTTTCCTAGGGGGATTTTCGCATGCTCACTGATCCACCTGTGCAGAAGCATTTGTGAGATCAGAGCCTAAGCGTATTACTGTTAAATGTAATTAGATGTTAAACTCACACTGTAGTGCAGTTTCTTCCAAGTGTCACCGAAGATTAACTGAAGAACAGGAATGATTGAGGATACTTTAACTGGTGAATCCTCAGAAAACCATTCTGAAAAGGCGGACTTTTTAAATTGAGAACTGGGGACTGTGGGCGATTACCATGTGTAACTTCTTGCTGAAGGAGTTTTAAAATGTCCCTTCTTGCTTAGTCTACTTTTAAAGATAAATGTGTTTTCCTGTGAAATAACTTAGTCAAAAAGTAGTATCTCAGTATTAGTATGTTGATTGATTGCTGCTGATTTTTTTTATATCTGAGTGGTGGTGTTTGCTGATAAATCTTTCTTTGTCTGTATAAGAAATTTGGAATGAGTATCTAAAAGGCAGGGTCAGTATGATCAAATCAAGTATTTCCCAACTTGAATGAAATATTCTATTAAAACAAACAGTGGATGCCTTACTGGCACTGTTTAGGCTTGCTATGTTTTAGGAATCTTGGGATTAGTGTTTATCTGCCCCATAAAGGACACAAATCATTTAGATTAGAAGTAATCTGATTGTATTGAAGTACAAATTATAGCACAAAGGCCATTCAAGTGGGTTAAGTGACCAGGGTTGGTAAACACCATATGACTGCTGATTGGTCGATGAAAGAGTATTAACTGAAAGATAATGATGGATTTTAATCCAAATCTCTAAAGCACAACAGCTGTAGTTCCCAAATGAGTTCACTCTCTAACAGAGTTTTAGGACACCGATTTATTTGTTCCCAACTACTTCTCTTGCACGAGAATTTTGAAATATAATTCATTATTCCTATATAGAGTACAGCTATTCCATACAGCTTTCTTTGATTAGATTTCTATTCTACTTTCAGTAAATGAGTTCACTATGATTTTTATGCACATTGGAGAAATTGCAGTGTTTTTATTTCAGTGCTCTGCAGTATGCTAGGGTAAATCGTTAGTATGATTTGGTTTAGAAAAATCAGTTGATGTTTTTCCTTGTTCATGTCTTTTATCAGTGGAGTATGAGGTCTAGTTAAATACTTAAAAACAAACAAACAAACAAAAAACCTGCAAACTGAATAACTGGTATTTCATATGAACTTGTTTCCAGAATGCTTACTGATGTTAATGCCTAAGAAAGGCAAGTTAATGCTTATCACTGATAATAAATTACGTGAATTTGTGTAGTGTGCTTTATTTCAGAGGGTCTATATGTATTTTAATAGTGGGAACTGGATCACATAACAATGAATTAATGATATCCTGAGAGTGAGAAGTGGCAGCTGTTTAGGAGTACAATGTAACGTTGTTTAGGATGCGAAATGAAAAATTTAGGCAGGCTGTATTTTTTAATGACTTTAGTGTTGGGGCTATACTACTTTTTTTTTGGTGGTTGTTGCAATAAGAACTCTGCAAAGTTTCAGGTCCTCTCTTAAATTTTCCTCATAAAATTTGTGCTTACCCTGAAATAATGCATGTTCGTTAAAGGAATCAGATTAATAACTGCAAAAGGAAATTAATTTACCTTTGTGGTTCCCTGGTCCATTTGTCTATTTGGTTTGGGAAGGTCAACAAGAGAACAGATGAAGTGGTCCTAAATTATTGTTTACACTCCAAGCAGTCAGACACAGGAAAAAGAGTTAAGGTCCTTTAAAGTAATACTGTTTTATCTTATCTGTCTTCATATCTAGAAAATGTGCATCATTTAAACCATTCCTCTATTGTTATTTAGGATTGATTCAGATAATTTAGATAAGATATGCCCTCATGGCAGGAGCAGGCATTAGATCAGCTTGTGTATTGTACCTACAGATTGTTTTGAGAGCAAAAATGGATTCATTGGTACCTAAGATGTGTCTTGTCCTTTTGATGTAGACATACCTAATGCTATAGCAAGTATAAGTAAGTATAGATCTTGTCCTTTGGATTTACAGTCTAATTCAAAATGCAGTTAGGAAAAGTTTACGTGGTACAGAAGTTATTGGTGAACCCCTTTGCAGAACTGGGAGGACATTGTTCAGTGCATGTTGAAAGGAGACCTTGAATGCAGTTCTGTTAGAGCAGTCTGAAATGCCTTTAGAAAAACATGACAAAAAACTTGTGACCTACCTCTACTTGGTTTTGGAGCCTGTGAAGTCTCTTATTTTAATTTGTTTTGTTATAAATGTAATGGATACTGCTTAGTTATTGAAATGCAAGAATTTTCTCACTGAGAAGCTGGATAAAGCAGTCTTCCAATAAATGGTAACTATATTGCACGTGCTATCTTGAGAATTAAAACTGTTTGAGTATTGGCTTGTGCATTTGGGTAACAGGATGTCTGTTTTACTACTACTTCATGGAAAGGGTAAAGTGAGAGAATCTGACAAGGTGCCCCTATATGTTTTGTGTGTGTATATGCTTGGTGCAGCAGTAGCAATAGAATATAATGGTGTCACGTGTCATGCTTGCGCAAGGAGTTGTTCAAGAACTTTGATCTGCCCAAAGTTAGGATAGAGTAACCTCTTAAAACTTGTTTCTTCTGTTGACAGACTAAACATGTCTTACAGCTTTTTACATTTTGAATGTGATTAATCCATAGGTGTTTAGCTGTGTGAATTTTTCGGTCACTGGATTTTATGAAGCTGGGCAAACCCAAAGGTGGACGTGAGATTCCTCCCCTTCTTTGTACACTCCAGTTACCTTTTGGGGATTTTTGCAGTGTGAGGAATGTAAGGCTGGGCCACAGGTATGCAATGAGAAACTCAATAAAATTAAAATGGTGACTGTCCCATGACTTTCTCCTGAGAATTTGTCATGATCCAGTGTGAACTTTGAATATCTTTAGATGTCAAGAGCTCCTGGTTGACCAATACCAGGATATTGTTGTACTGTGGCTGAAGGTTCTGCTATTGCATCTGTAGTTGCACTGAGTTATAGAGTTAGCCCTTAAAATGCTTCTTTCTCCCTATTGTCTATTTTTTGTTTTGTTTGGGGTTTTTTTGCTTATTTTTTAGAAGAGATTTTTCGCATATCAGATGGGGAGAGTGGGGATTAGGATACAGCCCCATTTCCTGAAAAATATTTCTTGATCATCTCTAGCGCAGCTACAGCTGCCACCTGAGCCATGCCCCAGTTCAAAACATGAGTAGGGCTGAGGAGACTTTTGCAGTATCAGCTTATTTCACAAAGGGTCTCTGAATTAAAGACCTTGTTGGTTAAAAGTGTTTGGAAACCAAAGCTGCTACCTCACTTAACTTCTCAGTGTCAATTTTGATTCCTGCTCTAAATTTGGGGTAAAGTCTTTAAATGTTAAACACAAGCAAACAAAAAACCCTTTGAAAATTGCTTCTGTAAAATTTAGCGTTCTTAAGTTGTCAATTTTTCCATTTGTGATGCTTGTTTGACAGTGCTGATACAGGTGCTCATGATGCTATTTAATGACTATGAAATTTCTGAAAATAACATTTTGAATAAATTGATAATTTTCTAGAGGAAACTTTGGCTACAAAACAGGATTTTCCAAGGGGAAGTAGAAAATGTAATTGGAAAATTTGCAGCTGTATATAATTGGAAATTTCTTCTGGAAACTAAGTCCTTAATATCCATTCCTTTGCAAGGATATCTTGTGGGATCTCTGAACTCTAGTTGCTTTCACATGTGGTTTCCTGTGGCAGATGACAATCTGTTTCTGCTGACAGTTGAACTGAGCTTTCTTTGTTCATGTCTTAGCTAAGGACTGATAGATATTTAAGAACAATAAAGAGGCAATTAATTGGCAGTTTAGGTTACTGATTGAATTGGCCATTTAGCATAAACTGAATGAATTGCAATAGCTGAGAACTCTCACTGGTACTTGCCAGTTATTTAATTGCTATATCTAATGAAACATGATTAAGCAAATAAAAAAATTGATTTGTATATTGTTTGTAAGTATCTTGTTAAATGAACTAGTGATGCCTAACCTTCCTGCTTTTTAGAGATAAGGAAGCATTAATGTTGCAATTGCAAAACTGATGAGTCTCCATCTGGAGTTCAGGGAACTGGTTTGATTACTGCTCGTGACAAGGTCAGGCTGAGACAGATGCAGAGAAGCATTCTGGTTGGGGAAATGGAGATCCTGTTTTTTTATGGGGAGAATTCCTTAATCTTGGAGAGTAAAGGCTAAGGGAAGGGGGAGGATGTGGGAACCTGGGGGAAGAGGAAACACCTGCCTTCTAATGCATTTATGGACTGCACACACCAGGGAAAGAGAAACTTTAAACCAACAGCCAGCGTTGGCCCAGGACAAGTGGCTAGAAATCACCCTGGAAAACTGTGTGTGGCCAAATACAGATCTGATTGTTGGAGCTTTGTCCTGGCTGAGGTACACAAGGACTGAACTTGAAGGTCGTTTTTTTTAAGTCTTGTGTTTCTTACTGTGATAAAGCATAGCAGCAGTACAGGACTTGATCAAGTGCATGGCTGAGAGAACATGAACACTCCTGCCTAGCTGCCAGAAATATTGTCAGCTCTGAACATTCAAAAATCTTGTCAGGTCCTAGAAGAAAATTGAAATTGGTTCTTTTTAATTCCCTTCTAGTTTTTGAGCCTTTAGGGTTCATATTGTCAGTCATCTCTGCAAGGATTAGAGGGATATTTAAAAAGCTAGAGTTCCTAGGGATTTTTATGACTGCATGAGCCAGGCTTAAGAAAAATGCCTAATACTGCAAGATATAATTCTGAAAGCTAGCAGCCCTGAACTGATGAGTGGAGTGTCATAAGCAAGAGACATATCAGATTGATAAATTAGTTTTTCTTAAGTGAACCTTTTCAAATGTTTGATATTTCAAAATGTCACTCTTGTGATGTCAGCACAGGAGGCATATTCAATCCACTGGAACTTTTAAGGAAATAAGTGTGTTTAAAATTGTCTTTTAGTAGAAATTGTGTTCAGTTATCAGCTATTCAGCAACGTATAACTTGAGCACAGGTCAACTAGGTAAGCTAGTGTGAGAGAGCAAGGTCTTCATTAATCAGGAGATCTGTTAGAGGAATCATTTATCAAAAGGATGTTTTGCATTATGAAGTCAACCGAGGCATTGTAAAAAGAATGTTTTTTTAATTTCTTAATTAATGTTTAGGAAGTTGAAAAACCACCAAATGTCTCCAAGGAACATGACAACTTGGACAAGGAAGAGATATCTACTGAAATAAGGTATAAAAGTCAGCTTTACTGCAAAGTTGCAGAAGGCTTTGAAAAGTGAATGACTGGAGAGAAATATCTCATGAGACTAAAATGGGCTTCTGAAGGGTAGCTTCAGCTGTAAATGCTAAAGTAAAACCTTCTTGTTGTGCACCTCAGCATTTTCGAGTGCAAAAAATATATTCTGCTCACACTTCCATTTTTCTGGGGTTTATATTTATTCAGAGGAGATTAATGGCCAATTTTCAGTGTGACTGCCTTCATCAGAAGTTTATCCCCTTGCAAAATGACGTTTTTACTTCTTATGGGAGCAGTATGCATGAATTTCTGTGAAGACTTCAGATTCATAGTTGTAAAATGAAAGGTGGAAAAATGTTTATATCCCTAAGGAGGTGGCAGAATTGTATTCTGTGGAGGATGGTAGTATAAGACTAACTGTGACTTGTGTAATTTTGTCAGCTCTTTTTGTGTTAAATACCTGTATTGTAGTATTGAGTTTTAATTACATTTATGATTACATGGACATTTAATAAAGCCATGTGTTCTGCAGATAGCTGCAGCAGGATGCATAGATTGGTATTTGTGGTTTCTGCAGTAGAGGAAGCAGTCTGGGCTGATTTAAAGCAACTGACGGTTGTACTAATGCTCATTTAAAGGCGAATAAGGAAACTTTTAGTTAGGGAGCATAGAGGAACTCTACCTTGTGCCCTTCATTGCCTCTGGTTGCTTGTGGGTCGGGGGGAGGAATGACAAATGCTTCTCTTTGTATGTACTTTTCCAGATTTTTCTTTCTTTAGCTGGCCTCTACTTTTTCTTAAGAGCTAAGCTGCCATTTGGAGGTGGCTGTTTGGTGTATTCTGTTCTTCTGCCCTGCCTCTGCCCCACATGGTATGAATGCTGGAGGAGGTGATGCACTCGTGCTGGCTGGAGGCGTCTTCCTTCAGCATCCGCTGCTGGGCTTCCAGGAGGATCTCTGCTGACGCAGCTCTGTTGGCGTGGGCTGTAGCACCAGGGGCTCTTACAGTGTTGGGCCCCCGCAGAGACCTTTGCAGCCCTTATCTCTCATTACTGTGCAGTACAGACCTTTATGATCTCTCTACTTTGTGTCCTGTTTTTCTGATGTTAATGATTTAAAGGCAAATTGGCCGTGTTTTGAAATTCCACTTCCTAAGGGGTGAGCTTAAGCAGTACTTTTTTTTCATCTGTGCAGACACTGTTGTAACCTTTACACTTGCGCAAGGGTTAATTCCCTGTCTCAGTGAAAGGTTTTCATGTACCCGGTGATTTAGAGATGTTCGGAAAAATGCACCGGTGGATGTTTTTGTTTTCTGTTTGCTTTAGATCTTTATCAATGTACAAAAAGAGATTTAATTAGAAGACTTAAGAAGAATGTGTAGAATTAGTCTATGTAGTTTGAGTGCCTAATGGCCCCAGATTGGGGAAATTGCTGTATTCTCTGTTAACCGTCTATAAATGGATATGACAGATGAAGCAAGTAAGAGGAAGTTTATGTGGTTTGTGAGGCAGGCAGAAGATGTCACACTAGTTCTGCTTTTTAATTGACTTTTCTTTCCTCTGTGTATATAGTATGACAGCACATGAGCAGGAGGGTGAGAAGAATCTATGGAGATATGGGGGTAGGAAAAGAGCTGGGCCTGGGCAAGAAATCATAAGATGGAGAACAGCTGTCAAAATGATAGCAGTAGAGAGATGCAAGGAAAGGAGGCAGAAAAAACATCCTGTCAGTAAGAAAGAAAATTTCTAAAATTTCTTCGGGCCAAAGAAATCTAAGTTCTGCAGAATTTCATTGTGCTTCTTGGTCTCAGGTTCCCTGTAGTTCCCTGTTAGCTTGTGGGCTATATGTGCCTTTTGCTACTGATCACAGTGAGAAACCTTTGCTGCTCTCAGGTAGTTAGAGGTGGGCCCATCAGCACATTGTAACGTGTTCTTGATTTACTGCATGTCTGTTACAGTGCAGCTTACCCTTCTTTTATTGGGCATTTAGAGAACTATAGCCTCCTGACCTGTCTGGTCTAAAATAAACTTAAACTAACCTAGTAGGTCTCAAAGTCTTATAAACTTGACAGCAGATGGCACATGCTTTTTGTTTAGCCCTGCACATACTATCTTCGTGGGTGGTAACTGCCTTAGGACAAAATCGGCATCCCACCAGTCACCATCTGGGATGGCAGATGATATGTGGGACTGATTCATGAATAAGCATTCTGATGTTTGTAAATGTCCGAAGGAAGACACTGCTTGTTAGCGCAGCAGTTGGTATGCAGTCAACACTGCAAGAATCTCACTTTGTGCAGTAATCAGCAAAAGCTGAATTGTGTGCCTCAGGTCCATCTCTGTAATATGGGTGGGTGTAAGGTGATTCTTCCATAGTTTGTTCATTTTGATGGTGAACTTAAATTGCCCTTATTTTGGCAGACCTTTAATCTTTGTTGGCGCTTTTGTGATAAAAATTATTCTTCTGTTTCTTAGGTACTGTGTCAGAGGTAATGTTTAGATGCCTCATATCAGATCATACCTGATGATGATAATGAGCACAAATGCATGCTGTAAAATGTGCCCTTGCTTTGACAGTGTAGTCTGAGTTGATGGGTGAAGGCTGGGGACGATTTGGACACAAACGTATGAAATGAGTTGCAGAAGAACACACCATAGTTTTTTTACAGATGCAAGAGTGGAAATGCACATCTCCTGGCCCTTGTCTACTCCCATTTTCTCTTCTCCCAGGTGGGGGATGCACAGACAGAAGTGTGAACCATGTGGATGCCCACAGGCTACTTCCCTCATCTTCTCTGTCCCTGGCTGTATGCGCTAAGCTTCTCTTCCAGACATACGTGCTTTGAGAAATACTATTTGGACCAGTTTTGGTTGGAAGGGTCGCTTGTCATTCATGTGACAGGTTCTTTACGTAGTGTATTTTAGATAGTAAAGCTGGTCCTGTAGGAAGCTCTGGGTTGTATCAAGCATAAACATCTTTGAAAGGAAGACATCTGTGCATCTATCATGTAGTTTGCTTTGTACTGCAGTTAAGACATCCGTTTTGGTTTCTGCTAAAGTATGTTTTATTTGCACTTAGCTGGTCTGTGTATCTGCTGAAATAGGTATGAAGCAACAGTTTAATGAAATGGCATCTACTTTAGTGATTCAAATAGCTGACTTGACTATTCTTTTCTCAGTACCTTCAGGATACTTTGTGCAGAATATCTACAAGAGTGCAGGGCTTAAAATGTTTATGCAGTTTAGTGCTGTTGGAATTGCCAGTGGTTCCTTGCTATGAAGGTTTTGGGGTAGGGGGAATATGCTATCTGAGTCTCTTCAAGTGTTTTTGCTTTTAAGTACAATATGCAAATAGTATACTGATTTTATACAAATAAATAATAAAAGGGAAGAAAAGCAAATAAAACCCCACATGAATTCCTAATTCAAGTACTACCTTTCAGTTTAAAGTTAAAATGTAAAGGTTACAGGTATGTCCAAAAATTTATCAACCCAAATTACATTAATGCAATAGTATGGTTGCACTCGCTGGAATGCAAAGAAATGAGGAGGCTTTGTCTGTCAAATTTGTAGGAGCAAATGCACTCACTCGAACAGGCTCTTAATTGAGGGGAGAGCAGGGTGGATTATCTGCAGCATGGAAGCACATGCCTGTGCTATTTCTGGATCAGGGTGCGAAATGTCAGCAAAACCAGTGAAATGCTACCTCATTTTTTTGAATGGAAGTGTGTATTTTAATGTGGTATAAGATAGGTATTTGGAATGGATTTTGCAGGCAGCAGTCACGTAAAGCCTGAGGTGGCTGGCAGCTTGAGTTTAGGAGAGCGCTGTGCAAGTCTGTGGATGGGCGGGAGGAATTAGGGAGTGGCTGTGTTTTCGACTCCACCAGAGGCCTGTCCAAGTTTGGGATCAGCACAAAATATGCTTAGCCATAGTTCCTTTAAATGAGGAAAATGGGAAGTGAAGGGTTACATTCAAGGCCATGCCAATTTTAACCTCGTCTGTTCCTGCAGGTGACTTCAAACTGGGTGATCCACTTTCCTGTTCTTATGGTCCGTCACAACCAGTTGGATAATATTCTTATAACTTGATCATAAATCTTAAGTAGTTAATAAGACAAAACATATGTAATGTCCCTTTACCTTTATACTATAAGGGAACATTGCTTTCAATGTTTTTTCTGTTCCAAAAGAGAATCAGTAGTTTACATGGATGTTGACAGTGTCTTACAGATGACTAATCTGGGACCATCTTTTTAGGACCACGTTAGGACTGACGTTCGCTGCCACTGATCATGCTTGCAATTTTGAGTAGAGTTTTCTCTTAGAATTCTTAATGTCTCAATCTCACGCTATTTCTGAATGTAGCTTGTTCTTTGTTCATGCCCAGCTATTCTTTTCACACAGTCCTCAAAGTTCTTGCTCTTGTGTCCAAGAGCTCTTTTGCAGCATTACCAGGCTTCATCCTGAATTTTAATGGTTTCCAGTACAGCTTATATTTAGCTCCTAGCATTGTCAGACTTACACTATATGAACAAGAAGGCTGTCTACTCTGCCCAGCTTTCCATTGTGGTTTCCTTTTCTGCTCAGGTGAATTCCTGATATTTTTAAGAAAGGTAGGAAATGATTTTTGCTTCCTGAGACCAAAGCTTTATGTACTCCTCAAATGTGATTATGCTCAAGCAAGATAAAGCAACAGCCAAGTACAAATACCCTGTGGGAATCTCCCATTATGTCACTGGGTTTTGATCTTTATTCACACAAGTTCATGCCTAAAACTGTTTTATAATTAAAATTGATGCTTCACTAGAAGAATCTTACATCTTGTACCAGTTCTCCAATTAGTTAAAAGCCATTTGCTTTACAGTGGGTATTAAGTTATCTTATATTTTAAGGGATGGTTCCAAAACGTATCAAAATAATTTGTTCTTTAAAAAACCCCTAATTTTTGTGGTCATTTTATTGTTTAAGACAGGTTCAAACTATATCCTCTACATCATTTTCCTTTTAGAAGTTTGTTTTTACCTCTTCTGAATTGTAAAATCTGGTGGAGACACATCTAATTAGTGTTCTATGTTATTCAATGCAGATGTGTGTTTCTGTGGAGAAATACAAGAGGAGTCCTTTGATTTAAAGGAATACTTGGATACAATACTTTGAAAGATGCAAGTAAAACCCCAATCTAGCAACTCTGTAGAAGTCTAGAGACTTAGAAAGTAGTCTTAGAAAATTATCTTAGAGACAATATCATTCAATTTATTTTATTAAACTTGTAATTGATAGGACAGTTCCCTAGTCTCAAGGAAGCGGATTGTGAAAATGGGGAAAATTGGGAATACACTGAAGAAAACTCACTTTGTTCATTTCCACTTGGAAAAATTAAGATTTTCTTAATTTTGATCATCTTTTTGAGGAGTTGCTATTAAAATGACTTGTACTTGTCATGTGTTTAACCTTCTAAAAGCATCCCACCTATTCTTTTAATTATTATTTTTTGCTGGCTGCTTAGCATTTTGTCACACGAGATGTTTTAATCCTGGCTTTGTCCAACAAAGAACTCATTAAAGTCTGTCTATATTTTTGTGGGTTTTTTCCTCCTTCCTGGATGTTGCTTTAGAATTCCAGAATATTTGTGGTTTAGGTCTTCGATAAAAAACTAGAGTTGCTGGATGAAATAAGATGTAAATGA
This sequence comes from Morus bassanus, assembly GCA_031468815.1. Lineage (NCBI taxonomy): Eukaryota > Metazoa > Chordata > Aves > Suliformes > Sulidae > Morus > Morus bassanus. Next base: position 27,191,606 of record CM062574.1, on the reverse strand, counting down.
CCAAATACTGACAATCGGTGATGTTTGGTATGTCATGGACTCCTTTGTTTATGAGGACACTAAAACACAAAGACTGTCTTATGCGGTACCTGGCTGAATGTGTTGCAGGTAACCACGCTGCCACCCCTGGTGTGTTATCAGGAATGTTGTATGATTTATACAACAGACCTAAAGAGAAAGCTAAGGGAGCTGAGTAGCCATTTTCCTGGCAAGTTTATTCTCTCTGATAGACTTATGCACGTGGTAGGGGAGGACAGAAGTCTAAAATGACATATACAACCATGGTTGGACACTTTGGACATCTAAATGTTCTTCTACAATTAGATAAGAGTACTTAAAGTACAGTGCAAGTAAACTGAAGGTAAGTAATGGCTTAATGACAGATTCCCATGTAGAAAGCACCAACTTGTCAAATGGTTCATCAAGCAAAATCACGTTATGATAATGCTGGAAAACTCTCTGTTCCTTTTGAAGCATAATCCAAGATAGCTGTCTGGACTCCAAACTTGATTAACTTTCTTGGCAGCCGTCAGATATGTCAGGCAAATAAGTCAATGTGTAAATCTATTCTTGTCAATGTTAAGCATGCCAGAAATCTGTAAGTACAGTGGGTAAAGAGGAAAGGATCAACCTAATAATTAGAGCTAGCTACAAACATGGGCACATGCAACTACAGTTTGTGATAATCTAAGTCAAGAGTGATTTTTATTTACTCCAGTTTAGATGAGCTCACAGTCTAGTACAGTAGGTCTGATTTTGTTTCCTTTACATGGACAATTTCAAGGCTGATAGAACAAAGCAAAATACTAGCTACTTGAATGTTTTCAGTTTTCTGAATTACCTTGTACTGAACAGCTAATGTTTGTGTTGTGAAACAACCATCTGGGTTTTTAGTTTAAAGAGAATCTCGTTCAAATGTTAAATAGTCTAAAATGTGTTGGTGAAGAGGCTGTCAGCCATTTGTCATACTACACCATTCAAAAATTTTCATGCACAGGAATAGCAAGCTGACTTCCTATTCCTCTTCACATTAATAAACGAGCATCAAAATACAGGCTAAAAAATTACTTAATCTGGTTTGGTCAGTGTGCCATGATTAACTGATTATTCTTTATCTGTCACAAGGAACAAAAATGTATTTACTTTCCTGAACCATCCAGTTTTTACTGTGACTTTGAATTGAAACATTCTATGTGCTTTGTGAGCAGAGATGAAAGAAATAAGAAAGAGTTGATCAGATGTGTATGGATGGGTAATAAGTAGTTTGACAGGTGTAAACATCGCAGAATATGATGCCTCCTTGAGGAATTTCAGAACAAGATGAAGATTAAACATGGCAGTTCTCTGTTTGGATTTGTACTGAAAGAAAGAGGAACACATCTTCTGAAAGGAAACTGGTCCCTTAAACATATGGGGGATTTTTCAAGGTTGGCTTCAAAATAGTCTCTAGTGCTTTTTTAACTCTGTAGGATACTGTGCACCAGGCTCTATGCATATGCTGTTCACCACAGTATCCCAACAGAACTTGTTGCCCAGATGGTGCAAACCATATGCCTCTCGATAGTTTATCTATGTTTTGGAAATACTGTCTAAAAATATAAGAAAGGTCATAAGACTTCTCAAAAGCAACTCTAATGAGTTTCTTTTAAATAATGCTCTGGAGGTATTCAAGCTGGTTGTGTTTGGTTTTTTTTCTGTGGTGGGTTGTGGGGTTTTTTTCTTGTTTGATTGGTTGGCTTTGGGTTTTTTTTTGTGTGTGTGAGTGTTTTATGGCAGAGATGAGGAACTATGGAATCATACTTGCTCCAGTGCAAGACCATGGCTTAAAAGGCATGCATGTAGACTTCACTGGTCCATCTGCATAGATAGTTTTTCCCCATAGGAGGTGCTTAAGGGATGTACAGCACAAGGTTCCATCTTGGGACTCTCTTTTTCTCTTTTTTTCCCCCCAGTTGTCTGAATGAACCTTTTCGGAAATGTAACAATATAGAAAGCCGGTTGATTTTTATATTTGTTCCTGTGTCTTTGGTGGTTCATTTGACTATTTCCAAAGGCTAAAGGCGAAAATTCTCTTTGCCCGTATATAAGTTGTTAAAATACATTTTCTATTTTGCTTACCTGGCACAGATCCACAGAGGGACAGCAGTCTAATTACATTTCCAGCATTGTGGTTCTTTGAAGTATCAACAGATTAGGAATGGGCATTGCAAGAGTTGAGTCCAGCACTCAGGAAGAGAATGCTTCATGTAACCATCACTAATGCATTAGGATAACTAAAGCTTATTTCCTTTGAGTAAAGATTTGCACATTGTCACCTACAGCAGTGTACTATATATAATACTTCTTTGTAGCTCCTCTGAAAGCACAACTCTGTTTAAAAGTAAATTAGCTAAATTGAAAGGCTAATTGCCTTGAGCTTCAAGTACAAAGGATGTCCATACTTAGATTTCTTTGCCAGCTGCAAGAGGCTGAGAAGATGTGGTTTCAGAAAACCTAACAGGGTATCTCATGAAACCTAAGAATTTTAATGTGGTATGATAAATCACTAATTTATTCTTGCTCCAGTATTGCTTGCAGAATCTATTTGGATAGATAAGTTCTCTGTACTGGGGAGAAAATGTGATGAGGGGGGACCACTTGTTTAGTCTGGTACCAGCTTATGTCAAATACCTGTAAAGCTCTTATACTTGCATTGCTTCCTCTTATGATTTTGATCAGAGTAAAAATGAGAATATCTGGTTTGAAGCAGAACTTACTTTTGCAAGAGAAAGCAGCAGACTTTCAAGTACCTATGCCACATTCATCTTTCATACAATCCCTTTACGGACTTAGATTTTTCTGGATCATTTCAGCTGGATTTTTTCTAACATACTTGAATGCTCTTCTTTGTTTCCTGCTTTTTTTCTTGTTTTCACATTCTCACCTTTCAATTTTTAATTAGGTCTAGTCCTCTAAGCAGTTGAGTAAATAAAACTACAGTGATATTAGCACTAGCTTTGTAATGTGTGTCACTCCAGTGTGATTCACAGAATCATGTCCTTTTAGTATGGGACATATTAATTTGTGAATATTGTTGTGTGTCAGCCACTGCTAAGACTTGGCTCATGCTGTGCTGTATCCAGGTTATACAGAAGTGGGAGCTTGTAGGATTGATCTATTGTATTTTCTCCATATGATAAGTTCCATCCGTTCTCCCTTTTAATGAACTCATACTCTTGTTTTTAGTCTTAAACCTACTTCTAAATACTTCACAATCCCATCTGTAACTCTTACTTCAAATGATTTGTTTGATTTCACAGAATATAAATATCATGTGACTTCTCTTTATTCTCAGTTCACAGGCTGTAGTCTCAAGTAGCTGCTTCTGTTACATGATAATGTTATTGAGCTATGTGTAAGCCTGAGGAATGAAATAGCCCCATTTCATATCTGACTCCTAGTGAGTGAGAATAAGTACCATCCAGAACTCTCCAAAATCTGTCTGCAGTGAAAAGCCCTTTTTGAAGGAAAAAGACACTTGCCAGATGCTTGCTTGCATAAATTTGAGTCACTAGGAAATGTAGAGAATAGGAAGAATGCTCAAGTTTTTTTGGTTTGTGGGTTTTTTTTGAATTATAGTTTAATGTCTATGTACAAATTTCCTTCATAAGTGTAAAGCCTTCCAAAGAAAGGTTACCTCTTACAAAACACATCTGCATTCATGTTGAGATTCTTACAGTGAATCAGTGCAAAATTGTACTTGTTCTGTAGAGCCTAGAGCCAGGACATTTCAGAAGGTATTTTTAAAGGTGTGCTTTTCCAACCCTAACTTTAAAGAAGAAAGGAAGGAGACAGAATTTTAAAGACAAATAGGACCTTTCATGTAATAACCTTTTCAATTTTTTTTGAACAAATACATATACCACAAAAAGTGGTGAGTTACGGTGAAAGCTGTATTACTGTGTGAAAGAAGTGCTTACTGTAAAATCTTGGTGGATGTTTCGAATGTTTTCTTCTTAGACGCCTTAGAAGGGACTGGACAAGGCTTTTCAAACAGATGATTTGCCATACCAAATGTTCGCGTCTCTGAAATCCCAGGAAGAGAAGGGCTGGGACTTCTGCATGGTAGCAGGCAGACTTCTGAGTGCTAGAGTGGTTTGTGTTCTGGCTGCCAGTACAGGTCCTCTCCGGGGTCAGACGGGACAGAGTGTGCTGCTGCATGCCTTCCTAAAACCAAGGTTTAAGATGCTCAATGTAGGTATTTTTTCAGAAGTCGTTTGCATCTGCTGCTCCGAGCAGTTGTTGCGATGTCAGTGCTGCTTATAATCAGGTCACCTTTTAATTTAGATGCAGAGCTTTAGGCAATCAGGTTTATTTTAAAATTTCAGCTTGTGGTTTTTAATTCTTAAATTAGCAGCAAGAGTTTGCTTTAAGGACTCATTTGTCTTGTAACTAAGACAGTACTTTGTAGTAGAAGTGAGTTTAAAACTATTCTGTTTGTAAAAACAAAAATGAAATTTGGACAGTGGTTTCTTTTTTTGTCTGAAGGTTAATTTTCTTTCTAGGCTGGCAGCTGGGATGCTGCCTTAGGGTATAGGTGTGGTGTTTGACTCCTTGCACTGCTCAGTTGTTCTTTCTGGGTGTGTCCATATTAAAAACATTTTTGGTCACATCAGGAGTGTGACCAAACTTTGAGGCAAGTGTTCTTATTTTCCCCATTAACCCTGCTTTGGTTCATATTTCAGCAGTCTCAGACTTTACCAACTGACAGGTTTCGTTCCTTTGGACGAAAGTAAACCAAAACATGCAGTCTAGGAGCGTATGTATCTTGTGCTTCAGTGATAATGGGCTAATGCAGTATCAGGCTGGTGTTTTCCAAAATAAACCCCCTTTGAAAGGTTCTGGTGCTGTTACAGGTACTCAGCAGCAGCTGTCTCCTCCATCAGTCTGCCTGCTGGTCCATGCAGCTTCCTAATGCAGATGTTCGCCTCTGCCACTTTTAAATGTATCCAAACCAACTGAGTTTCATTAAGATCTTAAAGATTATTGAAATAATTACTGAATTATATTTTGAATTATTATTTGCTTTCTGCTATCAAACTTATGAGATTTCTGTCAAGCCAGGACTTTTAAACTGTTACCTGTTTTATTATTAAATAATTATGTTTGTATGTTTATAACCTCTAAAACAATGTGATATAAAAATACTTTTATTTCAAAACTTTTTACCTCAGGGAGCAAAACCTACAACAGCGCTGTAGAAATAAAAATATACAGAAACAAAGGGAGTAGGGGAAGTTATTTATGATTTAAAAATACAGTGAAAAGTAACAAGTACCAAAGCTCTAAGCAGATTAAATTTTCAGATGAAAATGTCATCTAAGCTCAGCTGAGTCGGGGATCTTGGTTGCTTGCCTTGAAATATGATACTTACGCTTAAATGATTTAGTGTGACAGTGTCTAGCCTAGGTTTTCAGGATCACTAGTATTTTGTTTTTAAAAGCAATTAGGTACTTGGACCCTACAATTATTTTTAATAATTATTTTTTGTTTTAATATTTGATGTGATGTATATCTTAATGTATTGTTTCTATTTTTTGTTTGGTGACAGAACTGTCAGTTATATGAAACATATATGACTACAACTATGAGCTCTGTTTATTTAGAATACTTGATCGGTGAATCATGCTTCAGGAGGAATTTGTACAAATACTAAAATTTTAAGCATGGACTAGAGTTAGGAATGTGATGAAATACTCCGTCCCACCATATAAATAATTCTTTAAATAACTTATTTCTGAAGTTGTTTCCATTTACATACCTGTGCCAAAGAACCAAACAGACTTTATCCTTGTCTGGATAAGGAGAAGGAGTATTCTAGTATTGCTTGTGAATACTACACTGTTTTGGGGAGGATTGCTATGACTGCTTTTGTGTTTTGTTTTCTGTGCGTGGAGGTGTGGTCTCTCTCATTCCTCCTGTCTAGCAGAGTGGTAGGTATGCACAAAGATCTGTGCTGCTCTGCTTCCCAGGCTGAAAAAGGGACCTTGCATTTGAACCCTCTTGGCTTCTGGAAGCTGAATATAGGTGCACTCTTGCCAGGAGAGAGCTTCTGCACAGCTCTCTGAGCCAGCCTTCGGCCGATCCAGAATATTTGCAGTTGGTGGGAAAGAATAAAGTGTAAACAGAAAGTTGTTTAGCCAAGAAAACAGAAATATTTTCTATTTGAGTTACTCTAGACCCTTCTACCCCTTATAAAGACCCCTCCCCGCTTCTTCTGTACTGGTTTAGCAGTGTATCTTAACTTAAATACACACCTACACACCTCCACCCCAGATATATAAAACTGTTCTTTGTGCAGCTTGGTTCATTTATCATGATGAGGTTTTTATTCTCTAGGGACAAGTGCATATTTCAGGCTCTTGGATTGTTGTCTTTTACTGTGTATTTTGTAGCTTTCACAAGACTAACTTCTAGCTGGTATTTCTCTGTATAATAGTTCTAATTGTGAAGGTATTGACAGACTACTATAGACAACATCTTAATGCTTGTTTGAGGGCTGAAGATTTGGGTGTATATAAAAGTGGAAAGTATTCAGTAGTCTCACTGGAACAGTCTACTGTCTTCCAGTGTTTCAGTAATATCTCTTGTCAGCATCCTTTTTGTTCAATAATTGTATTTGGGGCAGTGGGCACTGCTAGGGGTATTGGAAAGTGAAAAGCTCTGGAACCAGTGTTTAGTGAGGTGGAGGAAATGTATTTGAAAAGAATCTTAACCTCTGCTAGAGATGCAATAATAAACCTGCTTTAAAATAGCTTGCAGAACAAAATAATGAGTTGTTGTGAGTTGTCATTGTGCACAGACTGTGATATATTGCCAACTTATTTCTGAGCTCTGTGGTGTGTCACAAATGCATGTATTTCTCTATTAAGTGACACCTCTGCAATTTGGAACCTTATTTCTTGGAACTGGTCTTAGGTTCGTGTTGTACAGCATTTTAAAAAAGAAAATGCTGATTTAGTAGTAAGCATTATTAGTTGGTTTCTGGTAACAATTGTCTGCTTTGTAGGTATGAAGCGTCCATTAAGTCCTGACCATGCCTTTGAAGATGGGATTATGAATCAACCAGCTGTTCTACGGGGCTTTGAAGAAAAAGGACTGAGGAATGACAGACAGGACTATCAATTAAGCAAAGAAAAAAAGAAGATACTGTTTTCCTTCTGTGAAGTGTGCAATATACAGCTGAATTCTGCAGCACAAGCTCAAGTTCATTACAACGGGAAGTCTCACCTGAAAAGAGTGAAGCAGCTAAATAATGGAAAACTCCCTACAAGTACAGCTCCTGGCACTTTGTTTGCAAGTACAAGCACAGGTATGTTATGAGTATAGATGTTGGATTTTGGTCACGAGATCTGAGGAAGCTTTTAAGCTCTACCTTCCCCACCCAACATAACCATTAAACTTAATATAGATTAATACTAGTAGTTAATTATTTTGCCATGTTCAGAATTACTGGTCTATTTCTTTCCCTGTGAAGCCAACTTGTATTAAGGCAATATTGCGTTGATGCGTGATTAATAGCTGTGTCGGGCCTTGTGTGGTTGAGATATGGTCCATTTAAAAGTAGCTGTTGTGGGTTCAAATAGTCACATTTTTTTCATCTGCTTTTGTTCGCAAAACAAAGTTCTGGAAGGATGCTACAGGCACAGGAGAAACTTTTAAAAGAAAGGTAGTGGTGGGAAGAAGAGGAGGAAGAGAGCTGGAATTTACAGGCCTAGCCCTTTCATTGTTTCTGGTTTCAGAGGTCTGAGTTTTAATTACTCTCGTTCAAATAAGAAGTGATTTGAAATAATACTTTTATTTACTGGGCAAAACAAAGGCCCCAAATTCTTGGGCAAAATGCATTTAACATGCATAATGTAAGGGTGCAAAGCACCTTCTTTGTTGCAGTTTTTTGATTTGTTTTGGTTTTTTAGTTCAGTGTTAGACTCAGCTCATAGCTCTTCTGAGAAATATGTAGTATTCCCTTATTTCTCTATGTATCTAAATGATTCAGTCTTGTATGGTTGTACGAGTAAGGATGTTGTGACTCTTCTTCCCTTTTTTTAAGGGGTCCTGGTATGCCATATGGTCTCTTGCTTTGATGTTCATAGTTTCAGGATTTTGTTGCAGGATTATCCTTTTTCTGTGACATTCCAACAGCATTAAAGAAAATGTTACAGAGCACTTTAAGGATGCTTTTCATACTGATAGTTGAAACAGATTCTTTCTTTCTTCCTTTCCATTTATTTTGTTAAATTCAGGGGGGCTTGGCCTTCTGTAGACTCCAAAAGGGCCAAAGTTGATTTTAAAGTATTCTTTACATCTCAAGCAGGTATAGCAAGTCATCCTTTCCGGTTCTGAGATAAATAAAATGCTGCAGGTTTAAGGAATTATTGTCTAGAAGAAGCAAAAGTTGCTGCTTATTAATGCTTGGCATTCATGACGTAACATCTCAAATCTTCATGAAAAATGTTTTATTAATTTTATTAGAGATTTTTTTATTAGCCATGTGAGGGGATTTGCTTTGGGGTTTTCTGTTTTTTTATAGAAACAGTCAAACTGCATTAAAGGGTTAAGCTTTTTTTTCTGATTTTTAATTCTTGTTAACTGAATTTGATTTTTTTTCTTAGTCTGTGGTATTGTTTTGTTTGGTTTAGAACCAAGTAGTGTAAGGGTATCACTTGGGTAACGCTCGTGGTTCAAAAGATTAAACTCCTATTGGATAACACCTAAATTACTTAATTGTGTGCGTTCTTAAAATAACTTAATATCTATGAGACATTCCAATTTAATTTAGATTCCTCTGTGTGGTGATAGAAAACACTCCAAATGTTTGCACTGTATGTTTTCTGTTGCTTTTTGTTAGCTGGACCCCTGCACTTGATGTCTTTGCAGTCATTCCTGGGAATCACAGCTGATGCTCTGGCACTGTCACTCAAAGAATGCTCTGATGCTGAGAACATTTTACATTTGCTGGAACATATGCTCTGGGGTTACTGTGTAGCTTAGGAGTAAAAAATTCATGTTTCTTTTTGCTTTGTTCACTGATCTGTATTTTAGACTATATCCTAGTTATTTACTAGTTATGCTAGTCTATCTAGTGCATGTTGAAATAGGCATTCTGTTCTCATAGCTGAAGGATGTTTGTTTTGTAGCATTTAAAAGAAAGAAACGCCTTCCATAGACCATTTGTTATTACTATTGCATAGACAATTTAATATACTGCATAAGAGCCAGTAGGAGAACAAGGTTTTCTGAAATGTAGTTCTCAAATAACACTTTCCAAAAATAAGTACAAATTAATTTTCTTATAAATTGACATTATCCAGGCTCAGTTTTAATCCATGTCCTCTGGAATGTTACTACCCCTTGTGATGGGAGTCTGCCTTTCCCATTTCTTTGGCTAACGTGGTAAACAGAATGAATTGTGCAGATGGTAAGAGAAAAATTATATTCATCTCACCTCACCAGTGAACAGACTTTATTCCACTTGTGAAGGAAGCAGATAGCCCCTCTCATACTTCATTGTTATAACTACATCTCCTTCTAATCAATCGAGTAGTGAACAGTTCAGCACACCTCAGGAAGCTTTCTGCAAAGGTTCCTGCTAATCTGTAGGTGGAGTTTTCCTCTGTCTTCATAAGATGAATGTGAAATTAATAATATTCCTTTTGGAAAATAAGGTGACTGTAAATACACGACTGTAAATATTCATTGACAGTACAGAAACCAGGATTACAGACCTGCCAGAACTGGCTTGATCCTATGTGACAGCACTGATCTGCGCACCATCACTTCCTCTAGCCTCCTTGGCTGTTGGTGGGCTTTCTTCGAAATGGGGATGAATACAAAGGAGTCATGAGATATATTTTCATATTCATCCTCTTCTGAGGTCCTCTCTGACAGGTGGCCTCAGGTTGGTATAAAGCATCCTTTTAATTGTGGAATTCCACGGTGTTTTATGACTATAACCTCAGTTTGTTGCGTGTAACTTTCAGTAATAGGCAATGGTCCTTGTACCACTATTGAAAAGTTTACTAAAATTTGATAACTGTGGAATTCCAGGTCTTGGCAATAATACTATACAATGTACAGATGAGGGCGTTTTATATATTTAAGGTCTAAATAACTTTTTAGAGATAACTTTACTCTAAATGTAAAGAAGTTACTTTAAAGGTACAATTGTCATAAAATTTCAAAAGGTAGTTAGCAAAATATTTTTCTAAAAAGCCTACTCTGTTTCTATAGACTTTGTTTATTTTGCCTCTGCCACCCCATTAGTGAAATCCAGAAGCTATTTTGCTATTGTACCTGTACCTGCAATTTCAGTTACTTCACAGCAAGTGAAATTGCATATAAAAAAGTTCACAGCTGTTTTTATTGACAAAATCAAGTCATTAGTTGACTAAATGAGAAGGCTTTGGTGATTTGATCCACTGACTGAACTCTTAATTTTCTTTAGATTGGTGTTAAAAATTGTGTGTGAAGAAAACAGTATTCTCCTGGAAAAGTATATTGCACACGATGTTAGTCTTCACTATTGCTTATGTTAGTGATCGTTCATTACCAGTCGTACCCATCCTGTCTTACTGCAGCTCAGGCTGAAGTTTGTCAGTGATACCATTCCCAAGGGCCATCCCTACCCTTGTGCCAGGCATATCTGGTGTACGGCCAGGCTTCTGCCAGCAGGAAATAAATGAAGTCTCAGGAAAATATGTGTGTATTTGCTTCTGCAGCTTGAATTGGAAATTATTTCAGTTATTTCCTATAAACGGGAGAAGAAAGGGTAGTTTCTTGCAGCCTTGGGGAAGCGTATTGTGGAATGGGCCTGTTAAAACCTTTTCAGCAGCTCATGTTGCTGGAGCCTGCAGCGGCGATGGCTGTCGGTCAGGTCACAGCTTCTTGGGTGCCTGAAATCCCACCTGCCACCCCGAGAGCAAGGGCTAAGGTACCCCCTCTTCAAAGCGGGAGGAACCAGTTTTGAGAGTATGGTACAAACTTGGCTCACTTAAGATTGCCTGCCTCCTTAGGTGCTAACAGGTAGCTGATGAGTTATTTGCTTAGGAAATAGAGATGGGCGGGGGGCAGGCCTGTGCGGGCGGGAAGGGCAGCGCGACTGCGGGATCGCAAGGCCTCCACGAGATGGTGCTGCAGCCCGGGCGATGGCGCGAAGGAGCCACGGCTGCGGGTTTGGTTGGCTGCTTCTGCTACTCTTGTTTTCCTGAGCCTTTTTTATTAAGCAAGCTATCCGTAGGCATAACAGCGAGTTGTTAATATATGCTGTTAATATATCCAGTTTTGTGGATGACTGCGTTATATTCCTCCCAGCTCTCATTTGGAGATGACACCAATTTTGCTCCTCGAATTCTTATGACTCGTTCCCTGGGGTGGTATCTCAGAATCTTCCGATTCTCTCTCTTTTGTCCCCATGCTAACATGGGAGCCGTTGGTGTAGTTTCTAGAGTGCACTAGAAATACCTCTCGAAGTCCAAATTTTACAGATCCCTGGAAATGGGTGGGGTTTCGTTACAGAAAGGGCCCAAATTCTAGAAGTGGGCAAAGCAGAATCACTTTTTCCTGGGTCCTAGGCTGCTTTAAACAGCAAATGTGCTTTAGGGTCCAGATGCCACTCATTAATGCCGTTTGAAGGGCTGGAAGCACGATTAGGACGTTAGTTTTCTGGCAGTGTATTCTGGTAGCATCTCTGCCTTTTTTTCTCCTGAAATTTCTGACCTTGCAGGACAGTTTTTGAAATGCTGTGGGCCCCTATGTTATTCTTTTCTTTGTAGGAAACAGTCCTACAAGTTAATGTGTTCCCCTGTGATAATAAGGAAATAATCACAGGATGATTTCCTGAGAGATTATCGACACAATTGTGTGATCTGGCTCACAGCAATGATAACCAGGGATTTGTTAAACTAGCAAAGTAAATAATTCTGTTGTGTTCATGACTTAAATCAGGTCACAAAAAGGACCTGGTAATGCTAGTGCAACGGAGAAGCTAAAACAACAATCTTGGACGTAGGAGGAGAACAAGGGAGTATGGAGAAGGCAGATTTTCTTCACTTTCGGCAATAAAGATTAGAACTGGTTTGCCTCCTTTTGCAATGCCATATTAAGTTAGAAGTCTAGGCATCCTTTCAAGTTAATGGAGGCAGGGAGGCTTACAATTTAAGCGCTCAGAATTATCCTTCAAAGGATCCATGGGCTCTATAGCTAACTTGCATATTACTTTGCCAAATGTCTAGAGTTGGGAGGTGTAAATAGTGTCTTCAGCTATGTCAAATAAAAAGGACCTTCTTAAACATCTAATTTAGATTAATAATTAACTTTCTAAGCATTTGACTTTTTCTTTCTCTCAAAAAGTAAAACTGACTATTGGTAGACATTGAGAAATTATTTTGAAAATATTCCAGCTAGCCTTAGATCTACACGCGCACCTGGTGCATGTGAGGAAGACTTTTTTTTTTTAAATGAAACTGTAAAGAAGTTACCTTGCCAGGTGACTAAGCCAGTGCAGGATTAAATGATGGTCTGTTACAACAGAATGAAACTGCAGTGCATTACTCTGATTTCAGTGGAGTTTTTCCTTCTTTTTTACTTGTCAGAAGAATCTGATCCTAAATGGAGGTCTTTTTATGTAGGTTTGAATCCTTAGCTGGGCCAAGACTAGCTTTCTGACAGGTAGCTTAGTTGCCACCTAAGACTGCTTTGTGCCAACTTAATGGAGAACAGAATTTTTGCTTACTTTAAGCCTCTTGATCTAGGTCCTCAAATTCCTCATCAATGTTTATCATTCATTTTTGTAAAAAAAAGAACAAGGATAATCTGACTTTTATTACAGAAGATCTTTATGAATTATTCTACCAAGTACTCAGAGGAATGCTAAGCAGCAACCAAAAGTGTCTTGAAAAAGTTTGTGAGCTGAGTCCTACTAAATGTGTGCATGCATAGCTATGGAATCAGTGTGTAAGACTATAGAGATGAGGAGGATAGTAGAAAACAGTGTGAGCTTATCTTTCTTGTGTTATGCCAGAACCTTTTTTAGACTTGTAGAAGGTCAGTGTGTGTTCTGCCTTCCATATCTGCTGCCTACAGCCCAATCTTTTGGAAAGCAGTTTGAAAAGAGCTGCTGCTGTGGGGGCACAAAGTGGAGCGATGCATTAGGGCTTTTTCTCCCTCTGTCCCCCGTGTGAAAGGGAGGTTGCTGCCCTTTTTGCCATCTATTTTGCATAGTCTATTTGGAAAAGGCTAGGTTCTTTTGCTAAAAAGCAAAACTATTACCTTTCTCCAATATAATTTAAAAAAAAAAAAGGTTATGTTCCTGTAATGCAACTTAGTAGCTATTGAGAAACTGTTAATATTTCACTTCTCAATGCAGGATATGTTGACTTCTTTTCTTATTCAGTCATCTTTTGAATAAGATTGCATTTGGTAGATGGTTCCACATTCTTTCCATCACTTGAGTATCTTCCACAACTTAAGAAAAATGTAACATTACATAACATTTTTCTTAGAGTATGAAATGTATTTATGATAAGTGATTGCTGTTTTTCTTTCACAACAGTCATTATTAGGTGCTCTGAAAATAAGGGGATTTATTATATTGTTCTGGTGCACTTGATACTCCTTACAAAATGTTGATGATGAGAGTTAATACCAAGGGACAGAGCTGACATTAAAGATGGTTTCTTGTTTGCTAATAACTACAAACTGTCTATAACACTTCGTTCTGCATTTAATTAGCTGCACTGTGAGAGTACTGGTAAAATTCATAACAATAGTAAGATAATATACATACTTACTGGTAGTCAAAAAAAAATTGAAAATTATTGTTTCATTGAGGTTGGTTGTTTTTAAGTAATTGTCAAGTTGCATTGGAGCAAAACATTCAAAAATTCCCTAATGGAAAAAAGAAAACCCAACCTTTTTTGAAGTTGGTAAAAGTTATCAGACCAATTATTCATTTGTAGCTTCCACTTCATCCTCTTGCAGGTGGGGAGCACATGAATGACATTTGTAAGCAAACAAATGGAATATGTGGCTAGTATGGAAAAGAGCGGTTTATGGGGGGTGGTGCTGTGGGTGGAGTGGGGAAGGGTTTCAAAATAAAATTGGCTACCATACTTGGCACTCTTTGCCAGTAGTTTGCATAAATATGTTCTTGTATCAAAATTCTCTGCAAAATTCGTTTTTGGAGAGTTTAATCTGTCTTCAGGGGCAGTTATGCTGTGGTAAAGAACCAGCATTTAAGACATCAGATAATCAGATGTTCTAGAGTCTAGGACCAAAAATACAGCTGCTCACCAGCCATGATTTCAAGCTGAGAATGGCTGAAGGAGTGGTGATGACACAGCTTCTGCTCAGGTTGTGGGGTCTCCCTTGTCATACGAACAGCCTGGGCAATGGCCTGGAGAGCTGCTGAAATCAGTTGAGTTCATGTTGCTGCAAGGATTTCTTGACCATCTCTTTGAAGGCTGTGATCCACAGTTTGCAGGTGTAGACAGCTGAGATGAAAAGGGATCTATAAATGCAGAGTCATCATTTCTATTCAGTGTGCATTTCCAACAGTGATTTCTATATTAAAATGACTGAAAAAACAAAATAATAAAGTCAGACTTGTTTATTATTTTTATCTTGCAAAAGTAAATCAGATACTCTCTCTGTACAGTAAGTATCCTCCTCTGGGATCAGACCCTGCTGAAATTTCTCTCAGAGTTGTCTCATGACACAGGAGTATATTTGGATAAATGTACAGGTATTATAATAAAAACTCTGGTGTCCTTCTGTTTCTTTGCAAACTTAACCTAGTCATGATTACATCTGATTCCTATTATACTGTGTATCTCTGTGGGTGTGAGTATGCACGGCGACACATGCCCTCTTACCTTTTTTGGGAAAGAAAACGTATGAAGTACCTGGAAAAGACAAAAAGATTTACATAGTGGGAAGTCTGTGTGGGAGTAGGAAGAGCATGAATTTAATAAGCCATGGACGTTTTTCATAGTAAGTAATTAAATTATTATTGTTGGATTTGAAAGGCAAAGGCATTGGTCATGTAATGTCATGCTTTTAGTTGTTGGGGTTTTTTTTGTTTGTTTTGGTTTTTTTGTTTTGGTTTGGTTTTGTTTCTTTTTTTTCCAAATACTTAAACTGCCTGACTGTACAGACCTTTGCTGGGTCAGTATTCTAAAATTTTTCATCCAAATATTTATGCTTCTCTTTATAAACATGTAGGATCTCTATTATATAATAGACTTTGCTGTTATGTGGTTGAAAAGTACTTATTTGTTCATTTGCATAACTGTAAATTAATTTTATTTAGAAAAGCTGTAAGGAATCATTAATTTTTATTGCTGAAATTTTTTCCAGTAATGAACCTCATCACAATACAGGCTACTGATTCTCCTCTGTCTTGCGTTCATTGTAGAAAAGACGGAGCTATTTTTAACTTTTACACAGTCTAGATAGATGATTCTTCATTCTGTGTGGTTTGCAGCTGAATCTGTAGAGCCTTTCATAATCATATCTTCTTTTTAATGGTTTGTTTGAATTTGATCACTGTAGCTGATTCCATGCATTGATAATGAAGGCTTGGGTTGCCTGTTTCTCAGCATAAATTCACCTCAGACTTGTACTTTGACAGTGCTCTGTGTTTCGGTACGCATGAAGATACAGAACTGAAATTGCTTTGCTTTCTTTACAAATGACTCAGTGTGTGCTTGTCCTTCCCTAAAATGTTGCCAGCGTGTGAAGGATTTTCAATGAGCAATGCAATAAGCCGGCATCTGGGAAGGTTTGAGGCTGCACTGGTTTAACAGTGTAGTGTCACACAGATGATCAGGGCTGGAGCCAAGTCTCTGTAGCACCGTAGATCATATTGGTCACATACTGGAAGTTTTGTTTATGTAACTTGGTTGCTGTTTAAGCTGCTTAAATAGTATTGCCATAATGTGGAGTGGACTTCCCAGTAGAGGTGAGCATGATTTTTATTATTAAACTTCCCTGAATTGCTTTGTGATATGCTATTAAGAGTGGATGCTTACATGTTTGGCATTATTTCTGTGTGAATGTCATTTGTGTTTTAGTTATTCCAGTGGAAAGGATAAAAAAAAAAATGGCAAGGCATATAATACATATTTTTTTTCTTCTCTTCTTATTTCAGTATTAAAAGTAACTCTAAAAATGTGGCAAGCTCCTTTTCCTTGTTTGCTGTTTGCAGGGGGCATCTTTCCAGTGGGTGACTTCCTATGCATTTTAAATGTTTGGAACATGTCAGTGATGCTGTATTATTGTTATAGAAAGAAGCTAATTAGCAGTGTGACTAAATACCTCTTACCAGAGCTTGCTTTCTGGCTTGTTAAATCTCAAATTATAGTTATAATGATATGTAAAACACAAGAGCTGTCGGATTCTCCAGATGAACTAAGAAAGTAAAGAATGAAATAAATTGTGTACTGGATTTGACATCTTGCGTATGTCTGTCATTGTTAATATTAAAAGTTATGACCTGTCATGCCCAGGATAGCTTCCAGCAATTCATTTGCACTGACAACTTGCTTTGAGAAGGGTATAAAATTACTGTCGCTTCTCCCTAACCAGTTAAATTTGAGATTTAGTGCAGTAAGTTTTATTTAAGGGAACGGATAGTGTGCTAAAGGTAGCCTGTGAAGTTCTAGTAGTAAATCTTTAAGCTCAAAAGCAGCATTATCGTAAACTAAATAGACTTTGTACCTATGTGTTTAAAAAAGGGAAGTTTTTTTTATTGAGAATTTCACCTATAGCAGAACACAAAAAATTAGTTACACAGAGTTACTTATTAAGCATTGCTGTTCTGCTAATGTTTAGTTTGTGGTGAGACCTGCTATGATTATGTTTGCATTTGGTGATAGTAATTTTTTTAATAAAAGAAGGAAAGATGCTGAAAAATTTTTATTAAAATGTTTTCCTTGCTTGCTATAGAAATATCTATGCTTACTGTGTAAAGATTGCTGCGGGTTTTTTTGTATGAGGAACTAGGACAGCTCATGTGTTTTCCTGCTAAATATATTTATGAGGCAGCTGTTTTATAGCTTTCAGCTCTGAAGTTATAGATAAGTGTGTATTTGTTTGACAGAAGATTCGAGAATTTCCATTTACTGCCAGTACATGTAAAGCTTGGCTAAGCAGACTGCATCAGGAGCACACACCATTTGTATTAGCCGATCTGTCTTTGCAAGTCCCAGGGCCACTATCTTGCTAGAAGCCACTGTGTGCTTTTGAAAGCATGAAATTAGTTTTATACTGAGCACATGGTCTCTCATTTAGCAGTTCTCTTTATGGTAATGGTCAATTTATGGTTCAGTGCCAGAATTTTGGTGTTGTGTCAAAGCTGATAGCTTCTGCTAAGGTGTTCTTTGGAGATAAAAACAAACAAACAGAACCCAAAACAACACCCCCCACCCCAAGAAAAACCCAGCAAAAGTGTGGTTTGTGGTGAGGATCTAGGGAGACCCTAATAAAGGAAAATTCTCCCCAGTGACCTAAACTAATCACATTTCTGATAGCATTTTGGAGTTATTTTGTTGTAGTTTTTCAGATAACATTTGTAAGCATATGTTGTCATTCATGACATAAAATTATTAAATTCATTGTCACCTTCTTATACTTCATACAGAGTTTTATAATCGCTTCACAATAAGCTTTTTTTTCATGACATGGAAAATTACTATCCCTTGATGTTAATTTGCTCAGTGTGCTTATTTAATGATCAAGGACAAAATATACTTGAAAAATGTATATGAAGCACTCTATAAACATTCAGGAGAGACGCTTTTTAGAAAGCAACTTTAGAACATGTTACGGACTTTGCTCTTTCTTTGGAAATCTATAGGAGTCAAAATAAGTTGTTAGTAAATACCTTTGTAAAACCTCATTTAATACATTTAATTCATAAATTGATGAGTGAACTTTTTTACCTGCGTTTCATTCTTGGAAGAGAGCATTCTAACTCTGCCAGATTGCTAACTGTTCCCTCGCTAGCAGCTACCCTTAGTGAAAGATTAAGGTGGTTAACATCATGCACTGTTAGGATTCACTTGGGTGACTTTGTCCAGCTTACCTAATATATAACAGTGATTAATGTAACGTCAGATCGCGCTCCATAATTCTGACTGGATCCTGCAATAAGCATTTTTTATATGAAACTTTGCTGCTTTGCTAAGTCCTGTCTGCAAGGGGCAAAATTTGACTTTGCGTTTTGTGTGGAAGATGTGGTGGGCTCTAGAACTGGTAATATTTCTTCTCTAAGTGCTGAGGAGAGATCCTGATCAGCTACTGATATGCCTTCCTGGGAAAGAAGCAGCTGGAGGCCATAGCTTCCAGAAGGCTACTTAAGGAGTAAATTTAAGCTGGTGTTCCAATTTTTTATTATTCCATCATTGTGGAGGAGGGCAAGAAGTAGAAGCTATGGAGACTACTGTGCTTTGTCAAAGATGCTTGGAAGGCGCAGCAGAGTATCACTTCAACAAAGCTCCTTTCTCAAAGCCATGTTGTTTGGATCATCACAAAATAGATGCAGACTGACAGCTTGTTTTTTATACAGCTTTAAAAAAGAACAACAATTGCTGTCAATTTAGGACCTTTGAATAAATTTGCTTGCTCTTCTTCAGTGTGTGTTTAAAGGCTACCAGGCAGAAAATATTGTTATGAACATTTGGAAAACAATGTTTGACATGTCACTACCATGACATATAAAACTTGTTTTATTTCTTTAAGTGCTTGAGCTAGAATGCCTTTCCTTGTCCTTATATTCTTTTTGGGATTCTTTTTATCCATTCTTTTTATCACTATAAATACAAGCTTGTCACATTTCAAGCTAGCTAGTTCTTTGTTCCAAGATGATGTTGTTTAAGGTGCTTTCCACTTCAGAGATCTTGCATCCTCTTCCAAGTTTCTTTATTGCTGCATATTTCCCCTCCTGCTGTTTCACATTGGTAGGTAAAATGAGAAGGAAGATCTAGTGTGCTAGTTACACTGGGCAAAACTACTTTGCTCCCTGGTAGGGAGCTCTGCTGTTTCAAGAGCCATTTCTATATCGGATTGCAAATTATCACATGACACAATAATTTTAATTTCTTCTCCTTTAGAAGACATCACTGTTAATGTATGGTGATCTCTTGCAGT
Source organism: Morus bassanus (assembly GCA_031468815.1). Classification (NCBI taxonomy): domain Eukaryota; kingdom Metazoa; phylum Chordata; class Aves; order Suliformes; family Sulidae; genus Morus; species Morus bassanus. The sequence goes on along the minus strand of CM062574.1, from coordinate 27,172,421 downwards.
TTGAGAGTGTTTGGGGTATAGCAGCTTCATTACTGCAAGGTTACTTACAAGGAGATTCTGAAGAAGAGGATATTGTAAGCTCAAAGGAAAAAATTATTGGGGAAGTGGTATGGGGTTGTGAGCAATTCCATGTTGATCACTTGACTTTGGGACCCAAGTCTAGCCAAGCTCTTCATGGAAATCTTGAATTTGCCTTTTTTTAGTGAAGGTCACTAATGATTCCTGCCAGAGGAGCAGAGTAAACTCAGAACTGTAGTTCACCGTGGCAGCCCTATTGAAGCCCTACTGCTGAAGCTGGAGTTTATATATGTTTTTCCCTGTCTATAGGATAATAGAGCCAGAGATGTTCTAGAGGTCTCACCCAGAATATTCAGCCAAGAAATTGTGTGGTTTTTCATATGCTTTCTGTTTTGTTGGATTCTGAGCAGTGCTCATAACATGTCTTTGAAGGGAAAATGTGAAAGAGGGAAGCTACTCAGTTCATGTGCTTTCTGTTCCTGAAAGGATAAATTTTTTTTTTTTTTTGGAAGTGAGGAAAGCAGGGTACTTTTTGATCTGTATGGGTGTAAGGAGAGTGCTTTTGTATTGACACCAGCAGTTAGGGTAGATGAAAGGCTAAATTCATTAGCCTTGGGTAGGTCCAAGACCTACCCTGAAAAAGTGTTTTGTCTGTGATTGAGCAGTGCAGGTCTCAGGAGAAGATGAGAAAGTCTTTTTAATACTCTGTGAATAGAGAAATACAGCTTCTTTAAGGAATGAGATTTTTCAAATTCATATAGTGTGTTATAGGAGCTACCTGAGGGAAAAGGTATGAGTTTTGAAAGCTCAGTGGGCAAAACTTTTTCTGGTAGGTAACTTGTGAAAGTGTCAGTCTTTTGACTGGACGAGACTTTGTGGTGTGATGCATTTGGTGATACCACTTGTTAGTGTATGTCGTTGCTCTGGATGGTGTATGAGATCTGTGTTCAGGTGATTAAAGGATGTTTCCAGGTCTAGGGACTTCTGAGGTTCTTGTGGTGTGATCTTTTTTTGGATTTTTTTATTTGTTTTGTTAGCTGTTCACTTGGGTAATATTTGTACTTTTACTGAGCTAGAAGAAGAGACAGAGCAGGTCTCTAGTGTGCTGGTTTCCCTTTTGCTCTCTTCAAGCATTCTGTAATTAGAAGTCAGAATATATCATCTGGAAGTTTGTGAGTTCCACCCAGGGGCTTCCATTTTCTTTGTTTGGGATACTTCATAGTAGGGAGAGCAGAGAGAGGAAGGGGAGGGAAGAAATCCATGAAGGAAGTTCTTAAAATTGTCTGTCTTTTTTGCTCTAACTGAATTCAAAATTTTCACATATGTGCAATCTTCTCTCGCTCAGCCTAGGGTGTTTGCAATGATGACATCCTGAAATGTTTTGTTTCATAATAGGTGGAGTGAAACCATAGTTCTGGGACTGAGCATTTAAATGTGATTAGAAAAGGAGGCTTTTTTTTATCAGCAGAACACACTTAAATGGGACATGGAGAAAATAAAGAGGTGAGGGAGATTTCTAGGCTTTAGAGTGGCACATCTGGATAAAGAGTCACAGAAATCACTTCATCAAGAAAAAGCAGACTAGTTGGAAAGAACTGAAATGTATTGTTAGGAATTGCAATTAGTGTATTGTGGCCAGCTTTGTTAGCGGTACCATTGAAGCCTGATATGTCTCTAGTAAGGTTCTGAATAGTAAAAATCCATCCTCTGTTAAGTAATCATTGTAGCAACCTCTTTTTAAGAAAATATAAATAGCACTTGGCACCTGTGTACCCAGGTTACTTCTGAAAATAAGATTTAAGCTTTTCAATCACTTTGGCTGGTGAGCAGGGCGCAGGCTTTCAGAAAAGCCAAAGCTGGAACACCAGAAGTTTTATTTGCTGGGGATTAAATCATCATGAAAACATCCTCAGGTTTTTTTGTAGACATGATTATAAAGAATGCTTATATGAAAGCGGTGTAGTACCACATTTTTTGTTAATAACTATTGACAGAAACGAGGAAAAACCTGGCAGAAACAAGTAAAAATATTGTTGTCCCTTCGTTTTGTTTGTCATTTGTAAACACTTGCTTATTTTAATAATTTATCCTCTCTAACAATTATTTCTCCCTTGAGGGAAAATCTTTTGGGCTTTTTTCCCCCCTTCCTTTCCTCCTTCCTCAAAACAAACAAGTTAAATGACATTGTTTTAGAGATTACTTCAGGTTACCTTTGCTGGAAAAAAAAAAATTTGACCTGACATTGTTCTCTTAACTGTGTAGTAGACTTCTACTCTGGAAGTTATTGTTATTGCATAGTATCTGTGCTGTTTGTATCCTTCTGTAGGTAATGTTTTTCAATGGGATAATCAATGAAGCTTAAAATCCAAATCAATAAAGTAATAATTTACCAGCAGCTAATGAATTAAGTCTGTAATCTAGTTATGCTTTGTAAGGAAATACTCGCCCATGAGTATCTGGGTGACAAAGCTATTTACTTAAAATACTTCATAAAGTCCCAAATTGTAGAAGATTTTTGTCGCAAATAGTCAGTGTTTGGTACATCAAGTGTTTCATATTGTTCACTAAAAGTTATTCAGTTAAGAGGCAGAAACAGCCTGTTGCTCAATAAGTATGTCAGGATATCCACTAGCAAAGAAGTGGTAATAATGAGAAAAGTATAACTTATGGAAAGATTAGTTTGAAATATGTATCCAAACTATTAAGTAATTATAAAAAAAACTTTGAATTGAATTTCATATGTGATTTGCTAAGTACAGCTATATAATTGTAATTTTTAATTTATAAACAGACATTGGATTTGTAAACATTTGCCAAATAGTTTGACCAGCTTTTGCCCAAAACTATCACGTTGTTCACAAGATGGTATTTATTAATTGATCAAGCCCAAGTTTACTAGAGTCTTCTGAGAAATGGGACAAAAAAGAATGACCTATTACAAGAATGGATAAAGCTGCTGGAGATTTCCATGTTCTGCAGATGCTCTGCAACCTAAACACATGGCTTCTCCTCCTGCTCTTTCATGCTCATACTCACTTGTTGGAAAGATGTCTTTTATATACAAGAAATATGTTTGAAGGGCTGTTAATTTAGTGAATACAAAGCATCACTGAAATTTAAAGACCTATTTGAAATTTAAGTTACATATTTCAATTGCATTTTATGTCAAGACTCCAATGGCAGAAGGAAAGAGCAGGTTTTAATTGATAATGATCCTGTCTGTTGCATACTATTGCACTGGCCATCTACTCTGGCAAAGACAAGCTATGTTTACAATAATAATGTGCTTATTTTTTGCTTAAATTCTTGGGAGATGATGGAATGACAGACACATATTTTCTGTCTTAGACTAAATGAAGTTATTTTCCCATCTTTTTAGAGTTTTGCTTCAGAAATATTTGTCATGATTATCCAGGCTTGAAGTCAGTGGATGAATTGGGTGAATAAAGCTATCTATACTTCTAGAGTATTTCTACTTTTTCCTGCTTTCCCCATTTGAAAACCTGGGCTTGCTTTGATAGATAGCAAGCACACTACCCTGGTTGCTTCAAGTCTTCCCTTTGCAAGGCTGGTGCAATGCATCAAAGTTACTTTAACTGCTTTAAATAACAAGGAAGAATCCTAATCACAGAAATTGTCATGGATTAATTGAATAACTACGGAGTGGAGAGCAGGAATGTGTTCTTTCTGCTGGCTGCTGATTAGCAGGCTGTTTGACTGCTTGGAGTCTCATCCATCCTATACGAGAGGTTATCATTCTCAGAACGGACAGCTGCGCACTACGCAGAAGACAGCTGATTCAGCCCCTCTGAACGAGGATGTGCCTCGTTTGTTCAACAGTGATCCCTCTGTGGCAAAGGCATACTGCTGGAAAAACATGAGGAGTTTAGCAAGACTGGATGAGGTACCCATGTATGAAATAGGGAGCGTGCATGGAATCTGGGTGAAAAAAATGGCAATTTTTGTTCTGTCTTGAGTGGTCAAAAACATATAGCTAGAAATGGTACACCCTAAAATGTGTCAGAATAGCAGCTTTTAGTAGCTAGTTGAGTGGTGATAATCTGCAAGAAACTGATATCCTGTAAATACACTACCTATCCTGAAACTGGAATCCCTTAACTCACTCTATTATTTTCTAGGCCATCTATTGCATGAACATGTTTTTTGTTGCCTACCTTTAATAGAGTTCTAGGGTCAGTAAAATTGTAATGCAAACTCAAGGTTTCAGGTGTTACGTAGCTGTTAGAGCAACAACCAGTAACAGTGCAGACCTGCAGTGGAGGACTCTGTGAGGAACCACAATCTTGTAGAAATGGTCCTTTTTTTTTTTTTTTTTTTGGTCTTTTTCCTTTGATCTTGCTGAACGTTAGTGGAACATGACCGTACTGTTGTGGAGCAATCAGCTGCCAGAGTGAAGGGAAGTCTGAAGGGACATCTACCAATTAACTGAAAATAATAAGAAAAATCGTCTTGTTACACTCATCAAAGCGAAGTTGTTACCAAGAAATTTGGAAGTCAACGAATTTTTAAGCCATGTATGGTCTAGCCTGACTCTTCTGGTATAAACAAAATCAGAATCAGTGCATCCACTGGGGCTTATAGGCTCTGAGGACCAAAGGAATCACCAAGTCTTATCTCCTGTACAATACTAGGCAAAATAATCTCAAGCATTAATTCCTTCAGTAGACAAAATCACTTTCCCTAACATGCCAGTGCTTGCTGTTAAGTCCAGTAAATCTGCAATTGAACTGGAACACATTATTTAGAGACATGTCCAAGTTCAGTTTAAGGACTTCAGGATGTGATGAATTTACTTGTTACACTGTTGAATTGTTTAAATGACCCCTTACCTTTGCAGTTAAGAACTGCATCTTACTGCCAATTTGAATTTTCTAATTATGAGCCAGGTGGTGCCTTTTCTTCCCTACTATTAAAGAACATCTGATTAGATACCTCGCCATTTTAAAAAGAGAATGTATCTTGATTTAAAGTCTAGCACTGTTTGTATTAAGTGTGCAATTACAAACACAGATCATTGTAACATCTGGAAAGAGTATGTATTACTTTTTTATTTTAATAACATGGTTTGCATCAGTGGTTTCAGTGACTCTCTGATGAATCAGAACGACAACTTTGCCTCCGCATTACTGGACTGGTGGGTCCTGGTTTTTAAAGTCTCAACAACATACCCTTAACAGTAACAAATACTCTTTCAGCCAGAACTGAGTTCATAAAGCTCTCTTTCTTAGCATCCAATACTTCTCGAGACGTTTCTGGACTTTTGCTCTCTTTTCTTCTCCTCCTGTTAATTTTCAGCTGGTAGGATCAAGCTTTTCTCAGTGAGCACTTGTGAAAGGTCACTTCCCAGGTCAGATTTCTTGTTTATGGTATACACTGCTTGTTTTGCTCTTCTGTAGAGGTTGGCCTTCATTTCTAAAATTATATTAAATACTGAAAGGTAGCTATTCAGCACGTATATATCTGCTTCTTGATACCAGTCAGGATGTGCAGTGACCTTTGTCACCCAAAGTTATTTTACTGATTGTTTCATGTTTTTTGCAAATGCATGAAGCTTAATATCAATGGGGGGGAAGGGGAGGGGAGGGTGTAGTTTTAGTCTGATTCACTTCATATGATGTGTGCTTATCATTTCACCTAATTTTCTTGGTATGGATTTCAAAGACTTATTTATCTAAAGCATAACTTCAGTGAAGATGCAGGAAATAGGGAATACAGAATCTTCTGCCTATTTCCTAACCAGCTTGTAAAGACACTGCATATATGATTTAGCTGACAGATGTTTTCTTACAGTTTTACCTGAAGTTTTGGATTTAAGAATATCTGTAATCTAACAATGTAAATAATTTTGTTAAGTCTTTATCTTTTTTGGTACTCTAGTACTAGTACCTGACAGGCATGCCCATTAGCAATTGTCTTTTTCCCACTTCTTTGGGATTGTTTAGAGACAATATCATACAGTGTTGTATCATACAGTGTTATATTCAGACTGTTATACTTGGGATGACTCTTACTCCTTTGGAGCACGTCCCCAGCACCCACATCCATCTACCCACAAAGACTTCTTTCTGTAGTGTGTGGTAAGAGTGGAAGCACAGCGTAAGCATGCTAATTTATTTGGATGACTAATTACTTCCTGTTTTACTTAAGGTAAAATTCTTACAGTTTAGTTGCACAAAACTGTCTTGACAAGATATCGCTGTTAACAGGCTTGCTCTTAAGCCTGTGACTGTAATACATAATACTAATCTTTCTAATACCTTGCAAGCTGGTGTTCAGGATTTCTGACTCTAAAGAGTGTGCTGCCAGAACGTGGCTTTTCTTTTTTTTTCTGATACTAAACTTTGTCCCACTGAAGTGGGAGTGAAAAAGCTCCATGAATTTAAGTATTGCTTGTAATTTATTTCTGCAATTTCTGTATTGGTTGCAAACTTGACCTTTATCGAAGCTCTTTTCGCTTCTGTGTCACAATGACCCCTCATCTATATGTGTACCTGTATTCAGGATTTTGAGTGCTGTCCATGAATAAAAAACAGGTTGCAATTTTATATTTGGAGAACTGAAAATCACAGCATGGTTTGAGTTAAAAAAGGAAGTAGTTTTGTAGCAGTATCTAAAGTGGAAACACTCAAACTAAAACAGAAGTAGCGTTCTGCTCTTCTGCCCATCATTGAATGTCTGGGAAGGTTGGTCACTCCTGAATTGCCTGCTTTTTTTCCTGCTGTGTAAGCCCACCCTCTGCTTCCCCCTACTGAAGTTAAGTAGTTACCCCAGGTTGGTTACTTTTTTTTTCTGAAACATCTTTCGTTCTTATAGTCTAAACTGAAATTTTATGTAATCACATGGTAGTATTTTCTCCCCTTCTCCCATATTTTTCTTTTAGTGTCAGAGTTTATAACTGATTTTTCTCTACAGTGAAGTAAAAATGTGATGTGTTTTCCTGTGACTTACATACCTTTAGCTGCAGAACTAACTTAAGTTTTATAAATGACCGTTTAGGCCTGCTTTTTTTGGTTTGGTGGTTTTTGGTTGGTTTTTTTTGTGTGTGGTTTGTTTTTTTTTTTTATGACAAACCTAATGTTGCCTATTCTGCTTCATGTTTCAGCTCTGAGAGTATCTGAGTATTTTGAAACAAAGTTTTGGAAGTTGCTAGTAACTGCTGAACAAAAAGACTTCTTTTTGGGTACATTTTTAGAATTTATAATTTATAGAATTTGAGAAGTTGGAAGGAAAATATTTTCATCTAAGGTAGTGAGCTTGGCTTGGTTCCTTTAAAATGACAACACATAGAAGTGTTTTTCCTCTTTTGTCATCTATCAGCTACATGTACATCTGAGGCTTCTGATCTTTGGCTTAAGCTACTGTTAAGTTTTCATTATAAATGTGCCACCTACTGGAGCAAAAGGCCCATCAGCAAAGATTTATTAATGTTATCTTCTCCCAGACACATTTGCATAGTAATTTCTTGCTAGATTCCTGTGCTTCTGGTTGTCAAATCTACACTGCTTCTTGTCAGCCTCACCATAGGGTATGAAAATGGTAATAAGAATTGGAGAGGATGTGGAGCGTGGAGGCTTAATAAAATGCCTTTAAGAAAAAAAAAAAGATTTGATATAATGAGTTATAATGAAAAATACCTGCCTGCCAAGGAATGTCCAGTAAAGGAATCTTACATAGGTACTGTATGTCTTGATTTCAAGATGAAAAAAATCATGTAATTGTTCAATATAACCTTGTAGCAAAAAGAAATTTTAAACAAGATTTTAGATTACACTGTGGTGGGTGGTGGTTGTTGTTTTTAAAACAAATCTTCGTCCTTGTCTTGGCATAGGACTAGTCATGATCATCTTTACAAATGAGAGGCATTTTGCTCAGTTTGTTGTCTTTTATGTTATAGTAATTAACTGAATGATTATTTGTATTGCAGGCATGTCTTAAGAGCCACAGTTTTATTATGCTAGACTTGTACAGAATTGTGGGAAAGACTTAATCCCAAAATTTAAAAATCTGCTTTGAAACATAATGCATGAAGACAGAGCAAATTGGAAGAAGAGAATGATCTAGAAACAATCACTCTGCTAAAGTCATGTCATTTTCTTGATGTTTCTCATGAATGTGAATGTGTGTTTTGGTAACACTTCATTATATCACAGTAGAAAAATGGCTAATGTACGAACAAGAACAAGCGGAATGGCTTCCTGAAGATTAATCTTTGCTGCATATTAAATTTGTGTTTTCCTGTAGGACAGTCTTCAGCTTGGGTGGGGTTGCTTTTTTTTTAATGGGCTAAACACAATGTAGCTGTTATGTTAATGACACAGCTATAAAAATTTGGTGGTTTTCCTTATACAGGTTGCTAGCTGTTCTTTCCATGCCTTGCAAGTAAAACTCAGCTGTGAGGGCATCTGCTTTTGAAAAGGAAGAGTGAATTGATGATCCACCCTCAGAAAACGAGTATGCAGTCTAACAGGCTATGAAGAATGAGATATGAAGAGGTCAGAGACCTCCTAACTCCCTGTCTCAGGTTGTGATTCATGTTGCACACACCCAGGTTTTCAGCAACCCAGTACTAGGTCCTCAGAATTAAATGCCGAGAGTCCAAATTTTATGCTTGCTGAATCTTAAACTTCTGTTACATTTCAATAGAAAAATAAATATGCAATTGCATAAATTTGGAGTTTTTTAACATAGATTTGTACACTGCCTGTTCATTCTTTTTATCTGTCAAATGCTGTTAAACTACTTTTTGATCTGGAGATGTTGGGATGGTGTTAAACATTTGGTCCATATATCGTAGATAAATAGAATGTAAATATCTACGAGAGACTGTCAAGGAAGTTGGAATGACTGTTGATAGGACTACACGGTAAGTATGGGATGGCACAGTAATTGGAATGAGCTAGCAGCAGGATGTTTTCCTTCAAGTTTGGCACCTATTTCTCCGTGCTTAAGAGGGAAATTGCATTTCTTAGTCATAGGTATTTGTTGCATGAATTCTCTTTTCAGTTGTTTATTTGATAATTGAATAGCCAATTTCATATTGCTGGGTGACGGAAATTTAGCCTTGTTAAGTTGTTTTCTGATGTGTGCAACTGAGCCATTTCCAAAACATTCATTTTTTTAAACATATATTTTCTTGGCTTTTTGTGTGTCAAATTTGGGAGGAAAAGCTTGCACATTCATTTTTCAGTGCTATGTGAACAAAGCAAGAGATGTTGAAAGGCTCGGGGAATTAATGGCTTTAAAAGACTTGGAGATCCTTAAATGAAAGGTTTTACAGAAATATACTGATTCTGATTTTTATTTTATTGTCTTAAGCCACTTCCTTGGAGAGAATAAACTTTAGGATTTTTTTTTTCCTTCTCATGACTCACCTGCTTTTATATTGAGTAGTCCTGCTTGTGGAAAATATAAATGACTTCTTTTTCTTTGTTAGGCAACTGAGTATAGTCTTCTACAGTTTTGTGAAACAGGCCAGGGTATATGTCTGGCTTTGCTCCAGGTAGTGAGCACTTGGAGTGAGCTGGGGCAGTGCTTCAGGAAACATGCTGCTTGCAGTAACAGGGCTCACATTTCCATTGGCTGGAAAAGTAGGAACATCAGCTGGAGTCATTAACGTCGTTGTCTTTAGCGGTGCCTGTTGCTGATCTGCCTACTTTCCCAGAATGGGACACTGAAGCCAGTAAATAAGGCAATAAAATATTTCACAGGTAATAAATCTCATACACCAAAAGAAAATAAGATCTAAGCAGTTCTAAGAACACTGTTCTTTCAAATGGTAGAAGATTGAGGTTGTATAGAAAGGGCATGGATAAAGAAAAACTCTGCTATTTTTATAGGAGGTGGTAAAGGTTGTATCACAGGAAACTTCTGAAATGCTTTTAAACATTTCAATAATGAAAAAAACAGAAAAGGGAAGTAAGTCCTAAGCAATGTCTGAAAGTGAAAACACTTGAAGTACATGAACGTAACTCAAGGAAATACCCGAGTGCTAGAACATATCCCAAGGAGATATTAGAAATAAGCAGAGTACACTATTATAGAACTGAAAAGTAAAAAATCAAGTTCTGCATGCAGTTTTATGGGCATGTGGAACTGATTCAAGGCCTATTTCTTCATAACTGGGCTTTCAAGGATAAAGAAATGACCTAATCTATTATTAAAACCATTGTTCAAAGCATGATTGGATTTTTCAGAATGATTTGGTCATTAGTCTTTTGCCTAATGGGTTAAATCAGCAGTGTTTCAATTTATAATCTTTAATAGGTGTATATATATGCATGTATGTAGTATATGCACGTGTAGAATTAAAAAATAACTAAAGATAATTCCAGAGTACAAAACTGAGGTGGGTGGAGAAGTGCTATACTAGTTGTCTAAGCAGTGATGGATGATTCCAGTGAATTGCAATTAATTTAGAGTTGTGTGTATTCATAATGAGAGCATAAATTATTTGGTTCTCATTTCAGTTTATTTCCTGTTATGCCTAAGCAAAGAAAATATGCTTGGGAATATGTGGAATTCAGGACTACAGAATCTAGTAAGAGTAGAAAAGACGTGCTAGTTGAAGTCACTGTAGATATGTAATACCTGGACATCTTTTATAAAATATTGTGGCATCTTAATTACAGCTGTTCAAAAATATGTCAAGCTTTTTGTAACATTAAGATAAACTACTAAAAAATCTTTCTGGAGGAACATCTGGAAGTGTTTTGAAAGTCAAAAGGTTGGGTCTTTAACTCAAATAATGATGCTTTTCTAGGGTAACCTCAAAATAAGCCGGTATTTTCTCAATTGTATGTTGTAACCATAAATAAAACTACAGTTTTATTTGTCTGCCAACCAAGAATTGTTTGCTAGTTACTTTTTCAGTTGTTATGTAAGCTAAACAAGTGTGCATAAAATTATAATATGTTCTATTAATGATATTATACACTCCTTATACTAAATGCCCTTAGAATTAATTTGAGATGTTTTGAGTATTTTTTTGTGTGCAATTCTTCCTGTGTAGAGGAGGAAACTGCAAGGAAAGTTTTATGACGTAAATGCATAAAGGTATATGATATATTTTAGTGGGGGGGACTTCAGGTATAACAAATTTGAGTGTGTCTGTGTCTTGTGCTTGTGGCATTGCAGTTGAGTTAGTTTTTTTCTTTTTTTTTTTTTTTTTTGTTTTGGTTTTTTTTGTGTGGGTTTTTTTTTTGTTTGTTTGTTTTTCCTAGCCGAGTAACCTTTATGGCCCCTGTCAACCACTGAAGTCACTTCAACTTTTGTCAATTGAGAATGATGACTTGCCTGTGGTTGACAGCATCCTGAAGGAGGTTCAGACTCATATGTCATTAGGAAAACTCCTTTCAGATAGTATTCCTTGTGAACAAAGAAGGCTTCAGCTGAGGGAGTGGATATTGCTGAGCATTTTTGTGGTGCCTTTATACTCTGAAGGACTAAGATGGTCCTTAGCTGCATTTGTAAAGGCTGTGACTGCCTTCCTTGTTTAGAATGTTAGATAAAGGCTTTTCTGCATCTCTTCAAGTGCAAGAGATAGCAGAGCTTCTCTCCTTATTTGAAATGGCCTGTGTTTAGGTAACTGTTTTTTCTGTGCTCCTAAATAAAACCTGTATCTCTGTCCACTGTTGTGAGTTAAACTTTCTGTCTAGTTTATTTGTTTTGAATAGGTATTTTAACATTCTACATAGTTCACAAAAACAAACTGATTTTTTTCTTTTGTCTTTTCCAAACATAGCAGTTAAGCACCATATTGCTGAAAACAGAAGCTAGGCAGGCTGATATACATCCATGGCAGGTGTTGCTGTCTGTGCCTCAAATGCTTTTTCTGGCATGTCATTAAGCTTAGCCCACCAATGGCTGTTTAAGGGTGCGCACATGATTAGCACGCTGTAGTGGCATTGCTGGTACTTAGTCATTTATAGGGACTACCACCATTCTGAGTTTATTAAAGATGAGCTGCTCTTGTTTACATAGCTTGTTTGTATTTCGTACATATCCTGTCTAGTTGCCTCCAGATATTCACTGTCCCTCAATTATCTTCTCAACTTAGCAACTGATCAAAGGAGAATTACCACGTGCAAAATTAGATCTGTGATAAAATGTTCCAACGTAGCTGCGATCAAATTGCCACTTCATGAAACCAAAGCTGAATCACTCCGTGTTTATCATACGGAAGTATTGTGCATGGCTAAGCTTTTAGACAAGAACAAACATTAGATTCTGCTGCCATCGTTAACTAGTTTCTAAATTCTGTCTTTCTAAGGTGGAGTTGCAAATCCATGTGTCCCACATCTAGAATTCTGCATTTTAGCCTTTGAGATTTCCGAGAGGTTTGTAAAATTGTCTGTTGCCAAGCTGCTTTCTACTGAGCACACCTCTGGGAAGGCTTCTGTGGCTCACTTGTTTTATCCAGTAGGAGTCTTGAAACAGTTTCCACTCCAGAAATGTGTTCTTGATTTCCCTGTTCAAGATGGTAGTGTACAGAGAATTGAGTTGAAGAGCTTGAAACTTCTGCTTTTAGCCAGATTGGACTGTCTTCAGAAACATGTGGAAAACATCAAGCTATCTTAGTGTATGAATATTAAATTGGCAGAAACCTGTATAATGTGAAATTATACGTTATGGTTGAATTACGTCCTGATTTTTGAGTCAATAGCTATATTAATTTGTAATAGTCTACAGTAACTACTAATATGGTAATCTTATCAGATAAATGTGATACCACAGGGCATGTTGGCTTACAATCTGTATTTAAAACACACTGTGTTTCTTGCATAATAATAGGAGCCTCTGTTCATCTGTTAACATGCAGTGCACTTACTTGGTTTTTTTTTTAAAAACTGTACTTCAAGTTACCCTTGGGGTAGAAAAAGTATTCACTGAAAACCTTTTGAAGTTTCATATCAGCAATATGGATATTAAAATTAGCAAGGTCAGGAAAACTCAAGGTAAACTTGTGTGATAATTCATCCTATGCATAACAGCTTAATGGTTAAACAAAGTGACACACATTTGGGTTTCAGCAAGGACTTAATCTGCCAAAGTGTTGAGTTTGCAATCCAACAGACCACTTCAGAGCTTAATTTTAAGTTTTTAAGTAAATGTCTTGAAGATTTGTGATTAAACATGGGTTCCTCTTCAGTGACTCAAAGGCAGTAAAAAAACAGTGCCATGTCTTGTACTCTGGAGCTTTACCACTGGTACCGGGTACCACGGGGGTGGTACGTCAGAGCAAGGTCAAACACTGAAGCAATTTCTGTGGGCAAAGTGCGGTACTCCAGCTTTTATCGGCAGATCCTCAGTAAGATGTGGAAAAATTGGTGTCGTGCTGGAGACCGCTTGGAATTGGTGTAACTGTTCAGATTGTAGCACCCACATCAGTCAGCTAATTCTCTTGATTTGTGAGCATTTTTATGTTCTTATTGCTTTGATAGACTACTTATGTGTTTTTGAGTAGGACTCTGACATATGATTTTATTGAAATGTGCTGCCATCAATACTATATGAAGTAGTACTGATACGATTAAGTTCTACAAAGTTGATGGAGAATGACTGACTTTCAGTGTGTTTCTAGATTCTGTCTATTTTCATTTACCAAAGCTGCTTAAACAAATAAACACTAAAGTAGTAGATTGAATTTCTACAGTAGTGTAGAAGATTTTGGATTTTTAATACTTAATAAACCTCGACTTGTATTACAGTATCCAAATGTATTGGCAGTACTACTCAAATTCAGGCAGTATTTTCTCTTCTTTATGTTTATAAACCAATTAGGTTTCAAAACTTGTAACTAAAAGTTTATTTATCCTAGCTGTATCCAGTCTTATTGCATTGAATAATTTTAAAAGGAAGAATGGAACTTCAGTGCTGGAGTTGGCATTATATGTTGAATTAACAAGTCTTAAGTCTGCTCTTAATTGATGTGAATGAAGTATGTAGCATTGCTGCATGCTTCTTTGATCATTGCACCTACGCAAAGATACACCAAAATCTATAGACTGTGTGAGAAATTGTATTTGCACACTTTCTAGAATGTCCTAATCATCCTCTTTTCCCAATAAAGAGCATTCACATTTATTAAAAGCATACACTTCTTAGACTAACAGCTTTTTCCTCCTCTTTCTTCTGAACTCAGAACATTCATAAGGCTTTGAATCCTTACAATATTAGGTGCATGTTTTTTTGGGGAGGAACTTCATTTAGTGAAGGAACGTTTGCAGGCTTTATGATTATGGTACTGAAATTTACCTCATTACTTCCATAAGATTTATGTAGTCAGTTAATATGTGGCTGATTAGAATTACCTAGCATTTAGAAATGTTCTTTGCTCTTATTCTAAAAAAAATCTACAACACATTAATCCAGATTAACCGAAGGGGAGCGGAAAGGTTATGTATAGTACTAATCTACTTAATTATCATCTGTGTTTGAAGTACAAATATTAATAGGATATTTCCATTCATTTACCGTACCTCTAACTCAGACTCGGAGAGTTTCAGGAATCATAGGTTTGCCATTTTTCCCAGCCAACATGTGTAATACATGCATATCTCTCTGAATCAGAGCAAATAGCTGAATTACTTCCATAATTATTTGCAAAAATAAATTTTGAAAACATAATCTTTTTATACAATTTCAGTGGTGTCCAAATGTGTTTTGGGGAATTGTTCCCCTTGCAGTTGTTGCTGTTGAAAATCAGTTTCTTCCTGGATAAAACATGAATGTTGCTTTTATCACATTATGTACCTTCCTATATAAATAAAATGTGAATTTATTCATATGCATTATGCTATGTTTCCATTTGAATTTCAAAAGATTATTAGGATACTTTGTATAGCACATTTTCTGAATCTTTTACAAGCACTTAAGTAAATGAGATTAAATTAAGCAGGCGCTCCATTATTGCAGGTTATGTGCTATTGAAAGGATGAGAGGAATCCTCAAATTAAACAAATTTAAGTTAAATAATGCAAAGTTTGTACATCCGACTGTTAAATTTTCCTTATTTTTTCCCCCAAATTCTTACTTTTGGTATCTTATGTTCATGGCAGTAACTTCAGTATCCTGGTAAAAATGTTGTGTGTCCTTTTTGCATTTTGGCAGTCAGGGTTGTGTTGTGATAGGCTCCCCAGTGGGAGGGGGCACAAGACAGTACTGATTTCTTGATTTACAGGGCGCTTTAAAACCAGGCTCAGGAAGTGTGGGATCATAGATAGAGGGAAGGAACATCGTTATAGGCCAAAATAAAGATGATTATGTAGAAAATACCTGATGTTTATATAGCCCAGATATGTAGCGCTGTTGCTTTTTTACAAACTGTACAGTATAAATAGGTTAAATATTAATCCCCTCACGAACCATCTACCTAGCTACTAGGAGGTGACAGTTTCTTTAAAATAATCCATTAAAAGGTTTATGATGGCAAACAGGGCAAACAGAAATGTTAAACAGAAACTTCCAGCATCAGGGGTGGCATAAGGAGTGATCTGCTTGTGAGAAACAAATGAGTTGATGCTCTCGCATTGATACCGCTCTGTGTGTATTCTGGCGTATTGCACACCGGGTGAACGTTCCTGCTTTTAAGAAAACAACATTATCGGTGGAAGGATTGGTGAGGAGGGCACAGAGCCTGCTTTGCAAAGGGCCTTAAAAGTTACCGTTCAACATCTAGACATAAGCTGTGCTAGTGCTCGTCATCCTCTGATGAGAGCTCTCCCACCACTAGCTCACACACACAAGTTTTGGTGGTGTCTGGAGTCCAGCTTTTCCTTCAGGCTGCGCAGTAGGTTTGTTCAGGAGAAGTCATCGTTGGCTGCATTTTGAGAGAGTCCAATTTTTGCACTTCTGTTTAATGAATTAACATCAAACCTAATGTAGACTTCCATTCTGACTTTTAAAGGTGGTCATAACTATAATACCCAGATGCTGTCTTCCATTATTTGAGCATTATTTTCCCATTCTCTTCAGCAAGCCATGCATTACCCAGGCTTGACTGGGATGTTGTGTATACTGAGCAAGGCCTTACAGCAGTGCAGTCCCACCAGATACAAGAAATGGTGCTGTAGTCAAAACCAGAACACTGACTCCTTACAAAGCAAACCATAAGTTAAATTGCAACCAGGGTAAATATTTGAATAAAAAGGAACCAGTGTGGAGAAGAATGTGCTGTAGAGACTTATTAGCCATATCTGAAAAGAGCCCAGAATGACAATCCTATTGATTTTATTCTAATCTTGATGACCTTGTAGTTTGAGTTAATGGTTTCTAAACTCAACTGAAGAGTTTGCAGGACAGTCCTGTTTGTCTCCAGTCAAGTGGAAAGGAAAGTAACGTACAGCTGAAAAACAGACTCTTAAGATTTTGTTCATTCTCTAAATCTTTAATATGTATTTTAATTTGCATGGGTGTGAATCAATGAAAACATTGTATTCATATAATCTAGACAAGACTGAAATGTAGTTCAGCTGTGTTAAATTATATATTTCTCTTAATGATCTGGAAGTCATCTGGAACTACAATAGGTGTATTTACTGTTACCTAATAGAAATTCTTGATGAAGCTGCATTTTTGAGCAGGAGAGGGGGAAAAGGAGTGGGGTCTTACTAATCTAAAAGCCAGGCTGTTTCTCACTGTGGCATTCATGGTGTGGCTTCTAAGGCAGAATGCGTTTATGCATATCTGTGGATACGTTTTTCTAGCACGGAAGCCGTTCTACTTTTGGGAAAGTAGGGCTGCAGAATCATCTGAGGGAATGATCTTTTGTGACAGATCATTAATTGATTTAAAAATTGTTGCAGCTTCTGTAAATCCAGACATAAAAGTGAGTGTGCAGCATTTCATGTAGCTAGTGTTAAGATACATCCCAATTTTCAGTTCCCACCTGACATGGTGAACTTCACCTTCATACATAATGTTGTTAAAACTTGGATGCTGGGCGTTTTATAGATGGAGGTTGTTGCTCTCTCGTAAATGTTAACTATCAGAGCAGCCTGCATAAGATCAAGAGGCACCAAGGGATAATGTAATTGCAATTTTCCAAACAACTGTATCTGTTTCAGAGTGAAGATTCATGATAAGAAAAAATAAGACAAAATAGATCTTACAGTTTCTCATAGTTTCAGCATAATTAAGATTTTTGCCAGTGGCCATTATGGGAAAACTTTCTTAAATTCTTAAATATTTTACCCTTACCCCTTCGAAAGATTTGATGTTAGATGAGCAGGATTTTAATTCAGCAGTGACTTTATTAAGCAAAAGCAGCTCTGATTCCCAAAGTTGTAGCTGACAAAAAGGTCCAGAGCTGTAATTACCATATTTAATTACCTTTTTTTTTTTCTGGCTTTTCTGATTGAAACTTCTCAGGTCAATCAACATGAGGGGAAATTATGTTAAAGCACAGGGTGTTTTGTTCTTACTAAAAAGTC
Organism: Morus bassanus; assembly: GCA_031468815.1. NCBI lineage: Eukaryota > Metazoa > Chordata > Aves > Suliformes > Sulidae > Morus > Morus bassanus. The sequence goes on along the minus strand of CM062574.1, from coordinate 27,154,953 downwards.
AAGAAAAAACAAACTACATAAGCATGTATAATTATATAAAGTATAAAAACAATTAAAATCAGGTTTGAGCTTTGTGCTTTATTTGTTATGGATTTAAATTATGTAAATATGTCTGCTCTTGTGAACTTACACATTAGTATCCTCTTAAGCAAGGTGGTTAAGCATGCTTAAGCATGTCCTCTGTTTTGTACAGGCAAGGAACAAAAATCTAAAAAAAAAAAACCCCAACAAACTTATAGAAGGTATAAAGGGGAAAAACGACTCGTATTTTTACAATTATTTTTTTTTTTAGTTCAAGTGAGCTTAATAACAATGTGTAGAGGCTTCTATATAAAAAGTCCACCTATTATGAGCAGCATTAAAGCTCCATTTTAACAATATTGACAAGCAAACACTTGACCTCTTACATGTTACTGTTGTAGAGATGTTTGAAAGACAGTCTTACCAACCTCTGCTTGGTTTGTTTCTTGAAGATGTCTGAGCAGCAGGCTGTGTCTAGATCTTAAAGGTAGATTCTTGTATTAATGGCCTAGTCTCTCATTTCCTGAACTACTCTCATTTAGCATAACTTATTTTTATGCTTTTTTTTTTTCATTTAAGTGCTAGTGCCAGCTCTTATCAGCATAGAAAAAGGTTAAAACCAATTGTAGAGGTCTTAGAGAATCAGTTGCCATTTTATTATGGTCTGTCTTGTCATGATGTTGCTTTATCTTAACATGTAACAGAGAGGAAATGGTTTAAGTAAAAACAGTAACTAATATTGTAATTATAAAGTTCACATGGGTAAGGTAGGGAAGAGGAAAGAACTTGTGGCAGAGTAATGTATTATACTGAAAATCGATAACAGCTTTATTCTGGAAAATTTTTTTTTTTGATAGACAACACAAAAATGGAATGTACAAGATGAGTAAAGGATTTGGGATTTGACCTTTCTGTTTGTAAAACTACTGAATAAATTCCATAATAAGACATTAGTCTTACACAAAATGGTAATGAGCGCATTTCCAGGTCAGTATTGACTGGCTACTCTTGTCTGCTACAAAAAAATGCCTCCTCTGAGGAAGAGGAGCACAGAGCATGCAATGTTAGGTGCTATTGCAGCTAGTTATAATCCACAAGAACTTTCTTGTCAATATTATAATGAGAGACAAACTGCAGTGTGTGGGGGTGTGTGTTTCCCCTCATATTTCAGCAACTGAAGCTGAAGACGTGAAATTGCCATTTCCTAGTCACCTTTCCAAACCCTGATATTAGGTGTAATTCTTTTTATTTGAATATAAAAGTGGATTTCCTATGTCATTTTCAAACTGGAGCTTCAGAGAATACATGGAGCAACAGAGGTCTTTAAAAAGCCTCTTAACTGGATCATTCATGGAATTTTTATATCTTGAAAATTTTAAGTCACAGTATTTCGAGTTGTGATCATTTGGTCATAAGAACTATAGTTTTTCCATCTCTCGGGGTTCTGTACACAGAATGGACTGAATCATTTCACATAGTCTACAGGGATTTTGGCAGGTGGCTGTTGGCAATACAGATGGCCACTTTCCCTTGTGGGTTGATTTCATGAAGAGTATAGATTTCATGAGATTTCTTGATGTTATTTGTATGCTGTAGACTTGTATGTTTAGATCTCCTATCTATTACTAGATGAAACCATTCATCTTTGATGGACTGTGCTGTATATAGTGACTGTGACTTGGAACTTGCTTAGCCAAGAAACATGGTGCAAGCAGAATCGTGGAAATCATCACAGGGTTTCAATGGCTGTTTTGTAAAAGGGTGAACAAGAGATAAACTCTTTGATAACATTGTCTGATGTTAACATTCTTGTGACAACTTTTTTTCACTAAATTGATTGTTTTTTTATAAGCCTTTTGGCATCATCAGCATTTATCTGTATACTTATAACCTTTATCATGACGTATTCTTGCAAAACTGTACTTGTAGTATCGCAGAGCAGCCCAGGTTGGAACGGACATCAAAAAAAACTATCTGGTCCAACCTTTCCTGGGAAGGGGAGCCTAGATGAGATTATCCAGCATCCTGTCCAATTGCATCTTAAACCTTCAGTGATGTGGACTCCACCATGTCTCTTGGGAGGTTGTTCCAGTGAATGATTGATCTCACTGCAGTTTCTTTTTTTTTCTCTTACCAAGATGAAACCTCTCCCAGTGTAACTTGTACTCATTGCCCCTTGTCTTCTCCATGTGGTTCCTTGTGAATAGAGAGCCTCCATCCTCCTTTTTTATGCTGAGTACTGAAATACTGTAATGAGGTCCCCCCATAAGCCTTCTCTTTTTCAGGGAAAAAAGACCAAACTCCTTCAGCCTTTCCTCATAGGGCAGGTTCTCCAGCCCTTTGATCATCTTCAGGGCCCTTCTTTGGACCTCTCCAGTCTGTCTGTCTTTCCTGATTTGTGGGGACCAGAACTGCACACATTACTCCAGGTGCAGCCTGACAAGCTCTGACTGGAGTGGGATGATCACATCTCTCCCTCTGCTTATAAAACCCCTGTGGATCTAGGAGTAAAGATTGATCTTAATTAATTAAGATTAAACATATTTTTGCTTCATACTGAGATTTTGAAAGCGGTTAGAATGACCAGCACTTGTTATGCTGTTCTGCAATGTCTCTGTTTTGGATTCACAGTCAGTAATGTCAGACATGGTTTCTGGTTTATTTTGTTCTTTATATGTGGGTTCTTATTGATAGAGGATGTTCATTTCTCTGTAAGGAAAAACTAGGATATCTGTCTTCTTCAAAAAGTAGATGTGAGGTTGCAAGAAGATGTATTTCAGTGCTAGTTAGTCCTCTTATATGAAAATACAAGATTATATGAAGGACTGAGACAAAGCTGCTCTGGCTCTTCTTTGCATGTCAAGTTTCAGTCTGGATCTGAATCTGGCTCTGGTACAGAAGCCACACTTGTCTCATTAGTCAGTTTTTCTCTTGTCAGGGGCCAGCAATGCTGACTGATGCAAATGAACATGAACTGTTCGGGAGGGGTAGAAAGAGTGCTTGTGTGACTCTGTTCAGAGATGCCCAAGAATAAAATACTGAACTTTTGTTTTGCTGATTTCTTAATGTGGGGAAATATTCATATTTCACAGTTCTGTTGCTGCTATTCTTTCATGTTTCTTTACACTGATGGGAGACAATTGCTTGGCTGCAGGACCAATTTATTTCCAAAGCGGACAAAAATTTTCTGTAAGGGTCCTTTTCTAGGTTCAGGAGGTACCCACCTCCTTTCTTGCAATGTGTTTGAGAATGGCTGCCCTGTGCAGGTTAACCCACTAAAGAAAGAATATGCTCTGGGACAAGACTGATATTGGTCTGTATTCTTCCCACTGGTTTTGAAGTATATAAAGTTCTTGGCTTGTAGGATTTGAGAACATTGAGTTAATTACACAGGCTTCTCCTTTCTGTGAGTTATTTTTTATGTATTTCTTTTTGCTTTGCATATAAACATCTTGAAACTTATACCTCTTTCTAAAGCAGTTATTTTCTCATATATGACATTTTTTAATTATTTGAGATACAGGTAAATGAGTGTTTCATTTTGTATGTGTGGTGTTCAGATTTTCTTTAGAAGTCCAGTTTTTAAAATAAGAAACCAAAGTCAGTTTTACTCTTGAGAGAGTCTCTCCAAGGAGTGAATTTTTTTTGAAGAAAATTCTTAAGGAAGATGTTATTTTTATCTAAAGAATGTGAAACTGAGAAGAGGAAATCTAAGGCTAAGTTATCCTAAGCTCAACCATTTCTGCTTATCTTCCACCAAGTCTGCTTAACTACTGTATTCCCATTAAATTTTCCTTTGAAATCAGTGAAATGAAAGAAGATACCTGACGTGCTCAGTAAAGCAATGAGCATGGCGACGTAGGAATATTTGCAAAATACAGAAATAGTAAAATAACACCCTGGTGCTTAAATAATTGCAGATAGGTTGGGAGCAGGCGAGCTGCTTTCTCACACTGCCTCTTCACTAAGTGAAGGCACTTGTTAAGGTACTTATTTTAACTGGCAATACTATAGTGCAGACAGCAAGCCCAAATTACCCAGTTAATCCATTCCCAGACAAGTCAGATATTTCTGTACGTTGCAGGAGGAAGTAAAAATGAAGTTAAACACAATCCACCATTTTTCATCTGCCTTTGAAATGAGATAGTGTGACCTAGCCTTGCAGGCTGCTCTGTGCAGCCATATTTCTGGATGCCCATCATGCCTGCCTAGCACCTGCGGGGAACATCCCAGGTAAGTAGAAACCCGCTGAAGCAGTGACCTGGAGTTGTCATGAGGTAGTGCAGATCACAGAATAGCAAGGCTGGGTTACAGGTAGTGGCTACACCAGTCAGAAGGTTTGGGGAAACAAGAAGCAGATGACTTTTCTATCCCAAATTCATACACTAAAGCATGCTTAACAACTTCACTAGCCTGACTTGAAGAAAAATATAGAGACAAGTGAATGAAAGGCTTTAATGTCACTCTGTTAGGTTTGTAGGTAGATGCTGTCTCCATCTGCTGCCCGGTACGCCTTTTAACAGATCCTGTAGTCTCATTTTCACTAGCAACTTGATTTTGGTGCAGTAATTGATTTGTATTTGTAGGACTGAGGGTGGGCATAAAAGAGTTTTTCTCCCTTGTGATCTTATCAAATGCTTGATGCTGTCCTGAGAATTTTTGGAGCAGTTCATAAGAACAATATGGGAATTTGTCCATATTTAAAAGAAAAGAAAAAAAAAAGAGGGGAAGGAATTATATCATTTTTTTGTTTGTTGCTAGAGGAGACATGAAAGCTAGCTTATTGTTATTTTAAATACATTGATAATCATTACGATGTAAGTTATCTTTTCCAGGTGTTTGGTACAGTTTTACAGCTGTCAAAATGAGCAGGCTTGAAAAACTGACTCATTCACAGGAAATGGTCCTCTGCCCAAGGCAGTTAAAATTTGCTTCTCTAAACTTTAAGCTTTCCATTAAAGAAAATCTATTATGATTTTATTCAACTGGAAGATATTGAGTGATCTCCATCACTTTCTTCCTGTCTGTCTGAGGCCAGACATAACTGGGGAAAGCAAGGGACCTAGGAATAACTTGGTACATTGGGAAAGAAAGAGATGATGACAAGACTTAATATGAATATTTGATTTATCCAGAGTACTCTTTCAAGAAGAGTCCAGAAAACCTTTATAAGTTTAAAAGAAAATATAAATTGTCTCTAATTTCCATTAAACTGTATTAAGTGCTGTTAGGCATCTAAATGCTCAGTGGCTAAAGGAGGTACTGGCTATACTGTGGCGTTCATCTCGTTCAGCTGTTTTTAGTTCATCTGTTCCTGCATGTTTACTTGTTTCATTGTGTGGCAACACATAAAGCTTCCCTGGCGAACTGGCTTCCTCAGCAAAATCTGTCTTGTAGTATCATTTACAAATAGGACAGATGTAAGCCTCATTATCCACATTAGTAGGTCTTGCCCATATTTTTATTAGGTAACCAGCCTATCATGGCAGCTTAAATTAGTACTGTGTAAGCAGGTGTAATTGCAGTTGTTGTGTTTCAGTACCATTCATTTAAAGAGAGCTTGAGTTGTGATTTCTTTTAGGGGTACCTCAGGCTTAAACTAAGGTGAAGCTGGGCAAGTCCCGGAAAGACAGCTGGCCCAGTTTTCCCAAGGACACAGTATCTGCAGTTTCTTTTGGCTTCTGTCTAGTTTCAGAGGCTTAGTGCTTTTGGAAACTGGGTTGAGTGGCAGATAATAGTGAAACAGCCCTCAGGAATGATCACCAGATTAGGAAAAGATTAGTCAAATGGCTTTACGCTTCTGATATTTTTATTTAGATAATAATGCTATTGTAATAACCTAATTTGAATGAGATTTTTTTTTAATGGGGAAAAATGCATATGCATGTATGTTTTATTAAAAAAATGTTATAATGCTTATCCATTTTCCATATGACAATTAAAAACTCAATTATGTTTTTATGGGTATAAATCTGCATCCTGTCATGCATTGCAGTATGTTGGTACTATGCCAAAAAGGTGGCAGACTGCAGTGCTATGAATCTGTTGCAGAACATAAAAATTTGTTTCAAGAAAATTGGTGAAAATACATGCCATTCTGATTGAACAAAGCCAAATGACTTCAATCTATGATTAATTAAATTAGGTTGCTTAAAAATTCACAACAGATGTCTGGAATGGCCTTATTTAATGCTATCAGTGCTTTAAATTTTCTCTGGAGGACTTGGATTAGCTGAGTGAGTACCCTCTTAAAGAAAGGATGTCCTGTGTGAGCAAGTTGTCCCAAAGGGATGAAAGTGGTACACCTCAGATGCCCTGGAGGAAATACATACCTAAATGCATGCGATAAAAGGCAGCTAAGGTATCAAATAAGAAGCTTAGAGGTTAAAATTGCAAGATTAGTATTTTATCCAGATTGGAAAGAGAGGATGTCATGTATACATTGCAAATAACCTTCTATGAGGAAAGCTTATCAAATATAACATGATTCAGAGATAATATTTCAAGGTGAGTTAATTGCTCTGAGATGTTGCTGTGATTTTTGAGCTGTAGCAACATACCTACACAATTCATGTAATGCTTTTTGAAGTGTTAGCTTTGGAAGGTGCATAGCAAACTGATGGAATTTTCCATCAAAACGGTATAGGTGGAGGTCTGACAGTGAAGCCACTGCGGCAGTGCTGTTCCTGGAGTTGGGGAGGGGAGGGTTGTTTTTTTTCTTCCATCCAAAGCCTGGAAATTTTCAGCAAACCTTCTGTATATCTTGCACTTGTTCATACACAGCTTTGGGAGCATATGCTTGTATTCATAGTAGATATAAATACTTATGGAGTCTCACAAACGTTCAAACAACTGTGTGCATCTGTGAACCTGCAAACCTTTTGGGATGGATTTTAACAGGTGTAAATCTGCTTCTAGTTCTGATGTGTCTGTACAGATGCCATCTCTGCAAAGCCCATGCACACAATTTGATGAATTTGTAGAAGGAGAAGGCTGGCTGCCAAGAAAAATTAACTCTGTGTCTTGTGTCAGTTAAGCAGTTTAATTGACTTTCACACCTAAGGCTGAAATAATAACGAGCTACTACTTGTCACCATGCTCTGAGAGACTGGTCTCTTTGTAGAGTAACACACATCTATCTGCTTCAGAGGGAATTTATTACAACAGATTGTGTCCTACTACACTGGATTTCAGCTGCCTGACCCCAGAAACAATCCCCCCATGCAGTGCAGAGCCCTTGGTTGTCTTCTCACACACATCTTCCATGTTCAAAATAACCCTGACATGGATTCTCGTGTGCTGGGTGGCTCCATTTCTTACAGCTTTCTCCCTTCCCATGATCTGCAACATGGCTATGCTGATGCAAGAGTGTGCTTTCTTTCCAGCTGGCTCTGAAGTGGGTGTCATTGATCTGGTGTATTGCAGAAATAAAGGAATACTGGAACAGAGGCTCCAGAATGAGATAGTCTGCAAACTCAGGAAAAAAACCAACTGCTAACTCAAGCATCATGAAAGAGGAAAAAACAAATGAAGAGAGGCCAGTATCATCATAGTTATGCACAGTGGAGTGTGAATTAAGTAGAGAAAGGATAGATGGAAAGACCAAGAAAAGGAAAACTGGGAGAAAGTGGCAAATGGAGAGGAAGGATTGAAGGGAAGGGAGTCTGGGGAACGTGCAATTCCTCTCCAACTTGAAGAGGCTGTGTGGGAGAAGGCTGGAGCCAATACGCAGTCCACAGAACAGACATCTCACTTCACATTTACAGAGTATGGGTGGAAATTGTGTTTCTCAGATTGTGCCAGTTAAGCAACTCAGCCCCTGAAGGCAGGAGACTTTTCTCAGCATCTGTTTTACAACTCTGGATTAACACAAATGCTAAGAGAGTTGCACTGTGTCATACTTGAGTCCTGCTGAAACACCCGGATTAGGACTAGACTGTACAGCTTTCCAGCCCTCCATTTTATCAGCAGTGTTTTCATCTGTAGAAACTTCCTGTTGTGCCCTGCCATTAAATGAGAATGTCCATTCGGGGGTGGAGGGGGGGAAGTTTAAATCTGAACAGAAAGAGATATTAATATCTCAGATAAGTCTGCCAACAAGAACCCCTAATGAGTGAGCTTGTGAGTCAGGGATGGTATTTCTTGGCATGGATTCATTTCTTTTTCTGTTTCTTCTTGCATCAGGATGTTATTCTTTTCATAATCCAGCACTCAAACATCAGAAGGTAATTTAGGGCCATTACTAGCACAAATTTGAACAAGTCAGTGGCTCAATGCTGTCATCAACTCTGAATATTTTCTACAAAAAAGGCTTGTCCTGCCAAAAATATGAACTTTAAATTGATCCATGTGTCATTATCTCCTTAAGAATGTAAATGAAACAAATCAGTGCATCAATTTTTTTTTGTCTTTGCTGTACTGTTTCTTCTAATTTAAAATTTTGTTTTGAAACACTCCAGGTAGAGGGAAAAGGACAAATCAATAATTTTTATAAGATGGTCCTTAAAAGAGGGGATTAATGCAGTTTGAACTGTCAGCCCATATTATAATATACCTGCATGTGTCGTTTGTTTCTTATGGCTTCATTCTCTCAGTAAAACTGTCTTGATGCTTCCTATGTTCAAACTTTTTGGTGTGTTTGTCCTTGCAAACAGTACGCCTGTTTTTCTTTTTTTTTTTTTTAAGTTCCTCAGCCTCTTAGAGTCATTGGAAGGATTTGAATGTATTTTCAAACTAAATAATGGCTCAGAAGGCTGTCTTAAACTTAGTTTTTCATGTCAATGCAAGTGTCTTTCTCATTTTTTATCATGAATCTAACATTTCTGTGACTGTGACCTACTCTGCTTCCATTTATGTCATATGAATTGATGATTGGTTTGCTAACATCTGTTATCCCTTAACAACAGAGAGAAGCATGCTGATTTAAAAAAAAAAATCTATCTGGATGGAAACTTTTTATTGCTCTTCTCCCACAGCCTTTACTGTATTTTCATATTTGTGGTGTCAAAGGAGTGACTTTCAAGATAAAGAGTTTCTTTCAAGATATTCATGATAGTAAAGAAAAGTACTTTCCTTAGAAATCAAACAGTAGCTCTTACTAGTATCAACATATGCCACAATATGCTCCCCCTGGCCAAGCTGTAGAAAGTTCTTTCAGCACCCTGAATCCCTGTCCCCTGCTCCCCTTTCCTCTTCCCTTTCTCCCTGAAAGTGCTTATGCTTTTGTTCAAGCACAAAGGCCAAACAGCCTGACTGTGCGATTCTTTGCACTGCAATTTGGGCATCTCTGGAGCATGAGTGTTGCTTCTTCCTCAGTGACAAAGTGCTTTGCAAATGGCATTGACTGTCAAGCCTTTGTGGCTTTTTTTGTTTGTTTGCTTTGTAATGGTGTGTCATCACTTTCTAAAAAAACACTTTATATTTCAGGACTAATATCACTGGGATTTATCTGTTGTGATGGGATAACTGTTTTCCAGCTCTAGTGAAGATGTCTGAATTAAAGAAAATTATCAGAATAAAACAAGCTTAGTAGAGATGATTTGTTATTATAAAAGTAGGGCATATCACATACTTTTCTTTTTGACTTTGGGAAAGTCACAGATGCTTTAATACACTAGACATAAAACTTGATGTTCTTGTCATGTATCCTTTTTTGGTATTGCTTACTTGAACTGCAGTCTCTTAGGTCAGAAATTCTTAAGTTGTGTATGTAGAGCTCTTAGTACTGTGGAGCTTGATGTTATTTGACACATCTCAGCATTACTGTAAAATATATAAATAAAAATCATCAAGGGGTGTTTTATAGAACTTTTTAGACTAACTTGCAGCTGCTTGAGCTCTGTGATTCCCCATTGTTCATGTTATTTAGGAGCTCTTTATTATTAACATTATGACAAATGTATATGTATTTGAATTTTGGAAGCAAAAGCTGGGGAAGAAATATATACGACTGTTAAAGTTTTGCTGTTTTCAAATATGCCATTTTTTTTCAATTCTGAATTTTTTGAAGGTTATACAGAAATGCAATGCAAACAGAGTTTGAGAACTAAAAGGTGATAAGTCTTTCAAAATTTGTGTGCTCATGATAAAGAGGAAGGGTTAAGGAGGTCTGATATACCGCATGGGAAACATACTGCTCTTCAGTGCTTGGAAACACAAGATCCAAAGCAGAATATAAGATTGTCATTCTCTTTTTCCAACTGCAGTGAAGTAATTACTTACTGGGACGGCTCCTAAAACATCTGCTGTCATCTAGACATTACAATGACAAATTCTTGGGTCAAAGTAGCAAGTGAGTTGGGGCAGTGGTGATTAATGACTTGAACAAAAATAGGTTTAACTGTGCATTTATAACTGCATGCCTTTGGTATTCTCAGCAGCGTTTGTTAGGGCCTTGAGGGCTGCATACCTGTTGGATCTGTTGCAGTCTTTGAGGCTGGGGAAAGATTTAAGAATTTTTCTATGAAGATCCCTGTTCAGGGGTGAGAATTAAATTGAGACTAAGTTCTTATGGCTGCCTCATCCCTTGCCATGACAAAGGTGCATGTCTTAAACACTGTGACACCTGGTTGCTAAGTATGGGAAGACTTCTGTGCTTCATAAAAGGGTAACATATAGGGGAATATATTTGTCATCTCACCTGTGTCCTAGGAGATGTTGAAGGTAAAATGTCATCTTTGAGGGTGCACTGTAGGTCACCTCTCATGATGGAGTGTCATACCAAAGGGCAAAATTATGATCTAAAGAGCTGGAATGTACTGATATAATTATATTTTCTTTTTCTGAATACCATAAACTGGAACAAGAATACTGTTTTATTATTTCATTTAGCATGCAACAGAGTACAGAGTGCTAAATTTAATGGGATGTGTAGGCACACATATATTCATGTGTGCAAGTTTGATGCATCTGTGTGAAGTAGATATAGAGACAAGTAGCAATAAGCAGAATTTACTTCATGTAAGCACAAGTAACAAAATACGCAGCATGAGCTGGTAGTTTTTAATAGTCCTTTCATATGCATTTCAAGTATATGTTTACTATGAGAGATATGTTTTATCCATAAACTGGGGCAGACTTAAATGTTGCTTTTCTAAATCCTCCTAGAGCAAAACTTCTAATGAGGGCTGGATCCAGTGCTCTGTATGACAGGAAGAGGAAGGGGTGTAAATCATGTATGACTGGATGTGCATATGTCTTCGTGGGGGTTATGATTTGAGAGTTTGGGAGAATATAGTTGCTTGTTTCCACTTTGAATCTCTGCATGTACCACAACTCACTGTAATTAACCTGATGTGGCAAAAAGACTCAGAGGAGAACAATTGAACTCCTTTGATTCAATATTTTTGTTCTGAGAAATTGCTGAGAAGCCTTGGGAGTTCATTGTGTCCCATGAAATTTATCTAGTGAGAAAGGGATTTAACTGTTACTCCCCAGACGTGTGCTTGACAGTGTCTTTTGCCTGTTCTTGTGTATCTGTACACTAAGGTCAGATTATTCTACCTCGCTTCTGACTCCTGTTTTCCTCCTTCAAACTGAGACGATTCTTAGGGATTGTATCAAATGCATTGGATTAAAATACCACTCAAGTGTGGCCAGCAGATTCTGCAGCATGTTTGATAGGCCTTCAGTATTCTCCTGACAGAGTTACCTTGCCTTTGCTTTGATTCCTGCGTTGAATTTTAAAAGCAAAATATGGGTGATTTGGCACTTCCTATGCTTAGCAAAATTTAGATTAATGGCGTGAATCCTTTAAAATAAGAGGTAGGATAGTTGTGTTTTTTTTTTAACAAAGGTCCTTTCTTTCACATATAGCCATTGGTTTAAGTCAATGTCCCTGGAGAGTGCTTGTAGTTCATTAGTGTGATATTCCACATATGTATCATCGTTATAAATTCATTGAGATATTAATGATACTCATTTTAGCTGAGATCTCAACAGTAGCATGTTATATTGCAATCTGCAAGGGAGACTTGTCTGTATCAAAGCAATCTGGGGACAGAGAATGGACGTGGAAAGAACTAAGTCTGAACATCATGTTTTGTGTAGATGTTGATGGATTCTAGGTGACTTTTGTTATTAAAATTTGTTAGCCAGAGATAATAAGTAACCTATTACAAATGCTCAAAATGTCACTTCTCCAGCCTCCACATATGAAAGAGATATGCTAGGAAAATACAGGGGAAAAAATTTAAAGCATGAACCTTGGTTTAAAAAAAATAAGACACAACCTGAGCATCTTAGCAGTTGAGCTGTATGTCAACTCTTTGTTCTTTGACTACAGGAGCTGTTCGTGAATGAGACCTGAGTGCACTTGCCCTCAGATAACCTGCTTAAGAGGCCTTTCCTTTCTTGTTGCTCTGCGGTCTTAGTGTGCATGCTCTCATTCTCTCTCTCTTCCCCTTAATTAGATTTGTGGTAGTAGGGACCACACTTGCAGTGAATGTTGTACCACCTTGTCTTCTGGAAGGTCAGCACCTGATAGCTAGCTGGAAAAATAATGCATTCGCTTTTGTCATATTTCATTTGCCGTTGTTCTTTGCCTGTTTTCCTTTCGTTTCTCTTTAATGTTTTTGCTTTCTTTTCATCTCTTCTTCTCTGCCTTCTGCTATCTTGTAATAACATTTTGCCCTTTCATTCCATTCTTCTGTCACATATTATACTATGTGTAAGCCCTCTTTTTTTCATCTTTCTCCTCTGTATTTCACTGTTTCTCCTCTTTCTCTTCCAGCACCGATCCTTACCCTTGTTGCTTCTGTAGCTCTTTAGCACCACCTATAACACAATAGCTGCATGATCACCTCAGACTGGTGCTCCAAGAAGAAATGCTGTCCTCCTGCTTTCCTCCTTACCCATGTCATCTCTGTTGTGCTTGTACCTGTGGTGCCGGGCACAACAGGTTGCGCCTGCATATTGTATGCCCTTATAGCCAAAGAGGCCATCAGTGCTGTAACAGCACTGATTACGGATGTCTGAAGGGCCCTTCTTGGACAAAAGAAAAATCAAGTGATCTCCAAAATCTTGGGACAGTGGGTGTTAGTAGAGTAAGTGGGAGTTAGGAGTTGTTCTAAAGGGAGAAGAGAGAGTGCTGTAGTTAAAACTGTGACTGTGTCCTGGAGATCACATTTTAAGTGTGAGCTAGAGGGCAGGCTAAAACATTAAAACATTAAAACTGTGATTAGTGAGTCCTAAGATCTTGCTCTGCAACCAAAGAGTGGTCTTCTGTGAGACAGGCTGTTAAATGCTGTTGAAAGGGAGAGGGAAATAAAAGGAAGCACTGTGCACAGTGCATCGAACCAGCTACATGCTGAGCATCCTAGTGCATTGTAATGGTTTTAGCAAGGAACTATCAAACATTCCCAAAAAAGAGACATTACAGTCATTGAACAAGTGGAGGGAGTGGGGGAAGCATGCCTGACAGTTCAGGGAGAGATATAGTCCTTGCCATTTGGTCTTGCTATAATGCATAAATGTGCTACGAGCTTATGGAACGTGTGAGACGCTTCTGCAGTTAACAGTGAAATTTAAAAAAAAAACAAAATCCTTCAGACATCACAGAAAATACAAGTAGTAGTATTATTGTCAGCATGAGAGAACGTAGTATTTACTTGGGAATACTGGTCATCTTGCTAAGTCATCTGAGTCTCTATAAAACCCACATAAAGTTTCACAGAGGTTTGGTGTTGCCAGTCCCAAGTGCGTAATGAGAATGAGTCACATCTTCCAAGATCACAAGATTTGCTTAAAAATCAGAGAGGTTTTCTTAATTGGGTTTCATTTTTATTTGTCTTTTTATGTCAAAGCTGATTCATTTTTTCCATTGTGTTTCTGTGATTGTTATTGCTAGCAATGCCCACAGCTTTTTTTTTTTTAAATTTAAAAAAAATGGGAAGGGACTTCTACCAAGAATACCAAATATTTCAGGACATGTAACAAAATCATGTAATTGCTGCCAAGTCATGTTGGCAGGTAATTATCAAAGTAATCCCCCTTCTAGTAGAAAGAATGAGGAGTAGGAGGTTGGTGAATAAAATAAGATTAAGCTAAAGTTTCATGTGTGCTGTTTTGAGTAACCAATAGTCACATCCTAGCAAAGAGTGTTGTCACTGGAACAATACATTTTATTAAGGACTGGGTGCAAAATCTGTTCACAAAATTTTTGTCTATTGTTTCTAGGTATGTGGACATTGGTTCCAAGTAGTTTGCTTCTCAAAGAGTTGCTCCTTCCATTCCTTCACTTTCATAAAAAACAAATGAGGAAATCAAGTAAATCTTAACTCTGTACATTTAAGGCAAAACACTGAAGTGGAATGGTTATATACAAGGTTTCTTCTATAATCTTCAGTTTCTCCATGGGGAATTATCTGACATTATTGCAACTGCAAATTGCATCAGATAAAAATCTGTCCCTAATGTTCTTGGATTTCTTTTGGATTTGTTTTTTTGGGGTTTTTTTTTGTGGTTTTTTGTTTATTTGGTTTGGTTTGGTTTTTTAATAAAACTCTTTCTATCAAGTATCCTTACTGGGATGCTCTTGGAAAAATTCTTTCAAAGAGTCAGAAGTTCTGCACAGACGCCAGTTGTGGTGTATTGACACAGCACATCCCAAAGCGAGGGGATGCAGGGCATGGACACCTCTTTCGGTTATAAATTTATGATTTGAGTCCCAGCTTTCAAATTATGTGCCTTTTGCTTTTATAATAGGAAGAGGTTTGGTTTTGGTTTTTTCCTCTTCATAGCAGAGGTTAATTTTAATTGTGCAAAACCAGCCTGTGGTGGATTTTAGTGGACAGTAGGTACTTGCCATGGTAGCAGCAGCATTCTAAATGTTTCTATTCCATGTCCAAATTAGTCTTGTAGGTGACTTTTGAGCTAAACAAAAAATCCCAACCCAGCTCCCTGCTGGTATTTCTTTAAAGGAAGTCTTCTGTATTGGAGGAGACAAATTCAGCTGTGATGTAATCAAGCACTATGGAAAAATGGTCATTCGCTTTTGCAAAACTTGAATTTGCCTGCCATCTAGATTTTCCATGATATACTATATTACTGTATTCCTCGAAGTAATACAGTAGTTCTGTAGCAAGTTTTTCCCTTGGTCAAAGATAGGCAACTAGTTTAAAACCAATTGCGGGACAGATATATTAAAATATATAACTTTAAACCTTTAGTGAAGACTGACTTTTTTTTATGGTTTTGTTACCTCAAATTAAGGTGGCACCAGCTACCGCCTGTCTCTGCATCACTATTACATAGTCTGAAAGATGTCGTTCACCAATGAGAGTGAAGTAAAGTGCCTCAGCAGCTTTATGGGGCAAAGCATATTTCTCAGCAGCTCGAGTTCAAACCCTACTCAAAACTTGCACCAAGTCAAAAAGAAGCTCGTGAGAACGTTCCCTTTGCTAGATCTATTGTGCAGAACTTTCTATTCTGCTGAGCTAACGGTAGATGAGAAACATGCTTCTGGGTAAGTAATTCCATGTGGAGGTTGAAATCTGTCTTTCAACTAGCTGCATAATAGAACGCTGTATGCTTGCTCCAGCTGTATGGAAGGAGAAATACATGCACTGTTTTGCTGATTTATTTTTAATTGCAATCCATTAGTGAAAGCTGTACTCATTTGCTGTAGTTTAGGAACTGAGTAGTTGAATTAGGAAATATTAGCACTGTGTGTGCCTGTGATCTATTTTTTTAAGATACTTTTTATCTTTAGGTAAACTACGTCAGAGAAATACAAATGCCAAAATCAGCATTTGAACTTTATCTTTTTTTTTTTTCCCCTGTTCAGATGGTAATCGTGACATTTTCTGAAGAAAGGCTATAAATGAAAATTCTTGTTAGTAAGCCCATTGGAAAAATTTATTTCTTTAATATTTAAATAAGTTTGTTTCTTATTTGTGAGCGTACTGATGGTTCACTGTAAAAATTTAGTGCTTGATTATTGTATGTCTTTAATTTCCTTTTAGCATTACGCCGCTAAATCCTGTTGACTGATATTATGTTACATAATAGTTTCAATAACCATAAATAGTAATAGCATTTGAAATAGGGAATACCTTCATGTGTATTTTAAAGAATAACTTCAAATTATTGAGCTTATGAAACGTTAATATGTTGCAGATTACACTGTACTGCTTAGCTGCAATGTTAAAAATGTGTATGATGCATTCAGAAAGTTCCTCTTAGGATGCCTTGTTAGTTTGA
The DNA here is from genome assembly GCA_031468815.1 of Morus bassanus. Taxonomy (NCBI): domain Eukaryota; kingdom Metazoa; phylum Chordata; class Aves; order Suliformes; family Sulidae; genus Morus; species Morus bassanus. The sequence goes on along the minus strand of CM062574.1, from coordinate 27,138,732 downwards.
AAACATAAATGCTCTCCTTCTATCCTCAAAGCCCTGTTTATACTTAGATGATTAGCTTATAGACAACATTTTTAAATTATTTTTTTTCATACAAGGCAACCTTGTCTGGAGGAATGTCATTGGTAGTTCTTTCAGTTGTTGAAATAAGTACTAATAGAATGCTCATTTGCTGTGAGTTGAACATATTAAAATACCCTCTGCTCTGTGTAAGTATGATCATCTTTGGGCTGTGGCAAATTCCATTTCATAAGATTCTATTGCTTTTAAAGTTACTTTTTATCTCTCTCTCTTTTTACTTAAACCAATGTGTATCCATTGACCATAATTTTTGGTTACTGTCACCTTGTTTTAACTTCCTAAAGGCATGAAAATGGGAGATGTTTTTGTTAGGCAGAATTTAGGATTAGTGCAGTATTTAGCTTAGTCTAGTTAAATTGTTCAGACTTCAGCAAATTAGGTTGCATGTTTGTAGGTGCTTCAGGACTGCAAATACAGCTATTTCATAAGCATTTATCCCTTGTTCTCTTTCTCTTGATACATGTCTGTGACATTGTGCTATGGTTTTTTTGATGATCATAGTTTTACTGCTTGGGTGCTGAATTCTTTGTGGTAGGGTAACATTCTCGGATTTTTCTAGACCTTTGCTTCTGTGTCATTTTGTGTATTCAGACATAGTCGTGATAATAATTTGCTGTGTTGCAAAGAAATAAATGTTGTAGAAGGCTTTAACAGAGAAGTCTGAGAGAAATCTGGCGATTTGATTGTTCCTGTTGCTCGCTTACATGATTTCAGCATTCTGTATTTAGAAATGTATAAATTCTCTCTGAACTTGGAGGAGTCCACATCTTCCATGCCGCCTTCAGGATGCTTAGTTAAACAGCGCTAGTCATAATTTCCCTGTGCTACCATTATCATGGTAATGTCTAGATTCACTTTTATCTTTGGTTTTCCAGTGTGACTCATCTGACAGCCCACAGAATGGGCCAGCCTGCTGTGTGTTGTCCACGGCAAACAGCTACTGGGCAGTGCAGACAGCCCCAAAATCTTGTGCTATTCCTGACTCCTGGGAGACAAGGCATAGGCGATGGGCAGTCCATGCTGGCCAGGAATCGTCTGTCTGCTGCTCTTGGCCAGTGGATGGCAAGCCCAAGCTGACATTGTCCTGGCAAAATGGCTTGCAAGCTGAGGGGAAGAAGTGAGAGTCCAGATATTGGTGTCAAGCTTTTGGGGACAGTTGCAATGCAATGAAAACAGCAGAGAAAATTCTGTCTATCCAGAAAGTGTAAAAAAACCCAACCCAACAAACAAAAAAACCCGCAGTTTTAACTCATCAAAACTGCTTTATGCAGAACATGCAGCTCTGTTAAGCTGAGAGACATATTCTGTTGAGAGGGGAAACCAAATAAAACTTGGAAGTTTGTACACCAATGATGATATGAATTTTGGCAAGAGCCAAGCAACACAAATGCTGCCAGATGAGGAAAAATGTCTAACCCTTGCTGGTGACAGTGTCTACTGCTGACCCTGCTTTTGGGGAAGCAGACACAGGGCTCTAAGTCACAGGGGCAAGAGGCAGTAATGGGGGTCAGAAAGGGTCATGGAAAGGGGATGTTTGAACAGGACTCTGAACTTGCAGGAGTTGTCTGGGTAAAGAAAGGTAATCTAGAAGTACAAAAGTACTCTGCTGTCACTTTCCTAATGATATTTCCTAATAATAGTAATTTAAAAAGCTTGCTTTGTAGCAAAGATGAAACTGGCTTTACAGGTAAGCAAGAATTTCAGTGATGGGCACTGGTAATGGGCAGTGGGCAAATAAAATTTGTGTCATAGGTTTATGTTTAGGTAGGTGAATATCCCACATGTGTGTACCAATTTCTTGGTTTTGCAAACAGATATTTGGGTTTGTTCAGTACTTGAAAGTTTGGCCTTTGGGGAAAAGATGCTTTTATGTGCTGTAATACTAAAATGCTTTGAGCAAAGTTTAAAATCATAATGTTCTCTACAGCTACAGAATATAAAGATCTTTTGGAATGATTTATTCAAATATCCTTATACTTGATGGTGTATTTGTATTTGAATAAATTCAGGAAAGATTCATCCTAAGCTGCTTCTATCCAGTACTACTTTAAAGGAACAGGAAAATATAATAATTTCGTCACTTAAAGCTTCTTAAACCTTCAGGGGAAAAAGGGTTACTACTTAAATTTCAGATGAAAGGAGTGTTTTGTGAATTCATCTGTGTCATGTATTCATACCTGAATTAAAATGAGCCATGATGTACTGCACTTTCTCAGGAACATTACATAAACTTCCTTGTTCTAAACCCGGCACAAGTTTGAAATATGCAAACAGAACTGAAAGAAACTTTGCAGTAGTTTCTCCACAAGCAGGAAGCCTAATATTTATACAACAATCAATAGCGTAATGGACACAGAGACAAGCAGTACTCTTTCCTACAAAACTTGCTTTAACTGGTAAAAGAAGGTAGGATCCATCTGAACAGCAGCTTTCTTTTTCATTAGATGCGTACGGTTGGGGATGGGTTTGGCTTGAATTCTGCGGAACCTTGTTGGCCAAGATTCAGAGTTGTGCAGTTAAAACAAGGGATTGTTTAGAAGTATGTTATATTTGGAGCAGTTTTCTCCTGCTTTAATTTCTGGGATTCTGATCAGGTCTTTCACTAGCGTTTTTGTGAGACTCTAAAGAAGATTAGTCAAGGAAAAATCTGATCCTTATACAGCTTGCTTTGGCATAGATAAGGACTTTATTTATGCGTGTTTTACTTATCTTCCTGTAATTCTTTGCTGTGATGTTTATTTCTGTTTGTCCTATGTGCCTTTAGGGAGAAGTTCTGCCTCACTGCGGGTAGATAGGCAAAGGGAAACAAGAATACGACTGACCACAGTGCAATGGGAAAGGGACAAGAAGGGACAGGGGACTTATTATTTCTTGTTATTGTCTGATCTACAGGGCTAAGAATATTACCTGACAATAAAAATTGGCAATTTTAAATTCAAGCAAAAAGTTGGTGAGTCCAGGAACTTGTAAGAGGAAGCTAAACCTGTCTTGGTTTCTCTTGTTTCCAACAACCTTCTTGTGAGGACTCTGAAAAGTGTTGTTTTTCCCTAAGTTCTGTGGGTAGGAACAATTGCTAATTGCATGTGCTACCTGCAAAGAATGGTTGAGAGAAAGGTCTGCCTGTCCTCATACACCTGGAGGAGACCTGTCCATTGGAAGGAGAGGAGGTAGCTGGAGTATTGACACACCGTGCTAAATTTCAATTTTGAGAGTGGACATCTTGCTCTCTTACCCGGGTGGTTGTAGGGGACCAACTGTGTGAAGGTTGCGGGTATGGCATGAGCCATGAAGTAGCATCGTCCCTTTCTGAGATTGTTCAGAGTTTTTGGCAGGTTGTTGAATTCTCTCTGGGGCAAAGGTGAGGCTAGGAACTGATGATTTTTAACACTTCAGAAGGTGCATCAATAAATCAAAGATTAGATGGACAGGCTTTTAGGAAATTCTTCCAAATATCAATGGTCAACAGAAATGTGAGAAGTTCCCCAAAAACTTTAAGAGTCCTTCACAATGGACAGCATTGGGTGACCCTAACTGGGTGATGTCTACCAGTTTTTCTTTGTTCAAGCATACATGCCCTCCAGTTATTTATAATAGCTGTTCTCAGAAGTGACTTGAAATTTAAAACCATAATGAAAATTTAAACTAGGCAAAGAAAACTTCAACTAATAGACTTAAAAATTATAAGCTACTGAAAAATGTGGTCTTACAATGAAAAGTATTGTGCAAACTTCCTAGTTATTCTAAATGTGTTGCCTATTGTAGTAATATAAGGCAGACAGTGAAGATCAGTTTATACCATGCAACTAAATTTCATTTTCTGGACTTTGTAATTGAAATCTCTGTTTTACTAGGTAATTTCATTAACAGCTATTACCATAGAGAAATTAATCTCAGACTTGCATGTTTTGAAGGGCAGTGCTCCCCAAAGAACTTTCATATACACCTTTTGGGCATAGATCCAAACCAATGTCTAGTGTTCCCTGATAAAGCAGATTCCTTTATTTGCGGAGGTAATGACTGATATAACAGTGATAAGTGCATTTACCCACAAGTGATGAGGCATCTCACCAGCATTTACAACGTACTTCCAGCATGTTATTTTCAAAACCTACCTGTTGGCTGACTCGGATTTTCAAGTCTACGCAGAGCTCCATTTGGTATTGCTTTCTTATTTAGCATCCTGCTTGTATGGTGTGCTTGTGCCGTACTAGAATAAAAAAAAAAAAGACTTTCATATGTAGTTAAACTATATTCTGAAGTAATTTTAATTTTTTCCTCTGTTTTTAGTAGATATTTAGACAGTAACTAAAATGTATGTCCTTGGTGATGCTGTGCTTTGTACTAAACTGAAGTTGATGACTAAAGAATCAGATTGTTCTTTCTAGATTTTATGGGGAATCTGAAGAAAGACAGAGCTTTCAGACTGGAGGAAAGAAAATTTCTTTTTGAACTCTTCCTCTTTGTCATTCTACAACAATACATGAGTTGTTAAATGTCAAGACATTTGCTCGACGCAAAAAAATGCTCAAGTTCATCTCACCATATCTTGCTCCTTGTTACCTGCATTTCTTGTTCTTGCTCAGGAAAGCGTGCAGTCATACCTTCTACCATAAAACCACATTATTGCTTAACAACTTGGATGGTGTTTGTCCTAAGGGTATAGAATAGCTTGTTTTGTTTGATTGAGAAAAGGATAAGAATAAAAGTAAAACCCCAAAACACCATCCCCAAAAGACCCTAAACTTGTCATATTCTTCTATAGTTGTGTTCACTTTAGAATACTTTTTGTTCATTGCTGTAAATAAACCAAAATAAATATATCCTTGTATATAATACATAACTGTTAAAATAGAATTATAACTATTGCAGACTCTGGAGACTTAAATTGCTTTTATGTTACTTAAGATTACTTAGGTATACAGTCCTACAGTGTTCTTAGGAAAGTAGTTGTTGCTGATATATATCAGGAGGCCTTCAGGAAATCAGACTTAGAGGACAGAATGAAAAAGTTATGGCAAGAGGCTAATGAGCCAGCCATAGGTCAGCTTTTCCTTTAGAAAGTGCGATATATTTAAAAAGCAACATCCAATGATTACTTTAAAATAAAGATGTGAAAAGATGTAGTGTTGTTCTACATTCATTGATTTTTTTTTTTTTTTTTTGGTAGCTCATGCTTGGTAGATACCAAATTAGAAGAATTCTGAAAAGGCAGCTAATTCTTAATCCCAAAAAAATAGCTAAAGCATCTAACGTATTGTTTTTCCCAGAATTCCACCTTTAAAGAGTTTGAATATATTTTGGAGGTTCCATGCTACTAAAAACATTTTATTCTCTCTTTTTTAAGACTGAATGTAAGAGGACTGTGTAGATTAGAGATAGTGTGTGGCAATAGCTTCCTGGGCTATTCTTAGGTTGATTCATGTGCTTTGTCTTCTGTGTAGAAACTAATCAGTTTGCTGATATTGACAACTGCTCTTTAGTGACTTGAAATACCATCTATTAATGTCTGTCAGCATGCCATGGTGGCACAGCTGAAACTTAGGTAGAAATGTCAATAATAGGTCTAAAAATAGTTCTGAAAAGTTCTTTGAAAAGCTACTGCCAACTTCCTGAAATGACAGGTAGAGGCACAGCAGAACAAGAAAGCAGCCCTGACTTGTGAGTGGGTGAGGTTCTCTCTGACACAGAACCAAAGCACTGCATGTATGAGTAAATCATAGAAAAATCATGGCTGACTAGAAAGCAGATTTTTTTTTTGTCCCTTTTGAGGGCTGAATATCAATCTAACTACAGGACATTCATTTATGAACTTTTAAAAATAGCACTTAAAAAACACATATAAGAAGGCTGCAAGTCCAAAAGAAATAGCCATAGTTCAAAGATCTTAATTTGAACATCCCTACATGTATTACATAGCTATGCAGATCTTGTTAAGTACAAAAACCTCATAGGAAGTCATGAATTCTGTCCTGAAAGGTCAAGTCCATAGCTAAAGCTCTTCCTAAATCCCTGCTCTCTTCCTTCCCATGTTCTTGCAAAACCAAGAAGCTTCAGTTAGTTTAATCCAAAAGCCAGTCTATTTTTTCTCAGGTAGTCTCAAATCTCTGGAACTACAGATAACTTGGTAAAGTGCTTCTCTGTAAATAGAGGATTTGTTAGTTAGGCTGCCTGGGAAGAGAGGCCATTTCGGAGATGTACATTTTAAAACTTTAAGTTATGGGTAAGTGTGAGTCAACGGCTGGGGCTGAGAAGGAAAACTGTATGAGTGAAGTATTTGCAACTTTTTTATTTTTAATGTGCTTTCTGAAACTGAAGGGAGGAAGAGATGTGTAAACAGGTAGGGGGAGAGCATTGTGGTAGAGAATTACAGAAGCAGTGGGGTTTCTGGAAAAAAATAAACACAGAGGATACAGTCAAGATCAGAGTAGGTGTGTCATTAATAGTGGGAAGAGAGACTTTACTCCAGGCTTGCTTAGAACTATGGGAAACTAAGGGTGATACAGACATGAAAAGAGAGTAATTCCAAGTGTTTAAAGCTTTTGAAAAGATTGAGGAATAAGGATAGAGTCAATCCTACAGTTTAACTGAAAAAGTAATTTCTATGCTTATGTGATTTCGATGGCACTGAAAGGGTAGCTGTTCAGCCAGTGAAAGGTGTAAGGAATACTTGGAGGTAATTTTAAATTTATGGTAATTATCATATTTAAAATAAATTTTGTAAGTTTGTATTAAAATACAGTTGAAACACAAGTGAAACGGATACTGAAACGTGAAAATAGGCTGCATTCACTAATTTAATTATTTTCTGATCTTTCTTTAGAAGTCCTAACGTATTTGGCCTTCCTATCCTTCCCATGGGACACTCTCTTTTTGCTTTATTGGACAGGTTGTTTTGGATATTGGTTTTCCCAATATTAAGCCTTAGGAATACCATTCATTTCTTCCATCCCATCATTCCTAATTATGCCTCAGTGTATCAAACTAAGGGACGTACTTTGCTTGCAGTATTTATGCCTCACACATTTGTGGTGCAGTGAGGGGTACAGATAACTAATTCCCTTTTAAATTAGTCCTAGTAATAGCAGTAAGAATGGTGTTCTATAGTTGCATTTAAGGGTCTTAATAACCTCTTTAAAATATTCATTTCAAAATTGTCTATATCTAGTCAACTCATACATGCCTTTTGAATAGTGCTTTCCCTGTGGTTGGGTTAGTCTGCGGTTCCTGTCCTGGTCGCTGGGTTCATAAAGGTGACATTTGGTATTCTGCCATTTGGTTATTGCTGTTCCTTTGTGTGCAGTAACCTTGGAGTTGCTTTTAGTGGCATACTCTGCACATATGTGGTGCTATGAAACATTTGTTAGATTATGTGAAAGGTCTTCAAGTGAAACGCTTACTTTAGCAGCTGTAAATGGTATCGGTTTACTGTTTTACCTCTCTGTTCTTGGGACATTAAGAATGGTATAATTTTACTTTCTGAGTCCCTGTTCAAGTTTGGCCATTGAGAAATAGCATCAGATAATTAAAGGGATGGGATCCTATTACAGCTTAATAATAGTAAAACAAACAAGCAAACAAAAACAACTAAATAACCCTTTTTCTTCCTCTTCAGGAACCCAATTAAATTAAAAGTAAAGACTTAGTATACTGTAGTGATACTTAAGAGGCTAGTAATAGTCTTAATGTTTCAAAGATACATCACTGGGATCTGAGTAGCTCTTTGAGTTAAAAGGAATGAGCAGCTTTTTGTGGACTGGGAGAGTGAGCTGATTACAGAAAAACTAACCACAGAACAAACAATAAAACTTTCTAATACTTGGTTTAAATAGGAAGGATTCATCCAGATACATTTAACATGCTGTTCCCTAAACCTAGGGCTTTATTTTGCTCGTAGTTGGAGGGTTAGTTGTAAGATTTGGGAAATCCCTCTGTTACAGCTGTTTGAGAAGTACTTTGAGATGTAGTTATGCAAGTCTAACAAAAATTAGGATCTCAGCACCATCTTTACTTTTAAAATTAAACAAAGGAAAGACTTGTACTTGAAAGAGAGGAATTGCTTCTTGTACATACAAACATCAGGGACTGAAATCCTAGACCCTTAGAGTAAGGGAAGTGTAAGAAATATTAAGAAGCATAACAAAGTTTCTATAAAGTCAGTATTTTATATCCAATTGTGACTCATTCAGTACTTAAAAATTATACAATACTGTCAATTATGAATACAAATCCAGGGGGAATTTTAACACCCTTCGTCATAACTTTAAAACCCTCATACCCTAAGGATTAATTCCCTAAGGAAACATGGACATAAATAATGAAGTACCTGATACTGACCTCTGAGAAAATACACAAACTCCTACTAAATTGCATCTGGAATGAGTGTTCACACCACAAGAAACAAAAGGATGAAAGATGGACTTACTGGAAGGGCAGCAAGGTTTCTTAATTTGAGCTGTTGCAAGGACATTGCATGGTGGCTGTAGCAGCTTTGCCATGCTCTGCCCAGAGCCCCTTGCTCTAAGCAGCAATGCAGCGTCTCTCTGCAAAACTTCTCGAGGGAAAAGCTTCCTGCATCTGCGCCTTCATACCAAGGAATCCCTCATCTCACTGACTAAGGTGCAGCGAGGAGGTGCTAAGCTAATATAGTAAGATAACAGTTAAGTCTGTGCTTTTTGTGTTTGTTGCTAGAAGTTGCTAGATGATCCATGGGTGTGTTTGCCAGTTTCTGCATCATTCTTCATTTGCATAATTTGATTGGATCCCTTCTAAAACTTTATATGTTTGACCTCTATTTACTCTTTGTCTTAAATGCATTTCTTCCTTTGCACTTGAGTAACCTGAGTACCCGACTCCTTCGCCCCCCAGTTTATCCAGATATTGTCCTTCTTTATTTAAGATAATTACAATAGAAATATAGGAGCTGAAATCCTAGGCAAATCTCTACCACTGCAAGTCAACTGTCTATAATTTATCTCAGGGCATTAATTTTCTTTTTTTTTAATCTAGTTGTCCTGTGAAAGAAAGACTCATACTTCATCTGAGGAAGTTATATGTCTGGGTTTTTCTCAGGTGTCCTTAAATGAATTAAGCTAGACTTCACGTAGATGGTAGTACAGTGTCTCTCAGAAGGAATTTGTGTGAATAGCTATTAAGCTTTAAATGCACACCCTTTCATATTCCTCATAATTTCTGAATATATGTTAATCTTCAAATAAAACTTGACCTTGGAGTTATCACTTTCTTGCTTTATTTCTTTTTGAGTTTCATCTGGAATTTTTTAATTGAATGATCTTTTCCAAAAGTCTTCCTCCTATAAAATGGTCTTTCCATATACCCTTTTAAATTGAAGCCTTTTTGTTTCCTGCCCCGTCACACATCTCTTTAAATTGTGTTTCAGAGAAGATTTTTCTCTCCCAAGGTGGGAACAGTTCCAAACATATTTGATAAAAATGCCAATGGGACTGAACTGAGGCTGCCACTCAGCTGTCTTCCTTTTCCTTTTGAGTTTTACCTAGTTTCATGGTGCATGGACTTCTCTCCCTTCCATTCAGGTTTGACTGTGGGGGGCACATGGATCAGAAACTTCATCATTTTGTTAGCGGATTTATCTTCTCCCTTCATCCCTCACTTTTAGGAAGATGTGGAATTGGGCTTGTCAACCTGTCAGAAGTGATGTGCCAGACTGCATTTTTCTGTCTGGAGCCGGAGACCAGCGTGTTGGCTCAGACTTGTCAGAAACCGGCAGCTGCTGCAGTGTTGGTGGGGCGATGCCCAAGTCCCAGCCCTCCACTGGCCCTGATGGATGCTATTCCAAAGGGGCAGTTGCGTGCTGTTGTCAGGCAACCCTGTCATGGGCTGTTGATGCCTCTGAATAAGATGCCATGACAGGAGAGCATTTTTCTTTTTGGAACGAGTTCCTGTCTTGCTGGGCATCTGCCCAGGTGACTTGCTTAAGCTGTGCAATCTCTCTGTGATTGGACAAATCTAGAGCAGGACCTGCTGAGGCACAACTGAGGTTGGAATAATGAAACTCCTGAGAGTGGGCAAGGAGCTTATTTAATATTGTCTTGCCTTCTTTTCAACGAAGCTGCTCTATGTTTTCCCTCCTCCTTTTTGTGGTTGTGATCATTTGCATCATGTCCCTTAGACCTTAGGATTGCAGATGAGTGCTGTCTGAGATGCTGAATTAAGTAACTCTAGTAAAAACTCTTTTATCCTTGTCTCTCCTCTTCTCCTTCAAGTAATAGAAAAGTATTTGCTCAAAAGAACAAAAAAGTAGTGTTCTTTCAGAATTTTATTTCCACTTTAAGCACCTTTGCTATAGATCAGAGAATTTGTAAAACTAGGATCAATCTGTGTGTTTAATTTCAGCTTATCAATAGAATGTTCTCACTCAGCTGGAAACTTCCAGGCTAGAGGAACAGACCTCTGCTGTCACAGCCTGCCTGTTCTTTCACATATTAACTTTTAATATTTTTGCTTCTGTGAGCTCCAAAGTCAATTCAAGGCTTCTTAGCAAAAGCAGATTTTGTCCAATGCAAGTAAAAGATCATAATCCTCAGTGTGAAGTGTTCTTTCTGAAGTGTCAACAAAATGTGTTTTGGCACAGAGGCTGGATTCTTGAAAGCTGTGCATTCACAAGAGGCTTCTGTAGAGGTAAAAGAAGCTGCAAGTGGGATGTCAGGTCTGTGGGGAGCAAAGGCAGGGAGGGCAGAGACAATTCAGTGACTGGGAAAGGGCATGCAGGAGTCTTTCAGCAGGGAGGTCTGGGGAGGAGGAGGAAGAATCACCTCTGTCTCAGTCTTCCTCTTCCTCTTGTGCATTATCCCCTGCCACTTGCTGTCTTGCTAGAATATTTCCTCCTGACTGCATTATCCTGCTTTTCCTGGGAACATGCAAGTCAGGGTCTGCTCATGGGGTGGGAAATTGAGGAGCTAAAGCTGCTCCTGCTGCTGGGAAAGGATCAGGCAGCAATCGCTGGGAATAGGTTTTGTGTTCTTGCTGCCATTGAGGTTTTGGGAGAAGAGTCGCAATGTCAAGTGGAGGGTGAGGGGAAGGCTCTAAACAGGAAAATATTCCTTCAGCTGTCCCTGACAGCTGTTTGCTTTGCCTACTGGTTGGCTTTGCAGGACAAGTCTGCTTTATTGCATTTTGTCTCTGATCCACTGTACCAAACCAGGGATAATCTGCTATGTATAAGGATCTTTAGAAGTTCTCTGACTCACCGACAACAGGATTTAAGGCAGAAAAGTCTTTAGGTGATACTCATTTTTATCCCATGCGTTCTGTCCACTCAGGAGCAGGAGCGGCACTGAGATGGAAGGAATTAAACATCTAGGACTGGAATCTGAAAGGCGCCAAGTATCCAGGGGCCAAGTGCCCTCAATTCCTCTCAGTTGCAAGTTATACTGTAATGTGAGTTAATGGATTATGAGCAGAGAGCAGCGAGATTCAGCTGTTAGTCTGAGCTTCTACATATACTCTGTGTAGGAAGGATTGTGTTAGAGAAAAAGCAGATCTGTATGGCTAGAGGAAAAAATTCAAGGAGAGGATCCTTGATTTTTTTCCTAGTTTATGTTGAGTTTCTGTGGATGGAGCAGCACTTTACCTGAGTTGGTAAGGAAGATGAAGCATGGAACTTCCTTATTCCTTCCCATTTTGAGGTTATTTGGAACCTAGAGGCACATGGAGAGAAAATAAGGTAAGCATCTTGGTGCAGCGCCTGTTGCATCCTTCAGGATATGAGGCTGCAGGCAACTTCAGCTGTGCTGGTCACTTGTGCCACTGCAGGGAGGCAGTCTCCTCCACCTCTGCTCATTATCAGTAGAACTAGAGTGGGTAGGAAGAAACACGGCTCTCTTTTTTTCTCTTTCATTTTTTTTTGAGTGAGACTTTAATTCAAAAGTTACTATTTATAAAAACTTCCATTAAACCCTGAGACTCTGTACTGGCAAGTAGCATCTTATTACTAAAGAATAAGCATTTCTCAAGCATTAAAATTGCTATTCAGCTGTTCTTTTGTCTCCATGGCAACTTTAAGCATAACAACAAAGCAGTAGGTGATGTTGTCAGCCAAAAAAATCTGTAATGCTCAAGTGATTGTTGATAGCAACAAAATGGATGCCAGTGCAGGGTCACTTGCAGCCAGTAATAGATATTGCACCTATGGCTGAAGTATTGCATGTGATAGTTTTTCTGGTATGTTTTCTGCTTTAAAAATAAGGTTGATGCAAATGGCAGTTTTTATAAATTTTACATGAGGTAGTGTTTTAAAATTCAATGGGAAACTGTGGTTTACCTTCTCTAATGGAATGAGTTGCATGAAAAACAAGAGCTCCTTGTATTTACAATACGTGCCATCCTGAGAGAGGAGCTCAAGCTTTCTTCTCAGTTTGTCAGTGGATCAGAGAACAAACCTCACTTTAGAAAAGTGGGGTCAGTTCCTACAGTGGGTAAAAGTTAAAGGTTGAAGTTCTCGTCTAGCTTCAGTGTTGATCTGAAAAAGGAAGCACATTAGAAAAGAAAAGGCAATGCTTTTCTTACAAATAAATAAAATAAAAGGGGGTTGGGAGGAATTATCATCAGTTTTTGTTCTTAACCCCATGGTGCCAGAGGCTTGGATATTTTACTGACATATAGAACTTAAAATTGTTCATGGGGAAAAAGCCTTGAGAAAATCAGACTGAGCACTGCTGAGACTAGTGCTGGAAACCAGCTGTGAGAGAACAATTTCAAAAAAAAAGGATGCTTGATGTTAAAACTGGGAGGATAGGAATTAAAGTAGTTTTTATGTAGTTGAGACATACTAAATGAGAAAATCCATTCTTGAATGAAAGTAGTGACAGGTAGTTAATAAGAATAAAACTATATTAAGTAATTTGTGCCCGATATTTGACAATGCTCTTTGAACTGTGGGTGCTGGATGTACTGTGGGAATTCTGCCTCTTAATACGTATGTATGCTGTCAATGCAGCGTGTACCAAAACACCTTTTGGAGTCTTAAATTAGTTGAATTTGAGTGCTACTTTCTCCAGTTAATGTATCATGTTAGTGCTACATATTTTGTAAAGGTGTCACCTCATTTCTTGAATCCAGGGTTCCTGATTGTTTGAGCCGTCTGTTACCAAAAAAGGCTTTTCTCCTCTATGAGAAAGATGGAGGATGGAGATTGCAACAAGCTGTTATTCAGAGTCTGCCTTGACAGCATCACAGAAGCCCTATTTTAGCGGAGACAAACAGAACAGCTTCATACACTGACAACAGCATGAGATACCATCTGATGTCTGTTTTAGACTTGGACAGATACTCATGTGGTCCTCAGTTACTCATGACTCCAGTTACACCTGTTGCTGTCTCTCCTAAATGAAGACAGCATTAACATATTTCCTTTAATTTGCTTTACTCAAATAATTTAGCTTGTTTGCACAATGAAACACATCCAACTCTCACTGTTTCCTTGTCTTATGGGGGAAAAAATACTACCTGCATTTTTTGAGGGAGGGGAATGCTCATAAAACAAGACTTTCAGGGCGCTAGTGTCTCCTCTCCCATGCAAAAAGCTTGACTTCCTTATTTGTTTTCATCTGTCTCAGATACAAAAGCTTCCTGAGCAATCTTTTGGTTTTGAAAGTTTATAGGTAACCCCAAGGCATACCTGTAATTCAAATAAAATAACACATTTTTTGAAGCTCCCAGTTGTATTAGACTTCCTTAAAACTCTTAATTAAACTGAAACTCTAACATACATAGTCCTCAACTGTTCATATGCCAACGTGTTGTGTGAGAACTTACAGCTTAGGCTGAGATCTTGCAGAAATTATTCATTTGTTTGCTTACAGCTGCTTCTACCATACAGTTTGAGACCAGGTCTGCTTAAGGGGGTGATACAGGCACTGCTATGGTTAACACAGGAACGGCAGGTTTCAAAGGAGAGCACTGTTACAACCTATTTATTACTTGGTGTTAACACCTCCATAACTTTCTCATGAAAAGTTTGGAATTTGTATGAACTAATGAAATTTTTGTCTTGGATATTTTTTCTATATATTTCAAAGCTTATACAGACCAGTATTTTTCAAAATATGGACCACTTATGGAAGTTGCCTTTGTACTCAACAGTGATACAGTCTCTCTGCAAGGGATCTCTTCCAGATCAGTGTTTGAACTTATTTTGTGTTAAGCTGCAATGATGAAAAGTGGAATGGTCTACAGGAGCAGGCTCTCAGGACAGCAAGCCACCCTGGATGGTGTGGGGATGGGAGCTCAAGGCAGGGGCTCCTGCTTTGCTGTGAGAGCTACCAACAACAGTAGGCACGTGGTGCTGAGGAGAGATACCAGTCAGATGGGAAAGAATAAGTCATCTTGCATATTCTTACCAATTCTGCCGTCAGCTTATCAGTGTGATGTCAGGGCAAGCCACTAAGAAAACTGTTTGGACATGCTTGACTGTCAGCTGAAAGGCATTGCGAGAAAATTCACAAATGTCAAGATTTCTGTCATTTTTACTTATAACCTTTGGAGGGTGGGAATCAGGGTAAAGAGCTGCCACCTACTCATTCATCAAATACATTCAACTGTCATAAAGCAGTAAAAGAAAAAAGACAGAATGGCAGGTATCTAAATGAAAGCAAAATAAACTTGGGCAAATGTGCTTTATGAGATTAATTGGTGTGAGTCGATGGAAGCGTGGGACACTAGTTGCCAGGTCGCTTAATAAAATGATTTTTATTCTCATGAGAGACAGGATAACAGCAGCACTTGAGACTGACAGGCTCCTTTTTGCAAAGTGGTTATAACATTAGTGGAGGCTTTTCTGTACCTTTTTGCTCTCCTGAGAAGGACAGTTACACATGTAATAGTGCCAAATATGACTGTATGTCTGTCATAGGAGGATCTGAAGACCACCAGGTGACTCCAGGCTGGCCTCAAGCCAAGGACTGCCTGCTTAAGTCAGTATCCCTTCAGGCTCAATTCTGTACCTTGTCTTAAAGTGAAATTTTATATCCCATTTCAGTCCTCTTCCCTTTGTTTGAATCTTTTGGGCAACATTTCCCTTCTGATGTGTTGTGTGTGTTAAATCTCACTGATTCTCAAGTTGCTCAACCTATAAGCAAAGCTATTATTGCCCCTAAAGACCTATAAGCTCTTCTGAAAACTGAAAGTTGCATGCGATTCTTTTTTGCTGTGATTTACTACCCATGACACTTTTTTCTTTTTGCAAGCCAAATATATATTTATACTTTTGTAACTAACTTTCCCAGTGTAAGCGAAACTTTGAGCAGTGGTATTCCAGACGTTCAGGAAATATCTCTTAACATCTACTCGCTATTGAAGGATGAACTTTGAAATGTTATAACTCTGTCAATTAGTCTACATAATTAACAACTATAATCAATCTGATCATTTTTGTCTGTATTTTTTTTCAAGTAATTAAAGTTCCAGACTATGAGCAAGATCTTGACGCTTGTCGTTATTTGCTACTTACTCTGCAAATATTACATAATCTTGCTGACCCTTCTTTGAAATGTGAGCTGTATTAGGGATTTTTGTAGTTTCTAATGAGTATCTCTTCACAGTTTACTAAGATCTGTTTCAAAGATCTGATTTTTTTGAGCTACACATATGTACACAAAATGCACAAAATTCCATGGAGCCAGTACCAGTCAATATTTTTTCCTTCTCCTGCCAGCTTTTCACTTACCTTTACTTCTTTTCCCTCTGTTCTGAGTCCTTTCTATAGTAAAGTGATTTTCAAGTAGTGTGGAGTTTGACTGACACTGGAGATTTAAGGTAGAATTCCTGCCAGATTATCAGAAGGTTTAATTTCATGTAGATGGGTTGGATGACTTGAGACTGTCTAGCCTTACTTCCCATGATTCAGTGACCAGCTTTTAAGCAAAATGATTTGATGTATCTAGTAATAATGGCTGAAAGTTGCCGTCACCCTAGAAAAAGTAAGTATAAAATCTTTGATAGATATCTTGCTTTGTTGCAACTTGCACAAATTCTAATGTCCCTAAGTGAAAGCTGTCTCTGCTTTTCGATGATTCAGCTCACAGTGCTTTGCATGCAAGCAAATTGTTATGGTAGGTGTAAAGGATGTGGCAACTAGCAGCTGTGCTTGGGCTGTTTTGTCATGAACTTTGCTAGAAATGCATTATGGAAAATTAACATTTAAAATCACACAGAATTTATATTTAGCATTAAAATTTTAAATCTTGTATTTACTGCATAGATAACCAACCCTGCTCTTGACTATGACGCATGTTTGTCCTTAATATGAAAATAAGTGTTCCATGAGCAAAAGTTCCCAGTTTCATTACAGTTGTGGAACTTTCCATTTCATGTACAGTGGTAGCATGACTCTGTACAAGTTGCTTTGACAAAAATAGTATTTATATAAAGTGGAAAATTCCACTTGCAGAGTTAGAGGGAATCTTAGCAACCTTCTTTTCCCAGAATTTGCAACTGCTACTGTATTGAGAAGCATTAAAATGTTCAGTTGTCAACAACCAGATTTGACAGCGTAAATGTGGAAAGTTTTAATTGTCCGCAGGAATAGGTACATAATTCCTATCACAGTGATTCTGTTAGTGTTTATATTGTTCTCTGCATTTTGAATGCAAAAAATGCAAGTACCACAGTAAAACAAAAAATGCAAATTTCAAACAGAAATAAGTGCTCTTGTCTGTTATGAAGCTAAAGCTTTTTATTTCTCTATACAAAGAAATATAGATATATTTCTATATATTTCCATGTTATGATGCTAAGATTTTGACTACCAGGTTTGTGCAGGAGGGGCCCACTTTTGTATTGTAGAATGAACACAATAAAGCACACTGCACTGGGGACATCGTTGATGTTAGTTTGTAGCATGTATTTGTGGTTTTGTTTGCTTCTGTTAAATTTTGTTTTATTGATCTCTTGACCAAAACTTGTGATAAAACTGTTTCTGAAAGACATAACCTCCTCGAAATGAAGCAAGACCATGTTTGTATTTCATAAAAGAAAAGTTTGACTAGCTATAAATACCTTACTGTAAATACATTATTGCAATTTGTCTTTAAAGACTGCAATCAGAGTACTTATTGCTGGTCATCTAATCCTTTCCTTGTCAATGTGGAATTGCTTCTCTTATACATATAACACCATTTTATTCAGGCTTGACACAAATGCATATGTGGTTGAGATTCCCAAATTCTATTGGGTATTATTTCCACAGTTTGTTTCAGCTCAAAAAGGCTGCCACTGTGAACGCTGAATATCACTGAGAATAATCTTGGTGTCAAGAAGCTTTCCCTGATGTTCAGACCTGTTTTTCTCATTTATGTCCTTTTATTTCAGTTCTCTCTGTTCTCCAAACCTTTCAGAATTCTTTACTTCAGAAGCCTTTCAAATACCCTGTCCCCCCTCTTGCCTCTGTCTATCATGTATTGTTCCTAGGGTGTCCATATTTAACTCCTTGTATTTGTTAGACTTCCCAGAGCTTACTTCTTATATTGCTTTGCCTCAGTCTCTTTTCAATTTGTAAATCCTTTTCAAGGTAAAAGGCACCTGCTGCTCAACACAATAAGCATTATCAGACAGGGACTGATAAGTTCTTGCTTCATGTAAGGGATACACTGATACTTTGAGCTTTGTCCGTCATGCTGTGGCCAGGTTATTAGGCTTCATGCATGATGGTTTTATGCAGAAGAGGGAACTGGGCTTTTTCCTTCTTCACCTTAATTGCCACTCTGACAGGTCAATCCCTCACTCCTGCAACTCAAATACTATTTGGAAACACATCAAACATTTTTACTATATATACTTCTTTTCATATTTCTCACTGCATGACCAAGGTCATCTTTAAAAACTTTTCAGACAGAAGGTCCCGATATTTTTATTTTCTGTAATTTTTGCCTAAGTCTTATTTTAATCCTGCACCGCTGCCTGATGGTTTGATTTATCAATCTATAATCTATACCTAGCCCAACATACAAAGACCAGGTCATCTTAGATTGATTTACAGATTTTTCTGCACTGTTTTGTTTCAATATGCACATACAGAAATAGAAATACTGGGCATGGCTCATCTTGTCCAAACCTCTGTTCTTGTAGGCACAGAGGTTTACAATCTCAAAACTAGTTGAAGTTTTCTAATTCTTACCACACTGGAATCCAGCTGCTCTTATGATTTCTTCTTATTCCCACCTTAAGTTCGTTTTTCCTATCCTTCATCATGGATACCAAGAATTAAATACTGTGCTGCAGGTGAGATCTCATGTCATAGGATGACTACTTCTCAGTTTGTGTTGGAGACATATTCCCTCGATTTTTTTTTTTTTCCCCCCATGTAGAATGATGGGTATGCTGGAGTTCATTGTTGCAAACAATGCTGTTAAATATGGGAAAAAAAATATTTAAGGCTATTTTCAATTCTGGCTCCAGTGTTGTATAAAGACATACCTATCTACCTATCTTTTTTCTTTTGAGGTATCAGTGATGGTACTCTACTCAAATGTGCATTCCACAAAGCATTTAAAATACGTGACATACATTTCTGTTCTTCTATAATAGAAAAGACATCTGAGGATTATATTTCACTTTGCATGACTCATTTTCTTGCGTAACTTTCAGAAGTGTTTAATAGAAGATGTTTGAAGTTCATGTCCTGGGAAAAAGGTGTTGTAGAAGCCTGAATTTCTGTGTTGGCAGAAAGTTGTAAGATAAAAACTGTCTTTGCAAAACTTGTATTAAGTTTTGGGTTTTTTAATTTAAGGTCTATTTCACCACATGTCACATCTTTAAGGGATGGATTTAGAATACTTTACATATGTTTTTCTCTTTAATGTAAACATTCTACTACTGGCAAATGGACTTATTCTTCTCTTTCCTGTCTATTCTCCACTCTGACTACACTTTTTTAAATACCTAAGGAATTTTTTCCTTTGGAAGCAGCTAAGGCCATCATGCATCTTCCTGATCAAAGCACATAAAAGCAAGTTAATGGTAAGTTCAGTTGCCTGATCTTCTCATGTGCTGGCAGGCATATAGTTATGGACAAGTTTCACCCAGACTCTAATATCAAGTACTTCCAGAGAACGATTTTGAAAATTCTGAAAAATGACACAAATTCCAAGGGCATAGGTACCACCAGCAGAGGTGGAGAGAGATTGCTTATGCTGTCTGTTGTAGGTGACCTTGTTAAAAGTGTGTAGGCTCCTTCTGTAGATGATTTGACCTCCAGAGAGTACTTCTGAAAATGCAAGTTCAGAGCCTGCTCCTTAATCACCACTGCTTAAGGAACCTCAGCTACTGAATTAGGGACTTCGGTTAGATTCCTTAGGTTATACAGCAGTGAGCATACTCTGGATATGGTTTCACTCTGAAAGGCTGTATCTATTGCAGAAATATATGGCATATTTTAAAACCATTCTGGAATGCATACTTAGCTGTGAAGCCATGACTGGCGTATCCACAGGAACGTGTAAGCCTTGACCTTAACTAAGGAGCCAGTCTTTCATCCCTATCTGCCAACTTCTCTTGACGAATTTAGCATGCTACTGTAGCAACTATTTGTGCAAGGAGATGTTATGATTCAGGACACTTGCACAGGAATGGAAGGAGAGCTGCAGTGTGTAGTCCAGAATATGTGGTAATAGACAGAGGAGTAGGTCAGTTGTGATCCTCTCCCTGGACTGCAAGTCACTCTGCATTACTTGCTTTCTGTGGTCCTCCTGCTACAAATGCTGCTATCTGTGTAATGTCATAATTGTTTGACCTTTCAATTCAGTGTTCATACATTTCATGTCTTCACTGGGTTTCTCTGTGCAGCAGTTTAACTATTAGCTAAAGAAGAGCATGTAGTAGTTTCTGTTCATGTAGTATCAAAGGAGAAACATGAAACCGTGCTAACAAATACCATGGTACCTCCTCTTGCTATTCCTTTGCTAGGAATGCTAGCTATAGTGCCTGACCTGGCAGCTGTTGTTTCTACACAGAGCTCCTCCTGCCAAAGTTAATTGACCGGTTTTCACACTTGTACTGCTGCTAATCCTAGTGACTCTGTGGACTTAAAAGGAATGATGACAGATTTGCACAAGGGTAATAGATCCAAGTTTGGACCATTTTCTAGAGTTTTGTACATCACACATCGTACCTCCAGGCCTTGAGTTTATGAAAGCAGTCTTGCTTTCCCTTGGTTTTCTCAATAGCAAATATACGCAATTAAAAGGGAAAAGCAGAGGTATGTTATAGTGTGGTGCGTTGACCCTGGCTGGATGCCAGGTGCCCACCAAAGCTGCTCTATCACTGCCCTCCTCAGCTGGACAGGGGAGACAAAATATAATGAAAGGCTTGTGGGTCAAGATAAGGACAGGTAGAGATCACTCAGCAATTACTGTCATGGGCAAAACAGACTCAACTTGGGGAAATTAGTTTAATTTATTACCAATCAAAATCAGAATAGCATAATGAGAAAATAAAAACTAAATCTTAAAACACCTTCCCCTCACCCCTCCCTTCTTCCTGGGCTCAGCTTCACTCCTGATGTCTCTACCTCCTCCCTGCTCTAGCGGCACAGGGGGACAGGGAATGGGGGTTGTGGTCAGTTCATCACCCATCTCTGCCACTCCTTCCTACTTGGAGGGAGGACGACTCACACTCTTGCCCTGCTCCAGCGTGGGGTCCCTCTCACGGGAGACAGTTCGCCACGAACTTCTCCAACATGGGTCCTTCCCATAGGCTATAGTTTTTCATTAACTGCTCTAGCGTGGGTCCCCTGCGGGGTCACAAGTCTTGCCAGAAAACCTGCTCCAGTGTGGGCTCCTCTCTCCACAGGTCCTGCCAGGAGCCTGCTCCAGTGTGGGCTTCCCACAGGGTCACAGCCTCCTTCAGGCATCCACCTGCTCTGGCGTGGGTCCTCCACAGGCTGCAGGTGGATATCTGCTCCAGCGTTGACCTCCATGGGCTGCAAGGGGACAGCCTGCCTCACCATGGGCTTCACCATGGGCTGCAGGGGAATCTCTGCTCTGGCACCTGGAGCACCTCCTCCCCCTCCTTCTTCACTGACCTTGGTGTCTGCAGGGTTGTTCCTCTCACATATTCTCACTCCTCTCTCTTCTGACTGCTGCTGGTGTTGTGCAGGGTTTTCTTTGTTTGGGGCCTTTTTTCCCCTTCTTAAATATGTTATCATGGAGGTGCAACCACTGTTGCTGATTAGCTCGGCCTTGGCCAGTGACAGGTCCATCCTGCAGCCGGCTGGCATTGGCTCTGTTGGGCATAGGGGAAACTTCTAGCAGCTTCTCACAGAAGGCACCCCTGTAGCCCCCCCACTACTAAAACCTTGCCTTGCAAACCCAATACATGTAGTCTTTTTAAGGTGTCTTAGTTTCTAAAAGTATACTCTTATAAAATGCCTTCAACTGTGACTTCAAAATCTTACACAAATACTTCTCTCTCCAATAATCTGGGTTGTGTTACGGGGTTTTTCCCCTCTCTCTTGCAGCGAGTGGCATTATAGCTACCAGAAACATTGCGGGGCAGGGGGAAGGCATGCCTTTATGTTTGCCCTCTTTAGTGCCTTTTGCCAGTTCTTCCTACCTCACAAAAACAAAATGCATTTTCTTTGAATTATGTAGTTTTGCCTCTCATAGTTAAGTTCTGAGAAGTTCAGAGATACAGAGCCACACTTCAAACTATGTGCCTTCTGTAAAATGTATATTGCCTTTCAGTCAGAAAAGCCTCTCTTACTTCAGTCTTACCAACAGCTAAGTATGAAGTGAGGTTAAATATATGTGGTACTCTTGAGAGAATTAGAGAAAATGTTTAAACATGAATTTAAAGTCCAGTGTTTAGGAATTTAACTCATTCTTAAAACAGGAATCAGGGCAGAGTTAAAAAATGTAGTGTTCGTTGCTTCATTCTTGCTTCTCAGAATGATAGGCTCCATTGTTTACTGTAGTACGTAACCAGGAATTTAGAAAGTGAAAGGGTGAAGGAAATATATCTGCCTATTCTAGGAAGCAGGCTGAAGCCTGTATGCTGCTTAGATCACCCTTTAAACTAGCATTTAGGAAACTAAATATTAAGTATGGATTTTTGCTTTTAAAATTGGAGTGGAATATTACACTTATTTTTAATATAATGCAAAGGATATTTATTAGAAGTGAGAGGGAGTTGTTTTGTAATAGAAATAATAACAGAATAGCCATCTTACCTCATTTTTAAGTTATGCAGCAAAATGCTACTGAATCTACGTATTGATAGAAACAATGTAGTATATCAAATGACCAGTAGTGAAAGTAATTTTGAAGAGAGGATTGACTAGATTTTTTTCTTCAAGATACACTTATCAGGATATTTCTTTTATTAAGCGTACTGTAAGAGTTTGGAAATTCTTTAAAAGAGACCCTCATAAGAGCACAACTGCAAACTCTCCCATGGCAGAGGAACGATAGGAAGTGTGGCAAGGATGATTTGACTAAACTATAAGCTCTTTATGGAGTCAAGCACAAGAGGACTATAGGTATAGGTAGGAAATTAAAAGGAGTTTAAATTACTAACGATGATGAAGAAAGTAACACAAATGTATAGGGACAAAATTAGAAAAGAAATGAGACTGATATAAGCACCAAACTTTAAGAAATCTTTCTGTAAGTGCACTTACAATACTTACAGAATACCAAGGAAAAAGGTGGATTATTGTTTTGTGAATGTTAGAGGAGGCCAAGAAGTTTGGGTTGCATGATAGCATTTTTGCATTATTTTTTGTTAGAAAGATCAATTGTGTTAACCTGACAGTCATCAACATAAATAACAAAAACCTGTAAGAACAGGTTAGAGTGTCTTGATGAACTAGAATCTTCAAAAGGCTCGTTCTGGCAAATGTGACACAAGGATGCTTGCACGGATGGAAGCATCAGAGCTATTACCACTTTTGAGGGGAAGATGAAGTCCCAGAGCACTAGAAGAGAGCCGATGGGGTCACAGTATTTTTAAAGAGAAGAAAGAACAAACTGAGTTTGAGAACTATTAGATTATCTTCTCTCTGAAGAAAGGGACAAAAGAATTATGCCAAAGTATACGAAGGAAAACAAGACCTGAGTAGTAACTGATGCAGCACATAAACAGGAGTCTCTACTCTGTGAATGCAGGATTGCTGTCTATCACAAGCTGAATGCCAGTAAACACTGCCATGTTATCAACTAAGATGGATACCATCCTGAGAGATATAACCAGAAATATAGTGTGACAGGCATGAAATGTGTCTGCTACCCTGCAAGAAAGATGAGGGCCAGTTCAAGCGAGTCTGGATGAGAATGAGAAGCATTGGCGCTCGCAAAATTCCACTTTTCAGCCACCCCCATCTCAGAACTCTCCATTTCACAACCATGAATTCAGCTTGACCAGCTCACTGGTCCGGTTGAAAGCACATTTCTCTTTTGTTGGCTTGTTGCCAGTTTGTCCAACTTCCCATGCTGGCTCAAGGGGAGTGTCGGGAACGGAGGGGCAGTGGGGGCTGCCCAGTCTGCTCCCCGTGTGGTTGTGGAAAGTAGATGCAGGCTGCATGGCACGTTTCATAAAAATGCTTTCATGCTTTGTTTACATCGATATTCACCTTCTGTTTATTTCTCTTTATTTTCAGTATAGTGTTTGATTAATTAGATTTAACTTATGAAATAAATTATATTAAAGTGACATAATCTCTGGGAAATTAGAGGTGACTTTTTTTGAAAGGCTTATACTAGCTGAAGTCCTGTTGAAAGTCAATTTGAATGTTTTGTCAAAAAAAAAATTCTTCTTTGGTCTAATCTCAATTTAATTTAACAGAAACATTCTGTTATATACTGCCTTTTTTTTTCCCCTCTCATTCTGAATGTAGCTGAGGGTAGGGTTGCCTAACTTCATGTCATGCAGTCTTTGAAAAATGTAACAGCATCAGAAGTCTTTATGGTCCAGCCCTGGCAGGGCTGGTGCACTGCTACACCCAAAAGCAGAATAAGGTTTCTAGTCAGATACCAGTGGTTAATCAACATTCAATAAAATAACCAGTATCGTGACCTGTGCTAACAGATCTTTTAATTTGAAATCTATTGCCTTCGTTTCTCCCTGTGTAAGAGAGGGTAGATAGCATGTATTATAGTTTTATAAATTTTCAAGTTCTTACTTATTCATCAGTACCAACTTTGAGAATAAGTAAAGCAGTGCACCTTAATTCAGGATTTGTGGACTTTGATCTTCTGAAGTCATGACCCCACACTGTCTGTAACCCTGTGCTCCAAGATCCCCTTTTATGAACTTTTTAAAAAATTCAAGCAGACACCATTTTTTTTCAAGAAGATATTTAAAATTCAGCTCTGTAGCAGCCAGATAGCCATCTTACACAGTAACTCCTAAGTTTGGTTCTAAGAATAATAACAGGGAAAATGCCACTGAAATACAGTTTATCAGTCTTTTAGGTTATATTTGATCTGCTAATGTCAATAGCAGGCTGCCCTCCCTCTGGAGTCAAGTTGCAAACACTCTCCTCAAGGGTAATGAAAGCTAAGCATGCAATTACAGCAGCCCAGATTTGTTCAGGCTTGCTGGTTGCCCACTGTCTCATAGCACCTAACATCACAAAAGCACCATGTTGAAATGAAAGGATTATTTATCTCTGAGTCTTATGCTGTGTGTATATTTAAATGCTGTAGAAGAGGTGGATTGTAACTGTAGGGACTAAGGTAAGCATCATGCCACTGATTAACAGTGGGAAGCCTTTATGGAACTACATGGTCTGTGTTTTATTATGCTTTTGCTTTGCTAAAATGATTCATGGTTGTATGGTCATAGCAAAAACCTCTGCAACTTCTGAATATTGTAAGGCACTGGTGAACTTGTAGTATCTGTCTTCCATTTGTAAATGGCCTAAAGAACTTTGGTCAGAAATGTGACTCTCTTGCTCTTTTCACAGCCAGGTTAAAGTACCTTTATTTCTATTTTTAGGTGAGAGAAGTGCTGAGACTGGCCCCTACTTTCTTGAGTGGTGTGAGGTCTCTGCACTTTTTGTGTTTCCAGGTACAGTGCAACAGGGTGCACTGGTAACTTGTAAAGCTTGAGAAACAGAGCACTGACTTGTCCCTTGCTGTGACTTTTATGAGTGTGGGCTCTGAAAAGAAGGAGATGTAGTATGCCATCTGACTAGGAGAAAGTTGAAATTCTCCAGGAAATCCTATGGATTCTTGTTTCTTTAGTTAGTGGCAGCAGATAAAGCACCAGGAAGAATTAGAGAAGTTTGGGAAGAAGGAGCTTTTCCCTTCTGTAGTATTAACTAGGAAATTATGAAATTGTTCTTTTTTTCTTTAAACTACTTCTAAGTCATCTAGGAATTTCTTCAGTAAACCAGTCTTAGAAAAAGAATTACATCACTTGGACTTAAACTGGATGTGTGGTAGATCTGCCCACTACCTTTACAGGTTTGACCTCTTTTGGATGGATGCTCGTATGCTGTGTGCCCTATGCGGTAGCAGAGCTGTTAAATTAAGCGTGGAATGTAGGCTACATGACCAATGTTATGAAGGTTTTAAAATCTGCCTTTCTTCCCTGTCTCATTGTTTCTTATTTCTAAACAGAAAGATAGTGGTTCTTCTAAAAGCATGTACCTAACTACAGAAATGATAGCAACTAAGGGAAAGATTGTGACTGAAAATGTGGCCTTTTAGATAGAAAGGGTGTGGACTGGATGTTCAAACTTCTTTTGAAATTTCTGAAAAATTGAAAATTTTCATTGGAAGGAAAACTAGATGTCGTTCAGTAGAGATCCTGGTTTCCATTGCAGATAGGTTCAACAGACCACTTCAAACAACCTAAATTTAGACAAATTGTTGCAAACTTTTATCTGAATGATATATAGGGAGCAATACAAGGACTTGCAAAAAGAAAACAAGAGGCAAGTTAGGTAACTGTATATCCTAGAGGTGATTGTGTAATATGTGGCAAAAGCAAATGAGGCATGAAATTCTCTGAGCTGTGATGACTTTTAAGAGAGTTGGAAATTGTCTAATGCAGCTAAGTGATTAGACACATCTGTGAGGATGCATGTGGGTCTAGACCCCTATCACCTTTGTGCACAGAGTTGCTGAGCTGGTTTGTTGGAGTATTGAAGTGGAATAAGGAGCAAGAAGCCAACTGCAGACATAGATCCCTGAAATGTAAAAGTTAAGGCATAATGGTTTTGACTTACTAATAACAAAATGGTAACCCAGCAGCATTCCTGGTGATAGACTTGTTTGGTTTAGTGGATAGCAACTCAGTACCTCCTGAAAGAAAGTCTGTGTAGAGGCTCACTGAGGGTTAGATGAGCTCAGTGGTGACAGAATTCAGGATAAGAGTTGCATTTTGAGAAACATCAGCTTATATGAGAGGTGAAGTGATAACGGACTCTAAAAAGCGAACTGCAACCAAGTCCCATCCCCCAAATTATGAACTTTTAAGGTAATTAAATTGAGCTTTTTTGCTCCTGTTCCTTAGTAGGAAAGCTTTAGTTTGTAATGAAACATTGTGTTAAACCAGAATCCTGAGCCAAGAGGGAATGAAGTGTAGTGCTTCATCCTGGGACACTCATAGGCTTGATGCCCAGTACCTAAGAATATGCATTGAGGAAAAAAACAGGGACCGGCATGGAAGTTGCACCATGCCCTGCACAAGATTGTGACTTCATTAGGCATGTGGTGATGTCGTGTTTTTAGTTAAGGGTGACAGCAGAAAAGCAAACAAATACCCTCTCTCACTGCACCTTTGTCTTAGGAGAGAGGAAAAGGCAAGGGAGGACCTGGTTTGAATAAATCAAGAAAAAGGATCCTAAGGATTTGAGAAAGATCTCCATTAGTGCAGATGGCAAGAGAATAGAGAGCTGAAAAAGACGCAGCTGTTTTTTCTGTCATACTTGGAAAACTTCAAAGCAAAACCAACTCCAAAGCAGCATTTCCTAGAAGCCGATAAGAACAGAGGAGGGGGCAGAGCTGCTTGCTCGGGCTATGGGTACCAGAGGGAGAGGGTTGAGCAAGCCAGGAGATTCTGAGAAAAAGAAACTGGGATAGATTGCAAAGCTCCAGCTGACTTTAATGCAGGCTGTCACTGATTGGAATAAAATCCAACTTACTGACCTTGATGGTGTTAAGCTATAACGTGCCACTCTGCTTTCCAGTCAAATTGTCTTAGTTGCTTTAAAGGTCCAGAGAATTAGCTCTTTTAAGAAACTAATGACAAATATTTCCATACTACCTATAGATAATAGCAAATTGCAGTTGTACTGCAGCCAGCATGTTTCTTCTAAATATAGTGAAGGATGTTCCTTAATTTATTTAATTACTTAGACTTGACAGGGAGCCAGTGCTAACAAACATGCTTTGGTACTAGTATAGTACTTCTGGAGTTCACTTGACTTAGGAATACAAATACTGCAAAAAAGTGTGTGGAACAGTGTAGCACAATTGCTGTAAAATTTAGGCTGTGTTGTACAGGTGTGCAAGCCCTTTCTCAACTGCAGGAATGCAAGAGTGGTGGCTAAAGGAGAAAGAGGACAGGGGTGTGTGTCTCACATTCTGCAAATCCAGGGGGGTCAGGGCTCTTCCAATTGTTATGATCAGGCAATTGTAGCACAGTTATTTAAGGAAAATGCATGATAATCTGTTGCACTTCTAATTACTGGACTTCTCTTCCCACTCCATCTGTTCTAGTATCTTCTATACAAAACCTGTAGGGATTCCTGTTGTTATTGCAGACTGTTAGAAATGCAGTACAACTGCAAGAAGAATGAGATTTTTCTTGATTAGTGTTTTGATGTATGTCTCTCTAAAATACTGAAATTCCAGTTTCTTATTGTTATGCCTCTATTCTCCCCCCCCGGTAAACATAATTATTTTTTCTCCATGATTTTGATGTACTAAATGTAGAGATTAAGGACATAAATATTGACACAGTTCTTTTGAATATTAATATTATTATAATAGAGGTTTTCAATATCAGCTTTTCAATGACTGTCTTCATATCAAGTATATGCATATTATTTATGCTCTATGGTCTACATTTTTATTTTTTGAAATGAACATCCTTCAATCAAAAGACATTTAAGATGGAAAACAATTAGATAGGCAGAGGAATATTAGCAATTCATGGAAGTTAAAGTAATTCCAAGTCAGACCCTAATATTTAAGTGAGGAAAGGTCTGATCTAATGAAGATTTGCTTACTTGTAAGTACAAGTAGGTTTGTTTTTATGTTTAGGATTCTTACGTGAAATACATGCAATATATAGCTATACTTCTTTTCTGATTGTAAATGAGCTATATATAATTATCAATATTAGGTAAGTAACTGATGGTTGACTTTTTGGATTGATAAAATGCCAGAGATTCCATTCATTTCAGCAGCACCAGATTTCAATTTATTTTTGATATTGACCTGGTTGGTGGAAACTACATGTATTTGAAATGTAGAAATACCTCATTTCATGGTATCTGATTTTATACAAAAAGATAATATGGAATTCCGTTAGCACGCCTTCATAGAACATCTATTTCTAGATGGATAATAATGGAAATACGAACTTCATGCTCAACCATACTGGAAATCATGTTTTAATTTGTAGGGTGAGAATTATTTTCATAATCTGACATGTTTTTTAGATAAGTCATTCTTGAGCATAAAGCGTTTAAACTGTGTAATATATAGATAATTTGTTAGTTGCAGTGAAGTTGCATCAAATGCTTCTGGGTTTGCTGAAACATCTACTGAAAAAATAAACTCAGAATGGAGTGCAAAATATTTGGCATGTCATTTTGTATCCGTATGCTGCTATGGAAGTCTAGACCTGGACCAATGCTTTCTTATCACTTGTCTTACAAGTGTTACACAGAGTGGTTCTTGCCTGATGCTGTTGAGTAGCTGTAAGCTCTATACCAGTTTTTGCTGCCTTTCCTTGTGGTTTCTGAAAAAACCCACATCTTTGAGGATTTACCCATTTTTAGTTGCCAAACATGGATGGACGTGTATGGTTTGTGCTGTCTAAAGTAGTTAAAAAGTCAATGGAAGGTCTGACTGCTCTTAAACTAATGTTTAAGAGGTATGAATTCAGTGCAGTCTTCAAGCTGGAAGAGATGTGTGTGTAACAATAGCTCTGGTGGTAATCATATCAACTCCCAAAGGACCTGCATCCTCATTCATTAGTCAGTTAGTTTGTATGGTGCCCCAGGGGTAGAGAAGTTCTTACCATTTTTCCTATTGTCAGCTGGGGTCTGTGCCATGTCTCATGTATGCTGGGCTTCTGCTTCAAGTTATATTTAAAAATAAGTTATGTTGCCTGGATAGTGAATTATCTCTTAGGATCATGTTAATTTGCCATTTGGGAAAATCTGTTGAAGGAATGGTCTTATCTCTCCTTGACTACTTTACTTTTGACAGACTGGAATCCCTGCGGATAGCGTTAAGTCTCATTTATCATAATGCTGTATTATAAGGAAGCAATGTTTATTCTACTGAGTGAATTTTGAGAAAAAAATTCTACTCAGATGCTGTATTTATTCACATTGCTTTTTATTTAAGAGGGGAGAATGTCTTAAGGTTCACCTTCCTGAGTATTATTAATGGAATACTTCTAGAATAGCTTTTTCCTTAAGCATTTTGATATCAACACCTGCTGTTCAGAAACTCAGAATTACTTTACTTGCACTTAACTTGTTTTTAGCAGTTTATCCTAGGCATAAACAGAAACACATGCCATTCCTTAATACTCACGTATAGCCATAACTAAACAAACAATATTAAAAAATTTCTGAATCCTGTAAACTGATCATACTGAGAAGAAAAAAAGACTAATAGTTACATTAAGTTTGGGGAAAGATCTCAGGGGCTAATGTCACATAAATACCTAAACTACAAAATTACTTGCAAGGGATTGACTTTGCCTTTCATTTATGGGAAAAAATTTGTAGTGAAAGCAGGTCTGGGGTATGATGCAATGGGGGCATCAGATATAAGGGAAGAAAGCTATTAATTTTTTATGGGGTGCATTTCTGTAGTTAAGTGGGCAGATTATAAACATAATTTCATTGTGCTAATCTTCCCATAAAGCTGCATATAAGCAAGTGTAGGAAAGTCTTGGGCAAGTTTGTTGGAGGGGAGGGTGGTGTTGGTGGTTTTTTGTGTTTGTGTTTTGGGGTTTTTTTGTTTCTTTCCAAGGCATAGTCAATAGAGCTGAAGAGAGTTTTATTCAATATGAAAGCCTAGGTACTACCCCGGCTCTAAACTGTTTATGAAATGGTGTTTGAGCTACATGCTGAAGTAAATATTTCTGACAATGTTCAAAAATTCCACTGAATAAACTGTACTGAAAGCTGTAGGGTCCCAGAAAACGCTTGTAGATGAACAGATGCAGAATTATCTCAGAATCTTTCCAGGGAGCTGTTTCAACCATGTCTTGCCTGATCTTCCATCTTCTGGAGCTGTGAAGGAAAATGCTGAAAATGGAGATGACAGCGTGAGGTATAAAGGCAGGGTGGCTGTGTGTAGTTTAGTTGCAGTCCATGACAAATTCAGCCAATGTGGACAAAACAAAAGGGAGAACTTGTCATCCACCATTGAAGGGTTACTGTTGGCTGAAGCAGTGTCTGAAAAACGCTGTGCTAAGAAGGTCAAGAGAGGAGAAAGCTCAGATCTCACCCATCCTATCAGTGATATTGCTACTGTTCCCTGGCCAGATGAGACTACTCAACATTGGTGTAGAAAGAAAAGGTTCCTCATAGCTGAAAATCGTCAGAAAATTCAGGGTTCACAAAGCCAGCACAGCCTGTCCCTAAACTGAAAATTCTTTGGTATAACTTGCATAAGCAGTGGTGGGTGTTAATAACTCAAATGAGGACCCTTTGAAGTTTTCTCAAATACTGCCCATGGCACAAGTTAAAACCAAGGCAACCATGTGCAGTCTGAGGTAGATGTAGATTGTCCAGTGCACAGAAATTTGTCAGCTGGATACTTTTATTCAGTCCTGATGGTACTTCGGTTACTCTTCCACTGCTATTGTTTTGAGTGTGGACTGTCCTTGGATCTGAGGATTAAAACATTGTAGATAATAGAGAAAGGGGAGAGACCTGAGTATAGCTTTAGATTTCTGTATAGTTGCCTTTAATGAAGACTTTGGAAAAGCATGCTTTCAAGTCTGGAAAGTAAATAATTTCTTTAAGCATGCTAAAATTGTTAACAAAATGTGTCTTAGATGAGTAAGTTTTGTGATGGAATTGAGTTATTTCATGTAATGGTCTAATATTGACCCAAATCAGAGGAATTAATGTGCAGGCGTTACACCATTTTTATGTGTGTTTGTCAGTGATAAAGAAAAGCACTTAGGGAGAAAATCATAGAAGTAATATTTTCACAACTAATTTTCAGGAAGGTACAAAGGGAGAAATAGTGTGCTTAGATTTGACTGAACTTGACACCACTCTTGAAAAAGATGAGCTGTGACTGTTCACCATGGCCAAAGTGAACTGTGATTGCCTCTGCCAAAACTGTGATCTTGCCAGTCTTGGCTTCTGTAGTTTTTGTGTGAAGCTGCAGAAGAGCTGGTGGGGGTGAGGGGGGTAAGTGTTGTTGGCAGAGACTCCTCGAGTCCCCATGTTGTCTGCGCCCTTCCTGGCTCCTGAGTAAAGCATGTCTCACTGGCCCCTGGGACTCCTCTTCCCATGGGAGTGACCAATACAAGACTTTCTAATTGCTCCCCCAAAATATCACTTCCACTGCTTAATCTGTTAATTATGTGCCTTTTTTTGTTAGAGTCAGATCAAATTTCAGTAAAGATGACAACCTTTCATAACTTTTGCAAAAACATCAGTGGCCCAGTGCATTGCAGTGTGCGTGAAGCCATATGTACGTGGCTAAAGGGGAAGAGCGCCTGTTACACAGGGACTTGTTTTTCAAATAAATATGTATAGGAGGAAGAAAAACTTTTAATAAAATGAGACATTTTGGATCATCTGCTCAGATGAATACCTGTTTTCCTCCTCTTAGACAAGAGTAAAAGGGACCAGTGAAGGTCAGTGCATTTTGGCAAAGTCTGTCTGCTGCTTGCATCTCCAGTACATAGGTAACTCCTGTTGTAGGAGCCAAAATTGAAGTTATAAAGGTAAAATACTGTTTAAAAATTATGAAGGTGAAATCAGCAAATGAATTGGCATAAATATAACATATTTCTTGTAAAAGATTTACAAGTAGTTTAAAACAAGCTGTGTTTGACATGGTAAGTTGTCTTTATCATTAAAATGCTAATGAAATGGTAAATATATGAAGACAATGAAGCTTGTCAGCTACATATTTCTTTTGCCGGTATTCCTGCTTAGCTCAGGTCTGCATGCAGATTTGGTGGAGTGATGGTGAGAATGTATTTGACTTTTGGGAGCAATGCCAGTGTAAAACTGTGCCCTGTTCTGTTTGATTTGATGCTTCTACCTGTAGTTTAGGTCATCTTTATCTGATCATTCTTCCAGAGGCTTTCAAAGGTGGGTCTGAAAATCAAACTTCAGTCAAACAGGGTCACTGGTATTTGGTTGAATAGTTGAAGTAGTAAACTGGCAAACAGAAGTGAACAAATCTCTCATTATTAGTATAATATAATAATATAATGCCTCAATCAGTCTGGTAGGTGTGTATGTTTTCATTCTGTACGGACTCTGAATATATCCTAGTCTACTGTAACATATTACTCTGGCAGCCGAAACACTATGGACTGCAAAACTGCAGGCAGATTTCAAATGTCTTTGTCACATGAAATGATCTGTACTCGGCCAAGGAGTATAAAGATGATTGCATTGTTTGCAGGAGGATGCTAATTGTTTTTTAATTTTTAAAACTTTTATGCCAAATACTTTCTATACCTTGATTAAAGACAGCATCAGAAACCTAGCTTAACTCTGATTTTAAATGTCAGTGACAATGTAACTCTGTTATATTTTTTCTGTAAAATTTAATTAAAATATGTAACCATAGTTTCATTGAAGTATGTATATGTAAAGAGAGGACAGGTCTTTTTTTAACTTCATGGATCTTTAATTACTTATGAACTCAATGAGAAACTTGTAGAAGTTTGATGGCACTTTATGGACTTTAGATAATTGAATACAACATAGATGCTGTTTGAATACAACTCTGAAATCCAAATTATGTAAATCTACTGTTTCAGAACCAGCTAGTAGAAATAATAATAATTTCTGCAGTTGAAGATACTTCCTTTAGATAAATCCTCCGACACACTGCTTGCCTATTGATGCATTTTTTTTTTTCATTACGGATATGAAGAAGAAACTATAGGCATGTTAGCCTTTAGCTTTTTGATGTTTGTGACTCCACTTGAATAAGCTTTGACTTACAGTTAATTAAGCAGAACTGTCAATGAGTTTCATGGGCTTACGCAGAAACAAACCTTACATTTATAAAAGTACTGAGGTAGGAGAAGGGAGAAAATACTCTGGGAAAGTGTCTCAAGCATATTTTTCCTTTCAAGTTGTGCAGCTCAGTTGGGATGGTGTTCAACAATTTGTTCTCCATAGTTGTAAATGACCCATCTTCCTGCAATCATCATCCTTCTCCTGTAGAAGAAACAGAGACTAGATTATAGCCTGCTATTCATCTCCTAGACCATAATATAATGTTTACTGTGCTGCAGCTGTGATCAAAATGACTGTCTCTCCAGCATCTACACAATTTGAGCTCAGGGCTAGTTATAAGTGTTTGGTCATCCAAAAAATCTATGCAGCCCCATCTGGCTTCTGAACTCAGCTTTCCTCTTGGATACTGTAAAATGGGTTTGAAATTGTGCAGGCAGGGTGATGAGATGAAAAGGAGGTAAATTTCTACTCTGCCTTCAATTTTGTGTGTCCTTAACAGGCAGAAGGGGAGATGCCTTAATGGAAGACTGGTACTCAGGCAGCCCATATGGATTACCTGGCATCTTGCAAGTAGATGCAAATGATTTGATTTCATGGGAGAAGAGGGGAAAAATTGCTTGTTTACCTTTTTACTTTTTTTTTTCCTCCCCTCCTTCCTAACTGGATTTAAAAAGCTCAGACAACTTCTATGAGCAAAATCTTAGGTATTGTGTCAGCTCAGCTTGAGACTAGAGAAACTCCTAAGAGGACTGTTATGCTCCCGGCTGATGTGCTGGCCACCAGTGAGTGGGAGAAGGAGGTAATTATGGAGAAACTGTGGCAGAGAAAGGAGAGGCAGATAGTGACTCACTCTCCTTTAGAGGTGTGGGACACTTGTTTTCCAGTGCCTGCTCCAGTAGATGTTGAATTATTTATTCAACCCAGGAAGGAGAAACTGAGATTTGGTGTGGGTTTTTTTTTTTCATTTTTTATTTCAATGAGGGAAATTTTATTTGAAATCTATTTTGTATGATTTCCGGAAAAAAATACTCCCACAAGCATAGCTGGAAGCTGTGTACTAGGCACGCTATTGTGTGAATAGGGCAGATAGCTATTTAAAAATGAATATTTGGACATCTGTGCTTTCCCATTTCTTCGGGGTCTTGCTGGGGAATGATCCTCAAGTGTATAGAGAAAGAATTTCAGCATGTAGATTTCTGGAAAGCTCTTGCTTGGAGAGAAAGATCTGGGTTCCAATTAAGAAAATGCTAGTTTGCATTGCGTGTAATGAGTTGTGTTTGTTTATGTGCGTGCTAGCCAATTATTTAATTGTTGGCTATTCTCTAATATTTGCCTTACACTGTAACACATTTTTAAATGTTAGGTGAAATGATATTTGTGCAGCACCTGATAGTTACAGGTGCTGTCAGAAGAGGGAAAAATAAACATGCAGCTCACTATTTGGAAACAAACCTCTGGATTTCAGCTTGCACATATTATCTGCACTAGCTGATCTAATAGGCAATCATGAATTGCAAAAGCATCTGACTTTCATGGGCACCCATCCTGGCCTTTTTGGCACAGAAGAATTTTTCAGCTTTAGAAAGGATTTATTCTACCTGCCAGTGTGATTTATATACCATATGTCTCCTCTTCAGCATCGGAGTATCCATGGCCATAGGGAAGTGCTCTGCCTCATCTGTAGTGCGTGGAAATGGGTTTCTTTTAATAATATTAACTCCTACAGAGCCACTTTATAAACCTCCCTGTATTATTTTTTCTTGGCAGTTTTGTCAGCAAGAGATAGCTATACTGTGTGTGATGTGGAAAGAATACTATGAATTCCTGGTTTTGTTTGCTCTTGGCAGGCACTACTACACTTCCCACCCTTGTGCGCACACCTACCTTGATGATGCAGCCTTCCCTGGATATCAAACCCTTTATGTCCTTCCCTGTGGACAGCAGCTCTGCTGTTGGATTCTTCCCAAATTTTAACACAGTAAGTAAAGGTGTTTCCACACATTTAGTTTCAGTGTATGGTTTCCAAGCCAGTTCTAGTATCCAGTATTGAAGCTGCCTTAAAACAGTGCATCAGTGACACAATTTTAGAGAACCCTTTTTGTCTGTGCTGTGGTGGTTGCTGTTCCCTTGTGTGAAAGACTGAGGGGTACCCAGCCTTCTCACTGTGAATGGGGTCGATTCTTTTTTTTTAATTTTGTCTGTTGGGGTGGTGTTTGCACGCTGGAAAAACCATAGAAAATTGATAAGCAATAAAATAATTTCGAGCATTTGCCTGGGCATGTACATTTCCGTGTGCTGTAAAAAAGGAAAACGCAAAAGCTAATGGAAAAACAGGCATGACAGGTAAGGCCTCGATCCTCCACTGACTTGAATCAAGCTAAGTCTATTACAGCCAGTGAAGCAACTGGAGGATCTTGTTAATCCTGTATAATAACAATAAAGTCTAAAATTGCGCAGCCAGCCAATGTGAAAAATGTGAACCTGCTACTTTTAGTTTATGGTTAAGCGTCTGGGTTTTTGCAAAAAAATATTATTGCCAAAATAATGCTCAATGCTTCGGTAGTTCTCTGTGTTTATCAGAGCAGCAATAACAAAAAGGTTCTCTTCTGTAGTTCTCACTTCTTTAACAGCTCATAAAATGGTTCTGAATGTTATCAGAATGCTTTTTTGCTGTTGCACTTTATCATTTGTTTAATTAATTATTATCTTAAATGCATTGAGTACACCAAAACCAGTATTTTGCATGTTGCCGCTCAGGTTTCCACGTGTGGAGGTAATTCAGCATGGAACAAGTTGGCAAATAGTAAGCTAATAGCAACAGGAAGGAAACTGCTCTGGGTCATTTCTGCCAAGTCAACGAGTATGATCTGTTCATATGTGACCGTTGCCTGAACTCTACAGCATCACACTTGTCACTGTAATTGCGGGGGGGATGGAAAGGGAAGCAGTGTCACCACTGCCAGACAGTGATCGGCTGAACAACTGCCAAGTGTTTCCTTTCACGAACTCACCTTCTGTCTGAAGTTAAAATAGCAAGAGGATTTTTTTTTTCTTCATGGCTTTCAAATACATCTTGCTGACACGCCTTGTGCTGCAGCATGGGTGCTGTAGGATGGTTATGAGGTAATGTATCAGCCAACTTCTTTCAAATGTCAGCAGCCCAAAGCATATTATAAAAGGTAGCAAATATTACTAATTCATTGCAAAACATATATGTGAAAATTTTGCGTTTGTGAGGGAGATGTGGGGATGTGCATGTGTATAGATTGGGGGGGGTACGTGCGTGTGCACGTACAAAGAGATAAAAGATTAAAAAAAGTCCAGGTATGTTTACAGTGCAGGACCAAAACTCAATACAATTGTAAGAAAGCAGTGTGTCGTTCTAATCTAGGCATGATGCAATTCATATTCATTTTCATACTCTGTCATTTTTGAGACCTTTGACAATTTTATTTGTTATTGATTTGTCTGCTTTCCACTTGCACTGGTTTTATAGGTGAGCTTTTTCACAGAACTGTATGTAAAGACTTGGAGAACCTTTTCTTTAGGGATGCTGTAGTTCTAGAGTCAACCAACATTATTTGCTTACTGTGATGGTATTATTGAATTTCTGAGTTGCAGTAGCCTCTAGAGACAGATTAATTTGGATATTTAGACTGGTTTTGCCTATGTACACTAGCTTACATTTATCTGGGTTACATTCCATTTGCCTAATTCCCAGAGTGTTTATCCTTCACACCTGTCATTCGTCTCCAAACTTCTATGGATTTTATTAAAAAAGAGAGGCCTGGGGTAATCGGCAAATATTGTCGACTCAGTGTCTACTTCCTCCCTTGGAATTCTTGGTCATTATATAAAATTGTGCTGCTATGCACCACAGACACTGCATGTTTAAACTCTCTTTTTTGAGGAACAGTGGTTCAGTACTACTCTATTTCTAATTCACAGACTTTGCCATTTATCTTGCAGGTATTGATTTTCCCTAACAGTCTTTTACAGTGGACTTTAAAGCTCATTGGGAAACTAAATCATTCATGGTTATCTACTGACAGGCACAGCGAATGCCAGCTGTCATGCACTTCCCTTCTTTCTAATTTAGCACAACCTTTGCAAATACAGATTTCTACATTTGTGTATATACAATTTTTTTTTCACTGTAAAGTGATGGGGGGAGTATGGGAGCATGTAGAAGTTTGTAAAAAGCCTTTTTCCAGAAGATCGAGTGAGTAGAAGCTAAATCCAGTTGACCCAAAATGTATGTGTCATCCAAAGTGCCGTAATTTTTCATCTTACAGGAAGAGAATGTTAGAAGAGCTTTTTGTTCCTTCCCAAAAAAAAAAAAAAAAATCAATCAGAAAATCTATGCACTTCACTCACAAGAGGACTTGTCAAGGACTGTAGACAGTGAAACCTTTAGTGTGCAGCAGCACTCAATCTCTTTGCCTTCAGTAGGACTGAGGGGACCCTGCAGTATGTGCCAGGGCCACTCTTCATGCTTGCGTGTGTTCACTGAAGGTGGCAAAAAGAAATGTGGTCTCAAGAGAAAACTTCTTTGGGTCCACCTCTTCATTTTCAATGACAGTCAGATACAGAAACATTTTTCTAAACCTCACCAGGAGGTAGTTTCTAACTTAATTTCAGTGGCTTGAAAAAAGAAAAGTTTCTGCTCGGGAGCTTGATACAGTAACTACCAGGGCAGGAAAAACAAGGTAAAATGTATTAACTACAAACATGTTTAAAGGAACACCCCCTACAGTGTTTCCAAAAGGACTTATCATATTTATGGAAATACATTTAAAATCTGGGGTAAAGCCTTTCTTATGTAGTTAACTTTGACAATTTGAAATTCTGAAAACATCTGTGATGCTCCAGACGAAACACCAGTGTTCCCATCTCATTTATGAAACTGTTCTGATCACTTGCTTCTCTCCATATGGGGTACTTTCAAATGAAGCACTGAGCAGACCCTGATTTTTTTTTTTAAAAGAAATGCCTACCCCAAGTATATCTTATTTTCTTGATGGAATTGTCTGATTTAGTTTAAAATGCCTCCGTTCTGTTTCTCCTAAAAACATTAATAGTTCTAAAAATGCTGTGGACATGTGTGTAGTACTTATCAATTCATGCCCCAATTAAATTTGTCTTTGTTCCTTAAGACTTGCTTATTATATAGGAAAAATTAATCAGGGAATGATTGCACTAACTCCTTGGATACATGCCTTTATTCCTCAGTAAGGGTGCCTTTTTGTTTCAACAGATCAGCCAGAAAGGGATCTTCTAAGGGCAGAATGAAGAATTCCAGGCAGAGAGGTATTGCAGAATAGGTGCTTTCTTCTTTCCTGGCCTTTTCACAGCAGCAGCAAATAGTTTTGTCAGAACAGGACGGGCAAGATCAGGCTGTCACAGCCTGAACCTGAGTTGCTGCACAGCAGGACAAACCCTCTCTCAGAAGTGCTGCAGCAGCGGATCCAAAGGTATCATCATGTTTGTCCTGGCATCAAGTTCTAAAAGCTCTTGCTCAGTTACTCATACCCTTCTGTCTGAAATGCATAGCTTGAATCAAATTCTCGGCTGGTATTACTGAAAATGTTCTTGTTTATAGCAGAATGGGAGACAACATTATAGGAACTTCCCAAATTGGTACCTCCAATTTGGAATGGATGTGTACAAAAAGGTATTGTTTAAGCAGAGCTCTTTTTTAGCACACTAAAATGACTTTAATGATTCCTTAATGTGTAACATCTTGCATATTGATTACATTTAAAGATCTGTAAGAGTTCAAAGTCAAGTGCATAAAGTCAGTGGAAATCAAAGTTAAGATTACTGTGGTCCCCATTGTGCGTTTATTATAATGTAATCTTGAATTTTACATTCACTGACTTCCACCACACAGCTTCACCTTCTGTGCCATTCCTTCTCTACACCACCCTTATTCTTTGTCTCATGTCATCCATCTTGTGGACTGAATGAAGAAAGGATGCTTTGTGATCACATCAGGGAAGGTTATCGTGATGCATGTGCTAAAGTGGCTGAAAGTCAGGATTTATCTTACAAGGCAAACTTAATGATCACCGTCTGCATCTCCCTATAAAGGATGTATGCTCCCCAGAAAAAAAATCTCAAAACTCCAGTGCATTCTACCTTGTCCTGAAATGAAAACAGTAGCAGTACTATATGATACAAATTTAGTCGAAGTGGTACAGCCAGGGACCCGTCAGTCTGCACAGAAGCAGTATCAGCAACTTCTCGGATTCTGTCATCATTGAAAATAATCAGCAATTCATATGCTTCCTTCTGAGTTTGTTATGGCCTCAGGGGTAATCAAAGATTATAGCATCTCTTGTAGCTTTCACATTAGTGAAATATTTTCCATCTAACTAGCCCATGATTGGTTTCTAAATGCTGGTTCGTACCTTCATATTTTAGAGGACACACGGGTTAATGTGGCCTAGTTACTGCTTCAGTGTCTATTTCTCTTCAAGTAGATTTATGCTGATTCTTTATATTAGAGTTCCTTGCAAAGTGGACCAGAAGTATTTTACATCTGCCAGTGAAGGTGGGGCAGCTGGAATGGGCTACAGGAATGGAAAGAGGAGCTGACTAGTAACTTAGTCAGAAATCTCTGTCTCTTCTCCAGCATTAGCCTTGCTGGACTAAGTATCCTTGGCCTACCCCCAATACAACTACTGGGAGGAACTAATTTGCTCTTTCCTTTTCTGCATTTTCAATTATGTCCCTCATTTTTATTTGCTACCGCTCTAGTTCTCATTTGAAGGGCCCAGTAATCAGCCAAGGCAGAAGTGGAGGTCTGCAGATAAGAGCGCAGGGCACTCGTATTGCCGGCTCCCCTCGCCCCTCTGTGCCAAATGCCTTTTCTGCGTTTGGCACGGCCCCACAGCTCGGGAGCTTGCTGTTTCCTTAGCAGGGTCTGAATTCAGCCACTTAACACCCTGCTGCAGTGCCAAAGTACGCTCTAGAGCTCAGGATTGTATACAGGAGGAGCAAATTACAGATGCAGCCAACTGGATGTTGCCAACCCGTTACCTACGGTCCTCTTCACTGAAGTAGCCTGTCCATGTGCTCTGATTTCCCCTTTTTATGAAGTGCTTTTGTGAAGGAGGGGAGTGACCTGCTCGGCTCCTCTCCCTCTGAAACACTCTGCTCTGGAAAGCAGGTGAAGTTTTGTAAGGGCTATACTTTCCACTCATTAACTAACAGCACAGAAAGGAAATTTAAGCAATTAACTTAGAAGGAGAGGTGTTTTGTGGGGTAGCTGAGTATTTTGTTTGGGTTTTTTTTTTTTGTTTTGTTTTTTTAATCAAGAAATAGCAAGATTTTTTTCTTACAGACATTTTATACCATTTTTTATAGCCATGCAGGCACAAAAGGCACTTCAGGTTTGCCTTCTATTCCTGTGTCAAGCACTTAAAAACATTCCTAGTTCACTTTTAGTTGTTATGGATATAATAGTTCACATTTTCCAAGTTATAGCCAGAATCACTCAAACTACAACATGAGGAATCAGCCTGTTACCTTTTATAAAGGGAATAAAAGAGAATAATAGGTGTTTTCCCAGATCTTTACAGGTAAGGAAAGTACAGGTTAAGGAACCACATAATAAAGCCCAAATTCTGGCAGCACAGACATCTGCTCTCTGGTTAGTCTTTGCTTTCTCCTCTGACTCTCTTATCCTCTCACAGTACCTGGCTGCAGAGTCCCTTTACCCTCCATGTCTTCCTCTCTTCAGTTTCCTGTAGTCCCTTTTATTTGTGTCCTTAGGCTTTTTGTACCAAGCCAGGAATTCCTCCTTGTCTTTCTATGGCTTTGATGCACATCAGCAGAGACCTCTTTCAACTGTGGTAGCAGTTTTTGGAAAAATTCTTCTCAGCCTTTGGAGGCCCTGAAAAATACTTATTTAAGGTGGTACACAAAATACTTGAGCCATTCCTGCTGACACTTTAAAGAAAGATTGAGCTTGAAGCAAATAACTGGTAAGATATACAGTATTAAATATGGAAAAATAAAAAATTGCTGCCAAAAGCAGGGAGTTGTCAGTCAGTCTTTGACAGCTTTTACAGTTTGTGGTATTTTAACATGAAGATGCAGGTTCCCTAGTTCCTGTCAGGAATCTCTTCAAAGAGCAATTCTGTTAAATAGGTGAGTCTAAATAAGTGCTTTCTGCCTTTTTTCTAGTCTTTAATACATATTATTCTCATGAAAAAATGTTTCTTAAAATAATACAGGCTGGCTTTAAGGGAGAATCTCTTCAAACATTAATTATTGTTTAAAGTTTCCTGTTACTTTTGTATTTTCTCTAACAGGAATGGGATGGATAAGCATCCTCCTCTCAGTTCCCAGATCAGCAGCCAGATAGGAAACCCTGTCTCTAAGGAGAAAGTGCAGACATGCACTGCTGAGAAACAGAAATCACCAGGTGCAGTAGCATTTTCCTATCACTTTACAGGAGCTTGGTGTCCATGGTGTGGTTTTTGAGAAATGGCTCCTAAATTGCCACACTGCTTCCATTGTTGTGCATACAAATACTTACATCATCAGCCTAATTCTGTAAAGAAATACAGTTGCTGCATACAAACCCTGCCATTTGCCGAGTCCTCCAGAAAATCTGCTCCTTGACTACGCATTTCATCTCTGTCTTTACAGAAAGCTTGGAGCTAGTCTCTGACACTTCAGCAGTGTTTATTTCTTTTACTGGTCAGCACAGGGAGAAGCTAGGAAGCCTTTATCTTTGTTGAATTGCTTTCTAGTCAAGTTAGTAATATGTTCATGGTACAAGGAAGCTGGTTAAGGGTTGTTAGCTGTAAATATTTTAGGCGTTAGACCACTGAAGGAAGTGTTGCAAATAGACTGTGAGGAAAACATCTCCCCTCAAAGCAAGCAGTTGCAAAACTGTAGTTTAAGACAAACAGGGTGCATGTGTTACACCACTGTGCTTATAAAGGTTTCGCTAGTTTCTAATTTTAAGTCTTGTCCTAAGCAAAATTCTAGAGCACTTTTAGAGAAATCTAAATTCTCCCTGTGACTGATGAATACAAGAGTGGCTGCTTTTACAGCATGCTGGCTATATGTGGCTGGCTTCCCTGCTCTCCCCTAGACCTTCATCACATTGTTCCATAGGAAACTAAGAATTACTGCAAAATTATTAATTAATAAATTATAAGAGTGTAGCTAAAAATTAATTATTCTACGCTTTCTTTCTAAATGTGGATATAGCTAGTGGTCTTTTAATCTAGATACAGTCAATTCTATGACAATTTAAAAGTACTGTATGGCAATTTAAAGTCGTAGTGTGAAACCTGTCTTTCTTTAGCATACCTGAAAACCAATGATATATAGGTTTGAAGCACTGACCAGCTCATTTCAAGTACCAGAGCAAGGCTGATTTGAAGATCTGTGCCTTTCAAACTGGTCTTCTCTGTATTTAATCTTTCTGGTCTCACAGCAGAGACACCATGAACTTCAGCTGCTTCCCCAAGTTAACACTAGGGAAAGAGGATCAGATTTCTTGCTCGTGTATTTGTTAGAAGAGACAGGTTTCTACCTTGCTTTGTATCTCATTTACTTAGATTTAAAGATGAAAAAAAACATGAAACAAGGAAAAAAAAAAACAAAACAGAAAACCAAAC
The DNA here is from genome assembly GCA_031468815.1 of Morus bassanus. Taxonomy (NCBI): domain Eukaryota; kingdom Metazoa; phylum Chordata; class Aves; order Suliformes; family Sulidae; genus Morus; species Morus bassanus. Next base: position 27,095,616 of record CM062574.1, on the reverse strand, counting down.
AAACAAACAAAAAAAAACCCAACCCAACAGACTTTGATACTACCTTAAGTTTCAGAACAGGTCTAATTAGAAATAGAATATTCATTTAAAGACTTGTATCTAAGTACAGCACTTTTTAATCAAAAGCATTTTAAAGGCTGTTTGTGTAGTGTGTGGTACTGATCAAAAAAAAAAAAAAAAAAAAAACAAAACCCAAACCCAAACCAGAAACATTATTATTGATTTTTAAATGAAGAAACCCTATTATTCCTTACTTGCTGTGAAGACTAGATGACAGCTGTCAGCTAGTATACTTATGCAATTCTCAGTTCTGATGTGCTTCTCATTTATATTCAGCCATTTTATACATTTATATTCAAATGTATATATATACATATAATTTACCATCTTTTTAGATTTTTTTTTTCTTTTGGTATGTGAAAGGTAATGATATTAATTCATTTCAGAAGACAGAATTCTCCTGTTCACAAAATTAATCAAGGCCATGAATTTGTCCCAAACCTCTCTGCACAGTTCAGAACTGTAGAGGAAATTCAGATCTACCTAATGGAATACCATTCATCTTTGTGTTGTTGGTGTTCTGGAGCAGGCTGGGCGCAAGAAAACTGTCACCAAAACTTAGAGCAGACCCTTAGGAAGAAAAAGGTCGTATCTAAGGACCATCTCAAAGAAGAAAGCAAAAATCAGGAATCTTGTTTACCCCACATGTTATCTAAGCTGCTTTTCTGACTACAAACTCCTAGGCTTGAGCCTTTTGGCAGGATTCTACTGAAAGGTAATTTTTCATATTATTTTACCTATTCATATTATTTTACTGTCAGATGGTAATAGGTAGTGTAATAAGAATAGCTTTTCTCTCAGAGCATGTTACTGGTTTGATTTTCAGAAAGTTTCAAACTGTAGTATGTTTTTATTTTTTGCTGGATCTGGAGGCAAGATGTTTTTGGTAGTGGTTTTTTGTTTAGCTGAACACAGCTGAGTGTTCTGAGTAGCAGCAGCCTTAATAATAAATAGCAGTTATATAGCATCTTCCATCAGATGATTTTGAAGAGTTGTAAACATGTTATTTAGACCTTTCAGCCTTTTTGTGAGGTTGCAAATATTTTCATCCCCATTTTACAAATGAATAATATAAGACTCAGGTGAAGTGACTCATGTACAGTTAAACCTGTAAGCCAGCAGAGCCACAAAGGGAAGGGAAATTGTCATATTCCTTGACTATTAGTTTAACCATTGGGTTTGTACTTTGTTCTTTTTCTCAGGTTTGGTCTATCATCGTCCTGAAAGTTCATCTTACAGATACAAAGCCTTGTACTATGGTAGAGGAATAATCTGGATGAATTAAAAAAGAAGCTGCTGATTACTTAAAGCTGGTTCAGTTTAGAATATAAAAAAAGCATTAAATTTCAGTTACTTGCTTTTTTCCTCATTCTCCATTTGCTTGGGGTGGGGGTGGGGGGAATTCTCTTTTATCCCAAAACATTTTGAGCAGCTTTCTGTTTCTTTATTTCACTTACAAAAAAATCTCCACTCTTGTCTGGAGCAGAAAATTTAACATTTTTCTACTGTAAGGGTTAAATCTATTGTTGGTGTTAACATTAAAAACACAATCCCTTTATGTATTTATATCTTCAGTTGAGAATAAACCTTATAAGAAAATGAGACCAGATTCAGAATTTTTTTTTTGCTGTGGTACCTCACCAATTCTTTATTTCTTTGAGTTCATTCTTTCTACAGGAATCAAATATTAAATTTTAATATCTTTTACATGACAATTTCTAAAACAGAAGTGGTATTTAATTTTTAGAATACTTTTTCTAAGGCTCTCCTAATTACAGTATTCTAAACCAGAGATTATTTTTAACATGCAATAAATATATCCATGGATGAAGGGAAGGAAGGGCAGAGAAAATATTCCCAGCACTGAAAAAATAATAGTAAAATAGAATTAAAAGGTTTTTTCTCAGTTCTCCCGTGATCTCTGTGCTTGATCATATCACTTTATATGGGGAGAAGAGAGGGGTAGGGAGAGACTAGTTATTTACCTGATTTTTTTTTTTTTAATATCAGTTTCTTGATTTAAGCCAGAGAGTTGCAAAGACAGAAGACAGAAGGGCAAAAGATTAGAAAATCCCTGATTTTGTTTCAGTTGAACAGCATAGGATGTTTTTCCTTTCATTTCTGTTGGTTTAAACCACTATTTTGGACTGGTTTAGGAGAAACAAAATTCTACTGAGAAGGCTGGGATTCATCCTTGGCCTCCTGAGCTTGGTCCGACAAAGTCTTGCAAATTAGACTTTTTAAGTGAAAACCCTACTGAAAGCAGTCTCTGCTTCAACATAAGGCTCTCAGTTTGGTCGTGTTTCAGCCAGCTCCCTCTCCCAGGCTGGGTCAGAACACATCCTAAGATAGAGGAGGATGTGTGACGGTGAAATTATTTGTGCTAGCACACAAGATGGATAAATGGGCATGTCAGTAAAGATTTAGGCCTGTGTTTCCCAATTCAGTGCTGGGGCAAGAAGATTAATGCATTTCTTATTAAAACAAAAAAGATGTAACTGAGCAGGTACAGAGAAAGTATATTTGAGCATATTGTTCTAACTTTTAGTACCTACTTTTCAATGGCATACTGAAAATCTGAAAAGGAGTCAGAGAAAACCTACTAAATGAATCAAGCCTTTTATAGTGAGAGGCTTAAGGAACTTATTTGGTTTATCAAAGAGAAGGTTAAGAGCTGATCTGATTGCAGTGTACAAGTGCCTACACATTCAGAAGGTATCTGAGATTAGGGTGACCTTTAATAGTGAAGCACAACTAGATCAAGAGGTTTATAATAGACATGATAAGATGGGGATTTTAACTATGGGAATAATCAATTATTAGCATTGCTTCCTCAGTGATGTTACAAATTTACCTTAGTTGGAAACTTAAATCAAGCTGTTGGGGGTTTTTTTACCCCAAAATTTAGGCTCTGGCTGACCACAAATTATCGGACATCACCATAGGAAGGGCTGAAACTCTCCAGTGCGTGAAATTGTGTCATGCATTTTTAAGGAAATCAGACATAACAGTTCCTTCTGGCCTAAAACAAACCTATAAATTGCTGTAGATATCGCTTTCACTGTTCTTTGTGGTTGCGGATATAGACATAGAGAGAATCATCCCCTTTTTCATTTTTCCATGCAAACTGGACTTTAAAAGGGAAACATGCAAGAGGGTAGCACACCAAGTGGCTCTGCATTATGCCACAGGACTGGACATAAAGTAGGGAGGGAAGCCTATCTGCTAGTGGCCAGACACAGAAATTCAGTCTCCCAAGTCCAAGATTCCAGACCTGCAACTGTTAACAGAAATAATGTGGAATTTAGAAAAATAAAATTAGCTAAACCTTAATCTCTAAAAGGAAAATGAAGAAGCTGAATTTATCATTATTTCACCTCTTTTAAGACATAGAAGGTTGTTCCCAGCTCTGTGTGCCCTTTTCATTGTCTTGTACTAAAAATTAAGTCAAAGTGTACACTCCAAATGTCTCTATTTCCTTTCTTATTTTTGAAGTACTCACTGTTATTTCAACTCTTCATGGATAGCTGTAGCATCTGACATTTTAGTAAGTGAATTACAGCAAGATTTTGTTTTTGTTTTAAAATGCCTTTGGGCTGATTTCACTGTCTAGTAGTAGTGTGTGGAGGGTCACAGCTATCACTGCCACTGTTTTCCTGAGGGAAGCTGGAGCTTGCTGCCAAATTGATCAAGAGGGGGGAGAGACAAACACAGTGAGAAGTTGCAAGCAGAGAGGTTTGCCTTCAGAGTACAATGTTGTTGTTGTATTTTGGGAACCATGTGGAAAGAGAGATATTAGTCCCTGTGGTCAGACTTCTTTCTCAGTGGGTGCTTATGTCTTTCTGCACTTGGGGAAAGACATCTACTGAGAATTAAAAAAAAAATAAATAAAAAAAAAATCATGGCCTCATTGCAACCTGAGTGCAGTTGGGTTTGATTTCAATGAAATCCAGATTTCATGCTCTATGCAAATGTGTAAGTACATTAAGTGAGCCTGTTAAAAAACAAAATGTGATTAAAGCAACCCTCAGTTAGACCACAGGATTATGGTAAAAACCTACAGTGTTGTAAATTAATTATTCTTCCTCTTCTAATTAAACATTCACGCAAGCGTCTGTATCAGCTGCTGGGAATCTGACAGAAGCCCTCCCCTGGCTTGGTTACTGGCCATTTACATCTACCTGGTTTTTCAAACCCCAAAATGTTGTGAAGAACATAAAGATAGACATGTGAGGAGGCGGTGTTTAGAGAACTGCAACCTCACCGTACAGAAATACATCTCTGTGGGGACATGCTCTGTGCTGGTCAAGGAAGACCGACACGCAGGGAGCATTGATGCCATTCCCACAAGAAAAGGAAGCTATGCGCATCATAGAATCATAGAATTGTTTAGGTTGGAAAAGACCCTTAAGATCATTGAGTCCAACCGTAAACCTAACAAGTCCACCACTAAACCATGTCCCTAAGCACCATGTCTACACATCTTTTAAGTACCTCCAGGGATGGTTACTCAACTGCTTCCCTGGGCAGCCTGTTCCAGTACTTGATAACCATTTTGGTGAAGAAATTTTTCCTGTTATCCAGTCTAAATCTCCCCTGGTGCAACTTGAGACCATCTCCTCTTGTCCTATCGCTTGTTACTTGGGGGAAGAAACTGACCCCCACCTCGCTACAACCTCCTTTCAGGCAGACCTCCATCAGTAGAGCTGACTCAAGTGTTCCTGTTGATGCAAAATAAGCAAGGAAATGTATAACAGTATAGCATTCATTTGAACAGTGAATTACACTTAGCATAATCCAAATGAGAATTATGTTCCCTGTTGGGACAAAAGCAGCACAAACATGGAGCGAACAGATTCTTGCTAGTTTGTGTTGGCCTAGTGTGTGAAGTATTGCATCATTATGTTAATGTTTCTGATTTTATGCTAGGCATTTTAAATATGTGCTCTGTTGAGTATGTGTATTCACTTCAGTCACTACTCATCATAATATGTACAGTTATGGTAGGAGGCTGTGTATATATGGCAGAATTTACGGTAAGCTTCAGCATACAGGCATTCTCCACAGTGGCAGTGTGCTCGGCTTTCCTGACAACTGGAGCTGAAACACAGGAGGAGTTCATGTAGGCCTTATGATCTAGAAGGATGTTGAAAAGATCTGATCTACAGAATGTTTGTTGCTGTTTGCCTACTTTAATAATAACAATGGCACACGAATAAGGAGTGTTGTCCAACAGTTTAAAAAAAAAATCCCAGAACTTAATTTAGATGCTGTCTCTGCATTGGTAATTTATATATGCCACTGTTTTCTCCCTTTGATTGCCAGAGGGAAGCATTGGATTATATTATCAGTTTGTTTCACATATGGTTTAAAATTTTGCTTTATCGAGTAAAACAACACAGTATGCCATAGGGCCACTCTGTTTTTTTCAGAAGCTTCTTAATGCCCGGTGGTTAAGTGATACTCAGTTAAATCTCTTATACCCACTTACTGTTTACAAATGCTTCTCTAACAGACAACTCTAGATTTGGCCCAAGAGTTATATCCTGATGAGAAGTAACTGAACTGAGGGCATAAATTCCAGTCACAATTTTAAATCTTACTCAGTTTTAAGGTTATGCTGCTGTTATGAGAAGACAGAGCTTTTGGGTGTAGATTTTTTTTTTTTGAGTGGTAGCAGTAGCATGTATCCTACTTGCTTAGTGTACTTTAATAGCTAAGCAGATCAGGAAGAGAATGAAAGCTTAGAAATTAGGTCATTAGGTAGAATAAGGATGTTTTAATGGACTTATTTTGAATTACCAAAAGGGTTTTCACAAAAGCCCTTGGCAAAAATTTTTAAGAAAACTAAATTGGTGTAAGAGGATCCTTACATGCCAAGAAGTTACTTGTTGAGGTGAGCTGAGGAAGCTTGCTAATGGTGAAGTTCTCCAAGGTAGTGAGGACAAAGAAAGACCAAAACACTGTGAAAGACCTTAATGAGACTGAGAAGTCAGACAATAAATGGTTGGTGAAGTTCCATCTAGATAAAGTGATGCACACGCAAGCAAAACTTCACAAAACTTCACGTAGAAAATAATATGCTGGCAACTAAGCCCCACACAGCCACTTGCTCACTCCTCTCACAGTGGGATGAGGGGATAGAACTGGAAGAATAAAAGTGAGAAAACTCAGGGGTTGAGATAAAGACCGTTTAACAAATAAAGCAAAAGCCACATGTGCAAGCAAAGCAAAACAAGGAATTCATCCACTGCTTCCCATCAGCAGGCAGGTGTTCAGCCCTCTCCAGGAAAGCAGGACATGTAATGGTTACTTGGGAAGACAAAATGCTGTGAACTCTGAATGTCCCCCTCTTCCTCCTCCTTCCCCCAGCTTTATATTGCTGAGCATGATGTCATATGGTATGGGATATCCCTTTGGTCACTTGGGGTCAGCTGTCTCAGCAGTGCCCCCTCCCAGCTTCTTGTGCACCCCCAGCCTGGTCGCTGGGGGGTGGGGTGAGAAGCAGAGAAGGCCTTGACTCTGTGAAAGCGCTGCTCAGCAGTAAAGAAAACATCCCTGTATTATCAGTCAACACTGTTTCTGGCACAAATCCAAAACATAGCCCCATACTAGCTACTATGAAGAAAATTAACTTTATCCCAGCCAAAACCAGCACAGCCATTAACACTTGGGAGTGAGATCTCAGGTTTATAATAGTGATTCCATGAAAACACCAGCTCAGAGTTCAGTACTGATCCACCTTGAGTATTGTTTATGGTTTCTGTCCATGTCTTCAAAATATTTGATTGAAATTGTTAAAATGTGGTAGAACGGAGAAGGGCAACAAGGATGCTCAAAGGAATGGTATAGTTTCCATGCACAGAATGACTGAGCAACACAGAGATAACTTGGGATGTGGTACAGGTGTTATGAAATTGAGTTGCATTGAGCTACATTTGACAAAAACAATTGTTTCTTGACACAGCAGGTTGTAACATTGGAACTCACTGCAAAGAGTGGAGGTAACGTTTTACATGAGTTCAAGGAGTGACTACGCAGCAGAAAGTCACGGGGATTTACAAAATACACAGAAAACACCTGGCTCTGGAAAATTTCTGGTGCAAAAAATATGTGGACCTTGTGAAAATAGTTGGGAGAAATACCATATATGTTTGTGCTGCTCCTGTTCTTCTGTTGATAACTACATATGGTTGATGGGGGATAAAACGATAGCCTAGATGGAGTTTCAGTAGAGCTCAGCAGTTCTATGCTTTTGGATTGTCTGTTGCTACATTTGCATTTTTTAAGTGCTTTGAAAATCATTGTCTCCAGTCTCAGTAGTTGTAGAGTACTTCTCATGTTTGCATATTCTGAAATCAGGCAATAGAAGAATTTGTAGTACACTACTGCTGAAACCTGTTCAGATTCTGTTAATCCTTGCTCACTTCGATAATTCAGGTGGTTTTAAGACGACTTGTTGCAAAAAGATAATATCTTCAACTTCATTGAAAAGACATTTTTAAATTTAACTTTTTATTAAACCAATTGAGATAGGAAAACAAGACTGAAAGGTTGTTAAACTTAGTTATGGCTACCAGAGCACTGTGAATTGCTTTATCAATTCTTCCCGTAGCATAAACAGCGTAGTGCTGTTTTATTTGCATTTGTGGTAGCTGTTAGCTTCTGTTATTATTTTGTTTTATAGAACTGGTTTTTAAATACTGGTATTCCCCACTGGGCAAAGTACGCTGTGTCACTTCGTAATATATACCTCAACAAATTACTCCCTCCCTCTTTCCTACTCCCTCCCTCCCTGCAATGAAGAGGATAATATTGTGGTGATCTGAGATCAGTTTACCCTGCAGCATTAATCCTCTAACAGAGAGATACTACTTTATTTTTCCAGCATGCTGTAATCCACCCCAGTTTCTGATATATTTAAAACCTATTAATTGTTAATGATGCACTTCTTGAATTCTAATCATGACCAGACTACGTGTGGGGCTCTGGTTTGGGAAGGATCATTAACCATTCCCCTGGGGATCCCGAGTGGTACTTTCTGGAGGCAGCGTGAGCTGTATTATTTGTGAGAGTTTGTCCTTGTGCTGCTACGTCTATTTGAAACTGGGACTTTGTGCATAGTCTGCACTGTACGGTTTTGAACTGAATTGCCTAACACTAGCGCTGTGGATTGTTATCTGGAACGCACAGAGCAATCATTGATCACTGCTTCTTTTTGCCTTTTTTTTTTTTTTAAACGAGACTGCAGACGCTAGTGCATATTTTTGCTATTTCTTTTCACCGATCTCAGACACTTCAAATGGTTGAGGTACTTTTCAGCATTACTCTTTTGTTCTAGATTACCTGATTTTACAATTAGTAAAGTTGAAAAGCCAAAACACATTTTCCACTTAAGAAAAAAAAGCTATTCCCTAATGATACAGCAATCTTTTAATATATATTATAAATGTAATAATATCTATTGACTGGCATATCTATTATAAAATGGATGCTCAAAAAACTTTTAATCTGCATGTATTATTGTGATATATTATGCAGGGTGACACAATAATTTGTACAAGATAGAAACAGAATTTTTTTGTTATATTTTAAGCTTTTAAACTTTGGACTGTCACTATATTCTAGAAACAGAGGAAACAGGAAATAAGGATATTTATTTTAGGGTTTTTTTTACACTATCACATTCATTGTAACAACACTGTAGCGTCATTTAATAATTCGGTAGCTCATTCTAGAGAAAGTGGTTTTACTTTTTTGTAATTGTCTTAATATAGTACCCCTATGGCAATGAAATACAGTATTTAATGGCAAAAGCTGAGAAAAATTATATCATCTCTCCAGAAGATTTGTTAGCAAGGACTTTTGCAAAACCATGCATTTGGTTTAAAAGAAATGCGGCAAGAAACCTATGAAGCTGTAGTTAAAAAAATGTTAAGTGTTTAATCTTAGATAATAGATTTTTGGAGAATGGCTTGTTAGGAAGATATGATGCAATATGTTTTTGAATTTGTGTATTTGTGCATGTGCATATATGTGCAGAAGATCTTCATTAGTGACGGTTTCTCTGGAAGCTTAAATGTGTACTAATGGAAAATTACAATCTTTATTTTTTATTATTATTATTTTTATTTATTTATTTATTAGGTTTAGAAATTCTGGAAGCAGCTAATTTACTGTTATAGTTCTTTAACTAATGAATCAGTAACTTCAAGTTACTGTCAGTAAGTTCTTACTTCAAGTTCAAGTCAGCCTAGTATCAAATATGTGATGTGTATCATCCAAGATTAAACAGCCAGGTTTGATTTCTTCAAATAGTACTGTAAAGGAAAAAAACCAAATCACTGTGACTGCAAAGCAAGCTTCAGAAAAATATAACTTTATAACAAATTGAACTATTTTCTTCTGTGCTAGTTTAAAAACAGGGTTGGGAAATGAGCACTTACCTTTTCTTGTAGACTGCTATTTTTTGCCCTCTCCTCTTCAGAATCCATTTCTCATCTCAAATAAGGATGGAGTACCACGTGCACAGATGCTCATAGAATAATGTGGGTTGAAAGGGACCTCAGAGGTCATCTGGTCCAACCTCCTGCTCAGAGCAGGGTCAGCTGTGAGATCAGAGCAGACATTCTGTTTTATATGAATTAGAAAAATATGTTTGAACCTTTTTGAATCAGGAAATTAATTTTAATGTGTATCCATGCCACACCAGGAAAAAGGACATATTATGCTTAATTGAGGCCTTGATGCAGTAGCAGTTATAACCTCTTTTTCCTTAATATCCAGTGCTGTACCTCAGTTCCTGCAGTGTTAACAAAAGAGCTTTCTCTGTGATCTTGAGGATGTTCTAAACTGGTGACCAGCAGGAGTCCTAGTATTTAGCAAAGATGTAATCAGTTCCCAGTTCCTGAAAATGTTCAGTCAAATTCAGGATTAATATATTCAGCGTTTCACTTATCTCACATTTTTCAGTGCTAAAATGTTTTCTGAGGCACTGTTTCCTGGTGCAAAGACTCCCTGTGTCCTCCTCTGAACATCAGCTTTCCTATGGGCTCGGTCTTTCATCAGTTCTGCATGGAAGTGTTTGGGGATTGCAACCTTTTTTCCCAGCAAGTGATGTTTCTAATGGAGCCTGCAAAGGACCTTCTTTCACAAAGAGGTCTCCAGGACAGAATATTTTTCAAAAAAGTGCTAATATCTATCCCTAAACACAAGCAGAGATAAATGACAATGATTTGTTAGGAGGCAAAAGTGGTTTCTCATAATGCGGCTGTTGGATCAGCAGGTAATAGGGGAAGGCTTTCAGGGGGCTCTTTGCAATTCAGACATGATAGTGGGGCCCTGCAGCACGGAGGATGTGCAAAGTTGGGGGAGGAACTATTTAGTAGCCTGGGGATGGCAGCAGCAATGGAGCTGCCTTTTATTCATAAGCTCTGGCATGCTACCAATTCCCTAAACTGCATTAAATCTAATTATTATAAGGGCTGAAATTTTATTTCCTCCTGTTTATCTCAAGAAAGAAAAGAAAAGGAAAAGCTTCCAGCAGAAAATGTTATTTTTTATTTTTCTTCTGTACTGTATATTGCCCTGAAAAGTTGTAAATTGATTATTGTTTGTTCTCCAGATGGATCCTGTGCAAAAAGCAGTCATAAACCATACATTTGGAGTGTCCATTCCCCCAAAGAAGAAACAAGTCATTTCCTGTAATGTCTGCCAGCTTCGCTTTAACTCTGATGTGAGTATTGGCTATTGTCACTCCTTTTTTTTTAATTTTTTTTTTGTATAATAGGTATAATTAATATAAACCTCTTTTTCCCAAACAAATCATTCCAGTTCTGCCTATGCTGGGCTGATATTTTGTCCACTCAGAGGTGGAAGTCCATAGAGGTACATCACTTTTTGATTTTCTTGAATGGGTCTGGCACGATATCCAATGCCACATCTGTTGATGATGTCTCATTTTGGCAGTCCAGTAACCTTCAAGAGGTACTGCAAAAAGAAATCTTTTTTTTTTTTAGAAGGGAGGGGAGCAGACAGAAAAGCTTCCCTGTGAGTTTTCCATGTCATGCCCACTCTTCTTCCAGAAGAAATATCTTTTTTGTGTTGTTCCTACGTCCTTGCTGATAATGTCTTCTGATTTCTTAATAAAGTCACTCTTTCAGTAATTTTCTTTTGTAATAAATATGACCATTTACTTCTAGCTGTCTTTCTGAGGATGATAAAGTTCAAGGAAACTGTTTTCTGAGATGTAATTAAAAAAAATGCATTACAAAAGAGTACATTGACTGATACGTTTAAAATATATAGCCAATTAATATTTTTCCTGAGTAGCTTGAAAATTAAAGAAATTCAAGAAAACTATGTCTGAGAAAATTATGACCTTCAACACTTTAAAATTATGTATTTGTTCTTGGAGACTACTTACTAATTTCATTAAGCTAATAACACCCCCCCCAAATTCTCAGATTTTTTGTTGATCTCAAGTGTAAGAACAAATCTTTAAGTGATGTGTTAATATTATGTATTTTGCTGTTATAATTTCAGTCTAAGAAATCGTTTGCAGACACTTCCTCAAAGGTTTTGAGTACTTGGTGCTCCTAGCAATTCACAGTAAAGCACCCATACCTATTACTCTGATTTTCTCTGCCTCTACCATTCCACTTTGAAAAGTGTCTTGTAAAGTGGTTTCCCCAATTTGGTTTTCTTGTCTAGGCTGGTAAGGATTTTGAAGCAGTGCTATCTTACCTTCAAAATGATTTCTAAATCTGTTGTCTTTTGACAAGCTTATTAAACTTTCTTTGAAGTGGCAATATCTACTTAGTTAACCAATTTCAAAAGTTGTTATTTAAAATTTAGTTCATTTGTCTTTCCTCTTTAAGGTTAAAGATTTAAGGTCAAAAAAAATCTTTCTGCTCTGATACTTGGTCCAGATACCTACTTTTACTGATTAAAACAAGGAACCAATAGTTTTTAAAAATTTCCCTGGACTCCATGGATCTGAATCTTGCTTCTGAGCTGGACCTTACTCCATCACCAGGGAGGCAGCTCAGCCTGTTCCTGCTCTTCCCTTTCTTCCTGAGGTCAGGGTCCCTCTGATGAGGTGTCCTGTCCCTAGAGGAGCTGCTCATGTTGTCCGCTCTGACATTCAGGTGGACAAACAGCACTTCAGGTAAATGGATTGAATCACAACTTAGTGGCTTAAAATAAAAAAAGAGCTGAAATACTATATCACTCTACATCTGCCAGCGAAGCAATTTTTCCTATCTAGGCTTACTCACAAAGCAGAACAAAAAGTGCGTATCGTATTCTGCTTTCAATGCTGGCATCACAAAAGCATGGCAGATTATAGCCTTGTTTCCTCTTCTGGGGCAGTTGTATTCATATGGTATTTGTGCTCCTTTCTTTCTAAATGTGATCAGTATGCTCAGTGCTAGTTACCAGAAAATATCATCATCCTTTTGCAATGGATGGTTGTAAGAAAGGATGAAATATCATGACTGTGCTGCTGTTAGTGATAAAATGCAGTTCTTTACATTCTACAGCAGTTTGCTTTACCAGGACATTCAAAAACAACCCAGAAATTTGATTTTAGAATGTGCTGAGATTCTAGTAGTGTTATTAATACTAGAAAATACTCAAATATAAATTTAAGTTTCACAAATATTTCATAAGCACAGCATACAAGAATATTTGGGGAATGACTTTTCATAGTATAGCACTTCTATTTTAAAAGCTATCTAGCCTTTCATCAGATTATTCAGCTTCTCCTGGGAAGCTTACATAAGATATTAAACTTTCCTCCAGGTTCAGTCTTTTGACCTTGAGAGTTATTTATCTAAGTGTTTGTTGCCTTTTTTCTTTTTCTGAGAGTGAGAGATCTTATTTTATTCAGATATTATTCTCACCACCACCCTCCCATAATCTGCATTGTCATAATTTCACTGAGGTAATGTTAATGGCCTTTCAACCAAGCTCTGCAGACTCTTCTGTAGTCCTTTGATGGAGTTTTCTTACACACACACGCACATAGGCCAATATTTTCTTGTGGCAGTTATTCCTTGAAAAGCTGATGCATAGTTCATTCTTAGCTTGTTAAAAGCTCCTTCATAGAAATAAAAATCTGGGCTCTTTGTATTTTTCTTTTTGGTCCTTTTATAATGTGAAATTGTGCTTAGGGGGTGGAATGGTCTTTACAATCCATCCTCTGTTTGCGGATCAGGTTAAAAGGAGACAGATATTTGTGAACCTTGTAGCTGTTGATTCTTTCAGTGAATCAGTTCCACGATGTAACGTCCTAGGAGTGTATTGAGAGCCTTTTGAGTGGCATCAATCTGTGATAATCTGCATTAAAACCTTGAGCATAACACATTGCAGAATGAGATTTGTAGTGTACAGCCACTTCACACTTGCAGTTTCTTCTAGCTCTAGAAGGCTAACATGCTCTTTGTTGTCAATGGGCATTTTGTTCCTTTGAACTTTCTTTGATCTAAATTATGCAAGGAAATGAAATAGAAATGACAGAAATAAGCTATTAAGTAGTTTTCTTTCTTTTGTTCTCCTAAATTAATTTCAGTTGCGTAGTGTTTGAAGATTCTGACCTGATTCTAGTAGTGCTTTATCTATTGCATGAGTAACATAGAGACCAGTGGATATTCAGCTGTGATAAGAAGAAAACTGGTTTCCTTGCCTGCAGTCTTTTCCTCACACTGTGGACACTCACTGATCTGGATCAATAGTCAGAAAAAATTCAGACAAGTCCATTTATAATTGTCAAATCTCCTGCTAAATTAATACAGTAAATTGCAAAGCTTTCCATTTTCTTCTGCTAGTGTGTCTGCAGGTTTAGCTTTGGTGAAAGTGTTCTGGCATCAGATTCAGAGGCAGGGATCTGCAGCTATCTACAGGAAGAAAAAGTCTGATATCAGAGATGGAAGGAAATTTTAAAATAGGTTGTCTCCAATGTGGGATTAAACATATCTAATGTTGATCTGATGCCTTCTGTATTTTGAAAAATAAAAGTTGCTAGGATGATGCTATTTTTCTTCTACTGTATTATAATTTGAAAAGAGTGTTTCCTAACTGAATTCTTCAGAATCTCCCAGTCTCCTGTACTTTTAAAACAATTTTTGAAAGTACAACATGAAGAAAACAATTGTGAACAAACTAAAAATTTGGTCTACTTTTAGCCTGATCTGTTTATCCTCTTGCAAAAAAGAAAGTATGTGTTTTGACTTGTACTCATAGACATTCGCCATCATACTCTATCTGTCCTTTTCTACAATTCATTAGCTGCAGTTTGGTCAGTTTGGAAGTTGTGTTTTTCTGCTAATAAATTCTGGCATAAGTGGTTTGAGTACCCCTTCCCAAGCTCTGTCAACTCCAGGAGAAATTGTAGTAGAGAAGAGATGATCCAAAGTCTTTAAAAACAGAAAAATAAAATGCCATCACTGTGAAGTAACACCAAACTAAAGTTGTGGTAATAGCCTGAACTTTGAGGTCCTTGAATTGGAATTTTATCTGTAATAGTAGTGCTGACCTGACAACAGTGATAACTGAGGTTGCTTCAACAATATTTTTCACATGATCTAGTTAAGATGCTCTAGCTGGTTCTTAAAGTGGGATTAGGTACCTAAACCTAAGTGTCTTCTCATTCGAGTATCTGAGGTATCTGGGACATCCACACCAGGCTGGTAGACTTGACAGAGGACCTGCAGTTGGCGGTCAGGCAGGACACCTGAGGACATCCCAAATTATTCTGGATGCCTGTTTCTAGAACTGAATCCCCACTCATTAGGTTTGCTCCTATTTTATTTTTCCTTTCTTTTCTTCTTTTTTTTTTTTTTTTTTTGAAGTGGGGGAGCAGGGTTTAGTGATGAGAAAAAGCATTAAAAGAAATAGGAGAAAGTTAATTCACCTCAAGATTATGACACCAGAAAACTGGAAAGTTAGTAGAGCTCTCAACAATTCAAGGGAAGTGAAATGGCAAAAAAGTGGGGAGGGAATAAAGAAAAGGGCTTTTTCCTAAACTAATTTTTACTTATGGAAGATACCAGGAGATAACTGCTGTTGAATTAAGTTGGAAATCTCAATTTAGGAAGGATAGCATTATAAGGATTGGTAGTTGATGAGACTGAGTAGTCAGAATAGTCAATGAGATACTAAATCCAGCCTGCATAAACTTTATTCTGTTATGCAGAGGAACATACTTTTATGAAAAACTGTTTAAAAAAAAAAGCAACACCATCCATTAACAGTTACAATTGCATTTGCTCCAGTATATTAGAATAAACATAGGTATTTCTATCTTTGCATCAAAATATCGGTTAACACCATTTCGTCTTTTAATTTCAACATGATGATGAAACAGTATGTGTTCCAGTGTAGCAATGACTAGTGTGTCAGTAAAGTTCAAGCTGTGTTCTTGTGTTATAATCCAGCTCAGAAAAAAATGAGAAAAATCTCTTATATTTACTACCACCAGAGACCATGCAGCAGAAGAGGAAGAATCCTCTTCATGGAACAGATTGTGATAGTGAGTCAGATTTTACACTTGCTTAAAGGCCACCAGAGCAAGGGACATAACTGTATTCCACCAAAAGGAAGCAAGACATGCTGAGAAAGATCTAGCTTAACATTTGGAAAAAAAAAAAAAAAATTTTTTTCTTTTTAAGAATTCTGGGATTCCTTCCAAACCCATGGTGTATCTATGTGGACTAGATAAGTTTTGCTAAATAAGTTTTCATATTAATTACATAGGTCTGGTTTGTTGATATTAATTATTTATATTACAGACTTTCTAGCAGAAACAAAAAGCAGCTTGAGTGAGTTTGCTGAATACTTATGCTACCTGTAAGAGGGTCCCGTAGCAACATGGCAAGGGGAAAAATGGCTCTTTTCTATCCCACATATATTTCTTCTCTGCCTACTCTCGGCTCATTCTTTCTCATTCCGTCTGGCCACCATATGAATCTGCAGCACCTCCTGCAGCTGCTGTGTGTCAATAAGTCCCTCCAGCAGCTCTGGAACTTTGGCCTGACTGTCCCCAAGATGTCTGTTATATTCGCTTGTAGCATCTGATGCTGCAGCTTGCAGCCATAAGAGAAAAGTGAGTTGCAGTTGCAAGGATACCTGTTTGGCTTCTGCAGAACTGCTTTTTTCTCCACATCTATGAATCATCACTTTATGTTCAAGTACTCTCTGCTCTTCTCCCTCATTATTTGTATTGATAGTCCACAGAGGTTCTGGAGCTTGGGCGCTATACAATAATGTCAGTGCTAATCCAGTTCCTTTCCTCAGCAGCCAGACCTCTCTGTACTCCAGACTCACAAGTATATTATGCTAGCAGTCCACATGGCTTTTCATTCAGTTTTTTGTTTCATGATGGTTTTTTGGAAAACAGAGTTTGTCATCTGTTGATCACATCTAAAAGAAGTATCTGTTTCCCTCTGCACACTTTCTGTTTCTTGTAGAAAGGTCTTTGGCTGTGATACAGCCTGGTAGGTACCATCTTGTTGATAGGATATCATTTGATTGAAAGAAACTTGTGTTTGCACAGTGTGTTGCCCTGTGAGTAATGACTGTAAGTTGGTACTGTTTTTTTGGTGTCACCTGTGAAGACTTGGAAATCAAGAAAAAACACTTTGTAGGCAGATCAGAAAAAGCATATGTAACAGTTGGGCATTAAGAGATGCTGAAGGTCATTTTGTTGAATGTATTTATAGCTAATAAATAGTAGAAATGACAGTGATCATCTTTTTAAAAAGCCAGAAGGCAAATTTTTGAAGTTTAGGCAAGTGTTACCGAATGTTAACTTTGCAAATTTGAATGAATCACTCATGCTGTCAAAAAGATAACGCACAAAATAATCAGTAGCATCAAATAAAAATCTACAGAACTGTCATCGTCCTTTGTCAAATGTTTTACATTTTCCCTATAAATAAGACTATTTATATTGATTCTTTGGGTATGGAGGGTAGTGAAGCAGATAGGAGGTAATTAAAAGCATAAATCTCAGGAACTTGTGAAGGTAATTTTCTGATTTGTAGACAGAACTGACAAAATGATGAAAATTGTTAGCTCCAACATGACAGAAATATTGCACAATTATAGGGCGCCGGGTTATAACGTACTGAAAGTTCTGTTTGAATAACAGCTATTTGAGAGAGCTTTTAACTAAGTTTGGTTAGATATTTAAAATATGAGTTGACTTCTTATGACATGGCTGATCTTCACAGCTTTTTGATTTTTTTCTATGTCCTTTTCAATAGTAATCTACCTTACTATTTGGACCAATTAGGTTTTAGAAATCCGTTGAGAATAGAATTGAAAAAATAATGCGTAGCTTTGGTATAAAAAATATATGAACACTTCAGTTCTGCAGATTTCTTCAATTACATCTATTATTAATATCAATTGAGATAAAACTAAATTTTTCAATACCACTTCCTAATTTATCACTTCATGTAATTTTCATTGAAGTTATGATTCTAGTCTAAATTCTTCTTAATTTATATACTCCTCACATAAATATGCATACAGTATGGTTCTAACAGGTAAACTATGTGATCAAACATTTGGTAGACCTCTTACTATTTTAAGAAAGGGAGCTTTATAATTTAGGACCTGCTGTGAATTAAAATGACAATATGTTATGGATATAAATGCCTCTGTGCTCCTCCAATCTTGCACAGTTAGATGCTTTCTTGAATAGAACCACTGCCATTGCAGCCATGTCAGGAGAGCTCTCATAGGAATCCTGCACACGCTTCATTAAACCACTTCTCCTTACTGCCTAATGTAATACAATTATGGTTAGCCTAGCTACTTCACATGAAGAGCTTTACCTGAAAAAATAATGAATGTTTTTTGTACTTGAGACTATGTAGATATAATGGAATTCTGTAGTTATTCTGGAAGAATTCTGTAGTCACGGAATTTTGGAAGTCATGGCCTTGCTTAGATCCATGTTTTTACACAAATACTATTACTTATCTTCCAGCACTACTTAGGCCTTATTATATCTTTCAGACACAAATTCTAGTGATTTCAAAATAAGCTTGGGTAATTCAAGCTACTGATAATTTAGGATAAAGGCCTGAATATTATGAAGATATTGTGAGTATTCTGAAATAATTATAAAGCAAGGAAAATTCTGTATTAATGATATGACCCCTGGAATTGGAATCAGCTCGATGTATAAAAGTGGGCAGGTACACAGGTGTTGAGAGGTCGTTTTGCTACAGTGTATGTTATATGTATATTTATATATTTATTTATTTTATATGTATGTATATTTAGGTCATTATGTTTTTTTTTTCTTAGCTTAAAATTATGTAAAACCTTTTATGGTATGCAGGAAGAATTTATCTTTGTAGATACTCCAGAGCAGAATAGAGGTTTTCAGGATTATTATGTATCTGTTAAGTCTTTCAGTTGTAAATTGTCTATGTATTTGAACTGTTATTGGCAGAAGCTTTTGTGGTATTTTCAACAAAATATTTTCCATTGGAGACTGCAGTTGTATTCACACAAAATGAATACAGCATTTAAGATAAAATTGCTTTTGAGAAGACTTCCCAGCCAGGGTGGAATTCCCGCTTTAAAAAGATGCGGTAGCAAGGGAGAAGAAATAGGAGCTATGAGCCACCATGTTCTGTTCCATTTAATTATGGCACTCACCTGGTATTGCAGAGCTTAAGGCTTGAACCCGGACTTCCCATGGGGATAATTGAGAGTCTCCCTTTATCTCTGTATTTCTCCTTCCTAATGTCGTGCTGCTCTACGTATATTTAATTTTGTATGTTAATTGTCAGACTGGATAATGTGGTAGCAGATACAAGCATTCAGCTTAAGTGTTGGCAGTCCAATGGTCTTATTTCCATCAAGACCTATTGAAAAGCTGCTTCAGCTTATCCTGACCTGAAGAAACCTGAAAAAAGTCTTGATCTCATATGCATACACACTGAACCTTCAGACTTAGTCAAACCTTGCATCAGGTTGTCATTGAAGGGATCTGGTAGGCTAATATTTTGTCTCTTTATGTAGTAATAAATTCAGTTAATTAGTCATTCACACACCAGATAGATTCTAAAACTCAGTCACTTGTTGAACTGTCAAAATGAATAGTGCTGATTTCAAATATACTGTCAGTCACTGCTCCTGACAGGGATAATTTTCTGTAATCTTTTGTACTGCAGTCTTACCTGAATTTCAAAGTTTTCTTAAAGGTAATACCACTATCAATGAATCTGTATGATCTGATCCTGGTTATCTATATCTTTCTATATATACATGTCTATACATATACACATATTTAAGTTTATGCAAAGTAAAGCTACTGAGGTTATTTTAAGCACTATAATATGCTAATGATATTCACATTTATTTTAGAATGCATGCTTACATGTAGAGGGTGAAGATTTGCATTGTTGATGTTTATTAGATGCAATCTAGTATATAAGGCTCACATATTGTATGTCGTCTCACAGTTTTAACATCCTGATGCTTAGATTTCAAACTTCATAATTTGGGTTTGAAAGTAGCAATTAACCTCAGACTTTTAAATAAAATGTAACATTTGGATCATTCATGTGTCTCAATGAAATAAGAGATGAAAAACTTGTCCTTTCTTATAACCAAGTCATTAATCCTTATAGCATAGAAGGCTTTCTGAAAAAAAAAAAAAAAAAGGTTTAATTGGTTGGGGTTTTTTAATTACTACTTAAAGACTGTGAATGGATCTAAAAATCTAGATTACTGTCATGGTTTTAGCTGGGATAGTTGATTTTTCTTCACTGTAGCTAGCATAGTGCTGTGTTTTAGACTTGGTATGTAAATAATGTTGATAACACCCTGGTGTTTTAGTTGTTGCTGGGTAGTGTTTACACTAGTCAAGGACTTTCTAGCTTCCCATGCTCTGCCAGGTGCACAAGAAGCCGGGAGGGGAGGGGATACAACCAGGAAAGCTGATTCGAATTGGCCAAAGGGTATTCCATATCATGTGACGTCATGCCCAGTATATTAACTGGGGGAATTGGCTGGGGGAGGCAGCGATCGCGGCTCGGGGACCGGCAGCGTCGGTCGGCGGGTGGTGAGCGGTTGCAGCACTTGTTGTTCAGTTTTGGTTTTGTTTTTTTTTTCTCTTTCCCTCTCCTTCTAGTGTTTCCTCTCTCTCTCGCCCATTATTTTCCTTTCATTATATTAGTATTATTGCTGTTTTATTCTAATTATTAAACTGTTCTTATCTCAACCCACGAGTTTTCTTACTTTGGCCCTTCCGATTCTCTCCCCCATCCCACAAGGGTGGGGGAGTGAGCGAGCGGCTGTGTGGTGCTTAGTTGCTGACCGGGGCTAAACCACAACAGTCCTTTTTGGCGCCCAACGTGGGGCACGAAGGGTTTGAGATAATAACAGTTGCTGGTCACAGCATTGATTCATCTGTTCTCGATATTAGTAGTCAGACCTACACCATGCTGATTTTGAAGTACATGTTAAAGATTGGCATTGGGTTTTGTAGTTTGCTGTGCTCTGCAGTGGTTAGAGATGTTTTGCCTAGGAGATTTGTTATTAAAACACTGGCCTTGAGTTTTATCGGTTATTTGGGTCTTGCATGGAAGCCGTTACTGTACTTCGGGTACCACCTCATGGAGACAATTAGCAATTATACCTCCTCTTCTGAAAGGTTCTTTATGGAGGAAATACAGAATGGCACCTTAGCTACCGTCTTCTGTAATGTCTCCTCCTTCATTACAACAACTTTTCAGTATCTTGAACATCCTTGGGTGGTTAAGATATATCTGTTGATATTCCTATGGCAGATTGTTTCGGTTTTGTCTAAGGTTAATAAGCAATTCAAGAATATCATCCAGAGATCTGCTCCAAGGCTCGATAATTATGGGTGGCAGGGTATGTGGGATAGTATGGGCAAATGCCTGAGACGGTGGGCACCTCCAGTGTTTTGGGACTTCACCCCTGAACAAGTGCAGAATCCTGAAAAATTAGTAGAATATTTGGAGGAAGTATGTTGTCACCCTAGCAATTCCAGAGAGATACAAATCATTGCAATGTGTTGGGGCCTGGCCCATGCCTACCGAGCCCTGTTTAACAGTATTCAGTACCACCAAGGGAAAACGACAGGCCCTGCGGCTACTCCAAGCCCAACGACAAGCACTGTGGCCACTCAAACCCCCACAACAGGCGCTGCAGCAGCTCCAAGCCCGACAACAGGCACTGTGGCCACTCAAACCCCCACAACAGGCACTGCGGCTGCTCCAAGCCCGACGACAGGCACTGTGGCCACTCAAACCCCCACAACAGGCACTGCGGCTGCTCCAAGCCCGATGACAGGCACTGTGACCACTCAAACACCCATGACGGACACTGAAGCTGAATCAGAGAATCAACCCGTGCCAGTATCAGTTGCCCCTATACAAAAGAAGAAATCTTTAAAGAGAAAGTCAACTCGTATAGAAAAGGATGATGGAGAAGCAGCGCCGTTACTAAGAGAGGAGAAGGAAGAGGAAGAACTTGTACAAGAGACGGAAACTACCCGATCCCTATCCTTAAGTGAGCTACGAGATATACGAAAAGATTTCAGCCGTCGTGTAGGTGAGCATGTTGTCACCTGGCTGCTCCGATGCTGGGATAACGGGGCCAGTAGCCTGGAATTAGAGGGTAAGGAAGCCAAACAACTGGGATCCCTTTCTAGGGATGGGGGCATTGACAAAGCAATTGGAAAAGGGACACAAGGCCTCAGCCTCTGGAGGCGACTCCTGTCTGCTGTGAAAGAAAGGTATCCCTTCAAGGAAGATGTTATATATCGCCCTGGAAAATGGACCACTATGGAGAAAGGTATCCAGTACCTGAGAGAATTAGCTGTGCTTGAGGTGATTTATGGTGACCTGGGTAGTGTACAGTCATCCAAAGATCCAGATGAAGCACAGTGCACACGACCCATGTGGCGGAAGTTTGTACGGAGCGCACCATCATCCCATGTAAACTCCCTGGCAGTAATGTCCTGGAAAGATGAAGAGGCACCAACGGTAGAGGATGTGATTGATAAACTCCGGGATTATGAAGCACATGTCTCTTCCTCCCTCGTCTCAGCTGTGGAGAAATTGTCCCGGGAGGTTCAGCAAATCAAAGAAGATATGTCCTACTCCCTACCTGTACGGACCAGTATCTCGGCCATTAGGAGTAAGCGTCCTTCTGCTCAAGAGAGAAGATACACACCACGGGGCACCCTATGGTTTTACCTGCGTGACCATGGAGAGGACATGAAGAAGTGGGATGGAAAACCTACGTCGACCCTGGAGGCACGGGTACGTGAGTTGCAAGGAAAAACAACCACTCAAGGGGGGACCTCCAGGAGAGTTGCTGCTCCAGTTTCCAGTAGGCAGTTCCCCAGACAGAGGAGTAGAAGCGCTGATTCTATCTGTGATCTTAATAGAGAGACTTTTGATTCCCGTTCACAAGATCTGGAGTGGGAAACCCGCAATTGGAATTAGAGGGGCCCTGCCTCCAGCCAGGTGGAGGAAAGGGACAACCGGGTTTACTGGACTGTGTGGATCCGATGGCCTGGCACATCTGACCCACAGGAGTATAAGGATCTAGTGGACACCGGTGCACAGTGCACCCTAATGCCATCAAACTATGTAGGGGCAGAACCCATTTGTATTGCTGGAGTGACAGGGGGATCCCAAGAGCTAACTGTATTGGAGGCTGAAGTGAGCCTAACTGGGAATGAGTGGCAAAAGCACCCCATTGTGACTGGCCCAGAGGCTCCGTGCATCCTTGGCATAGACTACCTCAGGAGAGGGTATTTCAAGGACCCAAAAGGGTACAGGTGGGCTTTTGGTATAGCTGCCTTGGAGACGGAGGAAATTAAACAGCTGTCTACTTTGCCCGGTCTTTCGAAGGACCCTTCTGTTGTGGGGTTGCTGAAGGTCAAAGAACAACAGGTGCCAATTGCCACCACAACAGTGCACCGGCGGCAATACCGCACCAACCGAGACTCCCTGATTCCCATCCATGAGCTCATTCGGCGACTGGAGAGCCAAGGAGTGATCAGTAAGACCCGTTCACCCTTTAACAGTCCCATATGGCCAGTGCGGAAGTCTAATGGAGAGTGGAGATTAACAGTAGACTATCGTGGCCTGAATGAAGTCACTCCGCCACTGAGTGCTGCCGTGCCGGACATGCTAGAACTTCAATACGAACTGGAGTCAAAGGCAGCCAAGTGGTATGCCACAATTGATATCGCTAATGCATTCTTCTCAATCCCGTTGGCAGCAGAGTGCAGGCCACAGTTTGCTTTCACTTGGAGGGGTGTCCAGTACACCTGGAATCGACTGCCCCAGGGGTGGAAACACAGCCCTACCATTTGCCATGGACTGATCCATACTGCACTGGAACAGGGTGGAGCTCCGGAACACCTTCAGTACATTGATGACATCATCGTGTGGGGCAACACAGCAGAAGATGTTTTTGAGAAAGGGAAGAAAATAGTCCAAATCCTTCTGAAGGCTGGTTTTGCCATAAAACAAAGTAAAGTGAAGGGACCTGCACAGGAGATTCAGTTTTTGGGAATAAAATGGCAAGATGGACGTCGGCAGATCCCAATGGATGTGATCAACAAAATAGCAGCCATGTCTCCACCAACTAGCAAAAAGGAAACACAAGCTTTTTTAGGCGTTGTGGGTTTTTGGAGAATGCATATTCCAAATTACAGTCTGATTGTAAGCCCTCTCTATCAAGTGACCCGGAAGAAGAATGATTTCAAATGGGGCCCTGAGCAACGACAGGCCTTTGAACAGATAAAGCAGGAGATAGTTCATGCAGTAGCCCTTGGGCCAGTCCAGGCAGGACAAGATGTAAAAAACGTGCTCTACACTGCAGCCGGGGAGAATGGCCCTACTTGGAGCCTCTGGCAGAAAGCACCAGGGGAGACCCGAGGTCGGCCCCTAGGGTTCTGGAGTCGGGGATACAGAGGGTCCGAAGCACGCTACACTCCAACTGAAAAAGAGATATTGGCAGCATATGAAGGGGTTCGAGCTGCTTCAGAAGTGATCGGTACTGAAGCACAGCTCCTTCTGGCACCTCGACTGCCGGTGCTGGGCTGGATGTTCAAAGGGAGGGTCCCCTCTACACATCATGCAACTGATGCTACATGGAGTAAGTGGGTCGCACTGATCACCCAACGGGCTCGAATAGGAAATCCCAGCCGCCCAGGAATCTTGGAAGTGATCATGGACTGGCCAGAAGGCAAAGATTTTGGAATGTCACCAGAGGAGGAGGTGACACGTGCTGAAGAGGCCCCACTGTATAATAAACTGCCAGAAAATGAGAAGCAATATGCCCTGTTCACTGATGGGTCTTGTCGTCTGGTGGGAAAGAATCGGAGATGGAAGGCTGCTGTATGGAGTCCTATACGGCAAGTCGCAGAAACTGCTGAAGGAGAAGGTGAATCAAGTCAGTTTGCAGAAGTAAAGGCCATCCAGCTGGCTTTAGACATTGCTGAACGAGAAAAATGGCCAGTGCTCTATCTTTATACTGACTCATGGATGGTGGCAAATGCCCTGTGGGGGTGGTTACAGCAATGGAAGCAGAACAACTGGCAGCGCAGAGGCAAACCCATCTGGGCTGCTGCATTGTGGCAAGATATTGCTGCCCGGGTGGAGAACCTGGTTGTGAAGGTACGTCATGTGGATGCTCATGTCCCCAAGAGTCGGGCCACTGAAGAACATCAGAATAACCAACAGGTGGATCAGGCTGCTAAGATTGAAGTGGCTCAAGTAGATCTAGACTGGCAACATAAAGGTGAACTATTTATAGCTCGGTGGGCCCACGACACCTCAGGCCATCAAGGAAGAGATGCAACATACAGATGGGCTCGTGACCGAGGGGTGGACTTGACCATGGACACTATTGCACAGGTCATCCATGAATGTGAAACATGCGCTGCAATCAAGCAAGCCAAGCGGGTAAAACCTCTGTGGTATGGAGGACGATGGCTGAAGTATAAATATGGGGAGGCCTGGCAGATTGATTATATCACACTGCCACAAACCCGCCAAGGCAAACGCCATGTGCTTACAATGGTGGAAGCAACCACCGGATGGCTGGAAACATATCCCGTGCCCCATGCCACCGCCCGGAACACTATCCTGGGCCTTGAAAAACAAGTTTTATGGCGACATGGCACCCCAGAAAGAATTGAGTCAGACAATGGGACTCATTTCCGAAATAACCTCATAGACACCTGGGCCAAAGAGCATGGCATTGAGTGGGTGTATCACATCCCCTATCATGCACCAGCCTCTGGGAAAATTGAACGATACAATGGACTGTTAAAGACTACACTGAGAGCAATGTGGGGTGGGACATTCAAACACTGGGATACACATTTAGCAAAAGCCACCTGGTTAGTCAACACTAGGGGATCTGCCAATCGAGCTGGGCCTGCCCAGTCAGGACTCTTACGTACTGTGGAAGGGGGTAAAGTCCCTGTAGTGCATGTAAAAAATATGCTGGGGAAAACCGTCTGGGTTATTCCTGTCTCAGGCAAAGGCAAACCCATTCGTGGGATTGCTTTTGCTCGAGGACCTGGGTGCACTTGGTGGGTAATGCGGGAGGATGGAGGAGTTCGATGTGTGCCTCAAGGGGATTTGATTTTGGGTGAAAATAGCCAATGAACTGAACGGTATGCTGTTAATTGCTATATGATATTGTATGTCATCACTCCTATGGTTGCTATATGCTGTATCAATGGTATCATAGTAAGAATTTCCAAAATTAATGAAGAATGAACTTTGATTGAACCAAGCAACGTGTAGCGGTGGTGGAACAAAGACTGGCTTCAGCATGCAACAATCCAACACCACGCAGACCATCTCTCCAGCCTTGAAAGACTGTTACGATAGATGGAGCCCAAAGTTATGGACTGAATGAACTCAATGGACATGTGTGGACCCTCTACAGATGTTCTACAGGGATGGTCCATAGACTACGGGAATGATAAATGATATCTACGTATGTCATCAAAGGATGGGGAGGCGGGTGGTGGTTATTGAGGTCATATTGGATAGTATGAGACCTGAGCATGACGTAAATGGTATGGAATAAGGGGTGGATACTGTCATGGTTTTAGCTGGGATAGTTGATTTTTCTTCACTGTAGCTAGCATAGTGCTGTGTTTTAGACTTGGTATGTAAATAATGTTGATAACACCCTGGTGTTTTAGTTGTTGCTGGGTAGTGTTTACACTAGTCAAGGACTTTCTAGCTTCCCATGCTCTGCCAGGTGCACAAGAAGCCGGGAGGGGAGGGGATACAACCAGGAAAGCTGATTCGAATTGGCCAAAGGGTATTCCATATCATGTGACGTCATGCCCAGTATATTAACTGGGGGAATTGGCTGGGGGAGGCAGCGATCGCGGCTCGGGGACCGGCAGCGTCGGTCGGCGGGTGGTGAGCGGTTGCAGCACTTGTTGTTCAGTTTTGGTTTTGTTTTTTTTTTCTCTTTCCCTCTCCTTCTAGTGTTTCCTCTCTCTCTCGCCCATTATTTTCCTTTCATTATATTAGTATTATTGCTGTTTTATTCTAATTATTAAACTGTTCTTATCTCAACCCACGAGTTTTCTTACTTTGGCCCTTCCGATTCTCTCCCCCATCCCACAAGGGTGGGGGAGTGAGCGAGCGGCTGTGTGGTGCTTAGTTGCTGACCGGGGCTAAACCACAACAATTACATAAAGAGTGGACGGGCATCCTCCCACCATTTTAAGATGTTGAAATTTGAAAAACAATGGGAGAAAATTGCATATTTATTTTTCTGTCAATGGTATTCTTAATTATTTGCAACAGAATTCAAAATACAGCTTTTTACAATGCCATGATCTTCTAAAGATTTAGACATATGTTTGGTGTCTTAAAATATGCATCCTGTTGATCAAAAAGTAATGCCAGGCAAACGCATAAACACTTTTGTGGAATTTGGCCTGTCAGTACAAAGGTATTTTTTGTATTCTGGTATTTAATGTCACTTAAAGCTTTTCCTGTTCATTGAATCTTACTAGCCCATACTTGATGACTTTCTATACTTTCTAATAAGTAGGGGGATTCCATTTTAGAATGTTGCGATGTATATATATCAAGCTAGTAGACCACAGTCAGTTTTAGAACCAAGTGGAAATTAGATTTTCTTTTTAGGCAAGGAGTTCTTTCATATGAAATATTTTCTTATTCTACTTTTTCAAAAAGTGTCCTCCTTAACCTAGTAAGCATTTCATTTGAAAATTATAATAATAATAAAAATTCAATGGTGATATTTAATTTTTATTTTATAAGCAATAAATTTAACTTAATATTTTTGAAATAAAAAAATAAATATTCCAATAATATTGAATGTGGCACAGATAAATTATTTTACTGTAGAATTGATTCATCCCTACAGTAAATGCAGCCCTGTACACTGGAATAAATTATTATGCAATTAAAAAGCATCACAGTACATGAGTACAGAGAGATTCATTAAGGTTACATATCTTTATTTTGGCTTTTCCTAACTTTTTTTTATTTTCTCAAATATTGCTTTAATGATATGGAATTTGCAGGAATTAGATGCACTTAGTTTAGCTAATGTTAATGATGATCAAAAAGTACCTTCAGTATCCATTTAGAATGCTGCATCCCTAAGATATTTACTCATAATTTAATTTCATATTTTATTGGGGGTTTATATTAGAACTGGTAAATTATCTTTTTCATACATGCAACTTTTAAACCTTGTATGTAAAGAACTTCCTTTAGATTATCAGAGAAAATGAAAGTAAATGTTTGGCTTCTTGTCTTAACTAAAAGTGAAAATTTTATATGTCATGGCTTATTTCAAAGATATGTTTAGTATTTCAAGGATGTATGTTACAAAGCTCATAACCTGTACTGTATTGATGTATTTGTGTCAGAAACAAGTTTTAAATGGGACTTGGAGCAAATATGTTTGCCTTTAATCTGGTACTTGTGCAAATATTTTATAAAACTAGGGTTAGTAATGATCAGGACGTTAATAATAAGAATAATTGGTACCAGTAGTAATCAGAATTTGCATTCTGATTTCATATTCCCACAGCCATCCTTTTTTCTTTTGTTTGCTATGACTCCAGAATACTCCAATGGTTTTTCTAACACGGTTACACAGAACACAGTTCTGTGTTGATGCTGCATTTCAGTTACCAGAAGGTAACTGAAACAAATGCTTTATCCCACAGTGGATATATAAGCAAACTCTGAACTTCAGGTATTCTGAAAGGGTTAGAAAATGGTGCTTATGTGGCTGGGAAACATTGCTTCAGTACCTCAAGGAATGCTCCTCTAACTTCGTGTTTGAAAAAAGTGTCTGTGTTTCTACTCACAGAACAGAGATGAGTTGAAAGAGCCTAGAAAACAAAAGTTTAATAAAATCCAGCCACTGGAAGTTGAAACTAGACAAATTTGGTGTAGAAATAAATGGTATGTACTTAACTGACAAAGTGAAGCACTGAAACAATTTACCAAAGGTAAATTTTCCATCCCTAGCTACTTTAAAATCAAGGCTGGACAGTTTTTTTCCCTAAAGGAATATGGACTAGTTCAAACAGTTTTGGAAAAGGCTGGTGTTTTCAGAAGCCCTACTTAGATGGTCATAGCAATACCTTTTGGTTTTATAATGTACAACTATGAATTTGATAATAAAAAAATTATAATAATTGCAAAACTTCAATCAAAAGTGAGTCCATTCACCACATTTCCATGAGGCTTTGTTTGTGTTTATGGAAATCTTAATTGTAATTCTGCCTGGGCTTGTTTGTTCTCAACAGGTCTCATGTACACTATATGAGGATTGAATGAAGGGAATCAAAGATTGGAGTAGGTTGTTACTGATATTGCAGGCATTATTTTTGCAAATATCAGCAGAAAGGCTTATTATCAAGGAATTGACTTACTAAGTCTTTCTCTTGAGTGCACTTATGTCTTTTATGTTATAGCTTTGGCCTCAGGCAGCATATGATCCTATCAACAGCACATATATGTGCAGAGCATAGAGTTCAAATATTTAAAGGGACATCATCAACTTGAGAATGCTTGAGTGGAAAATTTTGTGCTTATTTAAAGTTAAAAATATTGGAATAGAAAGGGTATATATACACCTCAATTTTTAGCTTCACTTTTTGTACACTCTAACGTGTGAATAGTTTATTTAATTTTGTGGATGGCGAACACTCCTTCTAGTGCATCGTGTAGCAACAGCAAAGCTTAAGAGAAATGGACAAAAACCAGCAAGGATAGAGAGAAACAGTGTGAGATTCCTGTGCCTGTGTAAGGCCCATCAACATAACAGGGTGCAAATAGACCTGTGCTCCTCTGCCCACATTCAGAACTGAAGAGGTCCAACCCAGAAGTTGACAAGTGTCCCTTTAAGTAGTGCATGTAGTAGTAGTGGTATAGTTGTTTAGGTGTTTCTTTATAATCCTTAAATTGTGTTTGTACAGATGTTAATATTTCAAAGGTTTAAAATCAAGAAACAGTTTAATAGCAATTGATGAGTAGACCCTTCACTGTTTTTATAATAAAGTTCTTTAAAAATCTAATTTTTAAAGGAATTCAAAGTAAAATTTATCTAGCAGCCTGCCTTACTGAATACTTGCTTACTGAAATGTCCTATAAAAGAAAAGATGCAGCCACAGCATGTCACATACACTGTCCTTCCGAGGTGGAAAGCACTGTGTTTCACAGGGTGTATAATCACTTAAGAAGCTTCGGTGTATACGAACTTCACTCCTCCATTTTAGCAGCAGCTCTCCGTCAGTTTGAACGGTGCATATAATTTTTGTGAGGACTCCAACATGCTGTCTATTCTCTTGTCTGGTCCAGCTGTTTCTACTCTTCACCTACACTCTATCATGTGATAAAACTGTTATTACATGCTGTCCCAAGGTGACTGTATTGTAATGTCTATTTCTGCTGATCTTAAAATTATTTTCCTCATTATGGAAGCACTCTTTATGGAATTCAAACATCTTAGATGTTATAGTTGTTTTTTATAAAAAGCATGTGACTTGTTTCATGGCTCGCTTCATTTAACACAGTGAACTAAATAAAATAGTCCTAATCAATTGAAGAAAGAATGTGTTTTTGCATGAACGTAGTAGAAGTTTACTTTCACTGATATTTTTATATGCCAGGTGCCAAAGTGTGGTCATCTGGTTATATGAAGCATGCTTTCTCTGAGTGTTTTACTTCAAAATAAACTACAATATTAACTTTTTTAGTTAATATGTAACCTTCAATAGAGGCGCCTAGTAGTATGGCTCAATAATTTTTAAAAATTATGTTTGGAAATACTAATAATGTAAAGCTATTGCTAAATAGTATAATGTTATGAAAATAGACTGTGTTTTGTAAAAAAATGGTTTTTACCCATATTTAAATTAATTTCTAAAGAAGTCAAGAAAAACTTTTAAATTCATTAGCTGAAATTTCCAAGCTTTGGAGTTTGTATTAAGCATGTAGTTCCTTAGTTTTGCACCTAACAAAGTGGCCCAATTTGTCAAGGCAGCTGGTTATGTAGAGTCAGGAACAATAACGAGGATTCAAAATCACTGGAAAAATGGGGATTTGTTTATGTATCTAGCTTTAGCTGTGCAACTTCAAAAACACTGACCTAGTTTCTGAAGATAGTTTCAAGACAAAGGTGAAGTAAGCATTATATCTCAGTACATATTTCTACTGTTCAGGCAGACCAAGAAGAGTACATTATATAAAAAGCAGTTTAGCAAAAAAAAAAAAAAATTTCTGTCCTTCAAGTTCCAATTTTCTTAGTCTTTGGAAAAAAATATTCAAGGCAATTTATAGAACAATCAAGACTGATAAGTATTTTGTTTCCTGTGTTTTACTTGGGTCTACTGAGGTCTATAGGTATGGTGTTTATTCATTTTAACGCTTCTTGTTTGATCTAATAGTGAAGTCATAATGTCATTAATGCCTGTTTCAATTGCTGTCAGTGTAATGATGAAAATATTTTGACTTTTGTATGAGATCAAACAGAAGGAAAA
This sequence comes from Morus bassanus, assembly GCA_031468815.1. Classification (NCBI taxonomy): domain Eukaryota; kingdom Metazoa; phylum Chordata; class Aves; order Suliformes; family Sulidae; genus Morus; species Morus bassanus. The sequence continues at coordinate 27,064,472 of CM062574.1, read as the reverse complement.
ATGGATTATTTAATCATGTTACAGCATGGCACATCTTTCTAACTACAAGCAATAAAGACTAGGGAACAGTACATGAAAATTGAGTAGCACCTTTCTCAATTGGATGTGTTTATATTTGTATAGTGTTTTAAATCTTATGGAAGCAAAGAATTATATAAGGAGTGACAGAGTTTTATGTAATCTCGAAGCCTCTTTTTCCGAGTTACTGACAACATGTACCATTCACTAAAATCCTGTCGTTTGAATATATAAGAACTTAAATCTAGGTAAACTGTTAGTATAAAGCTATTAAAATTTTCTAAGTGGAATAATATGGTGCCTACTATTGAAAGTGTCGATTTTCTGCCTTGTCATCCATTGTGTTATATAGAAGTACAGAAAAAAATGAGCCTGATTTGTTCTCCTTTGTAGAGCCAGGCCGAGGCCCACTACAAAGGAAGTAAACATGCCAAGAAGGTCAAAGCACTAGAGGCAACGAAAAATAAACCCAAAGTTGGTTCTTCCAAGGACAGCGCAAAGGCTAACACAAGCTGCTCCACCACGCCAGTCACAGCCAACATCTCTGACAAATCAGGTCAATTAAAACTTTTTGTTCTATACCTTCTTTGTCTTCTCCTTTTTCGGTGTTTGTACAAGAGAACCTGTTTGCATGACAGTGATCCATGATGTGTGTTTTCTAAACTATTTACTATGCTTTCTTGTACAGAATTGAGTAGTTTTGGTGCTTTTTCACATCTGTGAAACATCTGGTGTTCCTGAATGCTAAAGTCTATTTTTTTTAAAACTTCTGAAATTTACTCTTATAAAGTATGGATATTGTTCATACAAAAATGATAATGGATGGATGTGGGTAAAGGGGCAAGTCTGAGATGTATGTATTTAGCTGAAGCACAAGAAATGTTTGTAAGAAATTTTTCCTTTCTGAATAGGATAATATTGCTCAAACAGGAAAACACACCTACAGAAACGTTGTGATGCCTCATGGCATGGATATTTCCTGACTTCCACAGCTCAATAGTGCTTCAACATCACTTCTTTTTTTTTTTTTTTTTTTCCTATATTAGTAATCTGAGGAAGATCAGTAACACTAATTGCAGTGGAGTTGCTTGAGTCTCATTCTGCTCTGTCAGTGTTGTGTTACTGAATGAAACAGGAGAATTTCCTGAACTCGCTGACAGTCTGAAATACTGTACTTTTTATCCAGAAGAAAGCACCTACTGTGAGTTACCCAACTATTGGTCTAATAGACTGTTTCTGATAAATTTGCTTCTGCCTTGGTAGCCATCTATTATCCTCTTCACTGCAGCTGAGCTTGACTCAGATGCCATAAGGTGAGTGACACAGACAGTTCTCTGACACATGCCCACTCCACCCAAAAAAAAAAAAAAGAAAAAAAATTTCCATATCAGTGGCCATTTGTCATCCTGCTCTCTTCACAGCAGCACCAAAACTATTTTTGTCTAGGTCCTTAGCAATGACAGTGGGTCCCAAATTTTAGTTTGATTCACCTAGCAAATCACATTTCAGGTTTGAGAGATATAACCTGAATCCAAGTAGCATCTTCAGGTAAACAAGCCATGTTACTCTAAAACAGTAGCAAACTGCTGAATGGAATGAGATTTAAAATATTTGATAAATATTTTACTCTCTGAAATATCAAAAGTAGCTTTGGTTAAAATAGCTTACTGCTCCAGGTGTGCACTGAGAACTCAGACAACTACTTAAGTAAGATATCAGTTAAAACATTAGAGGATTTATCATGTTAAGAATGCATTCTGTGATAATGTAATTGTATAATGCCCTCCCCTACCTATGCCAAAGGCTGAGGCCAAATACCAAAAGTTTCAGCATCTTTTACAAACTCCATCTTCTCTTCCATAAGTCTGGATCTGTCATGTGTTCCCTTTGCCAGACTAAGAGATCCGCCCCTGACTTAATTTTCTTCTTCTCTGTGCAATGTACCTAAAAACATTCACAGCCCTACATTCAGTTTTTGATAAAATAATCTAACCAATGACAAGGGAAACCTGCTCTTGGTATTTTTATATTGCCCTGTTTTGACAGTGTGTTATTTTATGCTATTAATTACTCCACACAATTTAGACAGATTGCCATCTGTGTCTGTTGCATTATACCACTGCAAGTGTTTCGACATTAAAAATAAATCACAGTGGCGATTTAGTTAAATGCTTTCTTCCCGTTAGGAGAACAGTGGGATTCTCTGTGAAGGGGAGGCTCCTCAAAGCCTGTTACTGCTCTACAGGAGATTGCAGGTGGGATGTTTGGGAGGACAAAAACCTGAACCTGGAGTGGCAAACTCTCCATATACACAGGGAATGCTGATCACAGAGGTGGGGAGTGGCTTGGACACTGGGGTTTTTACCAGGCTGTGGACTTGAAACCAAACCGTAATTTTGTTCGTCTACACTTTTGCTTACAGAGGCTATTTTTCATCTGTTCTTTAACATATGTTTAGCTCTTTAACATAATGCTTATTGCAGCTAGAGCAATCACTGTGTTGCTTCTGGGAACCAGTGGCAGGGTTGGTTTTTTTTTGCCTTGGAGCAAATTAACATACCATTTTTTCTGACTATTTTAACACAGCTTTCATTCTTTGAGAAATGGATTATTACTATCTATTAACTGTATATGTATATTGTAGTTTTCTTTAAAAGATTTCTAATACTAAGAGTTTCAGTTCATGTGTGTATTTGTGGTCTTGGTGGTTTTTTATCCTGATTTCCTGAGGAAATGAGGCTTATGGTCACATCATCTATCCTTATCTTTGTTACTCCTTGGCCCTGTCTTCACAACTTTGACTGTATTGCCTAGTGTCAAAAAAATTCATGAGATGAAGAGGTTTTAATGAAGCCCCTGTAAGTTTGATGAAAATTGGCACCTGGGTAGAAGAGAAGCCTTAACTTATGGCTGATCCTGAGAGATGCTGCTGTGTGAGCTCTGTTTTGCTTGGCCTGCTGACTGGCCAGGCACTATGTTTGCCTTCAGATCAGGGGACTTGAGAGTGTGTGTGTGTGGTGTAGGTCTGAAAAATTACATTAGAAGGAGATAAGGTAGGGGCTAAATGGAATCAAGGAAGGGAATTAAATTCCACCAGTTGTGGAGCTGTTGTTTAACCATCGTACTTTGGAGGATTGCTAAGTTCCTGAAAAATGTTCATCAAGAAGTTAGTCATTCCTGGTGTCCTTTTCTTGAGTGTGGAAGAGGAGAATGAGAAGCTAAACAGAGAAGACAGTTTTAAGTTCTTGTGTTCCTTTGTTTTCCTCTGTACTTCCACTGGTATTAGTGCAGAATGGGTAGGGAGTATTATAGTAAATTGGTAGACTGAATTTACTATTCTCTTACATAGGTCTGCTAATAAAAGGACACAACAGACACAACCAGCAGACTTTTTGATGTGCTGTCATTTTGAGTGACATAATGATGAATGATCTGGAGCTCTCCAGACTGAACAGTTGCTAATATATTGAACTAAAATGTCATGTTAAGTTTGCTACAGAGTCATGTCTTCTGTGGGTCAGACATAGCATGAGATCCGAAACACTTATTTGTCAGAAGTCACTACTGTAGTAGTAGCAGGAAAAATAATTTCACTGTTATCTCAGCTTGTGTGATGAATCTATCAAAGGCAAAACCCAAATTCATCCAGTCCTTATTTTTCAGAACTTACGATGCAGTGGTCTCTCTACAGCTGTTCCTTTCACCTTGAGAAGCGTGGCTGCTGGTAGAGCTGCAAAGGTTAAACTAATCTTTAAGATATTTTGGGAAGTTTCCAGAAGAACGTGGGCTCCTCCAGGCAAATGTGGCCTCAGCTGAATGGAAAGGGGTGACTCTGGAACTTGGTCTGAGCATGACAATGCCCAAGGTGTGAGAGACTGGTCTTCCCTGCTGATGTTAATAATACATTATGACTCAGAAATGACTTTTGTAAATTGATCATCAGCAAACGTGTAATAATAAAGCCATAATAGTGTAATGCTGAGTTGGTTGCAACCTCAGGTAAGTGGATATTGATGGATTACACTGCACAAATTTTGCATCCTAACATGATTAGACTACTATGTGATCTTATTTCCTAAGCGCACAACTCTTCACCATTTAGAAAATAGTTGTTTATTGGTACTTGTAAGTACCACCATCCTATCATGTTCACTATTTCTGCATACAGGAAGAAAACACCATAGATGATGTGTGACAAGGTTCCTGCACCCCTTGTTGGGTCATGTCTGCTTGTCCTGATGGGTATTTGCACATTGGAGGTGTCCACAGGGGACCCTTTTATAACCTCTCTCCCACACAGTTTCTCTAACCACCCAGGAAAAGTCTAGTAACGGCTATAGAACAGTTTCATGTGCTAGAAAATCACTACTGTGACACTGCAGGCTGTTTTTTTGTAGCTGCTTTGAGACGTGGTTACAAAACAGCAGTGTTAACAGCACTGGGAGCTGCTCTTTCATGTGGGGCAAAGATTCCCTTCCCCCCCTGTGGATGCCCAGGATTTTCAGGACGGCTTCACACAGTAGTATACATATATGTATGGCATTTATGTATGGCATTGCTTTCGAAAAGGGCGGGGGTAGCAACCGATACATAAGACAACTTAGAATACTTAGAGTGTGTTTTAAATATAGCTCTGAGAATGCAATAGAAGACAGTATCTGTGATCCCAGGTTAGCATAGTCTAGATGCTTACAGTGATGAGTCCTTTAGGAATGCGTATGATAATAACTGGATTGAAATGTCACTGTTCACTCATCAAGTAAAGAGGAATTCTTTGATCATACTTCCAAATCAAAATAAATAGTTCAAAATGAAGCAGACAGATGATGTTGTATCACCTTCTATGCATTTTGCTTTGATACAAAAATCAGGAAGTAAATGCAACTGTTTTAAACTACTCAAAAGGGTCAAAACCAGGTTTCAGATTATAAAAGTAAGGTCATTTTTTGTCTGTCTTTGATCCGTTCTGTATGTCCTCTATTTCCCTTGTGCCAGTGAGAGCTGTTTGTGAAATGATAGGTATGGGCATTTCGAGTTCAGTCCTCATTCAAATAAAATCAGAAGACTCTGCTACTTGCGACTTAGTAAGTACAGGTAAACCCTTTGGATGCTCTGTGAAAACTCCCTTTTGTTCAGCTGGTACAGGGATAGGCAACATTACACACCTAACTAAGCCAAATTCTAGACCCTGTTTCAAATCCTGATCCCTCTTACTACTGCTTTGTTCTGCAGCCGTGCCTCAGGGCAGCTCAACAAGCAGGTCACAGGGTCATAGTGATAATATTCCAGCATATGAGCAGTCCTATGCTGATCTGCTGTGTATGGCAAGGATGGCAGGAAGGGGATGTGACTGGGAAGTTGTTTGCCAGCTTCTTGATCCTAAGCAGGCCCTGTAAGAGTTACTCCAGTCATTAAAGCTGTATGACTAAAACCAGCTGGAGGTTGTTCTGAGGAACATTGGCATGCTGGAGTGCGGTACAGTGTCTGACACCGAATGGTCTATCTCACATTTTGAAAACAGCTTAGACATGCTGATTGACGTAATAAATGCCACTTGATGTCATATAGACAAATGGTAATTAGTTGGCCCATTAGACAGGACTGGCAACTCCAAGCTTTATGAGACATAGAAAAATTGTCCTTGAGGTCCTGTCTGTGGATTTTAGTTCATGAAGGGCTTTCTCTGGGTGGTTTGACAACAAAGCTGAGTGGTTTTTTCCTTTTAGTCCTTAAAGTAGAGTGCAACATATTGAATCACATTTACTCAGGAAGATTACTGTGGGTTGAATTTCTCTAGTGTCCCAATTACCAGTGCTGTTTATTCATCAACTACCAATGAGGTGTAACACCCCAAGGGAGGTCTCAGTTTGTATTTCGCAAGTCCACCATAAGGACACTCCCTTAGTCATGTTGCTTTCATTGCTTATTTTAAAAATCTTTCTGCCAGTGCTTAAATTATGAACTTTTCCATGTGCATCTCCATACTTGGAGTAATCCTAAAAATGATACCAGTTATCTTAACAAAATCCCTTTTCACCTTAGCTTTTATTTCCATTTATCACCTTGTTTTCCACTGATTTTAAAGGAATGGCTTGTTTACGTAGCTCCAATAAACTTTTTTTTTTTAGGTAATCCTTCACAAATAGCTAGGAGATAGAGATATGGCAGCCTCCACAGCTGAACTGTGGTATATCTGTTCTAGGGAATTCTAGGTTACTTGTCATACAGATATCATTATAAGAACCTCAAAGTTTAGGATGTTTCTAGGGCATTTATTCTTCAATATTTTAATTCTTTGTAATGTACCCAAGTCCTCTAGACCTCAAAATATGTTGTGGCAAAGTTGAATTTTGAGGATAGGGCAGGGAGAGAGAGAAGCTGTAGGAGAGGAACATGACGAGGATGTGTTTGGCTTGCTGTCCTCCAATGTCAATGAGCCATATTTAGAGGTTCTGTCTTATGCCCCTCAAAGATGCTTGTCATTATGCCTAGCCTCCATCAAAAGCTACTGATGAGCTTCATCAGTTCTTCACATTTATGCTTACATAAAGAATTCTGCTGAAGTTACATGCTATAAAATAATGCATCTGTGTTTATGTGTATTCAGATAGTGCCTGCTAAGCACAGGCATATTTCTGTTAGATAAAGGCATTAGTTTATGGTCTACTAAGTAGTAAATTCAATCAGATTCAGCCGTCAAGGAGGGTCATTTCAAGGGCATTTTTCATTAAACCCTCTGAGGATTTTAAGTTTTGTTCTCTTTTCAATCAATGTTTCACAGCCATCTGAAGATCACTATATGGCCACCTGTTGAAACTCTGTCCCCGAAACAGAGGCAAAGGCACAGTATAGAATTTGCTGTTTGACCACAGTGCTTTTATAGTTGATAATATAAAATAGAATTAATAACTGTGCATAAATTAATCACAGATACAAGGTTGCAAGTACCGTATGTGTATTTACATGAACATTATATATTCAGTATTGATATCTAAAATACACTGTTAGTGGCACATTTAACACCTGTATTGGATTTAGTAGTAAATAGCTTCCAGGCATTTTCTGGTGGGTTATTTCAGCAGCTCTTTCAGGAAGTTGCTGTTTGGTTTATGCTCTTAGGGTGAAAGGTTAGTCAAAAGGATAATTAGCAAATCAAAGCTTATTAACAAGAAATCATTATAATACGTTGGATCTTTAAGCACTTTCTTCCCTGTCGCTGTTACCGTTCATACTTTTTAAAAGTGGATATTCAAGCCTCATCTTTCCATGTGTGTCTTACAACCTGAATGGAAGAGCAGTCATTCTGCATGTTTTGGTGTTAAGAAACTCCTGGGAGCTCCTGGAAGTCTTCAGGTGTTTCTTCGGTCTGTCTTCAATAATGCTAACTAGCACATATCAAATTCTGCACCTCTACTGAAAACTGATTATAGGTGCCATTAACTGAAAAATAAGCTCAGCAGCTGACACAATTACATTGATGAGCTGTTGCAATTCCTGTTCAAATTGAAAAGGGTCAATTTCTTCTTTCTCCAGTTATTATATCAATCAGAAATACATGCAAGCAGGATTTTGTTTTGAAGAAATGGTAAGCTTTTCCTCCTGAAGTAATTTAAGCAGAAGCTCTGCATCAGAAATATATTGTAAGATAAAATAAGACTCTTTTTGGGTGCTCTGCTCTGTGCCTGAGCATTCATGTCCTGTATCATTAAAATTGTGTACTATTATTACTTTCACTTATTCCAGTTCTAAAAACTGGAATTTCATTGCATATTTTTTCATTAGCGTCCTTAAAATTTTACAAAGTTTTTCTTACTTTGGGGAGAGGTAAAAATAGGCATTGGGCCAAGCAAGAATGACTCTACTAATGTTGCTGGACAGTGGGAGCAGAGCCAGGGATCCTCTCAGCTACTGGGTTTTTTTTAGCTAGATGTACACGGTCATTTAAAGAATCCATTTATATACCTTGAGTCTTTCAGCAACCCTTTTATATTGTGAAATCAGGCATCTATTTTTCTTGTTTTTTCTGCTAATGATGTGCCTATTGAATATCCAAAGATTTTTTTTTTAATAGGATGATGATGATAATGGAATGATAATCAGATGAATATGAAATAACACAAATTTACTAGCAAATGTATGTATGTTTATTTCCATAGAGGACATAATACCAGAGAGGTGGCACTACCAGAACTATTATGTATCACATCATTCTTTACTCATCATTGTCTTTACGACATACTATTATAGGAGTTCTTGAGTCTTCAGATAAGGAAATGGAGAAGGGGACGAAGTGGGAAAAGAAAGACGTGGCTGGCAAAAAGAGAGTTGAGACTGAGATACTAATGTCACTCATCAGCTTTGCAATTTTCTGTTAGGAAGAAAGATGATGCAGAAGTATCCTAAAAAGTGAGGGTTATGTAATGAGATTTTGTAAAAACTGCAGATGAGAGAAATAAAATATCCCCTTCTGTCACCTTAAGATGGTTATTATTTTGATGACGAATGACAGAATTATTTGCTTAAGAAAAAATTAATTCATGAACCAAGCCCTAGGTTTGTTTTTAGACAACTAAGAAATTCAAATCAGTGGAAGTTCTCTTTATTTACGTAGGACTAAAATTAGCCCTTTAAATTCATCAGAATGGAAAACTCCCAAAAAAGACAGCTGCTGGTTTTGTTGTTTTTTTAACAAGCCTGGGAGGAGTAGCTTTATCTGTACCTAATACTTTCACAAAGCTCATTAAAGAAATATATTGCTTAAGAAGTAAGGCCATTCTTTTGATGCCAGGCATTTTGTTTTCTCACATAATCAGAGAATAAATAATAGAATACTGGCAATTACTCATACAATTGGTAGTTGAATGGAGTTTTGTCTGTGTCCAGTTGTGCCAAAGTTAAAGTTGCATTAAGTCTGTAAAATTGGAGTTAAATTTCCTCCTTTTCTCTCAGCCTTTTAGTGAATTTACTCTCCAAATGTAAAAGAATGGGTCAGGCCCAATGCTGTTACTTCAAGATGCTTTGTTTTTGCCCCTAGATGAGATAAATGTTCTAATTCTTAACCTGTTGTCTGGAAGACATGTACTTATGATCAGGGAAAACAGTCTTGCTGGTGGCTTTTTTCTGTATTTCTCAGCAACCATTTTAAGGAAGGGAAAAAACCTCTAAGAGTACAAGCTGGTCTAGCAGCAACTTCCACATAATCAGTAATGTGGCTTGATTTGGGGGTTTTTTTGGTAAATATTATTTTTACTCATATTTGTCTTCGTTTTTGTAACATAAATGCAAGCAGGATTTAGAACACAAGAATGCATTTTGCAAACCGTTGCTGCCATTGATGGCCGGCAATTGTGAGACTAAGAAGTTGGTGAGTTGGTTTTGATACAGAATTGTTCAGAGATCCTGAATCAAAACCAAATGGCTGGCACATCAGACGTATTTAAATAGGTCTTTTGAAAAATCTTCCTTTATCATCCTTCCACCTTAATTCTACAGCTGCTGCATTATTGCCTTGGTATGAGAAATATGCTACATTTCCTGTAGCATAAAAATTATACATACAAACAATAAGTTACATATTATTTCCTTATTACTTGTTTTCAAGGAGAGTGAAAAACTTTTGGTGTCTGTTAGACAAGGTATATTTGAAATGCAATATATTGGTCAAATCTTGGTGACATGACTAAATACAGTTCTCATGCAAACCTACCACAGAAATCAGTAAGAATGCACCGTTATAGATGTCATTTAACTGAAATGAAGATGAGTGTTTCATAGTTGACTTCAATTGCAGTTCTGCCTGGGCAAGTACCAAGTAAGGAGTTCAGACGCAGGCCCACAAGAATGTACTTGCATGCAGATTGTCAGTTCTTCTTGATTCATTTATTTAGACACACATAAATTTTGTATTGAGTTCCAACGCACTTTAGCAGCTGTGGGTAGAATTTTGAGATTTTTTTCTTCTTTTTTTTTTTCACAAACAGCAAGTGAAATGTGTTTCTAGTAATATATTTCAGATTCATAGATGGAGGAAGCAATGTTATTTTTATAGTTGAGGAGATGAACCAAGACATTTTTAAGCAGAAGTGAGGGATGTCTGGGCAGAATACAGTATGTTTGCTGTAATATTTGAATGTTATTTTTCTAAGCATTCCTATATTATTAAAATGTTAAAAAGACAACACAGTACTATAGAAAATTTGCATTCCAGGACCTCTAAAATAAATGTGGCAAAGCCTGTAATGGGAATATGAAATATTTAAAAATAAAAGATGTCTGGTGTCAGAAAAAGATAAGTTGAACCAGCAAAAACATGAGAGTCATATTTTGTAATAACAGAACTTATACTATATTTCAAACTTTGCCTAAACTGTATTATAATTTTCCAACTCTTAAATTTTTCCATTCCAGCCAATACAGAGTGGCATAGCTCAGAAAAAATGAAAGGTTAATGTAGATTTAAAGTAAATTTGCCTAGACATACAGCAACAGGACCCAGGAAGACTAAGCTGTTGGATAGTTTCACTTTATGGGTACTCGTTAAATTAACCTCCACCCCTGCTAGCTGTGTGTTGTTATGTATCCCCTGGTTAGATCCACCTTGTGTTCAACTTCTGGCAGCATAGTGCTACTGATTTTGCTGAATTTTATGAACAAATTTCTAGTGAAAGTGTTCCCAACCTACTATAACGGGTGCGATGCATCACTGAGAAATTAGATATTGGCAATGTACGCTAGGAAATTGCTCTGTATTTCTGTTTGTAGATGAGCTGGTTTTCTCCAGAACTAATGCACTGCATTTACCGTAGTTACCTGTTCACCCTATGCAGTCTAAAAATTCTAAAAGGGGGGGGGAAGTTCTTTTAATCTCTTTTCAAATGAGGAAAAGAGAATTCTGATATAACTTGCATTCTGTAAAAAAGCAGAATTGAAGACAAGCAGGTGAAATGGAGACACAACACAAGTTGCTTCAAGTGAGTGTTAGAAGTTAGTTTGTTTCCTCCAGACATAGTATGTACACTCCTGCATGTTGGCTAACAGTGCAGAATCAACCCTTCTTGTTCCTCTTGGTTTTCACAGAGAAATTACATTGTGTTGAAATACTAAATAAGTGCTTTTTGAAATGTGAATGCTTTCTCCCCCACCCCAAGTGAGTGCACCCAGATTTTTCTTTATCTTGGTCAGTAAAACAGATCTAAAACACCAGCCATCTAACCAAAAACAATTCCCCAACAATCCCCAACTATGTAAGGAATTGACTAAAAATTGTAGGTGATATAGTGGGATCATGTCAGACACCCCAGTAACTGGAGCAGCAGGCACTCTCTATTCAGGAAGGTGTACTAATAGGTACAGAAATAGATTTTGGAGGGCAAGATTTTACAGTTGCAGAATTGTGTGTACTTCTGAATATTTTCTAATTCTCATCAGTCTGCTTTCATAAAAATTAAACCCATCCAAAATTTCCAAACATTTGTGACATTATATTTTTAATCTGATCAGTTGCAAATAATATTGTACTATGAAAAAATGGCAGGTTCCTTTGTAAGAAAATTCCCTGGACTCTTTGGTATGCCAAATCAGAAATAAACTACCTAAGAAACTTAAGTGTGAACATAGCCAAACAAGCAATACTTCTAAAATTAAAAAGATACTTCAGCTCAGCCCATTGGAGAGTAGTGATGCAGTTAATCAAATAATCAGTCTAGCTACAGAGTTCACTCAATATTGCAGAGCCATCCAGACATTTCCTGATGTAGCTTCAGTATCTCAAGAAAATATGTTGTAGCTTATTTCAGTGCACATTTGTGTTCAAGATGAAAAGCTTTATATTTATAGCTTCCATTTGTTTCTCATCTTTGTATAGAAACAAAATTGGTTTTCTTTAGAATGTGTCAAACAGATTTATTTCATGTAACAACCTTTCATTATATAAAACCTAGCCATTTTTCAGACAGGCCTGAACTACAAGAAAAAACATTTTACAAAAACTAAAGGCAATCAAGGGGTTAATAAATACACTGTGCTGTCTGATTTGCATGTAGGTTTGCAGTGGAATTTTTCTAGAACAGAGCCCTACGGGTTTTTCAGCCTCATTTCTCAGTAGACTGCACAACTGGTGAGAAAGTAGGTATTTTGTCTGACAGCCATTAGAGACTCATTATTCAGCAAATGTGGAGATAAAACAAAAAAGATTTTGAAATCCCTTATCAAAATTAGCCAACTCTGTCCTAATGAGTGTCAAGAAATAATCTAATGCTCTTTGTTGTTTTTTTTGAGTTATGCTCAGATGCAGGACAGAGTGCTTGCAAATGCTGTAAAGGTTGTGACCACTAGTGACTTAATGGCTTTCCTGCTGTTGCCTTTATGGCATATATTACTCATAGTGTTCATCCTTTTCATAAAAAGGATGATTAATTGTGTAAGCGTGTGCTTTATTCCTTTATAGCAGTGTGAGCCAGAAGAAGACTTTCTGTGAAGAACAATATTTTGAAACTTGCTTTTCTTACCGGAGCTATTGTCTGCCTTTCTTGTCCTTCTATTAATTCAGTCATCAATCTTCTCGCTCCATATCTTATTACAGGGCAAAGAAATGTAGAGCCACTATTGTTTCCAGTATGATGACTTGTGGGTCATCTCTCTCTGCCCCAGACCTGTGTCCCAGGGTAGATCCTTCGGTTTGTTTAGGCAGTCCTTCAAGTACAGTCTGGCTAAATAAGTTTTCCCCACCTTGATTTTATTTTGTTATGGTTTCTTAACATCTCCCTTAATTACTTTCAGCCAGGCTTGTAACCTCTTTGACTGTGATCTCTCTACTTTCATGTTTTTGTTTTAAATGCTGCAAATTTTTTTAGTCTATTTCTGTGGTACAGCTAAAGCTACTGATTTTTCTCTCTCCAGATTCTTATGGCCTTCACTTTCAAAGCTCTCTGTACCTTTGTATGTCTTTTGTAATGTACTTTCAAGATGCTGACTGGCACCTACCACCCATCAGCCATTGAAATCAGCTTCGCAAACAGCTTCCTGCTTTTCCTGGTCCTATTTGTGAAGAGGTCCCTGCAAACAGTTGCCAAACTTACTTCTGTTACTCTGTCCTCTTTCTCTGTGATGGATTGAAAAAGAGAAAAAAGCTTGTGAGAAGTTTGGCTGCCATACCAGTGCCTGTGTTGGTGACCAGTTGTTCTGCCTCTTTTGTGATTTCATACCTGTCTGTCTGCAGCAGTGATCTCTGCTCTTAAACTGAAAATCACCTCATCTGGGGACCACTGTCTTGTTCTGTGTGCAGAAAGTTTAGAACAGCAAGGTCAAGTGATATGTTTTAGTAATATCAACTAACTCACCTCTCTTCAGCATTGTCAATGGGCATATTTTATAAAGAAGTGTAGGAAGAAAAAATGTAGTGAGAAATAAGTCTCAGTTTTTAGTTTTATGTCAGATGTGCCAAGCATCTAAAATGTCAAATTTTAACTGAGAATTTTATTTTTCAATAGACAAGTTTTTACTTTGTCTTTATTGATGCCAATTTAGCTACAGTGATAAGCTTTTCGGCAAAATTTCTTGGATTGCATACAGCTGTAATTAATGTAACTGATTTTACTTTTGCTACACAGTTGATCAGGGAAAGAGCGTTTATACAATAGTCTGACAACCTGATTGATTTCCTCTTCCTGTTCTGTAATCACTGTATGCTTCGAAAGTTGTTTAATGCAGCCCAATATTCATAGGCATATCTGGAGCTGTTGAAATTGTAGGGAGAACCTGAAAATTGGTTTCACTCAGAACAACTCTGCTGGTTTGGGAGATATGCTTGCTTTACCTCCAAGTCTCAATTACTCTCAAAAATCAACACTTTAGACTAATACCTGCTCCCTGTAACACAATTTAGGTGAACTCAAGGCTATCATAAGGCAATCTTTGCACCATATTTCTAGTAACCCATAAATAAAACATAAACCCTTCCTTTCAGAAATCACTTTTGGTTTTAGTTAACATAGGAAGTGGCATGGTCAGAAATTAGCTGAAGGTGTTCAGGGTCATCAAGCTGACCATGTTTTTAAAAATTATTCTTTCAGTAGTGAAGTGGTATTGTGACATACCACTGTGAACGAGGCTGATCTCACCAAAGGCTTTGCACCTAACCATGCATCAGTTCTGCTCATCAGTTGCATAGCATTGATAACCATGCAGTGATTCAGTTATATAATTAAAATATTTTGTTCCTGTGTATCTCCTAATGTCGCTGTTTTAGGCTGGAAATTGCATGGCTCTTTTCTTCAGTTTTTTCAAGAAGAAAAGGAGCACAAGTATTTACTATTTTCTTACCTTTACAAAGGAGAATCATAAATATCCAGACTGCCAAAACCAGTTTTTCCATTATGCTCTTTTCTAAACTGGCAATATGTTCCATTATGCGAGCAGGCAGAAGAATTATAAAAACAAATCTCAATTTCTAGGATGGGAAATTAGCAACTCTCTCAAAAGAGCTTCAGTGTAGGGTTGTCCAGAGCATCGGTGGCCACTTTGCAATGTCTGTGCTGCCCTTCTGTTCTAAGTACTTTGTGTATGGCTGCTGTTCAGGGCCTGCAGCTGGGGGATGCAGTGAAGGACCTGGCACAAGGAAAGGTGTGAAGCTGAATGCTGAATTTCTAGATTTATACATGAGTTTTAGAATTCTACTTGTTTTTATTTGTATTAAGAATCTCAAGTCAATATTAAGAATCTGAATTTTAAGTTACTTTTCCACTGAAAGTAGTACATATACATTCATCATGAAGTCCGAATTAGAACTTTTACCTAACATGCACCGAAATCATCATGCACACTAAAAAGAAGAAAATGTAACGTCAAATATATATATATGTTATAAAATAGTAAACACTTCACACAAATCACAAAGTAAACCAAGCAATCTCTCTTAAAGGTACTTTATAAACCAAACTGCTTAACAGAATGATTGGGGGCAGGGGAAAATATTCTTTCTGGTTTCTGCATGGACTGCATTGATTGCTGGACTATGAGCAGGGGCAGAGCATTCATGTTCAGTTGTTCACCAGGGAAGAAAACAACTGAGAAGAAGAGATGCAGGTTGAGTGTAAGACGAAAGAAGTTCTATGATAATGTTTTTGCCCCTTCTTCAGCTAGGGCAAAACCCATTCACTTAGCTGGACTAGGATTTCAGCATTAACAGGTAGGTCCTGTAGATTATGCCATAGCAACTGTAGTGAGAGTGGCATGACCTGCAAAGATCGGTACATCTCTTAAGCTGGTCTTGCTCTGGGAGCTAGAACCTGTTAGATTTGAACCTGTCAGATGTTATTCTGCACTGTGTCCTGACTTCGGTACATAGAGCTGAAATGAGGCAGTAGTAATTAGGTAAATAAGTCTTGAGTTCTAACATGGTGCTGACACAAACATAAGGCAAACAACCAGAAATATGTGAAAATAACTTCAAAGCAGAATTGAAACAATGTAAGTAGGCGACAACAGCATTGATATTACTGAGCCCAAAGCAATACTTAATTAGCTAGCTTTATTTTTTCCTTGGGCTGTATTTCAAAATAAATTCAGGCTTCAGTAAGAACTTGAAATGAACCATTGATTTAATTCTCTGGAGTCTTGAGGAAAAGGGAGACTTAATTTTACGACAGGAATTTAACACAGATGAAATATGGTCTTTCTATGTGGAAAAAGAACATAGTCAGATACACTGCAACAATACAGGTTAGATTTTAAAAGAACCCCTTGCAGGTAAGTTACGATGTAAGCATTTCAGCCTGACCCTGACTCAGGTTGAATCACAGCTGCAGTTTTCTGGGAGGAGGTTGGTACTGCTGTGATCTCCTGTTTCCAACTGCGCTCTGCTGAGTGGTACAGCAGAAGGCAGTTGTGTGGCCCTGATCCTGGGCAGGGTGGACTCACTCATGCACTTGTTTGGCCTCTGCCCAGCTCTGTTGGGCTCTGTGGGCTTGGCGCGGGTGGAAATCAGAGCAAATCTGAGCCTATTCTCAATAATATTTGCCTTCAGAAATAGCAAGAGGACTATAATCCTACCACTGCATCTGACCATCTGCATGTATTTTATACGGTGATTACAGTTTGGAAGTACGTATACGTGTGCAGGCTTTAACAGTTACAGTTCTGATTTCTGCATAGAGATATTTGTTAGCTCTATGCTATAAGTGCAAATGAAAGAGTAATCTTCTTCGTGCTTTGTATATATATATGCGATTTGCATTTCCTGTGCTTTGCACAGTTGAATACTTGGCATTACTCTCTCAAACATAAAACTGTAAGTGATGGTGTTTTGAATTCTGTGGATTGAAAACAATAAGCTGTTATCAAAAGCCCATTTGGAGAAGTGCAATTTTCTGATTTTAGAAGCCAGGAAAACCCAATTGTGGCCCCACTGCAGTGACAAATATGCACTTAGCTCAGTGTACTTTCTGTGGGAGTTAAACTGTATACTAACCTTACAATTATGATCTTTGAAGATGTTCTGCATTAAGCATTTACAATAGTGGAAGGAAACATTAATTCATAGAGAGGCATATGTCTCTCCTTATACATATACATGTCCATGGATGAAGAGCTTATTTTTGTCAGGAGGCTGTCCAAGTGATGGTATTATTATGTGAACTGAGGTTCTTTCCAAAAGCTGCGATACTGGCAGAATTGAGCCCAGCTGGATGCTGGTAACTTCTCTCTAGTTTTCTAAAAGTTTTCTTGTTAGCTTGTTACACATTACATACTTCAGAATTGCTTTGTATTATGAGTAGTGAGAACACTGTAAACCTAAGGAATATTTTGAAAATTAACATACTACATCAGCTGGTGGCTGGCTAATGTGTTCGTCAACAGCTGGCTGAACATGAGCCAGCAGTGTGCCCAGGTAGCAAAGAAGGCCAACAGCATCCTGGCTTGCATCAGGAATAGTGTGGCCAGCAGGAGTAGGGCAGTGATCATCCCCCTGTACTCGGCACTGGTGAGGCCGCACCTCAAATACTGTGTTCAGTTTTGGGCCCCTCACTGCAAGACAGACATTGAGTTGCTGGAGCGTGTCTGAAGAAGAACAACAAAGCTGGTGAAGGGTCTAGAGCACAAGTCTTATGAGGAGCGGCTGAGGGAACTGGTGTGGTTTAGCCTGGAGAAAAGGAGGCTGAGGAGGGGAGACGTTATCGCTCTCTACAACCACCTGAAAGCATGTTGTAGCAAGGTGAGGGTTGGTCTCTTCTCCCAAGTAACAAGCGATAGGACAAGAGGAAATGGCCTCAAGTTGCGCCAGGGGAGGTTTGGATTGGATAGTAGGAAAAATTTCTTCACTGAAAGGGTTGTCAAGCATTGGAACAGGCTGCCCAGGGAAGCGGTTGAGTCACCGTCCCTGGAGGTGTTTAAAAGACATGTAGATGTGGTGCTTAGGGACATGGTTTAGTGGTGGACTTGACAGTGTTAGGTTAATGGTTGGACTTGATGATATTAAAGGTCTTTTGCAACCTAAATGACTCTATGATTCTAAGTGACAAGCGTGAAGTGAAATCTGTCATTTTTCAATCATCTGGTAAATTCAGCAATGGAAAACCATCAGTCTGTGATGGTAATTGGTGGCCTGTGTAAAATGGATCTTGCTTCGTTGCTCAGGATCTTGCTCCGCAGACACTTGATGGCAAAACAAAGAAATTAAAATCTGCTTCTCCTTGTTGCAGATGGTTTGAGACAGCGAGGTCAGGGGCTGCAGGCAGGAGTGCGAATGGTGCACTTGCTGCACAAGGCAGTGTCTCAGGCTGGGGGTTCACCCCAGTGTGCATCAGCTGGCGTTCCTGCTGGCTCCCTCCTGTTCTCCCTCTCACAGGAGGAGTTTGATTTCTGTCTCTAGGATGTGTTTCAAAAGCACCAAATCTTTATGGTTACATTAAAAAAATTACATGGAAACAACATAAAAGTCCCCAAATTAGAAGTGTAGTCTCAATATATTAACATATAGCTTGCATTTCTGCAAGTGTATTATTCTTTTCAGGCCTGAAATGCAAAATACTGAGGAACTTTTCTTTATTGCACTCAGGTTCACATACATCCTGGTGTTAAGCCTTTTGCAGTCTGGCATAATATTGCATAGAACAATAACAACAAGTCTGTTTTCCAGTAATGTGAATTCACAAATGGCAGCAGTTCAGCATGTTTCCTTTGTAGATATTAGCACCTCTGAGAAGTTTCCATATTGAAAACTTTAATTTAGAATGTTAGCAAATTCTATTTATTAAAACCATGTACTTTATGAAGACTCACAAGTAATATGTGTTCTAGATTTTTGCAGATGTGACTTATTACTGTAGAGACATTAAAATTGAATAGTCTATGAACTATGATTTAACATCACTTGCTTTTGTCATATTTTATCAATCAAAATACCATCAAAATCTGGTTTTGTCATTAATTTGCTCCTAATGGTAGTCCTCATACTTGATCATTTTCAATGTTTAATACAGTTCATATCATGTAATTTCAAAGTATTTTTATTGCTATTTTAAAAAATAATAATTCTTTTATTAGAATTTTCTTTCTCCTGTTTTTTAACAATCTAAAATTGATATACTGCAATGCACTTCTGGGAAATATGCCAACAACTGTGGGTTGTAGTTTCAGGATGCCTGTTCATAGTTCATATGCACTCTCAAGTGGGGGTACTATCCTGTTTTCAGAATTCTTGGTAATATATCATTGGCCTGATACACAGAGTGATGTTAAGACAGAGCCTGGTAACTGTAAACATAAAGGGCAAGGGCCCATATTCAAAAATAACCAAGTGCTCAAAAAAGAACATAGTTTTTCAAATCAGTTCAACGCTGTTTAAACCTATGTCACAGGTTTCAAATGGAATATAAGTAGTTTTTAAGAGGTTGCTGTTATGTAGGTGTTGTACTTGCTTAGCTGATAAAATTGGGATACCTCTTGTTCAGACTGACAACAGGTCACTTGTGCAATCATTTCTTATGTCCATTTTGTCAGGGTTGCTCTTACCAGAACCACTGTACTGTCCCCCTCCCATCCCATGTTCTTTATAGGTGAGCTTGTTTTACTGCCGGCAACTAGTATGACTTGTGGTCACAAGGACTGCGGTGGAATGGCTTAAAATGCAGTGAGCTCTTGGAGACAACATGTAGGCAAGGAGCGTTTGAATACTGGCTCTGGCACAAAGTTCCTCTTTAGGCACAGTTGGGGCATTTAATCTCTTGCCTTGCGATCACCATCTGTAAAATGAAGTAATACCTGCCTGCCTGTCTCATAGGAGCACACGTGATTGACTTGTGCTTGTGAAGTGATACAGGAATGCACTGAATGCCCATCAGAGCCATCTGATCTCCAGATATATGGGGAATTGCTCTTGGAAAAACCTAAAAATATTAGCAGCTGTGTTCGTGTGTGTAGTGTAGTACCATAATCAACTCTGGTAACTGAAATGAGATATGTCATATGTCAAGATGGTGCTGGAGCCTTTCAGTGTCCTCCCAATGACTTTGAGAAACTTGAGCCATTCCAAAGGCAAATATATTGTTTTTCAGAAATATTTTTGTAATCCCCAGTGTAAAGGCTCACATGTTTCTGAGCACTCTCCAGTCCTTAACCCTGGCTGCCTTTGGGCTTTCTTGGGTTCCTTTCAACTGGCCAAACCTGCAGCATGACAGCAACAACAGCTGGCATGAATTTGTTGAAGTTATTGATATTCACTGGGAACCTTAACAGGAAAATCACCCTTTTGTCAAATTACACACATTTCATGGTAGGATTTTAACAAGATTTCAAGAATGCTGCTGACCTGTATAAAATGAGATAAATTAGGTCCCTGTTGTGTTAGGTTCGCTAAAACCACAAGACTATTACTGTATGATTTTTTTGTGTGCAGCATATTATGACATATGTATTTTGCTTCTTTTAGAAGATAAAGGGAAAGGAAAACCCAATAGTGCAAGTCAGCAGTCCAGTACAGAAGTGGGTCCTGTTCTTCCCAAACCTGGTGTGGCAGCATTGGCACCTGTAACACCTGCCTCATCCTCCAAGAGCACGAATGGATCTCCTAACACAGTTTCTGAGTCAGAAGAGGAAAAAGCCAAAAAACTACTTTACTGTTCATTATGCAAAGTGGCTGTGAATTCTCTGTCACAACTAGAAGCCCACAATACAGGTGAGTATACATACAGTGCGAGTCAGTTGTGTGTTATTTTTAAAATTCAGTGTAACAAGCTGGTTTTCTGACGCTGTGGTAGCCACACTTCACTGAAGAGTCTTTTAGTTAAGACTTATAATGGCAAGTTACAAAAACATTCCTGTTTAACGACAATTTCTTGTGTGGTGTTTGATATTTTATTAAAGCTCTCTCTAATTTTTTTTTAACTGTCCTTCATGTACTTTATAAGCTTGTAGTTGGCAAAATCCCTACAGTTCATGTTACCTAATCAGATTCCATCATACCTCCATAGTGAGGATCATAGTATGATCATAGTGGTTTCTGTAACACTAAGGTTTCTCAAACGTCAGTTCTGAATCTCTTTCATATTTCACCTCACTGTCTCTGGTGTCCTGGTTTTTTGCTGGTACAACTTATAGTAATTTTTGTTATTTGATATTTTTGGTAATTTTAGGATGAGCTCCTTAGATTTCCTAGATGTCCTAGAATCTTTTGATTATTGCGAATTAGATACGCTCCCTTTAAATGGCCACAAGCAGCAAACCCTAATGTGCTCTGGCCACTCTGTGATGTGCTGGTGATGTAAAGCTTGTTAACAAACCATTGAAGCTGGTTTTACAGCTGTAAGCCATTCTTGAAATGGCCAAAGCAGCCATTTCTTCCAAATCAGAGGATACTTATTGAAATATTCCTGTTCCTAGGCAGGTTTTGAATGATCGCTGTGGTTCCTCTCCCACTCTTGGCTTGGCCTTGTTTCATGATTCACCAGCTATATGGATTTTGGCAGAAGAATAAGCAACAAATACCTTAGCCATACAGCCACACACTGCCCCTGAGCAGAGAGGCAGTGGTCCAGCATGCCTGTTATTCCCTTTTTGTACAAACCCTTCTTCCATTGTCTGGCTTCCCTTTAGATTAAGGAAGTGGGAACTACACTGACTGAAACCAGAGTCGTCATTAATCCCAATCTGTGGTGACTTTAACCATTCTGTCTTGAAGATAAATATGTTGCAAAAAGTCCCAAGGCTAATGCACATGGTTGTATGTTGCTGATCATTAACTCACCTGTGTCTCCTTGCTCATTAGGCTCCAAGCACAAGACCATGGTCGAGGCTCGGAACGGTGCTGGTCCCATCAAGTCTTATCCTAGACCTGGATCCCGGCTGAAGGTGCAAAACGGCAGTAAAGGCTCAGGACTGCAGAACAAGACGTTTCATTGTGAAATCTGTGATGTCCATGTCAATTCAGAAATTCAACTTAAACAGGTAGCTTGCATGTATCTGGGGCTCCTCTGTTGTTTTTAGTTGCATTGCAATGTTGTAGGTGGGATATAGATCTATGTGCAGATGTTTTGGCAGAAAGTGAACTTAGTATTTCTTTTCTGTCATCCCACAACTATTTCTAAATAGTCCTAGTTCACCATAGGTCAAGTTCACCTAATTGTTTCAGCTGGGAAACAATGGGCTTGAGAGTCATAAAGCAGAGGCGGACAAGGTGTCAGTATTAATTAGTAACATAGCAAATCTAGTTTAAAAGTTTGCTGTGGCTCAAGAGAGAGATTTGAACTTTGGTGTCCCAAATGGAAGAAATTCTGGGTTGAGCTTCCCTGAATTTCTCTTTTGGTGTTGTTTCCATCTGCTGGGATACTTTTTAATACTATGTGAGAAGGAGAATGTGACTTTAATCTATTGGTTTAGCACAATCAGCAGGAGGGCAATACGTCTGGTATGTCTGAATTGTGTAGAGCAACGTTGTCATTAACAGCGTAGCTGTATGAACATGCAGCTCTGCTCTGTCCGAGCCCATCAGCCCTGGGTTCAGAGCTGTGCCAATACAAATATATTGTTTCTGGTACTCAAATGGGAATCTCTAACTGGATGGTGCCGTGCTGTGTGGATGTGTCCTCTCATTCCCTGTTGTTTCAGTTATCTCTAAGATAGCATTAAATTGCCTGGTGTAGACATACCCCTGGAAATTGGTTCTTCCTTCAGCTAATATTGAATTTATACAACTGAACAGCATCAGCAAGACTGAAATGTACCTCCTACTTCTGAATATCCCTATGACCTAGTGATTACAGCTCTGCCTGGTTCAAAGCTCCTCAAGTGGAAGAAGGAAATACTAACCAAAATATCAATAATTTGCAGAGCCTGTCTCGGATCACAGAATTTGCTGTATTTGATTAGTTTCTGATTCTCTATTTGATGTGCTCCGAATTGTTATGTTTAATTTAGCAAAACTCATCTTTGCTCTCTCTCTAAAGAACCTACTTTATCTTACAAACAGGGGCTTAGGCATATCCTGCTGATAAATCAATTTCAAACTCAAAACTGAGAAATGTTTAAACAGCTAATTAAATGTGAGGCTATTTATTTCAGCACATTTCCAGCCGAAGGCATAAGGACAGAGTTGCAGGAAAGCCTATGAAACCTAAATATAGTCCTTACAACAAACTGCAGCGCAGCCCAAGTATTTTAGCAGTAAGTATTTTTATTTCTCATCACTGTCTATGTGAATTTGTGACCCTGGGGACTCCCACCACACAGAGACAGGAACATGACAGACCTGACACTTCTGCAGCGTTTCTCCCCCTGCAGGCTGAATCTGCGTGGGGATCAGATTTGAAGATAGTTATGTATTCTGTCTGCCCAAAGGCACACAGACAGCACTGCGAGTGTTATTTACTGCTAGGAAGAAGGGAATAATCAGTGGAACGGGGAATGAACTGTGTGCTCTGTGGAAAGGTATTGGCTTTGCTGGGCTAGTGCACTTCTTGAAGGCTGCCATGTATATACTCTGTCTTTCTGGGCACCTGAGATAACTCTTAGTTATGACGGATGCAGTCAGGGAAAAGGACATAAGATGTTAAGATATAAAAATACTAATGCTCGTTCTCTGCATACAGCAGAACAGAGCGCTGTGTGGATGTATTATATTGCTGCAAAAGAGTTATCAGGTGTTTAGGAGAATTGATTGCCTATCTGCATGCTCAGGCTGTGTCTGTCACTGGCTATCAAAACACCTCTCCTGCCTTTGTGCCCCCAGCTGTTCCCCTTTCACATCCACCTGCACTTCCAGGAATTCCCCAAGCTGGTTCTGCCAGTCAGCTGCAGCCAGAATTCAGGCTGGCTGTAGCACAGCACAGATTGTATGTTTATTTGCTCATGACTCAGCCTGTATTTTATTCATTAGGGAGAAGTGCATGCCACCTATGGCACAAAAACAATTTGTAGGTTGGAAAGAGAGAGATGCAAATGTGTGTGTGCAAGAGTAAGCATGTGAAAGGCCTTTAAAAGCTGAAATATTATGTCTTTGTAATTATATAAAGGCAAATGAAAATGCTGCAGGTTTTCTCTAAGTCTCCCCATTCGATATGTTCTGCACACACCAGTCTTCTTCCCTTGTGCAATGCATCATTTTACAATCTATTGCATAAGGAAAGACCTCTGCTAATAAAGGAAGGACACGAGTATCTTTGCCCCTGCAAGTGTGTGATTGTGGTACAGACCATTTTCAATGAGACTGTAGTGTATATATTTCTGGTTAGCTTTTTTACCACAAGCACCAGCAACCGTTGTAGATCATAAACTGAGTAATAATTCTTTCAGAAAGAATTCTATATGGTATTGATCTTAAAAAATATTTCTATTTTGAAAAGAGCAGCCCTGCATTGTCAGGTAAAAAGCTGACTGGACTCATGCTAGTTTCCCATCTTGGCCACTCTACTTTTCTACAATTCATTTTTGCAAGTGGAAAATTTGACTTTTGACACTGAAGTCTTCATCATGTTTTTTTAGTATTTCTTGCACAGTTATGGGTTATATAATTTAATGTTGTTCACTTGCAAATTATGCTTCCTTCTAAATGTCAGTGTGACTGCCCCTACAGTCAAGAGATTTATGTATCTTTAAATATACAATTTGGTTGCTTTAATTGCCTTGGAAGTAAGAAGACAATGTGGGTAAAATTTCTAAGCAGCTGACATGAGGCTTCTGTGAGAAACCACAGAGTGCTGTTTGTCAGGGTTCATTTTTTTCCCTTATGTAAAAGTGGGCTTGGGGAGAACTGTATTTACATTGCTTTTTTGTGTGTTTTATTCCAGGCAAAACTTGCATTCCAGAAGGACATGATTAAGCCGCTGGCACCTGCTTTCCTTTCATCTCCTCTTGCTGCAGCTGCAGCTGTATCATCGGCTCTGTCCCTTCCTCCCCGTCCCTCTGCCTCCTTGTTCCAGGCACCTGCAATACCACCAGCTCTCCTCAGGCCAGGCCATGGTCCCATCCGTGCAACACCTGCCTCCATACTTTTTGCACCATACTAACTTATTGATGTGAAAAAAGAGATAACTGTGGCCAGTAGAAAGGGTAAAAGAAAAGCAGGAAAGGGGTCAAGATTTTAAAATGTCTTTCTCTTTTGAAATGCCATCCAGCATGACACCTCAACCACCCACACCATAAAATTCATCATTGAGGGTACTGCATTTTGGAGTCTAGGCAACTCTTACTCAGTCTCTCTCTGTCTCTCCTTTTAAAATCCAAATAGAGAGTGATTTACTAAAAACTTAATTGCTCATAAAATTTATACCATTAAAGATTCGTGCATTTTTTTTTCTTTTGCAATGTGTATGATGCACCTTGGAATCAAGGAACATAAAATATTTTCCTGACAGACTTGAAAACTAGGGTCTTCCTTGCTCACACTTATGTAAATACTTCTCTGAAAACCAATGGGATATAATCTAATGTGGAGAAAAAGGTAGATGAACCAAATGCTTGATTGTGGATAACATCTCAAAAATTAATTGCATCCTTATTTTTTTTTTTTCAATGTGCTCTTGTTGACAGGGATTGTGTACTGTCCTAGGCCCCAGTACTGGTGTATCTTGTGTAGTACTAAAGATGTATCACGTCTGATTTTAATACTTTTCGTTTCTGTGCAAATGTTTGAAAGCAATGCAGCGCTGAAGCTTTTAATTATTTCTTTTGTGTCACACTTTACTTAGAGAAATTAAAAATAGAAAGCCATATAACGTATAGTTAAGATTACTACTTGTTTGCTACTTTCATTTAACTTATTTTTGTTGTTTCCTCACTGGTGTTGCTAAGCAATGTTTAAAGAGAAAAAAAAGCTTTTCAATTGCACATTACCACAGCTCACATGCATTGTTCAAGACAACAATGGATCCATGTATTTGTACCTAAATAGCCTTTTTCTTCATTTCTAACTAGTTTCCTTTGTAACGATGCTGCATAATGTTGTGGCTCCCTAATGCAATAATGTACAGAACACAAAATATTTATAATTGACCGTATTCTCTGTTTACTGAATATATTGCAGTAATACCCCACCTATCTTCTTACCTCCCCAACCCTTTTATAAAGGTGATATCAATATGCAGTACTCGGACTGAAGTCATTATGTGATAATGGGGACAACAGGTGGAAGAAAGGAAAAAAAAAATAGAAATAACTTTTAGAGCATCTTTATCTGCAATCCATAATAGTAAAATGTCTGTGTATTTTTTTAAATGTACCTTTTCAATAAAATAATAAGAAAAATATACATGCTTCTTGTGTTTATGAATTGGTACAGAAAAAAAAGCCTGGAACAAACAAATTTAGCTAAAGGAGTCTTCAGGAGCAGGCAAAGCATTAGAGTTGCAATAAAGTATAATTACAGAACCTGTGTTTACTTCCCTTGTGTTTTAATGTCTTCCTTGCTACAACCTGTTACAGCCTTTACTGGGGCTCTTTTTGCAGTAAGACTGTAAAAATTCACTACATCGGAGATTCAGAGGAAGAAGCAGTAGAGCCAGGTGGGTCATTATGGTTTTATTATTGCACCACCAAAATGCTACAACATGGTTATGCCATCTCTGATGGAGATTAAGGATTAACTTTAAAACCAGCCTGGGCATACCTGAGACTTGAAGCAGGTCACTTTGGAGCCAGGACTTGCTCTAAAGCACGGGCAAAGTAGGCTGCTGCTTGATGCAGCAGGCTTTTGAAGGCAGGAGTTTGGGGAAGCTGTGAAATTAGCTTTTTCCCTGCTGAAAAGCTTGATCTGTTCTATAAAAATCTTTTTCTTGTTAATACAAAGCAAAAAGTAAAGAGTACAAGAGTAAAAAGACTCAACTGTAAGGCTGTTGGGGGTAACACAAAGCCAACAGGGCCATCACAAATCCACAAAGGCCAAGGAATAAAAATTTCAGGAACTTTATAATGAAGAATTTACAGACCAACATATATCTCATAGTTGCAAGATATTAGAGACCATTTTCTGCAAGTGTAATTCTACCCAATTTCCACTATTCAGTGGAGCAGTCAACTGTGTTGTGAGAGGATAATTACTGGAGAATCAGCTACAAAGGGGTAGGTAAGGGAGTCTGGGTTTTCACCATCCTCTGGGGAAGCAGGTACAGTTGTATTAATCCTGTGGACTGTGAGAATTACAAGGTGGAACGGCGCTCTTCCATGTGCATCTGGTTGCGTCTGATTTTGTAACTCATGCTTGTACATAGTCAGGTTTAACTGCTCAGCTACTTTCAGAGGAGTTACTTGCATGAGGAGCCTGTTTCTGTCCAACATGAGATAGGTTTACAGAACTGTGTATTTTAATTGGTTCTTCAGGAAACAAGAGTTGTCAATGTATTAAAACACTATTTTACCTGCTTTTTATAACCTACTGTTGGTGATGAGAAATTTAAAGCAATTACAAGTTTCTGCAATTGAAAATGTTCCCATATAAAATACAGAAAACCTGTACTAAGGAGGGGACCGGCCAAGGGTGTGTAGATTTCTTGGACAGCTGATTATTTCAAAGAGCATCTTACACTGGAGAATATTTAGGTCACTAAGAGTGAAAGAATGTGTCATGTCATTCAGCAATAAGAGGAATTACCTGTGAAACACAAGGAGCTAAAAGACTATGACTGTAAGCCAAGGGAGACTCAGGTTCAGATTCATATTCAACACCCTTTGTACTCTTTGCTGTTTTAACTTATATTTTGTGTACTGTAACTCCGCTTGCCACCAAAGTTTTGTGCATGACATGCAGGACTGAGCATTTGAGGTGATAATTACATGATAAATGGCAAACCCTCTCATTATGACTGCTGGGATCTCACGTTTTAGAAACAAGCTCTGTGTGAGAACGAAAGTTTGTATCGTACTTGCACGAAGGCTGTCAGCTGCTTTTTTGATATGTTAGTATGTTTTCTCCTGAGGTGTAATATCGTTACAGACAGCTGGCTATGAAGTTCATGGATTTGTTATAACAAAGAACTAATACTGAAATATAATATTTGCAATGCAGTTACCATTTTGAATAAGTATATTGAATGTGCAAACCACTAAGGTAATAAGTTTAAAGTAATAGGATCACATCCTCTCACATGTCTATTATTCTCCGTCTGTTCGCTGCACTCTGAGCTGCAAGCTGTTCCTGTACAAGAAGTCAGAGGTTGTAAGGGGCACTGTGTTGGTCAGGGATTGTCATCTGGCACTGCCATCTTTCTGTAACAGAAGAAAAAGGATCCAGACTGGACACAGACACATCAGCAGGAACTTTCTGCTGGTGTGTTTCTGGATCACGGTCCGGTCCCTGTACTGCAAAAGGTTTCCATAAAGGGTATCAAACAGAGGACATGGTCCAGTAGTCTATACAGATATATACTTTTAAGAAAAGTAATAGAAATAGGAGCTTCTGTGACCACTGCAGGATACTAGTATGTGTGCCTCTCATTTCCGCAGGTCAAAATAGTAATAAAATCTTTCCCTCTGATTTCGGTCGGATAGCAGAAAGAAGACGACAGAAGCTAGCACGCACATTGCCCTGTCCATATCCCCACTTCAACTCCTATGATAACGTTCCACTGGGTCCATCTACTGATAAACTAATAAACATTTCCTATAAGAAAGAGATTATTTCATTAAAAATAAATTATTTTACTTGCTTTCTCTGTGATCTTGGACTATAAATTTTGTGCTCAGAAAAGTTTTGCAAAAGAATTTGTCACATTTGTCTGAAAAAAAGAGCATGGTTGTTCTAAGCTCTGCAGGAAGTATTTCACTATCTTTGTGCATCTGGCAATAACCCAGTGAGCCTCGCTGTATATCTTTTGAATGTGTCACCTTGAATAAGTGAGGTACTGTACTATTTATCCATGCTTGGTTGGATGGTAAATCTCCACAGCTGTCACCTTCTGGTCACAGTGGTCATGATGATTTTCTTACTATGCCTAGTATATTTTTTTAACCATTTTTTTCTTAACATTCTTCTTTCAAGTGACGTCCTGAGTATCCTCAAGTACTTATTGGAATGACCAACATTTCAGGTAAAACTGTATGTATGTTTCTGAGTATCTAGAATTCTTAGATATTGCAATGTTTTTGGATTAAAGTAACATTGATTTAGAAATGTTTCTATTTGGTTTAGTTTCCTATTCATATTTATTTGTATTGATAGAGTGTACTGTGCTAGATGCTGAATGCCAAGAGCCAGCTCCTGCCAAGCACCAGACGTGGAGGGGCCAAATCGAGCCAGTTGCCTTTGAAAGGCTGCAACTGGGGAGGTCCCCAGTAGCTGGAAAAAGAATGATTTTATGCCTGTCTTTAAAAATGGCAAGAAAGATGATCCAGGCACATGAAAACAGGTCAGTTATTGGGAGTGGCTAACATAGTTTTACCACAGGCAAAATCGTGCCTGAGCAGCTTGGGTGCTTTCTGGGATGAGATGCCTGTCTGTGCAGGCAAGGGGAAGCAGCGGGTGCCCTTACGCTGACCTCAGTCAGGCTTTTGACAATCTGTCGTAGAATCCCTGCAGGCACATGGGGGCACCATGGACTGGGTGGGTGGCTACAGGGTGGCTGTAAGAGTGGCCGGGCCACTGAGCTCCAAGCGTTGGGCAGCCCTTTGCAGTCCGTGACAGCCAGTTGAGTGCTGTTCCTCAGGGGTCAGCAACACCTAACGTACTCACCAGTGACCTGTACAGTGGGATGGAGAGCACTCGGCAAGTGTGTGGCTTTTAAGTTTGGTAAAATGGGGAGGCCTGCTTTTCTAGGCGGTATGCTGGAGGGTAAGGCTGCTGTCCAGAGGGAGCTCTGCGAGCTGGAGAGGCGGTTTGACGGGAGCCTCGTGGGGCTCAAAGGCCAGGTCCTGCACCTGGGAAGGAGCCACCCCCTGCAATAGTGCAGAGCGGGCCTGCTCACCAGATAGCAGCTGTGCAGGAAAGGGCCCGGGCGGGGCGGGGGACACCCACATCTTGTGGTGGCCAAATCGAAGACAAGTCTGCAGTGCGCCCTTGTGGCAGCAGACCTTCACGGAGTACTGTGCTGCTTTAGCAACACCATGGCCAGCAGGCTCCGGGACGTGGTAAAACAACTCTGTTCAGCACTTCTGAAGCTGCACCTGGAGTAACATGTCCGGTTTGGGGCCTCTCATACGAGATTTTGACAAACTGGAGCAAGCCTGGGAGAAGGCCACAAAGGTGGTCAGGAAATGAGCATGTTGTGTTCAGGGAAGTGAGATGGGTTTGTCGAGCCTGGAGAAGGCTGTGGCAGTTCTGGTGGCTGTCCTCAAGTGTGTGATCAGTGGTTACAGGGAAGGGAGACAGATGTTTCTCAGAGAAGCCCCAAGAAAGGGTGACAGATGACAGTCAGAAGCTGCAGGAAAGAACATTGTGGCTGCACATAAGGAGAAAAGTTTTCCCACTAAAAGTGAATAAATCCTGGAGCGGGTTGCCCAGGAAGGTTGCTGCAATATCCACCCTTGAGGAAATTCTTATATGCAGCCAGATGAGCAACTCCGAATGCTTTGGACTAGGTGACCTGATATCTTAAATGAGTCAATAATTCTAAAAGATAAAAAGGCCTTCCGCTGAAAAATCAAAAGTAATCATTGTGTTACAGGGCAATTAGAAGCTGAAGGAAACTTTGCAGCACTAAATACTGATGGATCACTCATAACATGGTGGACACCTGCTATGAAAGCCTGAGAAAATGAAGACAAGCATCTTTCCTGTAGTAGGCTGAAGAAGGGGAACTGAAAGGAGGATGTACCTGGAAAGGTGAGAAAGGCAAAGTGACAGGGAGGGCAAATTATTTGTACTGCAATATTGTGACTGGATTTTGGAGGGGCTGAGGTTGTATTTTTCAGGCCAAAAAAAGGACTTTGCAATGTGATGTGTTTCAGGCCTTGGTGAGTTTTGCTAAAACAAATACATTTTCACTAAGTTATTTGTTTAGATTATCTGAAACTATTTCACCAATTCAATGGCTAAAAAACTTCTCGCCAATCTTGCTCACGTCCTGTGTTCACAGCCAAGCAACTTCTACCAGTGTATCAAGCACCACGGCTGACACCTCTTCTGCATTTGTCTCTGGGTACATGTGTTTTGGAGCAATGGACTATTTGGATTTTGAATTGCATATTTCTTCTGCACCCTATCAGACCTAAGAAGGAAAAATCAATGCAAAAATTGGTCATATTTTTTAGAAAAGTAGTATGGACTGTTGAAGGGTAATGTTGGCAATATAGTAAAAGAGCAGCAAGAGGGTGGATTATAATAGGAAAAAAAATATACTGTGCAACAGAAAGTAAGGCTGGCTGAATCTGATGAATATCCACTGGTTATGCAGGTAATATTCTGACTGAAAAAAGGGCGCCTGCTCTCTCAGAAGCAGGGTAAGGTATGGTGGAGACAGATTTCTGTGTCTGGAGAACTGGCCAGCAAAATCCACAGAACACAGATGTGCTGTCAGACATAAATCCGCTACACAATTTTTTTCTCTCTGAAAACAAATTCAGATCTATACAAATGTACAAAAAAAAATTACTCCTTTCTCCCCTCTGAAATAAAGGTAGGGAAAATATTGTGATTTTATTGTGCAAGCCAAATGAAAATGGAACAAAACTGAAAGGTGGAGTTCAAACCTTGGCAACAGTTTTTCGCTAACTGTTAAGAAGTATTTGAGTGCCTCCACTGCTTGTCTAAATTCCATGAGATGTTAAGGGAAAGGGTCGTTAAGGACTTAGGTGGAACTGAAGAAAAAAGTAGTAAAACATATTCCATGACCATAAAACATTTTAATGTGTTATGTGAAGGGACAGAATAAGGTCAGTCCCTTTACATGAGATGGGGTAGGTGTAGGCGTTTGCAGTGGGTTTGTTAGTTCAGGAAACACTTAGAAACAACAGATGGCTTCCTCTTGCACTGAAGACCTAAGGCACCCTGGAGGAAAGGGATGCCTTTCCTATCAGATGGACTGAAGAGAGGAACAAGCACAGCCAGACTCGCAACTGAAATGCAGGCAGCACAAGTGCGAGGATGATCATGTCTAGCCCTGTGAAGCAGATTGCATCAGGAAAGGGACTGGCACGTTTAGGTCATTCTCTCATGAAAGCATTTGACTACAGTGCTGCTGAAAAACACATTCATTGGGAGATGTTAGCTGCTGTGAGCTATTTTCTGAGGCTAGAAGTAGCTATGGCACATAAGCTTCTTTGTCAAAGACTGTGGTTTACACTTTAGATATATGATGTAATTTCAGCAGATTTAAATGCCCAACACAGCAGCAGCCAGTTGGTGCTGTCAGAGTACTAAATCTGAGCCACAGTTTTCAAGATACTTCAGGCAATGAGCACCCTCTCCGGTGCTGCAGACCCAAACATGGCTCTTGTCCAGCAAGGAAAATTTCCATTTCGTTTCCCCAGGATTTTGTGTTTCCTTCAGGAGGTCTCTTGCTCATAAAAAGATGTCATTTTTGGTTAAGCCTTCTCCCCAGAGCCATCCACCCAAGTTACTTTTCCATTTAGACACTTCCGCTCCTCCAGCTGTAAGAGGGAGGTTTTTTCCCCACTGTTGAAGGACTGATTTCTGCCAGCCAAGCTCTCGCCATCCTATGTCTGAACCTACTGCAGCATTGTCCTGCCTTGCCTTCTGATTATATCAGCTGATTCTTTGATCCTCTCTCTAGCTCCTTCCTTGACCACATCAAACCATGCCACTTGTTTCTCTGGCCCTCTATCAGCTTCTTAAGTATCAGTTCTCATAGCCTGTCAAGATGTCAGCTCCCTCCTCCATCTCCTGAGTGAAGTCTGTCTTCATTTTCCAGCAAGTGCTGGTGAGATTTTTCCATTCTGTCCTTGAACTTGAAAGCACCTCCCTAAACTATAAAGTCGCCAAACAGTCCACCTTCAATATTTTCCCTACAGCTCACTTACAGCAGCAAAACCCCACCTCCCAACCCTCCCAAAAGAAAAAAAAAAGAACCACCACCACAACACCCACAGGGAGAGTAAAACTGCCAGGAGATTTTTCTGATGTCAGATTTTAGCACATAAGAAAGCCTAAGAATAGGGGACAACATAACCATGACCCTTCCCATTTTATCTGTCTAAGCTCTGTCAGCCTTGACTGTGCTAAGCACATTTTTCTGGCAGATCTGATGCTTGCCTTAGAGGGTCAGTGATGCCTGCAAACAATTCCTTTTTGGGATGTATTATCTCCTCAGGAAGGCAGGTGGTAGCTTCATTCAAAGCTAATTTTCATGTTCAACTGTGCCAAATCAGGTTTTCACATGCAATTCAAATTTTAAAATGTTCTCTAACATTTTCTGCAAACGCTGTATGAAAAATGGATCTTCACTGCCTGACTTCACCAGAGCTGCTCTGAGGCTCTCACGGTCAAATAGTGTGAGCCTACCCATTGCCAAACAGGACAAAGGAAATAGTGGGTGTTTGATTTACGTAAGGGCAAATACACAGGTTACCTCCTTGCTTTTTCTTGTCTGTATAACTCCTGATAGGATCACACAGAGCTGCGCTCCTGTTCTGAACACAGTCCACCCACTCCGCAGAACAGCACTGTTTGCAGTGTAGCCACAGTATGGGAGGGTGCACACATGCCTTAAAATGTGTGCTGGGTTTTAACTTCTTTTCCTCCTAAATATCTAGCCTGCATCAGAGGGACAAGAGATCTGTCTCCTGTTGTATATCTGCCCCTGAGTCCAGGGCTACACTAATCTCCTTCCATATCTTGAAAAGTTCATTCTCCGGAGTGCTTTGAGTCCTCACCCCTTCCCTGGGGCAGAGATGTGTTTCCTTTTTCTGGGCTTCCTGCCTCCCTCCCCCAGTGGAGAGGCAATCAGAGTTCATGTAGAAAAAACCTCTGGTGTGAGATTTACCTGTGACTTTCACAGGTGTGTGTTTGCTTATTAATTATTCGGCCTCCAAAAAAAGGGAGATGGGAACAGGAACGCAATGTCTATCTGACACCATTTGGGCTTTGTTAGTGAATGCTTTTCACCTGTGACAGATATCAAACCTTAAATCCCACACTCCAGTTCCTTGCTGACACTAAACAGACTCCAGTCATATTCTCCGCCTTCTCTGCTACCCATCTTTGGAATACATAAGGGGTAGGGTGACCATGCAAGCACAGATACTTTCTACCACCTGCCAGACCTGGCACCAGGCTTGTAAATCAGCTTCAGTGGTTGCTCTCTGTAAATGATTTAGTGCAGGAGATACTGATTAGTGGTAGCAAAGGCACCAGAACTGTTCAAATGTACGGGGTGATAAGAATTACATCCACATTTTCAAATGCAAAAGTTAATTTTAAGAGTTATGACTTGCTGTTCCCTCTCTGGGACTGAATGCTGGGAATGCTGTGGTGCCTTCTAAATCATCAGAGCTGGCCTGCTCTGCAGTCCCCTGTCACAGGGAAAAAAAACATTAAACAGTTTTAGCCTCTTCCTGAAAATACTTAACTCCTTACATATATTGCCTGCCATTATTTACATCGATTTTTAAAGGGAATAAATGGAAAACTGAGTTATTTTATATTTAAATTTGAATCCTGTAGTGACTACTTGCCGTGTGCCAGAATGACGCTCCACCGGTACAGAGAGGAGGCAGCAAGATGAGAGTGGGCAAGGTGGGCTGCAAGAGGAGAGGGAGGTCTCACTGCATCAGGATGGTTTGTGAGCTACTAAGAGGTAGAAAGCACTCACAGGCATTGAAGGAGGAAAATATTGCTTACAAAGATGTGTTTTCAGACTGTCAGATTTTGTTTTATATTGTGAGTGAGCAAGAATTCAGTTGTGATTTGAAAGGCACTTCTGTGTTGTCACTTAAAGAATATATAACTAAAGATTTAAATTAAAAAGCTCTTTGATAGATGCTTGATAGATCTTATGAAGTGGGCTATTGAGGAGAGGACTCTACTCAGTGCCAGGAACTTCACCTGGCCACTCTAACCCATTCTACTGGCATCTCTCTTTTTCTGTGCACCATGGCTTGATCACCTATAAAATATATTTTAAACTATGTATTTAAACAATATATTAAACCCTTAAATTTTTTTTTCAGGTTTTTATTCCTAGGACTACAATTTTAACTGCCAAATTTGATTCTGTGACTTGAAAAAGCTCCGATGTGCAATAAGTTCAGAAGTTCTATTCATTTTCCACAAGGCACATTTACATTTACTGTCAACATCTTCAGAGCTGGAAAATGTTCTAAGTCAAGGAGTTACCAGATAGCAATGAAGAAACATGGCTGGTGATGGTTACTTCTTTCTATTCATATGCTCATCGCATGTATTTACTCTAAAGTAGACATTTAACTCCATACTTCGGTAATAGCATAGAACATTGATAATGAAGGTAGAACTTTAAGACTAACAGAACTTGTCAGATATTTCCAATATTTCAGTAAGAGAAATTTTCTTCTTGGCATAAAGGACAACTGATTCACTGGCATTGTTTGACTTTGGCATAAGGAAGAAACACAAAATGCTATTGCATGTTGTTCCAGAGGAGGGCAGTGGTAGAGAACTTGAGATCACTGATAAAATGTTGGCTTCTCAACATATTAATATGGGTATAAAGAAGAAATACCTTTGCTTTTTTGCCTCATGTTCTTAGTCTGATTTGAAACCTGTTTATGAGGCTTAAATTACATGATGTTTGGATGCTGTCTTCCATTGCAATTACAAATACCAAGTGGACTGATGACAATATTTGAATGGGGTAACTGCTCATATTCTTCAGTGTATCAATAGGGACAACACTGAAGTCATTACAATACAGAATTTAAATACAGCATATCTGCTTTACAAACAGAAATCGTCTCAAGACTCTGTTGGCATGACCAGTCACCCTTTAGAACACCCCATGTGGAAGATTTATTCCTGCCTTGATCACATGTTAAAGTATTTGGTTCTTCCAAAATACTCGTAGAGGTTTTCAGAGAATAAGGTCAATAGAAATGGACTCCAGATAGCAAATAAGGTTTCTTCTTAGAAGATATCAATCAATAAATTACGATCATCCTCTTTCATTTTAGAAATATATTCTACCACATTGTCAAAAGAATTGTCTTTTCTCATGATGACAGATAGAGAAGATGAAAATCATCAAACTTATTTTGCTTGGTATTTGGAAGGCTGATAGCAGTGATTATTCCAACCTTTTCTCAAAGTTTGGTTGCATGCTTTCAACAAGCAGTTCACACGACAATGCATTTCAACAGATCACCCACTTGCTTCCTAGTTTCATTTAAAATAAGAAAATTATCAGCGCTATGAGAGTCTCTTTCACACACAGTTAAGACAAAGGGAGGTTTTTTTATATGGCCTACTGATGAAAAGAAACACCAGGACCTTAAAAACAGCTAGTGCTTCTTTGAAAAGTGGAAAACACAGGCAGTTCTGCCAGGACTGAATCAAGGCAGTCTGTGAAACAGGCTGCCAGGCCCCTGTGCTGATGGGAAATTAGCCTCTCACCCATTATCTATTATTAAAAGGAAGAGCTAAGAAAGTAAAATGGAGATCACACTGCAGTTCTTTTCTTTGCCTTATAATGGCAAGGAGGAAGGGGTGATGCCGTTCTCTTCAACCAGCTGAGTGCCCTGGACATAACTTTTGGAAATCTTGAATGCTTCTCTGCTCTGATCTCTTATCCTGCACCTTGTGATTCTGCAGCCAGCCTACGGACAGCGCTGCCTTGTCATGGTAGAGAACCTGGAGCCATTTATAAGCTGATCTCTAGGAAGTACGTACAGGTATTGTAAAGAGAAAAATCCAATTTTCAAAGTTATTTGTATCTGACACATCTCATAACAGTAGACCAGTCTGACTCATTTTTCTTATTTCTGTTTACTGTTAAGAAGGCACGATATTTGGTCTTCATATACTACTAGTGGCAGGATTTTTTTTTTCCCCTATTTGCTGGGAAGGATCTTCTTATTTCTAGCAGCATTAATACAGGTAAACAAACAAAATGCTTCTGCTGTATTGGAACTCTGTGTTTTCAGAGTTAAATCTTGGAATAAGCAGAATCTGACCAGAGTCTCTTTCGAGGATAAAGAAGACAAAAAAACCTAAAACCATGGTTCCCCAGCAGAAATGCATTTCTTCTTGGCACTGATTGAAAGTATAGAGGTTAAGTATGTACCTCCAAAGAAATCTCTCTGTGGACATTGTAAAGAAATTGAGAGCTGATGCCAAGTATTTCTGAAGTTTCCCCAGAGCCTTCATACCAGAAGGACAACAACAGACCCCAAGGAAAGCTTGGTAGAGCTTGTCACACCTGAAACACCTATATGTAGGTTTATAATAGAAATAGTTCAGTCTGCTAAGAGGCTTTCAGGTTGATTTTTTAAAAAAAAAGAAGAAAGAAAAGGAAAAAAAGACAAGATCATTTATTGTTGCATGAGAACTTCACATTGATCATGCCTGTTAGTTTTCCTTTTTTGTAATGTATTTTAATGTACTGAAAATAATCTTTAATATTCTCAAGATACAGCTAAGTTAGAACTCTTCAAGCTTATTAATTAGCTAGAACTTGAATTTGTAATTAATTGTATTTTCAAAGATTCCTCCCATAGCTTTATTGATCTGCACAATGCCTGCACTTGGAGATACAGCCTTGGCTGCAACAAGAAGCATAGTGACTGAGGTACACAGCTCAGTTCCATGTTCTGACATGGCCTCTGTCCTCCTTTGCTTGGTCTCCCATTGAAGGAAAGATACAGTGGACAAAAGTGTCACAGAACTTCTGCATAAAGGAGTTTCATCTAAGGAATTTCCTTTTCTTCGCTAATCCAGGAATGAAAGAAACAGGAAAGAAGGTAACAGGAAAGAACTGCACCCCTAAAATCTCTAAGTCTGTCTTGAGCAGAATCCTTGCAGGGACCTCCATGAAGTCAACTGCACTGCAGCTGTCTACCAGCTGTGCTCTTCCCATAGGCATGCCTGTTGAAAAGAAAAACAAGGATCTTTATATTAGAAATTCTGACTTGATATGCAGATAAAGACTAGCAATCTGTGATTCTTTCTGATGCTTCATGCTACCTTGAAATGCAAAACTTTAGGAATAAAAGTGTAACTCTCTTGGCTATCAGTCGAGTCGGCGCTAGGGGTATTTGATTTATGCTGCATCTCAGAGTAAAGGAAGTAATGCAGATAGATGGTTTTTCTTATGGCTGGCTGCTGTTATTCTAAGATGAATGCAGTTAAACTCGCAAATAGCTTCCTTTTTTTTTACAGCTACATCTTTAAGTTGCAGAAGTTCTGCATGTCTGTAAAACTGAGTCTACCAAGGCCCTGTTTAAAGTATATCACATATGCTTCACCCTCAAAGAATGATTTTATTAGGAGAGCCAGCTGTACCTACATTGCTCCCCTAAAAACACAGATTAATCAGAAATATATCATTAAAAGAAAAAGATACTTTTCTAAAGTACTTTCCAAATTACTTTCCTAAAGTAATTAGATTAGTTCAGAGTTTACAGTTACAAGTCAATAAAATTGTTTGCCACAGAACCTAACAAGACATTTTAAAAATATAGTATACAATAAAATTTTACTTCTTGTAAATACACATTAAAAACTCAACATTAACTGACATTTATCATGCTATAATAAAAATGTTAGTGATCCTTTTTTATAGGCAAATACTTTCATACTTAATTAGTCAGAGACCATAAACTAAAAAGAAAAAAAAAAGCCCAAAACGCAAAGATGCAAATCTTTAAATCTGGAATTATGTGTCTTAATCTAGAACCAAACTACACTGGGCTAAGATCTCTGAACAATGGAGATGCATATACCATGATGCAGTTAAAATATCTTTATACTTCATAGTACTACAAAATTCTGTTGAAAATGTTCTGCTGAATGAAATTATTGCACTTTGAAAAAATAGATAGAAGCCCA
Source organism: Morus bassanus (assembly GCA_031468815.1). Taxonomy (NCBI): domain Eukaryota; kingdom Metazoa; phylum Chordata; class Aves; order Suliformes; family Sulidae; genus Morus; species Morus bassanus. Next base: position 27,026,062 of record CM062574.1, on the reverse strand, counting down.
AAGCACCTCCAGCTGGAGAAGCAATTAGATGTAAGACCAAAGAACCTCTCTAACTGGATTATTATAGATTTTCTAAAGAAATTCAAAACATAACTCAGATTTGATGATTGAAGAGAACCAAAATTTGAGGCAAGTTGAACACATTGGCTTCTACCCTGGATTAGGGCTTTCCTTAGAGCCAGCATAATAGAAAGGTGCAGAACAGTTAAAATGGTACCACAAGGATTGCAAAGGTCAGTCACCCACCGCAGATCACATCTAACACAGCAACCCCTGCGTAGCAGCAGAAATACCCTTGGGAAGCAACCTATGATCCCTCTGCCAAGTCCTGGCCTTGAGTGCCTGCCTGTGCGGGAAGGAAGCAGGTACTTGTCCACTTCAACAACGACCTTTTGAACCATTCAGAACCCCCGGTGGCGATTCCTGCCCCTTGTCTTCTTGGGTCCAACTAATAAGTGAGTCAAAGAGAATGTAAATGGGAACATACCTCTCAATATGTATGCTATATGGCAATTTAGACTCATTAGCCAGCATGTAATTACGCCTAATTTCACATCACTTCTGAACTTTGTCCATTAAGAAAACTTAAACTAGTATAGTTTATGTTCTCTGAGACAGCAACAATTTGACCTTAAATGAACTGAATGTGAAATTGCTCATTGATTGATTTTTCAATTTAATTATTTTTTCTTTAGAAGTTAAATTTAAATGTGGCACTTTGCAGTGTAACAAATCTAGGTCAAATAGATGAGATATTAATAATAACCTGCCCTGTGTGAAGTCTAGGGGTTATATTTAAGAGTAAATTCAGTTTGTGGAATCCTGCGAAGCCTGAGCTTCATGTAAGTAGCCGTGTCAATTTAAGAGTAAATTCAGTTTGTGGAATCCTGCGAAGCCTGAGCTTCATGTAAGTAGCCGTGTCACACAAGACAAAGACATACGCCAGAGTTTCCCAGACTTCTGTACATACCCAAAATTGACCTGGGATTCTTCCTCCCTGGCGTACTTCCCTCCTCTGTACCAATTCTGGGCATCATGGGCACAGAAAAATGTAGAGGGTTTCTAGACTGAGATTCTCCTTATCCTTGTTTAATCACTTTTATTTCTACCCGCAAAGAAATTAAGTGAGTGAAGGAGTCTCTGCTATCTGCCTCACATTAAGAATAACTGCAAATGAAGACATAGGGTTGTTTCCCTCAGATCCCAGAAGGAAACAGGATTCCGCCACTAGCCCAGCCAGAAGCTAGCTGAGCTAAAGGGCATTGGGTAGCATCCAAGCCAGCTAAACCACCTCAAAAGGTAAAAATCCAAAAACTAGGCCTTGAAGATTGATAAATCAATAAAAATGTTTTGGCTTGTGTGAGCTGAAACAAAATAACAAACTTGGAAATATGTAATTTATTTGTGTATTGGAGCTGATTTGCTTTTCTGAAACATACTAGAAGCTTTGGTGACGCTTGGTTTTTTTACTGCAATGTGCTCTCTGTAATTTGCTAATAGATTATATTTAAGAAAATGAAGGGGTGAACCTCTCCCTGCATTCGGCTCTTGTGAATCACCTGGCTGGTGCCAGACAAACCAAAACCAGCTCGGCAGAGCTGGCAGCAACTGGCTGCAGGACACTGCCAGCACGGCACAGCCCACGGGGCCGCCATGGCAGCTGACCCACAGGCACTGCCCGGCTGTGTCCGGTGTCTGGTGATTGTACTGCCTTGGCATACCTTTGGCTGAGTTTACTTTTCCCCCATGCACACAGCAAGTTCTACAGTGCCTGGCCGTCTATGCAAATTCTAGGGCAGGTTTATTTCTGCACTTGACAGATAATGTTTTTGTATCAGGGATCTGATTAACAGCCCTGGTGAATGCCTGACATTTATTCAAGCTTCTGGTCCACATGATTTAAAAAAAAGAAATCCCCTATGCAGTAAATGAATGTAGGAATGGAGAGCTGGACAAGTGACAGCATACAGAAACGGGCAGTTAGACTGTGACAGGCAGAAACAGCATTTAACATATTTGTTGAAAAAGTGAAAATTTGGGGAGGGAGAGATGGAGGACAAAGATGAAGAGTTCCTTTGCTTTGAAAAAGAAATTCCTTCACAAGCTACTGGGGTGGGGGGTGGGGTTAAATGTTTTTTCAGTAAAACCGTGGAATAAATGAATATGTCCTATCTGATGCCTCTTCAATTCATGCTTTTTTTTTGTTATCTTGTAGGTGTTGTGTAATTGGGAGATCTGATAGCTTGTTGAAAAGCCAGGAAGGCCTGATGCAAGGAGGAAGGCTTTTTTCAGGCATGCTGATGAGCACTGTAAATCCGGGCAGAATTTACAATAACTCTTAATGAAACCAAAGGTAAGCTGATGTCAGCCACCTGCAGAGCAAAGGTTTGGAGCGTGCTGTTTGCATCTTGTTCCTGTAATGCAAAAGTCTAGCTAAACAGAGAAAGGCATGGGGAAATCAGACGTGTGGCCCCCCTACTACTGTGTCAATTTATTGGCAGCTAATGAGAATTTATCTTTTTTTTTCCCCCCCAGAATTCCCAAATCTTTCAGTAAGTGGAGAGCCGCCGTGCTGGTGTGCGTTTTGATGACACCTAGTGGCAAAATTGGAGTAATGCGCCAGAAATAGAAGGCACATATGGGTGATGTCAATGTTACTGAAACTAAAGGAAAATGAGATCCGGGGGGAGCATAATGTGAACTAGAGGCTGACAGCAAGAAGTGGAAAATAATATGTTATGAATGAAATGGAGAAGCTTAACAACATTATTTTAAGAAGCAAAACCAGCTCTGATAAATATATTACTTATCTTTATAAAGTGTTCCGTACAGAGGAGCTATAACGACCTCTATGGGATCAGTTACTGTCTATTTAAAAACAACTGTAAACAGCAGTAAGATAAGATCAATTAGTTTGGTAAAGTTGTCTCCTTGGATACCATTCAAGTGACTTCCACCATTGTTCATGTGCAATAACCGGGAATACAAGCTTCAGGGTAATAAATATAGTGTTCCAGATAAACATTCGTCAAGTGAATTTGATGTGGAAAAAAATCTCTTTTCAGAGCAGAATTTTTGGGGTTTGCCTTTAAACACCTTGCAGCAGGCAAGGGGAAGAGGGCAGAGGAGGGATCCTGCTCAGGGCAGTGCTCCCCCAGCCCAGTGCCGCTGGGACCTGCCGCAGTGGCAGGAGAAGAAGCCACAAGCCTCCACAGGTAGCTTCAGTGAGCTGCAGGTAAGCTGTTTGAGGATGTTAACTATTTATTTCTTTCATTGCCAAGCTGGATCTGTGAGGCTATTAAAGTGAAACGCCTGCATCTCTGTTCTCAGGTACGAGCCCTGAGAAAGTCCTTTCACTGAAGAAGGGGTTTAATGCTTTTTGTTTTGTTTCATTCTTTAAACATACTCCTCCTGTACCTCGCAGATGAGTTCCTGAGAGAAGTCTGCCACCACTGTAACAGGCCTGCAAAATACTTCAGATCCCTACCCTACCTCACACAACAATTTCTTTCACTCTAAAGGTTTTTGGCACCTTGCTTTTCAGCTGTTCTGTGTCGCACGTTTGTGTGCTATCTTCCATTTGTTGTACGGAAACAGTCTTGAAATCACCTAAGTAGCTTTAGTTTAGCTTTTACTTCCCACGTGATTTCTGCTAATAGATGGTATAGATTGGGAGATGTGTACACAGAAAACAAGGCTGTTGTAACCCTGCCATTCATATTACCCTCCTCATCTCCCGCTGTGTATCACGTAATGGAAGTACTGGGGCTGCATTCAGTTATTGCTGAAGGGACAAAACTGAATTACCAGTTTGAGATTCTTCAGTCAATTGAGCATTCATTTTAAAAATGTTACAACTCATACTTCACAGAGAAGCAGTGAAATTAAATAGTTGGTTTTCTCTTTGTTTTAAATCTCTGAAAATTTCATGCCTGGCTTCTCTTTTCCCTTCCATATTTTGTGTTACCTTACCTTGTGTGTTGGGCTGATTTGTTCTGAGGGGTTTTTTTTAGAAGATAAAGACTGTTCCTCTAAATTATGGGTCTCTGAGTTGAAATATTCAATTATCTGAGGGCACCAGTATTAATGATTTGCACACAGTGACACACAGAGCTCCATTTTCGTACCAGAACGTCCTCATTTCCACTTTGTAATAACACAGTTAGAGGTCAGCAACTACTTCAGTTTCAGGACTCTAAGTTAGAAAAGAAAGCAAGCAGGAAACTTTCAATACCTTCCCTCCTCCAGCAACTTCACAGCAATTTTTCTTCTGTTGGGACAATATCCCAAATTTTAAAAGCCTGGTTTGGGTCTTTTTTGTCTCATTTAAATTTCTTCCCAAGGTTGAATAACATATCAGTCCTGCTTATGTGTTATTACATGATTTAAATAAGTCAAAAAAAAATCATGAAGAAGAAATAAAATATCAATATTCTCACAATATGCAAGTGAACTCTGTGTCCAAGCTCTAGCTAAAGCAGGAGTTAGTTATTTGTGTTTAAAAGTAAGGAGAATTAAGTATGTATTTCAAACTTAGAGAAGTTATATATAGGGCTAATAATACCTTACCAAGACTCAATGACAGCAGTCCTGGCTTTTAGAGCCCTCTTCTACGGGATAAATGAGAGCCCCTGTCTTGGCTTAGATAGCAGAGATAGGATATGCAAAGATACATTAGCCCTCAGGGTTGAACTAGCTATTTACACCCCTGGAAGTGGTGCAGCCCCCCATTCAGACCTGCTGCTGCTCACTACAGGAGCTGTAAGGTTTGCACAGTATGGCATAAGGGAAGGGTGCAGCCCTCACCAGACCCTATGCAACGTCTGCTTGTGTGTCAAGTCTGTGAAAGGCTGCAGCAGAAAAGAATGAAACAACCCGTTCTTCATGTTGACTGAGACTACAGAAGAGGCAAGAAGCTTAAATTTGAGGAAGGAAGACTTAAATTAGATGTTAGGAAAAAAAATCTCAGACTTTGGGTGAGTAGGCATTGGCATAGATTGCCTAGGCTTTGTTCTTAAAACCTACGACAGAGGAGATTTCACAACCTCGCAGCAAACTTTTGCCAAAAATGACTCACTGCAGAGTAATGTGTTGACTGATATGTTAAGATCCCTTGCCACTCTAGATTTTAATAGTCTGTACATGCACAGTTTATTGATTTGCTGGTTTGTTCAATCATTTGACATCTTAGCCCCAGTAATTACATCAAAAGTCCTGTATCAGCTGCTAGTATGGTTGCATTACAGAGTGCTTTGATGTGTTTTTACTAATTGGCTGCTTCTGTGTTATTATTTAGTGTGCATTAACTTTTAGCCTGACTCATAGAGAACACTTCAAGTATAAGTGCCAAACAATAATTAATGCTGTTAAAAATACGCTGCGGCAAAAAGTAGAAACTGAGAGCAACGAGTGAAGTATTTGCTGCTTTTTCACCAGAAGGCTCCAGCATGAAAGATATTACAGTATCAACTACTCACCTAACAACAAGGGCTTGTGGCCTTCCTGTTAGATCAATGCATTTCCATCAAGGATTCACTTTTTCCTGGAAAATCCTAGTAATTCAAGACTTCAGAGTACCCAAGTTAATAATAACAGCTGTGAAGTGCCTTCCGTAGCCAAACAGTCTAGCAGTCTGCCAGGGCCATCACCCTCTTGCAGCCTTTCTGTTCCTTTTCCTGCTACATACCTGGTAGTGCAGAATTGATGTGGGGGTACAGACAGTGACCACTGAGGGCAGCTCTTGACTTAGAGGGACAGCATGTTAACTGAAAAAGAAGTTACCCTGATATCAAAAGTCATCTTTATTTTGTCTTCAGAGAAGATGAGAACAGCTGTCTAGCTCATGTTGTGATATGTGTCAGGAAAGCCACTGAGGCACAGTTTTAAGAAACTCAGTCCCACTTTCCCACTACCTCTAAATTAATAAAGGTCCCAAGATGTCCCCATTGCTCATTTTGCAGCTGCTAGGAGGGTTTGTCACAAATACATTTTTCTGCCTCAGTCCCAGGTCTGTCTGATGGATAGGGAAACATAAATTGGGAAATAAATATTTATGAGGTATAGTTGCTCAGATTCTTTTATTTATAGGTTGTTCAGTGCAGATGCCTATCACAACAGTAAAACTAAAACTGAGCTAGGTTTCAGCATTTATGATTCATCTGCTATGGAAGGCTTAAATCATCAGTCCACTAAAGGAAACGGTTCTGGACTAAATTGTGAAGTCTTTATAAGTGTCAGTCTTGCAAAGAAAAGAAATTTATGTTACACAGTTTTTTCATTGACCAAAAAGGCTATCTGGAATGCAGCTGACTTACTAACCATCCCTTGAATACCAACAGCAAAGCTTAGAATAACTGACACTAGAAGTGTAGTTACTGGAGTTGACATATTTCTAAGATGACCATGGGGTTCAACAGTGATTCCCACCTAGCTGTATATCAAAGCGTTTCCAAAAGTCACTTGCGCTTTGCAAAATGCAAAATGTCTGTCACTCTGTCACACATACAGTGAAAGTTGTTGTGCTAGGCAAGAGAAGTTGACAGTCAATTAAAACCATCTTCTGCCTGACACTTCCCACTTTTGAAACCCCCAAGTGCATATTTTTCATGCAATTTAACTTTGAAGAGACATATTCATATCTGGCCACCAGAACCTAATCTTATGAGTCTCTAGCTCTGCAACTCTCCTCTTCATGGGCAATGATTGCAGGTAAAATACCTTCAGGTAAGAAGTTGGCTCTGTGTGCCTGTAACAAGGTATTTCAGCCTCCCCTCCGAGGTCAAAAGACTGCTACTTTGGATCTACTGACATGAACCTATCCTAAACAGACAAGAAATATAGTGTCTTAAGCTAAACACAAGCAACATAAAATGGTTGAAAATAGTTTGGATGCCAACCTAGCAAGCTTTCTTTCTTTTAATGTACAGTGCTGGGAAAGCAAAACTTCTGTGTGAGGCTCAAGCAACTATTATCAGCTTTTATACAGCAGGCTAGATCACTCCTCAGTCTCCCTCCCCACCCCCCAGTATTTCTTACTAGTATTTATATTACAAGTGATCTTAGTCAACAATCAGGCCTCCACTGTGCTCGTTACTTCTTGCACACAGAAAAGATCATCTTGCCCCAGAAAGCCTACTGCTTAGGCATATGAAAAATAAATTGGTGTAAGAAACTACTTTTGGGGCTCTGGAGGGAAATGAATTGGACAAAAGAATGGAGGATAATAGATAATAATAGGAATGGCACTCCATTTCTACTGTACCATGACCTCATCTTTCTTCCACAGAAAGACCTGTCTGCTTTTGCCCATCCAGCTTTTCAGGATAAGTGTACAGCTTCTGGAGTAATCAAATCTTATCATTGTTTTCCTTTAGTTTAAATTGGTGCCTCCTGCTCTTAGTTGTCATTCACTCTTGGTCTTTTTCCATAATTATTCAGGTTACTTTAACATACAGCACTCCTGCTGGTCCTCAGCCTGGGTAGATTTTTTTGGTCTGACTCAGTACCTTATATTTACTTGCTTACAAAGCCCTCTTACCAAGCTTTCTAGCATTGTGCTTTGTAAGATACAAAATAGTACAGAATCGTAACTCTAACATCATGCCCTCCTTGTGAATCCTCACTTACTTGTCCCACAATGTGTCTTCCTTGCTCTGAAACCGTGAACCATTTTTGGCATTTACCATTTTCTTTATTTTTCAGTTCTGAAGAGGCTCTTTCACCTTTCAAGATGGGTATTAGGCTTCAAAAGCAGATTGATCTCAATAACTGATTTTATGAAGACAAGATCCTCTGCTTTTCCCTTGCCACCTCTCCAAATGGCACTCCACTTACAGGTAGGAGCCTGTATTTACAGGTACCAGAGCAGAATTGTTTTCCATCAAGAACATTATTACCTCTAAAGCTGGATCTTTACTAAGGAAGGTAGAGCTTCCACAATTGTACAATGCATATTTGATGAGTAGTTGAATGAGTTGTGCTTCTTTGCATCGAACTGACGTGAGATCTCTAACATTTCACCCAGGCACATTGCCTCTGGCAGAATAACGGTTTGATCAGTGTAGTGTCTTTCACAGACAGTAGTGGTATGTTGTCAGTTTGCTTTTTGTGTTTTTTATCTCATGGCACTGCCGTAGGAAAGCAGGAAAGTTATCACTGAGGCCTGACAAGAAAAAAATAACTCTGCCTAATCAACCCTCAAGTTTCTGGTGCTTTCATTTCATCTTTGACAGTATTATTCACCTGACCATAACCAGACTGAAAACGCGCAGAAGTAGCAACAATATTTACTACAAAGATCATCTGAACAGAGGGTTAAAAAGCACGACTTTATTGACTTGTTATTTTTTTTATCAGTATTGACTCATCTGGTTTGGTGTCAGCTCAATATAAAGAGGAAGAAGTTATTCTTGTCCTAAAGAATTCTTGCAAACTAAAACTTAAAATGCGCATTTATGTGGATGGACCCCTGCCTGAGCCTCTGTGCCACTGGAAAAGTCCATTTGTGTAAACTCTTCTGGCTTGAAGGGTAGTCAGGGCTGGTTAGAAATAAAACAAGACATCCAATAATACTGCTTATGTATCCTTATGCTGGTTCTTTGGGAAGTAGTCTCACTTCAGCTATTGTCCAAGTCAGGCTGTTTGGACACACCTCTCATTGTGATAATTCACATGCAGTTTCCCTTTTCTTGATTTAATGACGTTGAAATCACATTATTGCTGTTGAATATATTTACTTCCTGGGTAGCAAAACTCTACTGATGTTTGATATGTTTAGTTGGTAACTAACACTTACTTACCAGGCTGTAATACAATTTGCTTACCTTGCCTTTTTTGGCTTCAGAAGCGAACAGCACAAAAATAGATCGGTTTGACTGAGGAAGGCTGTTTTGCTGCCAGTCTAGAAATTAGCTTTGGCTGCTACTTGTCTACAGATGTTTGTCTAGGTGATAGGCTTGAAGGCCTGTCTTCCTCCTGAGCACCCCATAGGGCCTTTTTCTACAGGGGCCCAAATAAGTCATTAAAGGTTTCACTGTTCAGTCTGCTTTCTTGCCATCCTGCAATTCTGAGCACCATCAGAGATTGCCAGGTTCACAGGCAACAAGTTTCCTACCAAGCAGGAGTTAGCACAGATGGTCCCTCCACTTGCCCTGTCCAGCAAAGGAGGACCCACACTTTGTCCTATATTCCCTGCAGTGCGGCGTGGCCACCTCAGCATGGTCATAAGGAACTATGAATCTGGGCTGCTATTTTAAAGGTAATTTTCATCCCTTCCTGATGACAGAGTTCAGTCTGTTTAGCTAATTGCACAGAAAAGTTGCTCTCTGAGTTATGTGCTTTATAATCAAGTCTCACTAATATGACGAATCACTGAAAGGGAAGAGGCAAGTCTAAAGTAGGGAAATTTAACAATCTATTGAATCCTTCCCTTAATTAAAGGTTTGAAGTGAGGCATGTAGGTGCAAAGAAGAGATAATGAACTTTTCTCTTTAAAGGGGGGGAGGAAAACCAGCTGCAGGTAGTCTTGGCTTTAAACATGACTGGCAGAATACCAGCCTGGAACTCAAACCATCCTCTGTGCTTCAGTAGTTCAAGGAGATCACCTGGTTCCCACTAGGATGCTGGTACTTTATTTACCTGTTTATACGGAGGCCTATTTCTATTTTCTTGGAATTACATACAGTTGAATTTCAGGCCTTCCAGGATTTATATAAAACATTAACCCAGCTGCAAGTAACAAAAGGGAAAATAGAAATTCTGTAAAAAAACTTCATATGATTATGTAGGAAGGATAGCAAATGTGTGATATGAATAAAGATGCAATCATAAGAAAGATTTATCTCTGAAGTGGCTAGAGGTTTATGGGACAAAGATCATCACTGAAAGTCAATCTGTCAGCTGCTGTGCCTATTTTGAAGGACTCGACCTGCCCTTTTCAGTCTGACAGTAATACTTTCATGTTTGCCATTGCTACAGAGAACATGCAGGCAGCCTTTTGGACCTACACTGCCACAGTGACAATTCTTGCAGAGTTCAAAACACTGAATAAAGAGATGGGTATGCATTGATACTCCTTATCTGAGCCTCTTAAAATGTTTGTATCTTCATCTAAGCTTTTGCAGTCCTGTTCAACTCCTCTGCTTACTGTAAATCAGAACTTTCCGCCTCACTGAAACTTTGTATGGCATTCCCTGCTCTCCAGGACAAACCGTGGAGGAATCCATCATTTTTAAAGTCCAAAGGCAATGAGAGCCTCTTTTGGTAGTGACAGACTGGGACAAGCAGCCATTGATGCTGGGTACTTCTTAGTGGAGAGAGTTCCTTCTGTCAAGTGCAAACGATCATGCAGATAGGGCTGGTTGCACACAGCTGAGATGAAGCCAGCTCTTACACCGTTCAGCATCAGCCAAAATAAAATATTTCCTTACTTTAGAACACTTGGAAACAAGAGAGGGAGAAATCATACCCTGTAGAATAAGTGTCCTTCAGATCAGTTGCCTCACTTAGTGGTCAGGGCAAAGACACAGCTCCAATACTTCATCCTCTCCTAATGATGCCCCCATGTCCTTTCATAAAGCCTATGGTCTTTACAGGTCTCCTGAAACCAGCATTACTCACACTAACAATAACTGCATCTATTGTGTTTTAAAAGGGAATTGGTCCCCTTAAAAAACTTCAAACAGTACACAAAAAAAAAAGAAATTTAAATTGTACAATAAAACATTTGCTGTACAAGCAAAGGGATACCAAATACAAGAAATTACAAGGCTTCAGTAACCTGAACAAAACAACAACAAAACATTGCAGTTTTTGTGTGAACAACAAAAAATTGTGTTCCTGATGCTACCACCCACCACGGCTGTTCCGTGGGGACATGCTTTCCTTTAAAATATTTGATGCTTAACTGAAATTTCAGATCAACAAAACCCCAGCTCACAACCACTTTTTGACTTTAACTTTCTCCTTTTTTGATACTTGAGAAAGACCCTTCTATTTCTCTCTTGCATTTGACAAGAAAATCTTGTTTTATGGAAATGCAGAATACAATGGTGGCAGACCTGCACCACATCAAACACCATGGGAGAGCCCTTTGGATTTTTGTACTGACATTTTGAAAAGAATTTATATTGATAGAAAGTTTCTGAGGGATGTTTTGTCCTGAAATGTTTTTACCTGCAAAAAAATATGAAAACAAAGACCAGTAAGTTTGTGGGGTTTACTGGCAAAAGAGTATTTCAGTGGAAAACATCGCGGTTATTCTTCCTGAATATGGGGACCAGAACTTTGCTTCCTGTAAATTCTTCCAGCTGTTGTTGCTTTCCCAATTTGTTCAGCCTGGAGAAGAGAAGACCAAGGGGGGATCTTATCAATGCTTATAAATATCTGAAGAGTGGGTGTCAAGAGGATGGGGCCAGACTCTTTTCAGTGGTGCCCAACGACAGGACAAGGGGCAATGGGCACAAACTGGAACACAGGAAGTTCCACCTGAATATGAGGAAAAACTTCTTTAATGTGAGGGTGACAGAGCAGTGGAACAGGTTGCTTGGAGAAGTTGTGGAGTCTCCTTCTCTGGAAATATTCAAAACCCACCTGGACACAATCCTGTGCACCTTGCTTCAGGTGTACCTGCTCAAGCAGGGGGGTTGGACGAGATGATCTCCAGAGGTTCCTTCCAACCCCTGCCATTCTGTGATCCTGTGATAAGGGATGGTACTCACCTAAAGAAACTTTAAGTTAACATTTTTCTTTTTGTTGCCTCTTTCTACCTGTAATGTGAAACATAGAAGAGGAGCTAGTCATAAGATGGTAGATAACATGTCTTAATGGCAGGAAAATTTAAGTTAGGTTGATCTTTGATTTTAATAGCAGAAGCTGACTTAATGTTGTGCAACAGTTGCTGGTGTATACAGCAAAGACATCCCCATGTTATTATGCACATTGAATGTTAATATGGTATTTGCTTTTTCTTATTCAACTCAATTTGCTTCTAGATTTTCTCTTCCTTTACACGATTTTTTTTTTATTCTAATTTTGTCTGGAAAGAAAAATCTTACTGGTTGCTAAGTAACTGTAGCAGTATTGCTGCAGATGTGTGATAGGCATATCTGCTTACTATAGTGGCCTTCATTTTTTAAGTAAAAAAATATCTTTAAGTAAAATAAACATGATTTTGAAAGTAACAATGGCCTTATAAAAGACACTTTTCATTACCCCAAAATGTTTGCAGTCATATATACATTATGTCAGCTGATAACAGAAATAGGTTTTGGGAGGATTGGATTATTCTTGAATGGGTTATTTTGGTAGCATCAACCACCACAGGACCACCTCTCCCCAGAGATTTATACACATATCAGATATGACATAGAGGCAGTCCTGTCACACCTGGCTGCATCTGAGGTGAGAGAGATTTTTCTTCACAGCATACTCATACTAAAACAGAGTAGGCCAAAAGTTGCAAGATTGTGGACTCTGATTTTTATCCGTTTCTGCAAACAGTTCTAGGTAGATCATGAGTCTTATCACTGGCCAAGATCTAATATTTCTGCCCAAGGAGGCTGACAAGTCCCCCTTTGCTTTTGTCAGTACAGTACTACAGAGCTTTAGCCAAAGTTTTATGAGAACGTAATGCGGGTGGCTATCATGGCAAAATGAAATCTCTCGACACATTTGCATGGCTCCTGACAGGTAGCGCAAATGTTATTCAAATGTTGCAGTTGTCCTTTCTGAATTTATTTCCCTGAGCACTGCAGAACTCCTTGGGCTCCTGGAAGTCAGGAATCCCTACAGCAAGCAAAATTCCCTCCCCATTTCACATCACCCCTTGGCACAAAGGGTGACATGCAGTTGTTCACTGACCATGTGAGGGCTAACAGCTATCTCCATTATCAATTGCTCCTCTGTGTAAGAGAACTGTGCTACTGGGCATGAAGTATAAGAGTTAAAATCCTATCGATCATTAATTTGGAGGAAAATGCCAGAATGCATATGTAACAGTGAATGATTGCTCTATTGATAGATTTCATTTTAGCATTTACTAATTTGGGGGTGTGTTTGACTTTGTACCTACAGCAGGATTTTAATGTAGATTGTTAGCAGTAATTATCTATAGATAGACTCTCCTCAGTGTAGGAGGAACAGAAGAGTTATAATTGTTGACATTATTCAAAACTAATACATGGCATTTTAAAGGTGTGGCTATTGTGTTAATATTTAATTTATTGTAGCTAGGTTAGGAGAGTTCCATTTATTTTGTTTTTTGTATTCAGTTTAATCAAATATGTCCATTAAGTGTAGGAGGTGGCATTTGAATTCTTTTAGGGTATGCTTGCAGGAGATTGATTTCTACCTGTGTTTGCAGAGAGTGAAGGAGTTTGCCCATGTAATCTCCAGAAAGGTCAAACCTTGACTTAATAAACGTATGATTCAGGAACATAAAGCTCATTCTTTAGGACATCACATTAATATTTATTGGGGTCTGGATACTACAAAGACCTGCTAATTAGCTACAGAGTCTTTTGTGTATTGGTTAAACTGGCTTAAATCCAGTTTTGCTCAAGAGGGATTAAAATTGCTCCCATTATGATAAATCTGCTAGGCAGGGGACTCATATTCTCATTAATTCCTATGGCTCAGATTAGTGTGTAGGTACATCTTTCTGCCACAACTAATAGCTAGTGGTAGTCGATATTTTTAATAAATTCAGCAAAGAATATTCCCAAGAAAAATCATCCCCTATTGCTGACAGTAGAGTAAGAACCAGGCAGCAGTCAGGGAGCCCAGCAGGAGCTACGCAGCTTTGACTGGAAGAGGCACTGACTGTCCCGCCCTGTGCAGAAAGGGAGCAAAGCAGCAAAGACCAGAAACCCAGGCTAGGAGTTGCCTGAAGGAAATGCCCCCAGATATAGAACTAACAGTCAGTCCAAACAGTCCAAGTAAAGGGCTACTATGCACAGCTAGAGTTGCAGTACTGCCTCGGTGAGGGAGGATATGTATATATATTGTGCAAGACAATATGGTACAAACATCACCAGGCTGAACTGAGCCTGCAAATCCACAAGACTCAGTCTGGATCTGGTCCAGAATGAGTGCAGCTATATTTGCATAGTGCCAACCCTAATCAAATATACCCTGCTTCTGGACTCCGTTCAGTTGTTTCTCAAATACCTTTGATTACAGAGTTAGTGGGTTGGAAAAGATAAAATTAGACAAAGGAACTAGAAATCTCAATATTTTTGCAAAGAAGGAAAGAGAAGGTATGCTGTGTAACAGCTGAAAAAAAGACTTCATGCCCTGGTAGAAAATTCCTGGAATAAGTGGGCTTAAGTCATGCTTGCAAATAAAAGCTTATTCCTTATGTTGCAGGAAGAAGCCATAGAGTCAAAACTGGACTGAAAAAATAGGGGTGGAAAGGACCTAAAAGAAAATCATATGGCACAGAATGATGCTAAGCAGAATCACCATATTTTTTTTTCCCAAAGGAATATGGAGAATAGTGTTCACAGGCATGATACTAAAAGGTGCAAAGCAATGGGGGAATGAGAGTATGTTTTGTCAGCCCAGGATGCTCCAGCTGATCCTGCTTCTTGGCATTGTAGGTGGTGATATTGACCAAGGTAGGGAGGATACTGAGGAGGCAGGCTCATGCCTTGTGGGGACACTGAAGCGAGGGAAGGAAAGTAAGTGCTTATATATGTTTGAGGAAATTGAAGAGAATGCACTCAAATGTAACTGTAGTAGACCAGCTTAAATCTTAGAGGCACTTTCTGGAGTAGTCAGTATGAGATAAGTATGAATGGAACTTGCCTGACCTTGAATCAACAGAAAGTTCTTTGTTTTCATAGAGCGTATAGCATCTGATAACAGAGTGATTCAGCTGAAGAACTTTGCACCTCAACACAGTATCGTCAACACTGTGGTAAGTCTGGAGGGATAATGAGATTTTAAAAAATACTTGGATGTGGCTGTGGGAATCTTAACTCCTGTAATATTTTTTGTTTGTTTTTCCTTCTGACAGGTATTATTCTAAAATAGAAAAATATTATTTCATAAAACCTCATTTAAGACCCATGCCCTGAATCTTCAGGACTCTCATCTTTCACTGAAAGGGAGAATAATGGGCAGAGAGCTAACCCATCTGCATAAACTCTTTACCCAGAACTCCTGATGGGGTAAAACCACAGAGAATAAAGTGCTCTCTGCTCTTTGTTATTGGCACACAGGGGAAAGTCAGCCATCAGAAAGCTTCATTTGCATCAACTTTCAACTCAGCACTTCCCCACTGATGCTTTTGAGCCATCATAACAGGAAGCAAATTAAAAACTGGTTTGGATAGTGAAGCTGAACTTAATGTAGGGTTCAGTTTGGAGTGCTTCTTCAGAATGAGACTCCAAACAAAGTGAAGGTTCTTCCAGAAGCTGAAGAGAGTGATAGCAAATTTGGATTAATTCCATGAGGGCCTCCTTTTTCCCAGAGCTAAACAGAGCTGAAATGGCCACTGTCAGCTGAACTGAAGGGCAGGGCTGGGCAGTGTTCCCAAGGGGCTGAAGCCTCTCTGCGAGCCCTCTTGGACAGTACCACACAATGAAAACCATACATCAGCCAGAGAAGTGGTGGCTAACAGCATATAAGCCTGCTGCATGCTCTTTCCAGTGAGTGAGGAATCAAAATAATGAACTACTTCTAAAACTAGCTTAAGGGAATATATTATCTACTATCATAAACACGTTGCTGGGGGCAGTGTTCAGGTTGAAGCTGTGTTTCTCTAACAATGATAATCTCTCCCCACCCCCAAGAATCCAGTGCTTGGAAGGGGGATATATAGGTAGTCGTTCTAGAAATTCTGGCTGAGGGCTTGAACTAAAGGTATATGCTAAGAATGCTGAAATACATTGAACTGGTCTTTTTCTGATTATTCCAATCTGCTAGAAAAGAGCTTATATGATTCAAAGCTTTTATTTCTTGCTAACACATGTTCACACACACAATGGCATTCTGTTGAATTGTATCCAGCAAACTAATTACTCTTCAGAAGGATTTTGGCTTTCTCTGAGGACAGTATCTACTTTTTTGCATTAGAGAAATCTTTTGTCTTTGTTTAACAAATAGGTGCAGTGGGGAAATACTTGCCTGGGAAATTCCTGGAGGGA
This sequence comes from Morus bassanus, assembly GCA_031468815.1. NCBI lineage: Eukaryota > Metazoa > Chordata > Aves > Suliformes > Sulidae > Morus > Morus bassanus. Next base: position 27,009,914 of record CM062574.1, on the reverse strand, counting down.
ATAAGATGCACAAAGATCTTGATGCTGCAGTCCAAGATAAATAGGACATTGTAATACTCTTAGCAAATGAAAATGTAAATCACGGAAAAGTAGAGGAGGAAAAAATATATTCCCTGGCCTGAACATTCAGAGAAAGGGAGTGGGACTGGGAGGTGTCTGACAAGCACATTATTTGCAGTCTCCTGCTAATTGAGTGTTATCTGAATTGCTTGCGGCTGTCCTTCCATGACCAAATGTATTTGTAGAAATGCCAGTAGTTTCAGAGAGATGATGCACTTACCAGAAAAAAAATTGTGAGCACTGTAGGGGGACTACAAGCAAATGGTGACTGATAGGAGATGTCCAGGACGACTCCTTGTGCTTATCAGGAGTCCGTTCTTAAAACCTAATCAGTGTGGTGTTAATTTTTCAGTTACAGCTAAAGAATCTAATTGGAGTTTTCTTTGTTTGTATATGTGAGTTCAACTTACCAGTGTGCTTGGCCTCTATACAACTTAACAATGGATTACCATCTAAGCAATGAGAATTACATGAGGCCAATGCAGAAAGATAGCTGGCAAAGGAAATACTTTTGAAGGGACTCAAAAAGTAGGCATACAACTTTATGAGACTTAGGAAGCAGAAAAAAACCCCAAACCTCAGGAGAAAAAACATAGGGTGAGGGAAGAAGAGATGCAGAAACAATATAGGAAGAAATTTGAAAAAAAAATGTAGAAAGAAAAAGGAATAGGAGAGAAGGAAAGAATGATTGTGCAACAGAGGAAAAGTCTGGACCACAGAGGGGCAAATAGAGTTAAGCAGAGGACAGAGAATGGTATGAGAAAAGAGACTAAAATAAGACAAAAATGTGAAAATGAGAAAATAAAAACAAATTATCAACAAACTAGAATTATGGAATGAATCAAAGCCATACTTAACACTGCTCAGTGAATGTTTCATACTATTTGTCTTAGGCTCTCTGATGAAACTATATTATCATAAACCGTGAAGCCTTGATGTGTCATGGATGCACCACGCTGTGGATCTTTGTGAGATGAGGCTGCATGTAACCAAACTGAAAATTGCTTTGCCTACAGGCAGGTATGTTGCCATGTTGTGATCCCCAAATGCAGCTTGAGGGTGCAAAGCTACCTTTTAGATGCCCTCAAAAGCATTTCTCTCTCTTCCATCTGTCTTTGGCTGCTACTAAATCACAGATGTGTGACAAATGTGTGAGTCTGAAGGACCCTTACAAAATAACTACATCTCTGTAGTTCATACTTTTATTTAGCAGATACAGATTAACAGGTCTTCTGACACGTATGATTTTACTCCTTGTAGGTTGTAGGAAAATCTTATATATCTTTTTAATCATTTTAATGACATTGAAATATATGTTCATGTTTATTTTCAACTAGAGATCATTTCCACAGTTTCTCCTTTTGGGAAAAACACAATTTTATGGAGATGGAGCAATAGAAATGACTGCATCCAACAAATTCTCTTTCTAATTTCTATTGTGTGGATACTGAGTAGGTGCTTTGAAAAACAAAACTCCAAATATTCCAAATTCTCCAAAACTGGATTTGCATTGAGGCATCCTGCTGCTAGCAATACCACTTGCCAGCTGCCAACCCCCCTGATCTATTGTATAGCTTGTGATGTTTTTGCCATGGATTATTGATTGGGCACTGCGGTCAGCAGAGCATTGGTGATTCTGCTCCTGCCTTCGGTTACAGCTGTCTGCAGACACACAGGTGTGCGCATGCCTTCTCCAGCCATACCAGTGTGACTCTGTTTTCAAAAGCATTAATCATTGCAGAAGAGCAAGGAGGATAATTGAAGTCCTGTGGGCATTTGAAATAGTTCAGCCCCACTCTATACTGTGAAGACTGCCAAGCATTATGTGTTATGAGACAAGTAGAAAATGTTGTTTCAATAGAGTGGGCGAGGAGAGAGAAATAGATTAAAAGCCACTCTCAGCACACAGCACCTTTTTCAAAGTGCTGACTAGCAGTTTGTGTTTATACAGTAATTTGGGGCTGAGAGGATTCTTTCAGATCTGCTCCTACCTAGCTAGGAAGAGTATGAGGTGTGGGGAGTGACTTGACTCAACAGGGTTATTTTTCCCTGGATTACGGGCTCATTCATTTCTATGCTCTTATAAGTGGGTTTCTTTTCAGGTGTATTATCTCACCCTTGAAGCCTCTCAGCAGGTACTGCTGTTTTGTTGTTTGGAAGATGACTTCTATCACAGGTTTACACAGATAAATTCTATAATGTAAAAGCTCGGTAGAAACGGCTGCATGCAGCTGTATGTGCTTTAGATGATCCCAGAACAACAGTGCTACTTACAAGCCAGTATGAATGTATAATATCTCCCAGATAATGGGAAATTGCTCCTGTTCTAGAGATATCATATCTCAAAAAACCCAAACAAACCATGGCATGAAAAATCAAAAAAAGCCACAAGTGGGAATGGTTTCTAAAGTGAAAATGAGTGGCAGTTTTTTGAGTGTCAGTAAGAAAGAGGGATGTCTTCACAGTTGATAAGAGAAGAACTTAAAAAAATATGTATGGAGCTTTGAGGAACTTTGGGGTGTCTAACATACTTGTCCTCTTGAAATAAGAAGACATGGTGTAATCACCTTGGAACCAGTAAGAGATCACGGTTTGGTCACTGTGGCAATTCAAAAAACAAACAAACAAACAAACAAACAAAACCAAAAAAAAAAAAAACAAAAAACAAAACAAAACAAAAAAAAACAACAACAACAACAAAAAAAAAAAAACAGAAAAGGAAGGGTATGGTGCAGTTCAGATATATATGCCCTGAATGTTTTAAATCACAGAGGAATACATATATAATTCAGCTTAAAAGGAATGCTTCTGTTCTTATAAATGTAGCAGAAAATGTCTACTAAAATAAGTGAAATGTAAAGATAAGCTCTGCCTACTATTATGACCAAACTGACTTCTTAATCTACACCACAGTTTATGTTCATAAAAGGTTTCAGTCAAGCCATTTATTTTATCTCCTCTTTTGCTGTTTCAAGAAAGAACCAGGAAGATCAGCTAAAATTTTCTCTCATTTTAGGCAAATGCAATCCTGATGGCTGTGGCCTGAAGGGAAGAGCTGCCCTCCCATCTGAAGAGGAGGAGGACTCTATTGACATCTGGTGGCAGGAGAGGAACAAAGGGTTGGCTCGGAGACAGTTTGCTGCCGATGTTATAGGTGAGATATTTCTCTTTGTAATAAGCAGACATACCATAATGTGAATGAAATAGTGTAGTTGCAATACTGAGTGTAAGTCTGGGTGAATCAGCTCACACAAATGCGATTTGGGGTACAAAAGTTGTAGGCTGACAAGGCAGGATAGGAAGCCTATTTAATAAATCTCCTTTGAGTAGCAAAGACCTGTGTGCAGTCCTGTGTGTTACACAAACTCTTGCTGGAGAGCAGAGGGAGCTGAGGAGCAGGCACTGTTAGCAGAGCTTCAGTGATTACTCGTATGAGTTTGGAGCTGCAAAGGTCCTTTGGAGCAATGGGGCAGCCAAGACAAGTGGCTGGAGGCTCAAGCAGAGACAGTAAATGATGACCAGCTTGGACCCGTGGAGCTTCAGAAGCTGGAGGCCTTGCTCCTTAGCAGTGTGGGCAACACATGCCTCCAACCCAAGAGTCATAACCTGCAAGAGTGAGGTATTACTATAGGATGAGAAAAACAGCCACAGAACCCAGCACAAGAGATGAAAGAGAAGGACTATATATTACATACTTGTGCTTCTGGAAAGGAGTCGTTATGTGGTTATATACTACCCTATCTCCCTGTTACCCCTTCCTCCTCCCTGCTCCAGTGAAATACTGTTCTAATATTTGCGTTCATCTGTCATTCACAAGTGACAATAATTAGCTCAGTTTTATATTTCCAAGTTTCAGGGTATATATTTAAGCTGGTGTTTATTAGAAACTCATGAAGTTTGAACCCAGCCCTTTTGCTGTCAGTAAAAGCCTGACAGAAGGGTTATATTCCCCCATCTTCATAAATATAGTATTTCCTGAAATATTTTGCAGTTGACGTTTGGATATTAAGCCCTAATAAATACTCAGCAAAGTGTGAGAAGTTCCGTATGCTGCCATGTACTTCCATATACTGCAGGGCATCGTTGAATCTTCAAATTTGTTCTTATTTAAATTATATGTGCCTCTCTTCTTATTACAGCTTGAATACATGCTCTAGCTATTTCTAGCAAATATAAGGTCATCAGTTGCCTCGCAGTTGTTTACAGCACCCAGCATTATGTTAACTGCCTCCACCATACTCAAAAGAGTGGCTCCTCTTTCAGTGAAGACTTTATAACATCTAGAATGAGGCACCAGAAAGACACCAATTGGCAACCTGAGATCAATCTGTGTGAGCAGGCTGCATTCCTGCCACCTCCCTCCCTCTGGGGTCAGGGATGCAATTGGTAGAGGCGCTCATAATACACCTTCCTCAACCTAAGTGTGGGTGCTTGGCAGGACATTCTTCACAGGGACCCCTAATGGCTTTGAGATGTTTTCTTGCTCTGAAATACTCGGGTTACTCATTCTGAGGCATAAGGCTCAGCTCATTTGTTCCAACTTTCCTTTAAAGAGGGGAACAAAGCATGAAATATAGGCTCCTATGTCTACCCTGGATACCAGCTATTGCTTGTGGGAGAAATTAAATAGATTGCATTTTCATTTTTGCAGTCTGAAATGGCTGATGGAACATTCAGATGTGGTAGTTAAGTTCTTTAAACTATTCTAAATTTCAAAAAATAGGAGAAAAAGATTGGCAACTTAACAGAAGTTACTGGTAGTTCAGGTATGATTTTAAAAAATACTGCACTCACTATTGGTTTAATTTACTATTATTTTTCATTCAAATATGTGTGACTTAGTCTATTAGTAATATGTGAAAATACACCTTGTTCTTTCTTAGAAAGGCAAAGTTTCTCTTTACGCTCCTATCTGTAGTCTCTGCCTACCTTACATTTGGACCCTGACATATAAACCTCATGTTGTGGTTTTCAGCAGCCATCAGGATACTAATTTGTAAAGCATTCCTGTAAAGGCCTCAACCCAACCGTATACTAATCTCACAGCAGAGAATGCTTGACTGTTATTTAGATCACCACACTTTTCTAGCCCATTTTCCAATGTCGAAGTTTCTAAGCAATCATCTGTTACTTCAAATAATATAAAAATAACATGCCATTACCATTAAGCACCAACTGCAAGGATTTAATTTTAAACCATTTCTCCTTCCTCTGACTGAAGAAATGCCTCTGCGATCATTTTTAACCTTTCATCAGCATAATTGCTAAATAATTAACAATGGTTAAATGATGAGAACCTGAGAGATTTGAAAATTATTACTAAAGTATGTATTTCACTGGAGCAATGACCTATATGAATCTGTTTCAAAATAAAAGCAATGTATATTCACCAGCAGCAGCACAAATTCTTTGTATGTGCTAGATCTTCTGCTATATGTGTTTATGCCTTAGTCACAGCTGCCCCTGGTCCTACATAAGGCATAAAGACCCATCTCACTGCAAAGAACTACTTGGGTGCTGAGGCTGAGCTCTACTTCCCCAAGGTTACTTCATAACGCTTTGCAATGTCTTCATTTCCATTAATACAAATTACTTATTCCACAGAATAAGCCATGGAAAACAATGTGAAGGCTCTATAATCCCCTTCTATTTTTGTAGCAGATATTAAGTATTTCCTTGCTTCTGTTAGCTGAGCTGATTAGCATGCTGAGGTTTTCTGCAGTTTCTCCACTCTTCACAATGAGCTCCATGTACTGATTTTGGATATGCCTTTTATACACCCTTTAGGAGCTCAGAGTCATCAGCCTCTCTATCCTGTCCCATCTCCGTGAGTCATGGGGATTTACTCACTCTCCTTTGCCTCCTAACTTGGGTATGCTTAGAAGCTGCACGTATATCTGCTGGGATCCTGATGACCTGCTAATCTAGGTGCCATCAACACCTGGGCCCTTATATCCTCTCCTGCCCTTTGTTCCAGGCACTCCCATTCATTCTTCACTCATCCCAGTCTTAACGTTTCTACTACAACTCTCTGCATAACAAGAGTAGGAACAGGGGGAGGAACTGGAGGTATTTATCGGCGGGGGGTGGGGAGGAGAGCAAGGCTAGGAGAAACCATGGGAACATGACATGTACAGCATAAATATGTCAGAAGCCTGGCTGCTCCCTAACTGAGTTATTTTTCCTTTTCTTTTTCATTTTAAAGTTCTGGTGGTTAATTAGGGTACACAGTGTTATGGTGACACTATTAGGACTCCCAAGTCACGTCTCTGCCTACAGATCTTCTTCACGTCCTTCTCAAGTTCATCCTTTTTGTAGATAAGTTTGTCTTCCCAATAGTTTTTGGTAAAATCATGGAAATTTCTCTGTGGCTTTCACTCCCCACTTTGAGGGTGTGGATATATCTTACATCTAATCACATACCTGCATCTCCCCTTTCCGCAATATTCTTCTTTTCAGTTGCATCATGTACCTTCAGTGGTTCTTCAGCCAGTGCTGATGTAACTACCCTTTAAATTGCAATCCCCTCCGGTTTCACCCAAACCTCTCAGTAGCCACTTCTTTCTCTCTGCATGCTTTTATCTATTGCTGTGCCATTCATATTCAGTCCAAGTTTATTTAATTTTTTTTGGCTGAGGTTTTTGGGGATGTAATGGCAGAGAGCTTGTTTTGTTTTGGTTTTCTGTTAGAGGTTCCAAGGTACATAGTTTGCTGAATTACCAGTAGTGTCTATACAATCCTAATGACCCTTCACTCCTGTCACTATATTTATGCCTTTGAGCTGTTTAAATCAGGGGCACCTGGCTGGAAACAAAGGGAAATGGCTGTCTGAGTGTTTTCACAAATAAAAGTGATGTGTCTTTTGCTTCAGCTATATCCCCACCGCTTCCTCATGGAGTATTTAGCACAAGGGTGTTCAGCAGGCTTTGTTAAACACCTGCTCAGAAAATCTGCTGAATACTGGAGGCCATGGGAGCACAGCAGCCCATTAATGCTTGCTTTTGAAAATGCTGGTCTAACACTAATACAGCAGTTGTGATCCTCTGTAAGAAAGTGCTCTAAATGCAAATTTTAATCAATGCCATTTCCTCATAAATCAGTCCCTCTAGCTTCCTAATTATCAGCACCAGGCTCTGAATTGTCATTATACTTCTCATATTGAGGTTCAGATTGGAAGTGATATCTTCCTGTGCTGCGCAGGAAAGGATTATCACTTTGCTGCTCTCTCAGGGATCTGAGCGTACAACATGAAGCTGATTAGCATGCCTTCCTCTCTCCTGTGCACAAGGTTCCACCACTGCAGCTTTCCTACTGTAAAGCTACTTATTTTTTATTCTTCTTAAAACAAAAGAAAACAAAACAAAAACCAAAACAAAACCTACATGATGCTTCTGCAGTACTGTCATTTATAGCTATTTTTAAGAAATTCCAAAATGAAAGTTGAGCCAACATCAGGCTTATTTTATTATGCAGTTCATAAATAATGTGACCATACCTGCTGTTTCCCTTTGCTCCTGTGATAACATTTTTGCAGCCTCCTGCTTTTTCTGAAAAACTAAAAACTTCTAGATCAATAAAAAGAAAGTGAATTTTCACTGGAATGGCTTACAGACGTCTGAGCTTTCAAAACCAGTGAAATAATCTCCCTCCCCAGTAAAATAGATGAGAAATTCATTGGCAAGCAAGTGCATGTTCTGTTTTGTTATGTGTAAATAGAATAAAAAAAAGGAAGTACGATTCCTATATTACAATTGTTTGTAAAATAATTGCATGCAACCTGTTTCCATTACCAATAAGCAGAGCTTATTTATTGATTTAATTATGTAAAAATAATCACATGCTTTTATTAGGTTGTTTAGTTTCCTTATGATTGGTTGTAACCTTGTTATACCTAACTACTGTATATAGTAAAATTTATTATTGCTGGTGTTTATTGTTAATAAAATAATAAATGAAAATGAGAACATGATCATATTAAAAAGTACAATCCTTTTACTGCAACAAACAATAAACATTTTGTACATTTTAATAAAATTTATTTTTGATTCTTTAAATGGAAAGTCTTAAAGAGATTTTTGCAAAGCAAAGCAAAAAATCTTTCCTTTTGCATTTAAACCTGAAATTAAAAACACAGATTATATTTTTAAAAGATTGTATGGTAGCTCAGCACTCAAGATACTGCAGTTTATTAATGACTTTTGAAGGCATGCTCTCCCAGGGAAGCCTAAAAATGTAATTGAAAAAAATGCATGGTGGCCACTGATAAATAAGGATATTAATGAATATGCAGAATAGAAAAACTTGAAATCTATTCAAGGGTGAAAATTTTGACGCATAAGAGGGATTAAACCCAAATACAATGTTTTATTTACCAACTACAACAAGAGAAAGACTTTAGGGTTTTGTTTGCTTTCTGTTTGGCTTTGCTGCTTGATGAGCTGCTGCAAATGCTTAAAACGGTGTATCTGTGTCCTGCTCCCTGTGAGAAGCAAAGAAATGCTGTGCATTTTCAGTTATGATCTGGGAGGTATCCCGTATACTCTGGCTCTGGGAGGTAAACTGCTTCGTTGAGAGCAACTTGGGCCTGGCCTCTAATGCCTGCTTTACAGAACAGAGATATCCAAAGACAGGATTGTCAATTTGACTCATCTTTCATGCAGCTAAAAGCCCATTGTGCTATTCCAAGAGTCTTCTGGTAATTAGAAATATCTCTTTAATATTTTATATCGCTCATATACTCACATGGTTTATAGGTGGTCTAAAGTCCAGACCGCAGTCCTGGCAGTGGAGCTACAGAAACATTTGAAATGAATAAGGCTTCTTGTTGGTAGTGGCTACCTGTGCAGATCCGACTACAAGATTTGCACTCCAGTGCAAAAATTATGTCTAATTCTGCAGATATTTTACTGAAACAAGCAACTTCATATAAATGAGTAATCACCTTGAATTTTAAATACAAGAGCACTAATTCTACTGATGAGGCTTAGCAGGACTGGAACAATAATTATGAAAAGGCTTTCTTCCCATTCTGTCAAAAATGGCTACATTTCTTACATTGGGTTGAAAATGAAAAAGAATGAAGGAAGAAGTCACACATAACTGCCTGAGGAATCTTTGCGCAGCTTACAAATTCTGACTGATCTCAAAACACTCCTGTATTACTAAATATCACAGCATATGTGTAACCTGCCTCATGCTGCCAGAGGCTGACACACATTCAAGAACTGGAATATTGGAGGGCCCCTGAACTTTGCTGGTTGAACTCAAGTGGAAGCCACTTGAAGAATGGCACAGCAGCAGCTTAGAAAACCCTGGCTAGTCAACTTTGTTGGACAACAGCATTATATTTGAAGAGAGGACTAGTGAAGTCAGGGGTTGATAGCAGGGAAGGCACAAAGGACTGACGGAGTACTCAGAGGGAAGGGCCTGTGTGACTTAACAGGAAGCATTTACTTTTTAACTTGAGGTAGAGTTTGATGAATACTTCCTTCAGTGGAAGTGCTGGCTGAATCAACTTTGCAGGGAGGGAAAGAAGCTGGTTTTGATCTTACGTAGTTCTCCAGCCTGGCTCACTGTGTAGCTGCACAAATTAAAATGCACAATGAAAAGGCAGTAGTGAGAGGGGCAGGTGCCAATGAAGTTAGGGCTTATCAAATTCTGGCCTGAGAGGACCAGCCATGGAGGAGAGCCTGCCTGTAGGTGGGAGGATGGAGAGACACATGCCATCTTCCAGGTGACAGGGGCATGAGTAGCCAGGCAGCGTGGGCACACAAAGGGAATTTTGAGCTAAACCCAACTCAGAAGGCTGTTTACTTCCCTTATGGCATGACACTGAAATGATAAAGTCTAGGCACTAAACAGGCCAGCAAGTTTGGAGTTTAGAAAAGGACTTCACTTGAGCTAGTGAGGATGTAGAGGAAGCTATAGGGGAAGAGTTGGCACTTGCACTCATGACAACAACCAACGGGCATAAGGACATGTTTCTGTGAAGGGGTAATAGATGGCCTAGATGGTACAGAAGCCAATTAAAACAGATGGGGCCTGTTTATCCTAAGGAAGGTTTAAAAACATGCTGGTTCTGACGGTACACGCTTAGTATGCTCAGGAATTTTAAGTAGGAAGGTTCATTAGGACAATTTGCTGCAATGTCAAGATATGGAAAACTCAAACATTTCTTGCCAGTCCTGAGAATTCTAACTTTCCACAGGTTTTTTTTTTTTTTTTTTTTTTTTCCCTATTTTAATCCAGATTCTTATCATACATGTATTCATGAATACAGGGCAGCAAATTACAGGCAAAATATTTGCTTTTGGCTTTTAGGATAAAAAGCCAAACAGTAGTCTGGTTCCAGTTGGTGATTATAACCAGGGGACACACATGTTTTACTTATGGATAAAGTATAAAAGATAGCCACAGTCAGTTATGAAAAAGGGTTTAGGAGAGGAATGAATGAAAACCAATTATTTCATAAAATCGTGTGAAACTAGCAAAGTCCTTGCAAAATGCTTAAGCAAAACAATCTCACAACTCTGCATTTATTACATGTTTCAAATATGTCGACATTCCAAATATACTTCTGATTCATTTAAACCAAACGTTTCAAAAATCCTGAAATGTGAGCCTGTATAGAAATAAGCAATAAAAGTCAGTAACAGTATCAAACTCTTAGCAAGCAATACATCTGCTAAAGAACCACAGAATTTGAAAAGCTCTAGCTCCAGATGTCCATTTCATTAGGTACAAATTCTGCTTCCTCATCCAGCTCAACACACAATTTTGCAAAACCTGAAAAGGAATAGACCCGCCACAGTTTTGCTGAAAGATGCAAGCGTATGATGTTGCAAATAGCTGTTCCTTTTCTGTAGAGTCTGAGAACAAACATAGCAGCTTGAATAGCTCACCATAAAAGGATCTACAAACCACACAGATCAACTGGCCGGATTTGATGGGTAGGTACAGACAGGCTGTCGTGATAGTTGTGAGCCAGCTGCTGCATACCCTGTACCGGACTGCGGGAAAGAGTCCAACCAACCCCTGCCTCTCTGAAGCTAAACCAGTTAAATATTAAGAAATAACTAAACTTTAGCTCTTAACACTGAAAAATTAAGTAGATTTAAACACCTTTATTACCATTACAAGGGAGATACTATTGAAGCAATAAGGTACTCATCAATATTTATTACAATATAAGATATCAGCTTGTATACAATAAAAAAATGACTAATTTTAAATTTCTTACCTAACACAAGTACAGAACCATTTTCTCCCCCTGCCATGCCCTAAAAGTGGAGTTGCACACATGTATTTGAGCTGCCTCTGACTGTGCTCTCTGAGATTCCTTCCCTTTTATCTCTTTGCATCTGGTAATTTTCCTTATAGTTTGTAGTACTGAAAGTTTAATTCATAGTACATTGGGTTTTCAACCTGCTCACTGGCTCATGGGAAGAATATGAGGTGTTCTAATGATCTTTTCTTTAGAAAGGATCATTTGCTGAAGTAAAATTTGCTATGAGTCTGTAAGGGAAGGTTTTTTTATCTTTTTTTTTTTCATATATAAATGTAAATTTTCATGTTTTGTAAAATTTTGTTACATAGAATAACTCAGTGCATGATAACATTCTTCAACAATATTTGTTCTTATGAAAGTTTTTCAGTATTACCTTATTAAGTAAAAATCGTTGTGTGATTTCATTCATCTCTGCCCTATTTTTCCTATCTCTCAGTATGAGCTGTTCTGAAATTATGTTCATGTACTAGAAGACAAAGTGCCAAGTACCTAATTTAGTACTCAACACTTACATCCGAATTTCAGTTGTTGTATAACACCAAATACTGTAAAGATGAAAAGCTCAAGAAATCCTTGCCTCAGACTAGAAAATTATCAGCACTTTGGATTAGACAGTATTAGTCATATTCCATTTAAATACTACCTTATTCTCAAGGTACTAATAGGTTTACAACCTATTTGTAATGTGTGTGACCTCTGTGAATAAGATCAGTATTGCAGCCTGATTGCCCATGACTTCTGATGTATGTGTGCAGAAAAATGATACAGGAATAGGTTTACAAACTACTTGTGAACTATGTGAAACAACAGAAAAAAAAAGGACCAATGAGTGGGATTTTAAAACACCTCTGTGATTTAGAAACATGTCCCATGATTAGGCTCCTAGGGCTTTTGGAAGTGTTTGAAAATCCAGGCCATTCTGACTAAGATTTCAGAAATATTTTAAGTTAAGGATAAACACAATTATTATATTTAAGACTACTCTTTCAAAATGCATTAAAGTTTGTACACAACAGTTTTGATACAGCAATGACAAATTACCTCCACACATTCTAAAATGTTTTACTTTTTAATTATAACTACAGATGTAATTCCTTTCTTTGGTAAAATAGTTGGGGTTTTAGCCATGACATTCTCTCTTTGCTGAAGAGGATTTCTGACATGCAGGATGAACACTGAATACTGAGTAACTGAACACCTGAACACCGAGTAACACTGAATCTCTATAAAATAAGCACTCTTCTACACCAAAGGCTACGATTTAAAGCTCCTAAATGCTTAATAAACTATAAAGTCAGGAAGCTTTAAGGACATCCATAGACTAGCAGACATAGTGATGAATTTCAACCAGCTCAGCCACTTACTCCTAAAAATGGCTCTTCTCTGAGAGTGAAGAGCTCTGGCTTATTGCCTCTAAAAATAGCTCGTATTTCTTTTCCTCTTTCAATTCACTGTCGCTAACAATGATTGTGATTAGTGTTAGTATATACCCTGGAAGCCAGCTGCTATTTGTAAAGTTAGAAACACAAGACATACAAAGAGGAACCTATACAGAGAATGTATTTAAAATCCATAACTTAAGTTCTTGTTAACTCAGGAAGATTTGCTATTTAGACATATAGAAAAAATGTTACTGGGAAGCTCCCTTCTTTCCAAATGGTCCCCCTTCTGATCCCCAAAAGAAAACTAGAAAAGTTTCTTCTCAGGAACATACTTTTTAATAGCTCCTGGTCAGAACGGTGCTAACATCTAGAATCACCCAATATGGGGAATGCACACAAGAAGTGTAAAGCCATCTTTGCCTTCCCCTTTTCTAAGACCGCACAAAGTAACAGCTGCGATACAGGACAGTAATTTCTTGATCTCTGACATACATTACCATCTAACCTCCTTTATGCTGTTAACATTTTGCTACTAGTTCATTCTGAAGCTGGAAATGAAATGCAAATCTCATGTAAGCAAAAATGGTGATGGAACAGAATGTAGCTTCTTCTACAGGCTAATGCTAATAAACTGCATGGCCAAAGAGTGAGCAAGTTGCAGGAAGAGAGTAAGTAATCAAGCCTCATTAGAAAAAAATCCTTGTTCTTTTGTTTTTTGGTGCAAGCAGAAGAAAGCAGCATGGAGCTGCAAATACAGTTCCAGCAGAACATTAGGTGCTTTGTACAGGAGTCATTCAAAATGTCAGTGACTATCAGCACTCTCTCTGTTACTTCTATAGTTAGCATTTGAGAGTCATGTATTTTCAGAGCTGTTACGCCTCTTGTGATAACTAGTATGAAAGCAGTTGTTCGTTTTCTTCAGCAAGCACCAGAGCAGTAATCCCTGATCAGATTGAGCCACCAGGTGACAGAGTATGCTGTAGACATCCCACCAAACCTGCTCAGTGGTATGGAACAAGCACCTAACGTGACAGGTAAGTTGGTTCCCATCTCATTCCCCTGCAGCCACAAATGTGACCTGAGACATTCCCATCTCCATTCTGCTGTTGTGTAGCTTCTGACTGAAGCTACAGAGATGGAAACAAGATCCATACCCTTGTTATTGCACGAGATGCAGGCCAGACCCTGTGGACCGATTTCCTGTGTAGAAAGGAAGGCATTCCCCCTGTATTATGGAGGCTCGGGGTCTAGTCCCAGCCAGAAAGCGTTTCTCCTTCACAAGACAAAATAAATTTGTGAGGAAACCATGTTTGTGTTTAGGAAACCTGGGCAGCAAGATACTGACCGCAGATAGCTTTGCTTCCCATTAAAAATTTCTCAGGTAGCTACTCAGGCAATGCAGTCTTTAGGCTTCTATTTTATTCTATTTTATACAAGAAAGCCTTTATTTCCTCGGTAGGAAGGAAAGGACAAGTTATGAAGATTGTATTTTATAGAAAATAAAAAGTAATTAAACAAAGTAATAAAAGTCAGTGCAGAGTTTGCTGCAGGACGTACATTCCAACAGCCTCTAGTACTTCGAGGGATATGATGAGATCAGGGTATGCTTTATTGTTTCTACCTGAGCACTAAGAAGCAACTGTAACAAAGACACAACCCCCAGCCCTGTTTCTTCAGAATCCTGCAAAGATTCATACTGCTGCCTCTCATTACAGACATGTCACTCATGCAAAGACCTTTATAAACCAAAGACTTTCTCTTATTTTTTTTATAATTTAACTGAAGAACTTCAAAATTATTGCCAACATGAGATAGCTATTTAAAAGATTGTTTTATACACCCGTTGATAAGTATGAATATAATAAAACCTAAGTCCTTCAAAACCTGCTAGGCACTGCCTATGCAGAGTGCCAGGCTTTCAGCTTGTGCTAATCAGTAAATGCGGTCTCACGGGTTTGGGCTATTTGGGACTCAAGTTTCAGATTCTATTAAAAGCACACTTGAAGGTTTTGTTGCTAATTGTTTCAGAAGAAAAAACTCACTCCTCAGTTCAGGATTAAAAACTAGTATTTGTGTTTAAAAGGACATTTCAAATTTTTTATGCTAAAAGCAGGTGAATGTGGCTACCTTCAGAAGACAGTGAATGGTAGTTCACATACAGAGTACTGTAGCAGATCTTTTGGTTGTTTCTGTGATGTTTTGAATGCGCACTGAATGCTTATATTTTTCTGTCACTTCCACTTCCCAAACCTCCTGATACTGTTTATCAACATAGAAGGGACTTTTCCCACTGTTTTGCCAACATGAATCTGGCTATATGACAAATACATAAGGCTTTAAAGTAGTAGATGTCTCTGCTGCTTGCTTGTGAATACGATGATGCCATCTTGTTATGATCATAAAGCTCCACATACAAAACATTCTCCAGTTTTTATTTACAATTCATCACTGCCAGCCTACACTAATCCCACTACATGTGATTATTTGCTTATTTACTGTATATACCATTTATTAATTGCAGTGGTCTGCAAGTTACATCTCTAGCCACTTACGCTGGATAGTCTTAGCTTACGCTAATTTAAGTACTCACACTACTCATTTTTGTGCTACAGGCAAAACCAATTGTCTGTCTGTTGCACGGAGATGTGGAAGTAAATAACAAGCAAGGCAGCAGAGTAAATCACTCCAGGTGGAGGGTTCCCAGCCTGCCTGGTGCAAGGCTGTGCCCAGCTGCATCTCCCTGCGCCCAGTGGCACGTGGAGCAAGAGTGAAGGTGCACAGCAGGCCCACGGGGTGCTGCACAGGATGGTCACTGTCACACCTGGTGGCACCTGGGACCAGTCTCATGGTGATGAGCTGGTGTCCACTAGAAGTGTGTGTGGGTTTGGTTTGTTTTTCTTTGAAGGCTGATTTTTCTAGAAGTGCAGCAACTGAAGCTGGAAGCAGTAACTCTGTTGTGAGAGCACTGCTCTGCCTGTAACAAAGGCTCTGTTGTGTTAGCACGCAGCACAGAGCCTAAAGCTCAGGATGTTTTCAGCCTATTTACTTTTATTTGTATTTGAGCAAATCTGGCATGGCTGCTGGAGAATAATAGCATATATTAAGGCCCATTTTAATCAAATGGATCCTTGATACAAAAATGTACTGTGATTTCTATCTCCTGGCAGTTTGCATGGCAAAGGCAATTAACTACAACTCTGAACTGCCAGTATGACCTTAAACAAAATTAATCACCTCAGATTCTATCCTGGCAAATCGCTCAGCAGAGTGTACACGGAAAAGGAAAGTCAGAAAACCTGTTACAATATCTTGATACGCAAACTAGCACAGCTCCAGCCAGAGTACAAATGAGGGTGCCTTTTGGGTTGCTCTGTCTTAGAGCCTCGGAAGCTGTTGGAAGAGTTGTGCCCTCCTCTCTGCAGGAGAAGAAGCCTCATTCAGTCATTGAGAAGAGATTTCAGTTGGGACCAGGAAAAAGGAGAAGGAGAAGTTGGGTCTATATCCTTTTGGCCTAAATTTCTGTCCTCTTCTCTCAAAAGTAACTATGAGAAATTTTATTAGGATTAATTAGTTCACACATACTGAAAAGTCCGAGATCCACAAGCTAAACCAAAAGCACCGAAAATGCATAATCTCATCATAAGTAGATGTACTTTCATTTATTGTACAGGCTATGTGATAGGAATGGTACACAGAATGTAATATCTGCACTACGGAGGCTTTTAGAAGTGTGAAATAAGAAAGAAAAACTCAGTATGACAGTCATCTGTAGTTTTCCCTTTGTTGATTTTAGTTTTGCTCCTTTTAAAGATACATGTGTCAGTGACTTCCACTGAGTTTTCACTTGTGCTGGACATCAGTGCTGGGCATCAGCTCACTCATCTAGTGTCCTGAAATACTATTTGTCCTACAGTCAGAGATTACGAAGATACAGCCTGTGGGATTTTAAGTAAATGTTGGTGAATAGTGAAAGCTTCTTTCTATCGTCTTACCTTCTGACCACAAGTATGCAATAAATAAGCATAAATGTAGAAGAGTGACCTAAAAGTTGTATCTGGAGCATTCTTGAAACATTAGTGCACACACTTAAAATATTGTTAAAATTTTCTTCTTTTAATAAAGTACAAAATAATTTATATGGTTCTCTACAGCAAATACTTTTGGTGGGGAGCTGATGAAGATCACTTATCTCTGTTTATCTCTACAGGTTGTTAGGGAAGTTTTTTTTGCTCTTCCTCTTCTTTTGCTGCTGCTGGTTTTAGTATTCTTCCAGGAAAGACAGACCCCACAGAGGAGGTATGTTCCCAAGGCTGACAAGCCTTGGCTGATAGGCCTCCTCTGAAAAATTTAATGACAATTCTTTATCTTTAGCTCTTGCATGTCCAGTGGGTTGTGTTGCTGAGAGAGGGACAGCTTTCTGAGTCAGCAGGGGCCAGGATGAGCTCAGTAGCACAGGCGTGCTCCGATGGTGACGCCGAGGGCGATTGCTACAGCAGATGTTGACTCCAGGAGTCAGGAAATGGCAGCCACCAGGAAAGGGGGCAAACAGTGGTGGTTTTGCGAACCGTGTTTTGAGGGGAGAAACCAAGCAGTTGCAGCCTATGTGAGATAGTTTTCATATTTGGACTGAGATATAGTAAATAATATTCAGTCACTCTGCAAATAACAATAGCAAAATTAATGTTAAGATAGAGTTTGCAGAAGCCAATTTTTTTAAGAGCTGCTATGTGGCCTAAAAACGATGTGTTCAGCAGGAGGTTTAAGACCGACAGCAACTTGACCTAGGGTGGTTAGACTGAAAGCGAGACAAGCGTCCTGGCCGGCTTTCTTCACAGCGTTTCTTCCTACATTTTTGCTTGTATTATTTTAGTCTTGGCGTGACAGAGTTTCAGGATGCTCGTGCAGGAGCTTGGACAGACAACAGGTTATTAGCTGCAGTCTGGGGGAAACAAAATACGCGTTAGCGTTGTGACTGCTGGCACGCTGATGGCACAGGGCTGCAGTTGGACGCTGCCATCAGCCTGAGGCACTACCAACGGCCAGTTTTCACCCGTGATCGACTTGACTAGCACTCAACGCGCACACTCGGAGCGCACCTGTACCTCCCAGGAGAAAAGCACGACTCCTGTTATCTCAACAGGGCTGCTAGCGCTAAAAAATCCGCAGTCGCTCGGCCTCCGGCCTGTCCTACGCTGGATGTTTACAATGGCCCCTCAGTGTCTGAGCGGCGGCCGGGGCGGCGGGAGGGGGCCCAGGCGGGGCCGGGCGGTGCCTGGCGGGGCCGAGGCCGAGGCCTAGCGGGGCGGCGGCGGCGCATTGTCTGCCGGTGGGGTGGGGCTCCGCGCTGCCGTCTCTCGGCCGGGCCGGGCCGGGCCGGCTCCGCGGGAGGGGCGGGCGGTGCGGCGGCTCCGCGCCCCGCCGGCGGGGCCGGGCTGAGGCGGGGGCAGCGGAGCGGAGGCGGGCCCGGCAGCGCCCGGCGCTCGCCGTCTCCTTGCCGACGGGGGAGGGGTCGGAGCCGCCCCCGTCGCCGTCGCCGTCCCCGGGGGCCGCCGCCGGGCCAGCGAGGCGGTACGAGGCGGCTGAGGGCAGCCGCCGCAGCCCGGCCGGCGCGGGTGGGTCCAGGCTCCGCCCCGCGCCCGCCCGCCCTGCCGCCGGCGTCCGTCCTCCCAGCCCGGGCACCCGGGGCGCCGCAGCCGGGTGAGTAGCCGCGGCCGGAGGGGCGCTTCCCTCGCCCCAGCCCCGCGGAGGGGCGGCCCCGGGCGCAGCGCGGGCCCCGCGGCCTGGCCGCGCTTTGTTCCGCGGGCGGCGGCGTTGAGCTGTGGGGCGCCCCGCTCCGCCGGGCGGCGGCTGGCTCCCGGCCCTCCCGGGGGGCGGCGGCGGCGGCCCGGCCTTGCGGCGGGGCAGCCCTCCCGCGCCCGGCCGGCGCCGCATCCCCGCGGCGGGCTGACGGGGTACCTGGCGGCCGGCTGCGGAGCTCGCCGCCGCCTCCCGGTCCCGTCCCGTTTCGCTGCCCCTTTGTGGGTCCCGCCGGCTGCTCCGGGGCCGGGGGCACGGCCGCTCGGTGCAGCCCAGGGGAACCCGCGCAACAGGTTTGGGTATTGTTCCCGGCGCCGCTACGTGCGCGGCCGCGGCGGCGGGGGGGCTCCCGGGTGGCCGCGGCCGCCTCGCCGGGGCCCGCCTTTGTGCGGGAGGGCGGCGGCCCCCTCCCGCCGCGGCGGGCTCGGGAAGGAGGGAAGGAAGGAAGGAAGGAGGGGGCTTCGGGCGGGGGAGAGCCCCCGGAGGGAGGCGGGAGCCGGCTCGCCGGTCCGCTCGGCTCCCGGTGGGGGTTCTCCCGGCGCGTCGCCGCTGGTCAGCGCGGCGGCGGCGGGTCACGGCCGTGCGGCGGCCTGGCGTCCTGGGTGTCGGGAAGCGCTGCCTGCTCGGGAAGCTGATTCACTGCTGGAGCAGTGGTTGCTCAGAGCCACGGTTGCCATTTCTTGGATTTTTGACAGGTCCATTGTCTAGCAATTTTGTATTTCTCTCCGTAACTGTAGCGTCCCTTACTACCCCTTAACAGAGCTTTTTAGCCAGGCAGTCGTAGGAACGAGATGCTCCAAAGCACCCCTTTTTAAAAAAAAAAAAAAAGAAAAAAATCTGTATGAGTGTATGGAAGCAACCGTTCAAGACTGGAGATGATTAGTGGAGAAGGGTTCTCTGTTTTTTGAATTTTGTAATTCTTTTAATAAGCAAAGTGGGTAAGGCTTACGTGGATGGATATTGGTAGATGCTTTTGTCAGTTGTTCTTTCATCTTTCTTCATCCCAAAGGAAATACTGGTCCTCTGTGTTTTTACTATTGCAGTGTCTGCATTGTCCTAACGATTGGATGTTGACTCTGCTCACACATTAAAATTCACTGTGATGAAGAAGTACTGTTTTTCCCCCCCCTTCCCCGTTCTGTGACATTGTCTGCTAAGATTCAGTGTACAGTAAATAATGAATGCTGCTATTACATTATAGGAACACTGATGGTGATGAACTCTCATGCTAATAAGGGCTTTCATTTTTCTGAATGTGAATTTTTATAGTCCTAGTCCCACTGTCTATACCAAGCAGAAACTTGAGGAGGATAAAAGGGGGAAGGTGGACTACAGAATAGAACTGAAGCTTGGTCAGAGAGGCCTACTGCTAGCTGGTAAGGTGCTGATCATACTTTGCTCTGTTGGGGGGGGGGGAGGGGGGAACAAACCCAACAACCCCCCCCCCCCCCCCAAAACAAAACCAAGAAAAAAAAAAAACACCACCAAGAAACCTCACCAAAACTAGGAGCAATTACATTGTTCGTTTAGTGATGGATTTTAGGATTTTGCACAATTCTTTACATCATAGGTTGCTGCTTGAAGAATCCCATAAAATCACCTCAGCCAACTGTTTTTCCTAAAGTAGTATGCTAATAGATGATACTTTATTTGCAGTTTAGATTATCTTTAATATCAGTTTTCCTAGAAACAAAAGTTAAGAGAATAAAATATATGTATTTCTAAATTTCTTACAAGAAACAGTGCCATGATGTCTCCTGGAGTTGTAGGCTATAATTCTAAATTGGCTGTGGAATTACATTGCTCAGTAATGCTTATGTAAATGGGAAATGTACATGGTTTTCTTATTTTCCAATAGCGGAATTAAGGAGTCGGGTAAGGTTCAGCTCAGTTTCAGTTGGCTGCTGCTTGGGAGTGGTAGTAGGGAGGGGAACTGGAGGTACTTTTATGGAAGAGACTAGATATATTGATGGTGAACTTTAATACAGTGCTACATAACTGTCAGGAGTCAGGAATAGCGTATGAAGAAGAAAACCTTTTTTCCCCACTGGCTATGAGTGGTTGGGGAAATACAGAACACCTTCAGTACATAGCTTTTGATAAAGTAGGCAAAGCCTACCCTAGGGTCTTGTAGGGATAAGAAATGATGTTGCAGGACTTCTGCTGCGTCTCTGTTCAAGCTATCTTGAGCACTTGCTATTGATGTTCTTGTTCCTGACCTATGGGTGTGTACTCTTGCCTTCTCTGTCTTTTTGAGGCTACTAGAAAGCATCTGGTAATATAAGTTGTTTTTTCTTTTTTAATTAAAAACTTGTGAGAGAGATTACTGTAATGACTGCTGCATCTAAGTAATTGTAAAACTTGTGAAATGTGTGTAGCATCTTGGCTTTGCCTGTAACAGAGTATACGCTGTTTTGGGGTTTTCCTTGGTGGGTGGAATTCGATCAGTTACAAGGTTTCATAGAAGTCCTAAAGCATTTGCTGAGGTTTTATGTTGGCTTATCTCTTAGTTCTGCATCTTCTACTACAAATAAGGACTATTTACATTTTTTTTAATTCAAGTTATAAATTGCTTTTTTAATTTTGTAGTAGCGATTAACTTAGTTTGTAGGAATACCTTCTTCCTCTTCTCACAAAAAAACGCTAACACTGTTGTATTTTCAATTTTGTCTAAAACTCTGTGTAGATTACCTCTGACTGAAAGCTTACTACAAGGATTCTGGTTCTTGTTACTTTCCCACTGCTTCCGGTGTTGCCTCAGGAGCATTGCCTTCTAATTATAAACAATGTTGATGTCTACCATATGTTTTGGTAGAAAATACAGGATTCCTGCTGTCCCACTCAACTGGAATTCCTAGCTTACGACTGTTTGTGAATATATAATGGAAATGTTGACTCCCCTATCATGTAGTTTTGTAATAAACCCTTATTTTCAGCCTCCAAGGCAATAGTCTTAGATTGAATATTAACATCTAAATATATGGTCAAATACTTTTTTCATTTAAATTTGCAGTCTGGGATCTGAAGCTCACACTTGGATCCCTAACAGAGAGTGTTGCATTCCAGTACCAATGGTAAGTAAGATCAATCTCTTCCAAAAATAAGATCTTTAAAATTTTCACACAATAT
Source organism: Morus bassanus (assembly GCA_031468815.1). Taxonomy (NCBI): domain Eukaryota; kingdom Metazoa; phylum Chordata; class Aves; order Suliformes; family Sulidae; genus Morus; species Morus bassanus. The sequence continues at coordinate 26,988,260 of CM062574.1, read as the reverse complement.
ATTTGGTTCTTATGAAGCTTTGACACTGATTAATACACTGCACAGAACAGTATCTTTGCAGTTGGTTTTGCACAAACTTATTTAGGCTGTAACTCATGCCTCCTTTAACTTACCTGCTTTACTTCATTTTCATCTTGTGACCTTTAAAAATCTTTAAAAGGTGCTATAACATAACCAAAGCTTCTGATATGAAAGTTATGCTACATAGTTTGGCTTAGATACTATATAATAGTGCAGCTTGTCTTACAGCATCTCACGTAGCATTAGTTAGCGTGTCACGCAGAGGGTAGTGTTTGCAAATGTATTGGAGGATGTTTAAGCATAACACTGGCGATACGTGAATTCTAATGTAAAGAGGGACCTGTGGTTGTGGGTGAGAGTAAGGAAAGAAACTTTAAAAACATTGAGGTAGATTGTTGCTGCTCTGGGGTTGATAAGCTTGTGCACAGAATAGAGATGAGAGACTTGTGCACCTTGAGTGAGCAAATAGAAAAATGCCCTGGCAAAGGTTTTTGCTCTTTAGACTAAAAATGAGAGAGAGATTTTGAAGTGAGGATATCCTTACAGCAGACTCTAAACTCGACAAGGAAGCAAGTGAAAATCAATATGGAGTGTTGTTTTCCTGTTTCTAGGTGAGAAGATGAACTGCTGCATTTTGGACAAGCTGAAGTTTGGAACGCTGGGACATAAAGAACCCATTAAGAAGGAAATTACAGTAGTTAAGAGGAGATGAAGGTATGACTTAGGGCTTTGCAGAATCAATGATTCAAGGGAGATAGATGTAGTTAGTTTGGCTCTGAATTCTCACATGCTTAACTCCTGCAGTGTTGGCAGAGTTGAATTTGAGATGTGCTCTTAGAGAGAGATGATGAAGGATAAATGTTGACCAGACTAAGTAAGGCCAGAAGGGAAAAAAAAAAAAAAAAGGTGTTGGAAGAATAAGGTAAATGGATTTGATGTTAACTTGATGTTTTGGTCACTAAATGATATGTACGGCTGAACTTGGAAAAATAAATGTCCTTTGAGGGAGAGGGACATGTAATACGTAGACGAAAGGTGCCATGGCTTATCTACTTCGGGGTGTTGGTAAAAGTGATGTTTTATTTCTAATCAGTATACCCTCAATGCAGGTTGTGGTTGTCTGTTTTCCCTCTGCTAGCATAGTGTTTGCTAATTCTTTCATGTTACATCCTAATTTGGCCCTAGAAACTAGTATCAGTGGAAAATGCATGAGTGTTACATCTATGCAAGATGCTCCAGTTAGCGGTTTAGAGAGCTTGATTTTATATTCTCTGAAGCATGTGACCATTTATTTATTTATGATAGTGGAATGCTACATGTTTTATTTTGAGGGAGTGGGAGAGAGGGAGAGGTGCTGTGTTTACTGCAGGTGGTTGCTGCGGCCAATTTAATTTGTGGTTTGCAGCTGAAATGTTCAGAACTTTTAACATGAGCACAAAAACTGAAGACATCTGTGTAAGTTAAGGAAAGTTTTATTTCTCTTGCACACAGTAATTCAAGGACAGCATAGATAATTATTTTTATTTTGTATAGCAATGAATTAATGTAATTCTGAAATATTTTGAAGCTTAAAAATGTGAATGAACAAGGTATTTATATACCAGATCTGGCATTTTCAATCTCTTCATCTTTCATGTTTTCTTAAGATTAGCAAAGCTTTCAAATTACCTATTTATTCCTTAGGAAGGAATTCTTATCGTTATCCTCATTGAGTCTACCTTGTGTGTTGTGCAGTGAGGAGGTGGGAAGCCACTACCATTTTTTTTTTTTTTTTTTTTTTTTTAAATACAGAGGAAATTGTTCAGGATGTTTCAAGGTCCACACAAAAATCTTACTCTTGAGCTGGGAACTTTTTTGGTCAGGTATCAAACCCAAAGTTTTAGAGATGTGTAAACAGTCTTTTTATTAGCCTTTCATTTGTTTTCTTTAGTTTTGTGTTAGTTTTCTCCACCTAAAAAGGATGACTGCTTTTGTGTCTGCTATGCTTATGCCTATGCACCCCACCCTACTTTTCCTCTCAAACAATCTCTTGCCCTTTCATACCCCCTGCCACTCTATGTGGCTTTCAGCTTAGAAGAGCATTTCTTTTTGTTTCCATTTGGTTGTAGTGTCACTGTATTGGCCTGAGAAGTGATTCTGAGGGCCTGAGCCACATTCACTTGTAACCAATGCCAAGTTATGTGTATTGTTATGAGGTTGTAGATTGTTTTCTTACATAAATGTTATAAAAGGAACAAGAAGTTCTAATCTTTCACCCCAGAGGAAAGTTATTTTTCATTTGCTCCAGACTGCCAACAGTTGCACTCATCGGTGCAGCTGTTTGTCTTTTGACTCAGCTGCTTATGGCCTGGAATTGTCCAATCTCTTTCCTCCCACTGTCTTAGTTAGTTTTATGAAGTACTGAAGGCATAAGAGCCCTCTGATCTTTCATCACAAACTGGTTTTGGACAGTTCCTTAAAGAACCCGTGGTAAGGTGCTCATTTCCCCCAGATCATTCTTGCAAGCTTTTATGACTTGTTTGGGTTTTTTTTAGTAAAGAGAGCTAGAATAGGAGTATGTAATTTTATTCTTTTATTCATTGATTATTCCCTGCCCCCCCCCCCCGAACCTGTGACTCAAGCTATTTCCATGGGAGAATTTACAATCTCTGTGGCTTCTGTCACATGACCTCTGACTAAGTAAAATTTTAAGAGCTGAACCTAAGATTTATTTTTTTATGGGTCTTACGGAAGTGTGACAAGGAAGAGAAAATGTCTGTGCTATGCTTTGAACATAGCATTTCAATTGACCTACTCCTATGTAGAAAGTAGTGGAAGAAGCAGCCTCCCAAATTGCATCACATTGCATATTCTGTGGTTACATGATGCTGTGAAGTGAGTTGGGATTATACCAGACGACTGCAACTTCTGCTGTTTAGGCTGCCTGTTGCAAGGGAGGGTATAAGGTAGATCTGAGTCTTCTGTTGCCGGTGGTACCATCCTACAAGGGCAAGCTATAAGGCTCTGCAGGAGGGTAAACATGGTGTGAATCTCTGTAAATGTGGCAGAAAAAGGAAATGTGGAGTTGTATCCAAAACCTGTGACTTATTTTGTCTACTATTCTAGATCAAAGAAGCCTGGAAACTGCTGTAATTTAACATATGCTGTATGTGCTTGGCTTGGCCTGAGGCTGGAAAAGGTAGAAAACTCTAGCAAGCTATCATTTTGTATGTCAAATGTTGTAGCGTCATCACAAACTTCTGCATGTGTTCCTTTGCATTGGAGCAAGACTGCTGTCTGTGGACATGCCTTTGAATCCAAAGAAGTGCTATTCTTTGAGAGAGTGCTAATTGCTGCACAGTATCCTGTGCTTGTCCTTCTTGTATGAAAAGACTGAGGTGTTGGTATTGTGTTTCACAGCTGTACGTGCAGATGTTATTGTGCATTCTTAGTTATATTGTTTCTGTGCTTGATCCTCTTCCTTCTTTTCTTTCACCGACACTTGCTCTAAGTCTGAGGAAAAGCTCTACCATTCTGTGAAATGAATAGTTGACTGAGATAAAAGTTAAAACTTATGAGCACAATGTCTTTTTCTTCTCGGATGGCATAACTTCTCTTATTCACTTGTTCTCCATTTGCTGGTTCACTATTTATTATATTGCTCATCACTTCTTTTTGCCACTCATCTTTTACTTCACTTCTCACGAAATGTTGATGGGGCGGGGGGGAAGGGTGGGAAATGAATATGAAAGATGGGTTAAATAGAGGAAGTAGTTAACAGCTCTTAAATTCTATAGTTACATATATATAGCTATAGTTAGAAGACAAAGTGTACAAGGTAAGCCTTGAACCTCCAGGGGAAAATGGGGCAGAAGAAATGGTTTTTTTTTTATTTCTGAAAAAGTTTTTTCCAAGCTTAAATTTGGTATGGCTGTGACAATGTGCTTTTGGATCATGGCCTAGCAAACCATTAACCCTAGGTTTAACCAGAAGTAGAGCGTGTTTTCAATCTGTCCATTCATCTGCTGTCAGAAGTTGCTGAGTTAGAGTACTAACTGTGTGTGTGTAATGGAACTGACATTGTGTGGTTGCATTTTGCTTTAAAATTAAACAAGCCTACATATTGATGAAATCTACTGAGTCTATGGTTTTTATTTTCTTAATGCTTTAGTGTGAATTAACAGGCTATGGAAGATCAGGAATATTTTCTTTGTACAACTTGAAAATTGGGCACAACATAAAACTTCAGTTTGCCCTTTTTTGTGGATAGTTATTACTAATAGTCAAAAAGGAAATAATCATAGCTGAACAAAATGGCTGAAAAAGCAAAAACTTTGATCTGATCTTCCCCAATATACCTTTTCTCCTGAGGTCTTAAAGGGCTCTAATGCTAAAAATTTATTAGTGCTGCTCATAATATGTTAGAGAGTAAAAATGAAACACTGCATTTGAGTACCTAAGCTAATGTTCTTCTGTCAGGTTTTATTGTTATTTTGAAACTGTCCAGCTGAGTAATCCAGTTTCCTGTGCTCTTTAATTGAAGACAGCATTAACGAATGAATGCTTACACCCTTTTTCTATTTTTTGGGCAGGTTTGGTGTGCTTCTCAAATTACCCTGGGCTATCAGCCCTGGAGACACCTTCGTTTGTGTTCTCTCCTTGTGCCGCTTAGGATGGTATCTCTCCCACAGCTTTAATGTAGCTTTAAAGGAAGGTGAAATAATAATCGTGATATTCAGCTTTCTCTCTGTCTTTTGCACATGGATTTTATTTCTGCGTGGGACAGATGAACTTTTTTTTTAAGCAGATCCAGGGAAAGCTTGGGTTAACACTTTGTGGGCTGAAGTTAGCATCCAAAAAAACTTGCATGCTGGCTTCAGGGAATGAAGCTGTTAATTTTGAAGGTCTGCAATTCAGAAGTTGATCTTAAAAGAAAAAAAGAATTTCATCCTATATGATTGAGGCTTCCCCCCCCCCCCGCCCAGTACTTCAGAATGTCTATTGTTATTTGTGTTATTGTTTGTGCCTGGACATGCAAGCTGCTACAGTTTTGAATGTAGCTGCCCATCTGCTTCTTGGTTATTTATAGGCAGATCTATGGAGTTCCTTCTAACCTCTCAAGTCTTCAAAAACATTAATGAATTAAACATCACAATACCCTTGTAAAAAGGGAATTAATATGTAACATCTCCATTTTACAGATGGAGGGACTGAATGAAGACTAAAAGGGATAAATGACTTACTGAAAGCCATATGTATATTTCATAGCAGAACAAGGAATAGAAACCAGATTTTTTTCCCCTGACTTTTAGTCCTGTGTTTAACAGACCAGTTACGCTCTCTTGCTTGATACACGATGAGGGAATGAGGAAAGTACTCATTCTTTGAAACTTGCAATATATGCTTGTGAACAGACTAACCCATTTAAAGCCCTTGCACCATGTACTGAGTGTATTAAATGGTTCAGATCTAATGAATTTGGGTAAACATGTTTATATTAATTCTCATCGAGCCTGAATTTGTTTTGATTGTCAATATTTTTGACCAGTGGTTCTCACTGGGTTGCTTAGAAAGAAAACACCTGTTAATTGCAGAGCAGCTTCTCTAACATCTTCAGGGCATCTTACTTCCAGTCATCTAGTCACTGCAAGTCTGTCAAATTCTCCCTCTGCCGTCTCCCTTTGATAGACTCTTAAAATGACTTTAAACAGTGTCTGGACATTGGTTCTTATTTAAATTGTTAGGTGGGACTGAAGATGTGTAGCAGAAAATACAGGTGTTAGTCCTCATTCATCAGAAATTATGCACTTTAATGCTGAATTACATGTATTTTATATTGTGTGTGGGTTTTGTGGCTTTTGGGTTTGTTTTGGTTTTTTTTTTAAATAATTTCTAGAATTTTAAACTGTAGTGGGTTAAAACAATGTAATTTACAGGCTTTCCAGAGCCTAGATATTGATGGGGGATGCAGCCTACCAAGTCATGATTTGATTTCACATTGGAGTGCAACCTGAAATATTGTTTGCATTTTTATCTGTTCTGTAAACTTTTTTTTATTATTTGTTTACTGTCTCCCCAGCCTCCCATCTTCCCCCTAATGTATACCTATTTCATTTAAGTTTGTATTTAAAAGAATTTTCTCCACAAATAGTATTAGTTTCTGCTTGGTGGGGGGGGTTGGAAGAGTTTTCTAGTTCAGTGGAGCACCTTTCAAATATTTAGGTTTTAAATACAAACATCATGGGGATTTAATGTTGCCTCTTTTCTGTGGAAACCTTCAAAAGAATGAATACATTGTTGGAGTTTAACATTGCTGTATTGATTTAAGAACCTGAAAGCCCAGGTCATTCTAAACCAGTTCAGTGAGGTTCTTCAATATGGTTCTTTTATTTAGCATGTTTCCTGTATACACAAGTTTTACCATTTGGCATGTGGTATTTTAATTGGCAAAGTAGGTTGCAGGTGGGCATGCAGCACTCTAGATTGTTTCTGAAATTCAGCAAACAGATTTAACCTCTTCAACTTGTTTCATATCTGTAAAATTTGAGCATATATATTACGTCTTTTGTTTTGGAAGTGATAAAATGCAGCTTCTTGAAGTATTTCGCTTTCCTCAAGTGAAATCTGTTGTCTTCCGTGCTCTTGTTTTTCTTCTGTAGCTTTTTTATTTAATGAGTCCAAATGCCTTTTATTGGTGAATAGACACTGGATCTGTTTCTCTCAGCTAAAGGACGTTATGACATTGAGCAACACATCATTCTTTCCTCATTCTAAATTGAGAGCTTGATGGCCAGTTTAAGAGCCTGTCATTTTGTCTTCCTCTGAACAAGTTCAAACGACTTTACATTTTATTTGTAGGTCTAAATATACTTACCTGCTTTCTAGCAGTGTACCTTTTTAAAGCACCTTTGACAGCTCCCAGTGGAAAATAGATGCCAGCTCTCTTGAAATTGTTTCACTTTCCGATATTAAAAAAAGACATTTAGTTTAATTCATCCTGAGATTCTCTGGAGTGTTAGAGAGGGATGTTAAACCTTATTTTTAAACCTGAAGATTTTTTTCTGGTATGTTCTGATAGCCTGCTCTGGTGAGAGTTTTCTTCTAGATGGAGCATATCAAGGCTCTCACAGGAGAGAGGTAACTGAAAACTTCAGGAGTTTCTGGAACAAAGGCAAGGTAGTTGAAATTATTGTCAATTTTTTCTGACTCGCCTCCCTCCACTCTGAATGAACAGAGAGCTTCCTGTGGTTCCAGGAAATACGGGAGAAAAGAACTATTTTGATCCATGGACAGTGCCACTACTGTGGCAGAAAGCCAGACGGTGATTTCATATTAAATAAACTGGTCTTTTCACAACAGCAAAGAAACATGCTCCCTACAGTCAATAAATTGATGCAGACTTTCATTCATATGTGAAAGTATGAAATAATGAAGTGTGTGTGTAGGTTTGGGCTTTCTTCATTGATTATAATAAAGAGCCATTTGTAATAATTTTGAAATATAACTTGGGGAGGAGAGGGGAAAAATCATTACCAGGTACATGTTCCACATTTTAAGAAAAAAAGAATACTGCCAAAATTAAATAGCTTAAACAGGGTGGTTTGAACATGGTGTTTGAGGGACAAAAATGACTGCCTGAGTCGTTGAGTTGTGTTTTATGCAACAAATAACCTACAAACTTTTGTCTGAAGCATACAGGAAGCTTTAATAGGATGCTTATGAGTAATTGCTTAAAGTGCAAGCTGTCTTGGGACTCAGTTTCCTGAACGAACTGAAATTTGTTTGTTTCATTATGTAGTATGGGAAATGTGTATTTTATGTAATTGACAAAAATGGCAGTTAAATATGGAGATTTTGGGGTAAGGAGTGGGAGTGAACGTTGTGAAGCATTACACATTGGAACAGAGAGGGACAGTAAAAAGTTGTTGAAATGTTATTTCTGTATCATAATAATAATAATTCTCTTTTTGTTTGTAATGAAGCTCATTGTTTTAACAAGAAAAGGAATAACTATTCTGTTTTACTTCAGGCACTCTGTTTGGAGTGCTTTGGTTTTTTCCCTTCATTCTCCTAGATCATTTATACTTTTGATTCTGTTAACTCCCCCTTCTCGGGGAAAAAAAGTTCTATTTGTGTGCATGAATGCTAAAGTATCCAGACAGAGATCTCCAGGTTGCAGTCTGAAGCCCTGTGCCTGGAATTAAAGAAAAAAAAAATTATCTGTTTTTTATTTGAGACTGGATACTGGTGCATATTTTGAGTTACGTATTTCTGTGCATAATTAACATTTTTTTATTATATGGAATGATTTGTGCAAGTTTGAACTCAAAGACTTACAAGAAGATGCCAGTTGCTACTTTGTGTAGGTTGGAAGAGGAGGTTGCAGTTCAAGCATCCTGTTGATTGTCAATGAAACACAGAAGCTTAATCACAGTGAATTGCAGTTCATAATGCAATAAAAATGGGATGAGGGTAAGAAGGGATTTGGAGACAAAAAGAACAGAAGCATTTCCAGCTGTAGGTTAGACGTGCTTATTCTGGCTGTTGGATGTTTTTCTTTAATTGAAGACCTACTAATGGCAGTGTCCTGATATAAATGCCACATAATGTATTTAAATAATTATTATATTCCTGGTAATATGAGATAGACCATGCAAAGGTAATTTTATTTACACTTATTTTACATCTGAATGACCAAGCAAACAGATGAGCTACCTGTAAATTAATTGTAGTTTAATGCAGTTGGGAAATAGGGCTTTTATATAAAATTATTTCAGTCTCCTTGGTTGAGATTCTGCTTTGACTTTTTTAACGATGAGGAGGAAGAAATCTGTAATATTTATATGGAAAAGGCATATGATTTTTTTTTTTCAGTTTTTACAATACTTTGGTTTTAGTTAGTGTTATGTGCTTCTTTCAGAAGAGCACAAAAGTGTTTTGGCCAGTGCTCATCCTAGTGAAACGTTGTAATTGATTTCCTGTGCTTGACAACTTTAACTTCTTGTGTTTCAGAGCTGTGAAAATTATCTGAAGTAGAATGGAAGCTTCAGTAATATTACCCATTCTGAAGAAAAAATTGGCTTTTCTTTCAGGTACGATTTCTGTTTTATTCAGTTGGTTCCTCCCTGCATAATTTGGATGGGATTTTTAGGTTGGTTACTTATGTTTGCTGGATGTATTTAACAGAAATACATTGTTGCTTAGCACTTTGTCATATTTCCAAAGGATCTCTGAAACTTAATCTAGTAGCCAAGCCATTGCTGTTGGCATTTAGCACTTGTTTTTGCTGTAGCCTGTAACTCAACCTACAAAGTTGATGTCATGAGGTTTCAGTCCATATATAAAAGAGTGATGATTTAGCGGACATCCGAGAATAATCCTTTCTGGTTTTTTTTAAGGTGGTTTTAGAAATACAGAGTGAATATTTTCAGGATTTTCTTTAGAAAATTTTTCCTTCCTTTTCACCCCGTCTTTTCTCCAACATAGAAATGGGTGGAAGCAGAATTAGCCATGCATTGCAACACTGATTATTACTAAGTAGTTAGTTCAGGCAAGGCTGGAATCATTGTTGTATTTATTAAAACTTCTTGTATCTTGGGTTGAAAGTAACTCTCTTTCCTCCCCATGCCAGAGAAAAACAAAAGGGAATACTTAGCAAAAGAATGTCATTCATCATTTTGATTTCACTGCTGTCATAGATACCTGTGTTAGTTCTTGGTGTTTGATTGTCTACTCTAGGGTAGGTAGGTAACTTGCAGAACACTTCTCAACTTCACAAATTGACAAATGTTGCCATAAATAAATATTCTTCTGGTTTAGTTTACTTTAGCTAGTCTAGTTTAGCCTGCTCCAGTCACTTGAAGTAAAGCCTGTTCCTTTTATTAATAGAATTCGTTTTGCTTTAAATTTGCCCACTGTCAATTGCAAATTAAACAATTCCTGTTTAAAAACAATCAATCAAACACCCACCCCCCACCCCAACTCAACTTACATTAAAGCCTGGGACAATGGGCAGTTTCTTCCATAGTAACAGCAGATGCATATTATGTTGGTTGTTTGGCATTGTACCACAAGGGGAAGTTCTCATTAAGTAGAGTGCATTTTCAATTTGCTGTTAAAGCTGCCTGATCCATTTTGAAATATAGATGTTCTTAGTGGAAAGTAATTTACTGAGTGGCAGTTTAAATGCTAGGACTAACCTTTTTGAACCTACATATTTCTAAGTAGGTTTGACCTTTTTGGAATTGTGTAGCATTAATGGATGCTTTAATTTAATGAATGGTAAAGATCATGCAGTTCTTTTAAGCTATCTTCAGTGTAAGTAAAGGAACCTGACAGAGCAATCAGTTCATCATGTCTCTTTAAAGCAATTTTATTCCATATAGTTTCATAAATAAAAACATATTAATGATTAAAAACAAATAATCAGAAAAATAATATTTTAGGAAAACATTCTCCAGTGTTTATATGTTGAAGTCTCTTGTCATTTTTTTAGTTAAAACTGGTACAAATAATGTTGGCCCTGCCTTCTTTTTCTGGAAGCAAACCAGAGTGGCTTCTAATGGAGCAGTGTCTCCTCTGATCTGGGATCCATGGCTGTGTAGCTTCCACGTTAATAGGTCATTACAAATAGCAGGGGAAAAAAGGTAAGCTACTGACTCAGCAAAAAACCCTAACAATCAGTTTGGTGCAAAATGAATTTAAAAATTTCTTTTTTTGTGATGCTCTTAGTTGCTTTCCTTAACTTAAATATATTTTCAGTTTTCAGTTTATAAACTACACCACTTGTGAGTTACAACACACATCAGGTTCACTTCCCCTGATTTTATTTTTCAGGTTTAATTCTAAGCCTAAAGACCTGGATAGTCTGAGTGTAGTGCTTTTTTGTAAGACAAGGAGGTGTTTACGACACCTAAAATAACAATGTGATTGTGTTTATCTCGCTAAACATCATATTCTGAAGGTGGTGGTAAATATTTACACAGTCTTTAATTTTTAGAGAAGAGTTACAAATAATACAATCAAGATCAAAGAACAACTTACTTGACTGGTTAATTAAATAATTCTTATTGTTTACTGTGTTTTAATTGGGAAATGTTAGACTACATCCATGATAGCCATCGCTTCTTAACTGGTAACTTTAATAGTCCTTTAAAGCCCCATTCAGTGTTTTTTAGTATTTTCTTTAAAAATACAGTTTTGAGTTAAAATTATTCTTATATAGATAAAGATGTACCAGTTATCTTTTACATAAATGACTGGCCATCATTTTTCACTAAGGAAAAGAATCAGTAATAACTCCTACCTTGTTCTCTTTTTGTGCTATGGCAGGTTGACAGAATATTTACCTGATGTGTACATACTTCAGTGCAAGAAAGCTGTGCAAGAAAGTTGCACAAAAATCAACGTGCAGGCAGAATACAGATGCTTGAATCTTTTCTAGTAGTGTTTACAAGCTGGGGGAAAAACCCATCAGTTGTTACTCAAGATGACTTGTCATGAAACTGAATAATTTAGATAATTATTGCGGTCTTTTTGTGAAATGTCAAGGGATTATAGTTTTTTTGGGATTGGTTTGTGGTTTTTTTAGTCAGTTCAGCAAATGCTGTTTCAATCCAGGTATAAAAGCAAGAATTTTTGTGTCTGGTATGAGTCGGCTTCAAATGCCAATTCTAAACTTTCATTAGTTAGACCCTGTTCAACACTGGAGTCTTTCAAGTATGTGTAAACAAAACATGAACTGCTATTAATAGTTAACTACTTTTGTGGAGGCTGATATTTATCTGTCTCATGAATCCAGAAGTAACTTTGAACAGAACAAGTCCCTTCCAGTTATGAATCAGCTATGGTAAGACTAACTTGCTATAAATGCAAGAAAATGTGTTTTTCTGCAAACCCTTCCTTCCCCAGCCATGTATATATTCATTGAAATGAACAACTTCAATGTTCCACTCATGAGTTTACGGGTAGGGGAGGAGAGGGAGTGATAGATAGAATTCTTAGAAATATATTATCCAATAGAGTCCTGAGCTGCTGCCATGGTTAATGGAGTTTTGGACCCTGAAAGTTGGTTCAAGGCAACCCTTCTACTGTTCCCTGTAGAAATACTGTCATAATCTCTTGTGTTCTTACTTTTCCTATTGCAGGCTCTCTCAGTTTGATCACCAAATTCTGTCCAGTGTGTTTTTTTAATTTTTATTAATACTTGTGACAGTGTTCCCTGGCTTCTTTGCTGCAGTAATTTTTTATAGTTCCTCCATTTTACAGTGTTTAACCCATTTTTGAACTTGGCTGTTGCAAATTTTAGTTTCAACAAATTTATTTCTTATATTTCTGGAAACTGCTACCCTACCTTCTCTGAGGATTTCCTTATGGTTAAGGAAAGACCAAACGATGCCTGAACACTTAAGGAAAGGCTTCTTTATTAATTTCAATGCTTTATTCTTGCTGAGAGATGGTAGCTAACAAGCTATCATTGAATCAATATGGCTTCTGAAGTAGTTTACATCCACAAACTTACCATTTTCCTCTTATTTGTTGGATTTAATGTATGCTCATTAGGCAGTGTAGCAAGTGGAGAGAAATTCTTTTTTTACTCCAAATGTACAGATGAGAACAAATGTCCAGCTGAGGTATTTTTTCCTTCCTTTTTCTCCTGCTTCCTCACTCCAATTTTCAGGCTTTCTGCCACTCAGAAACAGAATGGTGGACAATATGTAAATAACTGTTGCTTTAAACTGTGAATCCCTCTTAGTTTCTGCAGAAAGTATCTATCCGTTTATCCTTTCTCACATAGCACCACTCTTTAATTCTTCTGTTTAGAAATATAGTTATTAAAATGTGCATTGCTGTTTTCCAGCAACAATTGTCCCTCAAAAAAGAGAAAAGGAGGGGAACACAGCTATTGCAACGGACCACTTAAAGCAGTAGGTCATTCATGAAGATGTGGAGAACGTGTGTGTGTCAGTGGATCTTTAATACTCTTTGGGGAGTTTGCACAGCTTTGGAAACAAGGAAAAAAACTATTGCAATTAAGATGCCAACATATGTTGTGTAAACAAACAGTGTTTTTTCATTATCTTGCCTGCATCTCTAATGGATGGGGGGGGAACTCTTATCAAACTATGTCAATGTACATCTATGCATCTGCAAGCATTACTGTGCTGTGTGCTTTGTCTTATTTTTGCACAGCTGGTGCTATTCTGTAAAAAGTTGTTCATACTGATTAGATAGAACTTCAGTTCTACCAATATTAAGTAACTTTGAAGCAAAAGCATGATTTAATGGCGTTAACCACGTGAATAACGCACTTAATTTGAGAATAAAGGTGTTCTTTCTCAGGTTACAGAAATTTGCTTTGCTTTTCCACCGCAAATAAAACTGAGATTATCATTATCTTTGTACAGTTTTTCTAAAATATGGAAAAAATTGTTTAGTGACTGCCTCCTACATGTACTTAAATAGCTCTGTGGTATTTTTAATAAAATAGCTAATATATTAGAACTTATTCTAAAAAATAATATTGAATAAAATGGAAAAGGCTTTCAGCTACTCCAGATTGTGGAAAACTTACTTTGAAACTGCTTTAATGTAGAGATAGCTATTAGTTTAAAAAAATACTCAAGGATTAAAAAAACCACCCCCAAACTTCAAGATGACTGAAATTGTGGTTTAATAAGCTATAAACTCAAGCACTACATCCTTCTTGAGTATGTTTGGATTCATTAATGTTCTTCACTTCTTGTACTTCCCCTCCTGTTTCCCCCACCAAAAAAACCCACCAAAATATTTGATTGGGTTTTGAAACTAAGATCTCTTCTTTTTGCTGGTTATAGACATTAAAAGATTCAAGGACAGAGAGGAAAAAAAAATAGGTAAGCTGGTTTGCTCAAAATGGTGAATACATGAATTATATGAGTTGCTCAAATTAAGTGGAAAGAGGTGTTACAGCTACCTTTTACTTAATGCTCTGAGTTAACAGCCATATAGGGGCAAATGTTTTGGTCTCAAGGCCACCTACCTTCAAAAGGTTGCCAGTGATGCCCCTGTACTTGGAGATGTGGTGATAATAGAAGTCAGGTGCACACCTGATTTCCTTCACTCTGCAGCATTTGCTGATTGACCCTTTCAGGGAGCTGTATCAGTATTTATTTTTCAGGTGATCTTGTTGTATTCAGTGGATTTGGCTTCAGTTCCAATTTAAGCTATGAGTAAGAACCTATTCCAAATTCATTTTGGTTACTGGTTCATACCTGTGTGACTCAAAAGTCAATCTTTTGGAGGAAAGACCAGAAGAGAAACTTTCAGCTTTCTTTAAAGATCCTTTTTTGTTGCTGTTTTGTTGGGGTTTTTTAACTGTACCTTTCTAGAGACTTTCTTGAGAGTCTGTGTAGTCAAAACCAACCCAAACCACAGTTGTAGAACATCTACTTAAATGCAGCACATCAGCATCACCTAACACTTGACCTTACTGGATCTCATAATGGACATATAAATGCGAGGCCAGCTCTTTCAATGTTTTTGTTGCTGATTTGTTTGTGAACTTCTACCAGAAGGATTTGAAAGTGCATACAAAGATAAATATTTCCAGTTTCTTTAATCTTAATTGTGAGGTAACTGTTATGTGTTTGTAAATAGGTCTGGAAATCTTATGTGTTTGATGAATTAACTGCCAATTTAGAGTATCTGCCATGGGCAGCCTGCGTGGTACAAGATCCTTTCTGCAGTCGATGTTTCTAGGAGGTGTTGTGTTCCAGTTGGAGCTGCTGAGTACATGCTCACCTTGGAAGTTTACCAGGTTTCTGACAGGCTGGTAGTGTAGAAGGTCTAGGATATACTTTTAAAAAAAAAATGTAATCTAGATATGCAAAAATAATGCTTCTGTAAAACTTGATTTGTGGTGTTTATGTTGAAAGTACTAGATGAAAGATCATGACAGCTACAGATATGGTCTATGCTTTGAAGCCTTGGTGATACCTTAAATATCGATGTGGTGAATGAATCCTCACAATTGAGAGGTGAAATGTCAGTTGTGATTTTTTTTTTTACAGCAACTTTAAAGATTACTTTATGATGTGTTTTGAGACCATGTGACTAAAAAGTATTTGTTTTACCTTAAAGCCATTACAATACCTTTCTAATGACTTTTCCCCCCTGAAATAGGAGGGAAGGACAGAAGAAGTGGCCTCATTCTGACAATTCCATTATGCCTTGAACAGACGAGTATGGATGAGCTGAGTGTCACACTAGACTACCTTCTAAGTATCCCAAGGTGATTTCAAAGGCATTCTGTTCCGGGCTGCCTTCTTTTCCAGTGGTGGAAGGGATCTTTTTATTGGTTTTTCTTTTTATTTGCCTTTCAGTACCAAATGAATTTTACATAAATGTTTGTTTAAAATATGATACTGTCTGACTGAATTAGAAACACACATCCCAATAAACTGAAGGATATCTACTAAGGCTTGCATATGTCCCTTTGTTCTGTATATCTGGCTTTGATGGTGGGTGTTTTTTCCTTGTATATTTCCTCACTCCTTTCTTGGGATATCCTTGGTAATTTCTTTTTAATGACAGTGCACTTAATTGCTATGTAAACTAATGAGCCATTGTAATGAAACTCCTAAGCTTACAAAGGTAGCATTGCCCAAAGTAAAAAAGTTTCATCCTCTTTCTTTCTTTGCTGTGTGGCTAATCTTTGTAGCTTGTAGTGCTTAAATTTGCACCGAGTCTAAAAATACATGAAGTCTTACTGAAGTAAGTGAGCAACTCAAATCTTTAAAGTTCAGATACTGCTTAAATGTGCTGAATGACAACTTCAATATCCTGTCATCCAGACCTTGCTGTAAAATCATTAAGTTCTGCGCATGTTACCCTGCAAGCTTATAGTGACAGTTCTTGGTCCTAGCTTAGTTAACTGCATTTTTTTCTTAAGATCCGGAGATTGATTTCTATGATAGCTTTGTTTTGTTTTGTTCTGTCCCTGATTTAAAAAGGAAAGAAGCCTCTCAGATAAATGCTTGCTTTTGTATTCCTTTAAGTTCCTCCTCTGAAAACAGAGGAACAATGGCATAACTGAAGACTCTTTAGTGTACTTTGCTTATTTCAAATAAGCAAAGTATAAATGTTTTTAAAACACAATGAAATGATCCTTTTTTTTTTTTTGTAGTTGAGACTGCTTAAAAAATTCTGACTGGGGAGAGAAGCAAAGAATAAATTCAGGTTGCTTAAAGTAAAACATCAATAGGTATATGAGTATATTGCATGTTTTAGTCATGGAAATTTTAAGGTTTTTCAAACAGCTTGTTGTCTTTTGTAAAGTGAGGAAAATCCCAAATGGTCATCCATGCAAGTCATCTCATTGACTTAAGGACTTGGCAGTATTTGTGGAACAGGTGCAGGCATTGTTGTTCTAATGAGCATTAATTATTCTGCAGTCTCATCCTGATGTATGTTTTTACATATATTAGTGTAAAAATAACTGTCTGAGAATTCAACCAAAGTACTCTTTGTACTTGGTACAAACAGGGAAATCTGTTTGAAAGCAAAGTTCAGTGTTCCCACATCTAATGTTCTGTTT
The DNA here is from genome assembly GCA_031468815.1 of Morus bassanus. NCBI lineage: Eukaryota > Metazoa > Chordata > Aves > Suliformes > Sulidae > Morus > Morus bassanus. Next base: position 26,971,684 of record CM062574.1, on the reverse strand, counting down.
GTCAGTCATGGAAAAAATGACCTCTTTTATGGTGGCAGTATGGAAAAATAATTGTCGGTTTTGTTTGCATGTTTTTTAGTGGGAAATGTAAACTTTTTGGCCTAAGCGCTTGCCTTTTTTTGTTCTGGAAAGACTTACTGAACAATGCTTGAAAAAAAGGAGGGGTTTGGGGAGGGATGTTGTCCCAAACACAGATAGTTGTCCAAGAAACATTAATGTTACTTCCCCCCCCACCAAGTTCTATGTGCAAGGTAACCTAATATGTTTAACTTCTAGTTCAGTTGTGCATGCCATTATGTTGTAACTATAACTGTTTTGACATATGCATTGTAGTGTTGATGGAGAGCTGTGTCCAAAATTTGAGGCATAACTGTTTATAGTGTCTTGGGTAAAACTTCTTTGGGGGGGGGGTGTGTGTGGGGGGAGTGTGTGTGTGTAAAGCTTTCCTCAAACTTCAGACAATTTATTCCTAGTGTTTCAGCTACTGTTATGCCTTTCTTTGATGCTATTTGATGGTTTTCTTGGGTTCTGAAGGCATCTTCAGAATCCAAGAAAAATAAAAGTGGCAATGTTATGCTATTGCCTGTGCATACTGAAGTTTGCTTCCTTTGTTGTATTCTCTCTGCTGTGGCTTGAATCACCAAGTGGGTTTTTGTTTTTGTGTTGTGTGTGGTTTTTTTTTTTTTAACTTTCATACAAACATTTATGTTTGAGTGTTGGATAAACTTTTCGGAAGTGGTAGTTCACTTTTGTGGTGGTGTTTTTTTTTTTTTAACTTGGTCTAGTACTAGAGAAGAGCAGATGCTAGCTGATAATGCTAGATTCCAGTGACCCTAAGGAAGCCATGTCTCAAGATGCTATAGTGACACTTTTCATCTTGTTCTTAAAAGTAGTAGTAGTGTGCCTTTTGAGTTCATTCTGAATAAACATTGAATGCACAAAGCCCTGAATGTTTAGAGTGCTTCCAGGAAAATCATGTGTGTGATCTTAGAGGTTCCTTAAAACTAAGTGTGTATGGATTGGCAGCCAACTTTGTAGGTTTTTTTATTCCTAAATAGACTAGTAAGGTGCCTTTTTTCCCCCTTTTTTTTTTTAAATTCCAAGATAACTTTGTCTTTCACCCATACCTGATGAAGCTCAGCTTAAACATGAAATAACACTCAAATTTCTTGGTGTGAAATATAATGGGTACTGTTACATGCAAGTTGGTTTGTTTTTTATAAGCTAAGGAGATCACAGAAATGGCTTTGTTTTGTAATTGCAGATTTGGGTGCTAAAGATTACATAAACCTTTTCTACATCATGTAAAAGTCATGGTTTTTAGTTACTTTGGGCGCAAAAATTTCAACATGAGACATATCTAATGTGGTAACTAACGCTAAGATTATGGGCTCACTTCCATGTCCTCTTCTGGCTGCTGCTGTGGTGGTTGTGAGAAGGTAACGCTTCCCAACTGTTGGGACATCCAGAGGTTGCTGCCACCATTGTACTCTCTGCCTAGCAGTTGTGAGCATCTTGTTGCCAGCTTCTGTTAGAAATGAGTGGGAGAGGTCTTTTTGGGAATGCACGGAGAGTGAGGGAAGCTTTCGCTATTTTTCCCATTTGAGACTTGAGCAGAAATACCTTTGAATTTTTGGCTTTGCAGCTGTTTGCGGCAGTTTTTTGTAGTATACACAGACTCAAACCTTATTAGAAGAAAAAGATTATGTCAGTCTAAAATACTCTTTCTTGTAGATCCATATACAAAATCTCTGTCCTTGTAGAGGCTTTTTGTGCACTGCAATTTCTAGTCCATTTGTTCAGGAAAAAAATTTAAGCATGTCTAGATGGTTTCCTGCTTGGACGTGCATCAAGTGATATATAGCTGTATCCTCAAATCTGTGCCAATTCGTAAGTAACCTTGTGAAAACTGACATCCCTTTGTCTTTCTTATGAAACTGTCAACCAACCTCTTCTTTCTGAGGATTTTGTGACGTTTATGGTTATGAAACCTTTCCAGAGTTGCTGAAGTTTAAATAAATGCTTGCATTATGAAATACACCTCAGTGCTACTGAGAAACTGTAATTTGGAATATCTATTAATATGCTTGAGCATTAAAATTGAAAGTTATTTCTAAATGAGTAAACTTAAGGTTTTTAAAATAGTATTTTTGTAAGTAAAAAACTATGTAGTTGTATTTTTCAGCAGAGTTGAAATCCAAAGTCATTGTGATATGACACTTGTTCACGAATTGTATTTTTTTCTAAGTATTTTTCTTCTTTTAGTGAGAAGTGTAAAGCTAGAGGATTTACTGTGATAGTGGATGGCAGAAAGTCTCAATGGAACGTGGTAAAGACAGTTGTGTTAATGCTACAGGTAAATAAATTTTTATACATTCATAGTTGACTGATTAGTTTTACAGATGTGAACCCAATAACTGTTATTGTAGAGGCAGTAATTTCTTTATTGAGAGAGAAAATTTATGGCCTTTTAAAATCACAGAATGTGGTTCTGTGACAGAGTTCTGTGCAGTAAGAAACAATCTGAAAAGCGGATGATATACCTTGCTCAAGTGAGGGACAAATTCATTATATGCTGAGAACACATGATTGTAGACCTTTTTCTAAAACGGAGTTTTAGTTAAAATACAGAAATATGCTCTTGGCATTGTCAACTGTAAGTAGTAGGAATGTCTGCAAGGGAGCAGTTCACGCTGATAGTGCAGCTGAGCAGGTTCTGATGCAGTATGCTGTACTACTTGATTTCCATTGGAATTAGCTATAGTTGATTTTGTTGTGTATAATAGTCCCAGTCACAGATTATATTCTGGATGCTATACAAAGTAGGAGAAGAAAAAAAAAAGTGCCAATTCCCAATTGAAGAAATTAATAAAAATTTTTTATTTTAGCTTTTCAAACTATGGGGTTACAATAAAGTATTTCTGCTTAACGGTATAGGTTATTTTCTGGTCTTAGTGGTCAAAGAAACTGCAAGATAACCTATTCTTAACTAAGATGTCATTCCTATTAATAGTTATAGTAATTGGATCCATTATATTCTGATTAAGATCTTGACTGAGCTTTCACTTCAGCTAACGTGCACTTGTGACGTTCAGTGGGAACTTCAGCTAGTTGGGAAGGTACCTATTTGCCCATGCTCAGATTTCAATGGCTTCCTGTCAGCACACTTCCTGCCAGTGTGAAGCCTGCAGAAATGGAAGTTGCACATTTGTATCTTTAATTAGAGAAGGAAGCAATAAAGATTTTCATATGTAAACTAATCACTTGTGTGGACCACTTAAAACTTCTCTCTGCTTGGACACACGTAGTGCTGGTTAGTCATCAGAGACACTTCAATGAAATACCTTATTTTCAGTGCTATGCTTTGAGTTGGATGTATATAAATTTTTCAGAATATATATTTGAAGAGAAATCCCATGCACTGTGTTACTTTTATGTCAGTACTGTCATTATCTAACTGTTGCTTATTGCTATAGCTGATGACTTGGGAGTAATTAAGAGTATCTCTTCTTTATATACATCCAACTCAAAGCATAGCACTGAAAATAAGGTATTAATGAAATGCCTTAGATAAAATTGAGTCTAGCCAATAATTCATGTTTTTCTATACTGAGGTATCATGCACTAATGGTTAGGCCTCAGAACTGGTGGTAACAAGGTTAGATTTTCTTTTCAGTTCTGACATGATTTTGGTATGAAATTTAGTGCAATCTACTACAAAGCAGGATGGAGCCAACGTGTGACGTAGATGCAGCAGACCTAGTTTAATTTCTGTCTATAAATTTTAAGCTCTTGAATAGATGATGACATGTAAGTGGAATTCAGTTCTGTGGTAAATGAAGGTTTAATCCTGAATATTTAACTTATTTTTTTCATTTGTTTTACAGAATGTTGTTCCAGCTGAGGTGTCACTGGTTTGTGTAGTAAAGCCAGATGAATTTTGGGATAAGAAGGTTACACATTTCTGTTTTTGGAAAGAGAAAGATAGACTTGGCTTTGAGGTATGTAGAACTCTTGTCTACTTCAGTCAGAAATACCATTTCTGGTATACTAGAGTAACTGGATGAAAATTAATGCCTCTTTAACAATAGTTATATTCCAGATGCTTTGTGGATATCCTTAAACTGCTGTGGCCTTTTAATTTTTCCCTCTTTAATAAGAATATTAAATGAAGTAGGGCTCAAATTAGAAATGTGTGGCATTTATTCTTGGCTTAGCAAGGGGATATAGCTGTTTGATACATATTATGGATGTTTTGAGTAAGAAACTGTTGTACAGGGTTTAGTTCAAATTTTTTCATGACTCTTCTGTAGTAGACTGTAGAGATGCATATTGTATGGTGTCACTAAATCAGTAGTAACCATTCTGAAGAACATTTTGTTGCTGTTGTATGTATATTCTTTCATTTTTGAGTTCTCTGACATTAGTAACAAAGGTTATAGGTCCCTTCAGTTTGCCAAATATAAGGTGATACTGTTCTTACCTTGAGGCAGGGTGTGTACAAGAGATTACACAGTAATGTTAGCAGTTCCATTCTTTTATCGTTTTTGGAGGTTAACAGAAACTTCAGTTTTCCTCTTTTTTGCTAATCTTGTTTGAACTACTTGCTTGGAGTAGGCTTGCTGTACTCACCAAATACTAAAATGTCTACTTGTTTTGTACAATGAACCTCTTAGAGAGCCTCTTTTGCATGAAATAAATTAAATAGAAAAGTGTTTTGCAGCCTTGTCTAATGCAGTGTAATTCTTTCTGATGGTAAGTTTATAACATTCTTGAATACTCTTGTAGAAAACTTCGTTCAGGGAAAATGGGAATTGGAAGGTGGCAGCTGAAAGGTTATGTAACTGCTAAATAATATAAACCTTAAGACACTCTCATCCAGATATAATGCTGGTAATTCATATGAATTTTGTCCTGTTAAGTCTTGTATCAGACTTTACCTAGAATAGGTGGCTTCATTTTTTGGAAGCAATTCCTGTGTGTGAGTGTGCTCTGAAGGAGTGTGGGGGTAAGATTCCTATTCTTGATCAGATGACCAAACCTCCCCCCGCCTTTTTTTTTAACCTGCTTTAAGATTCCTTTTATTACATTACTTAATTTTTTTTTTTGTAATCTGCTTTAGAGTCTTATAAGTAATGAAATCCTGTGCATTTGCCTTCAGGTTGTGTATCTTACAGGTGAAGATCATACTTTCTTTTTGAGTAGTTCTTTAAAGACAGTTTTGAAAAGTAGCCCAGGTTCAACAGAGCAATCCAAAAAAACCCTGAACAGCAGCTTGTGTGTTTGAAAGTCTCCAGCCAGCAAGATATTCACTAATAAAGGTACTGAAGTGCCTGAAATTTTGCTACTGGAAGTGGTTCCAACTATGATAAACTTGTGACTTGCATTACAGTTAAACTCTCTTGGGTTTCACAGATGTCTGTCTGTCCCTTCACCTGAATCCATTGAGGGGACTGGCAAGGAGGTGTGGTCAAAGTATATTTCCATCTTGAAGTTCAGCATGTAGCAGCTCAGTCATAGCTGCTTTAATCAAAAATATGATTATCAAAAGAAAAAGACATGAGTATGGTGGTGTCCACCTTTTATAAACTAGCCTGTTTGGAGCACATCCAAGATGAGAATTAAAAAAGAGACTGAACCAGCCATCTGTACTCAAAAGGATGATTTAAGAGCTTGTGTTTAGAAAGTGACTTAAATTTACAATATTCAGTTTCACACAGATGCTTTCAGGACATAAGGTGAACACCAAAGTCCAGAGAGTGGCAGTAATAAAGGTGAACCCCCCTCTTTATTAGCCCCTACTGTCTGATTTAGGCTCTTTTTTTCCCATCTGCACATATGTAAATATGGTCCTTGGAAAAGTTCAGGAAGCCTTTGAAGTTGTGATATAAACAAATTTTATATAGTATACATCATGGTATTGCTAGTTTGGAAATTAATCCTCTAGAATAGATTCTTCTTGGATTTTTCTTCAATATGATTTAGCTAGAATCTATTTCTAGACAGATAAGCAGAAAGCCTACAGAAAATATGCTAATGAAGCAGGGATAATTTTACATGACTATGATAATAAAGGGATTTTTTTGCTTGACTTTAAGGATTGACTAACAGTCATTAAATGATAGTTCTCTAATGAAATTTAGTAAGCTTAGTACTTTTATGAAGCATGTTTCTGTGCCAACGATGATGATGGCACTTGTTGGCATAGACCATCGGAGTTGTGTAACTAAACCTTTTGGTTTCTGTTTCTAAACTACTTTTTTATTACCGAACCGTAAACATTTCTCCCTGACCTGAAGCTTTGATCTAAGATTGTCTTAAATGAATAGTTCTAAAGTTTTAGGAAGAAGAAAATACTTTCATTATTAGAGTTCATGCAAACATATATCAAAATGTGTCAATTTTAAGAAAAATAGTCTGTGATGTATCATTTTACAAGAAAAATAATCATCCATTAAAACACAGCAGCTGCTTTCTAGGCAGGAGGAAAACTTCAGACTTGTTCCCTAATGGCTCATTGTATCTTGGCTTGATGCATGGCCAGATCAGAAGCCTGTATGAGTAGAGGATAATAATAGGTAGTTGTCGAAATATGATTTTGGTTGATAGGTCTTTGCTCTTGAGTTTCCCTTCTGCCTAATTTAGAAGCACTGAAAACAGGGTGAGACTGCTTGCTTGCACAAGGGGCTACCATCAGCTTTGTGGCAGTTGTCATCTGAGGTTGGATAATGAGCAGCTGTTGATAGCAACTCTGTATAGATATTTCTAAAGAGGCTGCGTGATACCATCCTAGCTCATGGCTTTTGCTTGTTTCTTGCACTTTCTTGGGTTTTTTGTATTTTTTTTCTGTGCAGTAACTCACACTCTCAAATGGCATTCTTCATGAAAGGACAGGGAAAGCTGAGAGAACAGTAGGAAAAATCTTGTGCTTTCCCAGATAATGAAGAATCACCCTTGGTATTAGGCAAGCCTTTGTTCTTCACCATTCATTAACTCTTGGTTATCTGTTACTAGGAAATCTGGCTCAGTAAAAATGACCCATCTTCTCTGTGCTCCAAATAATTTTTTTGTTAGAGATAGTAGTATGTCTTTGCTCTATTCCTAATATGAGTACAGAGCACTGATAAGGCTATGGAAGCCTCTACCTCATGCACGAATCTACAGCTGCATAATTTATGTTACTGGCATAAAAACAAAACAACACCCAACTTGTGTTTTGGATCACAAGTTAGATTTGCATAACTTCTAGGAAAATCCAAGATTGCTTTTGCACCAGTGAAATGAATATGATCTTAAAAACTTAAATGAAAGTATGAAATATTTTTATTCACTTGAGTGTAATCTAATTTTATTTGAAGTAAATGCTATGTAACTGTGAATTCTAATTTCTAATGGGGCTTCACATCTACCTCCTATTTCCTGCTACCTGATCCATTTTTAATACCTTGCTTAATATTGCCATATGAAGCCATTAATCACAGTGCCTCCCTGTCTGTTTAAAGGCAGAGATCCTTTGCTTCAGAGTGAGATGTGGTGATGATGAGTTGCAAAGCACTGAAAGTAAATGTGGGAACTGAGATCAAAAGGCTACTGGGTGATAAGTATAAAGAGGTGGGCTGATTCAGCTGAGTAAAAAAAAATGCATATCCTCATTCCTGGTTAGTATTAGTGTTGGTTTTGGACCTGCCGCAGGTCAATTCACGTTCATCCTCCAGCAGAGTTCTCCTCTGTCCCTTTTTTCCTCCCTAAAATGCTTATTAGCACCCAGCTCATGTGTTCATGGTCCTGTGCCCATGTTTCATAACAGGAGAGTTGTCTTAATGGTTCCAAGTGTGTCTTTCAGCTGAAATGTTGTGTATGTTACAGTGTAATACTTATTCATTTAAAAAGTATTTACAATATTGAAGAACATGGTTTGAATATAGAAATTTCCAACTATGTTTTGGAGGGTTGAGAGCTGTTGCTTTTTGCTTTTTTATTAATGTACTCTATATAGTGATGTGAAACAAATCTCTCTTAGTAGCTGTAGTGTGTTGTATTTGGCTGTGAGTTTTTCATACGAAGATAACTAGGATAGCTGGAGGAAAATGTATACCATAAAAGTAGAAGAAATGTACAAGTTCTGCACATGTTGCAGTTTTTACACAGTGCAAAATTGCCTACAGACTGGTGGGGGTTTTTTTGCATATGCCATTCATTTAAGGGAATGGGAGCAAAATTAATCTGAGCCTGGTTTAGCTGTTAGATTAGTCCTTTGAAAATCAATTTGTGTGGAAAGCAGGGAGGAGGAAAGTGTGCTTGCTGTTCTTATCCTTGTGGAAATCATGGAGCAAAATTTAAAAGTTCACGTAGGATTGTGAGCTAAGAAATCAAGGGCTAGGTGGTTTTAAAAAAAGAAAAAGAGGAAGGAAAAAAGGGCGCTAAACTACTGGGGAATACTTGGAAAAATCAGATCTTAGAGTATATAGCAAAAGGATCCTGATAGTCCTGAAGTCCAAAGTCTGAGTAGTTCTAAATGCTTCATGCTTGCACTGTAGCAGCCAACAACTATAAGTCTCTAGTAATGTCAGAAATTTCTTATGACTGTATATCAGCAGAATCTGCTCTGGAAAATCTTGTGTCTCATGTCAAGTCATCAATATACAGAGGAGTACAGAAACCTAAAAATCATTTTTCCTTGAAAATTTCCTGCTTATCAACCTGTTTATGGTCCATATACTTGCATATTAGAATTGCTCTGAAAGAAATATTAGCTAGCTGACTTTTCTTTTGCCACGTTATGTAGCTGAAAAATAGCTAGTAAGATCTTGTCATATTTTTTAAAAGTTTAGGAATTATTTAAGAAAACAGCTGGAAAGGCTAAATCCAATGTGATTAGACCACAGTTTTTCATATCAGTCACCAATTCAAGTAAAGTAACTTTTCTCTAAGTCATTGGTACCTACCTAAGTTGATGCTTACCTTCTCTAGACTAACAGTCTTTACTCTGAAAGTGATTAAATGCCTGTTACATGGTTATAGCAGTCCTTAACGTTCCAAAATACAAAAATCTCCACCCCGAATACCTTTATATGTGCTTTTTTTGGTGCCATTGAAAGCACATTGTGGTCCAGAACTTTCTACTGTGTTACTACATGAGGTTTTTATACTGTTCTTGCATTTTGAATTTAACAATTGTTACTACATATATCTTGATATCTTAGCTGTCAGTATTCTACTTGGAAATTAATTGTGGCACAATCATTCTTTCAAGAATAATTCTAATAAGTAGAATATTGCTCCACAGAATCAAGAATGAAAAACACTTTGTAGAAAATCTTTAATTTTTGTGTCAGATTTTCCAGTTCACTGTTTTAATACTGAAGCACCTAAATTTGTAGCTTTCTTGGACCTTCCCAAAAAATGCATATAGGAGTTCCAATTTTTTTTAATCAAAATTATGTTTATTTAAATGCATCTCTTTTCATCTGCATGTGACTTTGCTGCTGTTTTAACACTGGAGGCAATGGGTTCTTTTAAAAACCTGGGCCAAATCAGGGAATTGTCCTTGTGGAGCTGCAGTATATAAGCCTGTGCTTACGTCACGGTCTAAATTCAGTCCTAAAGAAGGGTGTGTTGGAAAATACCAGATTGTGTATGCCTGTTAGTCTCGTCTCTGGGATGCAAAAAGGGTAGTGGCTAATTATTATCATGAGCCCTGGAGGCAAAGGTGAATGAAGGGTCAAACCCATGAGTGCTTGAAAGTGAAGGAGACAGTTACTGGGAGTGGAGTTGACAGTCTAGTGTATATCTAGATCATGCTAGCTGCTCTTGGATTTCTAGTATGCCAGATTTCTGTGTGATACTGGTCAGATAAGTACTTACCTTGTGTTTCTTGGTGAAATGTTAAAGCAAATGATCATTGGATAGATTAGTGTTCCATATTAACAAATATCACTTTATTCTACTCAGTGTTTAATCAAATAGTGTTTCAAAAAAAGTATTGAAATAATATTTATCATCAAACAATAGGATTCTTCTCCTCGAGAAGAAGTCTTTGCTTTATAATTCCATGGCAATGAATCATTGTCAGACCAGATATATGGGCAGCTATGTTTTGTCTGTTAAAAGTACCATAGTTATTCTTGAAATATCACAAGAAGAATAGTTGAGGCCGTATTCAAGTTTTTTCAGCAGCTGAGTTTGCTGGAGAACAAGCACAGCTAACTTTCAAAAAACACAAATGCCAAAGATGAATCTGTGCTTTAGAAAACAATTAGGATTCACACTTAATTTAAAAAACAAAATTTGCTGTTTTTTATGCGAAAGCTGCCTTCAGTGTAGTGTGAAAAATGAACATAAGCATTCTTCGGTTTGGATTTCTGCACAGGCTGAAGTGCAAAGTTATTCTTGCAAAATCTCTACCTTGTTTATTCAAGCTTTCCCCCTGTTTTTCCAAAGCTGTTTGAATATGTAAGCTACTGACATAACAAATCATGAAGAATCAATCCACTGAGAAAACAGTTTTAATATTGAGCCCAAAGGACTTTATCAAAATTCAGCATTTTCTACCTATCAACCAGGCTGTAAGTGGGGAAGAGCTATCTGGGCTTCTCAGTGTTTCTTGGCAGAATTTTTGGGAAATGAAAAAAATCCCCTCTATTTATGCATGTTCGAATGAAATTTGTCCAAAATTACCAATCAGCAACCAGATAAGTATGATCAACTTTTGGCATGCATTATTAATATTCTTTTAAAAAAAGTAATATTTTAGGAATTAGATTATTATGTTCCAGTAAGTAAATGAAAAAAAGTATTAAGTATTTTGATCCTAGTTCATTAAATTTAGTAAATGAGGCAGTGATGTTCTGTTCATATTGAGTAAATACCTTGATACACTCTTAAAGTAGCTACATTTTTAGTCAGTTACATTGCAATGTAACAAACTAGAACCGATAGTTGAAACATTATCTATATTATTCTATGTGTAAATGATCTTGCCAGTAGTTGCATTTATATCACTCTTGCATAACATCAAACAGGTAATACTGTGTATAATATATACATTCTATTATTCTTAGAATCTTTTTCTAAACATGCATCTAATTTCATACTAGCATCGCTTAGTACCCACGTGATCATGAGGGTTACTTAAAATAAGTGAGAAACTGTGGTACATGTTGGTAATGCACTTTCAACCCATATACAAATCTCAGTAATTGAGCATACCTGGTAAGAATTCTTTACAAAGATTTGTGAACTTGGTCAGACTTTTCGGTTGTAGGATATTAGGTTGCTTGAAGTGTAAAACAAAACAAAAAACAAACAAAAAAACCCAAACAAACCCAAAAACCCAACAAAAAAACCCAAACCAAAACCAGGTTAGCCAATTATAAGTGGTATAGATATGTGTATGTAATGAATTATTTTCTCCATAAACTGATTTTGTCAGGATTGTCTTTGTTATGTGAAGTCCACTCTATTTTTAGGTTTACAGTGTTGTGCAAATATCAGTTAATAACAAATATTTTTTCTAAGAGATGACACCAATTATTCTTTTAAACTAAATTGGATTTTTAAGACCTTTTTATGCCTGAGATTAAGAATATTATTTAGTCCCCTTACAGTGCTTCTGTACCTATCTCCTGGTATAAAGATTTTGATTTGATAATAGATGTAGAATATTACCATCCAATTTAGATAGCTTTCTCTTAATTTATCCCAGAACTTGGATATATTACTCATTGATACCAAGCTATGAAGATTAGTACAGCTATTTACTTCTCTCAAGAAGCTCCAATGCTTAGATTTCACTTGTTTAAATTTTGTAGTCTCAAGGGACATGTGTTGTGTTCTGTTGGAAAGTAACTGCTCCTTTTTAGATTCACTAGCACGGTTGCTGTGATATTACACGCTTAAGAAAAAAACACCTTGTTACTGAAATCTTACACCATCCTGTTGTCCAATAGCTTCTGGGTTTGACTCTGACACTTGTATTAAAGAGCTTTTTCATTTCTTCCCGCAAGAAAGTAAGTTCAGATGGATGTTTTTTACATTTTGGGGGCACTTTTACATGTGCTATTGAATGTCAGGATCAGAGGGGAATTCTGGATATCTGCCTCTATCTCATTGCAGATGATGAGTGAAAATAATTACAAAAACCAGCAAGAGAGAGAGGTCAGCTTTGTACAAACAGTATTCAAAGCTCTTCTATTATGAAAGATCGGTGTTAGTGGCACTGTTGCATGGGAGAAGTAAAAGTGCTGTATTCTTGAATAAAATAAAAAAAAAACCTTTTTAAGAACTGCCAAACTAACAAAAAAACCGTGTACTGCAAAGTCTTGTGCTTCAACTGCAAAATTGCCTTATTTCTCAGGAGTGAGACTGCAGTTATTTTTTCTAGTAACGTGATTTTGACCCATGCAACAGTGCCTGTTTAATTCTCCCAAAGCACTGTTCTGAGTTATTTCTGCAAAGGCTTTCGCAATGTTTTTGCTGGCCAATGTTGTACAAAGCAAGTTTGCTGATTAGAACAATGATGAGAGCTGCTACCACTCTTCTAGGTTTTAAAAAGAACTGAGTACAGATGATGATAGGGACTCTGGTTGGTAGCAAACAGGACATATTTGAAACTTACTACCACTGTCACCTTATTAGCTGTCACTGTTGTCAGAAGTGGGTGGATCAAGTGGGAAGCGAAACAAAGATTTAAGGATTCAATAATTCATACTTTTTTTCTGTCTTACCATATGTCCAGATCTATTAATTTCCCCCCTAGGGAATTTAACCTGTTCACTTTAACATCCAACTGTAGTCTGCTCTCCAAAGGCTTTTACTTTGTATTAAGAAAACTTTTTTTTTTTCCTGGAGTCAACATAATAAGATGACTTTGAAAAAAAGAAAAAAAAAAATCAGTCCAGTTGCAAGCAAGCAGTGGGATATTTCTATTTTTATAACTGTAAATGGTTCTTCATTTGTACCTGTGTCTTATCCAGGAGTATTGAGAACTGGTCAAGCAATAGAAAGCCATCATCATTCTTTTCACAGAGGAGGAGAAACTAAAGATGTTCTCTGTGGTTAGTGGTCTAGTGCAGTTTGGAATGATTATTTTAGAGGGAAGGAAGACAAATAATTCTATGTATGCTATTAAATTATTAAGCTATTGAGGATTTTGAGGAGCCTATGTGACTAAAAGCTTTGTGAAACACAACAGACAGTATGTTGAAGTCTGAAATTCAAATGCAAAGGTGGAATGCTAATTCATAAAGAAACTTTTGTCAGGATGTGGTAATTTGACATTTATTTTCACAAAAGGTCAAAGACAATTACTGTGATTGGATTTTGAAAAGTTTTAGGAATCTGTGACAGAAAAAGTTTGCATGCTATAGATGCTGAATGTAAAGTAGAATTCATATCTTTAAAAGAGAGTCTTATCTTCTCGCTGCGCAGCTTCACACCTACTGTTTTTCAGGTTTTTTTTCTTTGGCTCTTGGTCTGTGTTCGTATGGACTATTAATCTATAGTAGCTGCTTAAAACAGTATTTCAGTACCTTGAGAGGCAAATTACACTTTTGACACCTAGAAATATCAAAGTTACTAATTTAAAGCATATGGAGGGTGTTACATTAGTAGTGCTACTAGTCTAGGTCTAGAACGAGCTAAATTCTGTTCAGGAACCTCCCTTCTACCACCACCTTGTCAAAGTTCAAATGTTTGTTTACTTTTTGAAGTCTTCAGGCAGGATTTCTGCAGTTATCCCAGTGAACAGTCAATAAACAGTTTAAGAAAGAAACAGTTTAAAAAAAAAAAAACAAAACAAAACACAAACACACACACAAAAAAAACCCAAAAGAAACAAAACAAAAAAGAAACCTAGAGAATGAATGGTTTTTGGAGCAGTGTCTTAAGTTACAATAAGGCTTACTATTGAGGCGGAAGTTTTTCTTTTTCAAAATTTTTCTAATAAGGTGCAAAAAATTTATGTTCTTTGAGAAAATCTCACTCGTGGGGAGGGTTTTTTTGTCGGAGGATTATTTTCTTATATAGCTAATATATTTGTTACAGGCAGGTTTTTCTCTGCAGAAGAAGAAGATTTTTTTTTTAAATGTTTCCCTGGTACAAGTTTGTAAAGCATATCCCTTGCCCACTCTCCTTCCTGAGGGATCTCAGTTAAAAAAAATCAGAAATAAGTGGTCTCAATGCAGCCCATCCTTTTCTTCAGCCTGTTTGGTTTTTTTAGAATGGGTATTTCAGTGATTTGAACCAGCTGCCCTATCTACTTTAGTTTCCATACCAAAAGGTCCTGATTGAGTAAATTAATTTTCTCCTTTTTTATAAACGCAGAGATGAAAAGAGAATACAAAAATGACCTAAAATATAAATGTGTGCCTAAAGAAGGAAGAACAAAGGCTTTATTTTTCTTGGACCTAGAGTCATCTGGGGTTTTGGCTGGTTACTGGCATTACTTAAAGAGACTACAAGCTAATTCCATTTATGGCAGCTACGTACCATTAAGAACATAGGATAATAGCCTATATTTGATGAATGTTGCTGGAAGATGTTCTGTACATCAAATACTAGACCATTTGTTTGGAACTGCTCTGGATTCTTTAGTTGTAAGAATTGAAAAATCACAGAGTAATTCCATTTGGAAGGGATATCAGGAGGTCTCTAGTCCAACTTCCTGCTCAAAGCAGGATCATCTATGAGATTAGACCAGGTTACTCAGGGCTTTATCCATTTGGGCCTTGAAAAACTTCTAAGGATGGAGACTGCAGAACCTCTACGTTCAGGTTTTAAAGATGGCCTGTGATGGTTGACTTGATGGCTTTTGATCTCAAAACCTGTCTCAGAAACATAGTATTTTCATCAACGATTTGGTATATCGAATTGGTTTAGTGATTTAAACAGGTCTGAACTATCCTGAAGTAGTGGAAGACAAAATCCTTGAGGTAGTGTTAAGGAGAAAACACTAAGTTTAGGATGGGTTTTCTGTCTTCCAGTGTCTGCACGAACACGGAGCTGGACTAGAAGTAGAAGGCTCTTTACAGCTGGCTCTTTCCACATATCCTTGTCCCCTGCAAGAATATGTGCATGGTCTGATAGGTTCTCAAAATTATCTCCACTTTTTTCTCGTGATGTATTGCCAATATGTCTGCTTCCGTAAAGAGTTTTTTCCCACCGGAGTTATTCTAGGCTTAGCATATCATGCATCAAAGCAACCTGTGCTGCCAAGTTTTGCTTTAGGTTTATATGAATAAGGCTCAGCTAGGAGCCTCTAGAATGTAGAAATGGAGGGAAGAATTTAGTCTTCCGACTAGCAGTGGACCTGTGTTTTCCTTTATTTCCTGAAGTAGTTGATGAACTAGATTTGTCTCCTGGGCAGATGACTCAGGCTTTTAAGCATACTAAGATTTGAATTTGACTACTCATGGAGTGTGGTTGATCCAACTCTTGCTGAACATATTTGCAAGTAAATGCAGGCACTTAACTTTTATGGCACAAACTCACCTCTGGAAGTATTGCAAGAGAGTGATAAAAATACTAAGTGCTTTGCAGTATGATATCCTGCTACTATAGTCACTAAAAATAGATTGTGTGATGTATGACTCAATCAAGAAGCATCAGTTACCACCAAGAAAACAGATATCCAAGAAACATATTCCTTTTTCCTGTTGTAAATAGACAGGGTGGTGCAGATGATGCTCTTAACAGGATTATGCATGAGATATACACTGCATATTAAAATCCTCTGTGTGTGTTAGGCCCATGTTGATTGCAACCAGCCATACTTCATTTAAATATTTAGCAGTAAAAGGGTCACTTTCTCTGAATCACAGAAAGATCTGCACAGTACCTCTGGACTCACTTAACACAACTTCTCAGGTACTTAAGGAAAAATATAAGCAGTACTTACAAGTGTACCTGAAATTTCTTTTGTTGTTGCAGGTTATTTTAGTATCTGCTAACAAGCTGACTCGATATATAGAGCCATGCCAACTAACAGAAGATTTTGGAGGAACTCTCACCTATGACCACATGGATTGGCTGAATAAGAGACTGGTTAGTTTTCATGATTTTTTGGTGCTATTTTTTTTCTCAAATGTCTTATTCTTGAGCCATGAATTTTTACTTGTGTAGGAACTGCTAAGTGTTCAGAAATTGTTATGTGTGTAGTAGTGCAGTTCAAATGCATGAAGTCTTATGATGATAACTAACACTGGATTTGCTCAAGGGATGATAAAGCTAATGTAATGAATTTGTTGAACCAACAAGTTCCTTAATGAAGCTGTCTTGTAGACCCTCACTCTAGAATAGCCTGAGTGTATGGTATAGTTGCTACAAAGGGAAATTGTTTGGCTGCTGATAGAAGAAATCCAAAACAAGGGGGAAATAC
Organism: Morus bassanus; assembly: GCA_031468815.1. NCBI lineage: Eukaryota > Metazoa > Chordata > Aves > Suliformes > Sulidae > Morus > Morus bassanus. The sequence continues at coordinate 26,955,309 of CM062574.1, read as the reverse complement.
TTGGACTCTGCAGATACTCTGAGGCTTTCTCTTAGACCTTAGACCTGTGCACTGAGAACCAGGTTTTAAGCTGTCCTACACTAAAACCTCTGTAAGTGCAGTTTCCCCAGTAGACAGAGATGCCCCTAAATCATGAATAGACACAAATTGTTTAAGCAACTGTTGGTGCACGTAGTATTCCAGAATGTTTTTAATCTGTTCTTCATAGATAGTTGTTTTTCAGTTACTTAAATTTAATTTTCAAAACAATATTTAATCTTCAATGAAGCAGTGTGTTCCTTTCCCATGCAGTCTATTCTTAAAATGAGCATCTCCTTCTAGGATCTCCAGGTGGGATTCTGGACGAGGAATACTCCACAGTGTGCCCCAACCACAACTGCCCAAAGCCTTCAAACATAACCTGCAGTCAATCTCACAGCAGTACTTCCCCCTCAAGAAATTTGAGAGCTTACACCATATGTACCATGTTTCTTTTTTGCTGAATCTCGGCAAATTGTGTGTTCAGACCCAAGGGCAGAGAGAGCATCATCTGCTGTGCAGCTTTTTTCTACTGATCTTTTTGCATGGCCTTTATGTGTGTGGATTAGGGCAAGGCAGCTTGTTTCTTCTCTGCCTGAAACTGAGAGCGCCTGGACACAGGGGAGGGAAGGGAGATCTAATATTTTCATTGTCCTTCATTTTTGTCTGGTATATACAAATCTGGCTTTTACTCACTTATTCCTGCATTCATAAAATTCATAAGGACAGTACTTCCACTCTAGCTGGGACTTTTGCTTTATCTTTGGTTCAGACGACAACTGAAAATTTCTTTCTCCTGTCTCCTCTCTTGCCTTGTTTTACTTGTTTTGCATATTAATGTAGAACCTTCTCCATTGCAACTTCTGAATTCTGAAACTAGACAAGAGGGCAGAAAGGCTGTTTAAGGTACTAGCTGAAAAATAGTTTACAACTGTTTATACATTTTAATTCTATGGAAACTTTTTTTTCCTTTTGTAACAACTGAATTTAGCTTGTATCTTATAAACCACCCTCTTATAAATTGGTTTTTAAGAGCTGTCCACCTCATGTCCTTTTTGGTTTTACCTGAAATTTAAGTAGTCCTAGATAGGTTAAAGAAGGTTCATCTGCAGGCTATTGATGAATAGTTTATTAACACCAAAAGGACTTGAAAGTTATTGCGCAGTCACTTATGGCACTGGATCATGATCAGTCCTGTTAAAAAACAAAAACAAAATGAACAGACAAACCTGAAAAACAAAACCAAAAAACCCCACTCCACAAACCAAAGCACAAATGAACAAGAAAACCCAACCAACCAACAAAAAAAAACAAACCCAGAAAAACCCCACCAAACCCAAAAAACAAACAAACAAACAAAAAAAAAACCACAAAACAAAAAAAAAACCAAAAAAAACCAAAAACCAAACAACCCTCAGAAGTCAGGTGCAGAGGAATCATCTGAATGGTACCCAGTGTCTGACTATATAGGCCTTGTTATCTGACATCAGAAGCCCCTCTATTCAAAGAAAGTGATAACGGTATTTCTTTTATATAAGTATTTCTTAGTTATTCATTACAATATAGCCCCTACTAGTAGTCATTAAAAGCTGGGGTCTTCACAAAGTTGATTATTTTAATTCACTCAAGTGAGCTGTCAGATGCTTGTATAACATGCCTTGATTCTCTAGCATTATTCTTAAGATTTACTTTAAAGGCTTAAATGAAGATGTAGAATAAATAAGTCCGTAAGAACTTACAGGTTTTGCAGAAATCTCAAAATTTTTCAGTATTTCAGAATTCAGTCAATCTTCATTATATTCAGTGTAATATTTACAATATCCCTATGGAATATTAATGCTCTTAAGTGTTCCCTGAACAAAACTTTATATTTTCTACTCCTCCTACCCTACCATCTGAATGTTGGGAAATAATTACACTCTGTAAAGGTTGAAGTATACTAACAGAACTACTGGATAAATTTGCACTGATGGTCTCAATACTGTCACTTACATAATTTTTATTTCTTAATTTAAAACTTGCATTTTATTTAGGTATTTGAAAAGTTCACGAAAGAATCAACATCCTTACTGGATGAGCTTGCTCTCATTAACAATGGAAGTGATAAAGGAACTCAACAAGAGAAAGAGAGGTGCGTGGTTTGCTTTTTGAAATCAATGCTTTAGGATTATAAAATGTCATTGGAAATCCAAACAGTATTGAAAATGATATGCCTTAAATATTTTGAAAAGTGTAAAGAAATTCTGAGAGTTTATATGTAGACTACAAAATTCATCAGTGTGTGTGTGTAGATGGATGCTCATTTGGCTATTGACTACATGCAGCTGCATGTCTGTTTTCTTACAATGAGTTGAAAAAGGACTTTACTGAATGAGGAAGGAAATATACAGTCTCTTAACGGCATCAGGTAGCTCTGGCCTTAGTTGAAGTTTTTAGTGCTACTGTATTACAAAATAATAATGTGTGTGTTACTTTAAGTAATTCGTATTAAGTTTATTATTATTATTAATAATGTGTTTCTTACTTTATTCAAGATCAATAGATTTGAACTTCCTTCCATCAGTTGATCCTGAGACGGTGTTGCAGACAGGTATAGTAAGTTGAAAAATTATAATACTGGTCAATAAAATAACATTAATTTTTAAGCCCCAACTGAAAGCACAGAGGGCACAATAATTATCTTAGCCATCATCACAATGTAACCAGCTTATCAATTAATGTAATCTTTGTAGGGCTTAAAAAAGTTAACAAAAAAATTGAAGAACTCCAAATGTGTCTTTTTAAAAATAGTTTTTTTAATAATCCTGATAACATCTTTACAGTATTACTGTAATTAATACACTTAATTTTGAGAATACATTGTTCCTAGAGGATGTCAATATGTTGGCCTCATAGAATAAATTTGTCTCAGTAGCCACCAAATAATTACAATACAGGTAGCATTTTCCCACACAATTCTGATAATTTGCATCAGCCTAGTTCTGAGCTGACCGTCTGTTAAAAGTGAAGCATACAGTCTTCTGACTCTTTGCTGCTTAGAGTCCCCCTTGGGCATTAAACAACTGGGGCTCCTTTGAAATGTTGAGGTTTTTTTAGGGTGAATTTTCTATTGGCAATAAATTATATTAGCACTGTTGATTTGGACTGGAAATTTGCTTAAAGACTTGTGCCTTTGTAGAATAGGAAGTAATGCATAGTGTTAAGGTGGTGAACAGAGTCTGAGTGCTCAGAATCCTTATCTTGTAGCCTCCTACAAACTAATGTGTGGATCACATGTAATATTTGCCACAGAGAACTGCTGGCTTTACATGCCCTCTGTGTTAAATATTAGCTTATGTAGGTGTGGGATAATATTGTTTGAGTTAAAAGGTGAAACAATAGTTCCTTGCTGTGGTCTTTAAAGTTTTTTAAATATGAAGTGTCTGTAGACACTGTCACTAGATTTTAGTCTAATTGTGTATCCTCCTCTAATGGTAAGATTTTTTGGACAAAACACTTCAATTTTGTGTAAGTAGATGGCTCCCAAGAATGTTAGTTTATATGCATTCTCTGTTTTCTTAATTATGGCATAATGTATTTTTTTTTGAGCTATGAAGTTTAATAACTTTCATTAAATCATGGGAGTTCCTAAGAGGCAACCTTTTGCTTTGTTAATTCACTGTATTGAAAGTTTGAGAATAAAAAAATTAAACTCTCCCCGATTTAAACTTTTCCATCTCTTACGGGTAAATATGAACAAACTGAGGTTTTAGGTAGGACTTCTGTCTTCCATAGTTACAAGTACTCTTGCTTTCACAAGCTCCAAATCCACATATAAAGTATAGTTCTTAGAATTTGATAAGAATCTAGTTTAAAAAAATGTTTTTACCTTGAAAATGGTAATTCTTTACTGCTGAAACAATACAATAAAAATTCAAAATTATCCCAGTAGAACTACAACTTATAAAAGCCTTTAAGTCTGTTAGCCCTGCAGCTGTCTGTGCCTGTCCGTGTAGTATTATAAAGGATGAAATCCAAGATGTTTTTTTCCGTAGTATGACAAAATGTATTTGAATTCTTAAGACATGTTCATTTCACAATAATATAGGCTGAGTAATTTAAAGTGGCTTGCTGCAATCTTCAAAGCCCTTGGCTTTTTGATTTTCTAGATAATACCAGTTGAATTTAGAGTCTATTTTTCTGCATTTTCCTTGAGATATTACAATTTCTATTCTAGTAGTAATTTTTTTTCTTTTAGTGAACTGGCATGTTACTATTTTAAGACCTGCAGAACTGATGATGTGGAATTGGCATATTTTCACTTTTACACCAACATTTCTTTAGTGAACAAATGCTGTTTTATTTGTTAACTTGTTCATTGAGCTTTTGGGGAACAAATTGATGATCTGGGTTTACTATAGCATGGTGTTTACATCCTGAAAACTTTACTACAACTTAACAATAACATTCTTCAAACAGATTAAACAGAGGATTAAATAGTAAAAACATACTATTTTTGCATATATAGAAGTTATTATACTCTATAGTGTCTGTACCCTGATACGGTACTTAAGAGCACAAAGAAAAAGGTGAGAAAAGTGAGGAAAAAATTATTGATCAAAATACTTAGTATTCAGCTCCACACTTCCTATGACAGTTTTGTACATGTTATAAAAATCATGGAATATAACAGAGACATTATATGCTCAGTTTGTTAGTGCTTCTAGATCATTCATTTAATCTAAGAATATGAATTGTTCGAGAGAAATACTTCGGATGCTACACAGTATTTTGAAGTAAACCAGAACAGAGTTGTTTAAGACTCAAGATTCTGCTTTGCAGTTGTTTCTTTACATTAATCAATACTATTGTCAATATGAATGTTAAAGTCACGATATCCCTTTTATATATATATATATACACACACACACAAAATACACCATATGATTTCTACCCTATTTTATGACTGATACAACCCCACAAACTGTGGCCAGTGCTCTGCATGAAATGATATCATTAAATGTGCCCAATGCATGAAAGATTAGCTGCAAAAATGTACTACCACATAGTCTAAAAGTGGGCATGCTTACTAATAATTTTTGTGCTTGTTTTTTGAATCTAAATTAACCACATCATTATATGTGTTCCTGAAGGTCATGAGTTACTATCTGAGTTACAACAGCGTCGATTCAATGGCTCAGATGGAGGAGTATCCTGGTCTCCAATGGATGATGAGCTACTTGCTCAGCCGCAGGTCATGAAGCTACTAGACTCACTCAGAGAGCAATATACCCGCTACCAGGAAGTTTGCAGACAGCGTAGCAAGCGCACACAACTAGAGGAGATTCAGCAGAAGGTAATGCAGGTAAGCTTGGAGTTGCTCCTCAATACTGTGAGGCAGAGGTTTGAGCTCAAGTCCCAGACTGTGTTTCCTGCAAAACTTAGAATCAGAGGTGAGAGCTTCATGCCTCCTTTCACTCCTCAAACTGCAACCTGCTAGTTTTACTTGATGCTTTACATAGTGGGTACCACAGTGACTTTCCGAAGGTTGTTCTGAGATGTGGAGGTGATTAGAAATGTGCTCTCTTGCCATCCTGCTGAAGAACCTTCACATTGTCCCTTTGTTGTGTACTGTGGCAGTGTACCTCTACATTGTCGAGGGTCAAATGCCCAACCTGTTAGCATAGAGAGGAACACTCACAAATGAAACACATTTGACTAATTTTGCTTGAGAGTTAGAAACTTTCCTCTGCCTGGGTTGTTTTAAGTTCCTGTTACTGAAGATAAGCCATTATTTATTCCTTTATTTGTCTAATGCTTGGTGCTTAGTAAAGTGATTAAAATCCCTGTATTTCAAGGCTACCCTGACCAGAATGAATACAAATCTTCCTAATCAATCGTGTGTTAAAGGTCATAATGAATTGGTTTGGTCCTTTGGAAACAGGCATGTAATTAGCACTTTCAATATTTCCTTAGCAGAGTCTCAGTAGAGAAAATCAAGGAAATGAAATTAATTTATTCCTCCTGTTTATTACTTGAAATTAGATTTATATTTTTTTCAAGCTTCTATACAGTTTGAATATGCATAAAATAGAATGGATATTTCTTTTAACCTTTCAACGTTGACATTTCTAATACATGAGGAGTGCAAATGAAGTACTTGTGCTTCACAGCGTTCCAGGTATGGGTAAAGATAAAAGTTAATCCATCTTGTTATTTCTAGCAGTGAAAATATAAATCTACTCAGGAAATAATTTTCCCTTATGTAGTCATTCAGGTTATTAAAAAAATATAAAAAAGCAAATGTCATCTTTTGATATTTTGAGCTGGAAATAATAAAAACATGTAAGAGATGGAAATAGTACTATATAGAATATATTACCATGGCTGTGGCTATAATCAGGTGAGGCTTTTTTCTTGTGTTATAGTGGTTGAACAAGATGTGCTGATTGAAATGAAATTTATAACGTACTTTGGCAAACTGACATTGTTAATGCATTTAAATAGACTTGTTTACTGGGGCATCAGCCTCATTTTGCAATGTTTGTATTAGAAATAGTTTTTCGTTTGCTCTGTCTGCACTAGATGCTGCATAGTAAGTGAACTGAGTCACAGTACACAGGAAAAATATATTTTGCTGTTTTACTGAGCTAATCAGTTTTATAAAGTGCATTTAAAAGCTCTCTAAATGGCATACAAATGTATGGGAAAAACTTACTAAATCTAGAAATTGATTTAGTTTCCTTTTAGTTTACGGGAGAAAATTAGGCTAACAGAGAAAAGTAAAAAGATAATGATGGACTGGAGGAAACTGGTACAGACAAAGTGCTCTGGAATTTATTTTGCCAAAACAAACGGAAGTTGCAGTAAAACATGCTTGCAGTGTTTTCACTTGAAATGGGTGAAAGCTTTCCCCTTGTGTTGCTGATTGATTTTTTAAAATTATTTTATTTTTTTAGTGTTTTCATTTCCTGTTAGATTTCATTACATTCCTATTTCATTCTTTGTATAGCTTCTTATATTGCTAACCACTCCTGGCTTGCTTTTCTGTTCCTGTTTCATTTTCACTAATTACTGCTTCTACTTACTGTGAACTGCTTAGTTCTTACTCCTGTCTCAAAGCTTTCTTATTCATAACCACCTGTCTTCCCTTGTGCCTTCAATATCCGACTCTCTCTTTTTAACCACCATTCTTCCTTCTGTTCCATAGTTTTGTTTCCCTTTCCTTCGTCTTTCATTCTGCTGATGGCAATGATTTCCAGATGTTTTCTGATGAGCAGTTCTACTAAACAGACTGCTGATGAGCAACTCTGTACGTTATGATAAAATTTAGCTTTGTCCCTCCTTAAGCAGAGGTGTTAATTACTATTTTTCTAATCTTAATTCACAAAAATTAATGCCAGGCCTTGCAGTAGTCTAGACATTAACCATTTAAAAATATATTTTATGAAAATAAATTGCTTCTTTCTCCAGGTCCCCTAGTGATTCTTCTCTCCTCAGTCAAGTATCTGTCACAAGAATGGCCATGTGCTAAGCTAAGCAGTCTCAGAGGCAATGCAGTAGTTGCTGGAAACTTATAATGGGGAGGTGGTCTTGGTTAGAGAGGGCACTGCTAAGCAGTAGACTTGCACACTGTTTTAGGTTTGCATGAGAACTGTCATTTCCATATATGAGTTTTCCAGGCCACACTGAGGTTACAGGGGGACATCTGGGTGCCTTCACTTCTAGGTCCATTCCGTATTTAACCAGAGACGGCTGTGCAGAGGTGCTGAGCCCAAGATGCTTTTCTGGAAACAAAAAGAACCTAGAACTGTAGAGTCTTAATTTGCCCTAGAAATGATAAAAGTAAGGAAGACCCAGGGTGCTTTTGGAGCAAAGAATATATGCTCTAAAACAGTGCTGCTTATTGGGGGGGCGGGGGGAGGGTGGGAAGGCAGACATAATGACTAAAAGGTGGGGTGAATTGAGTGACCGTCTGTAATGGTAATGGTCGTTCTTTATTACTGTTGCAATGTAGCCTGGCAGCCCTAGGAAAATGGTCCAATTAGTCCCTTTTTCATTTGTCTTCACAGTTATGGTGTTACATTGTGTATTGTGTTATATTTCCTGAAAAACTGTGTGAAGCTGTTCTGTCACCTTTGTTTAAACAAAAGTCACATTAAAGAGAGAAAGCTGGCTTCCTATGCTTTTTCATTATGGTTCAGAATGTGGGGGTATTCCTGCATTTCCTTATTTCAGGACTCCAATAGTAAGTGACTTTTGCACTAGGTTTCATCAGGGATGTCTCTTTTCTAGATGTTTAAAAATTTATCATAAAAGTTTGTCTTCTGATAACTCAAATGTGTATAAGGAAACCAAAATTTGAGATACTCTGCTTTGCTTTGAATAATATTAACATCAAATGACATATTTTCAAAATAATAATAATAATAATAGAAATCCAATACTGTATTCCAAAACTGTGTTGCCATGGCCCTGCAAAGATTTCTGCAAAGGCAAATTCATGAGATGTGGCCACTAAGACTCTGTAAGAGGCTTCTGTTATTTGAATAGAGAAAGCTGAAAAGACATACTAAATTGTTGTGGAAACTTAATTTTGGAATGAGTACATATCCTGTACTTGAGTGTTTAATATATTCAACAAAGTAAGGAGAAAACTCTCAGGTGTGAGGATGAATACAGCTATGCATTGAAATTCACTTGTTCAGAAAAGGATTTTTATTGTCTGTGAGATCCATTGTCAAGAAAATTGTGGTTTAAGCTCTCTTATTGACAGATATGAAATGAGAAGTAGGTATGCGACAAATATTTTACTAGCTGCCACCTGCTTGCATGGAGCTGACAGGCTCCAAGTTTAATGAAACGTAGTTTCCACTTAATGCTTTTGAAGATATGAATGGATTCAACAAGACTTCTACAGATCCTAAAAATATTTTTTTAAGAAATGTATACTTACTTTGAAATGTTTGTTTGTTACGTAATTGTTTTTATACCAATTTCTGTGTAATAGGTTTGCTACTTTATTTGTGTCATCTTTTTCTTTGACAGGTAGTCAATTGGCTTGAAGGACCTGGATCAGAACAGCTTAGAACCCAGTGGGGAATAGGAGATTCAATTAGAGCTTCACAAGCTTTGCAACAGAAACACGAAGAGATTGAGAGTCAGCACAGTGTGAGACTTCCCATACCCTTCTCAAGTAGCAAAATAATTCTAAGTACATGCAGTTATGAGTAATGTGTTTTGGTTAGAGTATCTAGGAATTTTGCATAGTGCATGATTTTATGGGTTACAGAGGAAAGTACCTGAGCAGTTTAAGAACTTAATATGGTCATTATATGTACACGTAATTTTGTCTTCTGCTGTAGAAAAATACTGATTTCTATCTATGATTTTTCTTGTTTTTATTAATTTACAGCAGTTCTTATATTTTCATGTTGAGTAGGAGGAGTAAATTTCCTTCTTCCTCACTGCCAAAAAGGCTGAGAAGTCCTGTACTTCTCAGGTGAATAAGTTAATATTTTCATCTTTATTAAACTACATTTACCAGTAGCTGAAACTGGCATAACAATTTCATTGATCAAAGCTTAAGGTATAGTTTATATTCCTAATGAAATCTTGGAGAGACTGTTTTGTAACTGTACTGACTTGATGCCTTTGCTTCTAATTTGGAAGACTTACTAAGGTTCAGTGGAACTTTGTTTCCATTGGATGATTAACTACGACTGTCATATGAATACTCAGTGTTCCTAAAGAGAGTGTTGCTCACAGTGCTTTTCCTCTTTTCTGACTTTCCTTGATGTAGACATTGACAATTCTGTCCACCTCTCCTAAGTTCTCTTTGTAGTCATGGCAAAGAAAATAGCCACTAGTTTATAATTTTTCTGACCTGATTTAGGAAAAAACAAACGAAAAACCCAAACAACCAAAGAAAAACAACCAAAAAAAAAAAACAAAACAAAACCAAAACCCCACACAAAAACCCAAAACCCACAAACAACCCCAACCCAAACCTTTATTCTGAGAAACACTGTGTCCTAGGCTACACTGGTTCTATTGACTACATCTGAGTACTGTTTCCTTGCTCAGATGGAGAAGTGTGTGTGTTTGGTCAAGTGAATCCCCTCTCATTGCTTTAAGCTCTTCAAGCAATGTTCTACTCTAAAAACCAGTACCTTCTGAAGTATAAAATGCCTTATAGTTAAAATCCTAATTGGAAAGAAAAAAAAATGCTTACTTCATTGACAAAAATAATTTTTAATATCTTTCAGTCATATTAGCACTTCAAACTGAAGAGAAAACAAGATTGGAAATACTTTGTTCTTACTTGGATATCTGTAACAGAGAACTGTGCTTTAGCTGGAACTAAATACAGTCCTTGAAATAATTGAAATCCCACTGAAGTTGGCAGGCTGGCCTACAGTTTGCTCATCACTAAAGCACTGACAAGATGGAATGCTGCTTGGTTCTCAGGTGCTGACAGGAGTTTGTAGAAACAAGTCAGAAAAAATATTTAAATTTATACTAAAAGAAGTAATTGGGAAACCACTGGCCTACCTTAAATTTAGATGCCTGTTCATAAATTAAAACCATTTTTTGACAACAGTGCTGGGAAAAGTGCTTTGCCTTTTTCTTTTATTTTTAAACACCTCATAATAGCTGACCATACTCTTCCTCTTTCATTATTATCCTATTTTTTTCTCTCTCCTAATAATTGAATTGACAGGTTGTATGCTTGCTTTCTTTCATCTTCTATTTATTGTTGATTATATTACTTCCATTTTGAAGACACTTGCAAAAATGTTTGATTTGTTTTAAAGATAGGCTTTTTTACTTCAATTTACTCTGAAGTGAAAACATAATTTTCTTAGGGTGGTTTTTTGTTTTGGCTTGTTTGTTTTTTGGGGGGGGTTCTTGTTTGTGTTTCTGGGGGGATTTTTTTTGGGTGTTCATTTTCTGACTGTTTTATTCATGATCAATATATTACAGCTGTTATTTTTGAGCAAATGTTGGCCTTTTCTCCATTGTTTTGAGCTGTCACATACAGCTGTGCCTAACTTTCCCCTGTAGAAAGGATCAGAAACACACTTTTTGTATCTGGTTTGCCAGTCTCTTTATTTCATTGATAGCTTGACCAAAATCAGTTACTGTGACTATTTTACTTACTTTAATGCTAAAAATAAAACCTAAAAAATTATTAATCTAGATTTTTTTTTGTTTGGCTTCTCATATTATAGTTGACTTGTCCCACTCAATAAGCTTGATTTGTATGTTCAATGTCTAAAGGTAATAACAAGAGTTATGATGTGTAAACTGAGTTTATTGAACCTATATATCTATAGTATATGTATGACAATGGAAAATGTTTCCATATTATGTCATCTTAGTTGCTCCTTTTGGGGTAGATGAGAGACTTATTCTGCTCCTAAATTTTTGGCAGATTGCTAATTTAACTTGTTCATTACTTTTTTTCTCTCCTTGCATCTTTTCATACTCTGTTTCTTCCTGTGAGCAGATGGTAGAGGTGGCTTTGGGTAAAAAGAAAATAATTTTCAGAATATGGATATTTACACTCTATATTTTGCATGCTTTGTAAATAAATGATGCAAAAGTTGAAGGCATAATTTGAACAAATTGCAAACATCCCAATAAGAGTATGACAAGAATACTAATTAAATCAGATTTTTTAGGCCAATAGATGGTGCTATTCCATAGCATTAGGAATTATCCAATGCATAGGGCATTTGAAGGTCACTTTACTGTAGGCCAAAATAAAAGCTGTTGAGCAAATATGTTTTACTTCACAGGCATCTCAATCATGCAGGATGTGAATGTGATCTTGACGTATCAAGTCATTTTTAAATCTCCCCAAATTGTTAAACATTTCAACTCTTTTCTTTTGCAAATACACCAGGATGACAACATAACTAACTCCTATGTATGTATTCAGTGATCAAGCATTTGAAAAAACAAATCTACACATTTTGAATTGAGTAGTATAAAGCTTTCCTTAAATAAGAAATATGGATCATTTTGAAGTTTCTGTACATGGATACTCTGTTTTATTCAGAAGATAGAGATTACTTCCACTTTGTCAACAGTAGTATTTTTTTCTGAATGTTTTAAGAAAATTATTGCTGGTCTCAATCACGTAACTGAAAGTAACACACCTGGATAGTCTTATAGCTTTTTTGTAATAGCTTACCACTTGCCAAAAGGTCTTTTTGTTTCAGTAGAGCACTGTAGACATGTCAGCATTAGAAATTATTTTAAAAATGGTGGAATTCCTCTGTTGGTTCAGTAAAAAAAGTTTGAGTGGGAGTTTGCGCTGGGAGCTGGTAGCTGTGCCTTGTAATCTTCCCATCTTTCTGCGCCATTTTTTTTATACTACAGTACACATATTAAAATGTACCTAGCACTTTTTGACTTGATTTGAAATTAGGAATGTGTTTCCTCCTGTGTGAGATTTCATAATTATCATGTAAGCTGTAATAAGTTCCTTTTTAATCTGATTATTGATTAGTCAGCAGTTAGGTGTATTCCATTTTAAGAGAAATAGAATTATATTTGATATTATTTTAATGCTTAATTTTCTTGTGTTTGTAGGAGTGGTTTGCTGTTTATGTTGAGCTTAATCAGCAGATCGCAGCCCTTCTAAATGCAGGGGATGAGGAGGACCTTGTGGAATTGAAAGCACTGCAGCAACAACTGAGTGATGTGTGTTACCGGCAGGCCAGTCAGCTGGAATTCAGGCAGAATCTATTACAAGCAGCACTTGAATTCCACAGTGTTGCCCAGGATGTAAGTTTTTCTTTTTGACTTTTCCTAGGCTCACCTGTCAATGTATTATTGCCTTAGTATTATAAATGTTTAATACATTGGAAAAAATTTAGTGGGGGTGGGGAATATAATGTCACTTGGAAAATACGGTCGGTCTTCATGTACTAAAATTGAAACACTGAGAAGATGGACTTACCCTTTTTCAGGAGAAAAGTGCTTTGTAATATGTCTTACATTTCAATAGCATTTGAAATAAAGTGGTTACTAGTTAAAAAGTTGCCTTCCCCCCGGCCTTGCATGGGTGTATGTGTTTTTTTTTTTCTTAAATTAGAGGCATATGCATTAACTGAACTGCAATTTGGTGTACTTCTCATAGTTTCTTTTTTAAATTGTCATTTAATCCTTTCCTATACTTCTCTTAAAAAAAACTAATTAAAAAACCACACCAAAAAAAAGTCCCACCCCATCCAGGGATGTATGCTCTTGGAATTTTATAGGCAGATGATGGATCATTTATTTTTCATCTTGACTTTTATTTCCTATAGATGCAAAGAGAAACTTCTAAAATGACAGATTTCCAAACATATAGAAAAAGATTGCAGACCCAACCATCTGAAGCTCAAAACTTCTTTTTTTAATATTAATATTTATATTTTTCATTTTAGTTGTCTCAGCAATTGGATGGCTTACTAGGAATGTTGTGTGTAGATGTAGCACCAGCAGATGGAGCATCAATTCAACAAACTTTAAAGCTACTGGAAGAGAAATTGAAAAGTGTTGGTAAGCAAAATATTTCTGCATTTCAGATACACACATTCTAGTGAACGCATTACAGGAAAAAACCCAGTAATCCCACCACTCCTTTTAAAAATAAGAGACAGCAGAAAAAAAAAATCTCTTCTGATTCCTAGCTAAGTAATGTTTCACCTAACTACCTTTGACTTGCTTATGTTATCTACTGCATAGTAGTTCTATTTGGAAAAATGATCTGGAAATATTTTCTTTTAAGTATTTTACATGTAATAGATATTTGTTGTATACCATTAACATGCACTTCATCTGTAGACAACTTTTTCCCCACTAATCATCACTGACATCACTAATCATCACTAATATAGTGCTTAGATGATCTTCTTGTCTTCAGAACTGACCCCATGATGATTAAGATTGTTATCCACTCAGTTTTAGAATGCTTGTACTGAGTATTTTGCAGTATCTATGAATGTATATGTTAACAACCTTAAATGTGCCATTATTACACTGTCAAGCATATAGAATAATATTTCAGTTGGAAGGGACATACAATGATCTTCTTAGTCCAATATGGTATCAGAGAAAGATCTTTGAAGCAAAATCATGTATGGTAGAAGTAGTTATGATTGGAATAGAAGTTTGATGCATAAACTAGTTATTCCTTTAGGAAAGCAGATAGTAGAGCTGCCAAATAATAGATGTAACAGCAGATTCTAAGGGTTGACATATTTCAGTACTGAAAAATGTATCAGCCATATCAGATATATTGTAAAGGAGTAATTTCTGCCAGCCATGGAAGAACATTTAGGCTACAACTGCTTAGCAGTGATAAATATTTTAGGCATTGTGCAACTGTGTGGATGAAAGACATTAGCTATTTATATGCTGAAAGTTAATACTCACTGTCAGCTTTCATTCCTTTTGTTATCTGCTAGGTCATAAAATAGCAAAGCCATAGCTCTTTGTTAATATGGGCCAATGCTCATGCAAACTTAAAAGTTGGAAAGGGTAGTGAAAGACAGATAGTAATGTCCTTTTTGGTTTTCAGCTTTCCATCTCAGATTCTGTTGCATTTCGTATCTCTCCTTTGGCAGGGGGCGGAACCAAAACCCCAGATTTATAAAAGTGACAATGACTTTTTCTTTTTTTTTTTTTTTTTTTTTTTTTTTCTCTAGACTTAGGCTTGCAAGGCTTGCGTGAGAAAGGTCAAAGTCTTCTTGATCAGATATCTAATCAGGCATCCTGGGCCTATGGAAAAGATGTGACCATTGAAAACAAAGAAAACGTGGACCATATCCAAGGAGTGATGGAAGATATGCAGCTTAGGAAACAAAGGTAATAACAGTTCTAGTCATTAAGATTTTTTTCGTGGTGATAGATCACTAATCTATAGCACACACAAACACAAAAAAAAAAGAAATATGAGACCATGTTGCTTTATCTTCAGATAAGGGATGTAATACAACTGTAATTTATATTTCTGATATATTTAAATGGGACAGAAGCTTTCCTGCCTAATCTGTTGTAGTATGTTCCTACATCCAAGCACCTTTTTGTATTTTGGTACTAGATGGAGTATTTGAGTGCTTTCCTGTACTTGTAAATGCTCAGGAATTATACATTCCTTTTATATGGAGTTATGGAATGGATGCAAGCAGCATCTTTTATATGTTAGCAGTTTGAGATGGAAGGTATGCCTAGACTATAGTAGTGATGATGGCTCTAAAATTATGTATTAACTATGTACATACTTGTTTATCCTCTTCTTTTTCACAACCTCTGTCCTTTTGAGCATGGCATTTTCACTCCTGAAGATAGGAAGAAAGATGAGTTGGTGTCAGGTGGACAGGGTATAAAATGGAGGCACAGAGTTCAGTTTTCAAAATATGTTTTTTTGTGAGTTTTGGAGAAAGATAGGGTGGGGAATGAAGTTGTAGTAGGGAAAAATGCGGGGGGGTTGAGTTTGCAAGAAGGATGGATTTTGCCATCACTCTCTTCTTCGTCCAAGCCTTTCATTGATTATTTTTTTTCTTAAAGATGTAGTAGTAATGGATTGGCTATAGTAGTGCCTTTTTCTTTCTACTCAACAGCGTGAAAGAATCAGATGATGTTGCTCATTGTTCCTGCTGAACCCCTGAGACAATAAAGTACTCACCATAGAAAGTGCCTGAAATTTGGGGGCAATGGCTGAACAAAGAGGTGCCACTAGGGAACAACAAGGTCTAATGAGTATGAAGTTGCTCATTTTAGGAACTAATTCTACCACCCACAAATTGTTTTCTTAGGGAGCTTATTGTAAGAAACCATGTGTTTTGATAGCACTTAAGGTGTGTTAAGTATGTCCTTTGAATTCTGTTTACTTGAGCAGCACAACATTAGAGGGCCAACTGCAAAGAGCTATAGAGGACCATGTGTCACTGCAATAAAATGGCAGTTGCAATTCAGTACTGAGAAGAGAAATGCACATGGGAGAAGGAAAAACTTTGTATGCATAGTAATGGAGTCAGAACCAGCTGTTAACTCAAAGCTAAACGTGGAAAACTTTTGCAAAAATTGCTTTAATGCTCAATCATGGCTGTGAGAAGCAAGTAGAACACTACAGATTATTAGGAAAGGAATAGAAAATTAGAAGGCAAATGTCATTGTGGCACTGTATAGATTTGTAGTCCATTTGTGTTTTAAGTGTTATGCAATTCTTGTCCCTATTCTCAGAAGGGATATAGAATTGTAGAAAGTCAATTAGAGGATCAAAAAGTCAATAAAATGTTCAGACAAAGGTATGAAGCAGCTTCCAGATGATGAATGATTAAACAAGGTTTTTTAGCCTGGACAAGAGACAAAAAAGTACAATAAGGACTACTATTTCTCAGTAGCATTTAATAGTAATCTTTGTGACACTTTTTTCCCCCAAATCTATTGAATATTTCTCATTTATATATATTTATAGTATAATATTTATTTCTAGGGGCATTTTGCTGCTGTAGTTATGCTTTTAGAACCCATAAACTGTTTTCCTGCATTATTAGATCAACAAATTTCCTTTCTGTAAGCATCACAGCACTACAGGACATGTAACAAAACGCAGTGTGCTAATGAACTGTTCTTTGGAAGTGCTTATGTTTGTAACCAGTTTGAAAAAAACAGATCGGTGCATACCATCTTCTGCAGTCACTTATAGTGCTAAATGTTGTTGACATTAGTAATTCCATTTGCACTGGACAGGAGTCTGAATCTTGCTGTCTACTTAGTAGGCTCTGAAATTGAAGTGGAAAGGTCCATTCTAAATGTATTAGCTTAGCTCTCACTGTGGAAAGAAAAGAACTTTCAATAATTTTTTTTTATTCGGACTAGAGAAAGAAGTGCAAAATGTGCTTAATTCAGAGCAAGAGAATTAGAATTAGATTTCATATAAATTAGATTTTTAAATGCTTCCTGACAAGTTATAGCAGAGGATATCATCATATAAGGGTTCAATTATTACAACCTTTAGCTAAAATCAAAAATGGAAAGATGTTAATACATCTTTTAAGCAGTTCTCATTTTATTCACCAAGAGAACTTTGCCATCAGCTCACAGTACAATTCAGAATTATGCCAGGTTTAAGCCAGCTTTCACCTAGACTTCAGTAGGAGGAAGTCTGTCTTAGCTAGTCTGTGTGGTCTGCAAATCTCACCAGTTGCAAAAAGGTAAGGAACCTGGAATGCAGCTGAAAGGCCTTGCAACTACTGCTGATATTACTATCTAAAGTGTAACCATATAGGGAGTCTTGAGGATGATGATTTCAGTGGGTTCTAGTGCTCAGTTCTATCTACTGCATGTTTCTTTTGGTCATGTGAGGGATGACATGTTTTGGCCAAGCTTAGCAGCGCAAAAATGCTTTAATCACCTATTCATGAACACTTGCATCTTAATGTTGCTCACTGAAAACACCGCTGTCAAATTCAGTGTATTGTGTCTGCTCTGCATGTGTTGGTGAGTCTGTCTGTGCTACTGTTTAAGGTGTGAGGATATGGTAGACGTGCGGCGACTGAAGATGCTTCAGATGGTACAGTTATTTAAATGTGAAGAGGATGCTGCTCAGGTATGGAAATGCCTACAGGATTTCATCATTCTGGTCTTTGTAGTCCACTGGCTAAACTTCTAGGGATTGATAGCTGTACAGTATTTTTGTCACTTTCAAATGTAGTTTTATTTAGTGAATTGGTACAGTGAAAATAAAGGATATAGCAATGACTGAAAATAGTGTATTTGGTGATTGCATGCATGATCTACCAGTTTGATATCTCTCTTTTAAATTTTTCCCATATCAGAAATATATGCTAGGACTGAAGTTACTTCACCCTTCTGGATTAATTTCTTTTTAATTTACTATTTTTTATTTTTTTAACTTCTGTTTTTAAGGCAGTAGAATGGTTAAGTGAACTGCTGGATGCTCTGCTGAAGACACACATCCGATTGGGAGATGATGCTCAAGAAACAAAAGTTTTACTGGAGAAACACCGAAAATTTGTTGATGTTGCACAGGTGAAATTAATTACTTTTTTTATCAATATGGGTTTTGTACAGGTTCAGAAGATCTCCTAAATAGAATTGGTACCTCTATGGACAATCATGGAACAGCTGTTACTGGTCTTAATGGTTTGCCTCAATGCTAGAATGAAGAAATTGTGATTGCTAGAATTGGTGATGAGCCTAATGAGATTTTGAAGTTCCATCAACAATAGCGACACTGCAGTTCACTACCTTAGTTTATTCGGCTTCACATAGGCAATGCAAATCACAAAACTTAAAGTTCACATTGACTTGCTTTAAAAGGCATGTATTTCAAACAGTCTTTATGATGGCTTTTGAAGGACTGCAATCAAAATACTTGAAATATGGATAAGCCACTTGGTTTCAGCCTATTTTGTGCTGTACTTCATGAAACAGAGCCTGTCTTTCTACTGGTTTTCCAGATAGACTTGACTCTTGGTGTGTGATGGTCCTGCTCGCACAAGGAGTTTTGGCACCAGCAGAGTTAGTGGTTGAACAGAACTGACAGCTTTAATTCTTGACTGTAGCAGCCAACTAATGAATCCTGCTATATGAGAGTCTACTGAAATTCATTGAAGCCATAGGGCATGTTTGCATGCCTGTTTGCAAATCTTGAATAGGCAAAGAGATGCCAGGTACCTGTGAAAGAATTTCACTTAAGAATAAAAAGTGTACAAGCTGGACCTTTTTCCAGGTGCTTTTTCAGATGTATACTGCTTTTAGCAATATCTAATTCAGACTTGCCAATTAACAGAGGTGATATTTTCAAATTGCACCTGTTAAACTGGAACTGATTTTCTCTTTTGATGAATTAGAACTGATGATGACAGGAGGGTAGGTTACTGTTATAATGATGTGCCACAATGCACCTGGATGCTGGGTGACCACCAAGCATGGTGACAGTTAAGTCAGTAAGACAGTCATCTTGGCAGTAGATACCAAGTTTCCTATATAAGACCTAGGCAGCTATTTGATATTTTCAGGAAGCTCTGTTCTTTTCCAGTGTGAATGCTAGACAACAGGATTTTTTGTTTTTGTTTTTGTTTTGTTTTTTGGTTGATTTTTTTTTTTTTTTTAAAAAGCAAAAACATTGTTTGGTCATTACAATTTTATTCATACTTCAGCAGTGTTCTCTAGTAGACCAGATCAGTTCGATATACTTTGTGGACCTAAACTGAGGAGGTTTCATAACCTTTGTCTGTTGTTTTGAGATGCTAATTAGCTCCTAAGTTAAATGCAGAGTCTTTGTGTACTTTCTTTCCCATCCCATTCAACTTTTAGAGTACTTACGATTATGGGAGACAGTTACTGCAGGCAACTGTTGTCCTGTGCCAGTCCCTGCGATGCACTTCAAGGTCCTCAGGGGACACACTTCCAAGACTGAACAGAGTATGGAAACAGTTTACAATAACTTCTGAAGAAAGAGTGCACCGGCTGGAAACGGCTGTTGCATTTCATTCAAGTGCTGAAAAGGTGAGTGGTGTTGTGCTTTTTAAGAAGAAAAATTTCTGATCAGAATTTAAGCAAACAAAATGTAAGGAAAATGAAGTTGTCAGTGTGTACTTTTTTCCTTTCTAAATGTTAAAAAAAGGCAGAAAAGAATTTAAACATGTCTTTGTAATTGTTAATTTCAATAGTTAATGCAATTTATTGCTTGTATACCTATATTGGTATAGGGCCTGCCTAACAAAAAGGAGAACAGCAACCCTGAAGTTCAGGTGCCTTGCGTTGGGGCTGGGAAGAATTTTTTTAACTCTTCAGAGGGGAACTCTGATGTTGATCATAAAGCATTTCTTTGTGTGTTTTAGACTGTAATTCTTAAAGGCAAGGAACACTTCCTGGTTTGTGTTTTTTGCAAGGTATAATACAAAGCTATGGCGTCATTTAAGATCTTTGGAGAGTAAAAAGGAGTATTGCCTTTTAAGCTGTGTGCATTTTGAATGTGATATTCTTCTCTCAAACAGTGTAAATGAATGAAACTCTCACCAGTTTAGTTTTCATGCGTGCTGTATTGCTGCATCTTGTATTTTGCACTTGGAAGGTTTTGGACATACTTTCTTCAAAACATACCTCTGTCTTGGTATGGTTTTCAAATTCCTGTAACCAAGTGTCTGACCACTGTGCCCAGCTGGATGATGCTAGAAGCCAGAGAGGAGGATGAGCAATCAACAACTATGTTATGACGGATAGTTGCTATTCAATAACAGCTTGCTGAAGGGGGGGAACATTGAGAGTTTTCAAATGTCTGAATTCAAGACAATGTTAGCGTAGATCACGAAAGGTAGGGCCTTTTTGTCCAGGAACCATTCTTTCTGTGAAGTGATACATTTTAGAAGAGCCATTTAGAGTATGTATCTTTAATACTGGCAATAAAACTGCATATAAATGCAAAAAGCACCAACCTTGCACATGGTAAAAGAAAATAAATTCCTTCTGTCATCAAAGGAAAGCATGGGTGCAAAGTTGATTCATGTGCTCCTTGCTTTTATTCATTTCTTGTTTGTATTATTGGAAGATACTTCATATTTGTAGGCATTGAGAGTTGCTGGAGGTTCACAAAAGCAGAAATATATCATCTATGTTGCCACAGATGGCTGAAAAAAGTTTACCAGATACCAAATTAGAATTCAGTGGTTCATAAACTCCTAAAAAAGTTGTCTCAGTCCATATTATGAACATTCTTTCCTTACTGCAGTAGTTAATTGCTATGTTTCTAGGCAATCATAAGTTTAAAAAAAAGTGAAGGGATAGCTGAAAAAATAATGCTTTTGTTCAAAAACATAATTCTCCGAGTGCTATTGCGACATATTAATGATTCTGTGAGGAAAATACGCTGTTAACATCCATGTTGCTTTGGAACAAAGTAAGAAGTGCCAGAGGGAGAAGTGGAAGAAAATAAAGAACTAAGCACTAGTATTGGGTCCCAGTCCTGTCTGGAAACACTTGTGTTCAGACTTTTTTAATCCCACCTGCTCTGTGTCAGATGTGGATTTTAGTTTTGAAGTGGCTTGTAAGGGGCCCTTCATTATTCATGTTTATAGAATAGATTGTTTCAGTTGGAAGGGACCAATCATGATCTAGTCCAACTGCCTGACCACTTCAGGGCTGACCAAATTAAAGCATGTTGTTAAGGGCATTGTCCAAATGCCTCTTAAACACTGACAGGTTTGGCGCATTGACCACCTCTCTAGGAAGCCTGTTCCAGCGTTTGACCACCCTCTCAGTAATGAAATACTTCCTAATGTCTAGTCTAAACCTCCCCTGATGCAGCTTTGAACCATTCCCATGTGTCCTATCACTGGATACCAGGGAGAAGAGCTCAGCACCTCCCCCTCCACTTCCCCTCCTCAGGAACCTGTGCAGAGCAATGATGTTGCCCCTCAGCCTCCTTTTCTCCAAACTAGACAAGCCCAAAGTCCTCAGCCGCTCCTCACAGGACATGCCTTCCAGCCCTTTCACCAGCTTTGTTGCCCTCCTCTGGATGCTTTCAAGGACCTTCACATCGTTCTTAAATTGTGGGGCCTAGAACTGCACACAGTATTCAAGGTGAGGCCACACCAGTGCTGAACACAGCTGGATAATGGCTTCTTCCATTTTATGACTGTCTTGATGCAGGTTACTATTTTTATGCATTTTATGTTTGTCATTGGACTATTCTCTAGCAAGACTATTTTTTCTTTTTTGTTCCCTCTTAGAAGTAATGTAAAATGTTCTAGTATAGAACAGTGATAGCCCTGAACTATCTCTCCAATGTAGCTTAATCAATATTTTCCTTTCTTGAATTATATGAATATTTCAATCACATATAATTAGCAGTGAAGATGCTAAAAGAGCATTCACTCTGCAAGTTAATGGCACTTAAAAAACTACACGTTGTCCCTTGTCTACTTTATTCTGCATTTCCTTTTTTTAACAGATTTTGCAAGAATGTCCAGAGCAGCCTGAAGCTTTTAATGAAATGGAGCAATTTGATGAAATTGAAGCAGTTGGAAAATCACTGTTGGACAGACTAACAGTGCCTGTAGTTTATCCTGACGGGTATGCAAAACATTTTTCTAATGCCTACTGAATATGCTTTTGGTAGTTTCATAATAGTCTTGTATCCTGAATGCTTATTGCTGAAATTAAAAAGGCAGCGCACTAATACTTATTAAAAATTCTTTCCAATCTTTTCACAGAAAGCAGGCAGGTCCACTTTCAAACTTTCCAAAGACAACGTGCCCACTTTTTCATAGTAGTAACTTTTTCACACTCAGTAATTATTAGATTTATGCAGTCTTTACACCAGCAAAGATGTAGAAGTATGTAGAAGTAGCAGAAGAATGACCAGTCCCAATCTCTTCTCCCTGAAAAAAGATATCAGATTTGAATCGAAGTATTTTGATTAATTTATTCACAATTCTATCTGAAGTCTTAAGCCAGTACATTGAAGTTAAATTTACATTTGATTTATTCAGCAAATAAAACAGTACTTCCCTTGTGAGCTATTCATTCTAATTTAAAGTTGATGGCTGTCTTGAGCTACAAAAGCAAATTGAATTTGGCATCTCAGCCATAATAAAACTCAGTTCTCTGTTCAGTAAAATACACTTGTATTTTGTGATGCTGAGCTGGTAGTTAACTTCTTCTACCTGAGTATAATGAAGCCTTGGAACTAGTCTCTGGGTGTGTAGGATCCCTCACCATAGTGAATAAGATCTGAATTTTGAATATTTTGAATTAGAGGCTGAAACCTTATGAGATGGTATCAGGCACCTGCATTATGGGTTACCTGAAGATGATCTGAAAATACAGTTACAGGAAGCTGGTCATGAAAATTAATCACCTGTCATCTTATTTCCAAAATATCATGCTCCTTATGCAGTATAGTTTCCTTCAGTAAGGAGTGCTACCCATGAAGATGAACCCAGGCCTGAACTAGTAGTGATTTTCACTGCCCTTTCAGTAGTGTATTTGAAAATAGTGCAAGATTTTATAGCTGTGAGGAAAAAAAGAAAAAAAAGGGGGACACCCCCACCCCCCAAAAAAAAAACAACCAAAAAAACCCCACAAACACAAAAAGAAAAAAAAACACGCTTCTTGTGTTTTGTTTTTTTTACGTTTGTTGAAGTATTTTGGTATAACTTTTGTATAGCAGATTTTAGTGACCCTGTAAAGTAGTATCTGTTATTCTTAAAACTGATGTAATTTGCAGATAGACTATTAAAGTGAAAATAGATGTTAGAACCTGGGAAATCTCCACATGAAAGACACTTGCCACACTTTGAGGTTTGAGTCCTAACACACTGCTCCTATAGCTATAGGTATATATACACCTGTATTTTAGGCTGACTTAATCCAGAACATTATTTCTGACCCCTCTGGCATTTCAGCAGAGTTCTGTGTGTCCTCCTTCTCAAAAGTGGGATCTTAGCTGTCCTAAATCCCAGGATCCCTTGCTCATTGTCCGTAGGCATTCTATTTTTGAAGCATGTAACAACTTGCAAAGGGTTCACTCATTAGTAGGAAATAGTTTAAGAAACGTAGGAACACACAAAAAGCTTGGAGGCGTCTTCATCAGCCTCTTTGCCACTTTGGACTTTCATCAGTATCTTCTTGGAAGTACAGGTTACTGTTTGCTGTCCTGCTCATGGCTTCTAATCTGTATCAGGAAAAAAAATCTGCCTATACTGTGGTCCCATGTTCAGTTGTGCAATCTGTTGTCTTTGGAGTTCCCTAGTCAAACTAGACCACTCCTGCATGAAATAACTTTTCTGTCTGCTTATGCCTGTCTGAAGTTCTTTGTCCTACCACAACCATTTCCAAAGTCTTCAACATCTGTGCTTTGTAATTAGATCTGATACCTGTTCTTCTGAAACATGTATTCTGTTCAAAACCTCCTTTTGCTGACAGCTTGGTTAGTGGTTTCCCTAGCATTGCAGCTGTTCTTTTGTTGTATTTGAATGGGAGAAATCAACACACAGCCATGTGTTCTTTTCCGTTTGAGAGATAGATGACATAATTTGGCAGCATGTGGCTGACTTCACATACAGAGTCCTTCAATAATGCAGCCATTGTATAGCCTCAGAATTCATGTATAGACAGATTTCCTTGACTGTCATAGTACTTAAAACTGACAGACTGACTTGGGGGTTAGCCATAGAACGGTGGTAAAAAGTAGTGTTAGGAAGTATCTAGTTGCGCTTATAGAACAGCGCCTTGCTGTTGAGAGAATCTTCTTTTGGATATAAAAGGACCATTTAGTATTTGTAATAATTTCATCAAGATCTGCTGTCAAGTCTCATCACTGAGTCTCCAAAGCCTTTTAAAGGTGGCTTTTAAACTTCAAGAGGAAAAAGTGCCTATTTTTATCTGCTTCGTTTTCTAGTGCCATTCATGTGTGTATTCACGCACTGTCTTACTTCTCACTGATAGCTTTTTTGTGGGGTGTTGTGTTGTTTTTATTTTTTTTTTTTTTTTTTTTTTAGGTCTGAGCAGTACTTTGGGAGCCCAAGTGATATGGCTTCTGCAGCAGAACACATTAGAGAGAAGATGAAGCTAGTTAGCCTGAAAAAGCAGCAGCTGAGACAACCAGAAGCCACTACCCCAGAGAGCTAATACTGACCCTTGTCTATGAATTCATAATAGGACTTCAGTTTGTAATCCAGCATGTTGTTTGCATATTACAGAATTTGGCATAATATATATTAAAATGCATTTCACAGCCGTTATGTCTCATATTTTTTCAAAATAAATGTTCTCAGCATCTTAACACTGTACATCTATCAAGCCATAATTATTTAACATGCTATGAAACCATAGATTCCAAGTATCTTATGAAAAGGAACTGTAAACTTTGCACTGAAATTTGCTGTAAAGCTTTACCTGACCTGTCAGCTGCTTCTTAGTTAAACAGCTGATGCAAGCTTTGAATGGTGCTAATGAAAGTGTTAGGAGTTCCATATTATGAAATTGTAGTTCTTTGCTTCCCCCTATGCCCAGGTGATGTAGTAATTTTAGACTGTAGGTAAATTTCCTGCAGTGTAGGCAGTTGTGACCCTATAATTTTAATTTTAAATATTTAAAAAAAATCATTTTTATTGTGCCAGTATGCAACCTGCCCATGAAATCTTGGATATATCAAATTCATTAAACAGATGTTTTCCTATTTGTATTGATAATGTATTAAAAGCTGTTTGTGCTTAATAAAAATCATCTTTTTAAAATCTAATATAAATTTGTTCTGTCCGTATTCCCAAATGTCATTTGTGTTATTTTTGTGAAAAATGGTAGTAAAAATCATGAATCCCCCAATATATTTAAAAAGTCTGTATAATTTTTCTTATGAAATACTCTTTTAGCACACTGTAGCTATAAGGGGAACTGCTCTTGAACTATTATTAATAGGAGTGAGAGTCTGGGGGCTTTTTCTTTCTGACAGTAATTACATGAAAGTATAGTAGTATGTGCATAAGTCAGTGTTATATTATTAATAGTGTTGTTCCCATGTAAGACTGGTACACATCTCTTGTGCTTTATTTCTAAGTCTTGTTTCCCTTTGAATAGAGTCTTGAATAATGTGAATATCCCTGGTAGTACCTTTGAGGTTAAAGATTTTCATCTAATGAAAATTGATTAACATGAAGTTCATAAACAACTTAAAACCATGAGATTAGTAATAAAATGAAATTTATTAAGAGAAGGGAATTGGTTTGAAACAAAATCGGCTGTGTGCATAATTTCGTTAACTTCAGGATTTAATCTGGATAAATTCAGCATTATATTTACTGGAAGATGGTGTGGTATCTGACCATTTTAGAATACTTTGGGTGAAACAAACAACTTTAGGTCTAAGTACCTTATGTTATCTCACTATATTTTGCTCACAGTGAAGATAATGCTCTCTCCCTGTGGGCATGGTTATTACTCTGCAGGTTTTCTTGAGGATCTGTCATTTACTTATTTGTCTCGGTTTTTCAACGTTTTCTCCCCAGGAAAGTGATGTCAAAGCAATTTCTCTATAAAAAATAATTCAAAATTAATGGCTTCTCTGTAACTTCATTGATAAAGGTATTTTTTTTTTCCTCTCAGGCTGTTTTGGCAGAGGAAATTCAATTATTTTTTGATGCATTTGATGCAATGGTACAATTTTACATTAATACTAGTTTAAAACCAACTGAAGTTTCACAGACCTTATTTATAAAGATACTTTTTCAATATAATATTTTAAAATTTAATTTAGTTGTTCAGTTCCATTTGAGAAAGCTGCTGTTACTATGGCTAATATTCGGATGAGAAATTTATTTAGTAAAAACGCAAACATGAAAAATCTACATGTATTTAATACAAAGCACAAACACAAAAGTAAATTATAGTCATAAGTACTGTGTCTCCAATTCTGCAGCATTTGTTTGTAAATTGAATCTACTTAGAGTAAATAATGGTCTGCAGCATCAAGTCCCATTAAAATATTAGGTTTCAGTAAGCATGTGTTACAAACACTAAGATTATTGGCAGATTTTTATTTTATTTTTGTTCCATTTTTATTCTGTTTAGGGGCTCAATAATGCAGGCAACACCAGAGCATTATCAGAAGCTCCTAACTCATTCATGTGACAGCTGCATGCACAACTTGGAACTGATGACTGTTCGCCCTAATAACCCCGATGTTAATTTTGGCTCTGTGATTGAAGTCCAGTCTTGAGACTGTTCTTATCTGTTGTCCAACATTCCTAGAGGCCAGTGGATTCTGACTTTCATCCTATTGTCTCTAATCGAGTCTCTGATATAACCCATTGGGCTATGCCAGCTTTTAGTCTCTCTCTCTGCTCCCTTCCCCTTCCTCTCTGGAATTCCTTGCTGTTAGGGAAATCGAGTGTCTGGTAAGGTGCTATCCACCAGCACTTTGCAATTTGCCCATTTTTCTGTGTATCCAGAATGATGGCAGTAGTTTTCTAGGTCATGTTGCGTGAGTCTGCCAGATATTTCTGAATCCTCCCTATGAACTCTGAGATTTCCTATATTACTGAAAGAATAGAATAAACACTCTCTGTTAAGAATACTGTTGAATGTCACTAATTGAGAGAAAGATTTTTGTGCTAGTCTTCTCTTAGTCAATCTACCATCTATGGTTGTACTTGCGACGGAACCTTTAGAAATGTACAACCCTTAACAGCAAAAAAAAGTCAATGAGATATATAGAGACATGCTAAACAGTAAAACTGTGCTCAAGTAATCCGTTGGTACTTGTCTGTGCAGGTACTACTGCAAGCACTAGTAATGGCTCTACCTGTGGCTCTTGCTCTGCACTTTTTGGTTGCAAAACCAATTCAAACAATGGAGTTCCAAAAGATGCAAATATGTTGGTTTTTTTTACCATAAATCTCCTGCAGTGAGGAATACAGTGCTACATGTAACATGGGGAGACACCAATAGAATAGGGAGGGATTGTAAGGATTGTAGTTGTTATACTCTTAAGTATATTATGATTAATGACTTGGAAGTGATGGAGTCAACCCTGTTCCATGGTAATGAAATCAATAACAAGAATTTCTAAGTTCCTGTTAGCCAAGTTTGAATGCATTTGAAATGTTTCAAAATATGGTAAGCATTTTGTTACACTTTCTGGTAATGTAATCCTGAGTGTGTTTTTTGTGACAGTGAACAATGAGCACCATTGGAATGGAGATCAACTCAGTAGGTGTCGTGTCATCCATTTTTAGTAAGGCATCAGTTGGATAGACTGGCAGTAGTATAAAATGCCTATGCCTATATGCTCTTTTAATTGTGAAAGGTGTGTGGGTATTTGTATTAATTTCCATAAAAACATTTGGTACTGTGGAGACTTGTATAGCTTGTGTGACTGACTTAGCATTCAAATAGAATTACTCTGGAAGTGCAGCAGTGGATGGAGAAGGGTTGTGTGTGCAGTGGGATTGTATAGCGCTTCTCGTATCATCATCACAAAGAGATGGGGGAATATTTTTCACATCCCAGTAAAAAAAAAAAAAAAGTAACAGTAATGACATGCAATGATGTTATGTTAATCTCCAGTTTCCTGAATTCTTTCTACGGGATAATTTTAATATGTATAAACAGATTATTAGGAAGGAGGAAAAAAGGAAGCTTTTGGAGCCACAGATGACATTACGTGAGCTCTGGAGCTCAAATGCTGAGAAACAGGAATGAAAGCAAAGATTTGGTGACTCCTAACTTCTGAAGTCTATTCCTCATCTCTCTCTAGACTCTTGCAACAGTAAAAAGGGAGTTGGCACTGTAAAAAGGCTTAGATATGTTAGACTTCTAATTTGAAGAAAATAATCAGAAGGTTGGTCTAAGCATGCAGGATCTCAACCCATACATATATAATAGATGCAAAAGCGCCTGAATGTGAACTGCAGGGCCAAAAACTGTTTATCTGGAATTTACATAACATCGTTCCAACAAGGTAATAAATTCATGATCTCTCTGGAGAGATATTTGTTTTCTTTTATGGGTTGTGAAAAAGTGACATACTCTGAAATAAGATACAAAAGCAAATAGTCAAGCAGTTATATTACTTCTGATTTGAACTTGCACAGTCATTTTGAATCTCGGTAGACTGAGTCTTTATGTAACAACCAAAGTACAGGCTATTGCAGAGTTAATTCTGGGGAATTGAAATCAGATGTTATAAAAGTACACTGGGCTATCATTTTAAAATCACTGATTCCCACAATCCTCCTATTTTTGTTTCCTCCACTTAAATAGTCCTATCTTTATAGTACTGATACTTGTCAAGGTTGCATCTTAATTGAAAATCCTATTAAAAATTGACTAATTGCATGTCTTTTGCAAGGGTATGGATTCAAGGAGTTTTGAAGATATTTTTCATCTGATGCTCAGTGGAGCTAGTTTTGTTGTGGAGATCTACTATGTGGAAATACAGGTAAGACTAAATAACCACACAAAAATGAGTTTGGTTTCCTGCTTCTCATGGGTCCCTTTGTACAGATCTCCCAAACACATGGTAGTTTAGGACCACTTTTCTGTGATTTCAAGGTCATTTTGGAACCTGAAGGTGGATCATTAAAGAAAATTGTGAGAACAGTTCTGATTCTGTCAAATTGGAAGACAACACATTAATCATATCAGAGATATTAATAAAAAATATATGCTTACGTGACTGTAAAATTTTAGTTATGCTAATACAAGAATGTATAGATGGGGTATATTAAAAAGTATTTAGTATATGTAAAGCATTAATGATACCTTAAGTTCAAAATAGCAATGAAAATTAAGGCAACAGCTTTCTCTTTTCATGTCAGAGTTGACTTTAGTTTATATAGATCTCTATTACAGCAAATATTATGGGAATATAATATAGAGAAAAGAGGAGGGCTGAGACAAGATATAAATTCATCTTGAACGGAGAGGAAAAAAAAAATTTTCATTAAAATTTCAAGTGTGCTAAGGAAATAGGTTGGATGACATTAAAAAGCAAAGTGAAAATCCCAAATTTTTTATTTAACTTCAGCTGGAAAAGTTCAGCTAGTTTTCCAGACACTGGTGATATATACAGTTTATGAGCTGGAGAGCAAAGAGCTAGACTAACATTTCAAACTTCTGAAGCACAAAGAAAAGCAAAGGAAAATTTAATTGGTCTTAAGATATTCCAAAATGACAAACCTAAGAGTAGGTTGTTAAGTGTTGTTGTGCTAACACAACAGTTGTTTGTGTTAACAAGAGTTGTGCAGATAATTTACTTTAGTAATGAACAGAAATGGCAATACATGATTTTTATTGCAGATAAACCACAGGTTTTTAAATAATAATTCTGTTTTGGCAATTTATAGACAGCATTGAAATGTGTTGTGACTAATGCTACAGGAAAAACTACCCTTTTGTGCATGAGTAACTAGCACACAATGTGTGCTTAAACACTTGAAGTAATTTAAAATTGTTAAGCACGTTTTTTATAGTTCTACAATTTTAAATATATATTTTACATATTAGCAAGCCTTTTAGCTGTTCCACAAACAGCTAGCCGTTGATTAGTGTCAGACACCACTGATGCAAGCTCCTGTCAGGAAACCTCTAATGCACTTTGAATTTGTATGTAAAGGGGAAGAATACTATAAGTTATGTAAAATATCCTAGTGATTTATTAAGCTCAAACATCTGTGCTTAAAACATCTGAGTAGACCCAATGTAACTATCCCTAGTTTCTAATACTCAGTATGTAATAGTTTTTTTTTGGGAAGGCTGATTTAGCCACAGATTACCTGTCAAACTTCGGTAGCAAAACATGCCACTGACTGCATGTGACCAAAGTGACCTATATGACTGCTTTGCACAGCTAGCTGAAACATGGTTTCTACTTATGACCGTATAAATACACTTAGCTCTTCTGAGGATCCTGACATTACATATCCCAATCTTGTTCTGTCTACTCTGCTACAATACTATCACTGTCAGAAGGCAACATGTATGTTAAGTAGATTAGAAAATAAAGAAAAGGAGGTCTCATGGTGGCTGTGGGTCCTAGAATATGCACAGTAAGATGCTTGGGCAGTTCCATTGTTCCAGTGTATTGTGCGCAGAATCAGGCTGTGACAGCTCAAGGTAGAAGAGCCCTGAGACTTCTGTGAAGTCCTGAGAATCACTGGCTCTATTTGAATAGCTATAAATGCTCCCCACACAGTATGCTTATAGGTTGAGCCTTAAAACACTTTATTGAGCCCCTTCCTAGATCTTACACCAAACATTAATTCTAATCACCTATAAATCATGGAAGTAAAATGGACAATGCAGCTTAACTTACCTGTAAGAACTGCCTCTTGGAGGAACTGATGGAAGACCTGTTAGTTGAGATATTTTATATCAGAACAAAGCATGAACAAATACCTCTCAAAACCCGTCATTTTTATTTGTAACTCTTCTCCATTTTGGCAGGAGCAGTCAATGTGTTCATTTCAATGGTGTAATTTTCAGACATGGTTCACTGTGTTATGCTTGGTTTGCACTGTATGGATTGCCATCTCAATTTTGGGGTTTCTGCTTCCCATGTTCATTTTCTCAGCAAGAGTTGCAGATGCTGGGTAAGTGACAGCAAATTCCCACTGTCATTGCTGACTTTCCAGGCATGCCTGGATTGCTCATGATCCCCATTCCTCACAGGATCAGAGGTTGCAGAGTTCCAGTTGGCTGGAGAGCTCCAGTAGGATGTTTCAAGTATTACACCAGGGTTTTTTTTAAGTGTTGGCCCAGTGAGAAGTGTTCTTAATGCTCTATTCTCCTCTTAAAGTTTTTAGACCACTAGGAAAGAGAGTAGCTTTCATGGTGTCTTAACCATTTCTACAGGCAAGTATACAGCATGGTTACTTGGTATTTATTGTGATTGTGTTATGTGAGTCTGACTTTTAGAGAATTGGGAGCAAGCCATATTCTAAACTGGTACTAAGTGCAGACTGTTCTCTTTCTGAACCCTTGTATGCAGCTCTGCATGCCTCTATTGGATGACAGATAATTGCAAGCTAGTCTCAGCAGCGTGAAGATTGTACAATGTATTCCACACGTTTGACTGCTACTCCACATATCTGTGGTGATGATGTGAACGTGATGCCCTGTTGTCTGCTTTATATCACTCATTGCCTCTCGAAGTACAGCCTTCCTCCTCTCCAAGACAAATGTATCCAAAGAAACACAGTAATGTTGTCAGTTGTAGCCAGGGCTTTTATTAATGCTTTGCTTGAAACAATATCAAAAGGCTACAGCAAGCTACATGCTCA
This sequence comes from Morus bassanus, assembly GCA_031468815.1. Classification (NCBI taxonomy): domain Eukaryota; kingdom Metazoa; phylum Chordata; class Aves; order Suliformes; family Sulidae; genus Morus; species Morus bassanus. The sequence goes on along the minus strand of CM062574.1, from coordinate 26,923,501 downwards.
ATGAGCCTTGTAAGGTGGGGTTTTTTTTGTGGTGGTTTGTTGGTTTGTTTTTTTGGGTTTTTTGTGTTTGTGTGTGGGTTTTTTTTCCACCCATCATATATGGCCAATTCATTAGGTAGCTGCCTTTTGCAGGCATCATTTCATGGTGCATTACCTCTGCAGAACCAATTGCTCATGAAGAAGCCAGGGCATTTGCTCCTGCAGGTGACAGAAACATGAACTATTGGAGTTCTTTTTGCCATTCACTGTTAGCTGTTACCTATTCTCTAGGTACTGCTTTGTCTTCTGGACAACCTTATCAGTGGTATGTTCACATTTGCCACTAAACTGTCTTCTCCGCTAACAATTTTGTCAAAAGCTTTTGCTAAGTGATCCAACAGACATTTTAAAGAGTTCCTTCATTGTTTCCAAAGAAGAATTTACTTTCAGGATTAAATGGTTGCTACTGCCAGTTGTGTGTTGGGAGGGGATGACAGCTGCATTCCCTGCTTCACAGGGTTGCTAGGAAGGAAACCTCGTTAATATTCGGGAGTGGGTGAGATGTTATAGTCATGGAAATCACGCACACACCCAAAGGATATAAAAAGCACAGCTCAAATAATTTTCATCTTAGAACACTGAGGTCATGGGTTTTTTTCCTATATATGGTAGTGAGACCTGAAGAGTAGTAGTCAGCAAAAAAAAAGGAGGGAAAACCAAGGAAGTGTAATAAAACCATTTGGTGAATTTTTAAGAGTTTAATTTATGATGGAAATACTTAAAAAATCCTGTGGTGTCAACAGGTGGGCTGTAAGGAAGTTTGGGAAGGTCAAGCTCATCCTTTGAAGGCAGTTAATCAAATACCCTGCAAACAGAAGAACTGTTAGCATAGCAAGGAGGAGTAACTCAGAGAAAGGGGTTTAATTACAGAATATTTATCAAATAAGAGTTCATATGGGGAAAAAAACCAAACAAACCCATATGCAGCCTATAAAGTACTCTTGCATGATATTTTTATGCCTGGAACACTGAAAGCAAGGTTCTAAAACATAGTTACTGCGGATCCTGCTGCATTGACAAGGGATGACTTAAGGTACATCATCCATCTCTGCCTTCTGAAAAGACTTCCATGTAATGAAAGGATGACAGAGGACTCCTCAAAAGTTTCTATTGATTTAGGCCGAGTTATGGGATTCCTCATTGAAATATGGCTTTTAATCTTTCAACTCTCTTGTGGAACTGCTTATGTTGGATTCAAGCTCTGAGTTAAAAAATGGAGGCAGTGAAATAATTTATTTTTTTAAACATTCTCTTGATTTTTAGCTAAAGAAATAGAAAGCCACAGTAATTGTATAACTGGGAAAAAAAATTAAATCTAGTATTCCATCTTGCAACTTAAAAGGATTAAGTTTTTTTTAAAATCTGAAGAGTACTGTGAAACATATTGCATGATTTTAAAGAACCCATGCAAAAATAGACTAATATGAAACATTAAGGATTTGCAAATACATGCATTATTATTATTTTAAATTTACTTGATGTATGTCCCTCTTAACTCAGGGCCTGACAAGATGCCTCGAGAGTAACATCCTGATTTATGGCCACTTGCAGATTAGAGGATAGGAAGAGGCTGGAGCAAAACCTACTGCACAGCCAGTGACACCATGATATCTTCTGTAAACCTTCTGTAAAAATGTCAGTGTATTCTTAATGTGACCAGTCAAAACCTTAATTTGAAAGCTAATTTGCATTATGTGAAGTTTACCTTGGCACTCTAGCAATGTTATTGTTGCCAGTGAGGACACAGTACTGTTCTCAGACCATAACATTCAGGCAAATTAATGTGATGTCTGAGAACGTATCCTGCAGGACTGCCTCAAGCATTCTAATATTGAAATTGTGTTAAGGTTAAAAACCAAACAAGAACCTCTGTGCAATTTTAAAAATGCAAGAAATTTACAGTTGTACTTGATTAGATATTTCCTTTCTCCCCCCTCCCCCAATCCCATTACAGAGAGAGGGTCCCCAGTGCAGCTTTGTGTCTGACTTCAAATTTCAACTAAAGTGCTTGCCTGCCTTTTGTCTCCATGCTGTGAGGAAGATCATGGGAGATTATACCAGAAAATCTTGTATCCACCATATCATTAAACTTCAATTTGTATCCTTTTTCAAATGAAGGTGGTGATTATTGTCATGGGCAAACCTATTTTCAAGTGTGAAATCTGAGGTAATTAAGCAATGGGGATCCTTAATCGAAGCAGCTGACTGCAGAGTTCACTAGAGGACTGATACTTTAGAAGAAGCTAGTTCAAGAAATTGGAAAAACTGGTCAGAAATAAATTATTCCACAAGTCACAGGAAAAGACTTTTGTCCTGGCTAGCTTTGATCCTGGACAAGTTACTGGATGCTCTGTGACAGATAAAGCTCTTGGAAAAGATACATTTGAGCAACTGGTTTGTTTGCATGATCAGCACTGATGCTGATGGCCTATGGTAAATGTGAATGTGTAAAAGGGTCATAGAACCTATACCTTGCAAGTCTAACACTGACAGCAAGGTCACAGACAGTCAATTTAGTGATTTGTTTTGCAGCAATACTGCAGTATTAAAGTGAATGCCTGACTGTTCATTCACTACATATTAGTTAAGCTCTCAGAGCACTGTTTTATTACATACAATTTAGTCTTTAGTATAAAACTAATCTGGAAGCTGAGATCCAAATGTGATTTAAGTTGATCCAATGCTTAATGCAACATTAGGTTCTCGACCAATGTGTGTGCCACCTTCCCACAGGCTCTTTTAGCTTATACCTGTGTCATGGTTTTAGCTGGGATAGTTGATTTTTCTTCACTGTAGCTAGCATAGTGCTGTGTTTTAGACTTGGTATGTAAATAATGTTGATAACACCCTGGTGTTTTAGTTGTTGCTGGGTAGTGTTTACACTAGTCAAGGACTTTCTAGCTTCCCATGCTCTGCCAGGTGCACAAGAAGCCGGGAGGGGAGGGGATACAACCAGGAAAGCTGATTCGAATTGGCCAAAGGGTATTCCATATCATGTGACGTCATGCCCAGTATATTAACTGGGGGAAATTGGCTGGGGGAGGCAGCGATCGCGGCTCGGGGACCGGCAGCATCGGTCGGCGGGTGGTGAGCGGTTGCAGCACTTGTTGTTCAGTTTTGGTTTTGTTTTTTTTTTCTCTTTCCCTCTCCTTCTAGTGTTTCCTCTCTCTCTCGCCCATTATTTTCCTTTTCATTATATTAGTATTATTGCTGTTTTATTCTAATTATTAAACTGTTCTTATCTCAACCCACGAGTTTTCTTACTTTGGCCCTTCCGATTCTCTCCCCCATCCCACAAGGGTGGGGGAGTGAGCGAGCGGCTGTGTGGTGCTTAGTTGCTGACCGGGGCTAAACCACAACAGTCCTTTTTGGCGCCCAACGTGGGGCACAAAGGGTTTGAGATAATAACAGTTGCTGGTCACAGCATTGATTCATCTGTTCTCGATATTAGTAGTTAGATCTACACCATGCTGATTTTGAAGTACATGTTAAAGATTGGCATTGGGTTTTGTAGTTTGCTGTGCTCTGCAGTGGTTAGAGATGTTTTGCCTAGGAGATTTGTTATTAAAACACTGGCCTTGAGTTTTATCGGTTATTTGGGTCTTGCATGGAAGCCGTTACTGTACTTCGGGTACCACCTCATGGAGACAATTAGCAATTATACCTCCTCTTCTGAAAGGTTCTTTATGGAGGAAATACAGAATGGCACCTTAGCTACCGTCTTCTGTAATGTCTCCTCCTTCATTACAACAACTTTTCAGTATCTTGAACATCCTTGGGTGGTTAAGATATATCTGTTGATATTCCTATGGCAGATTGTTTCGGTTTTGTCTAAGGTTAATAAGCAATTCAAGAATATCATCCAGAGATCTGCTCCAAGGCTCGATAATTATGGGTGGCAGGGTATGTGGGATAGTATGGGCAAATGCCTGAGACGGTGGGCACCCCCAGTGTTTTGGGACTTTACCCCTGAACAAGTGCAGAATCCTGAAAAATTAGTAGAATATTTGGAGGAAGTATGTTGTCACCCTAGCAATTCCAGAGAGATACAAATCATTGCAATGTGTTGGGGCCTGGCCCATGCCTACCGAGCCCTGTTTAACAGTATTCAGTACCACCAAGGGAAAACGACAGGCCCTGCGGATACTCCAAGCCCAACGACAAGCACTGTGGCCACTCAAACCCCCACAACAGGCGCTGCAGCAGCTCCAAGCCCGACAACAGGCACTGTGGCCACTCAAACCCCCACAACAGGCACTGCGGCTGCTCCAAGCCCGACGACAGGCACTGTGGCCACTCAAACCCCCACAACAGGCACTGCGGCTGCTCCAAGCCCGATGACAGGCACTGTGACCACTCAAACACCCATGACGGACACTGAAGCTGAATCAGAGAATCAACGCGTGCCAGTATCAGTTGCCCCTATACAAAAGAAGAAATCTTTAAAGAGAAAGTCAACTCGTATAGAAAAGGATGATGGAGAAGCAGCGCCGTTACTAAGAGAGGAGAAGGAAGAGGAAGAACTTGTACAAGAGACGGAAACTACCCGATCCCTATCCTTAAGTGAGCTACGAGATATACGAAAAGATTTCAGCCGTCGTGTAGGTGAGCATGTTGTCACCTGGCTGCTCCGATGCTGGGATAACGGGGCCAGTAGCCTGGAATTAGAGGGTAAGGAAGCCAAACAACTGGGATCCCTTTCTAGGGATGGGGGCATTGACAAAGCAATTGGAAAAGGGACACAAGGCCTCAGCCTCTGGAGGCGACTCCTGTCTGCTGTGAAAGAAAGGTATCCCTTCAAGGAAGATGTTATATATCGCCCTGGAAAATGGACCACTATGGAGAAAGGTATCCAGTACCTGAGAGAATTAGCTGTGCTTGAGGTGATTTATGGTGACCTGGGTAGTGTACAGTCATCCAAAGATCCAGATGAAGCACAGTGCACACGACCCATGTGGCGGAAGTTTGTACAGAGCGCACCATCATCCCATGTAAACTCCCTGGCAGTAATGTCCTGGAAAGATGAAGAGGCACCAACGGTAGAGGATGTGATTGATAAACTCCGGGATTATGAAGCACATGTCTCTTCCTCCCTCGTCTCAGCTGTGGAGAAATTGTCCCGGGAGGTTCAGCAAATCAAAGAAGATATGTCCTACTCCCTACCTGTACGGACCAGTATCTCGGCCATTAGGAGTAAGCGTCCTTCTGCTCAAGAGAGAAGATACACACCACGGGGCACCCTATGGTTTTACCTGCGTGACCATGGAGAGGACATGAAGAAGTGGGATGGAAAACCTACGTCGACCCTGGAGGCACGGGTACGTGAGTTGCAAGGAAAAACAACCACTCAAGGGGGGACCTCCAGGAGAGTTGCTGCTCCAGTTTCCAGTAGGCAGTTCCCCAGACAGAGGAGTAGAAGCGCTGATTCTATCTGTGATCTTAATAGAGAGACTTTTGATTCCCGTTCACAAGATCTGGAGTGGGAAACCCGCAATTGGAATTAGAGGGGCCCTGCCTCCAGCCAGGTGGAGGAAAGGGACAACCGGGTTTACTGGACTGTGTGGATCCGATGGCCTGGCACATCTGACCCACAGGAGTATAAGGCTCTAGTGGACACCGGTGCACAGTGCACCCTAATGCCATCAAACTATGTAGGGGCAGAACCCATTTGTATTGCTGGAGTGACAGGGGGATCCCAAGAGCTAACTGTATTGGAGGCTGAAGTGAGCCTAACTGGGAATGAGTGGCAAAAGCACCCCATTGTGACTGGCCCAGAGGCTCCGTGCATCCTTGGCATAGACTACCTCAGGAGAGGGTATTTCAAGGACCCAAAAGGGTACAGGTGGGCTTTTGGTATAGCTGCCTTGGAGACGGAGGAAATTAAACAGCTGTCTACTTTGCCCGGTCTTTCGAAGGACCCTTCTGTTGTGGGGTTGCTGAAGGTCAAAGAACAACAGGTGCCAATTGCCACCACAACAGTGCACCGGCGGCAATACCGAACCAACCGAGACTCCCTGATTCCCATCCATGAGCTCATTCGGCGACTGGAGAGCCAAGGAGTGATCAGTAAGACCCGTTCACCCTTTAACAGTCCCATATGGCCAGTGCGGAAGTCTAATGGAGAGTGGAGACTAACAGTAGACTATCGTGGCCTGAATGAAGTCACTCCGCCACTGAGTGCTGCCGTGCCGGACATGCTAGAACTTCAATACGAACTGGAGTCAAAGGCAGCCAAGTGGTATGCCACAATTGATATCGCTAATGCATTCTTCTCAATCCCGTTGGCAGCAGAGTGCAGGCCACAGTTTGCTTTCACTTGGAGGGGTGTCCAGTACACCTGGAATCGACTGCCCCAGGGGTGGAAACACAGCCCTACCATTTGCCATGGACTGATCCATACTGCACTGGAACAGGGTGGAGCTCCGGAACACCTTCAGTACATTGATGACATCATCGTGTGGGGCAACACAGCAGAAGATGTTTTCGAGAAAGGGAAGAAAATAGTCCAAATCCTTTTGAAGGCTGGTTTTGCCATAAAACAAAGTAAAGTGAAGGGACCTGCACAGGAGATTCAGTTTTTGGGAATAAAATGGCAAGATGGACGTCGGCAGATCCCAATGGATGTGATCAACAAAATAACCGCCATGTCTCCACCAACTAGCAAAAAGGAAACACAAGCTTTTTTAGGCGTTGTGGGTTTTTGGAGAATGCATATTCCAAATTACAGTCTGATTGTAAGCCCTCTCTATCAAGTGACCCGGAAGAAGAATGATTTCAAATGGGGCCCTGAGCAACGACAGGCCTTTGAACAGATAAAGCAGGAGATAGTTCATGCAGTAGCCCTTGGGCCAGTCCGGGCAGGACAAGATGTAAAAAACGTGCTCTACACTGCAGCCGGGGAGAATGGCCCTACCTGGAGCCTCTGGCAGAAAGCACCAGGGGAGACCCGAGGTCGGCCCCTAGGGTTCTGGAGTCGGGGATACAGAGGGTCCGAAGCACGCTACACTCCAACTGAAAAAGAGATATTGGCAGCATATGAAGGGGTTCGAGCTGCTTCAGAAGTGATCGGTACTGAAGCACAGCTCCTTCTGGCACCTCGACTGCCGGTGCTGGGCTGGATGTTCAAAGGGAGGGTCCCCTCTACACATCATGCAACTGATGCTACATGGAGTAAGTGGGTCGCACTGATCACCCAACGGGCTCGAATAGGAAATCCCAGCCGCCCAGGAATCTTGGAAGTGATCATGGACTGGCCAGAAGGCAAAGATTTTGGAATGTCACCAGAGGAGGAGGTGACACGTGCTGAAGAGGCCCCACTGTATAATAAACTGCCAGAAAATGAGAAGCAATATGCCCTGTTCACTGATGGGTCTTGTCGTCTGGTGGGAAAGAATCGGAGATGGAAGGCTGCTGTATGGAGTCCTATACGGCAAGTCGCAGAAACTGCTGAAGGAGAAGGTGAATCAAGTCAATTTGCAGAAGTAAAGGCCATCCAGCTGGCTTTAGACATTGCTGAACGAGAAAAATGGCCAGTGCTCTATCTTTATACTGACTCATGGATGGTGGCAAATGCCCTGTGGGGGTGGTTACAGCAATGGAAGCAGAACAACTGGCAGCGCAGAGGCAAACCCATCTGGGCTGCTGCATTGTGGCAAGATATTGCTGCCCGGGTGGAGAACCTGGTTGTGAAGGTACGTCATGTGGATGCTCATGTCCCCAAGAGTCGGGCCACTGAAGAACATCAGAATAACCAACAGGTGGATCAGGCTGCTAAGATTGAAGTGGCTCAAGTAGATCTAGACTGGCAACATAAAGGTGAACTATTTATAGCTCGGTGGGCCCACGACACCTCAGGCCATCAAGGAAGAGATGCAACATACAGATGGGCTCGTGACCGAGGGGTGGACTTGACCATGGACACTATTGCACAGGTCATCCATGAATGTGAAACATGCGCTGCAATCAAGCAAGCCAAGCGGGTAAAACCTCTGTGGTATGGAGGACGATGGCTGAAGTATAAATATGGGGAGGCCTGGCAGATTGATTATATCACACTGCCACAAACCCGCCAAGGCAAACGCCATGTGCTTACAATGGTGGAAGCAACCACCGGATGGCTGGAAACATATCCCGTGCCCCATGCCACCGCCCGGAACACTATCCTGGGCCTTGAAAAACAAGTTTTATGGCGACATGGCACCCCAGAAAGAATTGAGTCAGACAATGGGACTCATTTCCGAAATAACCTCATAGACACCTGGGCCAAAGAGCATGGCATTGAGTGGGTGTATCACATCCCCTATCATGCACCAGCCTCTGGGAAAATTGAACGATACAATGGACTGTTAAAGACTACAGTGAGAGCAATGGGGGGTGGGACATTCAAACACTGGGATACACATTTAGCAAAAGCCACCTGGTTAGTCAACACTAGGGGATCTGCCAATCGAGCTGGGCCTGCCCAGTCAGGACTCTTACGTACTGTGGAAGGGGGTAAAGTCCCTGTAGTGCATGTAAAAAATATGCTGGGGAAAACCGTCTGGGTTATTCCTGTCTCAGGCAAAGGCAAACCCATTCGTGGGATTGCTTTTGCTCGAGGACCTGGGTGCACTTGGTGGGTAATGCGGGAGGATGGAGGAGTTCGATGTGTGCCTCAAGGGGATTTGATTTTGGGTGAAAATAGCCAATGAACTGAACGGTATGCTGTTAATTGCTATATGATATTGTATGTCATCACTCCTATGGTTGCTATATGCTATATCAATGGTATCATAGTAAAAATTTCCAAAATTAATGAAGAATGAACTTTGATTGAACCAAGCAACGTGTAGCGGTGGTGGAACAAAGACTGGCTTCAGCATGCAACAATCCAACACCACGCAGACCATCTCTCCAGCCTTGAAAGACTGTTACGATAGATGGAGCCCAAAGTTATGGACTGAATGAACTCAATGGACATGTGTGGACCCTCTACAGATGTTCTACAGGGATGGTCCATAGACTACGGGAATGATAAATGATATCTACGTATGTCATCAAAGGATGGGGAGGCGGGTGGTGGTTATTGAGGTCATATTGGATAGTATGAGACCTGAGCATGACGTAAATGGTATGGAATAAGGGGTGGATACTGTCATGGTTTTAGCTGGGATAGTTGATTTTCTTCACTGTAGCTAGCATAGTGCTGTGTTTTAGACTTGGTATGTAAATAATGTTGATAACACCCTGGTGTTTTAGTTGTTGCTGGGTAGTGTTTACACTAGTCAAGGACTTTCTAGCTTCCCATGCTCTGCCAGGTGCACAAGAAGCCGGGAGGGGAGGGGATACAACCAGGAAAGCTGATTCGAATTGGCCAAAGGGTATTCCATATCATGTGACGTCATGCCCAGTATATTAACTGGGGGAAATTGGCTGGGGGAGGCAGCGATCGCGGCTCGGGGACCGGCAGCATCGGTCGGCGGGTGGTGAGCGGTTGCAGCACTTGTTGTTCAGTTTTGGTTTTGTTTTTTTTTCTCTTTCCCTCTCCTTCTAGTGTTTCCTCTCTCTCTCGCCCATTATTTTCCTTTTCATTATATTAGTATTATTGCTGTTTTATTCTAATTATTAAACTGTTCTTATCTCAACCCACGAGTTTTCTTACTTTGGCCCTTCCGATTCTCTCCCCCATCCCACAAGGGTGGGGGAGTGAGCGAGCGGCTGTGTGGTGCTTAGTTGCTGACCGGGGCTAAACCACAACAACCTGACACATATCAGTAGCCAGATCTTGACCAATGTAGAGCTCTTTCAATACTCTGACATGGTTCTCTTGCTACAAAGGGCCAAGTGCCATATGTGCCTTTGCATTTACTGTTGATTGTCAGTCCCTAATTCATTCTTGCAACTCTCAGCTTCTTGTTCATCATTCGTCAAGACTTATCCTGGTTCAAAATCTTGTCCAGTCTTTTATCTTCCATCTACCTGTTTGAATTCTTCTTTTTCTTATCGTCCTTTTTTAAATTGTCCTTTCTCCCGTTTGACACTATTTTACCATGGTGAGTGCTATATCTTCTGCCTCCTACTGAATTCCAAGAAGGGAAGCCTGAGGTCCTGAGACAGCTGATCATTAATCTGTGGGGTGGAAAAACCAGAAGCTGCTTGGAGCAGACAGCAGAACAATTCAGTGGCTCTCCTGAGAGTTTGCCACTTTCATGACTGCTGTTGGGCATAAGAGAGAAGGAATGCTGTGTCGAAGTCAACGGAGTGAAAGCAGTGTTCTTGAAGACTTGTATAAAGAGCCTGAAGAGACCGTGAGGTGGGAATGTGCTGCCAAGGTGGGCTTTCAGATCTTGATATGACAATAAGGGAGACTCCAAAGGAGTGTGTACCCTCCAGAGGTGATCCAGGGTCCTTGTTCCTGGAATCTGCAGTCAAATCCAACAAGGACATGCTGACAGACCACTTTTACTTGGCTGTAGTAGGGAAAAACAAAAGGTACTGATTTTCTGTACATATCTCTGGAGGAAGGGAGGCTTCTGGTAATATTACCACACTGGGTATAGTGGTGTGGAAAAGTGACACTTATCTCTGGTTTGACAGCATAGGCTGCCATGCTTTTGAAATCAGTTCCTTCAGGACCTTGAGCTGTGACAGAAATCTTCCTATAGTGGCTCCCTGTTGCACAGGACTTGCCCAGGTCCTATGCTGTGTGGGATATCTGGTCCTGGTGCCCAAGTGAGCCAAATGTGCAGAACACCAAGATAACACAGCTCTCTATTTATGGTCCTGGTCCATGGACTGTTTGGTCCTCTCATGGGAAAGAGCATGAGAGCACCTTGGTTTCTGGCATATTTGTGTGTGGAGAAGGGGTCATTTCTGCAACAGTTGAGGTCCAGCTGTGAGGACACTTGAGCAGCAAACACGGGCAATGGGGACTGATGGCCCATCATGAGGCTGGAAGAGCATTGTCACTCCCTGAGTAGTGTTTCAAACAAAAGCTGAAGCTTGTGTGATGAAAATAAGGACTTTTAATCTCTCCTTTCTCCTGTCACTTCCTTCCTGAGGAAACAGCTGCAGGCTCTCACCCCTTCCCCATCCACCCCAGCAGCAAAGAGCAGGCAGAGGTGGCATCTTTTCATGAACCAAGACCTATGGAGCTAGGCAACCCCTCAGAAGAAGGGAGAAAAACCCCCCACTCTTCAGGTTCTGGAAGAAGAAATCAAAACCACCACCTAAGGCACAGGGAAGTTGATGCTGCCCTGAGGATGATACAGTCTCACCAGCCTGCACTCAGTTTCCCAAGCCCAGAGCTTCTTTGCATGGTAGACTACAAGAAAAGCCACTCCAGTAGAAAGGAGTAACGGAAAAAACCACTTTGCTTCTGTTTTTCCTCAAAAGATGTCTAGGATAAGCATATATTCATTTAAGATGATCTCCCCACAGAAGAGATTTGCTACGGATGGCAAACAATGGCTCTGAAACATGTAAATCCAACTTAATTGCTCTTCACTTAGTGTTGGAAGAGTATTGGGGGGGGAGGGGGAGAAGTTGTTTTTTAATTATAGGCAATGCTTCCTAAATTTATGTGGGACTTGAATTCTGAAGTATTACATGCCATTCTTTGTGGAGTGTGAAGGGTCACTTAAACTGGGAGCAGTGAGGGAGTATCCTCATATCCTGTAGTCGCACCCCTGTTACACTGGGTGTCAGTAGTGAGCACACAGCTGTTCACCAACCCAGTTCCAGACAAATATGCGGGGAGGGGGAAGACTTCAATACTTTCTGCTTTATAACCTGTTTTAAGTATGTCACACAATTCAGCGCTTACGTGAAAGGGAGAGGCAGGACCTGGTACGTGGTTGCTGTTTGAGGTACCATGATGTGGAAGACAGAAATGTGTGACTAGAACATGCAGAGGAATGCTCAGCAGGGTGCACCTTCAACTAGCAGAGTTATACAAGATGGAGTTATCTTTTTAAAACAAAACAAAGCATTGCTGTTTATAACTCCACTGATAAATGACTTTTTAAAAAGGTTTCTAAAGCCTTGTGGTTCTTTAACACTTACAATTCAACTCCCCTGCTGAATTTTTCTTTTTTGGATAAACCCTCTCCAATATCAGATGTCTAAAGTAATGTGCTATTAGATGGTGACTCTGTAACATACTTGTTCTAAATTTAACTTTCTGAAATTTGTGTCCATTTAAATCAACTCTTCCAAACAATAGCAACAATACAGCTTTAACATTTTGGTGTGGTTAGTATGATCATATCTATTTAATTAGTCTCCTCTAAAATGGATGACTCATACTGATCTTTTTGCATCATTGCTGGCTGATTACTTTTGATAAGACTGAACAGAGATGTTTCACTGTTAACAGATGGTCCTAAGAACCCAGTTATACTGGTGTAACTGTCTCTTTGAACAGTCTGTGTGATTTTTAACTGATGTTTTTATTTCACAAGTTTAATACAGGTATCTGTATTCATGCATAAACACTGTCAAATAATTAAAGGGAAAGTCTTTTAATACAGCTAGATTGCAAATGTAAGTTAAGCATGGAAATTAGTGACATGGATAAAACTGTCATTGTAGTTATCTTATTAGTGGGACAGTTTGCAGCTGCCTTGAGACTTAGATGCAGGTTACAATCTGCATCTTAATCTTCCTTCTTTACAGCGAGAAAGCGTAGCCTGTCTCACATCTATATTTGGTGCAGAGTGCATACTCCACTGTGCTAACACACCACATCAGGAAGGAATTTCAAATGCTCCCAAGGAATTTAGTAACAAAAGTCCTGCTGGCTTTCCTTACATGCATGGGTGAGGGAACATACTAATCTTGTGTAATAAACTATTCTCTTTCTGCTGCTGCTGCTGAAGCCTGAACGACGGACTAATGAACTATCTAATGTCTCTTCATTCTCCTGACAGAGTTGAATACACTGGGCCATGGTTTTCTCTGTTGACAAGCTTGCAATTGGGCTGACTAGTGTACATGCCACCTGTGAGCTGTTAAAACTACTTCACTTTTGCATTCATCAGCATACAGCTCCATAGGCTGTGCAGCATTTGTTTTGGACAACACCCAGTGAGACAGAAATGTTCATCTTCCCTGGGGCTGCTGATTCGGTAAGTCCACTCTCCAGCTGATTCTGAGGAAAATGAAGTAGAGATAGTCTCCCTGACATTTCTTCAGTAAACTTAAGAGGACATGCTGGTCTCTTCATCTGGGATGTGAGAGAGAATGAGATGTGATCTCTTTGCACTTCACACTTGTGTTTTGTTTTCTGGTTTGTTTAATCTTTTCACCCCATTCAACAGTTAAAATTTTCATTGTTTATATTTTGCCATTGTATTTACACTTGAATAGTCATCAAGACACTTTTTTCTTTCAGTCTTTCTTGTAGCTGTCACTTTAAGGAAAGCTATAAATCCAACTTGTGTTTTTTATTGGCTGTGACAGCAAAATAAAATTAAACTTGTGAAGAAAAATGATACCAAGTAATTAATGTGTTCGGATTTGGAGACATCTGTTCAGATGAGTTGGCTTGGAGATACATCTGCTAATCAGTCAGAGCTGCCAATGGCTTCAGAATTATCACGATGACCTGAGCTTCTCTCTCCCTCTTTTTCTATTCCTTTCTCTAAGGTGCTTTTTGTCCTCTTCCTCTGGTTTATTGTTGTATGAAACCTCCTCAAGCTTATCTGCGAGTAAAGAATCTAAAAAAATAAATTTTTTGCATGGTGTTACATTTAACAAGGAAAGGAGGTTGTTTCTGAAAGCACTAATGTTTTAACACATTCTCAGAAATTTGTTTTGCTGCAGGGGTTCTCGAGTGGAGATCCTGACACCTCGGTTTTCTACGCTGCCCATCTTGAGTCATGTGCTAAGATAACAAGATAAGAAAGCAGATCAGATGAGTAGGTTGCCACTAAGCTTGGTTTATTATTTCTGTATACTTGAGAACAATCAGGGTGACTGTACACTCTTCAGGAATTCAAGTAGCATGATGCCTAGTGAATAAAAATGTAAGCAGTCCCTATGTGTCAGCATTCCTTTCTACCCTGTATATAAGCCAGGTAAAGAACAGGAAGACAATTTTTTAAATAACAGATGCTAGAAAGAATGGTCTTTGTTTATATAACATTTAGAAGCGGGAGCTCTAAATTTAAAGGCTATATGAGCTCTCTTAAAATAAGAGTGGAGGCTGAAGTGTATAACGTGGTTGTAAGCCCTAGTTAAATCTGGTGGATCTCTTCTATCATTTAATAAATAGTAGGGATTTAAGTACTGTTTTGAGAAGTGCTAAGTGTAGATAGCATGTATACTTTATGGAAATCCTCTAGGATCCAAAAAGAGGGATATAGGGAAGAGAATGCTTTGGGATGAAAGAGTGGGACATGAAAAATTAATGACCAGTGGACTGAAACATATCAGCTGTCATTGATTCCCAGGTCTGTTTACAGTATGGGTTTTTTAAAATGTTGTCCTTGGAAGCAAACAAATAGTGATTTTGCTCTTACCATTGCACTGAATTAGCAATGTTAAACTGTTTTCTGGTTTCTTGATCTCTGATACACTGTTAGTTTTACAGTTAGCAGTGTTGGGTTTGTGTTTCTTTTTTCTTTTTTTTTTTGTTTTCTTTTTTTTTTTTTTTTTTTCCACAGAGACATGTTCAGTGTGTCAGGGATGAACCAGGGTACCTTTGCTTTTGGTCTTTTCTCTGCTTCATGTGATGATGATTTTAGGGTAGCTTTTTCTCTTCATGCTGTTTTCTTAGGGTGGTGAAGGAGCAAGAGTAGAAGGGTTTTTGTTAGGGTGATGCACAGGAAGAATGGGAAGATACAAGCTATAATGCGTCATTATACCTGTATATGTTTAAGTAAAATCAATCTGGGAACTACCAAACAATAATCCAGGCAACATGGACCATGGTTCATTGTTACCATTTTTTGCTGGGGGCAGCAGGGTGTCTGTTACTCCTCAGGCACTCTTTCATAGC
The DNA here is from genome assembly GCA_031468815.1 of Morus bassanus. Taxonomy (NCBI): domain Eukaryota; kingdom Metazoa; phylum Chordata; class Aves; order Suliformes; family Sulidae; genus Morus; species Morus bassanus. The sequence continues at coordinate 26,908,482 of CM062574.1, read as the reverse complement.
TGTTTCACAGCCCTTTAATGGGGCCTCTGTGCCTTTTCTTTCCATGGTGGCAAAGATGATACAACCCCCTTTTTGGGGCTACCAGGGTCCCAAGCTATTTTAGGATTGCCTTTTCTTAAGATCATGGACTCTAAGCTGACAGGGAAACGGCTTCTGCCTGTGCTTCAGCTGTTACCTACCTGAAGTTAATCTCATTTACCCTGGCTGGCCCTTTCCCTCCCTCTTACAGGTAGTAATAACCTTGCTTTTGGGAATGGGGAGAGTTTCCTCCCCCCTCAGTGCACTGGCCCTGCTTCAGTAGCTTTGGCAGCAGAAACTCCTCACTGTCGTGAGGGGAGCGAGACCAGGCTGGGCCACCCTTTGCCCCTGGGTGGTCTGGGGGTCGTGGGAGGACAGACTTCCCTCTGCTGTGGCTTGTGTCCGATTCTCATAGCCCTGCTGGGGGCAGTGGAGTAGCTTGTGCTATTCCTTGCTCTGCCTCTGGGTGCTGGGAAGTCAGTTTGTGCCTGGCCCCAACTTGTCCTGCCTCTCTAGCCCTGAGTAAAAGGGTAATACCTGTAAGTGCCTCAGTTTCTTTCTGTTTTCTGGCAGCCTTCATAGTATGGCTGTCTGCAAGAAACACTTTTTTTCTAATGAAGTGTCAATAAAGAGATGGTATTACAAGTTACTCTTCCCCACATGCCATTCATATACTTTTTTGACCTCTGGAAAGAGGTGTCTCCATTTTCTGCCTTCCTCCCCTCAATGCTACTGCTGCCAGCATGGTTTTTATCATACTTGGTTTTGGTTTTTAGGAATGACAAAACTTGGTTAGGATTTCAACCAGTTTGTCATCCTAGAAACTTACTCAAGTAGTGTAGGGCAAAGAGGAGTCTCTTCCAGGAGAAATACCTACCTCCTGCTCAACCTTCACCCTTGTATGTGACATCTATGGCTACACAGCCCCCTTTTTATGAACCTGGGGAGACTTGCAGACTGCTTGCTTTCATGCTGTCATTCTTGACGATACCTGAAAATGGTGCCTACTCAAAAGGTAAGATGGTAGGAGCCAGCAAAAAGCAGCAACCACAGACTTAGAGAGGTCTGACATCTTTGTCCCTCATTCAGGTGGGGCTGCCAGAGGGAAACAGTGTTTATGTACCTTTTTCCAAGCCACACAAAAACCATCAGTTTGAGGGATGCTTCTTCCTTCCCTCGTTCTTCTTCCCTCCCTTGCTGTGTGTGCCTGTTCTCCCAGGTGTGAGACAAGGAAAGAAAAGGAGACCTGTTACATTTACAAACCAGTCAAAGTGAAAGATCTCATGTCTTAGAGGCTGCAGGGAGTGAACATTGTCTCTCCCAGAGGCATTTTCATAGTGCACTGGCAGCTCCAAAGCTCTAAATAAAAAGCAACTTATCCCCAAGAAAGACAGACCCTTTTCCTATGCATAAATGTCAAAATGTTGATTAGCGCGCTTCCCTTGCCACATGTGAGAAAAAGACACACTCTATGTTGAAATTGAAATTAGTTTTATCATGTTTACCTGTCAAATCCTTTTTATGTACTGTTGTTACAGATAGTACCTGACATTATTTACACTAGAGAGACTTGATCTTTTCTCCTCTTTTCCTGAGATTTTTTCCTTTGTTCATTTGTTCAGTTTCATTGCTTCTCATGGACAGCTGGTGAATGCTAGTTTCCTTTTGTCATTCTTACTCTTGTCTTTCACACAGCAGTAGCAAAAGGAAAATATTTCTCTCTACTGACACAGACAGCCTGCCTGTTCCTGGCTTCTAGCAGGATTTTTGTTTGTTTAAGACACAGGAATAGATGACAGGTAAGTAAAGAAGACAGAGAAAGTGTGCTTCTTAGATTTTGTTTCCCTGGACACAGCTGAAATGGATCATCGTGCAATGCCAAAATCCTCAGCTTTCTCTCCCAGGGTTGTGCTAGGAGATCTTTTCTGATTCCTTGCTACCTTTGCCTGCTACTCCAATGTTTCCTGTCTCTCTGTTGTATGCTTAGCGTAAGCCAAATAAATACAATACCCATGCATTTGTTATCAGACATTTTGAATCACTTGACTCAGCTGCTGCCAAATTTGCTTATGGTCAACTTCTTGAGTGCAGTGTTCTTCCATGATTTCCAGCTGTCAGCACTATGAAAAATGATTCCTCATTTAACCTGAGTGAAAAACAGCTCTTATGTCTGGCTACCCTAGTGAGATGATGGTTTGACCCAACTTGTGCCATGAAAAAGTACACTTAAAATGTGCTTCTAAGAGAACAAAAACTCAAGGACATACTTTGACATAGTACCAAAATTAGTTTGTAACTCCTTTTATAAGACTAACAAGAGGTCAGGCTGTTTTTTTCCAATCAGTTTTTCCAGCAGTCAAGTCCTGTTTGTTCTCAGTCCTGCCTGCAGGGTAAAAAAATCCAAAGTCGCTTGTCTTCTGGAATGTTTTTTTGGAAATATTGAGTATTTAGCAAGTTTTGTACAATGGATCTATCTTCTATTCAAACCATAACAGTGCTCTCTTCTGTTCCAGTTTTGAGGTTTTCTTCAGGACCAGTTTTTGTGTGGCCATTAAATTTCAAATATTTTGTTCTGCCATACCTATTACATGAATACACACATGAGTCTCATGAATATCTATATAATGTTTCAATGGCAGGGGTCCTTGGGCCTCTCATTGGTGTTACAAGGAGTTTTGGAAAACTATGATATTTGTTCCCTTGTTGGCAGCTTGAGGGTTCATGACTGCTTTGGCACAAGGGATGGGAAAATTGTTGTTTTGATTTGCCAAGCCCATCTAGTTCAGCACAAAACACTACAACGTACTTCTGGATACCCCATTTGAAACTCATGGTTTGAAGATGGCGCTTAGATTAAGATTAGAATCTAATTACAATTGAGGTGGGTGGAATGAACAAACAGACAAAAAATCCCAGACCTTGACAAATCTGTTCAAATTCCCTGTAACTACCCTAAGCTTCTTCCAGTCCAAAATTATTTAGAATTTGCTTCCAGATCTTGGTTTCATTGCAGGTGTGTCTGTTCTAGTTTGCAATTAGCAAATCTAGTTTATATAGAAATGTATCTGTTACAAATTTTTAAACAAATCAAGGAAGCAGATGCTTAGAGGAGAGTTATGCATGTAGTTTCTTGGGTGGAATTGTGTTTCCAGAGTGACCTGCAAACCTAAACACCAGTGTCACTTTCTCAGCTGTTCTGTGGCAGAAAACCTAGCAGCTGCTGTCTCGTACTGTAGGCTACTTGTGGCATGCTCTGGGCTTCTGGCAATAGAGTTAATATGCCAAACCAATACTGTGATTTAAATGTGTCTGTTAGTTTCCGTGCACTGAATAAAAAACTTACGTGGAGTTTAGACAGGTCTTTCTTATGCTTATTTAGAACAAACAAAATGAAGACTATAGGAACAATTTATGATTAAATTGAAAAGCACGTAAATAATCTTAAGTAAGAATAAAACACTCCTTAAGAATTCACACAAAGTACTTGGTTTCCTTCTCTTGTTGTTATAGTCATTTTACTTTTAAATATTTTTGGATTAAAAATCCCCTGCCTGTTTTGATTCAGCATCTAACTTATATACACATGTTCATCCTGTTTAAATACTTCGACTCAGCGGAAGAACTATGTTGAGCAAATATTTTACTTGTAGAATGTGAAAATATAGATTGTATAGTTGCATGTTTTGAAACTTCAAAACACAGGACTTGTCTGTATAGACTAAATAGTAAAACTTTTTCTAGCTGTTTTAATTTGAGAATCTTTTTTTCCTTTGGCTGGACAGTGTCAGGTGATGTTTGTGGAAGAAGCCCTTCACACTTCAGATGGTGACAAAAAAGAACAGGCAGCTTAATGCTACCAAACTAGGGGTGTGTCAGATCTCTCTCAAGAATGATAAACTCAATGGAGTTGTCTATTTTTAACCTCCTGTTCTTTCCTTTTGGCAGACTAATCAGTGTTAGCTGAGCTGTTTCACTGAATGAATCCAAGCAGCTCTGTTGCTTTCTGAAATGAGCAGTGGACCTTGCAAGAGTGTTTCAAGTCTGCTTTAATGCATGAAGTCCCATTTTGAAACACCATGTCAAATGAAGCCAGTTCGGAGCAGAAGCTTTCTACAACAACAGTCAGTTCAGTTGCTGTTCAGGCCGGGGATGCCAGTATTATTATAGCTGTACTTAAGGTAAGGCAGCAACTGCTAGCATGTCTGTTTGTGGCTTTCTGCTGCTCGGTGACTACTACTTCTTGTAAATGTTCTTTGCAAATGAGTAGTTAGCATAAAATGATAAGGCAAGGTCATTTAATCAGTTAATATCTAATAGAGCTTCCTTGGAAGTTAACACTTGTTTCTGTTCACAGTTTCTGTTTGTGGTGTTTTGTTTTTTTTTTTCAACAGGATAAATACTTTGGCCAAAATATGTAGGCTCTTAGAGGCAAGGAATTCCTCTTACTGTTTAAAAAGTAAGAGAGAAATGCAGAGTACCATGAAAATGTGTTAAAAAGTATGATGTTACCTTTAATTGTAGTTGAGACTCCTTAAGAGTTATTTTTAAACTATACTCAGTAATAATTTTACATAATAAGTAGCCTACGAACTCCATAAATGCAGATTGCGTGTCTTTTTTGAAGTATTTGCTGGGTGGGTGGGGAAAGCCTTAACCTGGCAATGAGTGGTTATTTTTGAAAGCTGTGAATTCATATTCCCATGTGTTTTAGTAGAAGCCCTTGTGTGTATATAGCTGTGCTTATAAACACCTAAAGGCTTGTTCTGTGAGCTGGAATCCACACCTACAGCTTGCACAGAATTTCGCATAGGGCATAAAGCTTGACAGCTAGGTACTGAATCTCAGTTGAAATTTATTGACAGTTTGATTCTTCATTCTCCAAGCAGCTTTGAAAACATGCTAGCCTCAGCCACTTGAGTTTGTCTGCAATGCAGAATAAGGTGATAACGAGATGGGCTGTCACCAAATTAGGGTGATTATTCAGGATGGGGTTACCTCAGTTGTGCTGGTGGAAAGGTTCTCTCCTATCAGTTCTTACCCTTCCTGGGAGACTCTGTTGCCACAGGGGAGTAATTTTGTAGCAAGGAGGCTTAAGTTTAGGGTGAAAACATTTATTTTTCCCCTGTGTGCTGTGGGAACCTTGGTAGCCTCCAGTGACATTACTGCTTCTTTCTTATCACCATCCTCTCTGAGTTAAACTTCTCAGACTGTAGCTGTTTTGCAACACTGAGGAAAGAAATAGCTATGCTTTGGGTTGCTGTCAAGCTTCCTTTCTCTGTGTATCCTCCAGGACACAATGGGAGATTGCCGTTTGGGTTCCTATTCAAAAGACTATTAAGTGTCCCTGCTGCTAGTTGTGCAATCTCTCTCTATATATATTCAGTATACAGATGTGTTGGATCTGAGTGGTAGAAATAAGATTTGGGGTTATGGTTTCTGCATCTGCTGTAATATATTTGTACCTTCTGCCCACCCCTGCACCCACCAAGTTTCCTTAACTATCTATGCAAACTTCAGCTGAAAGGGGAGATGGGTTGGAGAAATATATTTGGCTCACTGTGATAACCTTACTCTTCACAGGCAAAACCAAAATCACAGTAGCTATTGGATAAGACTAGAGTCTGGGATTTTGATATCTGTTTCAAATGAAGTGAAGTTTATACTGTATTCTCTGTCTTCATTCTGCAATTGAATACATGTTTATGGGTCCTTGTGCTCCTATGACCATGGAAAGTGTGTGTGACCTGAGTCTGTGTGAGTAAATAAGTGAAGGAAAGCTTGTGTTTTCTGAAGGCTGTAATTGTTCACTTTTTACAGTGTGGAAAATGGGTGAAGCTTCAGCTGGCTGAATCCACACCAAATTTATTAGAAATTGGCAGCAATCAAGATGAGACTAAAAAACTACTGCAAGATCATGAATTCCTCCTAGCTAAACTTAAGGTAAGAAGTGATAAGACCACACAAAAATACATGTAGTTATTATAGTTCAGGTACAACAGCCAATATAGCTGCCGGGGCCTCCTGTTGCCATGTGGTTGTTAGGTTAAACTCCACATAGAAAAAAATATGTTCAGCCTTTGTCAGCATAACAGATCAAAGTTAGGCCTCTGCACTGGAAAAATATGCTCAAGTGTTAATTACAATTTTCTGACAACATCGGTGAAGATGCACTGTTTTTTCCACTATATACATTACTGTCAAGGCAAGTGAAAAATTCTTGTAGACCTCAGTAACTGCTAAATATAATGGAATGTCAATATTTTTTTTATTCTCCAATGTTATGAAAAGTTTGATTAGATTATAACAGCTGTAAATACAAGCAAGCTCTTTGTAAGTGTGAAGTAGGTATTTCAGGCACATTTTTATTGAATATTAATTGATGTAAGTTATGGTAAGAATGATATTGTAACATTAAATATTGCTTGTCTTGAGCTAGGAAGATTTTAGCTAAGTAACAGACCTAAAATCAAATTTTAGCATTCTTAAAAGCAGATTACAACAACAGTGGCATTTGGATACAGAGTGACATGATTGCATGAAAAAGCTGAATTATTTTAAATATGGGCATTTGACACTGAGAAGAATCTAAAGGCACCTAGGACAAAAATTTGTTTTGATAGGACAGATTGACTTTATATCTGTAGGCAAATAAATTTCTCTAAAATCTATTAAGATAAGTTGCTGTGCACAGCTCCAAGATTACATCTGTTTTTTTTTTTTTTGAGAGTACATAAAATTCAGATCTGAAAGAGCAAATGTGGTCTGGATAGGATCAAGTGCACTTGATTTAATACTAGTGACTGTGCTTCCCCAGTCATAAATCTCAAATGTGAGGTAATTTAATATGTATGTAAGAATGTACTCTAATATGGTGCATAGTGTGGATTTTTAATAGTATGAAGAATAGCATTACAAAAAAACCCGAAACAAAACAAAACACCACCTCAATAAAAAAAAATCAGAAAAAGAGAGAGGGTGATTCTGCTATCTTTACTTATGGAAGTGACTCACCTTTATTGCTATCAGTGCTACACTCAGGCATTCTTGGAACAAGATGCTGTATCCTGTTTGAACAATTCAGAATTAGCTGAATTCTTACACACTGACAAAAGGAAGAAGCTGAGTTTTGTCTCCTAATTGTAAAAATAAATTTTAATGAGTGGAAAAAGAAAACATAATAATTCCAATATCTAAAAGAAAAACAAAGGTTCAAATAACATTTTACCGTCAAGTCAAACCTTAGTGTTATATACTTATATTAAATGTTGTTTGCTAAGGGGAAGAAAATAAAATAAATATTGTTCTAAGAGAAAACTTATAGGTGCTACTGAAAATTTGTAAGGACATGAACAAGGACAGTAAAACAATGAAGTCCTCACCATAGAACCCAACCTGAAATTATTGTATTAAAGAAAACAGAAAAAGAAAAAGAGAGGAGAGGAAAAAAAAAAAAAAGAAAAAAGCTGTGATAGATGAAATCTATCTATATGCATCTCCAGGCTGCTATTCTGTTTTTGTTTTGAAATCTTAAAACTAAAATTACGTTTTGGATATGCTTCTTTTCATTAAAAAATTACTTAAATAGTAAAAAAATTAAATAATCCAAAAGCATTTCATGCTCTCTGCTCATTCAAATGTTTGACTTTCTATACCTATTAGTTGAGAAGCATGGAACCTGAAGTTCTTTTTTAATTTAGCAGCACTTACCTTGATTTATGCTCACAATAAGTAGTAAAATAATAAAATCATCACAAATATTTTAGATAATGTTGATGAAGATGCTAAAATCTTTCACTCCTATTTGCGAGGCCTTGTGACTGATTGCTTGAACCCAAATGACTGATCCTTATTTGGATCCCCAAAGCTTAATAGATTATATCAGATCAGAAAATTTATTATGCATACACTGTTAAAGAATGCTTGTCACCAAATGTATCAGGAACAAATACTCATTATTTCATGCTTTATATCTCCAGTCCTCACAAAATTCAGCATTGATTAATGAACATGCTCTCAAAGGATTAAGATAAAAAAATGACTATTTTTTCCTCAAGAATTTAAGAGCTGTAATAATACAGAACTGCAATGTCACTGTAAATCATGCTGACTGTGCATTTTTCAGACATGACCCTTTCTGTCTTATAGTAAGCTGCTAACACCTGTCAGCAATTATTCAGTCTTAAGTTACTAAATCCACTCATCAGAAGTTTTTACAAGAATGATTCTCAGTCTTTGAAGTATGGATTATAGTAATTTTTTTCCACTTAGCATTTGTTCATGAATTATGCATTAGTTATGTGAAGATGGAAAAAGAGGTAGTAATGTTTCAGTCTTCAACATTTATGTACATAAAGATTTAGTTCACTTATGAGAGGATAAAAAGGAATTTAGAAATGTGGGCCACAGAGGTGTATGAAAGGATGACACAAAATCGCAGTTGTTTCGATGGTGTCAGGTATATGCAATTCTATTTGATCTTTTATCCTTAGTGAGAATCATAATTTTGTAAATTTTAGCAATAATTAATTATACAAATACATGAGCATTCTTTTAGCTGCAGTCTTATCCAGTACAGTTTTTAATTTTTCCAGAACATCTGTAAGTTATTATTTTCATTGTCTACTGTGTTCCAACTAACTCTATCAATGGTAGTCTAAGGCATTTTATAACATATTTCTTTTTGCTCTTAATTAGGTCTTGGCATTTGGAAAGCATTATAAATAGTCTGAAAAAAGGTAAAGATGAAGCTAAGGTCTTGTGCTCAAGTAAAACTTGTTTCATTTTTGTGGCAACATTGTGATATTTTATCTCAGGTTTACATATCTTTTTAAAACATTTATATGTAACTGCAGTAATGCTAATATGGCATATAGCTAATCAGAAATATCGGGTTAGAGCAGCACATTTATGAAAATGAAGGCTTCCATGAAATAAACTATGAATATCCATCAAAAAATCTTCTAATTCAAAATAGTGTATTTATTACACTTAATATTTATATTGACGATGATCTGAATTGCTTCAGTGATTTAAATTGTATGAATTTGAAAAGTTGCTAAATGCCATATTAGCTTAATTTGTTTTTTATCAGTCTGTAATTTTCCAAAGTAAAAAATTAGAAAGTTACGTTGTGTAGCAAGAGGAAAAAAATTTTTTTCCTACTGTGCTTCATTAAAAGGAAGGGAGGATGGAATCCTTACATTTTTTAATTTTAGAGCTAGAAATGGTTTACAAGTAGAAAACAGTATAAGTAAGAATTTCTCCACTTGGATCCCCAGGAAATTGATACAATTTTGTACACTGTGGAATTTTTCAGTCACCTGAATTTAAAGTACAACAGTGAGGCAGCTTTGAACTGGTTTTCTATTTCTCCTGTATTATTGTATTAAGAAAATGCAAAATAAATCATGTTTCCTGTCAGATACCAGTCCTGGATACACATATGCTTAACTATGCTAATTAGCAGAATCCAATTCAAAGTTAAGCATTTGTGCAGGACAGGCAAAAATTCCTGAGCCCACAATGATTTGAATGTGAAACTAGTCCTGCTTAAGGGAAGAGTTAGATGATTAATACTAAACACATATTTGGAATCAGTGCTGAAGAAACTATGGACTTTTATAAGACAATTTATAGAATAGTTGACCATGCTGGCATTATGCCATGTTATTTTGCAAACTCATTCTGGGTTTTGAACATCCTTTTGCTTTTCAGCTTCATTTTTCTCATCCCAGTATCTGTATTGTAAGTTATAATCAAAATATTCAGGCCAAATTTATCGACTTCATATGTTGAGGTACACACAGGTGTAAATAAGGACAAAATTTGGCACAGTGACCAGTGATTGGTTTATAGTACTTCTGATGCTGGAGGAAAGGAATGCAATGCAGCTCACTATTCCAGGGAATTGTTTTTGACTTAGCAACATTAACAGGAGTTAAAAAACCCTAAACAACCAGCTTAGCACTCAATAAGGCAGATGATACTTTAAAGGGTAATAGGAACAGACCTGTTGAATGAGAAAGCAGTAATTTTTAGAACATTTTTTTACTGCTTTTGATGTTCAGAATTATTGTGATAAAACCTGGTGTGTGCACTTTAAGGCATTAGTAAAAATCATATCCAAAATAGTTTCCTTTTGATAGAATGTACTCTGTCATACTCATTACTGATTTAAATTTGTTCCATTGAATTTGGGAATTGGGAACACCCTACTTTTTTAATAAAAAGCAGAACACAACTTTTGAAAAGGTTCCCCATTGCAAATGTTTATGGATTAGGAAACAGACATGTTATTGTTAATAGTGTTGAAAGAATAAATGCTGAACAGGAAATGGTAAAACTGGAACTAAACAAAAAAACATGTACATGATGTTTACAACATCTAGTTAAAATTCCTTTCAGTGCTCTTAAAATTTCATTTATATAGATAATATTTGTCCTTTATAGTGGGAATTATTCTATTTGGTTTTGTTGAATTGTCATATGGAATACTAGTAGCCCAGAAGATTAATGAAACTTGTTTAGCAACAGTGATTTAAGAGGTAAACTATAGTTCAGTTTCTTAATTTCGTTCAGTGATGCCTAATTGATCAGGAAAATTTGTATATGCTTGTCATCTGTTCTAGGCAAACTTACAGATATGTTTTCCTTTGGACATAAATTTGTTTTTTTAAGTGTTAAAGAATTACATATTCTTTTATAATTGATGAATTAATTTGACAGGTCTAGATGTTGCCAACACTTATGTATTCATTGTTGCAGGTTCCATGAACTGAAATAAAATGTTTCTTTTGAACGTGGTTAAGTGTCATGGTTTTAGCTGGGGTAGTTGATTTTCTTCACTGTAGCTAGTATATGCTGTGTTTTAGACTTGGTATGCAAATAATGTTGATAACACCCTGGTGTTTTAGTTGTTGCTGGGTAGTGTTTACACTAGTCAAGGACTTTCTAGCTTCCCATGCTCTGCCAGGTGCACAAGAAGCCGGGAGGGGAGGGGATACAACCAGGAAAGCTGATTCGAATTGGCCAGAGGGTATTCCATATCATGTGACGTCATGCCCAGTATATTAACTGGGGGGAAATTGGCTGGGGGAGGCAGCGATCGCGGCTCGGGGACCGGCAGCGTCGGTCGGCGGGTGGTGAGCGGTTGCGGCACTTGTTGTTTAGTTTTGGGTTTTTTTTGTTTTCTTTCCCTCTTCTTCCAGAGTTTTATCTCTCTGTCACTCATTATTTTCCTTTTCATTATATTAGTATTATTGCTGTTTTATTTTAATTATTAAACTGTTCTTATCTCAACCCACGAGTTTTCTTACTTTGGCCCTTCCGATTCTCTCCCCCATCCCGCGAGGGTGGGGGAGTGAGCGAGTGGCTGTGTGGTGCTTAGTTGCTGACCGGGGCTAAACCACAACATTAAGAAACATAAATGTTTTCAGGATTGGGATCATAACCCTTTCTCTTTGTGATTTGGCCCTTCAGTAGTCTCAGCTAATATGTTCTGATTCTAAACTAATATATTCTGTTTCTGTTTTGTTAAATTAGACCATATCAGCAGTAACAGTTTTGTTTGAAACCTCAAATTCTGTGATTTCATGCAAGTCTCCTTCCCAACATTTGCCTCATCCTTGTTTAGAAGACCTTCAGCAGGTTTATATGTTCTGGAAATCTAAATATAAGTGTATATGTATGTTTTGATATCTCATTCTTTACAATTTCAAAAAAAGGTGAGAAAAATCCAAACCAGAAAAACTTGAGACACAAAGCTTCCAGGAGGTAAAACGATATTCATTGCAATGTGCATACACATTTCTCTGCCTTTTTTATGTTCTCCATAATTTAGTTGTTTACAGCAGAAGCCCTATCTGGAGATAACCTGCTGCCTTAGTGTTTGAATCTCCCAATATTAACACTTTCTGGATCATTTAAAAAAAAAGGACAAAAAAAAAAAAAAAAGGAAAACAAAAAGAAAAAAAAGAAAAAAAAAACCCATGAGCAACTGTGTGTGTGTTGCCATGCTTTTGTCTATGACAATGTTAAAATCCCCACTAAGACAAACAGCAGCATTCTTGGTTTGCTTCCAAAGTTCTGTTTTTTTATCATGAAAGAGACTGTGGCAGAAATGGTACAAAACAGAAATAAATCTAGCCTATAAACATAAATTTAAAATCAACAACGTTATTAATTTGGCTCATGAGCCTGAAGATTGCTCCTAATTATTTTATTTACTTCAATTAACAGAGCATAAATTGCAAAATAGCAATTTATATGCTAATATCCAAGAGAAACAAATTAGAATATTACATTCTTCAAAAAGCAATAATACAATATGCTCAGTTTTTGCATTTGATATCTTTTAAATAAGTCTTTCAGTTATTTCAAATAAAAATATTTTCATAATGCTTAATTTTCAGTAAATTTGTTATGGAAGAAATTATTTGTTAATATCTTCTGAAATATTTACAATTAATTATTGAGGTGCCCAACAGTTCAATTAGCAAAGTTCACCTGCATTTTCATCATAAAGCAGAGTTGATTTTTGCAAGTGATTTGGAAAGAAAGAAGGGGAAAGGTAAGATTTAATAAATATTTTTTTCAATGCTAGTTCAGCTCACTTACCAGTTTCAATATTTGGATAAACAAAATTCCCACTGAAATAAAGCTATTTTGAGACAAATACTATGACTACTTTCTGGGCTTCAAGTTAATAACTATGTGTTGTATAATTTCAGCACTACCTATAAACAAAGATTAATTTTAGCAGCATCTCAGTGAGGAGGATAGCTTACACCTCTGAAAATTCCAAGTTATAATATTCACTGTAAGAATCTGAAGCTGGATCTTTGTACTATGTAAAATATGAGCTAAAGTGTGAAATCTGGCCCAAAATAATAATGAAAAGAAATATAGGGAAGGAAGAAGGAAAGAAGCCACTGAGCAAGATCAGAATTTAAAGATAAACAAGGTATAATTCCATAATTATGAGAGAAATGTGTAATCCAGTCAGCTGTGCATGCGAGTCTGCTCAAAGAGTTTTACAAGCCCTACCTGGTTTTCAGGAAATAACAATGACAGAAATAGACAGAAAAAGGAACAAAAGGCAGAACTTTTTCAAAGTTATCTCCTTCCAGAGCAATCTGATATCCAGTTCTGATGAGAATATTGCTCATTGGGAGCAATCTGATCATGAACCTCATCGTGAAATGGTGAACCTGAAATGAACCTGATCGTGAATGGAAGAGGGTCAGGAGGAAGCAGATGAACAGCAGTATAGTATCATAAAGTTCAACAATCCAAATATAAGGTCGTGCAATTAAAGTGAATAGCAGGAATTTCTGTTGTGGTCTTAACTTTACTACTTGATTGTGGAACAGCTATTAACCACCATTGCTGTGGAAACAGTCTAGGATCCGATACTTGCAACTATTCTGAAGAGAATTGGGAAGTATGAGTGGAAATTTAGGATTCTGGTCATCTATACTGAAAAAAGCCAACATCAAACTGAAGGTTGATGCCTAGTAGGGATATCAAAGGGAAGAGTATCATCTTATTTCTTAGAGTGGACTAAGAAAATGTTTTGTTTGGATTAGCAGAAAGACTGAGATTCTCATAAATATATTGCATGGGTAAACACCAGAGGAGAGCAACTGCTTAAGCTGAAGGCCACTGCTGGCATAGGAGTATGTGTAGCACATGGAGATCATTAAAAGAGGTAAGCTGGTAAAGGTTTCTGTCAGAGCAATGTTCCAAAATAGATTTTTTTTTTCAGTGGGAATAAAAGGGGTAAAAATCTGAGGTGATTTTGATTGTCAGTAAGAAATATTTGTGAAAAGGACTGTCTGAAATTATTGTTTCTAAGACCCAGGGGCCTGAACTTGATGACCCAGGTGTTGTGTAATCTTAACAGACAATGAAAATTCATGGATCTTTGTTTCATTCATGTTCTTCACTTCTGAGATCTTAATAATTTATATTTGTTGTTTGTGTTGACGTAAACTACTGAAGACTCTGAATTTTAGTTATAAATTAGATTGATTCAGGAGCTGCTGCCTGCTTAAGAAGAAATAATGGATAGTATGTCAGATGGAAAATCATATTTTACAATGACTGGATTCAGGAAGCAAGATGTAAAAACTTTACTGACATGAAATTTTCATTTTTTTGAGGTGCAAATCACTGAAGTAGTTCAGGAAGAGTGAAACCAATTCTACCTATGAAATTACAACTGTACCTAAAATATTTGCATTTTTCATTTTTAAAATAATTTGAGATTTTTTTTTAACACTAACAGGGATACATTCTTTTTGTAATGAGACTGGTAGAATTAAGTTTTGCAGATGTATGCCACTCATGAAAATTAAGAGTGAAAGTGTAGAATTTGACATATTTTTAGTTTATCTATTTTCATCTAATAATCTGTTTCAGTTCTATGACATGCTAATTTTAATTTTGTGGTGTGCTATATTTGCATTCCTAATTTTAGCTAGGCCTAGAGTATAAAATTATAATAGCTTTCTACCAAAATACAGTGGCTCCAGTGTTTCTTAGTACTGCGGTAACTAAACAAATATGTAAACAGTCTACTAAATTATATAAATTCTTAAACATGGCTACATGTCTTGCTGCAGTAAAAACTACCAAGACTGCAAACACAAGCAATCAAAATTGAAGAAGGGACAATTTTAATTCCATGCTCCCTCAGTCCACAGGGTCTTCCAGCCTCTGAAGCCCCTTGCCGCAGATTGTGTGTGCTAGAGCTTTTCAGCAAAACCTGTACCTTGTAATGATGTATTCTTCCTTCCTCTTATTTTTAGAAATGGTCAATTTTTATGTTTTGTTGAAACTTTCCAGAAAAATCCAGAATGGCACAGATCCTGTTGCATGAAGTTTCATTCTGCTCTAGCAAATTCACAAGCAACAGAGTCTTATAATGAAAGAGAACCATAATTTTAAGCATTGCAGTCTGCATTAGGATTCCATGAACTAATGCTATAATATCATGAGACTGAATTTTTCCTTCAAGCAAACATATCAACACCACCAGGAGGGGTTCTATGGAGTCATGTTTTATTGTAACTTTATTGCACTTGTAAGTCAGCCTTTCTCTAAACCCTGTCCTCATAAATCTCATCTTTTCCCTTAGTTTTATCCTGATGTTAGCAACTCCATGTGGATTTTTGGGTTGCAACATACTGTATGCTATCCTCTGTAGGCCTCTAGGAAGTTTAAGTCCTATCTGTATCTAGTCCTTATTCTCCTTTGGAGTTTGCCAGTCTCTGACAGTGCTTCAAGCTCCCCTGATTGCTAGGTATCTTCCTCTGTCTGCTTTGCTTTGCATTCCAGAAGCTTTCTGAATACATGGTAAGAATGTACTTAAATGCATATGCTAGAAGGCCAAATTTCATTTCCCTCCAGAGAGGGAGGGATGCTCAGTGTACAACAATCAGGCAAGGCAAAAGACAATTTTGCCCTCTCGTTCCATGCTCTTTCAACCAAACACGAAGTACCCAACTAATGGGCTGTGAACAAATGAATACAAAAGCTATACCATCTATCACAGCTTACATAAAAAGATGTTTCTAGACCTTCAGCTAGTCACATTCTGTCTTTGCTACAACATCAGACCCAAATGTGCCCTGAAAATGAGTGGGGGAAGAGTTGGGTCGCTGCACAACTGTTGCATTACCAGGCAGTGAGCATGCATGCCACAGGCCTGGGATTGCATTCCTGTTAGTTTCCTCTCAGTAAATCTTAACCAGAACATTGTTGCCTTTAAGCTACCAATGTTCTTTTTTGGTACAGCGAATACAGTGGTGTGGAAATGGAAAGGAAAAATAGCATCTCACATAGAAATGGAAATTGGCCTGTAGTTTTTAAAAATAATGCTTTTCTGGCATGGTTTTACTGAGACCAACAGAAGTTTCATGTTTTTACAAACTCTTTTTTGACTACATGCTAAGCATTCCTTATATTGACAAGCTTTGTGTCAGTTCCCAGAGCCCAAAGAGAAATATACCATTCTGTGTTTTTGTGAAAGTTCATAAAAAAAACCAAATAGCATATGAATAGCATATGACGTGAAAAGTACTCTGGACATGTTCATATCACATAATTGTTAATTTGAGAAATAACAGCACCACATACTCAGAGCTGGGTGAGCTGGATGCATTTTTTTTCCATTCAAATTGGAAAAATAAAACAAACACAAACCCAGACTTTTCATTCCAAACTTGTTTCTGCTCACATTGAAACAATAAATACAATTTTTATTTATTTATGAGAAATCATGCCAAAACAAAAACCTGAAACATCTGATTCCAAAAATGATTGAAATAGAGCTTTCCAGTAAAGACTTAACTTTATTAAGTTAATTTTATTAAAAAAAAAAAAACCAAAAACCAAACTAAACTTCATGAAAATTCAGGTTTTTGTGAAATATTTTGCTTTCCATGAGTTGTCATTTTTTGATGGAAATACACTTTTTTCCTTTTACTAAGTTTGCTTCTAGGACAAGAGAGACAAGTTGGAAAAAAGGAAATTCCAATTAGATATTAGGAAAAAGAGTTTAATCATGAAGGTGGTTGCCCAGAGAAGTTCTGGAATTTCCATTTTTGGAGATGTTCAAGACTTCATGGGATAAGTCCTTAAGTAACTTGAGCAAGGGGTTGGACAGATGACCTGTAGAGCCCCTTCCAACCTAAATTATTTTGTGATTCTGTGTTGACAAAAAGTTTATATTTCAAAGGTGAAAAGTATAAAACCAGTAATATCGGTCTACTCCATTTCAAAATAAAGTATTCCCATATGTAGTATATAGAAACTAAAATAGTTGAGGATAAATATTTGAAAAGTTCACAGTAACTAATGGCTTTGACAGTTGTGGAAAGCATAATGTCAAACTCATGGCAATAAAACTTTAATATCACTCTGAAGCCCATCTTATGTATTTGAACTCTTCCTCAACAAAGTAAAGTTTCCTGCAAAATACTTCTCTTTTTTTACTAGTCTGTCTTCTCAAAATGCAACTGTGCTCTGTTGCTGGGGTAACAGACAAAATGACAACTGTTTTGATACTATATTAGGTTTTTGTAGTATTACAGGAGCTGAATTAAAAAAAAAAAAATAAACAGCTGTTTTAAATGTGTGAACCATTTTCAACAGAGATTAAAGAAAAAATCAGTATTAAGTCTGTATTTCAAAATTTCCATGAATCAGTTATAAAAACTAAAAGGTTATTACACATGAACAAATTTCTAATTCTTTTTTGTAACTTTATGCACACTGCTTTTGCATTTTATTAAATATGGCAGTTTAGTTTGCCTTAATTGTCAAATATCCTTTGGTTGGGTTTGAATTCATCACACAGTAACTGAATTAAAAAAATAATTGCATGGAGCATGACTGATAGTTTTCAAAAGTCATCACAGTTTTCTCTGTGTCTTAGGGATTATGTGCCTCACAGCTAATCAGTTACTGAAAAATATAGCATACTGGTCAGGTACAAAGTTAATTAACAACCTGTTCAGGAAAAAGGCTTCTAAAAGAAGGAAATCTACTTCTGGGCCCTATACCACTTTTACAGTGTCCATCCTGAGTACTTTGGAAAGACTTAACCTTTGAAATGTCTTTTTAATATGTTGAAGCTGATGTAATATTAGGATAAATGCATGCTTAGTTTTATTTCAAAATATAAAATGGTCAGCTTTTCGAAAAGTCAGACTTTGCCAAGAAATTCCAAATGGAGCTACCTCGGATGCCACTTCTTTTCCCACAGTGTATTCAGGACAGCTGTGAAAGTGGTATGATGATTTGGGGGAAATTAACCTACTAGTGACAAGCAATCTGTGTGTGAAGTTCTGAAAATATTTTACGTTTTTTTAATACATCAATATTAAGTCATGACAATTCTTTTCATAGATTAATATTAAGATGTTGAATTAGTAAAGAGACTATCAGTATCACATACTCATTTAATTCCTGCTATGTTTTATTAGTTACAGAGCTGGTCCAGAACGTTAAGAAAATCTCATGCTGGATAATTAATGAATGCCGCCACTTTTATAGAGTTGTTTTGCATGCAACCATTTTATGCTTCATTAAGAAAGATACATAATAATGGCTTCTCTTAGTGCTTTACTTCAACCTTTTATCCAGTAGTATTAAAATGGCTGTTTTCGAAGTAGCATTTATTTTTTAGAAGTATTGATAGTGTTTGACAGCTGCTTGCTCAAGCCATTCTCTGCCCTTTCATGCCAATGCAATTCACTGACAAAATAAGATGAAATACTTGTTCCCACACTTGAAATTCTCTGGAAGAAAATACAAGTCTTTCATGCTATATAGGAATTGACACCTCTCTATATACCTTAACTTCTTGACAGAGGCTATCAATTAATTGCTTCTCTGTCATGTTAATTTTATTAAACAAAGCCTGTCAATGTCTTGTCTTGGAGATGTGGTATTTTAGTGGTAAGTGTACAGATACTCAAAAAGATAAAAATGTTTTACAAAGTCTCCCTTTACTTGTTTCGTGAACTAGCTTCTCAGTATGTTTTTTCTTCTGATGATTCAAACATCCATCATGAGTGTGAAAGTGATCTAATTGCTATTACTTGAGTGTGAAAAAATGCTGAGGACCAAATTCAGTTTAGAGTCATAGCTGTCCCTGATGAAGTGAATTCAGATCCTGGGTCTTTCATAGTGTGATGGGAGAGGTCTGTAAGACATAACCTTTCCCAGGACATGTGGGAATCTTCTGAATTTCCTCAGCAGAGTCTACCAACATCGGTATTCTAAAGCCCCAACACAGTTAAGTTATCTTTAGTCCTTTTTCCTTTAAAATAGCCTGTAAAAAGGCAGCATAAATAATTCCATCTACCTACTGCTGGGGGGTTATTGGGGATTTTTGGGTTGTGGTTTGTTTCTTTTTTTTTTTTTTTTAAGTGCTGGTTGTGGTCTAAATGTCATCAGACAAATGAATTTTGTGTTTTCTTGAACCAACTTGAGTAAATTTTCAGTAAAAGTTTTTATAAAATTGATAACCTTAAGAAATTAAGCAGATCACAAGCTGGTTAAACGCTTCAAGGTATTAGCCTGCTCTAGCCTCTTTGGAAGTCAGAGGGGAGACCAAAAGAGCTAAATAAGCATTGATTTCCTTGCACCCTAAGGATCAAAGCTTATACTATGGAGTACAAATAGAATTGTCAAATATTAGGATGTAGAGGTAGAAGAGTGGATTTGCACATGCTAGCAAACATTGTTATTTGGCCACGTTCTGCAAAATAAAAATACTACATGTAAGTCTGATAAAAGCTTGTAAGGACCATGGAGCTATACATGCAAATGGTGATTTTCAGCTAACTAATGACCAAATTCCAAATCAGAGATTTCTATAAACGGTTGCAATAACTATGATGGGAAGCTTTAAAAAAAAAAGTAATTTTTATTCATCAATTCAATTAGCTAGCATAAACAATGTTGAATTGAAAATAGTTGAAGATACAGCACCCCATAATGGTTGCTTAGTCTGAGAGATTCACTGACTATCCTCATAATAAATTGCTCCAAGCATTTGTTAGCAAAATGATTATTTGTGCAGTCTACTACAAGCCCTTTATATCTGTAGAATAGATGCCCAGGAGCAGGCTTGCATAAGCTACCCAAATGACTCTGCCATTGTTGTTTTAGCACTGTTTCTGACTTGCCAATGCAAGAAGGCAGTGATTTATTCTGCCTGTTCATCCAGTACTTGGTGCTTTTTTGAAACTATTGAAGTGTGAAGTTTTGCCATCTGAAGAAAAGCGAAATGGTCAATATGTTTCAATTGGCCCGGAAGGGTAAAATGCCACTCACTGCACACCTTTTTCATTATACAGGAAAACTTTACTGGTTTGGGAGAAAACTGCTAGATATTTTTAAAGAGCTGTTTAAGTTAAACTCTACATAAAAATGAGTGAATTGAACATATTAGCAGTTTTACTGAAAGACAGGTTTTTCATAACAAAAAGGAAACCAAAACCTATAATGATTACATGAAATTATAGAGTAACAGAAACATACCTTAAAAATGCAGTTTGTTTATCTGTTTATATTTTTCCCCCACAGCTTTACTTGCTTTGACAGGTTTTAAGTATTTCTTAACCATGTTGTACAAAGGTTAAAGCAAGGCAGTTCCTTGGCTCCAGCACCAAGAAAGCAGGTTTGTTTTTTTTTTCCTCTTCTATGAATAATATATACTGCCTCAAAAACATCTCATCAGCTGTGGAATGAGCATGGCTTTGGTAATAACTGCAGTATAACTCTTTCCTGCACTATATTTTAGGGTTTTTATTAGCTAGATTTAATTTTAGCAACTAAAGTTTATGAATTAAACTTCAAATTGCACTGAAAGCATAAATAAGGAAAGCCAATTACACTTATAAAGCAGGATTAGGTCAGATAAGTATGTTAATAATTCTAGCTATATATGCTACAATTATACTTCTTTAACTAGGCCAGTGACTTTAGGCATTCTTGTATATTTGCATGTGAGTGTGAGCAATGAACAGCTTTGCAAGCTCAAGACAATGCCAAAACTCTAATTGGATTTAGTACTTAACAATTTCTTCTGTATATAAGTGAAGGTGGGATCATGAAACTATTCAACCAGAACCAATAAGGTAAGGGAGCAATTGACAGGTGTCTGAAGAAGTTAAACAGTATTGTGTACAGTAATGAAAAACTTCTGGATACTTTGCTGCATATAGGTAATGTAGTAATTGGGTTGTTATAAACCTACGTTGCTTCCGTTTTGAATGTTATATTCTGAGTTCTGACAGAAGGTCTATCTTATGCTTACACCTCGTGTAGACATTTGTGAACTAACTTTAAATCAACTAGCTCAGGCATAGTTAGCAGTGTAGCAGCATTAGTATGAACCACAATTACCTGCTGCTTCCACTAAAACTGTCTGCCAAACGTTACTTGTATACCTTTAGAAACCTTTCTAGGAATCATTCTATGTCTATCAAGAACAGGGTTGTTCATTTGCAGCTGGTGCATTTCGTGTGCTCAAAGCCCTATAATGCTTAGTTAAGTTCCAAGTATCCTGTGGCAAGAAGTGGTAAGTTGCACTAGGATTGTTCTCAGATCTTTTTTAAGCTGCGCTGCACTAAAGGATTTACAGTGCAGATGGCAGAAATGCTTGGCCCCGGCTTTTAGAGAAGATACAAGCTCAATGAAAGCAGTAAAAACAACTTGAGAAGTAAACACTGCACTAGCACTGAGCTCTAGGCTACTAGCACTGCAGTATGCTGAATGAGTGACTTAAATTTTACCTTAGTCATGTCTTCATCAGCTGCACTTAAATCAGATACCATAGTGTAGACTTACCCATTGCTGTACCATTTTCTCTGAAACAATACCGTTGCAAACTGGCAGCACTGTGGATAAGCGTGCTAAAATTGGCAAGGACAGGAGACAAGATTAAGAAACAGGAGAGGGCTTGATTAAACTAGAGATGGCTACACTTACAGTAAATTTACTGTTAGGGCTTGTTATTAATGTTGCAATAAATACAGTTCTTGCAATATAAAAGTATGATTCTTGCACAGTGCCATGAGTTTCAAACAGTTTATGAATTGTGTTGTGGTACAATTTTGTCAACTATCTCACAGCTCTTCCCCCTGGTAATTTTTTTAATAAATGATTAATTGGGAGTAAGCTTACCAAGTGAAGAGATGTTAATTTCAATTTAATACAATGCAATGAGATCTTGGTGATCTATATTGACTTTAAAAAAAAGCTTAAAGACAATCTGTAGTAAATCTTTATGAGCAGTGGTATTCAACATATGGTTAACTCATTACTTTGATCCAGTTTTGTAATGAGATAATTGGAGGGGAAGCTTTTGCATCTGCTCCAGGTGCTGCTGGCTCAGAAATGCCTAACTTCTTCTGACCCAGGTTCTCCTGTCTGGCTCCTCTTTCCTCTTTCATTTTCTCAGCTGGGATTATGTACAGCCAGAAGTAAAAGTGAACAGATATTTACAATGCACAGAGAAATGCCATTTTCTACATACCCCTGACAAAATTTTCCTGTACTCTAAGCAGTTCCAGAATATTTGACTATGGAGAAAGTTTGACTTGACTTTTCAGGCTTGATCAGGCTATAAGATACTTCAGGGTTTTATCTTTTTTTATTGCTACATGAATTGGCTTGAGAAGTTTAAAATCAATAAATTCAGTAGGTTTACTATTGAAGATTACACTGAAATGAAATGTGAAGATCAGATACTTCAGTGCAACTTTTTGCAGCTCTACATAAGATTTGCCGAGACTTAGAAATATTGTGAATAGTTCATGCATTGGTACGCTCCGTGCAGTAGAAAGTCTTATTTTTTTTTTCCCCTAAAGCCAACCTTAGCTACATAACATTTTATAGATAATGTTGATGAAAGGGGATAATTCTGTAGCAGTAAAGATATACAACTGTATCAGCATGTTTGAAAGCAACTTTGCAGTCTATAGACCACGACTAAAAATGCCTACCTATAAATAAGACAGTAAACTGTGTGTTATAACATGAAATAATTTTAACTTAGTAGTTAAAAAAAAATTACTTCTCACATTCTTTAGAACCTTTTGGGGGTAAGAATCTGTGATGAAGCACAGCACTCATAGCAAAGAGGGATGTAGTTTGGGAAGCAATAAGCTGTCTTCGGGTTATCTCAACCCTGGGCTGGAACATCTGCTAAACAAAATGTGGAGGGGGCAAAGAAACAGAGGACAAATGGCTTTTTCAGTAATAACTATCTCTGAAGCTGAGTGTTCTGTACATTCTACAGTGCTTTATGTTTCTGTCCTTACCTGGCAAATAACTGCTTCAAGAAATCTCATGGCTTCCCTCTTCACTAGAGCCACACTTTGCAGGTTGGAAATAAGTTGAGGCCTTTCAGGGACTCCAGCTCTCTGGAAGCCTCTTGAAGTGGCTGGAAAGTGAGGGGACAAGAATCTGACCCATGGTATCAATTGTTAAAACTGTGGATTTGGTTTATCCCTTGCCTGTCATATCCTGCTTTTATGTTGTCTGTGAAATGTAATGAATGATAATGGGAACAGCAGCATATTATGGTTACGTGCGCTCATTTACCTATTTGCAAATGGCTTCGATTACAGAAATTGTTCATTAGTATTCCTTGTGCAACAGCTTAGAAACAAATTTAGAGGCATAATTAGTATGATAACGAAACAGCACATGAGTCTAACTACCAATTTTACTAGCATTATATAACACAATAGAAATGTGACTGCATTAGTAATGCAGGCTTGCCTTTGATGTGCTTGATCTATTTTTACTGTGAAAATCCTGTGTGTCTGAAGTTAACCAACAAGGGAGAAGTGGAAAACTTTTCAGGCCCAGAGGATGGGGCCTAAAAAGATGGATAAAGCGGTCTTCCAGATGAAGTCACTTCCTTCTTCCTGTTAGTATTGTATTGACCATTGGAGATTTCAAGACCTTACCTAAAATGCAATATTGTCAAACAAGTGAACAATGTAGACAAAGATGTGCCTGATTATGCAGCCGTCATGCCTGTAGGTTACTTCTGAAGGTAATTACCAGTGGGGAAAAAACCTCCAAACCTTCAGTATTTTCAGTAAACTGTAATCTGTTTTCTAAGAGAGGTAGGAATACTATATACCACCGTTTTGCTAATTTCCCAGTTCCTTGATAAATATCAGGGAAAATAATCCCTGACTTTTTATCATTTTTAGCTGAAAACAATGGCTGTTTGCCTATTAAATCTTCAGATTTGTTTTCTAGCCATCACTTAGCCTTAAAGTAAGCTTTTTATTTTCAGCAGAATGATTTTGACTGAACACTTTATAATTCTGATGTCACTTTATGGAATATCTATTTCAGGTGTCTCATACCTTCATGCTCCACTAAAAGCCAATATTCCTTACAGGATTGTTTCTCCAATAATAAGACATAGTGTCCTTATGCTGAACTGCTGTGATGTCTGAAAGAAGTGTCATCGTTAGGAAATGCAACAAATAAAGAAAAGTGGACATAATGAATCGAGTCATGACAGCAGAATTTTCCATGTTTTTAGTTTATGGCACTCACTTTTTCAAACGAAGTCAAACTTATTGTTAAAGGCAAACACTTGGCATAAAGAATTTTGAAAACCCTTTTACATCAAAAATATTGGTAAAGCATTTTCAGCTATATCCAGTAAGCACTCTGAAGTATGTCTACGTTAACTTCATCATACCCTGCCATCACAGGGCAATGAAGTCTCATCCTTGTGTATTTCATTCATTTACCTTCTGTCATGATATTTCTTTTATTCTACACTTTGGCCTTAAAAATACCACAAGACTTTCACAAGATCTTTTCTTCTAGGTGCTAGGAAACAAACTTCCTTTAGATCTGTTAGCCAGGATTCATCCAACACAGGTAGCACTTGGCAGTTAGTACTTGGAATTCAGCCTTTTTTTGACATTGAACAAAGAACCAAGGCTTTGTTGGCTCTGAAGAGATTGTGCATACATTTACGGAAATCCAGTATTACATGGGTAACATAATTTTGACAGTATAAAAATAATTAAGAAATAATGAGGCAAACCAATAAAAGAAAAACCAAGAAAGAGTTGAAAGAACTGTGTTAAAGATTGCAGTGAAAGATGGATTTTCATTTAAAATTTTCATGAGCTCGGTTCATTAACTTACCATTATCATTGTTTTGATGAAGCTGGGTTTTAAATTTTATTACTTGTACAAGCATATAATCTCTCTGGTCTAAAAATTATCATTAGTCAGTGCTGCTCTTTTTTTTTATTTCTAATAATACAGATTCTGACTACTGCATATAAGACTAAAAGAACACCTGCAGTGACCCTTAGTTACCTTGACAACTAGATAAATATTCTTTGGATAGAACTTGACTGGAGTACTTTGGATTAGATTCCCAAAGCCAACTGTTTTTCCTGATCTAATCCTTGTCTCACTGAGGTATAATGGAGATATAAAACAGTTGCTATCAATAGTTACATCAGAGTGACAGTATCTACTCCATGCAAATGACCTCATTTAAATTCAAAGCATCACTTTAAATAAATGTTAATTAGATTTCTACTTAAATACAGAATAGGTAGCATTTGGGGGATTTCAGCTTTTCTTCTCATATTATGAGGCTATCAGGATGGGGGTTCAACAGAACAAGAAGAATTGGTTTTACAGAAGGATTAGAAAGCAGCAGTTCCCATTCCTGGTATTCAGAAAATAAAATAGTGTGTATTGTTTTCTAGAACACTGGCTTTTGATCAGATGCTCTTTTTGATGGGTTTGTCACCAAACAATAAGCATGCATTCATGTTGCTGAGTGACTTTTCTATATACTGTAGAAAAAGATGGGTTTGTTGAAGCTGCTCTT
The DNA here is from genome assembly GCA_031468815.1 of Morus bassanus. Classification (NCBI taxonomy): domain Eukaryota; kingdom Metazoa; phylum Chordata; class Aves; order Suliformes; family Sulidae; genus Morus; species Morus bassanus. The sequence goes on along the minus strand of CM062574.1, from coordinate 26,883,053 downwards.
ATGCCTGTTGATTTTACCACTGTTTTCACAGTTGGCTGTCTGCAAAGTTAAAATAATTTCATTCTATTTTTTTCAAAGAAAGAATAAAAAAAATCCATAGTTTATTATACTGTTCTTACAGTACTGCTTTTAGAGAGAACTGATGAGCCTCTTCAGTTCAAGCTGACATCTTTGTGTAGTACAAGGTATAGGGAGGACTGGAAGTTATGGTTCTGTGTTTAGAACAATGATGTTTTCTGCAGTTTCCTCTTTTCAGTTGGATCTGTCAGGAGAATTTCAAGTTTTACAATTCTTTAACCTTTATTAGAGTCTGTGTCAGGAGAATGAGTTATCATAGATTTTAATTTGCCTAATACAGATTTCTTTTCACCTTACGCATTCATGTGATAGCACCTGTAACAACAGCAGAAATTTGCACTTTATTAATTTATGCTCATAACAAAATCTGAGATGGGGGGAAATAATATAGAACAAATGCTAATACATTTTTCTGACACACTAAGGGTTTTTAACATCAGCTGGAAATGGCCCAGCAGTTATCTTTCTCATGGTGAGATTAGTAAAGGGAATGAAACACAGTAGAATGATTTTCTTGACAATAGAGTATTATTATTTGGTGGCCAGCTGGAGCAATGCAGTGAGCTGAACTTGAAACATTGCATAAATTTGGTGGTTTTCTGGCGAATACATGCGTATGTTCAAGCAACTCTTGTCTGGATTATGTTGAAGTCATTGGAGACTTATGAGTAAGTTACACTACAAACTCCTAAAGCTTGTAATGTTGGGTAATGTAATATGCTGGCATGTGAAAGATCCAAAATATCTGCATTGCTACCACTTCCTGGAAGATCTGTGTTTAAGGAGATGTAAACTATTTTAATCTAAATATTAGAGATAGAATGATAAATTCTCTTAACACTTGTTTTAAATGAAATTTTGTAAAAATATTGCCTCTTAAGTGCAGATGAATTTCAGAAGCTTGCTATGAAACATGCAGGAACAGCTACACTCCTATCACTAGGAACTGGAAATAAAGCAGGAGTAGGAGACTTGTGGGTAGTTTATCAGACCACTGAAAAAGTATCCTGAAACCAGTATCAGCACAGCGTTTTGGATTCTATTTACAGATTTCTTTTTTTTTTCCCCTCAGGCTTTGGAAGACCAGGTATGGGACCTGCTGCATGAAGCAGACAAGACTGCAGCGGAGAACAAAGAAAAGAGTCAGGTCTATGATGCCATGGCAGAGACCCTTGGGGATGCATGGGATGCCCTCGTCATTATGCTAGAGAAGCGACAGGCACTTCTGGAACTTACTTCAGTGTTCTTTGAAAATGCTCTGGAGGTTTGTATTTAAATCAAATGACTCTTAATTTGAAACCTCCCACATCTTACAGGTACTCTGTCCACCATAGTTTTACTGTTATATGTGTTCATTGCATTCCTAAAGGTTGAAGCAATTAAGCAAATAAAAATCTCTAGATGCACCCTTCCTTTTGCACCTTCTGGATAGTTCGGGATGAAACTGAACAAAAAAACATGTAGACTTCAAGAAATATCTTAGTTGTGATGTCTCCAAAATTTGTACTTGACAGAAAAATGGCAGTGAAAATGGAACTGGACCAAAACCTAAAATACATAATTCAGTGGCTATGGACATTCTGCAGAATATCTTTCATTCCTTATGATCCAAAATATTTGGCATTGAAAGAACTAAATTCTCAGATGCCTTCACTAATGCCTACTGAAGATTGTCCACTGAAGGTTTTACACTGAAATATCCATACAGCTACTGTAATTATGCAAACTAAACTAAGTCTAACCTGCCAGTCCTTTACCTGAGACTTCCATGTGCAGATGTGCACAAAAGGACAATTGTGTGAGCCCAGAGACAGATTTCAGCATTGCCTTTCCCTGTTTACCCATTTCTCATTTCTCTGTATCTCATTCTAATTCAGTGATACACAGGGAGCTAAAGTGGAAAGGGATTCCATGCTCGCTGTGTGTAGCCTCACATTCAATTCTCCCCACATCCCTGGAGCTTTAAAGAGTTTAGTAATTCCCCCTGATAATTTTGTTTCTACAGTAGCCCAGTGCCACCTATAAATTACAGAACCAACCATTCTACTGCTAATGTCCTAAGAACTCCAAGATCAACAATCTACTAATTATTTTGTCCTGGCCTTGTGTATTATACAAAGAAATTAGTACAGAGTTGGCATAAGTATCACTATGATAAATTTTATACTACCAAAGGTTGACCTAGTGCAGACTAAATCGTTAAGGGGCTAGCTGAATTGCCCTTGCAACAGGCTTATAGCATTAAAAAAAAAAATGCAGCAGCTGGAGTACAGCACAGATCACACCCATTATATATAGAAGGGAAGAACAAATGCAGTATCGATTTAAATAGGAGTCACTGAAACTTCTTATGGAAAGGCTTTTCTTTAAATGACAGCCTGTGATTATGGAAATCTTTGTTTTATTGTGATAAAACCCAAAACGTATCTTAAGTATAGTCTTCAGTGAAAATCAGAACTCAAATCTCAAATGTTGATACCTAATGGATTTCTTTTACAGCATGCAGATCAAGAGGGAGAAAAATGTGGAATAGAAAAAACAGAAAAAGCAAAGTGCTCACTTTTCATCCTCCTTAATTTCACCATAGGTTTCAGCATCTTTGCTTACATTGAAAAACAAGTTCAAACTCCACTGGTTTCTTCATTCTTGAAATGAAGCAGTAGAATTGACAAAGTTGGCTAAGATGCAGAATATGTGTCCCAACTCTCTCTGAGCTACTCATACTTGGAATTGCACCTGCAAAGGTGGAAGCCAAACAAAGAATTCCAATCTTAGTTTTAACAATCTCAGCAGATTACCAAATCTGCTCCAGATCTCCCTGAAACACAGCATATTTAAATTATGGAACCCATGATAAAATGAGCTGTGAAGGAGTAACTTAACTTCAGTCTTCATTACAGAGATGCTGCTCCCCCACTATAATTAATTACTATGTTTACCATAATATTAATTAGTTTAAATTTGCTACTCATTTCTGCCTTTAAAAGATTGCTTTGAAGATCGTATCTCTGTCTGATGTAGCCCTTAAATGCTTTTTTTTCCCCCCCTCAATACTTTAACATTAGAAAGAAGTTCTGGGAAGGAGACTGAAGTTAAAGGCTTCATTCATGTTGAATGATTTTACTGAAGGCTTTGAAATGAACAGGTTCTTCCATAAGACTTTATTTTCAGTGGGTTGGAAGGCTATGTAGGAAATATGATTCATGAAGTGACAAACTGTAATTACAGAGTATGTCAATTGAAATTTGGGTTCCCTCAGTCGATGAGAACCTCAAAAAAACAGAAAGTGCATAGAGGCCACAAAGCATCTATATCTAGCAGTCACTAAAAATGCATTTTCCCAAGAATTTACAAATTCTTATGAACTGTCCCTATAATACAGACAATTATGATTGAGTTCTGCAGAAGAAAATTATACAGTGTTTCTTCCCACCCTTTGTTTTCTTAATTCAGTTTGCTGTTAAAATTGACCAAGTTGAAGATTTCTTGAAAAACGCCCAAGAGTTTGACAACATTGACTCTTTGAGAGAACTCCTTCTGCAACAAGAGCATCATACAAAAGGTACAAACAGTATTCCATTCCTGATGGTGTGTGATTGTGTGCTGACTCCTTGAAGGATGATTTTACTTTTCCTGTGTGTATTTAAAAAAAAAAAAAGTCTTAGAACAAATATGAAAATGTTCTATTTGGAAAAATATAATGGTGAAATAACTCTTTATTAAGCCTCCTGAAAGATATGAAACTCCTGGCTTTGAGCTAGCTCTCTTATAGTTCCATCTTTGTTGCTGCAGAGCAATCAGTGGTAAGCTTGTATTCTGATTTCAAGGCAGTCCAAGTCAGGTGAGCTGCTAAGAAACCAAGCTGACTTTTAGTGCTGATTGGCAAGCAAGTTCTAAAACCATTCTTCTGTTCCATGGGAAAATTCATCAAAGTTATCATAGTTATCAATGAATTAGCATTCTCCTATGGAAAACTTTCCATTAGAAAATTTCCAGTCAGCTCTAGTAACAATCCCCTGCAAAGTCCAACAGTTTTTTTCTCGAGAGTGGCCAAGGAAGAAGTCTGCCCTCTGCTTTCCTTTGCCTGGGAATGGGATTTGAAGCAGCATTGGTGAAGTGAGGGTGGGAGCTATGAGATAGAGGTGGCAACTAGCAAGCTTCAGAATCTATCTGCCTACAGCAGTTCGCTGCATTTTGCTTCTGCCTTTGAAGAGTGGGTCCGTGTTTTGCTTTCCCATTGAGTTGTCCGATTTGTTCCAAGAGGTTCTGCAGCTAGAACTGTAACATTCTTGGAAAAAAGGTGCTCTCTCCTGTTCCACTACAACTTTCCTGCCTACAATATGTTTGCCTAGAGAAATTATTCCATGTGACTTCTTTTGGTTTGTTCAAGTTTTCATGTGAAGCATCTTCTACCATGTTGTGGTACTCTTAATTCAAAAAGGGCAAAAAAATTTATCTCAAAACCAATCTCATTGTGTGGCTACTTCAGACACCTTTACAATTCCATATGGTTCTGTGTTTTTTTTAATAAGACTCAAGACTCTATCTTTGTAATTTTAAGCAAATTTTGCTATAAGATTACTAATAACTGGCAGAATATCAATTACACTTTATTATTCACTAGTGGAGTACCAGCTTAAATATTTTTAGCTGCCTTAAATGTCAGGTGTTCTTCTCAGGAGACTGAATAGACTTGAATTCAGGTAACTCTAATATGGGTTTTGGGGCTTCCAATTTGATCTTCATGGGAGCAAAGTGCTCACTGTATAGCAATTTTAACCTGAAGTATCTGGCAGTAATTTATTGCTGAAAAGAGGGTCTATTACTGTAAGAATCAGATGATATGGTTTGCCAAAGAAAGACTGCTTTGAACGGGGATAAGACTTTCCTCAGATGGAGGAAAGTGGCTGCAATTGATTGGCTTCTTAATCTAACGACATCAAATTTGTAAAACTGATATAGAGCTATTTGATAAAAAACAGTGTTTCTATTGCTCTCTGTGATAAGGATACTATCTACCCACTCCAAAGTAAGGTGGCTGAAAATATGACGTTTAGAAAGTATTGGCTCTACAAGTATGTGATGAGTAGTTTATCACAAATATTTATCACCCACCCACCCACCCACCCGCACAAACCCAAACAAAACCCCCATTTTGAAACAAATGCCTTTTAAATCAGAATAAAAAAGTGAAAATATAAGAATTATCCTCATTTACCCATTTTTATATGTATTGCATTTTGGGTGGAGTGAAATGGAACATTTCTGATTAATACCACCTTTCTGGAAAGCAAGAATTAAAATGATTAGGCTGGTTGCAGTGAGCTTGTAGAAACTAAACTCATTAGCCCTTCGCGGCTGGAGGAGTGGAGGCATTCCACTTCTGCATCTTCCCTAGGTGCTCCATATGAAAGGTGGAGACCTAGGATTTTTTGCCTTGAGTTACCAGTACATGCAGTCAGCTGGGAAGATGAATGTTTCAGCTGTTTGCTGCCTGTCATTGGTTGCTTCACTAGCAGCTCCTTGCAATCATTCCATATACTTTTCTTTGTGCCTACCTTGCCTCTTATTCTGGCTTGGCCCCCCTTCTTCCTCATTCTGTACCTAAAATTTTCCCTTTTCATTTGAAAAACCTATACTCATCATTTTTTGTTCAATAGATTTTGTACTGTGTGGCTTTAAGGAGCTAGAAGAAAGACACATGACTCATTAAAGTGTACTAGTCCACTGAATTTTAGCCCTGAATGTATCTAGGTAGAGGTTATGGAAAGAAGGTAAGAGTTCCTGATATTCATGACTTATTTAGTCATAAGGTTTATAACAGTCCCTGGACAGGCAAACTTGTTCTTCCAACTTTTGTGAGAGACACAGAGACCTCTGCTTGCATCACTGATTAAAAACTACAGAGGCTACTGACCCACACAGAAAGTAAGGTAGGAAATTCCACTTCAGTTTACCTGAGGATTGGGAAACCATCAAAAAGAACTCAGTTTTGAGAAAACAATATCACTTCTGGATTTTGTCATAATGTCTCTCAATACACCATTACATATGTATATATATTACATTCTATGTATCATTATAGGTATATATATGTATGTGTATACCCCATTATACCTTTGTAAGTTTACATAACAGTTGTCCAAACTGAAATATCTTAGGATATACACCTTCTAAAGTAAGTATTTATAACCTGTTCATGCAATGCATGAAAATACATTACACTCATGTAGGTAAATAGGTAGTTTTAAAAATACTTGAGTAATATTTGAAATATGCTACTAGAATTACAAATCATGTTGGTTTTTCCTCTGAAATTCTATTCTTACAGAGCTTTTGGAAAAGTCACTTGCACTTTTAAACAAAAGCCAAGAGCTAACTGAATTCATAGAAGAATTCAAATGTGAGGGGCCAAATGCAAATCCAGAGCTGATTCAGGGAGCCCACAGCAGCTGCTTGAAAATTGACAATCTCCTTGAAATGCTACAAGACAGGAGGCGGCAATTGGACAGATTTCTTAAACATCAGCGCCAAGGACTGGAGCAAGTTCTGCAAATTTGTTTGTGGCACCAGCAAGAGAACCAGGTAAGACACACAATATTAAGGAAAGCCACAATAAAAAAAAAAAAAAATCTAGCAACTGTTTTACAGTACAGACTATTACAGAAAAGGAGCTTAAATATATTTATTAGGCCAATATCCCCAGGCCACTTCTGTTTGAGATCCTAACTTTTGAATATTTGACTTTGTAACTACAACATCATCATAATTTATTTTAATATATCTTTAATGTCTTCAAAAGCACTATTTCCATTATGTGGATCCCTCCTGTAAGTTATCAGATGTGGTGCTTCAAGCCAAACTAGACTCCCTTCAAGTTGAATTCCCAGCACAAACAAACCTCTAGCCACATGAGCGATAACAGTAACTGGTAATAGCAATTACAACTGCAGCAGCCTGTTTCTGGACTAGTCAGTTAAAGAGAAGATATATCACAGTTAGCCAGTTGGTGTGTCTGAAAGCAGAGGAGTATTTTGTTCTTGGATCAAATACAAATCCTTAGGGTGCTGTAGTGATTGCAGGTTTTCCACACATGCAACCTGTTGCCCTCTCTTCTTCTTTCTCCGAGTTTAGCTCCTATCTCTTACTGAATTTTTCAAACAGAACTTGTTTTTGTGCTATCCTTTCAGATCTTAGGTACATTTAAGTCTTGCTCTTCCTCCTCCTCTTTCCAGTCCTATTGCTTTTTTCATTCCTCATCTCCCAGCGTTCAGATCAGTAGCTTTTCTCTCTTTGTGCTCCGCATTATCAGAGAAACTTCTGCAATGTAAGACTCTACCTTCTCATTTTCCTTGAAGTACTGCATAACTTCATCAACTTGTCAAAAAAAGATACAGGGAGAGTCCTGCTCTGCCTCTTTGGATAATAAGTATGCTGAGAAGGAGGAACTTATGCAAATTTAACTGCCAAAGTCTAACAACACTAAAGCTTAGTTATGTTCAGTGTTTTGGAAATAGGCTAAAATTTTGTATGGACCTCTGAAAGTACAGCCCTGATTTGTGATACCTCTGTAAGTTTCCTTCTTTGCCTCTAAAATAAAGTTTCCCCCTGTATCAGAAGAAAATGTTAGAAACTGTTAGTGCCTGCAGAATAGACTACTGCTAACTTTGCCTGTGAGGTTGTTTAAGATGAGAAGCACCTTACTCAACAAGCATAACTCTCTATAATTTTGCATAGAGACAACAAAATTGTTAAGGTACACAAGCAAGCCAACAGCCTTATTTCTGGAGCACTCAGTATCAGTAGCTGCCAGAAACAGAGCAAGAATTACTTAATTAATGATTAGATAGGAAAAAAAAAAAACCAGATAAAAATAGTGTGGTCTTATGCAAATGTCATAATCTCAGTATGTAGTTACAAAATAATAGCTGACAAAAATACTGAAAAACAAGAACTACAGTATAGGAGGCTGTGTCCATTTCTGTGCAAATCATTAGAAACCATTAGTGCTTGCTTAGAGATATATTAATGCTGCTGTTACAGGTTTTGATTTTTTTTCACCACGTAGCTATACCATAAAAGAAAGATCCTCAAAAGGAAATGTTGTTTCAGTATAATGTATTCTAATAAATTTACAACAGCTACAACTGGACTTTCAGTATCAGTCTAACTATATTGGAAATACGTCCTATTTTATCTAGAAAAATGATCCTTTCTTTACATTCAAAAGTATTAGATGTTATTATAATTACCTGATCATGCCAGTGTTATTCCATAGTATACAAACACGGAGGAACATTCAAAATAGTAACATTTCAGAAATGGCTTGCTGTTGAAGAGTAAGGGATAAATATGTGGGGTCTTTTTTAGAGCAAGCACACTTTAAAAAAAAAAGTTCACATTGCCTGAGATGTTAAATGTCACAAGTTCATAAAATTTACCAGGCAATTCTCCTTGTCCTCATCACATGAGGGATAAATATTTGGGAGTAACCAGCTAGAATTTACCCTAATTTAGGTGGGATTGAAAATGTTGTGCAGTGGATTTTTTATGTGTATGTTTCCATTTCTTCTCAGGTATGTGCTCACATCACAAAGAGTAAGTATAGAAACTGTTTTCTACTGGCAAGTTTCCTGATCATCTGAAGAGACTGGCTAGTATTTAACTACTTGTCAGCTCATACCTGTGTCCAGTTTGAGGCTATTATACACACAGAGGGACAAATTCAAATAGTTTTTAATATCATGCTTATCAGAATATACTTGTTTAGTATCTGCATCAGTCAAACCTGGTATAACGTATGATTTGTACATTTATGGACAATTAATTTGCATGCATCATGGACAAATAATATATTCACATGTAAATACAAACACTGAAAAACTAACTTTTACAGACTTCATATAAAATTTCTCTCTCTGGTCTCTAACACATTATGCATATATTTCTGAGTGATGACAGAAATTAAACTCTCAAAGCCTCTCAGCACATCTGAAAATGAATATTCCACTCTCTGTACACAGACTGAACTCCTCTTGATGTCTAATGGTGCTACATATGCAAGAACAGCATATTGAACTCCCACTGGCATTAATGGGAGTTCAGGGGATATTGGAGATGAGCTCTGCTGTGTAAGATCTAAGAGTGGACTTCTGCTCTTTGTATTGCCTCTGTTTTGCTAGGCACAATTATGTAATGCAGAGCGCTGCATAATCTGTGGGTTGCTTTTCTGGAAGAAAAGTCAAGCAGCTGTAAAGATCACTACTTGGTTCTGAAGAACTGAAAATGCAGCATCTTCCTTTGCCCTCTAATTGGAATGTGATGATCTGATAGGCATGATTGTAACATATAGCGTGTTTCTTTTTCAGCATTTTCAATATGTGAAAGCATACTTATTTTATATTTAGAGAAGAGTATCTGACCTTCCTTTATGGAAGTGTCAGCATCATATTTTCTGATAATCTCTTTCATTAATGAAATTCAGAGGCAGATTGGACTATTTTGTGCATAATTAGTTATCTTTGGAAGATTTATGAAAGTAATTTTTGTTAATTGATCCAATCATGCATGTATGAGACAATTAAAATTATTCATGGTACTTGGTCACATCAAGGGCAGAGATAAGAGCTGAGTAAAACTCAGGGGACAGGTGAGTACACCCACGTGTGCTATCTAGACAGATATATGGGAAGCAAACTATCTTGGTATAAGTCACAGTTCCCTTTTTTTATTTCATTTGTATTTAAGGTAGTTAAATTGACATAAAAAAATCAAGTAGTGTAGCTCAGTGAATTAAAGGCTGTCATCGGATTTTATCCCAAAAAATGTAGGGCATTCTTCTTCGCTTGTAATCTTTACATAGTAAACTGATAGGTTTATGATCTTGCGTAGAAGAATTTCTGCATGGTAGGATATGGGAAGGTTCTGTTGTTTCTTTGCTTGAAAGCAAATTTCTATCATGAAAAATGGAGATTTTCATGTCAGCATCTGATAACGAGTATCTGCAAATCCAAATGTGTAAGTGCACATATATGAGGATAAAAGCACAGCAGTAGTTGATGTGTAGAGAATTGTCTAAACATGGACTATATCTGCTCGTGGTGTGCTCTTTGCTGATTTTTTTTACCAATAGCTGTGCTCAGCATGGTTCTGCTACTGTTACTGATAGCTAGAATGAAAACATTGAGTTTATCTCAGTTTGGAGGTAAATCTGAAGAATATAATCTAATGCATAAAACTTTTTGGATCAGAAAAATGTTGTATGAAGTTCCTCTGTGAAGTTTTGACTTTATATTTGATTCCAGCACATTCTGCAAAGGCTTTTTTCATAAATATCAAAAATTGTATTTTACAATGAGTGCTAAGACATTTAGACCTAAATGGGTTTAGGTTATTCAAAACTCTATAATCAGACCAATTTAAGATTAATTCTCTGCTAGCTACTTCTGATGAAATTGTGGTACCAGTGAACTTAGCAGTGATTTTGCCACTGTCTTAATTATTGCCAATGCTTCTCCTATTGTGTATTTCCAAATGTCTGATCTTCTGTCCTGTTCTTCCTGATAGTGATAACTTAGTTCCTTTTACTGCTCTTGCATATATGGGCCAACTTCATAGGATTCACAGACTTTGATCCTATGGAAAAAAAGCCCCACACCTTGAAACCAAATGACTTTCTGACATCCTGTCAAACTGACTCCATTGTTGGTCAGTCATAAGCTTTCCTGAAAGTATACATATTCTTGTTAAAGTATGCATGTACCTGTATGGATTACTTGGTTTTAATTTTTCACAGCTGTAAACATTCACTTCAAAACGGAGATGATTACTCTTAGCTAATATTCTAAATAACTTCTGCATTTGGGAATATTGTGTAAACAAAGCCCTTTCTTAAAAAAAGGAAAAAAAGGAGGCCGAGAAAAGGCATACAGTGCTTTTGTCTACACAGGGAAGAAACATCACAAATGAGACGGACTGTTCTGCTATATTGGAACTTGAAATGCGTTTGTTGACTGGTGCACATCACATTTAGTGGTGTTTGGTTTTTTTTTTATTTCCAGGGTCTTTTACAGTCCTTCACAAACACGGTATAACAAGCCATCAGTAGCTACTCTGGGACAATGCAATACTGATACTTGGTTCTTTTCCCCTAGAAGATTATTTTATTACTCCTCTTCTTTATAAGGCTGTACTTGATCGTAGAAAAATCACTAAAGCCCATACTTTTAACTAAGTGCTGCATTTTTCTTTAAAAACGCATCTGTTGTCCCATTTTGCCCTAACTTCTTGTTTACGAAATTAGACAAGGATGCTTCACTAGCAATATCGTGAATATAAATGCATTGAGGATTAGGGAAGGGCTTAGGTAGTATTGTTACGAAGAGACTGCAATGTCCCCGAGATGAATCAAGATAGATCTGTATTGTCATAATGATGCCTTCACATACTGATGATAAAAATATTATTTGGGATTTAAGACAATAAGTAAAACATCAGCCACTTAAATACAGTGATGATTGTGATGAAAAAAATCATCTGGTATTTAACAAAAGTCAGCTTATTGTGAATGCACTGCAGAAATTATGTGAGAAGAGCTCATCCTGCAGTTCAGAGCAGGTATGTCAAAATACATAGTGCAGGCTGCTAAAGATCAAACTGCCTGAGGTAAGGTCAGATTTCATTTATGGCATTGTAAGTATGTGTGTTTTAATACATACAGGAAGAAAAGGAGTGAAAAAACAGTCTTTCCTAGTGAGAATAATTTCTAGAAAGAAAAGTGTGTTACCACTTCATTTCTGTTCTGTGCTGTATTTGCTCCTTCTCTCTCTAGTCTCACGTTAGTGCCAGATTGTTCAAGAGGTTTGGTAGAGCCCAGGACAATGTGTGCGTGTGAGCTTTGAATTGGCGCGCAAGCATGCCCTCCTGGTGGAACCACCCTGGGCCTCGCAGGCGTGCGGGCCGCAGCGCCCAGGCCTGGCCCGCGGGACGGGGCGGGGCGGGCGGCCGCTGGGCGGGGGGGCCGCGGCTGAGCCCCTCGGGGAAGCTGGGGGCGCCTCGGTTAGAGCATATTTAAGAAAGGGTAAAACTGCACAGACGTAGCGAGGAGTGAGGGGAAAGGAAAAAAGAGCGAGAAACAATGCTGTGTACACCGAGGTCAGTGAAGGAGGAGGGGGAGGCGGTGCTCCAGGTGCTGGAGCGGGTGTTCCCCTGCAGCCTGTGGAGAGGACCGGGCCGGAGCAGATACCTGCAGTGTAGCTCATGGAAGAGTCCACACTGCAGCAGTTCGATATTCCCTGAAGTAACTGTGGCCGTGGAGAGCCCATGCTGGAGCAGGGTGTCCTGCAGGAACTGCAGCCCCTGGAGGACCCGTGCTGGACTCGGGGAAAAGTGTGAAAAGGAAGGAGTGACAGAGAGGAACTGTGATGTGCTGGCCTCAACCCCTGTTCCCCATCCCCCTGTGCCACTCGGTGAGAGGGGGTGGGTAGAGGAGTTGGGAATGAAGGAGTGAAATCGAGCCTGAAAAAAACGGCTGGGTAAGAGGAAGGTGTTTTAGTTTTTTTGTCTTTCTCACGAAATCTATACTTGGCAATAATTTAGTTTTCCCCAAGATGAGTCAGTTTCACCTGTGATAGTAACTGGTAAGTGATCACCTTGTCTTTATCACAACCCCTGAGCTTTTTCAATTTATTTTCTGCCTGTTCTCTAAGGAAGGAGGAGTGAGAGAGTGGCTAGGTGGGTGTCTGGCAGATGGCCGGGGCCAACCCACCACAACAAGCTACGCTATGCTCTTGGTTAATCCCCCCCACTCCCCGCCACTTATTGGAAAACCTGCTTCTCCTTCTGAATTGGCAGAGAGAAATGTAGGAAGGCAATGGAAGACTATATATAAGTATTGAAATTGCCTGGACCATAGTCAGTGCAAAATGAGCAGTTTAGCAACCTGAGAAAAATGTTGAAAAGCCTTTGATTTCTGGTATGGATTATTTGTTGCAAACAGAGCAGATAATTATTGTAAATGAATGATAAAATCTAATTTTCAAAGAACAGAAGTGATTTTAGATTTCAACCAATTGAGAGAAACCACTGCCTTTTTCAGACAGGTATCTTAAACTTCCCTCTTTTCCCATCCCTCCACCAAAATCACTGAAAATAAGGTTCTGTGGGTTTCATTCTTAAAAAGCAGTTAGATATTCCCTGCTGTTGCTTAAGAGCTAAGCTGGCACAACTGAAATCACTCAGTGGTATTAGCTGTAGTGGAAGTCAACTGATTAAACTCACTGAAATGGAAAGAAATATTGTTAAGTGGTAAGGGGGTGAACACTTTAAAAGGATTAAAGAATTACTTTTTTCTCTGCCTAGCATTACACAAATACTAGTTTGTTTTGTTAAGCAGATACATGATACAGAGAAATTTTTCTTTCCCTTTTAGCACAGTTTTCGTTGTCCATTCCATTCCTTTGTATTTTGGTAGCCACATAGTAAATGTTCTGTGAAAGTGTGCTTCCAGGAAAAATGTTTCAATCAGTAAGTGTACATCTGGAGGATATGCTCAAAAAATGAAGGCTCAGTAGTAAAATAATTTGTTTACTTTCCTAGCTCTGTTGAAATCCTGACATAATATGCCCAATTTTTTATTTGTAACTGAATATATTTCCAACCCATTTTAAAGGCTCTAATATTTTTTGAATTGTTTAAATTTATTAAAAATAGCTTCTACATGAGCAATTAAAAAAAAAAAAACTGTGGTATGCTATTGAAATCAGTGGTACCTAGAGTACAAAGTAATTCTTAGTATGCCATATATGATTTAAGTATAGTGGTAATTTTCCAGCCTGAAAAGATTGGAGGAAGTCTCCTTGATACTAATAACTCATTTGACTACTATTTTAAAACACAAAGCTTCACTCAGGAATTCTTGCTATGTGTTGTTTACAAAGAAAGTGAGAGGTACCTACTGTGAATCAAACAGAAATAAATGCAAGTCATTCTGTGCAATTGAGAAGGTATGCTTGTATACTGTACGTTTGCTATGTATACTTGCTGAAGTAAGTCTAGTAATTTTTTTTTTAAGCTACTAAAGATTGTATTATCTCAACAGCTTGAAAACCTGGGTTTTTTCAAGCCAGGGATGGAGAGGTTCTATTAGGTTATAAGTCCCATTTAGTCTTTTTTTTTCTTTGTATTCTTGCAGAAGTACTCAGATTTATAGTCTTTTACTGTACACAAAGGGATATTTTTAAATTAATATGATTCTAGGGAAGATGTGCAATATCTTTATTGTGTTATAAAATATGCATTTATTCTATGTGTGATTATAACTTGATTTTTCTTTTACTGTGTTAATTTATAATTTGGTCATACTTGAAATGCAAACTTTTGAATAAAGGCATGAACATTCTGAATGAAAAATGAAAGGAATGAAAATTAGGCCTTCTTTTGCAGATGAAACAGTCTTGTACATATTTTAAAAAATGGACAGTCACTTCTCAAATTTTTCAGTGACTGAATTCTTTTTATTATTTATTTAGATTACATCATGGTACAAGAAAAACATCAGAGATTATTTTCACAAGCAAAGCTTAGGCTCATCTCTATTGGAAAATGAAGAGTTACTTCAAGAGCTTGAAGAAGTGGAAGTCAAAGTGAAAGTAAGAAATACAGTTGTTCAGTGAAGCAACTTTAAAAATGAGTAGCAAAATGTGAACTCAGGCATTTATTTAATAGCCACAAGTTGGAGTAGATACTTGGTATGTGTACATACCTACAGGCTGGTAGTTTACATATTAAATCATGTTGCAAAAAATAAAGAAAAGCAATTTTATTAGAATATTACCAAAGTTTAATGTTCATAAAGGATAAAAAGGCAGCCACTTCTACCATAATTAATTGTCACTGAACTGTGTATGCAATTGGAAGAGGTATTTTCCCATTTATTTATTGGGAATAAAAATAACTGAAAATACTGTTTTCATTGTGAATATCAGTTTTCCGGAAAATAAATCTGTTACCATCACTCATAAAAGCAAGATGGGATTAAAGACAATATTGATTATTAAAAAAAAAAAAGATATTTGTGTGTGGCAAATTGCATATATTTAGAACCTTTTTTTAGATACCTTAATTGTTCTATCATCAGGTAAGTGCTGTTGCTGGGTCAGGATCATTCCTCACTGTATCATTTTCAAGCAATTATATTTGGATAACCCAGATGACCAAGCAGGTCTTTTTCATCCAAAAACAATTCCAATAGAAACAAATGTCTTTTTAAAGGCTGTTGTGTTGATAGCAACTGACAGGTTTATGATTGTTCACAGTTAAGTTTCTTTGTAAGCTTTGTGGTTAAATGTCACGTTTGCCTATTTGCATAATTTAGAGTTAACTGCTTCAGGGTTGTCATGTAAGCAGAATACAGTAATATTTCTAATGCTTCTCCAGGCAGCATGTCAGAAAACACATTTTCTTCATCTAGGGAAGACGAGTATGAAAAGCTAAATTCTGCTGCAAAGCCTGAACAGACCTTTGGCACAAGAAAAGCAGAAAATAAACAGTAAATGAGTAAGCTGTGGGGTGTATCCAGAGAAATAGGGACCCACAAAAATATTTGAGGTGTCCTAAAGTATTGCTGAATTTTAGAACTAGCCAAATGATCATTAATCTTCCCCACGTTAGGGGTTGAGAGGCTGTTCTTGTAATTTGCTGTCTGAAATAGAAACGATACTGTAAGTGCAGAAAGGAGAAAAATATGCATTTTCATTTTGTATAATAATCAATCCTTTTAATGGTTGAGCATCCAGAAACTAACTTACAATGATAACACTTATTACAGTTTCACCTAACAAGTTTTCTCCCATACATTATGTAATAGATCGTTCATATAATCTCACTGAATTGCTTTTTTTTTTCCTTAAGGTTATTTAAAAGTCTTCAGCATTCAAAATTTTTGTTACTCATCCATGTGAATTATGATTTAGAACATCTTACCTTTAGCGTTCTGCTGTTTTTACTAGCAGCATGTTCTAGCAGAGGGAAGTTCTTGAAGTGGATGTTACTGAACATGTTGGTTATGGTTATGATGTGCAAAAAGAGCAGCCAGGTTGAACTGCATACTGCAAATATATTTCAGAAAGCTGAGTTATGGGGCTTTGTGCATTAGTTTTTACAGCACTGAAATGCAGATGTTGAGACCAGAATAAAGGAGGAGCCTGGCATCTTGATTTTAAAATTCAGGTAAAGTATACCAATCAAATGTGTATTCCAGTAAATATTTGTTAGATAGCAGAGATTAACATTAGATGTCATCACAGTGCAGAGTAGTGTTTTACCTGTATGGTTGGAATACACTGAAATACAAAACAACCTAGAAATGAACTTGGCATCTTTGCTCACAAACTAAGCACAACCAGCCTTATAAGATATATCATGTCTGAACATGAAATTCTCTAAATCTTCAGCAACTTACAGGCCTTCAGCATCTGATTGCTGATCTGAAGTATTTTGAATTCATATGTATTTTGGAACTGCAGTGCTGTTGTGTGAAGTATTCACTCTGAGAAGCTATTAGAGTCATACAGTCATAGAATCGTTTAGGTTGCAAAAGACTTTTGGAATCATCAAGTCCAACCATTAACCTGGCACTGCCGAGTCCACCACTAAACCATGTCCCTAAGCACCACATCTACAGGTTTTTTAAATATCTTTAGGGATGGTGACTTGACCGCTTCCCTGGGCAGCCTGTTCCAATGCTTGACAACCCTTTCAGTGAAGAAATTTTTCCTACTATCCAATCTAAACCTCCCCTGGCGGAAATTGAGGCCATTTCCTCTTGTCCTATCGCTTGTTACTTGGGAGAAGAGACTGACACCCACCTTGCTACAGCCTCCTTTCTGCTAGTTGTAGAGTGCGATAAGGTCTCCCCTGAACCTCCTTTTCTCCAGGCTAAACGACGCCAGTTCCCTCAGCCACTCCTCATAAGAGTTGTGCTCTAGACTCTTCACCAGCTTTGTTGCCCTTCTCTGGACACGCTCCAGCACCTCAATGTCCTTCTTGTAGTGAGGTGCCCAAAACTGAACACAGTATTCGAGGTGTGGCCTCACCGGTGCCAAGTACAGGGGCATGATCACTTGCCTAGTCCTGCTGGCCACACTATTCCTGATACAAGCCAGGATGCTGTTGGCTGCCTTGGCCACCTGGGCACACTGCTGGCTCATATTCAACCAGCTGTCGACCAACACCCCCAGGTCCTTTTCTGCCAGGCAGCTTTCCAGCCACTCTTCCCCAAGCTTGTAGTGTTGCATGGGGTGGTTGTGATCCAAGTGCAGGACCTGGCACTTGGCCTTGTTGAACCTCATACAGTTGACCTCGGCCCATCAATTCAGCCTGTCCAGATCCCTCTGCAGAGCCTTCCTACCCTCAAGCAGATCAACACTCCCACCCAGCTTGGTGTTGTCTGCAAACTTACTGAGGGCGCACTCGATCCCCTCATCCAGATCATTGATAAAGATATTAAATAGAACTGGCCCCAACACTGAGCCCCGGGGAACACCACCCGTGACTGGCCGCCAACTGGATTTAACTCTGTTCACCATAATTCTTTGGGCCCAGCCATCCAGCCAGTTTTTTACCCAGTGAAGAGTATACCTGTCTAAGCCATGAGCAGCCAGTCTCTCCAGGAGGATGCTGTGGGAAATGGTGTCAAAGGCCTTACTAAAGTCTGGGTAGACAACATCCATAGCCTTTCCCTCATCCACTAAGGGGATCACCTTTTCATAGAAGGAGTTCAGGTTGGTCAGGCAGGACCTGCCTTTCATAAACCCATGCTGATTGCGCCTGATCACTTGAGTTGTGCTGTATGTGCCACGTCATGGCACTCAAGATGCTCCATAACCTTCCCAGGCACCGAGGTCAGACTGACAAGTCTGTTGTTCCCCAGATCTTCCTTCTGGCCCTTCTTGTAGATAGGAGTCACATTTGCTGACTTCCAGTCAACTGGGACCTCCCCGGTTAGCCAGGACTGCTGATAAGTGAAAGCTGAAAGCAGCTTGGTGAGCACTTCTGCCAGCTCCTTCAGTACCCTTGGGTGGATCCCATCTGGCCCCATAGACTTGTGTGTGTCTAAATGGTGTAGCAGGTCACTAATCATTTCCGCTTGGATTATGGGGGCTTCATTCTGCTGCCTGTCCCTGTCTTCCCCAGCTCAGGGGGCTGGGTACCCAGAGGATATCTGGTCTTACTATTAAAGACTGAGATAAAGAAGGTGTTAAGTACCTCAGCCTTTTCCTCATCCTTTGTCACCATGTTTCCCCCTTCATCCAATAAAGGATGGAGATTCTCCTTAGCCCTCCTTTTGTTGCTAATGTGTTTATAGAAACATTTTTAATTGTCTTTTTTTGGCAGCAGCCAGATTAAGTTCTAGTTGGGCTTTGGCCCTTCTAATTTTCTCCCTGCATAACCTCATGACATCCTTGTAGTTGTCCTGAGTTGCCTGCACCTTCTTCCAAAGGTCATAAACTCTCCTTTTTTTTTTTTTTCCTCAGTTCCAGCCAAAGCTCCTTGGTCAGCCAGGCTGGTTGTCTTTCCCACTGGCTCGTCTTTCAGCACGTGGGCACAGCCTGCTCCTATGCCATTAAGATTTCCTTGTTGTCCAGCCTTTCTGGACTCCTTTGCCCTTCAGGACTGCCTCCCAAGGGACTCCGAACCAGTTTCCTAAACAGGTCAAAATCTGCCCTCCAGAAGTCCAAGTTAGCAGCTCTGCTGACCCCTCTCCTTCTCCAAGAATCAAAAACTCTTATCACTTTGTGATCGCTGTGCCCAAGACGACCTCCAACTGTCACATCACCCACAAGTCCTTCTCTGTTTGCAAATGATAGGTCCAGCAGGGTGCCTTCCCTAGTTGGCTCACTCACCAGCTGTGTCAGGAAGTTATCTTCCACACACTCCAAGAGTCTCCTAGACTCTTTCCTCTCTGCTGTATTTTATTTCCAGCAGACATCTGGTAGGTTGAAGTTCCCTAGGAGAACAAGGGCTAGCAATTGTGGGACTTCTCCAAGCTGCTTATAGAATATTTTGTCTGCCTCTTCATCCCGGTTGGGTGGTCTATAACAGACTCCCACCATGATACCTGCCTTGTTGGCCTTCCCCCTGATTCTTACCCATAAACACTGAACCCTGTCGTCACCATCATTAAGCTCTAGACAATCAAAACACTCCCTAACATACAGGGCTACCCCACTCCCTCTCCTTCCTTGCCTATCCCTTCTGAAGAGTTCATAGCCTTCTATTGCAGCACTCCAGTTATGTGAGTCATCCCACCATGTTTCCGTGATGGTAACTATGTCATAGTTTTCCTTGCTGCACAATGGCTTCTAGCTCCTCCTGTTTGTCACCCATGCTGCGTGCATAGGTGTAGATGGACTTCAGTTGGGCTATTGATCCTGCTACCTTTTTAGGGGTAGAAGCCCTGATTCCTGCGTGACCATTGTCAGGCGCTTCTATGGTTTCGGATACATCCATAACCCTTGTGTCTTTGCTGCTGCATGGATCTCCATTTTCTATCTCCACTGAGGCAGCAGACTGAAGGACCTCACTAGCACACAGTCCCTCAGACATTGGTGTGCTGCCCCCGGGCTTATCTCTAGCGAGCCTGGTTTTATCCATTTCCCCCTTCAAATCTAGCTTAAAGCTACTTCAGTGAGCCCTGCTAACTCCTGTGCAAAGATCCTTTGACTAATTCCATGCAGAAGTTCAGGGAAAGCCAGTGAAGAACTAGGTACACTATTAAAAAAATGATTTTACTAGTCCTAGAAACAGAAATATATTTCCTCTGTATTCCCATACATGGTGCACAAAATTCCCTTAAGCCACTTTTCCTGTAAAATTTTCATTTGGGTTGGTCATACCACATTGTCCAGGGTCACTATTTTCTAGGATACAATCTTTCATCCTAGTAATAACACAAAATCTTATTAAGTCTGAAATTACAGTTAGCTGTTTTGTTCAAATGAGCCTACTTTAAAAAAAAAGGTTGTACTCAATTAGGAAAGGTCAGTTATAGAGATTATTACATAGCAGTCTGCTACTTTTTGTGCAACTCGAAACTTTATTAAGCAATGATTTTTATATTTTCTTCCAAATCACCTGTGAAGTTATTAAATGTAATGTGGCAAGACCATATTTAGGAATACAATGATTTAAAAAATACAATACTAATAACTTATCTAGCTTTCTGTAAAGTAAATATCTATAGTTCCCAAAATATGTGTTCAGGCTGCAATCAGACCAAAAGAATATTGTGATGTGTAACAACTCTGCTACATCTGTGCAACCTAATGTACTTTGCAGGCAATGATAGTATCACTGTAAAATGACAGTAAGTACTTTGTAACACAATCTGCTATAAAAATGTGCAATATCTTCTGCTTTTTGGAGCTCTAGGTTGGTATAGATTTTATACACATGCATGTGATCACCACCCATTTGGATATTGGTGGGCATGTTTGTGGTACAGAGTCAACAGAATTATTTGCTATTTATTTGATTTTTGTCAGATGAGATTTTTCTGCAAGAACTTTCTTTCTCCCTGAAATCAAGAGTCATTACGTAACTTGTAATATGTGACAAAATTGTAAAACACCCATAAAAATATTGCCAAGTTCACATGGAAAATTGCGGGTGAAAAAACCCCACCAGAATTGCCCCCCTATACGTAGCTATGGTACCATTCCATGTTATTTGGAAAATTTTAGAGCAGAAATTAAGTCCATCTTTTCAAATAGAAGGATAACTAACAGTGTTAGTGCTTCAAAATTCCTCCACCTCTATTTTATTGAGCAGTTTTTTAATATGTCTGATTCTTTAATGTTTTGTCGAGATAAAAGCAGACACCATTTTTTACTGTGTATATACTGGAAGCAATATCTTTAGCAATAGTAAAATTACAATGTCATTTTTTTCTAGTAACACTAAATCTACAGTTGGAATTACCTTCCCTTCAGGAATCCCTTTAGTGTCCAGCTGTCTTGCAGTCCAACTTATGTTCTAATAAAAAAAAGTGAATATTCTATATTAATTTCAGAGTGAAATGTAGTTTCCAGAAATCTTCAGAAGTTTTATCAGTTCATACAGTTAACTATTCTATCAGTTTATGTGAGAAAATATGGAAATGGTTGTGAAGAACATTTCAGTTTATGTTCAGGAACAACTCTTACATAATACTTGCTTAATTAATTAATTACATGCTTTTTCCATAGCTTGGTCATTGCTCAGAGCATAGTTGCTGTCTGCTGTCATTTGTCTAGTTCCCTCATGCCAAAACTGAATGTTACCAAAAAGCAACTAGGGGCTTTAAAACATTTTATTTACCTTGCTGCGAAAATAAAGGTAGATTTTGGTTAGTGTCTTTCCCATACTGTCTGAATGGCCGTGACAATTTCTAATGGCATTCTGTTAGAAGTATTGATAATTTAGTCTTTAACTATTTTGGGATTTCTGTTAGGATCTAAAGGGGTGTAAATGAATCTTTTCAAGTAACATTTCATACATATGTATACTGTAGCTTTGAGGGTATGGGCAAAAGTTTCTTTGTAATAGACACGCAGAGCAAGAGTAAGTGTTCTCACAGGGAGTAAGATAGTGGAAAGTTCTGGTATCTGAACAGTTTTCACACAAAGAAAATACATGTGTTTACTTGCATGTATTGTTGCATTAAGACGAACAGGACAAACAATTTGCTTAAATTGTTCAGAGGCTATCCTAAGAAGGATTTACAGGATTAAGACCTTATTTGTGTGACTGGCCTGAGAGAAGAAAGGAGAATGGTTTATTACATTTTCAAATTGGTATCGTATCTTGAACCTCACCTTGCTAAGAAGTGAACCTACTGAAAACATTATCCCTATCTTGTAGAATAACCAAGACAAAACCAAGGATTCGTAATTGGAAAAAAAGCCCTCAACCCTCCCAAATATTAAATGGACACACATTCACCCCCGCCCCCCACCCCCCAAGATTTGAGAGTAGAGGAGAGGCAGATTTAGGGAATCATGTTTCAATGGGGATATCTGCTGGCACTGATTAACTGCTTGCTGTTAAATTTCTGTGTGTATTGGAGGTGCTTGGCATGGTGAAAAAGAACAGCTAGGACCACTTTGTGGCCAAATAACTTTAGAGATGAAGAAAAGTAGTATTCTAAATTGTTTGTATTTTGTCTAGTTTCTGCCACTTTTCAGGACTGAACAATGCTGCAATTAGTCCTCCTTTAAATAAAGATTAGTAGCAAGATGGAGATTACTTCTCTGTTTTATAGGTCTGCATGCTTAATGGGTCTGGAGTAGCCATGCTAGGTAGTAACATGCTCTAATGAGGTTTCAGGTTCTTAATGACCAAATTAAATATCACTATCAATTAGTAGTATTAATTACTTTAATTTGTTGATATTGATGTAAGGATTGAGAATATTGTATTTACCTGTTTTTTTTCCCCAAATCTCACAGCTGATGCTTAGATACATAGAAAAGTTATTTCACAGTTAAATGTCTGTCTGGAGCTCTCTTCTCTCTCTGGCCTTCCTGGATGGCCGTGCACCTTTACCATTCTCTGCATGGATGCAAACTCAGGCTATTCAGCCTTTCTTGCCAGTTTTTCTGAGGCTGGCATTCTGCTGAGGAGTTTGACAAGTATTGCATTTCACCTGTGTAGCAGATGTTTTAACACACTCCTGTATTATGGTAGCTAGAACAAAGCATGTAATGAAAAATAATTTTTCTTTATGGGCAATTTTATTTTTACCTAAACACTACTCTTTCGCGTGTGGCCGATGCAAACCTACATTCATCTATTAGGCTCTCCTCACTGTCTGATTTTTCTTGTAGTGCCATCTCACTGCCTTGGGAGAGTGCTCCTTTTATATCTATTATTTTTCTGTTAATGCTTTGGGGTTTTTTTGTTTGTTGGTTGTTGTTGTTTTTGTTTTTTTGGTAGGTCCATCTCTGTCTTGGCATTATGTTTTAACATCTCTCAACAATTTTCGGGGGGGGGGTGTGTGGTGTGTGACTGACTTTGAATTACTTTTTCCTCTTTCTGTCTGTTGATTCTAACAACTCACTGTTAAATACACTGATATAGCCACCCACTGAACTTCCCAACAAGACAGATCATACGGTAATTGTCATAGCAGGTCACAATCCTTTGCAGTTGTATTAGTACACACCATTTTCTTTGTAATTTGAGGGAATGATATGATTATATTGGTAGTTAGTTATACTACAGTGTAGTTATTGAAGGTAAAAGCCTTTCAGATATTCACAGGGGCTAAATTATCTAGGTACCAATGTATCCAATGACTCAATTACAGGCAGAAGTTGGGCTCAGAAAAAGTTCACTTGTGAACATTTTTGCAGTCTGAAAGAAGGGGCTAATTTATCATATGTTCTGAACAATACATATTTTTATACTTAATTGGCTTGTGGTTTAAATGCTACTTTTTCTCCTATACAGATCATGATCCGAAGTGAAGTAGATGTGTTTCAAGGTTTTCTCGGCTTAACCCTAGAATATTCCAGTGAAGACAGTTTTACACAACTTCTCAGGTTTTAATGCAAAGTTACTATTTTTAAGTAAGAATTGTTTATGGTATAGACCAAAAAAGCCCATTTATCCCACAATAGTCATTTAATAACAAGATAAAGTGGTAGGTATTTCTACTTTTTTTTTTTTCAGGATATTTTTGAAGGCAGAAAAAGTTCAAAACTTTTACTTAAAGCCACAATAATTTTACCTTATCAGTTTTCATGCTCTTGAAAAATACCTGATCAATCAAGGAACCTAGAAAGAGCTCATTTTCCTTGCCAAATAGAATAGTGAAAGCAAGTGCTTAAAAGACTTACTACTGTGAGGAAAAGTAAGAATAGTGGCATGAGCTGAGGCGGCACATAAAATGGAATGTGTCTTTAATAGGTGCGAGGAATTCACAAGCATTTCTTGACAAATTGAAAAGTCAATGTAATAGTAGGCTTTGTGTTCTTTTCAGGGAAAATGAGTAACAAATATTTTAGTACTGATTGACAGATTCTTTACAAATTTAACATGTAGAAGGCTGAAGGACAGAAAAAACTGACAAAGACTTTTCCACTGAGTTTGTATGTCCTGTTGGTGGAAAGTATAGGCTTTTTATGTGTAGAAACATTTCCTTACAAATAGAAAGCCAAAAATGAAATTGACGCTAGCTATTTTATAGAAAATTGAACCAATTTTGAGTAATGATCAAATAAATTAGCAAATGGGTCTAACTACATTTAATACCCTCAGAGAGTGTGCAAGGTTGTAATGTTCATGCAATATTGTAAACTATAAATTATTGTAATAAATGGTTTTTTTGAGCTTGTGTGAAAGGTTAGAGAAGAAGCTTGCCTCAGTGTAAATGAGGCAGAGTTTAACCCGTGCTTTAAGATCACCTAAAAGCTGCTATTGGTCACCTTGTGCCAAACAGATTTATGAATGTTGTTACAGTGAAATCCTCATATTGGAAATAATTTTGCTACAAGTTGAGTCATTTTCTTATAATTAGCCTTGCCTGCTGTAATTATAATTTACACATTGCAATCCACTGAAACAATTCAGAACTTTTTTGGTTTTCTGTATCTGCTTCTAAGCTAACTATAGACAATTTCCTTTCTTGTTACATTAAAATATGCATTTTTCATTATTGCATAAAATATTTTTAATTATTACACAAATAGCATATAATATTAAAATGAGGATGCACATATTCAACTGCATTTTGCCTTTTTTCGTTTAATTATTATTAGTCCCAGTTAAAACCTCCCAACTGCAGTGTTGTTTTCTAATTCTCATTAACATCTATATGTTTAAATGTAAATTAAATTTTGGTTAGAATCTGACTGCAGAATGCATTTGGTAGCAGTCATGCCAGCTGCAAGTATTGAAGATGATGACATTGTGGTGCCAATACAATTGGACCTCAGGAGTCCACACCTTATTCATAAATAGGCCAAATAAGCTGTGTGTATGGAGAGACCTCCTTATTATTTTTTCCCAAGATAAATTCTGTAGGTTAAAAGGGACAAATACAGCACAGCAGAATATAATTATCCTCAAAATCCTCATTCTTGCTGGATATTACTTAGGGCAGAGAGAGAAAGACAGGACTTCACGAAAGGGGAATTGTGCATTAAATAATACAGTGCAGGGTTTCACTTAATTAAAACTACAGGCTGAAGATTCTTGCATCCAGATCTGAGAAGTAGTCATTATTTTAATTTGAAAGAAAAATAAAACAAAAACAATCAAGAGAGATTTTGCTATAGTTGTTTCCCAGTAATAGCCATAATGAAAAAACTTGAAATAAAATTGCTTTTGTTGTGCCCCAGATTAATCTCTTTTTAATTCACTAAGAGGCTGAAAGTGTCCAGTTTGAGTCCTCAGGGAATACTTGTATGGGAGGGGGAAGGTTTGAGTGTTTCCTTGGGAAGTGGTACAATTTCATTGCAGGATATTCCAAAACAGCAGTATTTTTTACAAGCATACAAGGAAATGTAATGGGCAGCATTTGGCCTTCAGGTGTTTGTTTGTGGAAGAGCTGAACTTAAATCTCTGAGAAGGCTTTTCATGAGGGTTCCCTTATGGAAGGAAAGAAGGGTTAGCATGAGTAGGACAGGTTTACATCTTTGGAGGCATACAATGCAGGTATATTGAAGCATAACCAGAACTCAGTTCTCAGTGGAATTCTGGGATTCTGACACATCTTTCTTTTTCAGAATGAAACAAAATACATTTCTTGAAATATGTGGAATTAGTTTTCTTACTGAACCGCTTAGAATCTGGTTGAAAATTTTAACACTACTGAATTATTTTATGCTGGCTTTTTTTTTTTAATTGGTGATACTATAATACACTTCAAAAGCAAAAGTAGATTTAACATGAAAAAAACAAAATAAGGCATTAATGCAGGTCTATAGATTTTTACAGCTGTTTAGGTCTTCCATGGCAGAAAGGTGAAGAGTATTCACCACAGTGGAAAAATGACTTACAAACTCGGCAGGATTGTCATAATTTTACTCTTTCTGTTCATGAGATTTTCAAGAGGGAGGAATATGTTGCATTGCACAGAAATAGGATACTGATGAAATAAGTCTGTAATCTGAGACTTTTCTACTACTTCAGTGAAGATGTTAGCAGTCCTTTTATGTTTATTAGCATGAAGTATTTTTTAAATTTTTCCTCCTCAAAAAGCTTACTTAATACCTAAATAAGCTTTAGTATCCTTTTAAATTGGTTTTAATTTAATGAAAATTTGCTTGTTAAAATCTTCTTTAGAGTCTCATTTATCATATAAAATGTGCATCCTTTTTTCCTTATATTTGCTAAAATATTTGTCTCTGTTATAACCCGCAGCAGTTAGTACCACAGACTAATTCACACAGAAAGGTTCATCACTTTAATATACCTTGGTAGTTGGTTTTTGAGACATTAAAGGTATTTTTATATAATTCATGATTTTGAGACTATTGCATTGTTATGTATTTACACCACACCAGGCATCACATTCCTTATTCCCATGGGTTTGTTCATATTTTAAAATTACTTTTGTTACCCACGTCAGTACCCTCTGTTTCAGCTTTAGTTCAGGTGCTGTGAAGCTGCAGAAATTAATCCAAAGTTCAAGGCAAGAACATACAGGCATGGTCTGAATGCATGTTTTCTCCATTTTGAGGTGTGTTTTTCACTGACCTGTGAGTAATGCTACATCTTTTTCCTGAATTGTTCAAGTTAATCTAGAATCCAGCAAGGAAATTAGTTCTTTCTGTTGGAATTGCCATGTAATATTTAAGCTTGGCTATGCTGGGCAACGGGTGTGTTGGGAAGTGTAGGGTGACTCTCACTTGTTAGTTGTTGGTCCAGATCTAGTCAATACCAACAGGGAGGGAGAGATAACTGCATCTGGTGGAGAAGTCTATGTAAAATAAGTTGCTGATCTTTTTGAACAAGTGTGTTTACCATACCAGTTGTTGTCACAACAATGGACAATGTCAGAAAAGGAATGCAGTGAACTACACAGACCAAAATAGGTCTACCCCCGCTTACTGTACTTCAAAGAAGGATAAAGAAGCATGGTGGGACACTGTGAGAAAATTAGAATTGCTGCTGTTTGTGAAATATCTATGAATAACCAGATTACTTCTTTTGGGAAAACTTCCAAAACAGCATCTTTCACTAGCAATAATTTCGCTAAAAAGAAATGACAAATGTGAGGCTAACTTTCTTTAAGTACGCTGAAAATAAAAGAACCTACCCTGTAATCTTGTGCCATATGCACACTTCAGAGTGTTTTCATGAAAAAGCTTGTCTTATTTTTAAATATTTTTCTGTCTGCTTTATTAGACATTCGATACAAATCTGTGGAGGAAATGCTAAATGAATTTCAAAAAGGTTCTTCTCTTAATTAATTCATTACCAGAAGAAGTGGAGGAAATATGCTACCTAAGGCATGGGAAATTGCAGTGTAGTATCAGATGCTCCTTTTGCTTTGAACAGCCTAATAAGGCACCAATTCTATGTATTGACAGGCACAGCAGGGATAAAGTACACTGTGTAACAGTTTTACTATTTCATAGTTTTCTCTATAAAAACACAGCAAAACTAAAGAAGCAACTGAACACTGAAGCAGTAGTTGCAAGACAGGAAGAAATGAAATGGTGTATTTCTCTTGACTCTCTTAAAGTAAAACTTCTTTACATTTGGGCTATCTAGACTGATATGCCTTTCAGTACCTTTTTATAACCTAAAGAAGATAGTGGGACTGAATACTGTAATAGCGTTTATCACAGGTAAAAAAAGTAGGAAAAAAAATTTTGTTCGGGAAGGTTTAATCACTAAATTTGATTTATAATTTGGGTCAATACACTGGAAGCACAGGTCAGTTCAGTATGAATAATTGAAAAAAGAAATAAGAGTCAGATAGACAGTCAGTTCTGATTAGCTAAATATGCTTCCAAGCAGTGCAATGCAGACAAAATATCTATATACAAACTTGTACTGATTCAGCTGAATCCATTTTAAAGCACATTAGTTTTGAAGTGCTTAGCTCAATTAAGTGTCAGTAATGTTTCTGACTCTGTGGCTTGCAATTCTGAAGTATGACCTTCCTTTTTAAAGCATCTCTTTGATCTGTCACTGCCACTAGGATGATTCATGGTCAGATAAGGCAGAGACGTGCTTTGAACAACTTGTGGTTTTGTGTAGGAAATCAGGGAAAATGTACAATGGGGACTTGTCAAGGATGATAGTACACCTTACTGTAAGGGGGAGTCATTTGACTTAATTGATTACCAGACTGCTCTCGTTAGAAATTGTCTCACTGGAAGCAGCTGTTATCTAGGCAATATTTTAATTTGTTCTTGGTTAAATAGTTGGACTTAAGGGGCCGTTTGTCATGGGAGTATGGTCTTACCCAGTAGAAGTTTCTTGTCTTTATGTTATCCAGACCATTTTTCCCAGCAGACACACTAGAAACTACTACTTCTGCCTGTGAAACTGTGTCAAAGAATGCCACCACTGAAAACTCTGTCACTAAAACCATAATTTGCTGAGAAATCCCTCCTAGTAGAAATACTGTTTTAAATGTTGATAACTTCCAGGCCTATAAATGCAATATGAGTTTTCAGTATTTATATTATTATTGTGCAGGTATATTACTTTTCTATGTGTAGTTGATTAAAATGGAATTTTTCCTGTTAGGAATGGAATTCCACTGTGGAACAATTGCAAGCTGAAGCACTTAAGATCTTGCTTTCAGAGGACTATACAGAAAAAGAACATCTAAAACTTTCAAATCAGAAAATCTGTCTGTTGCGAGAAGAAGTGTGCTTCCATATGGAAGAAAGGAAAGCCCTGCTACGAGAGGCCAATGACTTTTTTCGTACTGCTGGCAAGGTTGGTAAGAAGCCAAGTCTGTAATAATAACCTGATAATATAACTGTCAGTGTGCTCTCGAAGGCTGATACACATGAGGTTATGCAAACAGAGTTTGCTAAACAATTTGGAATGGAAAATTACAAATCTGCTTATCCTTTAATATGACCTTTTGCCTCAAACTTCTATCCAAAATGGCAACTGCATTTAAAAACCATTTTTTTTAAAAAGTATATTCAGAAGAACACTCAGTTTCCAAAATAAGTCATTTGGGAAATATTATCTGCCAAAAATTGGTCTTTAAAAATTGTTCTTTACTATCCTGGGCTCTGTCATGATGGCATAATGCTGTATGAAGATACAGGAGCTGCTCTAAAATACCCAAACTGTTACAGGCTAGTATGGATAACAGAAACAATGTCTATACTTGCTGTGGTCTCCACAGGGGATAATTAATAATTAGACATGAGAAAAATCGAGGACAATATACAATTCCTCATACCAGGCATGTCACATACTACATGGTCTAGACATGATGTAACACCAAAGTGAAGATTTTTCCCCTCTTGAGTAGTAGTGCTGTTTCCCCAAAAAATGTTAGAATGTTGAGGTGGGAGGAGGATGGCACAGTTAAATTAAAAGTTTCAACTTAAAATCAAGGTTGGGCAAACTCATGGGAACAGCTAGTAGAAGAGTTGGTTAATAAAGAATTGAGAGAGCTTAATACTGTTGGTTCAAATTCATTGATATGCGTCAGGTTAACAACAGGTTTTTACGAGAAGACCAAATAAGGATCAATAGAGGTAGAAATAGCGTTATAACAGGCTTCTGTAAGGTTATATTACGGCTATTTCACCTGTTGATGGTGAAAGTGAATAATACAAAAACCTCAAGCCACTTTAAGCTGATTCAGAGCCAAATCTGTTTTAAGCCTTTAGATGGGAAAGCAAGTAGGGATTTTTATCAACAGATGAGTTTCCGGTGGAGTACTGTGGATTTAATTGCTGGTATTTTTCTGCTTATAATATTTGTAAATTATGTAAAAGTAGTAGGTAGTGAAGACAGGCAATCTATAAGCACCTATATGGGCAAGGAAAGTTTAACAGCATATGATTTTTCTATCCAGCAGACATCAAAATGCAGAGACAGATGTCAAACTTTGCCAAATTCCAACTAGTAATAGAGCATATTTTTTAAACAGTGAAGAAATGAGCTATTGGAACAATTTACTGCAGTTGTATTAGATTTTTCATAACTGCAAACTGCATGATATTCTTTAGTTAAAGCAAGAAGTAATTCAGTAATTTGTTTGGCTTGCCATAAAATAAAAGTTCTGTTATTACGTTCTACTCTTAATACACAACAATTTGTTAAAGGAAATTTGAGTTAGAGCAGAAGGATTAAGCAAAGAACCCTCTATCTCATCAGTCCTTGATGTCGGCAGAGAACTTATTCAAGCCTTTTCCAGGTGTGTGCTATCAGATAGCTATCTTTTGAAAAATGGGTTCTCAATTTTATTGCCTTGATTTGGGAGACAAAGCTTTTGAAATATTACGTCTTTAGCCAGTGATGCTGACCAACTGCCTCTTACACCGAAGCTAAAGAAAACAAGGGGTTTTGTGCTTTTTGGAAATACTAAGCGCTTAGACTCTGCTATCTGAAGGTGTCCTACTGAGTTTTAAGTCTTTGATAATTTTGAAAATCAGGCGCTACATCTGAAAATTTTCCACTGAAAAGAAGGACCTCAACATTAAAGACCAAACTTAGAATATGAGATCTTTCTATTTCCGTTTTACAACAAGCCTGTTCTTCAAGGGCACGTGCATCAAGTAATATTAGTAATGCAAACCTTTTTTCCAAAACTTTTTAGAAGACTACTTCGAAAAGTTTATATTTTAGGGTGTCCAAAGACCAAATAGTCTTTTTGTATTTTTTTAAGCATATTGTTTAAAGAAGCTTTAAAACCAGATCATTTCCAAGGATAGCTCCAAAACTAATCTTCATAGCTCTATTAAATGTGCTGAAAAAACAACCTTAAGACTTTGCCTGCACTAATTTTTGTTTTGAGCACCAGGTGGGGCTGTAATCATATTTGTCTTTAACCTGTACTATGTTCCTTCGGTTTTTTTTTTAACAAAATGTGAACAATTCTTGGTGTTGAAATTATTTACAGACCCTTGAAGTGAGAGATATCTTTTGCTCCAATAAGTCTGATCTTTCTTGATTTCATTTATAATGAGGATCTGATGATGGATACAGTGTTAAAACTGTCATTTATAGTCAACCCCCTTCTAGTTTGGACAACAAGCTAGGCAAATAGAGGTCTATTGCTTTGAGAGCAAAGGTAGCATCTTTTCAGAAAACAGGGCTGTGCTTTGTGCAAGTACCTGCTGAAGAAAGCACTAGATCAGGTGCGTCTCCACAGCATGCCGTTACACCTGTTATGTGTAAGAGTGAATAAAACACTATAGTTAACTATAGTTCAGAAAAGAGACATTTTCAGTTGTTCTCAGGGTATGCCTGACCTCTGGACAAGCTTTACATGTAAAAAGCAAATGAGCAAAATAGAATATTAGTTGTTTTGAACTAAGTCAAAGAGAACTCCTTTTAGATCTTGTGTATCTCGTTGCCATTTTAATTTTTAATGAATTCAAGAAAACAAAAACACAGAAATATAGCACTTGCATTGTATTTGTGCCCTTAAGTTCTGGTGTACATTTGGCTGCATTCTGTTGTATATTTGGCTTCATTAAGCAATATTTTTCTGCATGTTTACAAGCCTCTTGGCTCTTCTGTAACCATGTACATTCCTTGCTAAGCTTTCCTTTAAATGTCAATCCATTTCTATGTCTATGTGTAGTTATCCTCAGTTTGACTTTCTGCAGGGGATCTCTGTGTAGCTGTCCTCTGAGAATACTTCAGAAATGATACATTGAATAATCTGAAATTGCTTTTGTGTGGCAGAAGTTTGAAAACATTCACTTGGATAGCTTTAAGTAAATAAATAAGGTTTTACTGAGTACAGTGTGTTTGCAGATTCACATTTTGAGTTATCTGTGAAGTATCTTGTACTTTGGCGCATGAATTACTTCAAAAGTCACCTTTTGATTTTGAACTCCAGGACACACACACACTTTGTTCTAACTACTTTAGGTGTTGGAGTGTTTTTTCTCCTATGTGCCATTGCAAAATTAAAAATTGTTCAAGATAGTATAGATAGTAACTAGCTTTAAAGTGAACATAAAGGAGGAACTTAGAGGTGGAGCAGCCTCGGCATGGAGCTGTGGGGATTGGAATACAAGACCTATGTATGATCCAGTGAAACTTAGTTTGCTTAACCTTCTAGACTCTCTTTTTCCTTGTTAATGGAATTTTCAGATTTGTATATCTTGTTAGTCAATGATTTTGTGGTGCTAACATTCAGTATTGATAAAAATAAATAAATATATAAATAGAGGTCCATATTGCTGAGTAGAAGCCTTGCTGAAAAATCCTTTACTTTCTTTTGATCTTGGTAATTAGTAAAGCATAAGGAACTACAGAGAAACAATTGAACAGGCACAGGATTTGAAAGCAAGACAACTATATGGAGCCAGATGACAGTAGAGAAGCAGAGGATGTTCAGAAGGATTATATCTTTTATTTCATTGAAAAGATCTCAAAACTGTGATAAGTGGATGAGGAAGACAGACTGAACTAAAATAAAAACAAAACTAAAGCAAAATCAAAGAATAAAAATGAGAGAAAAAAAAAACCACCACAAGAAAATTCACCATTCAACTTCTGTATGTACTCAACCACAAAACTGAACAGACTGGGAAAAGTGCATTGCATGATTTTTTCTTGCTTTTTAAAAATTACTTAAAATGGATCCCAATCATGAAAAATGGTCAAAGTAACCATTAGCAAGGAAATTTAGAGAGAAATATCAAGATCATTTTTGAATGACATTTGGATTTATTACCAAGTGGGATTTTTTAATAGCAGGAAATGCCTGGAATGGCTCAGGAAAGAAGGATATTTCTGCTCATAGGAGTTATGCCCATGTTATCTTCAGCATGTTAGTGTTCATTTTAATTACAGCTTGTAGGGTTTTTTGTCATTTTTGCTAGCATAACTATTGTTTTTCCCTACTAATCTTCGATGCTGAAATGAAAAAAACCCTATCATTAGTGCTGAGTATTCAGATCAGTAATTACAACTCTCCTGCATCTTTAACTTGTGAATATATAAGTTGCAAAGTATTTTTGTGTTATCAGCTGATAGATCAAATGATACCATTTCTAAAACCATATAATTTTATTTATGCTCTGGTACCACAGTTGTATGTAGACATGATGCTTTCCTCCTCATATTCTGTTGTCTTTGCCATAATATGCTTATGCCATAAAAAAAAATCAGATATACACATATATGCTAATTCTTGGAAAGAGTCTGAGATAGAAGTAGAAGGCTGGCTTTGTGTGGATTGTTTAATGAACAGGCAGGTACCTTTCATTACCTTTTAAATAAATATATTTAATTATAATTTACTTGTTGGATACACATTTGATATATTTAAAACATTAAAAAGAATAATAATTTTGGTAAAACTCTTTAAGGGTGCGCTTCAACAGAACTTTGAGTGCTAATGCGCTGTATTACTCTCATTATTTTGGTTCTGCTGTAGTATGTCAAATTGGCCTGACTGCTAAAAAAATGGAATAGTTTTAAATTCAAAGAGTAATCATGATTTTGCATGCCCATACTTGTATTAACTTGTTGAATTATATCTGTGTTCTGTGACCTGAAAGTCAATATCAGGCCCTAAGTTAAAATACTGCTTTTCATTCCTGAAGAAATGTCAAATATTAAATGTCCATTGATCATCTATTTATGTAAAAGAATATACATGCACATTTTAAATAGAAATATTGACAACAGATGCTTTTTTTTTTATTTTTGCAGGTACTTGATGGTCTTGAAGGTATTGAGAACTACCTTAAAATCTTTAATTCAGAAGGCTTACATTTGCCTATCTTGACAATGAAGTATGAGGAATTACAGGAAGCAATTAAAGGTTGCACAGCGAGTGCCTTGCAAAAGGGACAAACCTTAGTTAATAAAGCAGATTCTCACAGGTATTCCCTCCATTTTTGCATATCTGCTGCATTTCTTCATATCTACGTGTTGCTTTCTAACTTGACTAGTTAAAATCAGACCACATGTAGAGGCAGTGTAGTTAACTAAGTAGATGTGCGTTTAAATGACCTGAAACTCAAAAGTTTCTGCCATACTTATCTGTTGGTATTTATACAAACCAATCTCTTTAACAAAATTCTTTAGGAATACTACATGTTACTTGTCAGAGTGGTGTCAAACAGTGGAATTGGTATGTAAGGGCAGTGTTCAGAAACAATGGTTTAGTTTAACATTTTGGAAGAGTAAATATATGTAAATGAAAATTGTAATATCAATGGCTATGAACATGCCCTGCTGCCCAATGTAATCCTTTTAGACCTTTTTGAAAGTCATCATTATAAAAATTATAATGTGATTTGATGCAAGACAAAAATACAGGTGTTAAGCCAGGTGCAGAAAATATGGAAGTTTCTCCACTTCTTGGTAGTTTTAATTCATTAATGAAATAGTTTCTTTTTATCCAAAGCTTTTGTTAATTACAGTGATGATGTACTCCACAGGTATGATTTTTACACCGATATAAAGCATGACTTAGTTCAGAAAGAGTCCTAGTGGCTTAATATCT
Source organism: Morus bassanus (assembly GCA_031468815.1). Lineage (NCBI taxonomy): Eukaryota > Metazoa > Chordata > Aves > Suliformes > Sulidae > Morus > Morus bassanus. Next base: position 26,848,306 of record CM062574.1, on the reverse strand, counting down.
CCTACTTTACAAGTCTTAGTAGGAGGCTGGTGCAGTAAGAATGAAGACTGTTTATACTAACGAGTTCTACTTCAAAGACAGAGGAGATGATCATGGCTGATGGTTGGGGTTAGCTTAGCTCTACCTTCACATTACATGCTTATGTCCTTAATTATTGCTGAACTTCGAATAGCTTTACTTCAACACAGCAACTGAAAGTCTAGATAAGAGTTTCATTTCATCTCATGACCTTGCAAAAAATTTTATCTAAAGCGCCTTCACCTGTCACCCCAGAGGTAATTGGCTTGAACCCAGCAAAGGGACAAAACAGAAAATTCAAATAGAAAGTTGTTTTGGGAGCACATGCAGCTGGCTTTACAGCTATTGTTACTGCATCAGCACCTCCTGATATTTTAATTCTATGGAAAGGAGAGGGATTTTACTGAGTGAAACTTTGACTTTGATTCCTAAACCAGCCATAATTCCAGAACACATGCTGCTGTTCTCTAGGACTTGATGTTCTGCTAGACATTACCTCAACAGAAGCAGATGTTGTGTTTCAATTATGTCTGCACAGCTAGGTACACTTAAGTTCCTCATAGAAAGAATCTCTAGAATAACGTCATTAATTTTCTTTCTTCCTTATTAAGAGTTTTTAAAAAAACATTTAATCAGTCCAAATCAGCAGTGGGATAGTAAGGCGTCATCAGTACACATCAAGAAGAATGGGACGAATCTGTCAAAATAACCCTATTAGTCATTTCTGGTAAAATTCAATAAATGCCACAGGCAGATCTCCTGCTCAAGATATTCTATAAATAAAGAAGATAAGATTTCTGCCTAGAAGACATTGTAATTTAAAAAACGGCAAAGCAGTTGAAGCAGCAGTGATTTAGAAAAGGAAGGTGAAACTTAGTATTAATAGGCAATAACACTAGAAATTGGTTTTGCTGTTTCTAAAGAACAGTGAAAAATCCCAGGCTCTCAAATATTTTAAATGTCTACTTGCATCATAAAAATAATTAAGTCCCTTTCTAAGAAAGCAAACGCAGAATATTATGGCCTTTCAATTTTTCCCTGCTGCCTTCAGGCCTCATTGCCTGAATGCAATGAATTTGCCATATGTTTCAATGAGTACCTGCTGTGCAGGTGGAACACTTTATATTCCTAGGCATGGGCTTGAAAATTACAATCATGGAATAATTTAAACTGGCAAGGAACTGTGGAGGTCATTTGGTGCAATCCCTGGCTCAAAACCTGTTTCTCAGGGCCAAATTTTGAATATCATCAAGGATGGAGATTCCATAGCTTCTCTGAGCAACCTGTTCTGGTGCTTAAGCATTCTCCTTGTGAAACATGTTTTTCTTATCTCTAGCCAAAATTTCTGTTGCTGCAGCTTGTGAGCATTGCCTCTTGCCCTTTTGCTGTACACCTCTGAAAAGACTCAGATCCTGTCTTTTGTATAACCCCTCTTCCTCATCGATAATGTAAGACAGCAATTAGATCACCTCTGCACCTCTTCTCTACTCTGAACATAGTTCTGCCAACAGCCAACATGATGGAGTACATCATGTGCTCTAGCCTCCGACCATCTTGGTGACCTCTGCTCAATTGACTTCAGCTTGTCTGTCTGTCTTGTACTGTGGGGACCCAAACTGGACAAACTGGCCTCCAGATGCAGTTTCACAAGCCCTTAACAGAGGGGAGTAGTCTGCTGGGTAATCTCTTCCAGATGCAACTCAGCATGGGGCTAGTCTTCAATGCTACAAGGATGATCCTGACTCATGTTCAACTTTTTGTACACCAAGACAACTCTAGGTTTTTTTGCCTAACCCATGGCTTTAGGAGATACCCAGAATGCTCCCAGCCAGCTCATAAACCTAGTAATGGTGATACAGTGAGTTCTGTCAGCAAATGTGGTAAGGTGTTATATTCCAGAATATTAATTTCCCCCAGAAATGTTCATGTGTTGAAAGAGGAAAGAGAGAGGCCTCTCTTTGTCATGTATAAGCCACTGTGTGCTCTTTAAATGCTGGCCAGTGTTTAGCCCAGTGATTAACCCACATGGGACAATGAGATTTGTATGAAGAGCTGAGGGAGATTTGGACAGAAAACAGACCCCCTATCAAGACTAAATCCTGATTATTATTTTGTTCCCCTTATTGCACAATTCATTGGTAGTCTTAACTGCCCTCACAGGCTTCCTATATTTCCTTTATCTAACCGGACTAGAGATCCTGAGGGATATGGGCAGTCACCATTTGAAGGCGGTGAAGGGTGTGGATCTGAAAAAGTTTAGGTATGTTATAAAAAAGCTGCTTTTCCATAAGACAATCAAGAAAGTATGATCTGACAATGAGATACGTAGCTGTTAAGTATTTGCAATCTGGCAGGATTCTTGAACTATATTTGAATTTGAAAATAGCTGCCAGCTCCTTGAAGGAGTAATTGGACCATAGTAATTTTAGAATTCCTTCATCATTTGTGATAGAGAAGGTATTGCATGCTCTGCTACTTGCATGACTTTACTAGTTTTAAAAAAAGAAGCTAGATTCTCCAGTTTTTCAGACAATATATTTATTAATAAAATGAAGGAATCATCTGACCTTGCTCAGGTTGGGTGACACTTTGTCAGTTTTGATGAGATGATGCCCTGAATTGCACTATAGCTTCTGAATGAGGGTACTGGAAAAAGCATTTTTAATGCAATATCAAAGTGGCTGCCATGTGTAGTACTGTTTTAAATGCACCAAGAGAAGACAGTACTTAAACATTAAGAGAATTAAAATGTAGATGGATTTCTGTATCCACATTGTTTTGTTATTTTAATTTTTAGAGTACCCGAAAATATGCCAGGCAGTTTGTGTATGTACATGATAAGCCAGCTCTAGTAGTTTATGATTTACAGATCTAATACTGATACCCTCACTTTGAGGGAGGACTATGTTTAAGGCTAGTGACACTGACTTCAGTGGCATAATTGGAAATGCAGCTCACAGTAAAAATGGAGAAACATGATGTTAATTCTGTCCTGCTTTCAAATCTTCTTGAGGCCTGTTGCAGCCTTATATTAAAAAATAGTCCATATAAATAAAAATGCTGAAAATGTTCATATTGGAAGAGAAATAGATTATAGAAAAGTGACAGAAGGCAGTTATTTCTTGTAATCTTAGTGTTTCAAAATGAAAATATTGGTAAGTCTGATTTTTGAGCTCATGTTTTTAATTTAAAACCAGCTAGAAAAACAGGAGGAGCAAAAACTTATATGTATTAATTCTAAAATTATACAATCAACGAGTTTTGTCCATTAGGAGTACCCTTGTTACTTTGCCAGCCAATTAGCTTGCCTATGAGTGTAAGAACTGTCTTTATTTTATTGCTGTTATAAATTTATTGTGTTAACTCATAACAAACCAATTATACTTTCAAAGATTTTATTATATGTAAATTATAATTTTCAAAAACTATAAATCTTGTTCTTCTATTGCTTTTTTAAAAGGAGTGGTGCTAGTAGAAGTTTTTAAACATACCTCTTTTTAAGGAGTACTGAAATAGAGTAGTGACATTTTTAGAATTTAAGGATAAAGGACAAACAAACAGGTTGCTAATTTTTGAAAGAGTAATTTACAAAATTTGAAACCACCTACTCCCTAAAAAGGACTTAAAATTTGGTTTCTTTTTGTGATCAGTTCTTGGATCAGGTTCAAACAGAATGGACTATTAATACCATAATTCATTTTAGTAGTGTAGACCAAGGTTTTTTCTTTAAGTTTCCAGAATTTAACTTTCTGAGCCTGATCTGAAGTGAGGAGAAAATTTCGTTTAATTTTAGGGGACAAAGGAGGAAACCTTGAATAAGTACCTGTGTTAACATAAGTTTCTGATGAAACTAAAGTAATGAAAAACTTATTTTGAATATGTTTGTCTTACAAAAAATCTTACAATGAATAAATTTCAGTATTAAATCAATATGTGAGTCTATTTTTTTTTATATCAAAACGTCAGGTCTTAATTGTATGTTGTAACTTCTTTACAATTTGAAGAGGACTGCCTCAAGTATTCAGACTGTGAATTGCTTCTCTGATATTATATGTTTTAAGTTATAAGACAAGCTGTTGTTTTATAAATTGATGTTGTCTTTTTCCTGTTAAAACAGCATCTTTAAAAAAATGTTGACTTAGAATGTATATGACATTGTTTTTTCAGCAACTGTAAAAAGATTGAAATATTTGAAAGTCCAAAGAGAACATTCTTTTTGAAGTAGAAGTGATATGCCATATATTTTCACTCTTTTTAGGCTGATCCATTTGTGGCTTAGTCTTTAGATAGTATAACTAAAGTCAAACTTTGTGAAACGAAGTATTTCTCAGTGAATCAGGATATCTGGCACGTGAATCTAACTTACGCACTGGTGATAAATGATTTTTTTGGAAATGTCATTTTTGTGTTCTACTCATCAATTTCGTTTGGATTCATTTTAACATTTCTCTTGGTTATTTTTCTTTTGAAGGTCACACTTTAAAATTTATAAGTTATACAAATCAACAGAGAAGATGTTGGGTCTTTTAAATGATTATCATCCTAATTGTTGAGCAAAAATGAGAAATAACAACAGTTCTACTTTTCCATTTTAGTTCTTGGGTGACAGGAATACAGAAAATGATGAATTATGTTCAAAAAAAAGTAGATCTATTAATCAGGCAGTGTCCAGATTATAATGAATTTACTTTGAAGAAACAACAATGGACTGCCTTGCTTGAAGATCATCTAAATAAGGTACATCATAAGATGTCATCTTCTTAATGCATTCATGAACAGTGCATTGCATTTCTGTAATTTAACTATGTGAATATTAAAGTTGACTCAAATAATTACAAATAACATTGGTTTGTTAGAGAGCGCACAGTTGTAGTTAGAATGCTGAATGCTGTTATCAGCAGAGATGAACCTAAAGCTGTTCTGAAAAATGCAGCTGTTTCCATGAGAACATTTTACCAGTGATCTTCAATAAAGTATGGATTTGCTTAGATAATGAGCTATTATAATTTGTTCTTTTGGAAGAGAAGTGAGTAATCAGGACTGTGACCTGCATGCAGGTTTTCTGTACTGTTTCTATGTCTTCTGTTTCATTTGGCTGATGATAAAAATAGAAGAGTGGTAAAATTGAAGGTTAATAAGCATGGTGACTGTGAACCACAGCAAATTTTCAGTAAGGCTAAAGTAGAGTAGATTCTGTTCACCTAAAAAATTCCCTTTATTCATTAGGCTACTGATGCATCAAGGACATCACAGCCTTCTTTAAGCTGTTGAATGTAGTACTGCAGACCTTTTTAATGACTTGTCAGAGATGGAATAGACTCATGGCTCCTAAATAAGGTTCCATGTGTAAATTCAAATTGAAAAATATAATCTTTTAACAAGGTTCCTGTGAAGGAAACCCCAGAGCGTAGACCAAAAAAAGTAAATCAAATTTAATGACTGAATAATTAAGTCTGCAATCTGATGTTTATAATGAACTATTCTGAATCAAAAGGGAAGTCAATTTACCATAAATTGGTCCCTTTGTGTACAATGTATGTAGAAGAGGCCTGGTGGTATTAGAATACAGGAAAATACTGTTGAGTTTAGCTGAAAATAAAAGGTTTGCTGATAGCTGTTGTTGGTCTTGTAGAAATGATGGCACCAGCTTATTGTGAATCTTAAGCTAAAACTTCAATTAAGGTAATTTTTACTCAAAAATGTAGACCCCAATTTTAACATACAGTTTCATTCTGGAGTTTGTTCTAATCACTTTGTTCCCAGTCTTGCATTAGAGAACATTTTGAAGATTTGAGTCATAATACATGAATTTTCATTACAGTGAACAGTGCTTATTGTTATATTCCTACAAAGCAAATCACTTTCATTCCAACCTTCTGCTAATGCAAAGTATCCCAAAGAATCTGGTGCTAAATTCAAATGCCCCTGAGCTTCATTTAATAAAGTTTGAACCTCAGTCAGCAGTCACTTCCTAAAATATATGGTACAAGTGAATTCATATGTCTAATAATAACTGTACATACTATGTCTGGTGTCATCTGCCTCTGCTCTTCGTAATCTGTTTTGTTATCATGCACATATCTTACAGTGACAATGAAATGGAGTTGTGTACATGTATCCACACAAAAGTAGGTCTCTTGGCTTGGCAGAGAAGCTTTAAATGTACTTTCTGGAAAAAAAAAAAGGAGCATAATAAAAGTATTTCTGCCAAGGTTATAATATCTAGGTTATAATGCAGTTGTGCCTTATTGAAATAACAAGCCTGGGATATTTAGGATAAAGGAAAACACTAGCAACAAAGTGAGAGCAAACAGGAGTTTTTTTCTCAAATTCTGACCATACCTGTTAGCATTTTCTTAGGCGAAATAGTAGAAATTTCTTCCTTTATATTTTCATTCCTGAATTTCTCTGATTATACAAAGTATGTAATCTAAACACCAACAGACAAGTGTGACTTCACTTTTTTCTATACAAAGTGGTATATTATACTGTGTACTTGTATAGATTAACTATATAAATAATGCTTTCAAATAAAGGTATCGCAGTCGATTAAAAAGATCACCCCGATACTTGCAGTTGGTATGGAGATTGGTTCATATTTGTCTGAGTCTGAAAGAGTTTTGAACAAGCATCTTGAACTGGCTCAACAAGCAAAGGTAACAAAAAAATGAAGCTTTAATAATGTTAAGTACTTTTAGAAACAAATGCATGCTGTACATAATTCTAAATAAGGTGAGAGGCTGAGAGTTTCGTATGTATTCTTGGAAAGAAAACAGGTCTATAGTTTAGCTTAAAACTGTAGTTAATGAACGAAACCACAGATAACATTACAAGGTAGTTCTTCTTATATCATTGGTTGTCCCCATTGCCCTTATCTCATCGTGTTATTTGTTACTACCTCAAGATCCCAGTATCAACCCTTGACAGGATCCCCTCAAATGTGTATTGCTACTCTTACCCTGAGGCACCAAGTTTAAAAATTGTCTCGACAGTCGGAGGCACAGAAGACACTCCTTGTGGTTTATTATGCCAAATAAAAGGGATGAATCAGCAAAAAAGAAAAAAGTAGTTCCCGGGTGGATAAGCTTTGAAGGGGGCTGTGAAGTTGCCATCAGGTATTTATTGGTCATGTTAGGAATGCAGACACAGTATGAAAGCACTGCAGCACTCAGCTCTGTAGCACAGATGAGGCTATTTTCAAGTCACATCCAGGGCCTTTCCATCTTCTGTAGCAGTACTGCAGTATCTGAAAGTGGCTTAAAACCAGTTGAATCCCCTCCATGGTCTTGTCACAGGTGCGTTTTTCATGGCTAGGCTGAACAACATGGCAGTATATATTTTAGGGGTATCCTGTGTTCTAGGAGTTCTTAAAACTCCATTACTCCTATGGAGTTCTTTTTTGTTTCAGGCAACAGTTTATGGAACCCAAGAGCTGGATCTGTACAAGTGTCTGTGGAAATAAAGTTCAGTTTAAAAAAATTCTGGAGAGCACATAGTAAGAATATAAAAAGTTCAGCAGATGAGCAGGAGCCCCTTTTTGTTCCACAAGACTATATAATAGTTTTTAGTGTCTTTTCTGCCAAATGTTTGCATGACAGGGTGTTACCTTTGTTAGTTGCAGTGTACAATCTGCCCTGACAATAGTCACCTCTCCTACCTAGTCTGTCAGTGGATTGTGGTATGCTAGAGTTTGTGCTCTTGGCTGAATGCCAGAGGTAGTTATGCTAAGTGGTATTGAGTTAAATATATAAAGTAGATAAGCACATAGACATAGATATATGAACCTATGAGTTAAGACAGTGAATCCGAAAAACAGAATCCCAGCTGAATCATGGAAAATGTTAGTAACTCGGCTCTTGCTCAGACAGCATACTGTGACTTTCTTCTGGGTCTGAGTAGTTGATGCAGTATCAGATACGACCCACCATTTGCTTTCCATCTGATTTCTGCAGATTTGCTGCATGCAAGAACATTGGTTTGGGTTGGAATACAGGGCAGTCTAGCTCGATGGGTAGGGACTAATCTGGAACTAGGAAGCAATTATTGATTCAAGAATGAAGGCATGAGTGGAACTAAGATTCATAAGGCAAAATGATACAAGGACAGGCCTTAAAGCAATTACAGCCGTAGACTTATGAGGACCTAGTGCTTCTGGAGTCTCCACTCTAGAGTGGACACCAAATTCTTCTATGAGAATTGAATATCAGACAAGCAGCTAAGAGGATTTAGACTCAAGAATCAGTTCAGAAAATTGGGTTATACTGTTTATTAAAGGAATTTTATCAGTTCTGGCTATCGATGTTCCCATATGGAATGCTTCTGTTGTTTTCATCCTTACACTATGAAGTGGCTTACTTAATCTGAATGTTGAGATTCCTACTTTTTTTTTCCATTCAAAATAGCTATTTTTATAACTACATCCATAGATTTTCGTGTCAAAATGTTACAGGAAAGAAATGGTTATTTTCAGCCTATAATGTCCTTTATGAGCTCTTCTTCAACTAAGTAATTGAATTATACATCAGAAAGCAATACTAGTGAAAATTAACAATGTGATATCAATATTCACAAGTCCTTTTCCGTCATTATACATGTTGTTCTATGCTTGTACCCTCAAAGGAAACTTCACATGAACTGGAAGCAGCTGGGAGAATCATCAAAGATATGGAAGAGTTTGAACCTGAGCAAGTGTCAGCTTTTTCTAGCAGAACTGACTTTCTGAATGAAGAACTGAAAAAAATTGAAAAAAATATTAGTTCAAAACTAGAAATTCTAGAAACTTATGTGGCCTTTTTAAAGTCAGCTATGGAGGTAAAGGTTACTTATTTATTCTCTGACTAGACTGTGAAAATCTTACGAGTAAAAAATGTGCTTTTAGCTAGCTAAGACAAATCCTGTAGATGCTGTGCCATGGAAGCGCTGTAAGTCTTTGTAAGCTTTCTACTTTAAAGGAGATCTGTTCCATCAGGGCAAGCAGCCATGGTCATTGAACGTGCATCAACATAATGATGCGAGTCATTATATATATTAAATCAATATAATCAATTGAATACCAGCATAATTTTGGTAGCTGTGCTAATGATGCCCAGGGCAGTTAATTTTCATTTTGATGTAGTGTTTGTTTTAATATTCTACAACACTGTTGTTCTTTTACATTTAGGAAGAAATTGAGGATGGAATGGAACATATCAGATAAAATTAGCCATAGGATTTATTTATTTGAAGATAAACCACCAAAAAATTGCATTGTGTCTACTTCTGATTATTGCTAACTTCAGTTACTTCAAATTAAACAGATCTGTGAAAATCATTGCATTGATACACTGGTATATAATATCCATGTAAAGATATGTGATAAAAATGGAACAAATTGGTGCCACCTCTCTGCTTGCCATTTACTGGTTTATAAGTTATTTAAAACTTTTTTGTTGTTTAGTATTTGTATAGTATTTAGGGAGGATGATAGATCTTAAAACCTGGAAAAGATTCAGAGGCTGCTATTCAATTCTATTATGTCTGTATACCTTCTGATTATAGCAGCTCAATTTTTAATTTGTTTTTTGATGCTTATTTTATGTCTTTCTGTAGGTGAATGATAATATTCAAAATCTGAAGGAATTCTATAAATCAGAACCACTACAAACGAACAGGGAGGCTGAAAATAAAATTGCAGTGGAGTCAGCTAATACTCAGTGGCAAAAGGCTATAAAGAAGATTTTTTCAACCCAAAATATGGGTTGCATTTTTCTTAATTTAGTAAATATGGTGAGTATAATCTGATAAACCGTATTGAATATTTCATGCTTGCCTGTGATGAGGTCTAATCCTAGTTCTGTGACTGACGAATTGTGATTTCTCCAGTACCTAGTTTTAAAGGGATTAATGCTGCTATATACTTTCAAAATATGGAAGTACTATTTGATTGCTAATGGCATTATAAGTAATATAAAAAGTTTTGTGATTAACAATAACAGACCCCTTAATAAATGATCCAGTACATGCACATAAATGTAATACATGCACATATCTGTTCATGTTGGAAAGCAGCATATATGCAAGTACAGTATTAAGTTTATTTTACTTCCACTAAGAGGCAGTCTTTACTAATTGAGTGTATGAAGTTCTTCTAAAGAAATGGGTGCTAGAGATACTTCCTTACAGATAATTCTTCCTGGTGTCCTTACATTCTGTCTTAGGTTCAGCTGCATTGCCTAGGCATCCTTATCTAATTTTCCAGCACCCCTTCATGAGATGATCACTTCCCTAAGTCACTCCTAAAGTGATCCCAATTAATGTAGACAGCCTGGATAACCAGCTGTTCTTTCTGTTTTTATAGGACAGACTAGGGACCAGTTACATTAGGGTCAGAAGGGGGAGTGATTGTTGATATACAGCAGCATGCAAGATGAGCTGGAAAAACCTACTTGAGGAGGGAAAGTGCTCAGGCAGTTAGTGTGGGCTAAAGTGTGTACTGTCACAGCTGGATGCAGCCAGGCACAGATAAGATAGTGTAAAGGCAAGCTGAATGTGTGTGAATATGAGATTGCACTGCAGTCACTTAAAGTCTAAACATATCTTCAGCTATTATCTCCCAAAAGACATGGAATTATGTTGCCACTGTATTTTCTGCTACTCTGTTCCCATTATATTCTTAGGTTGTAGCTTTTAAGTATCATATAAGTAAGGTATCATACAAGTAATTTATGAACACAACTTTTCTTAAAAGAAAAATTCTGAAATGGGAAAAGCGGAAACAGCATTACCCAGATTTCTGGTGTTTCTGATATAGGCTCTGTTAAAAAGAGGAAAAAATACCAAATGTTCAAATGCTAAACACTCTATCCCTCCCATGCTTCAGTGCTGCTTTGGTTATCAGCACAAAAGGAGTGGTCTTTTCTTTATCCACTGCGCTTTCCAGTTGCTATTCCCCAGAAGGCCATTTTGGGTAGCTCTGTCTATTCAGAAATTACTTTGTTTTGTATGAGTGTTAAACAGCCATCAGATGGCAATAATTCAATCATTACTGACCTGTTGTAGGTTTTAAACTTTAATGTTAGCCATGTCCTCAGTATACAAATTCTGTTGATCTATGCCTATTTCTAAGAGAAGAGTGTATTTAAGGACACCTAGAATACCAGAAATTTTCAAAGAAGTTATGCTAGAATAGTTGGTTTTTATTAAGCTTTGTTGAGAATTTAATATTATGAGGTTTTAATTGTATTTTTTAAAAACCTATGTGGAAAAAAATATGTCTGTTTATTTGCCAGGTAAATGAGAGTTTAATATTAAAAGTAGAAAAACCTGTACGAGTAACAGAAGATATCATTATTAATCTGAGTAAAGACAAGAAAGAGCTGACCGATCTTTGGGCAATCTGGAATTTTAAAATTACTCAAGTAAAATCCATCAAGCAACAGTGCCAGATATTTAAAGAACAGTTAAAAACTGTAAGTAAAATAACTAGGAAGAAAGCAACTGTGGCAAACATTTCTAGATTGTTATTAGTTTCTGTGACTCTCTCATCAACTAGTATAGGTATCACTTGAGAGAGAGATGATCAGTAAGATACTTTTCCATAGTCTATTCTGCCATTTAGATAGTCATCAAAAAACATGAAATGTTTTTGATCTCTTTTGCCCTTATTCAAACACTTACAAGTCCAAATCCACACTTCAAATTTTAAGTTTTATTTAAGTCCATATACTATACCAGCAGTGTTTTAGGTTTTTTTTGGTGGTTTGTCTGGGTTTTTTTTTTTAAAAGCACCATTTTGTTGTGATTTAATAGTTTCTCAACTAAACTGTGTCCTAATAGTTTCTAAACTCAAGTCCAACCATGTTCATAAGGAAAGAGGATTGAAACCTCCTTGGCACGGGGACAGTGTGCAGTGTTCCTTAAAAGCAATGCTAGCTAGGCTAGTCGCAGAACCAGAGGTTCGTAGCCGCTGTTTGTCAAGTGAAACTTATCATTAAACCATGACATCTGTTATCGCAGAAAATGTGTATAGGTCCTCCGAGCTCAGTGTCTGAATCATTTTTGCGCACTGTCTTAAAGATTTCCTATCACCCTTGTCAGTCAGAGGGTTTGAGACAGGTTTATAGTCTAAGAAAAAAAATAGTCATCCTAACTTCAGAATCTCTCTCTCATATTTTTGTGGTTTTGGTTTTTTTTTGGGTTTGTTTTTTTTTTTTTTTTTTTGAACTAGTAATCTCTTAATGTCTCTTAATGAAATTTACAGAGAGCAATTGGGTGTCTGGTTTGGGGAAGGTTCTTGTTACAAATTTAGATTTTAGCTTAAATTTTTTTTTTTTGTTTACTACAGATAGAAATTTTGAACTGTTTGATTATCTTTTAGACTACCCATGGATTAGAGCGTCTTCAAGAGGCACTCCAGCTTGCAGCAACAGTTGACCTTGGAAGTGACCTTTTTATTGTTTTGGAACTACAAAAAAAGCTTAACCAAATGAAACCACAGTATCAGGTGAGAAACCAAGCTAGTGAAGTGCACTGTGGGTCAAAAGTTCTTTTGGTACAGTAAAGATTCACTTTCATGTTGACCCCAGACAGAGTGTCTGGGGTCACAGTGTTTTATATTACTTTTCCAGATGGAAGGGTTTGTGTGTGTTTATAAGGAAAGGGAGAAGACATTTTACCTTCAGTGTCCAGAGAATATCTTGCACAGTGTTAGCTGCATATTAAAGTGACACACAAGCATTGGGGTGGTGGAAGTACAAGGAGAGTACCACCTTCATGCTTTTGAATTAGAGCTGGTCAGAGGTGGAGGTGTGTCATACCAAGCTTCCTATCTCCTCTGAATACTGTCTCTGAATTTTAGCAATTCAGGCTTCCATTCCCCTACAAGTCCATTTGACTTTTTTGATCCAAGGCTGTTTCTGGGTGGTAGCTGAGATTCATGCCTAGCAAAGTAAAGTATGTGGAGAGTGTTTTCAAGTGCATGGCAGTTTTTTTCCCCAAAGCAATTTACTATTGTTAGGTTGTTATTTCATCAAATGTAAGGGAAAACTTGCAAATATGTTTGTGTAATTTGAGTAACTTTTCCTTTTTTGCTAGCAACTGAATGCTGAGCTTGAGTACCTGCTAAAATTATTAGAATTGCCAAGCCAGAAAGGATTTCCTGTGAAAGAGAATTCTGAGAAAATAAGTGAGCTTATTCATCTCCATCAAACAGTAAAGGACACAATGACAGAATATGATGAGATTTTCAACAAGACAGTCAAATTCCATCACATTAAAAAAGAAGTGAGTATAATCTTTTAAAATATACCTTCTTCCCATTGCAGTTAGACTCTTTTTGGTTTTGGTGCCTGTCATCTTTCTTTTTTTTCCCCAAAGAGTATTAACCCACCTGGTGATCAGAATTAAAATTTTGGATCTAAAACTGCATGAAATTTGGAGAATTTAAAAATCAGATCTGAACCCAAATTTGATTACTTAAACCCACATCAACAAAGTTTAGGGTAACACATTATGGGTAAGGAAGGAATTGTAAGCTTCCTTTCACATTATTTTAAACACACACTGATTTTCGTTTTAATATATTCCAGCTGGAATGTCTATCAAAATTGGGAGAACTGGATATTCCTGAAATACGTGAGGACCCCGAAAATGTGCACCATGCTAAAGCCTACCTTGTGAATGCTCAGGAGAAACATGCACATATCAGACAGCTATATAAACTGCTTATTACCCAGGGAGTGGCTATCTTGTCTGCAGTGCAGCAACCTGTGAGTAGAATTAGAATGATATGTGAAATCAAGGATAAATAGGTGTTGTGGTTTAGCCCCGGTCAGCAACTAAGCACCACACAGCCGCTCGCTCACTCCCCCACCCTCATGGGATGGGGGAGAGAATCGGAAGGGCCAAAGTAAGAAAACTCGTGGGTTGAGATAAGAACAGTTTAATAATTAGAATAAAACAGCAATAATACTAATATAATGAAAAGGAAAATAATGAGTGAGAGAGAGATGAAACTCTGGAAGAAGAGGGGAAAAAAAAAAACCTAAACAACAAGTGCTGCAACCGCTCACCACCCGCCGACCGACGCTGCCGGTCCCCGAGCCGCGATCGCTGCCTCCCCCGGCCAATTCCCTCCAGTTAATATACTGGACATGACGTCATATGATATGGAATACCCTCTGGCCAATTCGAATCAGCTTTCCTGGTTGTATCCCCTCCCCTCCCGGCTTCTTGTGCACCTGGCAGAGCATGGGAAGCTAGAAAGTCCTTGACTAGTGTAAACACTACCCAGCAACAACTAAAACACCAGGGTGTTATCAACATTATTTACATACCAAGTCTAAAACACAGCACTATACTAGCTACAGTGAAGAAAATCAACTACCCCAGCTAAAACCATGACAATAGGAAAGATGATTATTGGAGCTATCTGACTGACTTTTAGATGTACAAAAATGCATTAATGCGGAAAAATAAATACAGAGCTTTAAGATCCTTTTAAAAGAAAGCAAAACATAAAATGTAAAATAGTTGATCATTGTTAGATTTCTGCTTTTAGAGTTTGTAGATATACAGCCAGCAAATTAAATGAAACATCCGGGAATAATGAAACTTATTCTTCAGTAGTTACTCACATTACAAATTACTTTTGCCAAGAGAAAAGAAAAATTAATTTCTTTGAAATCTTGTTTTAATTTTTAATGGTCTTTGAACAGATCTGACTCTGGAAAACATTGAAATAGATTTGAAATAGAGAGGAAATTAATCTTAAAATAACAGTGCTTGGAAAAAGAAACCAACATGACTTTCTGTTCTCTAGTATTCTTTATGCAGTTCAAGGCCCTGTTGGTGATTTCTTGAATGCCACATCTATATATTAGACTCCTGCTACTTGGTAAATAAAATGCTTCGTGTAATTATTCTTCTGTAAAGAAAGGATAACAAAAGAACAAAAAGGAAGTATAATAATAGTGTTACCTTATTGGTGGATTCCAGACTGACTTGCATGGCAAAATGGATATAATTTTAGAAAGGAGTTAGTTATTCAGGGCAGGATTGTCATTGCCCTGTATTCATTTACTAGGGAGAAAGCAAGACATTCTCTTATGACCTGCCTAGATTATCCATATTGCCAGTGTGCTCTTCAGACTCCATAAATTGATTGACAGCAGAAAAGAACTAATCTACAGGTGGTAAAGGACTAGAGTAGGCCACTTCCTCTTTGCTCAGAGAAGACACCATGAGTGGGTTATGACTTTGACCCAAAACTACTCCTCAGACTACCAGCAATTGAAACTGCTATGTACTTGCTCTCATTACAGTGGAGGTTTAACAGTTTACTCTAGCCCATTGTGACTGACTATGCATGTTCTACCTCAGAATGATTTTCATTTTAGATTGGTCAAATCAATACACTTCCTGAGTTTCGTTTCTTTGTCTACTCCCTGTTCAGAATTGCTTGAATGTTTCTGTAAAGAATCTGAAGCAAGAACTCGCTAGATTTGAGTGTGATAGCATTAGCTGGAGCTCCAAAGCCGACAAATATGAGGAAGAGCTATCACAGCATTTCCAACACTGCACCACTCAAGAGGAGATAAATGAGGTAAATGAGAGAAATCCCAACACATTAGATGACTGTTAAAAGGGCTGTTGTGTTCTGTAATATGTAACTGTTTACCATTCCCCTAGATGCTTCATACGTATACATAACAGTTGATTTTCATCTTACCAGCAACCTTTGATCCACACAGCAGCAATAATAATCTATGGTCCATACGTCTGCAGTTCAGGTTTATATCAATTTGTTGGGCTGTCAATAAAGTGCTTTCACTGTACCAAGAGGACTGGCAATAAAGCAGCTATATTTTGTTTGGCTTTCAGCTCTGTCAGCTCCATCTGAAATACATGAATCTTCAGATTTCTTTCTTATTAAGCTAAAGTTTCAAACAAAAGTAGAATTCATATATATTGCAGTTTTAAGGTTATTAGAAAGAACTCTCAGTCTTTTCATTAAAGGTTCAGAATAATTTAGTACTTAACATTTTTTCAGAAACCCGAGATGTGAAACTTAAAAATTGCTAGAAGAAAAGGAAATGTTCTTTGGCACAAGATATCAGAATTTAGTATTATGGAACTTAGGTTAGGAAAAATTATTAGTTAATATGATTAGTAATTTAGCATGTTAGTAGGCCAAATGCAGATCTACTCACAGCTTAGCAGGCTGAGTCAGATAGATGTCTCAGCAAAAATTAGTTTAGGAAAACATTCTGTAGAATGAATTTTCTCAGAGTGATCCATTAAAATGAGAGGCTGATGGCCTCAACACTTGATGTTCTGTAGACTGCATTTCTGTGCATCCATGAAGTACAGAAACTGGATTCTTACCTGAAAGGATTTCACACTAATGTTTCCTATAGTGTGAAGCACAGGTAGTGGAAACACAGGACAATGAAGGTTATATTTTCTTTTTTATCTTTTGCTAAGTAAATCCACACCCGAATAAAGAAAGACTGTATTTTCTCAAAATCACCAAAGTAGAGGTAACTGAGATTTCTGTCCCAAATATTTTTAATGAGAAAATGATTGTTTGGATTTTCTTTTCTTTTAAAAAATATTTTTGTGTGTTTGTGAAAACTATCCATTTTCACAAACAGGTGTTTTGAAATTGAAAGAACATGTGCATCAAAAAAAAAGGTATTTTTAAACCTCAGTTACAGTTCTAGTCCCTTGTCAGTTATCAGCTGAGTGCGTTTCACTTCCTGATCTGTGCATCAGTCTCCTGTGATGTAACTTCTTGGCCAGTGGTAGGAGGCAATAGGAACAGCAGGTAGTATAGGAGAAGCACTCTGGCAGAGGGAACCTTGCTGTAGAAAAAGAGAATGAAAGCGTGAAGCACCTAAACAAGAAGTCCCATTATGCTTTGTAGTGGCATGGCAGAATCAGAATATTTGAGGTTTGAACAAAAGCATTCTAAGTTTTTACTGAAAACCCCTCAAATTTGCTGAAGAAAAGGAAATGTTCACTGAGCAGCCTGTATGTAAGGCTGGCCATATTCAAAGATACACTGTTATACTAAATGAATATCTTGTTTCTATCCTTTGATTCTGGGATTGTACAAGGGCAGGAGAATGTGACTCCTTTCTAAGAAGAATTATTTTTCTATTTTTATTACTTGTTAAACTTCCAATGAGAGTGGGAAGTAGAAAAAAAAAAAGGCAATCTTCTGTCTGTTTCAAATTTAAATGAAAGTGTGTCAGTGACACGTATAACTCGCCACATGCCCTATATTGCAAAATGTAACATTTTAGCTTCTCATAGTTAATGGACACAATCTGCTAAATAATCGCATAGCATATTTTCAATTACAGCGTTAATTGTTGGTAATTGATATTTATTTTTTTTTTCATTTTAAGTTGGGAAAGCCATGTTGGTTGGTTAAGTTTAAAACCTGTCATCCCCAAACTTAATTGAACCTTGAATGTAAATTAACTGAAATGTACTAATTTGGCTTGCACATATCTTTTTCTTTAGATTCCTTTTCTTTTAGAGTTTAGCATGGAAGATATTTCCTAAACAAATAGGATTGTTTACAACAAAACAGATACAATTGGCTAATGTACCTGTATATGCATTAATGCACTGCCATTTTTCTTCATTTTTTTCACTCAGTGTTTATAATAGTTCTGTTTAGGGATCAAGAAACCAGACACTGAACTACTTCAAGAATGTTAAAGTTATGAGTATTCACTTAAGTATTTTAAATTCTGTTAATTTTAACATCAGAAATTAGTCTTGAGTATTGCTAGAATCCAGCAGACCTGTCTGAAATAACAATTTCTTTACCATCTACTATGTCTGGGCAAATAAATATTTCATGTGCCAGCAGCAAGGAGCAGCTGTTAATAGCTGACACATGGTAAACAGCCAACCAGATAATTTAGTTGTGATTTATCAGTATACAGAGCAAACTTTAAAGTTGTCTGAAAATATTTGGAATTCTGCTGTAAATAGTTAAACTAATTTACATTTAATGTGGTGAATTTAAGTGTGTAAATAAAGCATGTGGGCGAGGGCTTTTGTGATTAGGATTCACTGGTGTTTAAAAATATAATTAGAGGACTTTGCTAGCTCCTTGTGTTTGTATCATATTAGTGCTTCTATAAGAAGCAAGGAAAAAAATACTTAAATTTATAGCCAAGGATACATAGCATGAGTTATGAAACAGTCTTGGAGGACAGAAGAGTAAAATGCATGCCTTTTGTGTGCCTTCTCTAATTTAAAGAGAATTTGCAAAGGCCAGAAAAAGGTTTTATGCCCTCTACATCTTTGAAAGAAAGGTATAAGGAAAGCTCATATGACCTTTGACATTTGTATTTGCCAGTTTGGGCTTCCTGCTTCACTAACTAGCTTGGGTAGCAGCCTCTGAAGAGCCACAATGCCACTTCATTACACTGCAATCATTTGTAATAGAGCTGAGTCAAGCCTCAGGTAACTTAATACTGCACTGAATCTGTTCATAGGATTCTAAGTGACACAGTTATTTATATAAGATAACTTTTGCGATGAAAGAGCCTTTTCTTTGGGCGATCACTGTAAAAAAAATTTATGCTTGTCTGTACACAACTTGCAACAGAAGAGGAACATCCTGAAGTAGGTTCTCAGCTCTCACCCGTCATCTTCTTTCCTCTTCATCGTGCCATTATTTGTACACTTATGGAAAGGTATGACTGAAAATGTGGATTTTAACCATGGAGGGTAATGAGCTATCTCTGTTCACAAGTCAGTAGGAACTGATACTTCTTAGCACATTTCTTACCTTGTAATTTATTTTGATTGCAGTCCCAGAATGCAAGTAATCATTAATGACTTGAACAGCACCTTTTCTTTTTCCCACTTTCTGGCTGGCTTTGCTTCTGTCTGTTCTCTAATCTTTGCCACTTTGAAAATTTATTTTCAGCAACCTGCTGTCATGGGCTATTTTGATTATTAGTGCTACTAAAAGTTTTGTGTACAAATAAAAAGGGAAGGGTAAGTGGCTAACAACACTGAAATACCTCCTAGAGTGGCTCACACAGGAATCAAAGCATTTTACTGGAACTGTACTGTTAACGAAAACATGTTTAAAGCAGCTTTATAACTTGCTTTTTCCATTTATTTTGTAGTTGTATGATAAATCGGAGCAATTGGCACCTAAATCCCTCTTCTCCACTATCATTCTCCACCCATGGCAGGCCAACTGTAGCTAGGAACAGCTGCCTGATTAATGACTATGACACAATGGACAAGTTACAAAGTTCCATTAAAGTTGTGGGCTGAAGTCACTGGAGTGTATTAGGGTGTACAGTTCTTTAGTATTTCTCATTTAATTTTGCAGAAAATAGTGGAAAACTGAGATACATTTAGACTTCTAAAAATTATCAGCCATATATCATCCTTGATACAATTGCTGATGATAACAGGAGTTGTGTACATGCACTCTGTACAAGTCTGAGCTGAATCTGTTTTTTCCACTGAGGCTAAAAGAGAAGAGTGACAGCAGCTGCAGACCTTTGACACATGAGCCATCATATCTGAAACAAGGCGATCTAATTTCACATACTGCGATGAGGAGAGCCTCTGGCCTTATAAATGATCACTAGCCTATGTATGTGCATAAGCCAGTGAAATAAACTAAAATAAACTCTTGCTCATCTCTTCTTTTCCTCAAAGTTAAACCAGCAAATAAGGCTCTTGTGTTCTGAATACAAAATATTGTTCTGCAGAAGTGGTTTTATTAAGTGGGCTTTTAGATAGATTTTATTATTCTGTGTACTTAGGGTGGGATAAAGAGCTTAAACTAATTGGAGATCACAGTGCCGGTGATAGAATTCCCTTCCTTTCCGTTACACTGAGTGAACACCATCTGTCTATTCGCTGCTGAAATAACATGGCAACATCCCACTAGATGAAATGAAAATGAAGAATATATCCCTTGATGGATTAACATTAGTATGTAGTAATAATAATAATAATAATGATTGATTGCTAGCTGTTCCAATAACAGTAGCTGCAAAATGAGCATTCATTACTCCCTGGATTCCTTGGCAGGGAGGAGGGGAGCGGGGAAGGGGGCACTCTGTAGGACTTTTTAATATAAAAAAAGCCTCAAGTATGTTAACTAAATATCAAATTGTGGATGTGACCTGACCTTGTTAACACTAATCAGGTAAGTTAAGTTCTTTTCATTTGTGTGTCTGAAGGAACAGACCCTAAAGCATTAGAACTGCTGCATTTCTTTTATATCAGTTCCTTTAGAGAAATATAGCTTTACATAATTTATTCTACATTATCCTAAAAGCAAAAGATTGTGAACACAAATGATGTGAAATTCTACAAAAAAATACTTCAGTAGTTTTAATATTCTTCCATTTCAAATTTTATTAATAAATTATAAATAATTTGAAAATGTGATCATGGAATTGCAATATAATTAAAATAGTACCTTTTATAAGGTACCAGAAGCATATTTTAAGTGGGTTTTATACTTGTCTGGCTCTCATATCTGTTGCTTTAAAGGCATTCAAAAGTAACTGTAATACCATAGAATCATTTGGGTTGGAAAAGACTTTTGGAATCATCAAGTCCAACCATTAACCTGGCACTGCCAAGGCCACCTTTAAATCATGTCCCTAAGCACCACATCTACACGTTTTTTAAATATCTTTAGGGATGGTGTCTCGACCGCTTCCCTGGGCAGCCTGTTCCAATGCTTGACAACCCTTTCAGTGAAGAAATTTTTCCTACTATCCAATCTAAACCTCCCCTGGCGGAACTTGAGGCCATTTCCTCTTGTCCTATCACTTGTTACTTGGGAGAAGAGACTGACACCCACCTTGCTACAGCCTCCTTTCTGCTAGTTGTAGAGTGCGATAAGGTCTCCCCTGAACCTCCTTTTCTCCAGGCTAAACGACGCCAGTTCCCTCAACCTCTCCTCATAAGACTTGTGCTCTAGACTCTTCGCCAGCTTTGTTGCCCTTCTCTGGACACGCTCCAGCACCTCAGTGTCCTTCTTGTAGTGAGGTGCCCAAAACTGAACACAGTATTCAAGGTGTGGCCTCACCAGTGCCAAGTACAGGGGCATGATCACTTGCCTAGTCCTGCTGGCCACACTATTCCTGATATTTTATAGGATTTTTTGCAGTTGTAAATAAAATTGGAAATTACATAGCTTTCAGAGAAAAAATATTGAAAAAAAAAATTTATGCTTAAAAAAAATCACAGTCCTTTGAAGATAATTTAGCTGAGTATGTTTGATATGCTTGTTTATATAACATCGCTAATGCAAAGAATGACGTGGTTTATTAAGGGCACTTGTAAAAGGACATTAAAACAAAGAGGTATTGGCATGGAAAAAGAAAAAGATAAAGAATATAACAACCCTATATTATAAATAGTTCCCATGGTAAATGAACACCATTTTTTAAATTATGTTGATCATATATGATTCTTCTTTTTAATGTGTGTTAAACTCATTCTGGTAAATTGGCAATGCATCTGATCCATATGTGTGTAAATGGAAGTGTAGCTTCCTAGAGCTTCATCAGTGCCATTCCTATCATTCCATAAAATATTACATAGATTAAAGAAAATGTAGCTACATTCCATCTAAGTAACAAAAGAGTTTTACAGCAAATTTAATATAACTGAATTTAATAGTAGTTATCTCAGCTGATATAAGTCCATCTGAAAAGTCTTGAAAGGCACAGATGCTTCATAATCAGAGCTACTAGTTCATCTTAATTTATATTATTATGAGAATCATTTTCCCTAGTGTTAGAGCTTGCTGCACCAAGTCAGTGCTAACTGCTGGTAATAATACTCTCACGTGGTACCAAATCTATCTAGCTGTAGTTAAGCGAGGCTTTCTTTGGGTATCTGTTAGGTAGAATCTCTCTGCTGCCATACTCATGGAATAGTTATTTGAAAGGCAGGTGTTCATATAGTCTACCTCTTGATCCTGCAAAGAGCTCAGTTCATCTTTGTATGCTGTGAATAATTGTACTAAGATGTTTGGACTAGCACAGTGTATTAAGTTAAGTCCCTGTGTAGCTTCCTTTCAGAAGCAGAGCTTCTGAAAAAGAAGGGGAAAAAAGAATCCAACAAAAAACCAAACCTGATGTAAACTAAATGTTGTATTTTATGAGAAAAGTACTATGAATAAATACAGATCTACTTGCCCAAGCTCAGTAACACTTTTTCTGGAAACTAAACATGGGTATACGTTTACATGGCTACTATTTCCACAAATGGACTAGAATATATGAAGGACATCTGCCTCTACTTAAAATCAATGAAAGCTCTCAGACAGGATTTTTCATAGATTGTCTGAGCAAGGATCTCATCCTTTGCCCAAAACCTTTTTTTGCCCCAACCATTCTGGAAACAATACTCAGCATTCAGAATGCAAAAATGTTGATTTAGTAAGATTATGAGTTTCCACTGCTGGAATGAAATTCTGAGGAAATAAGGGTGCTTTATGAGATGGCATAGTATTATTAATTGCTGTATTAGATTTTCAGTGTTCAGATTGTGGTCTGTTGAACAGCTCTTTAAAAAACATAAATTGAAGTGTGCTGGTTTCTTTTTTACTAATAAATATGCTTACTCTGTTTCAGCTCAGAAAATCATTTAAGGATCTCAAAAAGAAATTCAACAATTTGAAGTTTAACTATACGAAGAAAACTGAAAAAGCTAGGAATTTGAAAGTACTTAAAATACAGATTCAGCAAGTTGATACATATGCAGAGAAAATACAGGTAATATTAGAAATTTTAGTCTTAGTGAAGGCTTCACTGGTTGAATTGCTGTGGCCTATGGCAAGCAGATCAGAGGAGATGTAAAATGTATTGTGGGCTTCCCTGTTACTCAGATTTATATCATTCCCCTCTCTCAGTCACTGACTGAGACATTTTTCTCTGCTCTGTTCCTTTCATTCTTCCATTTCCATCAGTGAAATGATCTTACCTCAATTCCTGACTTCTCTGTGTTCACTCCTTTTATTCTCCACTATTTTTCTATTTAATCTTTTATTCTTCTTGCCTGTGTTCCTTCACAATGTGTGACCTAGTCTGTCCTCTCCTTTAAAAAGCAAAATAAAACAAATACTCTTATCAGAAACAACAAATCAGCAATAAATGTGCATGTATTCCCTCCTGCATCCAGCTACTTTCTTGTCTTTCTCATTTCATCATGTAAGTCTGAACCTTTTCCTGCATCCACTCCTTGCAGTTGATCATGCTCATTTGCAGCTTAGAGCCTTGCTAGCCTCACCCATTCTTTGCATTCACCAGAAACTCTTCTTCCAAAGCCTCTAATGATCTTTTTAGTTGCCAAGCAGAACAAGCACTTTTTGTTTTGCTTGCCCTGCCAGTCTCTTCCTTCACAACTTTTTTACTTGAAATTTTCAGTAGCTTCTATGCTCCTATTTTTGCTATTTCTTTTGTTGTCATTGACTATTCCTTTTACAACTTTTTTTTTTTTTCCTTTCTTGGCAATTTCATCCACAAATAGAAATTCAAATCACAGAATCACTGAGGTTGGAAGGGACCTTTGGGGATCCTCTAGTCGAAATTCCTTCCTCAGAAGAGGGTCAACTACAAAAGGTTGCTCTATGTTATGTCCAGTTGGGTTTTTAATATATCCAGGGATGGAGACTCCAGAACCTCTGTGGGCATGCTGTTTCACCCTCAGAGTAAAAAAAGTGGGTAGGTTTTTTTTTTTTGTTTGTTTTTGTTTGTTTGGGGGTTTTTTGTTTTTGGTTTTTTTTCTTAAACAGAATTTCCTGTATTTCAGTTTGGGTCCATTGCCTCCTGTCTTTTCACTAGATGCCACTGAGATGAATCTGGCTCTGTTTTCTTTACTCCCTCCCATCATGTTTTTATCCACATTCATAAGATCCACCTTGAGCCTTGTCTTCTCCAGGCTAAAAAATCACAGCTCTCTCTGTCCTTGAATGACATATGCTCAGTCACTCAGTCATCTCTGTGGCTGCTTGCTGGATTTGCTCCAGTATGTCCAGGTATTTCTTGTATTAGGGAGCCAAAGTGGCTCCAGATGTGGCCTCACTGGTGCTATGTAGAAGGGAATAATATTCTCCTTTGACCTGCTGGCAACACTCTTCCTACCAGTGTATATTCTTACAAGTGTATATGTGGACAGTTCATGAAATACTTTCCTATTTTAAACCAATCTCTTCCTTTCCATACAAAAATCAAAGACCTGTCTTTTTGCATCACTTGTAAAACAGCTAGCACAACGAAGTCTTGATCAACTGCCAAGACCAGTGTTCAGATATAAAATATGTAAATGTTTATATGTATGCTATCTTATCCTAAGACTTACAGGTCAAGTTTATACCAGACATCATAAAGTACTACTATGAATACTTGTTCCCCTTGGTCTTTGGGATTATGCAAGATTGTCACTGATGTTGCTTACATCACATTCTTAAGCAATATGTTAATATTCTATGACAAAAATAACTGTGCTTAAATTGACTTGTATTGGATTAAAGACTCTAAAGACTTAGTAGTATTTTTTCCTTTCCAGATTCAATGAAAGTTATTTTGTTCAAGATCCCATCTTTTATTAGTACAGATATTTGTTTATTTTTAAGTTGAAAAATGTAACTCAGTTCCACATTTAATAAATATAATTTACATTGATTTTAATAAGCATTGTAGAGGCCCTAAGTTTCCTTTGATTTTTGAAAAAGCAATTTTTCCCATGTTTTTTACTTTTTATTTCTAAAAATAGAAACATTTTCATTGCAGTATTTAACATTGCTACATCTTTTAAACAGATTCTTAAAAAGAAGATGGATAATTTAGAGAAGAAAGTCATTGGCTCTGTAGTAAATGAACCTAATGCTAAAGTTAGAGTACTCTTGGGGTCAATCAGTGATTTACAAAAACAGCTGAATGACTTTAACAAAGTTGTGGAGGATTACAAGCAAAATCTGGATATCATGGAGCATCTGCAACAGATGATGGAGGAGGTACTAGTAAAACCTGAGATCCCCACTGTGGCTGTAATAATCATCCAGGGCCGGGATAGATAAAAGTGCTTATAAATACTTCGGGCAAAATCTGTGACTTGCAAAAGTAGTAGATTGGTAAAAATCTGTATTTTCTTATATTTTTTCTTTGTAGCTTTGCGGAGAAAGGGGGAAAAAATCATGCAATGTGACCATATTCTTGCACCGCTATGCATTCAACTGGAGTCTCCACCTCCATATGACTTTCATAGTGATTCAGCATATCTATGATCATACTTATGAAGTCATTTTCTCTAAGTATATTCTGAGGCAACACAGAAAGTGCCACAAGGCCCTCTGATAGCTGTCAAACCACAAGAGCCAGGTTATCACAATACCCACTTCATTAGTTGTCAGGAAGAGCTGTCTGTGTGGTATATAATTCTGGAACTGAAATGTAAAATATTCAGTTCCTTAAAAGCAGCATATAATTTTTTTAAATAGACTTAATTGTTAAGTATATGTATATTTTTTTTCTGAACTGCAGTCTAAGTCTTTGTGGAGACTTCTGTAACTTTATTTTAATGTGTCTGAGGACTGCCTCATGTATTGCCTTTTTTTAAAAGAAAAAAAGTTCATAACAGTGTTTTCCCTCTTGCCACATTGTGTTGGTGCATCTGCTGTGAGGCAAGTGCATTCCTGTCATCATTCTTTATTTTTAGAAATAACACTGTTCATATCTCCAAAGTGATCTAAATGCATGACAAATAAATTCCCTTAATGATAGATCACAATACTAAAGTTTTGTTTAAAAGGTGTTTTCAGTGTCCAGTGATCTGACCAATGTGTAATTTCATATATTGTTAGCAAAACAATTTATTACCATTTGTTGTGCATTTACATTTTTAAACTCCCCCTTTACTTTGAGCCAAATAAATTATTTCCTAGAGCTAAAATTTAAGATTGCTTTTTTTAATCAGTGTAAAGTATCACCTTTTACTCAACAGCTTTCTTTCAGCGAATAGGCACAGTCTTAAGTACTGACTTTAATGGCAGCTAAAAAGAGTGATTATTAGCTGCTTGCTGTAATGATGCAGTATGGAAAATACTGAGTGAACACCAGATTCTGTCATCCTTTGAGTATTAACCAAAAGGCCTTGTTGAGGGTATGTGCTAAAGCCCATTCTTGTCAGTAGAAAGATTCCTAGCAACTTCAATGATTGCTGAGACCAAAAACCCTGTTTGCTAGTAGACTAAATCTAAGCAAACTTGTTGCCCTTACGGAGGTATAACTGTGGCCATGACACAAAGTTTGTGAAATTAGTCAGTTCATATACAAGGTGGAAAGAACTTAGAAATAAAACATATTTGCAGAACCATTAACTAATAACGTTACCATGCTTGTAAGATGAGCATGGATCTAGTGTTTAAAGAAAGTTTAACAGCTATTAATATTTGAAGCAGCATTGGTAATGAAAAGATGTTTTTCAGGTGAAATTAAAATCAGAAAATTTAAGACATACTGTATGCCACTGATTATGGAAATTGTAAGAACAGTCCAGTCTATTCTACAAAGGCTTGAACTGCTGATAATAATTCATTATAATGCAGTGTTTTTATCCCTCAGTGTCAATTTTGGTTTGAAGATGTGAGTGCAACAGTCATTAGAGTTGGCAAGTATTCTGCAGAATGCAAAACAAGAGAAGCAATAGAGACTCTCTACAAGCAATTCAATAAGTTTATTGAGCCTACAGTGCCTCAACAAGAAGAGAAAATTCAGCAGATTATAGACATTGCTAAACGGTTATATGGTGAGGAGTTGTCTGGTAATGTACTGTGGGGAAAAAAATACAATAACTTAGGACAGGAGGAAACCGATTCATAGATTTGTTCATTTAAGAAGAAAATCCCATGAAGTTTAAAAAAACAAATGTTGTTTTAAAGTATTGACTGGAAGAGGTGAAGGATTTCAGAGTAAATATTTAAAAAATAAAAATATGAAAGTACTGAACAGTCTAGTAGTTACTTGGTTTTCTGGATACAGCCAGAGTTCACCTTGAAATCAAAGTGTGAATGTCCTTGTAATATTTATGAGCTTGGAATTAAGACTTCATGGCTTATGCTATCTCTTAGCAGGCAAGTCTTTGAAGTCGAAGTACATTACAGTGATATACCTCAGTGCTGAGTGAATTTTTTACTTTAACGCTGTGAATAACTAGTGGTATTTAATCGCCAACTTTCTTAAGCATTTTATTAGCAAAAAATGTAGATTATGTAAATTGTTTATTTGCAATTGTATTGATTTGGAACATTGTTGACCAAAAAGAATGAAGGTCAACAAACTTCAGGTTTTGCTATTATTCTCCCACCCATAATGTACTTGTAGAAGTTATTTTATCCGAAGATAAGGTGACCATCCAAATGTGCAAGGATACTGTGTAGCCTATCAATTCAAGTAGTAAATCTGAAAAAATTTCAACAGAGTCAAACTGTGCTTTTAAATTCCTCTAACGTAGGGTTGAAAAGACTATTTAGTGAGCAAAGATCGCTGCTTTTTTCCTTCTTTCTTTTATTTTTAACCTTCTTGATATTTTAAACATTCCTGTCTGTAGGAAAGGAGCTGACAGAATGGATGCTTGACACCAGCTGGTTAAGAACACTGTGAGAAAGAAGCCGCTTTGTGTTTTTTAAGTCATTACATGGGAAAAAGCTTCTCCATCCTGCCTTTGTTTTGTATTTCTTATAACAGGGATCTAAGTGCCTCCTAGCTGTATAATAAAGCAACTAGTTTAAGTGACACTTTACAAGGTCAGCATCTTTTAAAGCAGTATCACTAACCAGATAGAAGTAATTTTGTTCAAGGAGAAGCCTAGCAGAAGACCTGCAGCAAGTATGAGGGCCCATCTCAAGTTAGCTGGTAAGAGGTAGGAAAGCACATTGCTGTGAATCATAGAACTCCTTCAGCAAAAGAAACACAGAAAAAATATAATTATTTTATATTGGGGTTGCAAAGTACATTGATTGTTACACATCTGTTTGAGGCATTCTGTTTTACTTTCATGTTGTCTTACCTTCGTAGGTATTGAAGAAGGAAAGAAGTATGTTGAAAAAGCCATATTAAAGTACAAAGAAATCATTAATTCTATTGATGAGTTGTGTAGATCTCTGAGAGAACTTAAGGAGAATAAGGTACTTTTTTTTTATCTGGAGAATACATTGCATCTGCATCAAGTTGTCAGGCTAAGTGTCTGAATCAGTACTTTTAACTGAGGATCATCTATCGTAGTATGAAACATTTCTTAATTGTTCACTTTTCCATTACCTTAGGTAATGATAATAACAAATCAATGAAGTGCTACTTGTTTGTGCACTAAACATTCCTCCTAGGTTTCTTTTTCTCAACTCCTTTCAGAACTGTTACTGCTTTCAAGTAACCTTTAGGGGTAAACATAACAAGTTCTTTGAGTATCTAGACAAATACATTTTTTTTTGTATTTCTTCTTCCCTTGGTACTGTAACATAGATAACTGCTAGATCTATAAAATGCCAAACAACCTAGCTTTGCTCCCTATTGGAAAAATCATCCCAAAACCCAAGTTGTGTTAAAACCAAAGTAATTTAAATTAGAAAAGCATGGCTTATAACATAAATATCAAAGAGAACAACATTGTTAGTTTCATATTCTGATAAGCTTCTTTAAGTGTAATTAAGTATAACGTATCAACTGAGGAGGAATTATGGAACACAGCTGAGAGGGCTAGATTTCTGTGATAAAGACTCTGTCTACTTGACCCCCCACTCTCAAAGTTGTAAATGTCAGTATGTCAAAAATCTCCCACAGGCAGCAATAGCTGATGGGTTAATTCTTCTGTGAAGTTGGAAGAGTTAAGATGCTTAAATATCCTGCTCTTGTTGATGTTGAATGTTGTTTCACTTCTCTTTGGTGGAATTATACTATAAAAACTCATGAACACTCAAATTATCCATTAATACATTTAAAACCAGTAAGAGATGCCAAAAATACAAGTAAGTTCCAAAAGTCATTAGATGAATGGAAAGAAGGCTTTGCCTTGCACTGTGACCATAAAGAAACTTCAATATAAAAGCCCATTAGGTTTTACAAAGTTCTCCTCCCAATCCATGTGTTACATAAATGCTGTTGTGTACAGGACAGTAGCCCCAGGTTCTTTCAGAGCAGGGCTTGAACCTTTGATCTTTTTTGCTAGCTCAACATAATATAGATCTTTTCAAGAGAATTGGAATTTCAAAATAATTGCAGTTGGAGAACACTTTTTTTTTAACACAGAACCATTTATAAACCATTTACTGATTACCTTAACTTTTAATTTGAATAATCCTTCTAAAAAAGTAATTCAAAAGGAATATTATAAAAATTACTTTTCTGCAAGAGAGTAGTTCTGCAACATTTTTCAGATGAAAGTTATTTTTTATAATTAGTAGTATTCTGAGATTTTAAAACTAACATTCTTATTGAACATTTCCAGAATATCTCAGTAGTTGATGTCAGTATCTTATGAAGAATAAATTATTCAGCAAATTATCTGCCCAAATAGGTGCCATGAGTATGGAATGCCATGACTATGAATTCAGTTTTGCTTCCTGTCCTTTTTAAAGCTTAACAAATTAAGGGGAAATGTTGTATTGCACAATCTTTCCTCATTTTACATGGCTGTTGAATGTCAGAAGAAAACAGCTCTTGGATTTTTCAAGTGCAAAATTAAAGACTATTTTTCGTTCAAAAAAAATAGATTGAAGAGATAGCACAGAATTTTTCATTTGTTTAACATTAGAATCGAAAATTAATAATGTAGCACTTTCTCATAAGAGCTTATTTAGGACTGTAACTTTTGGCTGGACAGCTAAAGATGTGAAATATACAAAACTGTAACTATAAAACTTTTGGTTTTCCTTACGTTGTGCCACTGTGATGTTCTTTGAAACCTGTAGATTTCTTCCATGACAATTTTAAAGGATTCATGAAGTCTTCATAAAACACAGTATGGTTGTCCAGATTTTTATTATGTAAGTACTTTGTAACCAGTTGTGCAGTCTTTGAGGCTTAATCTAGAAATAAGTATTAGCCAAAAAGAATGGTAAAAGTAGCTGATCTAAATTACAGCTAACAACATTCAGAGCAGTTATGGACTGTCCAGATGGGAAGTTGAAGGAGGGAGGAAAACAAGAACAAATGGTAATTCTGCCTGGTTATGTTTTATGCTTAGAACACATTCTCCCCTTTCCACCTTTTAGACAGATTTGAACATTCTAGAGGCTCACAAATGTTTCTTTCCTCCCTAGAACTGTTTTCCTGAAACCCTGATTTTTTTTCTAGTTTTGTTGTTATCCTCTTTTTTCCTAATAGTGTCACTTTCTTAATCTTTTATTTTCCCTTACATATATTGGGTGCAAGTTGGCTAATATTCCTCAGATTCTTGACCAACTACTTGAGTTCTTCAGTCTTTGGTGTCCTATACTTTCTCTGCCTCAGAAGAGATCCCCTCAGCTTTGAAAAATGTTGTCTTTGCTTGTCCAGGAATGAATGAATCAGGTTTTGCTGCATATTTTTGCCATAAGCAGTTTACACCTGTGCTGATGACAGGTTTTAGATAAGATTTCACTTTTTTTTTCCTACTCTATTGTACAGAGCATAAGTCAGTGTGTAGCTAACAATTGCTATCTTCTACTGTGTATAACCTTACTTAATTTTCTTTTCACATGGCAGAAGGGTGGCTTTTCTGAAGAGTTGGTTACTGTTCAAAAAGAAGAAAGAAATGGTCAAGAAGCATGTGAAGCTGTTATTAAAGACAAAGCAGAGAAGCAAAAGCAGCAGGTGAGTTAGGTTGTGGTTTTTTTGGTTTTGTTTTTTTTTATTAACTAGAACTCTGTTTCTTAAAAGGCTTTGTGTATTGCTGGAAAGTTTATTACTTTTCAGTCTTGAAGCCTCCCTTCAGATGGGCAATATCAGTGTAGTCTTGACATTTCTCTTGGAGTTCTTTTTAGTTATCCCTTTGCATCCTATCCAATCCACATATTCTTCCCTATGAATTTTATTTTTTTAGCCTTCTTTTTACCTGCCTGTGTATCTTTCTCTCTTTTCTAAAATAATATTCTTTTCATAATCTTTTACCAGTTTTCCTTTCATCCTATTGCCACAGTATTCTTAATGCATTTGTCCTCTTTGTGACCATTCCTCCTTCCTCAAGGGAGAACACATTCTGCTTTCTGATTTATAATAAGTCTTAAGGGAATATAGGAAGTAATAGAGGAGACTGTTCTTAGTATTTCCCAGAGCACTAATATTGATATAACCCCTAGAGACAAGCTATGAAAGTATTTGATTTATAAGTAGTATGCTATGAGAGAAGCCTCATATCTCAGAATTTGAACTTAAGTAAAGGTGGAAATTATGATGCTTTGTTGAATCATTAAGGTATTCGTCAGGAAAAAAAAGTGGGTTTTAAACATTTTGCTTTCAGATGGCATCAGGTGAATTGCTTACAAATTCAGAAAGCATTACTGAGAAAAGAAACAATACTCTGTCTCCTACCAACACTAAACAGGTAACTGCTGTTCATTATTGATTTTTTTTTTTTAAATTGATGGGCATTGTTGTGTACTCTCAAAGGAATTTTACTCCTTAATTCGTTGCTTCTCAAAAGTGACAGATATTGTTATGGATTGTTGGGCGTTGATTGTCATCTTATTTACTGTATTACAAAAATCTAATGCAAAACAAGCGCAGAATTGCTTCACTTTTGCAACTGTGAATAACAGGAAAGCAGTCATGGCAAAAACATGATGTAACATAACTACAGCTGTCAGCAGTTCACTGTGACAACATGTCACAGATAATCTGCTGCACTGTTGGTATGACACTATACATCAAATAAATAACTAAGCATCAAATTGTCGTTTTCACACTCGCCTCAAAAACACATAAGTTACATTTCAGTTGCCAAAATTCCATGCAGCAGAGATCATAAATAAGTTCCAAAGTATGGATTGCAAGTTCAGGACAATGCACAAAAGGAAATTAGATAGTGAAAGACTGGGTATGCATTTAGAATGATAAAAATCCTAGCAGACAACCATGTTTTATTCATGATATTCGGTAAATGAATACGAAAGGTTCCAAATTGTCAATGAGTAAATGTAGTCTTAGAAATACAGGCAATGCAAAACCAGACCTATGTTTTATGAGATTAATTCCTTTAGCTTAAAGAATGTTTTGAAGCCTTGGGATCCTGGATGTAAATGTAAATAATTTACTATGTGAAATTTTGTAGTAAATTGGAGTGGGTGGTAATATATTTAAATCTTTGGAAAGGTAGGATACATTGGTAATTGATTTAGAACTCTGAAATTTCCATTTTACATGCTGATAACATAGACCAAGGCTACAAGATATTAAATTGTGATGTTTTGTAGAAATTCAACTAATATTAATATTCCCTTCAGTTCAATACAGAATGTCTTGTAACCTGCTGATGAGCCAAAATTAAGCCTAAATAATTTTGTTACCTACCTTCCAAGTCAATGGAAGTTTCACCATTGACTTGGAGCCCAGATTTCACTCAAAATCTTGTGACTGTTCCAAAGAGCCGCCCTCAGGGGAATCACCTCACCCAGCAGATGTCCATAGCCCAATTTCCTATTTTGCTAGGCCACAGCTTTGTCAGTCCTTGTCAGACTGTTCCTCAGCTGCCAAGGGGAGAAGTCAAGAGTATGCAAAACAGCAAATATCAGATACGAAGTATGGCAACTATGATGCCTCCGCCCCTTTCATCACTCCATACTTCACTTAAAAAAGTAGCAGGTTTTTCTCACTACAGCTTTTCTGTCTTCCTTTTCCATCCTTTCCGAGGAAAGGCCTGGCCCATCCTCAACCCCTCGTCTAGTGGGCCAGCAATCTCTGATTTTGTCTATACTTCTGTAAGCTAGTTTTGCAGTATTAATTTGCTTCAGTAATAAACATCACCCTATAAAAAGTGGCCTGAACATTCTCATGGCACATTCATTCTCATGCTTCTTTGATCCCAGGTGCACACTGGGGCTGGAAGTCCTCATGCTGCCAAAGCCTGTCTGACAGCTTGCTCACTCACTGCCCACCTGTCATTCTTTTACCCAGCATTTTCCCCAGGGTGATTTTCCAGCAATGTCTGAAATAACTGTTCAATTCTGTGATCTCCAGATGAGGTGACCATGAAATAACAGCACATCCCTGCACTAAGATCCTAGATTAGTCACTGGAAGATTCCTACATTGTCATGGCCTTCCCATAGTTACCCAAATGGATGCCAGTGTGTGTACATGTGCATAGACTCCTTAGTAGACAGAATGAATCTGGATCACTGATTTCATTCAGAAATTCTGGCTATTCAGAAATTTTGACCTATGTTTTTTAAATATACCTGCTCAGAATTTAACATTCTAAATAATATTTCAGCTTCTTAATATTTAATCAAATTTTGTTTATTAAATTTGTTAGTGCAAGTCAGACCAAAACAGCCAGAATTTGCTGCTGAAGTGTCAATTAAAGCTTCATTTAAGAAAGACTTAGAATTCTGGTCAGGCTTAAAACTAAGAGAATTACTTAGAACAGTGCTGATAAGGTTAAAAGAGCTGGGTGACAGTCAAATTTGCAAACCTTAGAAAAATAGATTGTATGAGTGTATTGGAATTAATCCCTAAAATAACAGTTTCTTAGGAATAGTTTACAATTAGTTAGAACCCCAATAAAAAAATTGAATAAGTGCAGAAGGAAGAAGTAACTCAATATTTATTGTTTTCTGAGTAATTGGAAAGGGGGAAAATTGACACATTTCACCAAATCAGGAAGTCAATTATAATTTATCATGTTTATATCCATGATATATTCATACTGAAAGATATTTTGGGGGTCAGAGTTCATCAGGGGATGCTTGTGGAAAACACATTTAATACCCAAATTCTAACTTCATCTTACAACTGAATTGAATTATTTAGTAAAATAGACACAGTAAAATCCCAGCTTTCTTCCAGTCATTCATTCATGGATCTGACATAAGTATCAGGGCTTTGAAATAAAAAATGTATTAACTTGGAAAAACACCTATATTAAAACTGCCATATCTACAGGACCAGGGCACATGTAAGGTTCTATTACTTCTTTTTATTTTTGTTTTGTTAATTTTGTGCACTAATGATTAGGTTATATTTAGAGCAATAAAGCAAAAACAAAGCTGAAACAAATGTGATGCTGCACTTTTGTACTGGATACTGACAAAGAGACCTGGTCTGGAAAGCGATCATATCCGGTGTATCACCCAATTGATTTGAGTGAAGAGTTCACAGGTGATAGAAACATGGCTTAGTAGATTACATATTTTTGTATGGAACACAACAATGAGAGAATAGCATAAGAAGACATTATGAACACCTTTGCTGAGAGCCCTGGCACAAATGAAATAGGCCTGAATATGTGATTACACATTTGTCTAAAAATCAAAAGGCAGAGAAGTAATTAATAAATCAAATAATGTCTTGGGTTTTTTTGTGATTAAAATTAATGCACTTGTGCCACATCCAATTCTTTTTGAAACATCATGAGAGGGATTTTTTTTTTTTAATTCTGGATCCAAGATATTATAAAAATAATTTTAACATTGTTCCCCCTTAATGTTTGTAGAAGATCATGAAACAGCTGGCAAAAAATGAGGGAAATAAAAAATGCTTGGAAAATATCTTAAAGATGTTGGTTTAATTCTGTAAATGTTGAACATGACCAGTGGCTCTCTTTCTCAAAGAATCAAAGTCCACTAACTTGGCTGTTAATAAAGTTATTGCTATGTA
Source organism: Morus bassanus (assembly GCA_031468815.1). Classification (NCBI taxonomy): domain Eukaryota; kingdom Metazoa; phylum Chordata; class Aves; order Suliformes; family Sulidae; genus Morus; species Morus bassanus. Next base: position 26,813,445 of record CM062574.1, on the reverse strand, counting down.
ACTGTTTCCCATTTAGATGTAATTAGGCCACCTCCTCCTCCACTTTCCCTTTGCAAATGCTCTTATAAACAGCACCTACAGGAAATCCACAGGTTGTCCTTTGTAGGTACAAAGGGTACCTTTTCTTTTATTTTTACTGTTATAATAAATGCTTATATATAATTATAATAACATCTATTAGAATCTATCCAAACAGTTCAAAATTCCAGTTAGCTGCTGCAAAATTTTCTGAAGAATTATCTTTTTCAGTGTTTCCTCCTGCTTCTCAGAATACTTTAAGCTTAATTAGAAGAAATATTTCAAATATTGTTGCTAGCTTCTGCATGAAAAAGGGACGCATAGAATGATAACTCATTCTCTCTCTCTGTTTTTCTTTTTTTTTCTTCTTTCCCTTCTCTTCTTTCCCCTCCTAATTTAAGGAGAGGAATAAATTGGCTGATATTCCAATTATCTGTCCAGCTGGTGAGGATCTTGTTTCACAGGATATAGAGCTGTCATCTTCAGCCAAAGAGGATAGTTTACAGACTGAATTCCTGGCAGAAGAAGTACCCTCCGGAGATGAATATGAGTGTATATCACCTGATGATATCTCTTTGCCACCGCTTTCTGAGACACCAGAATCCAACCTCTTACATTCTGAAACAGAGCTAGAAGAGCAGTGCTGTTGTAGTTCTCATAGTCTGCATGTCAGTTCCTATAGCTTGCAAATGCAGAAAACCACTAGTATTAAAAAAGTGATGGAAGCGTCTGATCTTTTAACAAATTCTGCTTATGCTGACACTACCAATAATAGAATGGAAAGCCCATCAGATCAGTTTGAGAAGTGTATCTCTTCAACAGATTCTGGTCCAAAAGCCAGAGCATTATCTCCTTTGACTTGTAGCTTACAAGGCATATCTGAAGCTAGCACTGCTTCCTGCACTATAAATGCCAAACCAGTTTATAGCATAACGAGTGAAGTGTGCAAAACACATTTGCAACACCTTGAACTTCGTAAAAGCATGGCAGAAACACAAGAACAATTGCATGACTTGAATAACTGTACTAAAACCCAGGACAGGCTGCATGCTTTGCCTGATGCATTCTCAGGTTTCGTGTTTCAATCAGACGCCACCAGAAGCTGTCAGAGGCAGATGGTCACCCGAGAAGAGATTAAAAGTTCATCAGAAAAGAACAGCATGGCCAGCCTAACTGGACAGGCACCTAACTTCTCCCAGCTTCTGTCTAACAAAACCGTCATGGAAGGTTCTCCGGTAACTTTGGAAGTAGAAGTAACGGGATTCCCAGAGCCTACACTGACATGGTGGGTAGCTTATAATGAGAACAAGTAAATATACCTTGAAGTATATTCAAGCAAGACACATTGAACCACTTATAACCAAATTAATTATTCTATAGACTAGAATAAATGGTTTGTATCCTTTCTACTCCACACTTCTGCATGATTCCCACCTTCAAAATTGCATTTGACAATTAACCTACTTGAAATAATCTCTCTGTACTTAATTTTATGAATAATGAGAGCATCAAACTACTGCAAGCATATCCAATGGTTTTTAAGGAAGTACATCATGTAGTTTTTATACTCTGGAATATGACATTCCACTTGTCCAATAATTTCCTCAAACAAGTGTGCACCCCAGATTTATCCTAAGTAAATTCACTTGGATTTTCTCAGGATCTTGGCACTATATATGGATGGACAGACACACACACATGCAGCACACTAAAATATTTGTGTAGCCACTACATCTACATAGAGACACACATTTTTATATATGTGAGAGTCAGTTGTTGAAAACTGGAGAGGTTACACGTTAAAAAAAAAAACCCTAAACGTCTACGCTAAGAGAACCAGTTTTATATTATATATTTATGTGCGCTATCTATCTCACTCTGAATTGCTGTATGTCTAATTAGATAGCTTTATACTGCATTTGTGAGAAATACAGATGATGTAATATAAACATCTTTTAAGATGACTTTTTAGAAATTCCCTGCCAAAGGGAATAGGGACTGAGAGGGGGACAGGATTTAAAGATTTTGGTAGTAGTCCTCTATGTGTTGGCATATTTTCCTAAAATGTAACATCATTTGTCATTTCTCCACTTATTCCATTAGACTTTCACAATGGAGGCCTTTCTTTTTATGTATTAAAATTAGGTATTCCTCTTGCTGGAAAAATTTTGATGTTAAGATTATTATTACATATGTAAAGAATTAGGCAAACTATAAGCTTTTAGTAAGCTGAATTTTCTTCTACAGCACTGAGAAAAATACTGGACACTGCAACCTTGATGCTATAATGTGTTGGTATCAATAAAGTTACTTTGTTTTAAATCCTGGTATTCTAGACTTTGAGGAGTAATGTTGGTGAAACAAGAGGTACCTTCAGTTTTATTTTATCATAAGAAAGCATTAATTTAGCTCAAAAATATATACACTGTTGATATATGGTCTTTTAAAGAATAATATTCAACTGAAAGCATTTTGCAAATTAGAAATGTATGAAAACAGAAAAAAATGTGGGGTTTTGTAATTAAAAATTCACCAGTGCCATGTATTTTGTACTGATGTAGGCGTTTTATGGGATGTACATGTGGAAAAGCATTTCTATGTTTGTGTTGGTTTAAATGTAGCTTATGCTAGAGCCAGAATTTTCCATCGCTTCCAATATGTAAATCACGAGTCAATACCAATACATGGTGACAGATCCTCAAGTATTAGAATATGACACCAATTCTCTGAAATAACTCCTAATGCATTGTTCTATCCTGTTTGATGGTTTGATGATGTGAACTAAGTAAATGTTAAGTGGGCTGGCATGGGGGAACAGGTCCTTGACTGTTCTTTATACCGAAGACACAAATTCAGAAAGTTCGTACATTGCTCATGCATCTTAAGAGCCTATTCATGAGCTGAATGTGGATTGGCTCAACACCTTCCTAGCAAAAATGTTTCAGCAGAAAACTGAGGGCCCAGGCCTTCATGCTACTCTCTCCAATACTGCAGTGAGATGACTGTGACTTGTCCATTGAAAAATATTTTTGGAAACACATTTTCTATTATCCTGCAATTCGAATAGTTTAAATATTCATTCATATTTATATATAACTTTAAAACTGAGGAATAAGAGCACAGTAGTAAGTTCTATCTCTTGCTGTCAGTGTAGTGTTATAGAGGTTGTCTGAATTTGCAAAGTTCTGCTTGGCATGCAGTGATATAAGTCTGACTTGAAAACTGACTCTCTGCTTCAGGTACAAGAAGGGCCAGAAACTGACTGCAGATGAGCGCTTAAAGCTTTTACAAAAGGAGACAAAGCATACTTTGTTCATTCAGAAGGTGTGTGATAAAGATGCTGGCCTCTATGTTGTTCGGGCTAAAAATTTAAACGGCACTATCTCATCAAGTGCCATTCTCCACGTGAAAGGTAACAGGCCACCTATTACAAGAATAGACTGGATAATGCTCTGTGTCATCTATATTAGCATATCACTAATGTACTGGCTATTCACAAAATAAGTACAATATTGACTGCACTGGACTTAATTCTCACATGCTAAGACAACATTAAATTTATTTTCTTACACTGCATCTTTCACAATCTGTACCAAACCACTTTTATGTCACACTCAATATGTTGCTTGTTTTTTTAATACCAATATTATGTGCTTATTTTCCTTTCTGATAATGATGTTGAGATAAAAAATTTAGAAAAATTTTCTGTAATCTGAGGAAGAGTTTTGCTTTCTAAAAATGTTGGCATTATGAAGCATTGGAAACAGTTTTAATGGTTATAGGTATTAAATGTCAAGATACACCCAGGTAGAATGCTGTGATCAACATATATTTTATGATATGCCTTTTTTTGGGAGGGGGTGTGGAGGGTGTTGAAATGTTTTTTAAACATCAGATATATTATTTCCAACCACATTTTTCTCATATACTTTTTAAAAATTTTTATTTGTAGGATAAAGCTTCTTAGTAAAGAAATCATACCATTCATGATTGCACTGGCATAGATCAGATTTAAATGTCTCAGCCCAGCAGATAGTATCCACAAAAGAGAGTTGCAGTAGTTCCAATAGAGTTGTGATCATCTGCACTACAAAGATTTGACCTGGAATCATTAGTATTTCTGTAAGTGACACCTAGGATGCAGTAGACCAAAAACCCCAAATGTTTACAAAATGAGACGTTCCAGCATACCGATCTGCTTAGGTAGATGTTTGTGATATTTTGTCTGCCTTCTTTTAAAATTAAAGACATAAATATTTCTACTATACCACTAGATTGTTAGTATAAGACGAGAAAGATAATAGTTTATGAAGTAAGCATTTGTGCATGTTTAAAATTTTTAACACACTGATTTCAAACAGAATCAACCAAATTGGGGAAACACTCAAAAGTGTATTCACACAAAAAAAAATCTGTTCTGTTTCAGCCAAATAGAATTCTCCTATAACTTCAAAGCACTAAATCCAAAACAGAACTTTGTTCACCTACATGTTGTATTTCATTCCTGATACAGACAACCACAAATATTACTTTTTGTTGAAGTAGTAATTTGTTTCAATATTTGATGTTAATGACATAATACTTCCAGTGGAAGATTAAATTTATAAATCCTCAAATGTAACTTCATTCTTTAGCTCCAGTACTTGTCGTATTTGTACAGTAAAAACAATTGACGAACAGCTGTAGGATTTTTCCTGCATCTTTGATTTGCAGCTTTTATATTACAACTGCATTGGTGCAGAAAATTTATAGAGAGGAAATACTTACTTTCTCTTGCACAATTTGCTAAAAATGAAGTAAACCTTTACTGTGTAGCCTGCTATGAGCAGAATATATATTGCAAATTGCTGGGAGTCAGTGAGATTGAAGACTGACATTTAGATATTTTGGCCCAGTGACTGCAACTTTATTAAAATTCCTGTAACTTTGAAACAGGAGAAGTTCTCAAGGGAATATAACCTCACAGCAATACAAGAGAGAGCAGGAGGAGGAGCTGGTGTGCAGATGGAGGAACAAAGTAAATTCTAACTAAAATTGGTATTACCTTTAATGAACAACTTCCTGAGTTCAGTCATCTACCCAAAATGTTGACTCATAAGAATTCTCTCAAGTATATAAATCAAAACAAACACCTTGTCACTTCTGAGAATTGTAATTTTTGCATAGTCAGATATTATAATTATTAAATGCAAAAAGGTATAAATATAAGGCCAGAAATTGCCTTATCACATCTGTAGATCTTAATAAATCATTGTAGAAGTACATAAACCCTTTGTGCATTAAACCTTTCCTCTGAGAATCTGAATATTTCTGTGAATTTTAGATTAAAAAAACTTGATTTTGTGAGTATGATATTGCATCTACTTTAAATCAGGAATAGCTTTAAATGCACGGTTTTTTAATGGGTATGTGGATACCAGCCACATTTTTAATTGCTGCAAGGAACAAGATTTTAAAAAAAGAGAAAGAGATTAGAGATACCAGATACACAGCAGGATACTGAAAGTCTCCTGGGTTTAATGCTTTGCTTTGTAAACAAAGGTGTAATCAATGCTGATTACTGCTGTGTTGGCAGTCTGGGTTTAAATACTCTTTATTTAAGGACTATAATGAATGCCCAAAAAATTTTGTTGGGAAGTTCCTGCTATTTTCTGTTCAGATAATCCCAAAAAAAAAAAAAAAAAGAGTGACAGTGTTGTAGTCTCATGATACACTAATATTTCTCTGAAAAAACCCACACTCATTCTGTTTCAGCAATAATTTCAACAAAATGCTTCCCCCCACCCTTTTTTTTTTTTATAGTTCATATTGTGCTTGCTTCACTTCCTCCTCCTTTTAACCATACTGTAGAAGCAGGGAATACATCTAGGTGTTTTGTGTTGTTCTGGTTCTGATACTTGTTTTACAGTGCTGAGTTCCCCTCATCACAGTCACAGTTTTGAACTTAGAGTTACTTCAAGACCCCAGAATGTTCACATCTTCCTGATTCCTCTCTCAAAGAGCACATTTAAATCTCAATCTCTGTAGCCTTACAACAAAAATATTATACCTAGGCATATTACTAACCTAACTTCCCTTCCTCCTTCCCTATATGCAGACACCCATTAAGAAAGAAAGCGGTGAATGAGATTGCCTGACCACAAGATGTGGAGTTGTGTGAAAGGGTATTTACCCAAGGTGCATAAGTTTGGTGGTAAAAGGGATTAATTATTTCCATTTTTCAAAAGAAGCAGCTTGTCTGAGGGCCCAGTTGTGAGTCAGTAGGCAAAGGGAGGATGAGGCATCCCCCTGGTTGGCTTTGAGTCAGATGTAGCTGGAGCTGCAATGGAGAAGATGGATTCCTCTCAAATGACTGGTAAGGTATGCCTACTTCTGGACCTTTCTCTGGCGACTTTGCTAGGGTAAGCTAGAATTTTCATGTGTGTATATCTTTTGTGGCTCAGAGGAGCTGTGTCTTTAAAAATTACTGCTCAGACTTTCTTTAATGAGGCTATACCATAGTATTCAAGGAGACTGGAGCTTAAAATTCCTTCTAAGCTCCTTAGGAGCTTGACTGAGACAAAAGCTCTAAACAATAAAGTACTCTGTCTTAATTGAGAGTGATGCTGAGTAAATCCAAAGTCTGAGGATCATGGTGTGAATCTCAGTCTAGCCTGAAGTTTTAGAGGAGATAGGGGGAAGTTGATAAACTTGTTAATATCACATTTCAGGACATCAGAGATTAGAAATTATATCTTCAGAGTAAAAAGATTTACTGTGAAGCAAAGTAATAAAAAATAGCTGCTGAAAAGAATTTGGCTTGACCTGGTGCTACCTGTGTGGGAGATAGACTTGGTGCAGGGGTGAAAGCTGTGTGATAAAGCCAGATGGGGGTAATGTCTCCATCTGCAGTTTTTGCATTGCTCCCAACTGCTGAGTTTTCCTTGCTGGTTCCCTAGTTTGCAGCAGAACTCTACTGGTTCCTACAAATAACTTACGTAATATTTAATATCTGACAAACTTCTTATCTGAAGCCATCAGAGTGGGATTTCAGTACCACTGACTACCTGAAACGTTTTTCCTCCACAATGCAGGAAAAAAGATCTGTTTCTTCTAACCGTTGTGGTTCATGGGATGTCCAGCCAAGAAATCATTTTCAATTGACAAGTTGTCTTAGTTTGTTCTGACATTTTCTTATGATATCATGGGAAAACCGTTGGTGAAATACAACCATCCATTTTATTTTGAAGGTTGCCATCAGAGGAGGAACTCTTCTTTTACAGCAGACTTTATTTCCCTGTTGAGTTCTAGCCTGTGCCTTGAAGATATGTAGTAACTGTCACTTAATGGTTTTCTTTGCACGTACTTTTTTCCCTTTGCTCTCTAGAAACTGGTCATTTAGGTTTTATGTTCTGCTGACTTACTGATAGAAAAACAAGATGGGATATAATCATTACCACCATTCCACTCAGATGATTTTTTTTTAATATGGTAAAAACCATCCTGGTATGAGATGCAGCCTGACTTCATAAGGTAATACAAATCGCACAAGTAATGGAATCCAGCCAAAAATATCACAAGGAGTGGCTGATGCCCACCTAATGTTTTTCACTGGAATACAAGCTAATCATGGACTTGGTGACTTGTTACCAGCTGCCTGCAAAGCGGAGGCAGGGGTATAAGCTTGGTTCTCTTGCTTGAAGTGAAGCTGCAGATCCCAAATTTCTGCGCTTCAGGTGCATGGAATGCAATGGTGGTGGCAGCTTGCGCATGTTAACTTTCAACACCTAAGAACTGAGTTGTTTGAGCTGTTGGGACTGGCTAATACAGACCTTAGGTTAGCAAGAGTATGAGAGAGTAGAACTCATATACTTCCGCTCTATATTGTGGCCTCAGTCCTACAGTACATGGGAAGAACGTAAAAGCAGCTAAACTTGAAAGCTTATTTCAACTAAAAGCTCACTTAAGCAGTGGATTTATTAATACAGTGGGTGACAACATCTGCCTCACCATGCTGACAGTACCACATTTGGCAAAAATAGCCATGGGCCTAATATATTTGGGTTTAAAAGTTGCTGGGCACCTTTGTGAGATATGCTGATTTTTATTTCATAATAGCATAAAGAAAAAATTTTTGTCCTAAAACAGTGGAGTAATGCTGGCATAGTTGAGAGCAGTTTCAAGCTCTGTTATTTATCACATTTCAGTAACTTTCAGTTTCTGAGAAGGGTAGTGATTACTTTTGTTAAATATTATGGACACATGGTACAATTTATAGTAAAGAGGAACAAGAAGGCATTCTTTATGTGATAGGAATGAAAAATGTTCATTTTTGTTGTAGTATATGTCTTTGTGTATGCTTCTGTGTGTTAACATCTGCTGCTTTGGATTCCCTGTGTCAAGAATACTTGATCTGAGTTCTGAGGTTGTCTTCTTTTTTACTGTGGCCCCGGAAGTCGAATGTAAGTGGAAACTCAGGTAGTAGTACAGTGATCCAGTAAATCCAGCTTTACAGCTCATTAAGTTACATGTCACATGAAGCAATGCTTTGATTAAATACAAACTGACACTAATGATTGAAATTTCTTAAACAGTTTTGGTAGGTTAATTGGTATTAGCCAGGCCTTGTACTGGCTCAGGTGTCATCTATCCTCCCACAGTTGGCATGAAGCCAGGACAAACTCAGTCTCATGTACTCTGGTTATTGCAATAGAAGTGCAATTATTTACCCATCCTTGATCTGCATCAGATTTGTACTGGATGATCTGGTAGTACATGGTTTCGGTATTAATGATGGCCAAAATAATGATCTTGGTCAAAGTGGTACAGAGGCTACATTCTGGCCTTCATCACTGTTGCAAATATAGATCAATCTGTTTTTATTTTTTCAATAACATTTTTTTGACTAGAAGAGTAGAGAAAAAAAGTGAAGAAAGAGCATGATGTACAACAATGCACTAAATGCAAAAGTTTGCTCTCTTGACTTTGTCACTTTGAATTTGTGTGGAATATTTGCTCTTCCACCTTCACTGAAACACAATAAACCAAATAGACTTGCCTACTACCTACACAAAGAACATGATTCTTTAGTATTACCATGGAACTAATACCTCTCTGCCAATATGCATGAAATTCTTGGGTACTTAATATCCATGTGTTTCAATAAACTTTATATTATATAGATAAATCATGTCTGCCTACTAACTGTCCTGCAAACAAGTTGTCCTGAATTCCAGGCATCAATAATGGCTTTCTTTGTCATGCAATGTGGTGAACCTTATAATTATGAGAACAGATTTTTTTCTTCAGTTGCTTTAGTTGTGCCTTTTAAAATACAATGAATAATTTTTTTTCAGTACAAGGCAAACAGCCAAACTTCATACAAAAATTTGGACATACAACTCTACAAGAAGGAGAAGATTTAATCCTGCATTGCACTATACATGGAAAGCCCAAACCACATGTCTGCTGGAGGAAGGATGATATCCAAGTGGTATCTGGAGACATCAGTGTATGTTCTAATTTCTTGAAATATTTATTGGGAGAAAGATAATATATTTTGCTTTCTGCTACTAATAATTTCCTATGTGCATTCTATTGTTTTACAGATTGAGAAATTAGGAGATACCTATTACCTTTTAAAAAGAAATGTAGTCCTTGCTGATACTGGGAAATATGTCTGTGTTGCCAGCAATGAAATTGGAAAGGCACACTGTTCTGCTTTCGTAACAGTGATAGGTGATTCATCCTGCCAGCTGCATGCTTTTAGGCATGTTGTTGCCATATTAAATGAGCACCTTGTTTCCACTTACTAATGTACATGTTTTGTTTCAGAGAAAAATAAAACCCCAGAAATTTCCGCTGTAGCTCAGGCTAAACCAGAATGGGAAGATGGATACTTTTCAGAAGAAGTGAATCTCACCACAACTGAGCTAGTACAAGCCCATGTCACACATTGTGTGCAAGATCAAAGGCGGGTGGCTAAACATCTCCCAGTAAGGTAACTTGCAGTTTACTCTCTGCTACATCTTGTAATACTCCAATAGCTGTAAGGACCTTAATTTACAAAGCACACATCAAATACTCTTCCTAATCCTATGAATTTTTTCATAATGTAAATGAAGTGCATTATGTGTGAGTGCCTTTTACACTTAATTCTTCATCAGAAGATATGCAATTCTGTTAGATGAAAGACCTCATAATACAACAGAAAATGGAGTTTGTGCAATAAGGTATTTAGTTTAGTGAAATAATTTTTTAAAATCTAGGTATCTTAATCTAGGTATTAATGTAAGACTGAACAGCTCAAAGATACAAAGTATTCCAGAAGTTCAAATTGATACAACTACATGAACATGAAGTTTCAATAACAGAATATGTAAACAAAGTTTTCTACTAGGTAAGCATCCTCTTTAGAAAAATAAGTAGCAGTCCTAATAGCACAGGAACAGTCACTGTTCAGTAATTGATTAAAGATGACAAAACTTCCCACTGTGCAATTTCAGAAGATTAAATGAGCTACATGAAGTCAATAGTCCTTGTGGTGACTTCTTGCACAAGGTTAAATCTTACCTCCTGAATTTAGGCTCTGATAGCCTACTGTAGTTTATGGTGCTAGAACTGCCTGTCTTTTAAGTATTGTATTCAGGGATGAGAGAGTTTTTATACTCTGTGACCGTTACTAATCTGGTTTACTCTACTATTAGTTCACTGTTTCACTGGAAATGTCAGATAAAATGAGGTAACCTAGGGATGTAGGTGGCAGTTAGGAAGAGATTGTGCACATAAAAATAAGACTTGCTGTCAGAGGTTTTCAATAGAAAATACCTGAACAATTCTATTGATAATGTTCATTACACAGCTCTGAAATTAGTAAGACTGTTTTACAGTGAAAAGCTGGTTTCACGATGTCACAGTAAAATAGCTTTCTTTATAGAAGGTATGTGGAGCAATGTGATGGAAAAGAGGCCCCAAGAGTCTCATAGCTTTAAAGAAGTGATGGTTAATGTGACCTGGGAAAGTGGTCGAGAATCTGTGGGATTGCTGTCAGGCTAGGCTTTCACAGTCTGCTCAAAATGTTAAGTTTACACTGGTCACATAAAAATGCATTTGTTGATTTGTTGCCTAAAAGTGTCTGAATATTTTCTGAACTTTTCATACATAGTGAATTCTATGGCAAAAAGCCATAGAAAAAAGAAAGAGCAGTGTTCTTTTGTCTTTAAGTTCCTGAGGTTCTCCTACCTAGACATAGAGCAATATGTAAAAGGAAAGGAAAATTATTGCATATGTTGATTCAAAAGCTGTTCTCATTTCATCATAAGCTGCCTGCACACTTTCCATGATGTCCAGCTGATCAAGCATTGATCCCATATATTTTGTCCAGGTTTTTTCTATATTGCTGTGAAATGGCAGATATTCCAAAGCAAAAAAATCAAATGCAAGATCATGTTAATTTTACTTAGGGCACATAGAGAATTCAGTATGATTAAAACATGTAGATCATACAAAAAGGTCACATTTCTCCTCATTTTTCTCATCTCTGCTGTTATTTATAGCTAAAGTGTCCCCTGGTTTTTGTTATTGTCAGGAAGTTGAGTTTTAGGATATTTTATGTTCTGTCTGGAACCACTCTTTATTTGATCTCTAATTTTGTATGGTCTCAAGACCACAGAGAACAGTCTATGCCAACCACCAGTGTTGCTTATTAAAGGGAATTCTGCAGCTGCCACCATTAAAAATATAGGCAATATTAACTGACCTTTATTAAACAGGTTTAAAGAGAAACTCTGGCTTCAAGGAGTGTATCTTGAACTTGAGAGGCCACAAGAGATTAGCTTCAATTTGGAACATGATCCTGTTCTGCCTGCTGCAGAGTATCAGAAGATGGACTGAACTGCAAGATGCCTGATTCATGAGGGTATTCATATTGTTTGCTGTGTCCATTAGTAGATACTGGCTATGGGTGAGGAGAATATGAATCTTTGAGTGCTATTCAGTTTTTATTTAGGTTACAATTTGTATTTCATTTATTTATAAATAAGCCATTAATAAAATTCACCTGTGCACAGCATTTATTAGGCCATGATTTCTTATTTCTTCCGGTTTTGTTCTGGTTTGTTGGACAAAGCTGACAGAAGATGATGATGGAAAAAAGAGACATTAGCCTTTAAAATTACAGATCTCCTTGGTGATTCATCAGTACCCACTGTGTTTTTCTTCTACAAATTCCATCAGTGCCATCAATTCCATCAATAGTTTTTCGCACTGGCTTATACAGAGAATTCAGACACAAACGAATGAGGACTTAAAACAAAATGAGTTTATAAATACAGAATTCTCTGGTTTATTAAATACAGTGTTCATTACCTTATTTCTAATAGCTTTGAGACATTTCGAGGAGGCTGAGCATCAAAAGGAGTGGTTACTAATAATAGCAAACCTTGTCTAATACAGGCTTAGTACCAAGAATGTCTTCAGGGAAGAGAGAGTCTCTTTAAGGCAGCATAATGGAGAAGTCTTCCGCTTCTGCTTTCAGGACTGGATTACTGTGACAAAGCATTCCATTCCCAGTTGATGCTTGTCATTATAGTCCAAACGAGTGGGCCATGAAGTGATACCCGTGCTAGTTTCAAAGCACATCCTTAGTTTAGTCAAGGACTTCCCAATGATAGAATTCCTCAAGGTCCACTGCATCCATTCAGGGTATAAAGAAAAGCTGAACTGAAATTGAAAATTTTGGATTGTGGGACAGTCATTACCATAATGAAATTTTTGTCCCCATCTCTTGAATTCAGAGGCTAGGTGTCTTTTTCACTTCACTGAAAAGCTCCTTGCAGAGAAAGAGGAGGACTCTTGTAGTGTCATCCATCTGCAGCATTGAAAAAAGTAGTTCATAAAATGTCCCATTTTGGATGGCTGTTTGACTGGCACAATAACCAACAGAACATCTAGTTAGACTTGGGAACAACTGTTCTTCAGCTTGGTCCTTCTGATTCAGATTTTCAAAGTCCTACCTAGCAAATAATTCATGCTACTCAGACTTCTGCTTCAGTGCACTGTGTATGGCTTGGCCAATACCACAGGTACATGTGTATTATGTAACTGCCTATTGTGCAACATTTTATTGTTCTTTATGTAAACATTGATTAGGCCTACACTGGGTTAGTATACCACAGCAATGCACCCACACTTCTCACAGATTGCAGATAGGGGTTTAAGCAGTGCAGCATCTTTGTGCTTCTTCCAGGAAGATGTCATCTGTGCAAAACCAGGACTGGAATAACATTTTTGAGATTTGCTTAAATCATAATACCAAAACATTGAACATTCGTCTCTAGCAAGATGCAGGTTGGCTGCTAGAAACTTAAATTTATCTCCAAATTAAAGTACAGGCATAGGGAGGAAATGAGCTGAAAAAATATCATGCAAATGTCTTCACCTGATCACATAAATCACTTGCTAGTCATTAGGGAAAAGTCAATGGCATCCTGCCCACAGAAGAGTCACAAGGCTGTGTGTATGTGCACATAAATATAGTAGCCAAGGACTGAGGTTCTTGCTCTGCTTATTTGCCCCATATCTCTTACATTTTTTTTTCTGAAATGGAATGGAGTCAAATACCAAATATCTTGTGCATCCCATACAATTACCTTTCTGCCGACTGAGCCCCTCCTTTGCACGTATTGTTTAGATTTAAAGATTTCACAGAAAATATTGTGTTTCTAACTGCAGTCAATTTCAGAGGACTGACAACGTACATATCGGACATCCCCCAAAAATTTAAAAATCCCCAAAATGTATGTTCTTTTATCACCTGGAATGCATAAGTATGGCATGTAAGATTTCTTATTTAAAAATCCATTCTGTAAAAATGAAAGTGCAGAATTCAGTGCCTGCTGATCTTGATTCCTCAGCAAATTTAAGGCATTGGGTTATTCTTGCTTTTCCTCTTGATTGTCAGCCTGTAAGAACAACTTGAACTTTAATATTTGAGGTGGGCTTTTTTTTCACCCTTGATCCACAAAACATGACTTTACTTAAAAAAAAAAAAGTGGTAATGCTTTTCTAAATAATACATGAGGCAAACCAGAAATCTGTATATCTGTTCTTACCTATGGTTTTCTTACAAAATAGTAGAAAGTGGTGTTTATAAACAGATAAACAAAAACCCCAGCAACCTTCTTTTGCCAGTGAGAAACAGCTATTACTCCAAGTGTTCCCAGGGAATGGATCCATTATGAAACATGGTAAGTGTGTTTGTTTCTTTTAATTTTATAAATCATAGATGCTCATGAATTTGTTAAAAAGTCTGCAAAATTTGACAGTATGTACATATCTATTAAATTCTAAGGACTATCTTGATGTTAGTTAAAATTTTTCCCCAGTATTATGACTTTAATTATTGCTTTGTGGAAGGAAGCGGAACAGTTAGTAAATATATTCTTTACTCAGGGTCTCAGGTTTTGTTAGTAGGGCCCTGCTTTCTAAGGTGAGGTGCTGAGTACGTATTGTTTCTATTCCTTCCCCGTTCTGCATATGTAAATGTGTGTGGATGATGTATAAAGAAATAATATACAAGAAAAACTTGGGAAAAGTGATGTCTATAAATCTCCTCCTTAGATATTTCCAAGGAGATGTTATGTGTGACAACTATCAACATGAAGTTAGTGAATATGGACCCTGATAACTATTCCATACCTGTTCAAATCTAGTCATGGTTCCCAGTAAGCGGTTCATATGTGAAATAGCTAAAGTAGTTTCAGAAAATGCTTAGTGCCTTAGTTATCTTTTCTGCTTTGGGAGCAACTGACAGTGTCTTCTTCAGTAACATGTAAAACAATTCTCTGCAAGCAAGTTTTAGTTTGTATTGAAAAAGATTAATATATTTTGCATAATCAGTTACAATATCTCACATAAGAGACATTAGCATCTGAAAGTGCTGCAGCTTTTCAGAAGCCAGCTGCAGCATACAAACGTGGATATTCTTGTGAACATAATGCATTTTATAGCCTTTATTTAAGGTTCTAAAGGTGTCATTACAAAGTATTGTTTATAACATTTGCAGGGGGAGGGGAGTTGGTGAAGTTGGTGGAAATGCGTTTTCGTTTCAGGTCAGGATTTAATGGTCTAACAGTAAAGACAAGAATTTTTTAGTTATTTCTAAGTTTAAAGAAAAAAGGTGGGTGGGAGGAGGGAAAGCAAAATTTTTTTCCAAAAGTAGACTTTAGAGAACTGGAAATTCAGCAAGGATATAATATCTAAATGCATTTTGGGTTGTGTTTTGTCAGTTCTGTAAGGATTTAGGACAGCGTCTTATTGGTGAGAAGTTTTATTTAAAGTGACTAAATGATTTATTTCATGACTCCCTTGGTTCTGCATATTTGGTTGGGGGGCAGAGTGAAACAAAAATAGTATATGAAAGGAAATATAGCAGACAT
The DNA here is from genome assembly GCA_031468815.1 of Morus bassanus. Taxonomy (NCBI): domain Eukaryota; kingdom Metazoa; phylum Chordata; class Aves; order Suliformes; family Sulidae; genus Morus; species Morus bassanus. The sequence continues at coordinate 26,798,011 of CM062574.1, read as the reverse complement.
TGTATGGGAAAAAACAGGTCAAAGAATTAAGGGGGTGAGGGAAAATGGAAGTGGAGAAGGAAATGAGGAAGATATTGATTCTTTTTATGTAGTTTGCAAATTAGCATGTGTAGATAGATTAAGGGACTAGGAAAGAAAGCAGAGTTTATGCTATATTGGCTGTGCAGCTACAGCGCATAGTACACTACTACACTACTACTGTTTGACACATAATGAAGAAAAGGAAAGGTTGTGATTTTTTTAAAGAGCAAATTAGGAAATTCCACTTCAAAATCACATTGAAAAGTTGCGTAAGTGGCAATTTGAACCTCTCAGTGTTTAAGAACAAATGAATTTGTCTTTAAGTTCTGACTAGAGTCTTTCAGCTTTCAAGGCATCTTCATGTGGACCTACTAAAGTAATTGTTCCTTTTGTGCAGCGCCACTGATCAGGTCAACAGGATTATTAGAATTAATCGAAGTGAATCACATAGGCAGAGGTTGCTGGTATCCACACCACAATGTTTCATTGTGTTGAAGATTACCTGCTATTTCTTAAATGTATTGTCGGCCTACAAAGTAATATGGATACTATAGTAACATTGACAATATATAGTTTATATTTAAAACAGTAGCAGACAGAAGCAAATGCTGAAATTTTTATAACAATCCCCAATTTATATGTCTGCTTGAAAAAAATGTCTTTGTCATTATCTGGATCTGACTTTTGTTTGATCCTGGAACAATGAAATACTGTCGTTTTTATCAGCAGTGTCTTTGCTACACAATAATAAGACTGAAGTCATCCTTTTGCTTTTTATTTTGTATACACTAAACATGTAGAAATCACACTGGGATGATAGTCATTCTGTTAACAGTAGGCATGTGATGTAAATCATATTTCCTTGAGAGCATGAGAGAAATATTTCACTGTTCAATTTCATTTCTGAATCCACCAGCAAAAATAAAAAGATGAGAAGGTACAAACTCTTTTTGGATGGAAATAGATTTAATAGTGATCAAAAGCAAATGTAAAACTTAAAAAAAAGGGAAGGAACTTATTTTAAAAATACAGTATATTTGGTTTATGTATTTGAATGCAGCAAATTTTTCCCTTGTAACTTTCTATTATTGTCATCAATTGTTGTTGACTTGATTGAAATAGAAAAATTTGAACTTCTGGCTATCTCATAACTCCAAAAGCGACAGTTTACACATTTCTGTCATTTAGAAATTATCACATGTTCATATAAGCTTTTTAATTGTTTATTTGACTTAGACATTGTCATTAAGCTGGCTGTGTTTACTAAGTTTGCAGATACTAGCCTGTGTTCTTTCTCCAAGTGTGATTTTTTCACTGAATATTTAAGTGATCAACTACAGAGAAAAATGGCCATCTGCTAAGTTAGCAAGTTGCTCTTTGGAATCAGATATTAGATACCCTCTACACAGATTTCTTTGGACATTTTGTATCTCTTAGTAGAAACTAACTTGTTCTCCCCACTAATGCGTAGAGTTGCATTTGTTATCGTATTAAGTCTTATACAGAGAATAAGCCCTCTGGCATCTATTTGCAACAGAAAGTTAAAAGTGAGCCATAGTACTCTGACTTTCAACCTCTGTGAAAGTCCAGATAGTACCAGTGTAGAGACTATTCCTCCAGTTTCTGTTGCTGTTGTTACTGCTGCATGCCAAGAGTAGCCTTAAAGTTTACGCCTTATGGAATGGATAAATTAAAGGGCAGATCAAATTTCTGAAGTTATTTTATGAGATCACAGCAATATGTCCTTTCTTGTTTCTTTCAGATCTGCAAACTACAGTATAATACTCCCTTGCAGGAATCATAGCAGTGGTATTCTCTCTCCTTGGCATTTTCTGGAGCTCCTGCTGGAGGTTTCCTTCAGGTTGTTTTCAAACACAAGTGCAGCTGATAGTACAAAACTCCAGCCTATGTTTACTTCTCTAGGATCCTCTGGGAGATCCTTTTCAATATGGATCTTGGTAACAGCAGACTGAAGTCCTCCATTTGCCAAGCACATGCCTGACTTTAAGCACACAAGTAGTCTTATGAGCCAGTTATGTGCTTAAAGATTTTGCTAGATATGCATTATATATATATATATTCTGCTTCATAGGGAAGGAAAAGAGTTTTTGAACTAGAAGGCAGCAATGGAAACAGGCAGATGTGGTGGTGTGGCAAAACCACCTCCAATTCCAGCTATAGACAAGAGTTGTCTTCTAACTCTGACCTCTTTTAGAGGCAAACAATCTAATGGTACAATTAGCTGTGTAGACTGATGAAGCTGGGCTAGTGGAATTTCACAAATTAATATGCAATTCCAAGGATGATTAACTCTCTGGTCTGCACAAGGCCTCCACAGGTCTAGAAAAAAGCCATTAGACTTAAAATCTGCTTTTTCAGAAATTACAGTAGTTGTCTGTGTTAATTTACTTTCACAGAATTTGTATTTCTGCACTTTGTATGCTATTGTGTGTTAAGCTTAACTGCTTGGAACATCCAACAGAAAAATTGTGAAGGAAACAAAAAAAAAAACCAATGGAGTGCCAAGTCTATATATTACCAAATACAATTTTAGAATTCAAAGTTACAGAAAAAAGTAATTTAAACAGTGCATTTTAATGGTGTGCTGCCACATGTCTGAGCTCAGCTTACTTATTTAGTCTGGTGATTGACAGATGCATTTGGTAGCTTCTTAGATGTTTTATAATGAAAGAAAGTAAGGCTGAATCTCACTGATATGACTACTTTTGACTTGTCCATATCCTCTGCTAAAATGCTTCCTTATTACTTTCTTTGTCTTGTGCTTATGACTTAGGAAATTTGCAATGGCTTGTAAACTGCACATTATAAATGAAATTGAATTATAAATCAAAATCTTTGGAACAGATGATGTTTTCTCAGTGAATCCCTTTTGTGCTTCCAAAATTAACGTTGTCAATCAAACCAACAGCTGGTGTATGGTTACACAGAGTGGATCCCCTCTCACAAGATACTTTCTTTTAGGAAACCAATCAGAACTGGCACTGACATGATGAGGCAGACCTGTCAGCAGAGCTGGGGTATATAAAGCAAAACAACTATGTTAGCACTTCTGAGCAGTCGTGCATTCCCCGCCTCGCCTCGGGTGTAGGGATTGCAAAAAAACAAAACTACACTGTCAAGACTGTGTAGTTTTGTTTTTATGATTAGAGGCTCTACAATTCTCATGCTGGGATTGTCTAAAAAAATCTTACTCTGGATAAGGACGTCGTTCAAGAAGATTTCGTTGGGCTTAGCCCACTCTTACAGGCACTGTGAGAGATCAGGTTAGTAGCATGTTTCTGCTAGTGTAGAGTATTTTATCAGTCATTAATAATCCTGATATGATCTATTATTTATAAATTTGCTCACAGCGGGGTATAGGTTTCAGAATATAGACATGGAGTACTTAAATTCTCTGGCAGGATTATGTCTTAAATTTCTGAGAGTAAATTTTGATAACACTGAGCAAAAAGTTTTTCCAGTATATTTATTGTTAAAGCTACATAAATTAAGATTTGAAAAGTGCATGGAAACATCTGCTTAACTTAAAAACTCCTTTCTGTTGGGAGTGTTCAAGGTTATGCTACTGAGAGATAAACTGAGAAGCTCCAAGAATAGCTCTGATAAAATGCATATGGTATCAGCTAAGCGCTGATGACTTTTTAAGGGAATCAACTGCTAAGGTATCAATTACATGGCAGCTCAGGAACACTTGTCTGCTGTCATTCATAGCTGGGAAGGTTATTTCTGGAACATGACATTTCAGATGCATACTTTCAATTCTAATTATACAAAAAGCCTTATAAGATCAGATCCTCAACACCGAAATTTGCCTAGAAATATATAAACTTTATGTGAACTCAATGATAATTCTACTTAATTAAATAATTTCCAATCTATTCTGGAGTCAGGAAATTACATATATATATAAGCTTTCATAATGTTTAATTATATTGTAAGATTATTTCCATATATTTTAGCTGAGCTTCAAAACATAGTTTTAACTGAAGTAGATCTTAGTGAATTACATGTGACAGGCATTTGTCTTAATCTTCCTTTCAGAAAACTATTGTTGTGTTAGGATGAAATGCTGGTAATTTCTTTCTAATTTGAACTCATTTCCTCCCACCCTTGAAGGTGAAAATCTTTGATAAAAGGCTGTTCCTCTGTCAAGCTGGAACAAGCATCCAGATAAACAGTAAAGGCAATAAACAGCAGCTTAAAATCACAATAGAATATCTACTACTGCCCTTATGGACTTATTGTATGTAGGCATCAGGCACCGATTTCAATGAAGGAACTCATGTCATGAAGAATTTTCACCCCTTTGAAAGGTAGCATAAATTTTAAGCCTGGGACTGTCACAAAATCAGGCACAAAAGCCAAAGTAAACAACAGTAAATGTAGGAGTGAGATTGACTTGAAAAGATTATGGGGTTAACCCTCATTTAGTAAGACATGACATGTTCTCAGGGGAATTTTTTAATGAGAAAAATTGTAACTTTAACAGATATATGATACTATTAAGACAATACTAGCTACATTTTAAAAAACCCGCACGATTCAACATCAGTAAATAAATATGTTCATGCAAATATAAAATACTTGTGATACAGAAGCTTTTCCAGTGGCAGTGTGCTATTTCAGAGTAGGATCTTGTGGCATAGGAAAAGAAACCAAACTATTTTTCAGATTTCACATGGATCTGCAGTTGTTCAAACCATCAGTGTCAGTGGCTACCTTATATCCTAGCTCACATTTCGAAGGTGGCTGTCTTCCCATATTCAAAATTCCACTGAGATACTCTCTAAGAAAGAGTAGAATTTTATCTGCTTCTTTAATGCCAATATGCTTCTGTGTAAAATGAAATTATTCACTACTTACAGACTGCTTTTGAAAGAGACCCTCCTGGCAATTTTTTAATGATTAAAAGCCAAACAGATTGTAGACCTTCACATTTTTTTAAGTTGGTACTTAGTGACCTGGTTGTCTTCCCATTGGAGAAGGCAAATGATTTGCACTAACAAAACATTTTCAAGACATTCAAACAAATTTTTATATGGAGATTATTGTCTCTTTAGGTAAAGGAGATTAATGGACAAATAGAGGCTAGATGACCTGCACAAGGTCATGCAATGAGTCAAGCAGAACTTTGTCTCCTGCTGCATACTTGTAATGCCAAATCACAGCTTCGCTAAATATAACAGTTTCACATCCAACTCAGCCAAGTGTGCCCTAAGAGTAATTTGCTATACAACATTGTCAAAACCTACAGCCTTCACATCTCACCAGGTCATTGTGATTTAAAACTGAGAAGAGTAAATTGTTGTGAAAACAATTACAAATATTCCTAAAATCTATCAAGAGGGATGTGCGTCTAATAACAGTTTCACTATTGATATCTAATTATGTTTTTGTTGCTTTCAGAGTGCCTGTAAAGATGACGACAAAAGCACCAACATTTACGCAGCCATTACAAAGTGTTGTGGCACTGGAGGGTAGTGCCGCAACCTTTGAGGCTCATATTAGTGGTAAGGTTTTGATTCATTCTTGCAAGATTTGGGGTTTTTTATTATTGTTTTTGGTAACGTTTTTGCTAAGACAAATGATAACACTTTTTATAGATTATAATCTAATCTGAATGGGTGAAGATCAGTGCTGAAATGTGAATGTATATCCACATCATATGGTACTGATTAGCATTGTGAGGTGCTGTCAGATATCCACAAACATACTGCCTAAAGATACAAGGCTTCCCAGGCAATAGCCAATCATCTTGCCAATCATCCTTCTGACATACATGAGAATTAGACACCAGCCTTATTTACCAATGAATGCAATGAGACTGGTGTCTAATTCTCATGTATGTTAGAATCATCAAAACTGGGGGGAAATAGCATTAAAAGTATATACATAAGAATACATACTGTGCTAATAAGGGTACGTCATATGGGTGCAGAGAGAGTAATCTTGTTTGCATGATGATCAGACAGAATGAGGAGTCAAGGTGCAACAAGCAAGGCATATGCTAGTTCTTCATTGACCTAGTGCTAAACCTTACAGTGGCTAAGCTGTATTTCTACCTTCTTGCCCTCGAGTTTACTTAATTCCAGAGTTCTGGCAGAGGGGTTAAAAGCACAAAATCTAGGTCCACATGGCAACTGAAGAGGGTAGAAAACCCTAGTTTGCTAGATAGTAGATGTATATGGTGATTATGGTGGTAGTACAAGGCCAGATTAATATAATTTGTTGATGCAATTTAAAGCTACCACATAATTTTAAAGATACCTCATTTTGCTAGTCCAGACACTATTAAAACATGCTACCTTGTGCAAAATCCCATGCAAACCCCTGAAAAAACTACCAGATAACCAACACCCTGTTCTAAGAGTGCCTGTGACCTCGGCAGTGACTAAGGAGAAATGACATGTGTTCCTGCTGATGGAATTACATTGTCTCACAGGCATTAGCAATGTGATGATCCACATACCACAAAACACTACCCAGATGCTCTGTGGCAGGTGCAAACACATGATCTGTCCAACTATAAAGATCTCTGACATCTATGATCCACTGTGGTTCATCCCTTGGTCCTTTTGGATTACACTGGCTCACACAAGGTGTTTGAACATGTACTGTAGTCCATGATAATTTTTCATGCCTTATTCTGTTATTTGGCCCTCTACTCTTCAGTTAATTGCCCTGACCTTCTCTTGTTGTCTGTACAACACAAATTTTCTGTGAAAAGTTTCTTTCCACTGAGGATTACAATACTTATTATCATTATGAATACATAAATATATCATCAGAACAGGTTAGAATGCCAATATTATGGCTCAATGTGTGATTTTTGGCTATATTCATTTGTCTGATGTCATGGAGTACTTGGAAGGGGAACTTGATTTCCTACTAAGAGGAGATACAGAAGTTTTTCTAATGGCATATACCACATTTGTACTTTAGTCCCAAATTTAATGTGAGGCAATCTCCTATTAGCTTTTATTCACATTTTGGGATTCTGGAATATCTTTCCTGCCCTGAAAGCATCCACCAAGATTGAAAGATCTGACAGTGGCTTGGCATTTAGTTTTTCTAATGCATAAAAAATACGAAACTTTTATTTCTTGAACTAATTCCATAAATAACGGACTACACAGCTTTATTCTGCTACATTGTCTGCCCTTCCTATCTGTCATGAATTACCGTGAATTTGAAATTCAGACTTTCTGTTTATCTCTGATAACACTGCCCTTTTATGTACAAGTTAAGTATTAATACAGACCTACAATTTGAATGTGAAGAGCCCAATTAATCTAAGAGTACCAAGAAGAGTTTAGCAGCCACCTGAGATGCAATTCTTCAGTCTGTAAAGTAGAACAAATAAATTGTACTGTTGTATCAGGCTGTGAATTAAGTGCCACATTACAAAGGCTTGATATCAGACAAAAATAGCCAGTACCTCCCGCTGTGCTCAGAAAGCGCAGAACACACAAACCCTGTGATTAAAAGCAGTAAATGCCAGAGCAGCTAGGACATCATCACAGGGGGAGCCCTACTGGGTGAACAGTGACTGAGGCGACATAAGGCAGCACGTCACTGTCAAGAAAGTCTGCCATGCTGCTGGCATTAGAACTGTGCCCATCCTCATGTCTCCACAGTACTGATCAAATATTGAATTTGTTAATAATGAACTAACCTGTACTCTGCTTAACTTTCTTTGGACCAATATTTTCAGGTATTACTCAATGCAAGCCAGACTTTACACTCTGCATATTGTTGAAAGCAGCACATAGATTGTACACAGGTTGGCAATTCCTGTCATGTCATTGTCAAGACAATCTCACTGAATTCAATTACTTAAGCAGTGAAGTTGAGGCACTTCAGGTTCCTTTTCTTCTTTTTGGCAATAAAGCTCAAAAAAACTCAAGGGCCATTTTAAAATGAAAAAGAACATCCTAATAATTAATTTTCAAATCACTGAACTATGAGTAGAATTTAAAACTTTCCTAATCATGTCTGGTGTGACTGCAGACAACCAGTAAATCTTCAGTCTACATATCTCAGCTTTTTCATTTTAGTCTCACACAGTCATATTCCTGGCACAGTAAACCCCCAAATAATTAAATGAGTTTAAGGGAGGGACACTCTAGAAAGGAAGCAGAATTCTGTGGTCCTGGGGTTTTCCAAACCACAGAGAATGGAACTGGGAAAATTAGAGCAGCTGTAGTAAGCGCAGTCTCAGACTTCATTCCTGAGCCCCTGTGCAGTGCAATTGGTGATTTGGCTTGAGTGGAGAAGTACATGAAGTAAATTTGCAGGGATTTTCATTTTGAATAAATGGTGTTCTAGGACTACAAAAAAGATTTTGAGCTGGAACTGTCTCCTTAAATGAGCTGTTCTCCTTATGTGGCTCATATAAAAATTTTACCTGTTCGTCAAATGGGTTTCAGTTGCTCAGTAAAGTTGGCTGAATAGAACATCGGGAAGAGAATTTCCATTAGGAATCTAAAATCACCATTTGAAGCTAAAAATCAGCTGTAGATATAGATGAACCTCTTCTGACCACAAGAGTCTTGCTCATGACCCTGACAACAAAAGAATAATCTATTTGAACAACAAAAGCTCAACTGATTCCAGCTGACTGCTTTCCACCAAATTCAAAGAGAATTCACTCCAGAAAAAAGAAAGAAAAACCCAAAGCATTAATAGCACTCGATGTTAATGTCTACGACAGCCACTTTTTCTGTCACTTCATTTTCTAAAATCATTTATGTTAGGATAACTGCTTAACTTGGTTGGAAGTTCTGATTTTTACTTTGTCTCCAAACTATTGGACTGGATAATTTTGTTAGCAACATTACTTAGATATTAGCAAACAAACAAACAAACAAACAACAAAAAAAAAAGACCTCATGTGCATCAGTTCATCCCCCTCATAATTTTGATGAACATTTATTCCTCAACAGATTTGTCAAACACTACAGTCCACTCATCATTCAAGTGATTTCCTAAATGCAGTAGCCTATGCAGTTGTCCTATTGCTGTCTGTATTTTAAAGACCTTTCTAAAAAGAAATTCCCTTACCACTGTGTCACTGGACGTATAATCGTATATCTGTGCCTATGCCATTACACTCCACTATAACTGTATATGTGAGTATTATGGTAATTTTGGATATCTGGCATTTCATAGCTTCTTAATCTCCTTTTGCCTTCCTTTTTCTTTAGGTTTCCCAGTTCCTGAGGTGAGCTGGTATCGGGATGGCCAGGTTCTTTCTGCTGCAACTCTGCCAGGTGTGCAGATCTCGTTTAGTGATGGCCGCGCTAAACTGGTGATCCCCACCGTGACAGAAGCAAACAGTGGAAGATACACCGTACAAGCCACCAATGGATCTGGGCAAGCAACTAGTACTGCTGAGCTACTTGTTACAGGTATCAAGCAGCTAAAGAAATGCACCTATCTCTGCTACCAATGTGAGAAAGAGAGCGATAGAACTGTCACAGATAATGAAAAAAGTTTGGATTTGAAGTACGTGATTAGCAAAGAAATAGCAAACCAAATTCATTTTCCTAAAGCAGTCTAGATTTCAGCATATATTCTCACCAGTAATTTCTAACAGCCTCCTTTACACCTTAACTATATAAAGTTTAATCTTGATCCTGTAAACTCTTAATCACAGTTACAAATTTCTGGCTTAGCCCTGTATACTTCTGCTCATGTGATATGTCACACTGGCTACACTCAAACTACTCATAAAAGAAAGGATAAAGTTCTGGAGGATGGAGCCCTTAATGATATTTAATAATATAAATATATTTAGCAAAATAACTCACATAAGGGGCCATACCCAAGAGACTGTGCTTACTACCTATGGTTATAGTCAGTGTATCTCTAATTCTAGAAACATTTGCAATTGTGAGCATAATCAGAAATATCAGAAATTTTAAACACATGAAAAAAGTTAAGAGTGTTTGCATTTTGGCAAATCAGCTCAATGTTTTGAATGTTTGAGAGGTAGTATCATCTGTCAGTAGCGTGTGAAGGAGAAATCAACCTTGTGCACTTCTAGTAATGAAAATATCTAGCCCTTACAGTTCTTTTTGACAGACATTGTTTTTCTATTTATTTCTTCAATAAAACTGCAGCTGGAACAGCACCACCAAACTTCTCACAACGACTACAGAGCATGACTGCAAGGCAGGGAAGTCAAGTTCGACTTGACGTGAAAGTGACTGGAATCCCTACACCTGTGGTGAAGTTCTATCGGGATGGAGTAGAAATCCAAAGCTCCCCCGATTTTCAAATTTTACAAGAAGGAGACCTTTACAGCTTAATAATTGCAGAAGCATATCCTGAAGACTCCGGTACATATTCAGTAAATGCCACAAATAACGTGGGACGTGCTACTTCAACAGCTGAATTGCTAATTCAAGGTAATGGAGTTGAAGTTGCAAGCCATGAAAATAAGAGTATTCATTGTTGTAATGGTACAACACACACCACTTCATCAAAGTTATGTCAATAAGTTCATTTATAACTTCTTTCTCGGGAGTTATTAACTTGCTGTGAAAAAGCAGTGTGTGTTTGGTGAAATTTACCAAAGATTTTTGTCTGAGAATTTCAAGGGACCTTTTCTCCAGAATGGGTCTTCTTTAAACTGAGGATAGAGTAGACAGAAAAAAGTGTGGGATACTTTCAGTTGTTCTTGTTTTGTTCTGTAGATTTCTCAAAGTTGTATTTGTAAGCTGGCTTTGATAGAATAGATCTATTAGACTGCACAGCTGTACATGGTCTTGTAAATGAGCCTGGTAAGGGTGAAGATAGTTCTTAGAGGATAATTGTAGCAGTGAATCATTCTACCCAGAGCAGTCTTGCTTGGGTTTCACCTCAGTCAGGCTTCTAAACTCTGTAGTCATTTGAGATCCAGGACTGATTCTGAAAAAACTACAATAAAACTGTTTTTTTAGGGTTTGTTTGGGATTTTTTTCTAATGACATAGCAATGCAGAAATATTGTTTCAACTGTTTTCACAGTTATCTGTCCATAGATACTGCAGGAAAAACAGATGGTTGCCTAATTCTTTCTCTGTTGTTTATATACATTTGTATATAATTGGAATTGACCATTCATTTATTTCTGCAACTGCTTATTGTTTGTTGCCATGTGCAATTCTCCTGACAATGTTTTCTCTTCCAAAAGGTGAGGAAGAAGCCGTTCCTGCTAAAAAGACAAAGACAATTGTTTCGACTGCTCAGATTTCACAAACAAGACAAGCCAGAATTGAAAAGGTATATTTTTCAAAAACAAAGCAGGTAAGGCTAAAATGTGGATGATTACTTCTACAGTATCTCATACTTGTTTTCTTGATTTCGTTGTAGAAGATTGAAGCCCACTTTGATGCCAAATCACTTACAAGTGTTGAAATGGTCATAGAAGGTGCGACAGCCCAACAGCTCCCACACAAAGCACCTCCACGAATGCCTCCTAGACCTACATCAAAATCACCAACCCCACCAATAATTGCTGCAAAAGCACAAATGGCACGACAGCAATCGCCATCACCTGTTAGACAATCGCCATCACCTGTAAGACATGTCAGAGCACCAACACCCTCACCAGTAAGGTAAAATTATTCTTTCAAACAAGATTGCTTTTTGAATCACTTTCACATATAGCAGTAATGCTGTAGAATCAGAGCATAGTACAAAATGGACAAATGCACTAACTTAATACTGATTGAGTTTATTCTGACTGTGAGCTCTAATGTGCTATATTTGCCACTGCTATAGAAATGCATGCCTCTTATGTAAATTTTCTATCCCATATGGAAGAAAATCCTTTAGAGAATGAATCCTATTTGATTGCTCTACATACAGCTGAGTAACACTCAAAGCTCCAAGTTCATGATGGAAAAGAAGAAAGCAGTAGAGCTGTTGGCCCTTGATTATTTTAGATGAACAGAGAACAGAGCAATGACACTCTGATAAGTGGCAGACAGAATGGAAGGATATGTAAAAAAACGTGAACGCATATTCTGTGTATGTTCTCATAATGACTGCAGAAATAATGTTTTGAAGGCAGGTAAGGTAAATGTGGTTATAGAAAAATGGAGTTTAGCTCTGCTGCATATAGAGTCTTGAGAGGGTTAGTGATTTGAAGAGCAGAGCTCATGGTCTGTGAGACCCCAGGAGGTCTGTGCTGAGAGGCAGGTAAAGAGAAAATTGCTTTGGAAGTCCTGCAGTGTCAGCATCCTGAAGCACCAGCGTCCAAGCTGAGCGCTCAGAAGAGCCCCATTTAAATTGCTACAGCTAGGTATTCTGGTGAATTTTGCCCCACTGAGAATAACTTGCAAGGACAAGAAGAAATGTATTGACAGTAACTAGCAATAACTAAAAAACTGCATAGATGAAAGAATAATTCAATAGTGCCATCTAGAGTGCACATGGAACTAGAAGTTTATACTCCCCTGTTAGTCAAACTACTTTTAGACATACAACACGGTAGAAACTAAAACTAAACTTTACTATATTGGTGCTGCCCCCTACTGCTGCAATTTGTTAATGTTATCTGGGAAATACAGCATAAAAAATTCTCAAAGAAAATCTAAGTTAGAAAGCCTGTTAAAGCATTTTGAAAAATGCTTTAAAACTATCTGCTAGGACTGGGATTGATTTTTTTGGAATATCAAAATTTAGAAACTAGCACTTTCCAAGCGGCTACCAATTTTCATAGCTGAGATTTGTAAATGTAAGTATGAGAAAAAATATAGGCCCTGATCAGAAGCTTGCCTGGAGTCTGAACACATGTATGGATGACATATGAAAATGAGATGTGGTGCAGGGGTAGATACAGTTATGTTGTTGCTAGGTGGCTGCCACATAGTATTTTTACAAAGAGCAGTTACACTAATCATTTTGTCTCTTTACAGAGACCAGACCACAAATATATGTAATACTCACAGCGTATAAGCCTTTTATTGTATTCTTATTAGGAGAATTAAGATAGAGCAAATGGAAACTAAGGATGTATTTTTATATTTTAAATATACGTGCTTGAGTGAAATGCCCTTTGACATTTGCCCTTATTTCTTTCTGGAAATCTAACTAAGCTGATACAAAGATGTGTTACAGTTATAAGAATGACAAAAACACACTTTAGGCATAATGTTAAAAACAGACAAGTGAAATCAAGTTCAGGCTGAAGTTGTTTATATAGTTGTCATTGTATGACACTAATATAATTAATGCTTTATTTTTCATTAGGTCGGTTTCTCCTGCTGGAAGAATCTCCACCTCACCTATTAGACCAGTGAAATCCCCATCTCCAATCCGTAAAACACATGTAGTGACAGCAGCTGGGGCCGAAGTCCTTCCTCCTTGGAAGCAGGAAGGATATGCTGCAACCACAGAAGCCCAGATGAAGGAAACAAGAGTATCTACAAGCACTACTCAAATAAGAACTGAAGAAAGATGGGAGGGGAGATATGGAGTCCAAGAACAAGTTACCATTAGTGGTGCTGCTGCTGGTGAGATTGCGGCTGGTGCTAGAGAGGTAAAGTCTATTTTTAGAAGTATTGGTTTTGCTCTATGTGTGGACTCGCCACTACTGAATAGATCTGCTAAATGGAATCTGAAATGCTGTGTATAAAAACGTGTGTATCTGCTATTGAGAGAGTTCTGCTGCAAATATTTAAATGCTTCTTTGCAACATTCTGTCTCTGTACGTGTTTTGTGCTTCTTCTGAATGTATGCAAAACATGGAAAAAATGTCTTTTGATATGACTAATATAGGTGAGAAAGGACAGTGAAAAAACAGCAGCTGTTGCTACGGTTGTTGCTGCTGTGGATCAAGCCATGGTGAGAGAACCAGCTCCAGGTGTTGTAGAGCAAACTGCTAAAAGGACAGCAATGACTGCAGTCCACGTTCAACCTGTTCAGGAGCAGGTAGAAATAGAGCACAGACATTCTATTATTTCCCCTTTATCCCTTCATCCAACATGCAAATAAGGCATGATTCACTGTGAGGAATTAACAAGATATTACCCAGTGCACTGCAAGCATGCATACTCGTATAGAGCACCTGGACTGTAAAGGAATGCTCGTGGATCACTTATTCCATTGCTTTCCATCACAGCAGCATTGAACTAATTATTCTTAAACTGTTTTTAAGAATGTCTTCTATGAAAGTGATCCTGTGTTCTCCCTCGTCACTTATTATCTAACATTATTCTTACACTGATGAAGTTTTTCCTCTAATATCTCATTTATAATTTCCCCACTAGTAATAAAATAATTCTCCCTTACTATTTTTCCTTCACTTGCATTCCTCTCTTATTTTTCCTTCTCCTCTTCTTTTGATGATCAATTTGTTAAAATGAATGTTAAGGCTTTGGTTTTTTGTTTGTTGCTGTAAAAATCAGATGAGAAAGGAGGCAACAGTAGTAATTACCAGTGATAAAGCTGCAAAACAAACAGCAATATCGAGAACTAGAGAAGGAATTGTTACTTCACAAGAACAAAGGCACATCTCTCCTGAAAAGGTGAATACAGATGTTACCTATGATTGTCACACCCTACCTTGTTCAAAAATCCAATATCTCATCAAAAAGACAAGCCTATGAAAAAGAAAAATGACATATTGTAATATTATTTTTTCCTTTTATGTATGTTCAGTCTTCTAGTTTACATTGCTATCATTCTCCTATCTCTCCTTGATGATGACTGTATTTCCTTTTTTTATTTCACTTCCATTATTAATGTGTAATAATGTGATAGATAAACTTGCAAAAAATTAACTTAGAAAGGAATCTGGTTTTTATAGATTGTATGGTGATTTGCTAGATAGTATTCTCAATCATTTAAAGAATTGACATGTAGGAAATACCTTTTAAATTTTCCATATTTTTTTTCTGATTTTGTTTCTGAGCTTGCCATTTGTAGCTTGCTTTGTTTGTTGGCAGCGCAGTGGGTCAGAAAAAGGAGGAAAAACTCATTCTGCATTGAAATCAGTTTTGAAAATACTGATGAGTGATTGGAATTCAGATTATTTTAGCATGTGTTTTATCAGGCAAATGTGATTTAATGGAAGACCAGCTTTTATAGAGAAATGTTACATTTGCATTCTAGCTGAAATGCATAAGGAAGAAAGTGTAACCTATCTCTAAAGTACTGAGAAACAGAAATCCACCTGGGCAAAAAAATTACATGTTTACGTGCAGATTACATCTGAACTTCTTGGCAAAGTGAAAGTTACCAAAAATTTGGTTTTAATATACTACACTTTATCAAACTGATTATGATACAGGACAGTTTTTCTCTGATCCGATTTTTTTATTACTGCTTTCAGTAGCAAAGCAAGCATTTGTGAAATATTTTATGATTTTTATGCTAAATGTATATATGTCTTATAAAAAGGTCTGTTTGTGTTGTTATTGTTGTTTCCAGACTAGATGATTTTGAAATCCAGAGTTTGACATTTTTCCTCCCTTTAGCTTGTATCCTCTTTTCCAAATGTATTGAAAATCACATACCTTATATTTTTAAACAATATATCCTTTAAACTTCTTTATTTGTAAACATCCAGGTAAGAAAAGAACCAGAGAAAAGTCCAGTACCCACAGTAATAATTGCCACAGACAAAGCCAAAGAACAAGAAAGAATATCAAGAGCTAGAGAAGAAATATCTACCAGACACGAGCAAGTGCACATTGCTCATGAAAAGGTAAATAGATGTTACAGATGTTTAGCTCATTATTGTACTCTAATAAGTTTATAAAACCTCATTCTTCATCAAATGTGCTACATATCTTTGCTCTGCCTCTTTATGAAGAGAAGATTACAGAACAAAAACTTTGTAAAGCAAGGTATTCCAAATATAGGCCCAGCATTGCAGGTCCAGTTCTTCATAGCAGCTCTGTCCACAGAGGAAGAGTGCAGCTGCACTTCCTACAGATCCTTTGAGCATTATGGCTTTTATTGCCAGAATTTCATCTGATGCTTAATGACCTTTGCTTTTTGTCTGGAGGTAGATTTCTGAAGATAAATTGCAAAGGTTATCACTCATGATATGGTATTTACATGTGGAGTTGGATTTAATGAAGTTCATATTTGTGTGAGGACTGAATGCATCTGCTGGACCATATTGTGGAACTATTGTTTGTTGTAGTAACCAATGAAATAGTCCCACCTACTGATGGGACTGAATATTAAGTCAGTAACACTCATTTTTATGCAAACAGTTTATACAAAACATGACAACAATATATCACAGTTAACTAGAAAGTGGGAAGATTCTTCTCTAATTCATACATAGATTAATGCAATATGTTAATGACTTTGAATGCACTTCATTCAGCTAACATATAAGATAGGCTATAACTTGGTCTGTACAAAGGAATTATTTCATTTCTTAGGTGATGTTTTTCTCTTATTAGTATACATTCTGAAACCTTATCCCACTTCCCTGAAAAGCTGTGTAATTTTGACAACAGGCATAATTGATTACTATTATTTTTCTTTACCATAAAAACTAGATAAGAAAGGAAGATATGAAACCTTCTGTACCTAAGGTAGTAATTACCACTGATAAACCTAAGCCACCGGTCATAATATCAAAAAGTAAAGAAGGAATTGCTACCAAACAAGAACAAGTGAGCATTACCCACGAAAAGGTGAATAGCATTATTACAACCACATTTGTTTTTTTTATCCTCTCTTCTTTATGTGTCCCTCAAAAAATACTAACTATACATTTCCAGCTCATTTTTTTCTGAGATTTATTCCAATTTTGGAACTACTGCTAATTAGACTATATTATTCCACCTCTATCTTTCTCTCCTAACTTTCTCTCCTATTTTAATTAATAGAATGCCCATAATTCTCTTCTGACTGACTTTTGGAATGGACTGACTGACCCCTGAAATGCATTTTAACTTATTTTTTTTAAAATCATTACTTTTATTTAAATAGGTGTCAGGGTGTAACCATACTTATCAGTATACATATATAATACAAAGCTGTGTGCAGTGCACAAGCATCTAACCCCTTAATTCTCCTTCCCTGTTCCCATTTCGAAATGCTTTCCCATTGTTCAAATATCTTTCAGTCATATGTAACTGAAACTTTTATTTCTGCTGTAATAATTAGATTAAAAAGGAAGCTAAGAAAACTACTGTAGTTCCGAAAATAATTGCCACTGATAAAACCAAAGCATCAGTCACAGTGTCCAGAACTAGAGAAGAAATTACAGCCAAGCAAGAACAAATTCATCTAGCTTATGATCAGGTGAATATAGCTGTTGCAGATGTGAAATGCACTGTTACAATTTGTTTTATCTGCAAACCTCACCTTTTAAGAGCTACTTGGGTACAATTAATAGAAATTAATTCCTGATAACATACCCATTAAGTGGGGTGATTGTCAAGTAAAAGAGTCAGTGTGATTAAGTTTCTAGTGATAAAGAGGTTTATGTCTCACCCTGTTAGGAAATGCCACTTTTAAGACTACAGTCAGATGTCTCTGTGAAAGCCTACTCTCTACCAATCACTTTCAAGAAATGTTTACTTGTTCAAATTTCTGACTCTGCAATCTTTTTTTCTGCAAGATGATTCCTTGCAATTTTATGGCTGTCAGATGAAACAACTTCTCTCTATTAAGGTTTGAATTGTATTGTTCTTTGTACAATACAAACTTTAACATCCATTCAAGTCTGTCTAGTTTATTACTTCTGACTATCAGACACCTGTTGACACTGCTTTGTTCCAGTAGGGCTCCAACAGCAGAAAAGCTTTTTTATTATAATATAGCCAGGCACTCTCATATGTGGAAGAATAGTATAATTGCCAAGAGCTTTTATTTAAAGTCTATCTACTTTGTTGGAAACAGTACGGTACATTCATAGAATACTTTTATAAAATAGAGTTAAAAGATCATAGCAGATAAAACTCAGAGGAGTCAGACTGCTAAGAGGTTACAGTTACTTGTTAGATGATGTAAATTTTGGGCCAAATTCAAATTGGTAAAAACAATAATTTTGAAATCGGCAACAATATTGTCCCTGTAACCTGAACACTACTCTAATAATAAAACAAAATCTCTGTAAATAATCACATTCTGGCCTTGCTTAAGTTATTTTAGTTCAAGGTCATAATGATTTTAAAATCAGCATGAAATTATCTATTAGGCTTTTTCCCATCTACAAAGCATACATTTCATATGCTCTGTTGCTACATCGAGATCAGTAATGGCAGTAATAATAAACACTAATAGTAATCATCCTCTTACCTACTGTTTGCTGACTGGGAAGAAATTTGGACCCTGATAACATAGAATTTGACAGTATTTATCAGTTATTAGAAACAAATAAAAGTCCTGATACAAATGCATTATTTCCAGTTTCTCAGAAAGCTCAGTTTTCCTTCTTTTGTAAAATCATTTAAAATAGATTAGCATTGAATTAACAGATATGCCTGTTGTAAAAATTTTTATGGGTATATTAGTTAATTAATACATTCATATGAGATGCTAGATGCATCTCTACACTTTTAGTAGCATCTAGCAGTTATATGGAGCTGATAAGCATACTGACTTCAAAATTATGTGCACATTTACATACCTGCCATACTCTTTGATAAGTAGCTATAAATGTGATTATAAAGTATTAAAAGTGGGCTTGCATACAAATATTGATAAATATAAGGCATGCAAGCCTTCAGATATCTTCTGAATATGCATAGATAGAGCTTAGAAAAAAATATGTTTATTTGAATCTACTGACTCTAAAGTGTATTTATGGGTGAATATATTTGATATTTACATTACGACTTTTGCATATCTATGTACTCTCTCTTTGTCTGGAATATATTTTACTGAGCATTATATTTAAGTATTTGCCAGGTATGTAAGCCTTTAATACAATGATGAATATTTGTATAAATTCTGCCAATGTTATCTGTAGACTGAAGCTGGAAAAAGAGCTGAAGCTGTAGCTACAGTTGTTGCAGCAGTTGATCAGGCACGTGTTCGATCACCCTGGGAACCAGAACAAGCAGGTGAAGCTTATGTAAAGCAGAAAACTTTGGAATATGGCTATAAAGAGCACACTGTAACAGACCATGTTGCTGAGGCCCCAGCAGAACGTCATGTGGTCACTAAAGAAGTTAAAACTGTCTATGTTCCTCCTGAGAAACCTATCTCAGCTGCTGAAAAGAAGGAAGTTCATGTATCAACAGAGGTTAGACTCAGTTTATATTGCATTCTTTTCCAAAACATTCTTTTCCCAGTGAAATCTGTTTCAGTTTGGAGAACAGCATCACGTTCTCAACAACTTTTTTCGTTGCTTTGTGTAGATAAAAAGAGCAACAGAAACTAAGACTGAGAAAACAATTCATGTTGAACACCCGCGACCCCGCACAGCAAGTCCTCACTTCACAGTCTCCAAAATTGCTGTTCCTAAACCAGATCATACATATGAGGTAAGAAGTGAAAACCATATCCAAGAAGAACAGCATGCTTTTTTATAATAATGGGTCACCCATTCCATTTGGCTTTTCCTCCCACTCCAGTATGGTGCTTTCCCAGGAAGAAGAGGAGTTGTGTGCTCTTTACAGTTGTTTATATTGGCTTGTTTGACTAATAAAGAGCAGGCCTTAAACAGACACATGAACTGCTAAAATGTGATTTGTAATTACTAGTTATTTAAACAAGCTTTTAATCTGTTTAAGGATGCAGCTTCAATTCTTCATGTCATGCAGTAAAATCATAAACATTTTTCAAGCAACTTAGGTTTTTTAAAGAGCAGAAGTATCCCTCTTCGATCTTATTATGGGCATCAGTTCACCAGTACATAAGAAACAATGTTTCTTTCTTCCTTGCAGATTACTACATACTAAGCTAATTTTTGAAATAGAAAAAAATCCAGACTGCATAATATGACATGATCCATTTTTAATTTTATTTTTTCCATTCTTCTGTTTGACTCCTTCACATAATATTAAAAGTTCCTATTTAATTAATTTTCTCATTCAAGCATGCTTTCTCTCTTCACCTGGACTTTAAAAATGAACTGGTTTTTCCCTCAATCATAATGAAACACTATAAAAATTACCTAAAGATTTATGTATGTTTTCCAAAGTTATTACACTTACAATAACATTTTGAAATCTCTTCAGTTATTTTAATCACTTAGTAGTGTTGTTTATTGCTATATCAGACTGATTAAATGGAAAGCTAAAGCCTCAATTGAATAAATTTAGAGGACATTTCTCATGTTGCACATAAGAGCTTCTTGACCATTTAAAGATCAAATTCTGAAGTAAAAATAGAGAAAATATTTGAATGTTAGACACATCAAAAATAATACAAGGATGTTACATCTCTGGTATTCTATTGAAATCTAAAATTAGAAGTCATTTCTGTATATATAGCTTTTGCAGTGTCAACAAATAAGTAACTAAGGAAGCAAATGGTGCATATGCAATCTGCTCAAGAAATACATTGTCTCCTTTGAAAACAAGAGAACAACAAAGCTGTAACTCTTTCTCTTCTGTTCCGTAGGTTTCAATAGCTGGATCTGCCATGGCTACTCTGGAAAAAGAGTTATCAGCTACTTCTGCTGCGCAAAAGATCACCAAGCCTGTGAAACCACCTCAACTAAAGCCACATGAAGTCAGGATAAAAGCAGAGCCAGTTGCCCCTCCACAGTTTCCCTTTGGAGAGGCGGGTGAGACCTATAAAAGTCGCTATGATATTGAGACTAAAAAAGAGACAGGTGTAAGCATTAAAGGTGGAGCAGTGCGGGAAGAACACTTGGTCTTGCGGAAGGAAGGTGAAGCAAAGGTATGTTATTAAGCAAATTTCCTTCACTTTGACTGACTTCCATCTTAAAAATGTAGCGTGGCCTCACTTGTTTGCTGTTTCCTCATTGCAATGTTCCACTTCTACAGCATTCTGCTGACTTTTATCTTTGTTGTTTTACACAAATCTTTCTAAGGACCTAATATTTACCTGTGACAAGCAAAGCGTTCTCTTTACATAATTTATTTTCTTATCTAAATTCTGCTGTTTATGTCCTTGGCTTTGTTAGGTGTTCATTAACTGTGCTTTAAACAACCTAGGTGACAGAAACTGCCAGAGTTCCTGTGCCTGCAGAAATCCCTGCTACTCCACCCACCTTAGTCTCAGTAAGTAATTTGTATGTAGATTAGGGGAGTTACGCTATGTTTTCACCTGTTTTGTATTCTAACTTTTATCTTTGAAAAGCTGACCATGAAATTTGGCTTTATTTAATCTTTTTAACTCTGTATTAGGCTTACTCAGCCATACAATTTATCTCTGATACATACTATTCTGAATGTCTGTTTTGGGGGTGATTCTTCCCAATTATGTCACATAGTAGGTTGACCTTTGCTGCAGTGAAACAATTTCTCACCATGATCTGCATAAACATCAACCTACCTTTTCATTTTCTTGTTAATAACAGTAATGTTTTGAGATACCAAATCCAAATACTTCCCTTTGGAAAATGCCACTTTTTTTCCTGGATACACTGCTGAACAGAACACTGGTTTGAAGTAGACATTAAATTTTCCATTCAAATAGGTTTTAGTTATTTAAATGTCTGTTTAGTAGTGAAAATATATACTGACTGTGATACTTACTTTTTGTCATACAGGGCCTCAAAAATAAGATTGTGACTGAAGGTGAGTCTGTCACTCTGGAGTGCCATATCTCTGGTCATCCTCAGCCTATTGTGACATGGTACAGGGAAGACTACAAGATTGAGAGCTCAATGGACTTCCAGATCACTTTCAAAGCAGGGCTTGCTCGCCTTGTGATTCGTGAAGCCTTTGCAGAGGACAGTGGAAGATTTACCTGCACTGCTACCAATAAGGCTGGAAGTGTCAGCACATCTTGCCACTTGCATGTGAAAGGTAAGTGTATTTATCACTTCAGAAAGATTATAATTTTGTTAACTGCATATTACTTAATGTAGCTTAGACGTTTTGTCAGCTCCCAAGTAGAACATATGCCTTGAATTGTATTCAAGGGCTGTTAGGTAACAGGGCTGTAAGAATATGAGGAAAAGGCCAATTACGGGCTGATGGAGACTCTTGCTTCCTCAGTGGAAGTACCTGGCCCTCTGAGCCAATTAACTACTTAACCTTCTCTCTCTTTGTGTCACCTAAACTCACTGCTTAAGCACTATTAAAGTATTTTAAAATCTACTATATCATACTTGCCTTGCAGTTTCAGAAGAAATTGAGACTCGAGAAACCATTTCTGAAAAGACTGTTACAGAAGAGAAACGGTAAAGTTACTTTCCTAAACAGACTGCTCCAACTGTGGTCATTAGTTTCTTGCACTCTGTTTATGAGAGCTTCAGACATGAGCTTACTTACCTGCACTGGAATCTTGTTTCAGCTATGTGGAGACAAAGGACATTGTTATGGAAGATGTCTCTGCTGCAGCAGAGGAAGTATCGGGAGAACCCATACCTCCTTTCTTCATAAGAAAACCCATAGTACATAAATTAATTGAAGGTGGGAGCATTATTTTTGAATGCCAAGTAGGGGGCAACCCAAAGCCACATGTCTACTGGAAAAAAGGTGGAGTTCCTCTAACGACTGGCTACAGGTACTTTGAATACAGTGCACAAAAACTATTTAAACATAATTTTTAAGAATATTTAATTGGCAGCACCATAATTTTGATTCCCTTACTGATGCTGGGCCAAATAATATCACTGATTTCTGTGAAATTTTATTTTTAAAATGGAAAAATCATAGGATCATGTCTTAATGTGAGACTTTAGAAGGCTGCTAAGTTTTAAAATATAAATATTCAAAAGACCATAAAATAAGAAATACTACATATCCTTACAAACAAATCAGGAAAAAGTTTTGCATTTGTTTTATTCTGTCTATGCAAATGTTGTCTATAGAAAGCAACACACTTTCTAGCAGAGGAAAAAAATATATTTGTAGCATTCTTGAAATATATCAAGCTATAATGACTCAAAGTAGGACAAACTATGTGCACACAGCATATACCATTTTACTGTGTTTGATAACTAGATGTCTGATATTTCAGTACTTATGTTTGCATCCCATTTATTTTAGTGACAACAGAAAGAAAGTGGACCTGTACTCTAGTTTCAGCATAGTTACTTTTCCTATGCTGTTCTGCAGATTCATTGAGTGAGAATTGCCTGCAAATGTTTCTCTTTTTTTGTCTTGTACAAGTTAGGAGTGATTCTGATTAATTGTATAACTAAAAGCAAATTCACTAAAAAGTCTGTTCATCAGAATTATAGAGAGGTTGTACTTTTATGTTTTCTATAGATACAAAGTGAGTTACAAAAGAGAAACCGGGGAATGCAAACTTGAAATTTCCATGACTTTTGCCGACGATGCCGGAGAATACACTATTGTTGTTCGTAATAAACATGGAGAAGCTTCTGCAACGGTCTCCTTACTAGAAGAAGGTACATTGTAGATTAAAGAAATGGGAAAAATATTTCTTAAAGTTAACTTTAAAATGGGAAAAAATTTTAAATTATGCTGCAAATTCTTTGCAGCTTAGTTTGGTCAATTCAAGAAACATAAAAGGAGAACTGGTGGCTCTCTTTCTGCAAGAGAGAGTATTTGACATCAGATTCTTGAAGGACTTATATTCTTTGCTAGAATGTGTAGCTACAGGAACCTTCTTCAGTTGACATCCATAATAGTCTACATAACAAGACATTCAGAGAGTGATGTGGGGAAAGGAGGTTAATCAAGTAATAGGATGTCCTATTACAGAGGAGGAAGCTACCTTTTTTTTTCATTTTTTTTTTTTTTTCAGCTGTCCTTGTAAAAATGCATGAAAGTTTGCAGGAAACAGAGCTGCAGTGTAGAAATTGTAAAATAGTCTCTACAGGTGCTTTCACTTTGAGAACTAGAACACCTAAATAGCACAGTAAAACTTTTACCTGTTTATAGAGCTCATCTGAGTGCATCAGTCTTTGCATTTTATTGCTGTTTGTATTTTATTGGCTAAACAGACAGAAACTCTGCTTGAATCACCACAAACAGTAAAATAAGTTTGCACTTGTTTTCTCTACCCAATCCAGTGAAAACCACGAAAACTTATCAAAATTAATGTGTTCTTAACTCTTAGCTGATTATGAAGCCTACATAAAATCACAACAAGAAATGATGTACCAAACTCAGGTGACTGCATATGTACAGGAACCTAAAGTGGCTGAGGTAGCCCCAGCTATTTCATATGGTGACTTTGAAAAAGAATATGAAAAAGAACAAGCCCTAATTAGGAAGAAAATGGCGAAAGATACAGTGATGGTCAGAACTTTTGTAGAAGATGAGGTATGTGTACTCATTTTGCACACTGACATTTTGCCAGTACAAATCACTTCTCTACAAGGTCATTATCTGACACACAGAACTAATGGTCTTGCTTTTCGGTATAGGAATTCCATATTTCTTCTTTTGAAGAAAGACTTATCAAGGAAATTGAACTTAGAATTATTAAGACCACCTTAGATGAACTTCTTGAAGAAGATGGAGAGGAGATGATGGTTGATATTTCTGAATCTGAAGCTATAGAAGCAGGATTTGATTTAAGATTAAAGAATTACAGAACCTTTGAAGGGACAGGAGTTACTTTCCATTGCAAGACGACTGGATATCCATTGCCAAAGGTACTCCAAACCTGTATGACATTAATCTATTTAAAGAACCATCTGGTGCTCTACTTGGAAAATCCCTTAACATCTCATTGTCAGACATTCTGCATTCTGCATAGAAAGCATCAAATCTCAAAGGAAATCCAGTCTTTTGTTTTGATATCAAGATGAATTTTCCTTTTGTCCCTTAATAGAGTAGTGTTAGGTTGGTTAGCCAGTTCAGAGGTTGGTTAGATCTACCACTTAAGTTGGTCTTGCTTCTGAGTATCTCCGAGTTAGCCCAAACAAATGGGGAACATAGTAGCAAGTCTGGTCTAGGTCACTTGTTTCTTCATCGAAATGGGCTTTATATCAGTTTCTAGCTGCAAAACTTGTGTTTCAGGCTACTGTGAAAGCATGTTACTTTACTCTTACTTATTTCAAGTAAAAATGTTAACGTTGACACATATGCATGGGCTGTGATGATGCATCAGCTGAAAAACAGGAAGTTGTAATATGTTGTATGCATGGGTCATTACTGGATCTTTGTCTTTAGGAGAGCTCACATAGCATTCCACTGTTTCTTTCCACGCAGATTGCATGGTACAAGGATGGTAAGCGCATAAGGCATGGAGAGCGCTACCACATGGAAGTTCTGCAAGATGGTAGTGCCAGTCTGCGTTTGCCTGTTGTTTTACCTGAAGATGAAGGAATTTATACTGTCTTTGCCAGTAATATGAAAGGAAATGCCATTTGCTCAGCAAAACTCTACGTTGAGCCAGTTGCACCCACAGCAACTCCAGGTTATATGCCAGGCCCAGAAGTTATGAGAAGATATAGGTAGGTACACAGTAATATAAAGGTTTCATGAGATTTCAGTCTGCTGTGATAGACAGTCCAAAAACTCATTACACAGCAGCTAAACAGCTTAAGTTATTGGAGTTTGTATACCTCTAGAGAATTTCTAAATGCTGTTTTCATGACTTATATTGATTTATGTGCCAACTTTTTGTCTGATTTGCCTTCTTAATGAGCAATGCAGTTCCCAGAGTACCATCATTCACATGCATATCCAGCCATGGTGTCAGATTTACAACATCAGCAACCATATTTATTTCTTAAAGTACTCATGCTTTGGAAGAAAAATTCTTCTGCACTTGGAGTTTTAGTACTGTGTGCAACTCTTACTTCCTATCCTTGAAAGAGCAGTATTTCTATGACAGAAAAAATCCAGTGTTGCCATGTATTGTGTTCTGTCTCCATATACAGACACACACATGCACAAACATACACAGGATTACATCCATATATGTACAGTATCAAAACACCAAAATTTCCCTGGTTCTGGTGTAGCCTAATACTATTCAGCTGTACAAATAGCTGTCAAAAACCTAAAGAAAATTGACTACAAATAAAAAGTATTTTTGTCACAATTTCTGACATAGGTAAATTGGTTAACCTCTTTAAAATAAATTATGCTAAAGGCAAAAGTTGAACTCTGTTTATCATGTCAGCCCACTGCTATATGATGTTGTCATACACATCTGTCTTATCTTTTCCTTCCAGGTCTATTTCTCCACGGTCTCCAAGCCGGTCTCCTGCCCGTAGTTCTCCTTCTCGTTCTCCTGCCCGCAGATTAGAAGAAACCGATGAAGGACAACTAGAGAGACTATATAAACCAGTTTTTGTGCTGAAACCTACATCATTTAAATGCTCACAGGGGCAGACAGCAAGATTTGACTTAAAAGTTGTTGGCAGACCTATGCCAGAGACATACTGGTTCCATAATGGTACATGAGCCTCATTTTCATCAACAAATAATCTTAAAAACCAATTTTATATGCATTTTACATCTTGTTGAGACACTGTTTTGAGTGCAGCTTTTTTTTTTTTCATGTGTATCTGCAGGTCAACAAGTGGTTAATGACTACACCCATAAAATAGTGATTAAAGAAGATGGCACCCAGTCATTGATCATTGTTCCTGCTATGCCTGATGACTCCGGAGAATGGGCTGTAATTGCTCAGAATAGGGCAGGCAAAGCTTCAGTTTCAATGACACTGACTGTGGAAGGTATCTACTGTGCATGCTATTTTTAGGAGGCTGAGAAATGTTTCTTATTAAAAAACATGGTTATGTCATTTCCTTTTGTGATAACTTTGCTCTTTCAGCTAAGGAAGACCTAGTCAGACCACGCTTCGTGGAAAGGCTGAGGAACGTTAGCGTAAAGGAGGGCTCGAGACTGGAGATGGCAGTGAAAGCTACTGGTAACCCTAATCCTGACATTGTATGGCTGAAGAACAGTGACATCATTGTACCTCATAAATACCCCAAAATAAAGTAAGCATTTTTTTTTGTTTAAATAATAAAGGAGTTAATAATCAGCATCCTGCAAAGTGCCTCCTACAGTGTACTGAATACCCTTGTTTCCACTGAAGGGATTCACTAAGGACTTAGACCAGTGGCTACTGAAGCCACTAACAGCTTTTGCATTGCAGCAAGGCTATGACATATAAAATATCTTGTAGGACTCACTCCATTTTTTTTCCAGATTTTGTATTTGTGTATTTTGTATTTTGCAAAGCCAATGATTTTACAACAGAGATTTAGGGAACCTTTATCTGTCTCTGATTTTGAAGTCCTCTGCAGGCAAAACTGCCATTGAATTCAAGACTCATTTTTATTATCTTTATCTGTTTGATTCTTAGGCACTGCACTCATAAACATGAATAAACATAAAAAATATATCTAATTCCTCCAGAGACTTGCCTTTGGAGGCTTTGACTTAATTTTGAAGAAGGGAAAAAATTAATAACAAAGAAGTGCAAAAAAGTTAAAAAAAAAATTGTTTTAATATTTCAGGATTGAGGGAACCAAAGGGGCAGCTGCCCTTAAAATTGAATCTACTGCCAGGCAAGATGCTGCATGGTATACAGCTACTGCTATCAATAAGGCTGGGCGGGACACTACTCGGTGCAAAGTAAATGTTGAAGTTGAACATGCAGAACCTGAACCAGAAAGGAGATTAATCATTCCAAAAGGAACTTACAAAGCCAAGGAGATTGCAGCACCAGAGTTAGAGCCTCTCCATTTGCGTTATGGTCAAGAGCAATGGGAGGAAGGAGACCTCTATGACAAAGAAAAGCAACAGAAACCATTTTTTAAGAAGAAGCTCACATCTTTAAGGCTCAAGCAATTTGGACCAGCTCACTTTGAGTGCAGGCTTACACCAATTGGTGACCCAACCATGGTGGTGGAGTGGTTGCATGATGGCAAACCCTTGGAAGCAGCTAACAGACTCCGCATGATCAATGAGTTTGGGTACTGTAGCCTGGACTATGGAGTAGCCTATTCCAGAGATAGTGGAGTGATCACTTGCAGGGCAACTAACAAATATGGTACAGATCATACATCCGCTACCCTGATTGTGAAGGATGAGAAAAGCCTTGTGGAAGAATCCCAGTTGCCAGAAGGCAGAAGGGGACTGCAGCGAATTGAAGAGTTAGAAAGAATGGCCCATGAGGGTGCTCTTCCTGCAGTTGCAGTGGACCAAAAGGAAAAACAAAAACCAGAAATTGTTTTGGTTCCTGAACCTGCAAGGGTCCTGGAAGGTGAAACAGCACGATTCCGCTGCCGTGTGACTGGCTATCCTTTGCCCAAGGTTAACTGGTACCTCAATGGACAGCTGATCCGTAAGAGCAAAAGGTTTAGACTCCGTTATGATGGAATCTACTACCTGGATATTGTGGACTGCAAATCGTATGACACAGGAGAGGTGAAAGTCACTGCAGAGAATCCAGAAGGCTTTATTGAACATAAGGTGAGACTGGAGATCCAGCAGAGGGAAGACTTCAGATCTGTTCTTCGTCGTGCTCCTGAACCCAAACATGAACCTGTAGTGACAGAGCCTGGAAAACTTCTCTTTGAAGTACAGAAGGTAGACAAACCTGCAGAGGCAACAACCAAAGAAGTGGTGAAACTGAAAAGGGCTGAAAGAATCACTCATGAGAAGCTTTCAGAGGAATCTGAAGAGCTGCGTAGTAAATTCAAGCGTAGAACAGAAGAGGGCTATTATGAAGCCATAACTGCTGTGGAACTTAAGTCTCGCAAAAAAGATGAATCATATGAAGAAATGTTAAAAAAGACAAAAGAAGAACTTCTTCACTGGACCAAAGAGATCCCAGAGGAAGAGAAGAAAGCGCTTCCTCCTGAAGGCAAAATCACCATTCCAACATTCAAACCAGAGAAGGTTGAGCTTAGTCCAAGCATGGAGGCTCCCAAGATATTTGAACGAATTCAAAGCCAGACTGTAGCCCAGGGGACAGATGCACACTTCCGTGTGAGAGTTGTGGGAAAACCAGACCCTGAGTGCCAGTGGTTCAAAAATGGTGTGCAGATTGAAAGGACCGATCGTGTCTATTGGTACTGGCCTGAAGATAATGTTTGTGAATTAGTCATCAGAGATGTGACTTCTGACGATTCTGCCAGCATCATGGTGAAAGCAGTCAATATAGCTGGTGAAACTTCTAGCCATGCTTTCCTGTTAGTACAAGGTAATTTAAATTCTCTTCCTTTTATCCTACTGCTCATCATAGTGTGTTAAATCTATACAGCCAGTGCACTGTTGTTTCATTGCATTTTGTTTTGCAGCCAAGCAGTTAATCAGCTTCACCCAGAAGTTACAAGATATTGTTGCTAAAGAGAGGGACTCCATGGCAACATTTGAATGTGAGACATCAGAACCCTTTGTCAAAGTGAAATGGTTTAAGGATGGAATTGAGATTCATTCTGGAGACAAATATAGGATGCACTCGGACAGAAAGGCTCATTTTCTTTCTGTACTAGCAATTGAAATGTCTGATGCTGATGACTACAGCTGTGCACTGATAGAAGACGAATCCATAAAAACTACTGCAAAGCTTACTGTTGAAGGTAAGAAGCACACAGCTCAGTACCATGCAGTACTGTTGAAATGAAATCAGCTTCAGGAAGAAATAAAGCAATTTAAACTGATGTCTAATGCACTAAGAAATGTTCAAGCTGCTTTCATATTCTCAGAATCCAGTATGCAAGTTTGGAGATATATTTGTGTAAAATGGTTACACCGTGTATATATTCATTTCCTTAGGCTCATTTAATAAGAAATGTTTTCATCAGGGGTATCTAATCAAGCTTATTCATGAATGTTATTATTTTTGCCTTAGGTGCTGTGGTTGAGTTTATTAAAGAACTTGAGGATGTTGAAGTACCAGAATCCTTCTCAGGTGAACTTGAATGCGAGGTTTCCCCAGAAGATGTGGAGGGGAAATGGTATCATGGCGATGTTGAACTCACTTCTAATCATAAATATGTGATTGCATCCCGCCGTGGTCGCCAAATCCTCACTATTAAAGATGTTAATAAAGATGATCAAGGAGAGTATAGCTTTGTTGTTGACGGAAAAAGGACTCACTGCAAACTGAAGATGAAGCGTAAGCATTTCTAATACTTATATTGTCTATATATTATAGATTTTCTATATTATAGCATATATTATAGCTATATTACTATATCCCATACTGCCTTAATATTCAATATTCTGCTTATCTGTTATGAGGATTAATTAACTTCATCTCATTCCACAGCTCGTCCCATGGTTATTCTTCAAGGACTTTCTGATCAAAAAGTCTGTGAGGGAGATATTGTACAACTTGAAGTGAAAGTCTCCCTAGAAAATGTGGAAGGTGTCTGGATGAAAGATGGTCATGAAATTCAATCAAGTGATCGTATTCACATTGTGTTGGATAAACAGTCACACATGTTGCTGTTAGAAGATGCAACAAAGGAGGATAGTGGAACTTACTCTTTTAGTGTTCCTGGTCTTGGCCTGTCAACCACTGGACGGATCACAGTGTACAGTAAGTCATTATCATGATTTTGAAGGGTGTTTGATTTTTGGGTCCTTTAGGATTACTTCTTAAAGGTATAGCTTTTTTCATGATGAATATTTTTGTAACTTGACAGGTGTGGAAATAGTGGTGCCTCTAAAAAATGTTCATGTAGTTGAAGGAACAAAAGCTATCCTTGAATGCAAAGTTTCAGCACCTGATGTGTCTTCCTCCAAATGGTACCTAAATGATCATCAGATAAAGCCTGATGAACGTGTACAAGCTGTATGTAAAGGCACTAAACAGAGGCTAGTGCTTACCAGAACCCATGCATCAGATGAAGGACATTATAAACTAATGGTTGGCAAAGTTGAAACAAGTTGCAATGTCACAGTTGAGGGTAGGTTTCCTTTAAGATGCACAGTTCTTTGTAAAATTATTTCTTTAAATACAAAACTGTGGAAGCAACTAATATGTTTGTAATGTATTCTTTTTATAGAAATTCAGATTATTAGAGGTCTTCATGACATCACCTGCACTGAAACACAGAATGTATCTTTTGAGGTCGAGCTCTCCCATTCAGGGATTGATGTAATTTGGCATTTCAAAGGCCAAGAGATCAAGGCTGGTCCTAAATATAAAATCGAAGCACATGGCAAAATATATAAATTGACAGTGGTGAAGATGATGAAAGATGATGAAGGAAAATATGTATTTTATGCTGGAGAGAAGAAAACATCTGGAAAGCTTATAGTAGCAGGTTAGTAGGGTTAAAGTCCAAGATTTTTATTTCACTGTGATTTAAAAACAATGATCAATGTACTGTATTTTGTAATTGTAGTAATTGTGCTGGTTTTGTACTTTTATTTTTCTTTAATTTATCTTTTTTTTTTTCCTATGTTCTCCTTGCTCTTCCTCTTATCTTTTGTGATTGGTATAATTTGAATTCAACAAAGCTTTTAAGTAAGTGCTTACATGTTTTGCTAAATCAGAGTCACAGTTTGGAATGCCGTAGTATGCTTTTGATGTAATTAGTGTAAAAAAGAAGTTTTTTGTCTTGAATGTTCAGTATACTTGTGCTGATAATAAAAATAATAAATGAGAATAACTAGGATAGAAGTAAGAAACATCTTTTTGTGATGTTCTGGTCACATTCTATTCTTAATTTTTCACAGAACTCAGAATGTCTATTGGCATGCTACAAATTAGGGCAAAGAATTTCAGCATCAACTTTTCACACGGTTGCGTTTCTGTATGGGGGAAGGTTGAACACCAACACAACAAAAACATGTGCTTTTGCTTCCCAACAGGTGGTGCCATTTCAAAGCCTCTCACTGACCTGACTGTGGCTGAGTCCCAGACAGCTGTTTTTGAATGTGAGGTGGCAAATCCTGAATCAGATGGCCAGTGGCTAAAAAATGGTAGACCATTACCTATGACAGATCAGTACCGTGCTGAATCTGATGGTGTGAAGAGAAGGCTCAATATCCCTGCCACGAAACTGGATGATATGGGTGAATATAGCTATGAAATAGCAAGCTCAAAGACATCTGCTAAACTGAAGGTCGAAGGTCAGTATTTTTTATGACTAACTGATGTCTTTAAGACTTAGTCCAGCATCACTCACTGTGACTTGGATCAGGCCCTAAGATAAAAGTGTATTTTGCTTCATTTTTTGAAAATATTTTTATATTATGAAGTGTTTTCTAGGGGGCAAACTTAGTGTATTTTGGAGTCTCTGTATTTGGAATTTAGCAAGGTATTTTAATAAGTATACATTTTATTCAAGGTGCTGGCTAGCAGGTAGAAATTCACTCTTTGCTAGTTGTGTAGTAAACATATCAAATAAAAATCTGTTTCTCATGGATGCTACAAGTAAAGGTTCCTTTTTTGTGTTCCAAGCATACGACTTCAGTGGAAACTGTAAATCAATATATATGTACTAGATTTCAAAATGAAGCACCATGATTCAGTTTTATTAGGATTGTTATATTTACTATAATTTCTAATTTCGGTCTGTTTTGTCAAGTTTTTTTTTTTTCTTTTTTTTTCCTAGCTGTTAAGATAAAGAAGACACTAAAAAACTTGACTGTGACAGAAACACAGGAGGCAGTTTTCAGTGTAGAACTGACCCACCCTGATGTGAAAGGAGCTCTGTGGATTAAAAACGGTGTTGAACTTGAATCAAATGACAAATATGAAATTTCAGTGAAAGGAACTGTTCACACACTGAAAATCAAACACTGTGTTATCACTGATGAGTCTGTTTATAGCTTTAAGCTTGGAAAGATAGGAGCAAATGCCAGACTTCATGTGGAAAGTAAGTCAATCTGGTTTGAATATTTGTTTTAATGTGTGGTTTGAAATTCAAATCAAACACACTGCTGAATCTTGCTAACTTTTTTCCTCAAGCTGTCAAGATCATCAAAAAGCCAAAGGATGTGACTGCTTTGGAAAATGCTGTTGTTTCCTTTGAACTGAGTGTATCCCATGATACTGTACCAGTCCGGTGGTTCCACAAAAATGTTGAGCTTAAACAAAGTGATAAATACAAGATGATCTCTCAAAGGAAAGTTCACAAGCTTATGCTGCATAACATATCTCCTGCTGATGCTGGGGAATACACAGCTCTTGTTGGGCAAATTGAGTGTAAAGCAAAACTGTTTGTGGAAAGTAAGTATTGTAAGTTTGTAAGAAAGTAATTATATGAACAGCAACTCAGATTGAACAACTTGACCTGACACTTCACAGCCTGTTACCCTTGGTTTTTTGCAGTCTTCCACACATAATGACTTTTAAAAAATCCTTTCTTTTCCTCTTTTTTTTTCCCCTTAGCCATACATATCACAAAGACCATGAAAAATATTGAGATCCCTGAGACCAAAACTGCCTCTTTTCAGTGTGAAGTTTCACATTTCAATGTGCCTGCTGTCTGGTTGAAAAATGGTGTGGAGATTGAAATGAGTGAAAAGTTCAAAATAGTGGTCCAGGGGAAACTCCATCAGCTCAATATCATGAACACAAGCAGTGAAGATTCTGCAGAATACACATTTGTCTGTGGAAATGACAGAGTCAGTGCAACTCTGACCGTAAAACGTACGTAAAAATGAAATTAACCAGAATATTTTACAGTTACCGGCAATAGAGTTTGTGTTAATACATGCACTCAGTGCAATTCAGACAAAACCAGCTGTAGATTTTCAAATAACCCTAAACAGCCTCAGTCACATTTTTAAAAGAGATCTAGAAGCTGTGAACTTGAAAGTCAGATCCTGGATTCTTCTGTTTAGGCCAACATGCCTAAACACCAGGTCACAATAGGAGAGAGAATCCGGATTCCTATGTCATTCCGACATTTTTGGAAGTCTATTGTAGTACTGATTCTGGACACAGAGCCTTCATTTTGATATTACCAAAAATCAGAATCTGTCTTAAAGACTTTTAAACATCTCTGATCCAGTTAACGTGTTTAAAATACAGCAAAACAGAACAAAAGACCCAAACCATGTCCATTTCTTTTCTTTTAGCCATCCTAATTACCTCCATGCTCAAAGACATCAATGCTGAAGAGAAAGATACAATAACATTTGAAGTTACTGTTAACTATGAAGGTATCTCATATAAATGGCTAAAGAATGGGGTAGAAATAAAATCGACTGATAAATGCCAGATACGAACAAAGAAGCTCACACACTCCCTCTCCATAAGGAATGTGCATTTTGGTGATGCTGCAGAATACACTTTTGTTGCTGGAAAAGCAGCTTCATCAGCCACTTTATATGTGGAAGGTATTTGCCCTCTTGCTTTGTAAATTTAGTGACTTCTAGTGGCTTAAATAGCATCATAGCACTCATTCTACTTTTTTTCTGCCCTAGCTCGTCACATTGAGTTTAGGAAACATATTAAAGACATCAAGGTTGTGGAGAAGAAGAGGGCTATTTTTGAATGTGAAATTTCAGAACCTGACATTCAGGTCCAGTGGATGAAGGATGGTCAAGAACTCCAGATTGGTGACAGGTAAATGATTGCTTCTACACCATATTGACTTTTGTTATGTATTTTCCCCCAGGAAATAATTTGTTCATTTTCTTTTCTGATGTCCTTAGGATGAAAATTCAGAGAGAGAAATATGTCCATCGTCTCATCATTCCTTCCACAAGAATGTCTGATGCTGGTCGTTACACTGTAGTAGCAGGTGGAAACACATCCAGTGCCAATTTGATAGTGGAAGGTCGTGATGTTCGTATCAGAAGTGTCCGTAAAGATATTCAGGTATGACCTATACAGAAGAATAAATATTCATAACTTTGTCACTCAATGAATAATGCAAAGGAAGAGCAACAGTATCTAACCAGCAAGAGTCCTAACACAAAAATCTGTAATCATAAGGTCAGGGCCTTCTTCTAGGAAACTGGAACGTGGGATCATCTGTAAAAACAAATGCTATTTCTAATATTTATTCTACTTGTTCAAAGGTCATTCAGAGACAAAGAGCTGAAATTGAATTTGAAGTCAATGAAGATGACATTGAACCACAGTGGTACAAGGACGGTATTGAGATCAACTTCCAATATGAGGAAAGATACAGTTATGTGGTGGAAAGAAGAGTTCATCGAATGACCATCTTTGAAGCCACTTACTCTGATGCTGGAGAGTATACTTTTGTTGCAGGACGGAATCGGAGTTCTGTTGTTCTCTATGTGAATGGTATGTTTCCCTGCAAACAATACTTTGACTGTATTTCTTACCCTGTGTTTTTCTGATTTCTATATAGCTTTTCTGGAATTCTAACTCTGAAAGAAAAACAAAACAAAACAAACAAACAAACAAACAAACAAAACAAAAAAACCAAAGAGAATCTTACATCTGAAACACTACCAAAATCCTCATGAACATGGATGTTTCTTGCTCTACTGAAATAGCTGGCTAGCTGATGAAAATGTTATAGCAGTTCTTTTCTCCAACATATTTATTTAGACCAGGAAATTCTCATGTCCAAATAAAACTAGTTTGTTTATATGAATAAATATGCCTTGCCAGAGGGATCAACCTAAGAATTCTTGGACACATTTTGCCAGAAAACACTTATGCCAACACAGCCGATTTTGTTAAGGCACTTGCTGCTAGATCATTCCCCCTGTATCAAGGAAAAGGGCAGATTTTCATGGGCACGCAAGATTGGGAATAATAAAATAAAATAATAAATTCCTTGCTAATATTTTTGAAGCCTCGATAAATATCAATAATGAGATTTCTCTCCTTTTTTCTCCCCTCCCTTTCCCCCCCTCCCTGCAATTTGCAGCTCCAGAACCACCCCAGATTATTCAGGAGCTAGAGCCAACGACTGTGGAGTCTGGCAAACCTGCCCGCTTCTGTGCTATGATATCAGGCAAACCCCAGCCCAAAATTTCCTGGTACAAAGATGATCAACAGCTTTCTCCAGGTTTCAAGTGCAAATTTCTTCATGATGCACAAGAATATACTCTATTGCTGATTGAAACTTTCCCTGAAGATGCAGCAGTGTACACCTGTGAAGCAAAAAATGACTACGGAGTTGCTACAACTTCAGCTTCACTTTCAGTGGAAAGTAAGTTTCCTGTGCTCCTAACAATGTCTGTGAAATGGGACTGTCCACATGTGTGTGATCATCTTCATCTTTAAAAATGACTTCCTTTTCTTATCCTTTAGTCCCAGAAGTTGTTTCTCCTGAGCTAGAAGTGCCAGTGTATCCACCAGCTGTCATAATACCACTACGTGATGCTGTTACATCCGAGGGACAGTCTGCTCGTTTTCAGTGCAGAGTTACAGGGACAGGTGGGTTTAATGAAATCCTGTACATCTTTTCATTTTTCAGAACTTTTCATCCTGAACTCAGAAAAAATGCAACAGTATATGTGCTGGGATCAGTCTTTCCCTAGAAGTACAGCTATTTAATATACGCACACAGCACAGTGTTACTCACTGACAACTATCAGTTAAGCAAGTCATACATCAAAGATGGCATCAAGCATGGAAGTTATAAACGGTCGGAAACATTAAGCATTTCTAAAAAGAAGGTCTCTTTCAAGACATTTGTCTTTGGTAACTCCTCAGCATTTCAAATGCTAACTGATGTTGGAAACCTGTGTCAGTGAGTAAAAAGCAGAATTTCAAAACACAGAGTATCATGGTGGAAAAGCATTATCATGTTAAATGAACATAACAATGTTTCTGATGACACACAGTGTCGTGTCAGTTAACTAAAAAACCAGACTGAAACGGTGCATCAACCTTTATCCTAATATTTGTAGGTATCTCACATCACTCTGCAAACAGTAAACTGCAATTGCATTCTTTTTCCTAGCATAAAAAGGTGTTTGCTCATTGTCTTTTTAAGTGTAGATTTTCCTTAAATAAGTTTGCTAGGTTTAGTGACATAGAATATCATTCTACAATAAAAATAATTCTTTCCAAGTTAACACAAACCCAAATAAAACTACCTTTCTTCACTTCAGTAAATGGCCTTGAGTATGACTATTAATAAAGTATTCACATGATAAACTGCAGAATAAGATCCAGTTCCAATCCCAAAGTATTTACAATTGTTTAAAGATAAATAGAACTCAAAATTTAAAAATAATCCTGAGTGATAGCTATGTAAAAATCCACATAAAATTGGTAATATACATTTATAGGCAAATATATATAATTTGCATTTCCATCACTTGAAATCAAACTCCAAATCTTTTTAAAAAGCTTTACAATCTGATTCTGCTTTAGAAGTGGTGCTAAAACTCAGAAAATGTATGTTGGAAAGACTGGCCTGCCCTCTGTACCAAGCATGATAGTGTAACCTTTTTTAAAAGAACTGTGTTTATGTGAATGTGGAAGCTGCATTTACAGCACAGAGCATAAGGATCCTTTCATCTAGGTCCCCTTTCATAGAACCATAGAATTGTTTAGGTTGGAAAAGACCTTTAAGATCATCAAGTCCAACTATAAACCTGACACTGCCAAGTCCACCACTGAACCATGTCCCTAAGTGCCACATCTACACTTCTTTTGAATACCTCCAGAAATGGTGACTCAACCACTTCCCTGGACAGCCTGTTCCAGCACTTGATAACCCTTTTGGTGAAGAAAGTTTTCCCATTGAAAATTTCCTTTATTGAATATTGTATCCAAATGGATTTGCATACCTCTCACTTGTGTTGTGAAAAACTTTTATATTAGGTTAGGCAATACATGATTGAAAATACAGTTGTTTAACGGTACACACTATGCAGCTGGCTATTGAAAACACTCTCTCTTTCTTCTGATGACAGTAATAGCACACTATTTGTGTGAAAACACTTGATTTGTGATGTAATATAATGCTAGGTGGAGAGGCAAGGTTAAAGTCTGCTTCAGTCCTCTTCTTCCCCAAGTCTACAAGAATCTATACAAGTCAAGCAACACAACATTTTATATAGGAATTTTACAAAGGTACAAAGACAGAATCTTTCTTGAGAAATATGATGTGTAAAACTTATAATATTTGCAACAAAAAGAGGCAAGATACTGTCCTTAGCAAAAGGATATTCCATTTTAATTTCTTTACCCTGTTCAGCCCAACCTAGTGATTTTATAACCTGTTTAATCAGGCAATTGTAGCAGAATCCCTTTTTAAAAATGAGACTTTCTCTGATTTTAGTAGTAGCAAAATATTTTTAAATTTATACATTAAGAGGGGAAAGGAAAAATTATTTTTACTCAGGAATATAGCACCACCAGAATCAGTTTTCCCATACAAATATTTTCAATGCAGAAATCAAAAGTTAAAGCAACAAGTAGGCCAATTTCCACTGATCATACATTACCAAAGTAATACAGAGCACATTTAAACTTAGAAAGGATACTTGAGTTTAAGATTTCTGAAAGATATAAAAATAATGTTTATTTTCTAGTCGAATATCATAACTTACACATTTTTTCTTCTTTCTGTTGCTTGACCAGATCTGAAAGTCTCTTGGTACAGCAAAGAGAGAGAGATCAAGCCATCACGGTTTTTTAGAATGACTCAGTTTGAAGACACTTACCAGCTGGAGATTGCTGAAGCTTATCCAGAGGATGAAGGAATCTATACCTTTGTGGCTAGTAATTCTGTAGGCCAAGTGACAAGCACTGCTACCTTGAAGTTAGAAGGTACAGTGTGCAATTAAAGGAAGATGTCTTCTTTAGGTCATGTTCCAATACTAATCTTAATATACACTGATGATTATATGTGAGTCATTGTCTGTCATGTTGTCTTTTAACTCAGTTAATGGCTACCATTTACAACGTCCACAGCATACATTTATGTCTCCCAAATATAGGTCATGCACCGGAAAACATATTTCACATTTTTTCGATGTTCCATGCACCTCACCTTTTCATTCTCTCCAGTGTTAGAGTCTGTCATGCTCCAAACATGGTAGAAACCTTCTTTCTAATAGAAGAGCTTTGCTTACACATTCTTTGATTTGACTGTAAGGAGAATCTAGTTAGAGGTTTTGTATAAAATAAATTACTTTGAAAGTGTTGGAAAACATGTTAAACAGAGGTGTGTACCAGGTACTTGGGCAGCTGAAAAGAAATAGTTTACATTCATATGAATTGATGAAACATTGACCAAAGTTTTAGAGCAGAAATATTGTCTGGAGAATTTGTTATTTAAGTTCTATATTGTTCTTGATATTATTTAACCGTAAATATTTTGTTTTCTTTTTGCAACAGATTTTATAAATGATGAATTAGAAAAATTCATGCTGTTAAGTTGCAAGTTAGAAAAAAAATCTTGAATGAGAGAGAAAATTTATTGTAGTGCAGGGTAAGAAATTAAAAGTTGGCATGCTTCTTTTCAGGATTTAAAAAGGTTGAAGAAGTTACATCAGAGTCCCATTGGCATGTTTCTTCATCTGTTTCACTTAAGGAGGAGTCTATTGGCCAAAGGCCCACCTTTATCCAGCCTATTTCAAGCTGCAGGGTATGCAGCGGGGAATCAGTCAGATTTCAAGCTAGAGTCTCTGGCATGCCCAAACCAAAAATCCAGTGGTTTCATAATCAACAACTCATGTTGCCAACAAAAGATTTAGTTTTCCACTTTGATGAGTCTACAGGCACAGCTATACTGATAATAGTAGATGCTTTCTTAGAGCATGCTGGCCAATACTCTTGCAAGGCAAGAAATAGTGCTGGAGAAACAACTTGTTCAGCTACACTTACAGTGACTGCGGAAGGTAAAGCCCCATTTTTACTTCAAAGGGATTCAGTTTGTTGTATACCACACTTTTACGCTGTTACTAATGTTCTTTCCTTGTTTCACACCTTTTCTTTACCTGCCAATGTTAGTAGTACCTACCCTCTGTAACCCAGCCATTCTCATTTCTTCTTTTTAAGCTGTAACATTCAGAAATTTGCAAATTTGGATCTTGATATAGGTCAAAGAATAGAATCATTTGCTGAAGGCATTCACATTTTTAAAACGAGTAATTAAGTGATCTTTATAGCATTGACTGAGGTATTTTGCAATATCCTATAGAAAAAAAAAGAAGAAAATACCTCCTTAAAAAGTTCCATAATAAGTTTCCAATACTAAAATAGACAACTTCAGTGAAAGAAGAGACAAACATCAGCTGTGTATCAACTGCATGACTAGCTTAGCCATCACTTGTCATTCATATATGTGAATAGATAATCTTTGTGTCAAGAGTGTAGTGCATCTGGCATGCTGAGTTTTCAGATGAAGATCATTCTTTTTCATCCTCCATGCTGTTTGATTTTGTTCAGAGTATGGCCCAGTAAAGTTCTTTAGATACTAATACTGTTGTTATTTTTGTTACTTGATTACACAGTGCAAGCCCTAGATAGGCAAAGTTCTGGGAAAGATGTAAAAGAGTCTGTCCAATCACAGGCTATATCAGAACTTCATGTTGCTCCTCTCACAAAGAAGAACATTAACATTTATAAAAAAGAATTTAAATCAGTGCAACAACCATCACAGAAATTGGGTGTACAGGTTTTTGAAAGCGTATCAGAAAGTTTGACCATGAAGGCTACATCAGTTGAAGAAATGGAAGCCATGCACACAACAGTCCTTTCCCAAACATCTCAGAGCACCAGGATCTCTATGGCCACTGCTCAGGAAATGAAAGATGTCCCTCCAAAGATTCTCTTGCAGCTCAGAGACCTAACTGTGAAATGTGGTGATACTGCTCAGTTCATATGTGGCTTAGAAAATGAATTCTTCTCTGAGTTTCTCTGGGCCCATGAAGGTGAAAGGATAAAAGTGTCTGAAAAATTGAAGATATCACAAAATGGAAGTGTCCTACTGCTCACAATCCTAAATGCCCAGCTGACAGATCAAGGACTGTACAGTTGTACTGTATATAATGATTACGGAGGGACAACAACTGCTGCAATACTAATGGTCAAAGGTGGTTATCTGACTTTTAACATTATGACTTACCTTTTGCTGCTTCGTTATCACTGCCTACAGCTCACTCATATTTCCTTTATTATCAGTATTTGATTGAGAAAGCTCTAGTAATAATGCTTTAGGGTTTTTCCTCCACATTTACAGCTCTATTCATAAGATACATGTGCAGTACTGGAAAGTTAGTATTGTAACTTCATGCCTTTTCCCAGCAAGTGACAGATGTCTGAGGCTTTTTATTCCTCATATCCTTCATGATATGCAGTGAGATGTAAAGTAAAACAGGCTGGTAGGAATTTTTACATTTTGAGAATTTCTGAAGCTGGAGTTTAAGGAAGACAAGAACGTCAGATAAGCAATGTTGAACTAGATACCTGGACTCTATGGGTCCAAATTGTTTCCAATAAATCCAAGGTTCCAATTCCAAGGTTGGCAATGTAGGTCAACGTACCTGAAAGGATTAATGTGTGCGAGTATTGTATTACTGCAGTAATGAATTATCTTCTACCCTTCACTCTCCCTGAGATTTAAGTATTTATTTTTGCTAAGACTCCTTCCACTTCTTCCTGACATCAGCGTATTAAAATGTTAGCAGTATTACCACTAGAGAAGACCCAAAAATGTGTTATCACTGGACAGGTGATAGCATTTCTGGTGAGCTCAAATGAATCAAGAGCAGAAAACCAAGATGAATAATGAGGAAGCCATTGACCCTGTTGATTTGATTCTTACATATTGAAGTTTCTTTCTTCAGTCTTGAGCTGTGCAAAGTGTTTTACATAATCTTCTCCTGCTACTTTCTAAATTGAGGCTCTCAATTAAAAGATGTGCTTGTATTAGGCATTACAGAACAAGTCTTTGTCCCATGAAAGTCCCATAGGCTTAACTGGTACCTAGAATTAGCCCAGCAGGAATAGAGCTCTTAAATGTGTAATCACTCATGTTTAATTGTGATGTTGTAGCACTAATATGCCGGACATTCTTTCAGTACTAATTATTGGGGTTTTTTCCCCTAAGTATAAGGATATATTTTATTCCTGCAAAACATCTGACCTAATCCTTTTCCTAACTTTATTCTTACCTAGCAAAAGAAGCACAAGGCAAAGCAGTAACAAAAATTACCCTTGAATCAGATACTAAAAGCTTTAAAACAGCCAAAGATTGTCAGTTTAAAGCATCTGAAGTTAAGCAAGAATCTTCCAAGAAAACCTCAAGCTTGTTTATATCTACATCCCAAAGACCATATGAAAATGAGAAGCAAAGAAACAGAGTCTACTATCCTGATGTTGTGCCATGTGAAGACATCACAGAAACTGATGCTGAAGCACCAGAGTTTCTTGAAACTCTGCCTTCACAAACCACTGTAAAAGAAGGAGATGATGTGTTACTCTTTTGTATAATGAAGGGTGTGCCTACACCTTGCGTGGTCTGGCTGTGCAATCAGCTAATAGTTGAGGAGTCTGCATTGTGTTCCTTAAAACATGATGGGCCACTGTGCAGTTTAAGATTGTTGAAAGTTGGTCAGAACCACAAGGGTATATACAAGTGCAGAATAGTTAATCCTGCAGGACAAGCCGAGTGCAGCACCCATCTGAGAGTGACAGGTTGGCAACTGCATGTTCCTTCCAAGTATCAATTCCTCGTGCATAGAATCATTGCATTCCAGTACATTCATTCCCTGGGAGATGATAAAGAACGAGAAGCACCTCATTAGTCTGTGGATTGTTGAATGTTTTCTTCAGGGATTTAAGGCATGATAAAGGCATGTTACATTTGAAACTTTCCCCCACCCTGCAAAAAAGAAAGCAAATCTTATAGAAAAGTGTACATTGCAAACAAGTTTGGAAGCATTTGATTACTCTGTTCTCAAAATTTATCGACTGTTTGAATTGTTTGGCATGCATTTATGTGTATGTATGTGTGAATTTCTGTATATTTACAAGAGAGATTGGATGTTTTTACTACATAAAGTGTTGGTTGGCATATTTAGCAACTATAGCTCAAAAATCTGTTTTTTTTTATTCTAGCTCCTGAAAAAATTATTCATAAGAAGTTAGAGGAAGAGATTGAAATGGAAGTGAAAGGTACAGTCACCAATGATGTTACACTGAATAATTAGTAACAGTAATTAGTACCATTATGAAAAGCTTTTATCTGCTTACATGTAGTGTCTGTTGGGGAAAGAAAGACACACTTTAAAGCATATTGGAACATGTTGCATGTTTGTTTTGATATGCAAAGGGTTACCTGCATTATAAGGTTATTTAAGTTTTAAAATATGTTTAAAACTTCAAATTTATAATTTTGCAGCCATATTCTTAACTTTTACTTCATG
The DNA here is from genome assembly GCA_031468815.1 of Morus bassanus. Taxonomy (NCBI): domain Eukaryota; kingdom Metazoa; phylum Chordata; class Aves; order Suliformes; family Sulidae; genus Morus; species Morus bassanus. The sequence goes on along the minus strand of CM062574.1, from coordinate 26,754,696 downwards.
CTTTGCAGCTGTACACAGAGCTTTTATTTGTTAAATTTCCTTTTGAATGCATGGAATAGTTTACTTCAGAAGGAAGTTATGCAAATCTTAATCATATTATTTTTAAACAAGTTAGAAACCTAACATTAATCAATCAGTGGACACTGTTGGATGGATGGATGAAGTATACTAGAAAGCATTTGTTGTTCAGGATATGTGAAAGCTACACATTCCCATTGATTCCTTGCACTTCTTTTACATACATTAATTCATCATTATACATCTCTTACCCTGGCTTGCAGATAGCATATGTGGTTCATGTTGCTTGCCTTTTTCCCTGTGCATAACACTGTGAAGTTAGTGGCTGTATTAGTTCGAATAAACGCCTTCTCATTTCATGTTAGCTAATTACTTACTTTTTTTTAATATATTTCAAAATATTTTTTTCTCAATTGTTTGAACATTTAATGTACAAACAGAAGGGTCAGAAAGGGCGTTTATTCTACTGTCTGCAAGTCAGGTAAGATTTTCTTCTTTGCCACCCAAAGACACACAGCTTTTCCAGGCAGCAAAAACATACACGCAGAAGAACGTGTTATTTTGAAAATCATTTTTGCTTTTTCAAGAAGAAATTTCCACAGTCTGAAGAAAGAACAGACAACGAACGATTTTCGTGTCAATCTTTAAAACAGAGCAAGGCGTTGCGTTTATTCGAACAAATATGGTGAGTGAATTACTTTTTTTTTTCCTGGGTGTGTGATGAAATCTGTTGCATGCCCATATTTTATTTCAATATATTGCTATTTCATTTTTTTCAATCAGACAGCAGGCAGTGTGTGGCATGTTCTAACCCAGTCTTCTTCTCTTGCAGAGCAGCACAGCAATGTGAACCTCGAGGGACCTGGGACAGCGGCACTGCTGGCTTACACCCAGAACCGTAAACCCACATTCACACAGGGCCTCAAGTGTAGGTCTGTGTTGGAGGGGGACCCTGCACTCTTCCAGTGCAAGCTGGTGGCATGCCCAGCGCCCCATATGGCCTGGTTTCACAACAACCGGCCAGTCCACCAGGACCGCCGCAAAGTGATCCGCACTGAGAGCGAAGAGTACATGCACAGTGCCAGCCTGGAGGTGCGGGATGTGCGGGAGCATGATGCTGGCAGCTACAGGGTATTTGCCATTAACAGTGAGGGCTCAGCTGAGTCCACTGCCTCGCTGCTGGTGGCACGCAGTGGGGAGCAGCAGGGCTTGGGTTTCGCAGGGAAAGCAGAGTGGATGCGGGAGAGCTGGGAATGCCTGCTGCAGCAGCGGCGGGAGGACCGGCTGCGGGTGGTGCTCCGCTGCACTGGCTCGCCCTTTGACAAGGGGCAGGAGGCTGAGCAGTTGCTTGGGAACCTCTCCCCAGCCCGGGGCATGGTACGAACCATCCGTTTCCAGAGGCTGCCACTGGTGGGGCCTCACCGTCCAGGGCTGGCATGCGGTAGGGAGCACAGTGGCACAGTGGCAGATGCTGAGGAGCTGCTGGATGAGGAGATCCGCTGGAAGCTGCAGCGTCTGCGGGAGGCAAAGAGGGCAGCACTGAAAAAGAAGCAGGAATCCTTCATGTCCATGCCCCGGGGGGGCCTTCTTGGGAAGCTCAGCCCACCTGAGGCGGCTGCCACGATGGATGGCTCGGAGCCCCTCATGGTGCAGGTAGTGAAGGGGTACCGCAGGCCCAAGTCCACAGGGGAGAGATGGCAGATGCCAGGTGGGCTCCTGGAGCCCTGCCCACCCCTCTTTGTCCAGGAGGTCAAACCCCAGGAGGCTGTTGAGGGGCACAGATGCACCTTCTCCTGCCTCTTCCATGGCCGCCCACAGCCCACAGTCACTTGGTACAACAACAACAAGCCCGTGGGGCGCATCCGGGGCACTGCCGTTCACACCACAGAGTGCCACTCTACACTGACCTTCCCATCCCTGCTCCCACAGCATGGTGGCACCGTTACCTGTGTGATCTTCAACCCGCTGGGCACAGTCAGCACCTCAGCTGCACTCCATGTGAGGCGGCGGATGCCAGGCTATGAGGCCATGAAGAAGGAGGAGGAAGACGAAGAGAAGAAAGAGGAGGAGGAGGAAGAGGAAGAGAAGAAAGAGGAGGAGGAGAAGATGAAGGAGGAAGAAGAAGGGGAGAAAGAGAAGAAAGAAGAGAAGGTGGAGGAGGAGGAGGAGGAGGAGGAGGGGGAAGAAGAAGTTGGCCTGGCCTTTGCAGCAGAGCAGGAACTGCCAAGTGCAGTTCCAGACTCAGACTTGCTGTCACTGCCTGTGGAAATCAAAATCACTGCCCCCACTCCAACGCCAGAGCAAGACACAGAGATGAGGGACACTACACGGCCCTCTCAAGACCAGGCTGCTCCCACCATAAAGCACAAGTTCAGGTTTTCATTTGATGTGGGAAATGAGCCACCCCAAGTTGTGGCAGAAGCCCCAGCACACATTCATTGCCATGAAGGGGAGGCAGTGGTGTTGGAGTGTGCTGTATCTGGTCAGCCTCCACCAGCTGTGTCCTGGTCCCTGAATGGCCAGAGCCTCTCTGCCAGCGAGAGGCTGAGGTTTGAGGAAGGCAAGAATGGCGTGTACCGCTTATACATCCAAGGGGTCTCTGTCGCGGATGCTGGTCTGTATTGTTGTGTGGCCAAGAATGTGGCTGGAACAGCACAGACTGCCTCTGAGCTGACAGTGCAGCCCAGTGCACCCAGGTTGTATAGCAAGGATGGAGGCACTGAGGAACTGCCTGCCATGGACCATCTTCTGCACCTCCAAGGCCTCAGCACACTTGGGAAGGATAAAGAGGAACAGATCACATGCTCCAAGGAGGAGGAAGCCCACCTAAGGCTGTCTCCGTCTCCTGGTGAGCAGTTGGAAGAGAAGTGTGAGAAAACTCCTCACGTCAGGGAAAGTGAGATGGAGAAAACAATGGTGCTGGATATCATGGAAGTTTATGCAAGGCAAGAGATGGGTTATACAGAAGAAAGTGTGAGAGATATAGATGGTATTTCTGAGATGAGGCAGCACAGGGGAAAAGCTGTCTCCAAGGAACACAGCTTTGGAACTGATGCCACTGAGCTGCACCCCACCACGTCCAGGGAAGAATATAAACTGGTGGCCAAGGACTTGGGTCATATTTCAGAGGAGCTGGAGGCTGAAGGAGGTAAGGTGGTACCACATACAGGTACTCTGTCCTGGGACATCTTGAAATCACCATTTATGGAAGTGAAAGGGCAAACACATGCCTCTGAGCAGTCTGATCTGGCAAGGGAGTGTGAGGATTCACAAGTTTTCATTCCTATATCTCCTGTGGTGCAAGAGGGGAGTAATGTTTACATGGAGAGTGATGCCCCTGCCTGGGAGGTAATGTCTCCTGATGTGCCTTTTGTAGAAGAGCCAAGTGTGCCCCACCTGCAGGACAACATTGCAAGCACACCCATAAAGGAGCAGTTTGGCTTTTATGACTTCTGTACAGAAGAGCAGCAGGAGGAGCAAGCCAAGGAGCAAGAGAGATCATTTGACCTTGAACAGGACATCAAGGTTGATGATAATCTTTGTAAAGAAGAAATGATTGATGCTGGGGATGCCGCACACTGGGAAATGCACAATGATGGACAAATGCTGCAAGAAATGGAGTCTGATGCAGGCAACTCTTCTTTGGATCTAATCCTCACACCCCCTGGCATAGAAAACTCAGGTCAGGATTTTACTGAGGAAGTTGAGGTTCGCCTAGAAGAAGTGCATTTCAAAGAGCAGTTGTTGCCATCTGAGACTGATGAGACCAATATCACATTTGATCTGAAGAAGTTTGTGGAGCCTTTCCCAGCTGCAGAGACTGTGGGCACAGAGCAGGCACAAACCCCCACAGCTCCAGAGAGTGTGGAGGTAGGAGTGACTGGGCTCATCTCCCCTGTCCACCAACATGATGTGCTTGTGGAAGAGATGTCTCTGAGTGAGGAGCTGCGTCAGAGCTACAGAATGCAGCAGGAGGAGGTCGGTGCCCAGGAAGAGGCACAGCCAAGAGAAATCAGAAGGGCTGATACGCAAATCCCTAATGGGGACCTTGGCAGCATCATGATATCTGCTGAAGAGGGATCTTCTGCTGAAGAAATTCATGAGTCAAAGGTGGGTGTCTGTGGGGAGGATTCACTTGAGGGACAAATTCATAGTTTTCTGGTGGAGTCCACAGCAAATTTCCAAAGAGGAGTGGAGGAAACACATGTGTGGGAGAGTGGGGAACGACTGGAGACCATAGACTCCCAGAGTGACAGCTTCATCGTTGACTTGAAAAAAGCTGCACGTGAAAAGAAACCCCAGGCTCGGCATCAGGCTGAGGGGGAGGAAGGTTCTGGGATAGAAAAGGTCTTTGAGACAGGAATTATTAGCTCCACCTGTGAGACAGAAAGCACAGATTCCTCTGAGGAGGTGCTCAGGGACATTCAACAGGAACCAAACACAACCAAGGGCTTCTCTTTTGGGCAACTCTTACTTGGTTTAATAATGGATGATCCTGTGGCACGGAAGGAGCAAGGGAAGGAGTCTTGGGGCAAGAAGAGGACTCCCACTGAGGAAGCCTCTGAGAATAGCCCGGATGGAGAAGGACTATGGGAGGATACTTCTGCAGGTCCACAACCCAGTGCTGTTCAAGCCTCAGAGCTGGAGCCTGACTTTTCCCTGGCCAAGTATTTAAGGTCAACTGGGATGCAGGAAACTCCAGATCTCAAAGGGACAGTTCAGAAGGAGCAGCGAGAGACCATCACTTCACTGGAAGTGGAGGAGGTTACCTTCAGCACGGTTTACGACTATTACAACAACCAGCAGGAACTTGCACGGCCCTTCTCTCCTGAGTCAGAAATGTCTATAGAACTGGAGAGCAGGAGTGGAGAGGAGTCACCTGATTCAGACCGCTTCTACACACCTCCCTCCTCAGTGGAGATATTTGAAACTGCTTCATCAGCATCCTACCACACACCGCTCAGCACACCTGAACGCTACTCCACACCATCTGAGGGCTCAGGATACAGCACACCACCTGAGCGCTACTCCACACCGTCCGCGGGCTCAGGGTACAGCACACCGGCCGAGCGCTACTCCACACCATCTGAAGGCTCAGTGTACAGCACACCACCTGAGCACTACTTCACACCCTCTGAGGGTTCAAAATGCAACACACCCTCAGAGCGCTACTTCACACCCTTTGAGGGACCCTATTCTGCATCAGGGGACAGCACACCACCAGAGCGATACCGGACACCCACTGGGGAGTATATGGATGCCCTGGCCATGCTCCCCCTCTGTGAGAGAAGGCAGCAGCCTCCAGATCTGCCACAGGCTGAGGTGTTTAGGACCCCCTGTGAAGCCCTAGAGCCATCAGGCAGGGAGATGCCACCTGCATTCATCAAGGCATTGAGTGGGAGGAGGCTGTATGAGGGCAGCACACTGAGCTTTGTGGCCGAGGTGGTGGGTGTGCCCCAGCCAGGGGTGAAGTGGTATCATAATAAATCTCTATTGGAGCTGGATGAGAGAGTGCGGATAGAGAAGGATGGGGACAAATGCATGCTGGAGATCACTAATGTCCAGAAAGCCGATGGAGGACAGTATCTGTGCCATGCAGTGAACATTGTTGGGGAAGCTAAAAGTATCGGTCAGGTGGAAGTTTTGTCTGAAGATGGGCGGTCGCTAGCACTGCCACCTCCTGTCACCCACCAGCATGTTATACACTTTGACCTGGAGCAAAACACATCTTCAAGGTCACCTTCACCACAAGAAATCCTCCTGGAAGTGGAGCTGGATGAAAATGAGGTGAAGGAGTTTGAGAAGCAGGTCAAAATCATAACCAGTCCTGAGTTTAGCCCAGATAAGAAGAGCATGGTGGTTTCCCTGGATGTCCTTCCACTTGCCTTGTTGGAGCAAGCTGCAGGCTTGGCCACAGAGGAGAATGAGGATGTAAAAATTGATTTCCAAGTAACTGAAATGCCTCCCCGTTTTGCTGTGCCCTTTGCAGATGTCAAGGTGACAGAAGGCTTGGAGGCAGTGTTTGAGTGTGTGGTAACAGGTACTCCTGTCCCAGTAGTGCAGTGGTTTAGAGGAGACACCTGTGTGACACCAGCCACAGGGAAGTATGTTGTGAGTCAGAAGGAGGGACTTCACAGTCTGAAGGTCCAAAATGTAGGTCCTGCTGATGGTGGCTGGTATCACTGTCAGGCAATCAATAGGCTGGGAGAAGCAATGTGCAAAGGCTCCCTTGTAGTCATGGCTCAGCAGGGAGGAAGTGCTAAGGCGAGCGGTGAGACAGTCACGGGCAGTCAACCACACAGGCCCCAGAAGTGTGACTTGGTTTTGAGTAAGACTGTGAGTCCGGGTAACCAGTCAGAAATAGAGCTGGAGTTTGAGTTCGAGCCGCACATAGATGACTCAGAGAAAGCGATCCGACTGCTTGCAATGACTCAACAAGAGCAGGAAGTGGAAGGGGAGAAGTGTGTCAACATTAATTTTGATGTGTTCTCAGAGCCATCCCAAGAGGAATGGGTTGAGTTTAGGGCAGAGGACTCGGAGAGCTGCAGCTTTGAATTCCAGGTCACAGACACCCCTCCTGAATTTCTGAGGCTCATTTCTGACTACAGTACATTTGTAGGTGCCTCAGCATGCTTCCAGTGTCTCGTGACTGGTTCCCCCCACCCAAATGTCCGCTGGTACAAGGATGGGGTGTTATTAGAAGGGGATAGGTACTGTGCACAGGAAGAGCAGGGGGGGTCTCATAGCCTTACTATTGAAAACTTGATGCAAAGTGACAGTGGACAGTACAAATGTATAGCTACTAACAGGGCAGGAACTGCTGAGACTTGTGCTGTGTTAACATTATACTAAATTCCCATAATTTATTTCAGAGTCTCTTCTGAAATACTGAATGTTCTTATGCTGTTGTTCACTGCAGGTAAAAACGCAGCACTCATTTTAGGGGCATTGTTTTTCATCTCTTTAGGGATGAAAACCACTCTATGTGGGCATATTTCTGTCTCACTTAAACTTGCCTTTGCTAGGGAATTTAAGTGAGATTCAATCTGTGCATATGTCTTGTGTACACTTTCTGCACTGAGGTATATTTCAGGCTCCTTCCAAGTTCCTTACTCATTCTTGTAAAGATATTTTAATTGACACTCATTTATGTAGGACTAATTTTTTCGTATAGTGTACATATTCCTATGTGTCTGTAACAGTGCTATCATTATTGTTTTATGTAAGCTAGCAATCACCTGAAAAATGTAGAAACCACTTTTTCCTTGTAACCTAAAGGTATGGAATACTAACTTACGCTTTCTGTTTAGTTTGGATGTAGTTCTGTGAAAGAACTCCTTAAATTGGTATTCCCCGTTCTCACAATGTTGTGTCAGAACATGTGAGTCTCACTGATTCAAATCCTGTGTTTACAGTTTCTATCACTGCAAAATTCTTACATCCGTGGGCCTCATTCTACTAACTCATGGAATTAAATGACTTTTTTTTTTTAAAGTCAATGGAATTATGCTGTTGCAAAGGAAAGCAACACAATGGGAAGAAAATGAATGTTTTGCGTTAGTAGTGACTGGACAGGATTTTTTTCTCTATTACCAAGTAATAAACATGAAAACATATTTTGTACTGTATCTTTAGAAGTTAAAGGGAAAGGAGAGGGAGCATAATAAATCAATGATGTAACTGTAAATTAATTAAAATAATTTTGGTTGTCCCCGTATTCCAGTGTCATTCATAAAAAATTCATAGTAGTAAAAAAGTGAGATTTTTTTCAATGCAGTATTCTTGTTTCACATTAGAACTAAATCTCTACATATTATTTTTTTTAATTAGTAACAGCTAAGTGTGCTATGTGTCAAGATGACCAGAAATAAGTAGAATACACTCAATTGTTATCTGTAACATTTTCACAGCAGAAGAGACTTTTACATTAATGTTCTTAATGTGAGTACATATCTTTTGTATTTAAAATAATGCTAATATTTAGGAGGAGGAATCAGCAGAAGCTGACCTAATTAAATCAGAACTAAATCTATCTCACATAAACAATGATAAATTGATTAAGAAAATAGGTTAAAAGTATGAACGTTATGAATTAATGTTTATTAGAAGTTAAATAACTCTCTAATGCATATGTCAACTTTCCAGTTACCTATATGCCAAGGTGAAAGCTTGAGTTCAACAACCCTAAGCAAAAATTAATTTTACTTTGATTACCTGTTCATGAGGTTCTTCCAGTTATTTACAAGTTGCTGTCAATTGCCTTGCAAACTGCTTTAAGGAGCAAAAAATAACTATTCCTATAGTACATGCATGTTTTTATTTCTGAGTTTGATGTGTCCTCACATTGAGGTCAGTATGCCTCAAAAACTCAGTAATCCTTAAGCCTATCCCATCACTCACCTTGGATCAAAAGATCAAAAGATTCACTTTGCCCAATTGTGTTGCCTGATAGAAACTCAAAGTCAGGAGTGGCAAGTTCTAATGACCCAGTACACAGGGCAAATGACTGGAGTGCTTGGGCTAATACCAGTGTGTCACTTCAGCTTCATTCCAGTCATTACCCTATGATAAATATTTAAGATTTGTATGTTGTTAAAAGGCAGAAATAATTGTGATTTCTCATAGGTAATGGTGGTAGGAAAGAGAAGCATGAGTGTCTGACCCAACATTGTGCTGGGAAAGAATTGCTTCATGACGTGTCCTTAATCCATTCCTTGTGTAGATGTGTAGCACTAATTGATTCATTAGACAGCAGAGGTCCCTAGGAAAATTGGCATGAATTGTCTGATGTTATACATCAGCTGTGACATGAGGGGTCTTTTAGGTCCAAAGCTGAAGAGGTCAGACGCCCTTTGGTTAAGTCCTAAGCAATTATGACGTGTTTAATTTGCATGTAAATGAACTGAAATATTTAGTAGAAACAGGCCCATAACTTGTTTTTGAAGCCATAAGTCAAACAGGTCCAAGTTCATGTTCACATCTGGAATATATGGCCAAGCATCTTTATCTCTACCTATGTAGTAGCATTCGTGGTTTATGTAAGTTTAAAAGTCTTGTTTTAAGTTTCATACATTAGCCAGGAGCACTGTCATGTGCTTATGGAGAGACAAAGTCTCACCTAACCTACCATGATATAAATCTGGAGTAATTCTAGTTTTGAATAAACTTACTCTGGGGCAATTGGTATAGCTTAAAGCCATGATTGACCACCTCTATTCAAAATCTTGTGCTTTTGTAGGAATTACAAAACTCACAATTTCGTTGTCAGGTTTAGTATCATCATTTCTACAAACCACGTATCTTAAAAAAAGGATGAATTATGTTTGTTTGTCATCAATGTGTATTGAATGTTAACATGTATGGTTAATTTGTGAAATAAATATGTAAATGATTTAAGTCCATCGCTTCTTGTACTTTATTAATTTCACAGACATAGCTAAAATATGAAAAGGTATTGTATAGGTTTTCTGTCATAAATATCCAGGAACACACAAAAGTGCATTAATTTTTGCCACTCTCCTGTATATAAAGCGTTCTCATGTGTGTTAGCATAGGTTCCATTCTGCAATTTTTATACTTTATTATGGGCCCAGTTCTGCCACCCGCTCTCAAATTCACTAGCATATTGTATTTCTGGGGAAACTGCCCTACTGTTTTAACAAGGCTGGTAGGTAGTACTAGAAGGACTGGTGTAATATTTTTTTTTACCTAAGCATCTCTTCTCTGCAGTTGATCACTGTATGGACTGTGCTATGTCATGTATATTATGGTATTTGTGGCAAGATTAATAACTGCTAAAACCAATGAAAAAGAATTGGGTATGGAATATTCTATTCTTTATAGTTGTTTACTGGAGTGCAGCAAAAATTATCTCACAGTAAATTTTGGAATTTAAGACACTGTAATTGAGAGACTTATCAAGGTTCACCATTAGAGTGCCTGGAGACATTTATCCACTCACACTTCTTTTATTCTTTCTTAACAACTCTCATATCTTTCCAACATCAAATACTGTGGGCCTTAACTAAGCAAACTTGACCCAGTGAGGACAACAGGATTTGATTTCCAAAAGTTTTCTTTGCGCCATGCTTTTCATGGATGGCTTGTTCCATTCCTGGAAGTCTTAGATTTCACTGATGTTTCTAGTGTCAAGCATCTGCAGAGAATGACATGTTCTTGATGTAAGCTTCCTCTCATTTTTAAACCACCATTAGAACAAAGTGGTCCAACACATAAATGTCTAAATTCACAAAGACAAGAAAAAGAAAAATCTTAAAGTGCTCTGTCCTCTTTTTCTCTGGTATTGTTGGAGTTTTAATACACAACATTGTGACAGGGAGGAGTTTAAAAGCAGATATTTAAACTGACATTAAATCAAGGGTGCAGACTCGTGATTTAGTAATAATGGTGTTGTAAACATAAGGGTCTAATGACAAAAACAGGACTAAGCTGGTGAGGGAGAGGTAATATGGTAATATCTTAGTGTGTTAGCCAAAAGATAGAGTTGAAAGAGATGAACTAATGGCACCAGAAGAAAGGTTGTGCGCTGAAAAGTTTGTTTTATTTTTCCAATCCTAATTCTGTCATTCTGCTTTCTCTTGATGTTTTGAATTAAACCAGGGTCTTAGCACTGCTCTGCTGTACTTGTTTGTATGAGTGTACATACAAATATGTATGGCACATACCACTTTAATTATATTTGTGAAATGCACCAATGTTTCTTGACTGTTACTTGCACTGTACACCCTGGGGGTATGCCTAATCCATACTGTGATGTCAGCTTTAAAGAGATGCCCATGTTGATCCAGATGGAAGGTTCATAAGTAACCTGACAGCACAGTATGTCTTGTTGTTTTTGGCAGGCGTGTATTTGACAGCAGGAGGACCTCATGTTCATTGTTAACTTCTGTTCAGTATTGAGAAAGCCTCCAGATATTAAAAAAACAGTTGCTCTAACGCTGTTTATTGCTATCTTCAAGTGTTCTCTTAAACATTCTAGTAAAACTAAACAATTTTTTTTTCCATACAGACATCTCTAGCTCTCTTATTGTGTCTTCTGAGGAAGGAAGAAGTGAAGGCTACAGCAGCAGCCTTCAGTTGCCTGATAGAGAGAAAACACTTGAATTTGAGCCTGAAAAACCAGTTTATTCCAGCAAAGCAAAGATGAAAATGGAGGAGGAGGGCAAAGCCCCTGTTTTCCTCAAACAGGTCTCAAATGTTGATGTCTGTCAGGGAGATGTAGCTAGGCTCTCTGTTACTGTTACTGGCAGCCCCACACCCAAAATCCAGTGGTTTTTCAACAGTATGAAGCTAACCCCATCCATGAACTGTAAGTTAGTGTTTGCTGGCAATGACCACAGCCTCATCCTCCCATATGTGGGTGTGCAGGACGCGGGTGAGTACATGTGCATAGCCAGCAATGTACACGGTGAGACCACATGCAGCGCCCACCTCCATGTGCGGCAGCAGATACCAGGGGTCCCTTGCTTTACCAGGAAGCCAGACAGTGTGCAGTGTGCACCAGGCTTCACCGCAATCTTTGAGTACACCGTGGCTGGGGAGCCGTGCCCCAATGTGCAGTGGTTCAAGGGGAGTGAGCAGCTCTTCTCCGATGCACGTCGTTCTGTCGCTCACCACCCTGATGGCTCAGGCTCCCTGACAGTGCGGGAGTGCATGGAAGAGGACACTGGGCTCTACACATGCAGGGCAGTGAGTGCCCTGGGTGAGGCCACATGCTCTGCTGAGCTCCTTGTGCTGCCTGAGGATCATGCTGTGTGCAGGCAGAGCCCGGCTTTGCAGCACTCTGCGGTGGCAGAGGACCAAAGCCCCCTCTCCTACGAGGAGGCTGGCGAGCTTCCTGCCATGGAAGGAGCTCTCAACCTTGAGGCCATGAGGGAGCCCCTGGCCCTCCTTCAGCTCCAGATGAGCCAGGCAGAGCATATACTGCCCAGGGAGGACATCTTGCCTGGCCTGCCACCGGTCTGCCTGGCTGAACAGAGCGTTGAAGAGTTGGTAACCCAGCTGGCAACAACACAAGAGAGCAGCAGGCTTCTGGCAGAGACGCTGCAAACCCTCCCTGCTGGCCCTCAGGGTGTTGTGCCTGCAGCAGTGATGGAGATACAACTGCCAGGCTGCCTTGGGACTGTAGCTGCACAGATACTCTTGCCCAAAGAGCAAGTCATCCCCAAGGCAGCAGCACAAATGGCTGCTCTGAAGACAGAGGCTTCCCAAGCCCTTCTACAGGTGTCAAGCACCACTGAGAGCTGTGCCATAGATGGTGACAACATCCAGGTCCTTGAGGGTTTCCAGGCATTGCAAGGTGAGCTGAAGGCTGAACCCAGATTTCCCTCTGAATTGGTCTTCACTGGGGGCCAAGCTGTCCCTCTGGAGAACATTTCTTCCATGGAAGCAACAGAGGAAGATTTTGCTGCAAGAATCTGTGAGGGACAGGCTGTGAGAGTTCCTTTGCTGCTAGAAGAAAACCAGCCCCTGCAGGAGGAACATGTCACCAGTCTTGCCAGCCCACTTACACAGTGTCCAAGGGCAGAGAGACAACCCCATGAAACAATGTACACTCATCAGCTCCAGGCACACCAAGTCCTCAACAAAGAAAGCCAGCTCAGTGCTCAGTTTCCTGAGAGCTGCAACTTAGACATAAAATCTCAAATTAGAAATGCACTGAAAGCTGCAGTGGTAAGTGAGCAAAACCTCTTGTTTTCAGAATGGTTGGCTGATAAAGAAAATGTTGAAGTACAGACAGTAAACATCACCAGGGAACATAAACACACCCTATGCACCTACATTGTGACCACAGGAGGACTCAGTCCCATAGAAATCCCAATCTCCTTGGGAGAATTCAGCACTCAGACAGCTGACCAGAAAACGGTCTTGAAGGAGGCTTTCTATTCTCTTCTTTGTGAAGAAAAAAATCTCTTGACAGATGAAAAATCCAAAGCATTGCCAGTCCATCCCAGTCCACTTGTCTCAGGAAAATCCTGTGATGAAACCTCTCAGCTGGAGCCCCAGCATGCTGAGAGGATTATGGAGGCAGAAATACCCCTGGAGCAGCCTTTGTCTGCACAAGTGATCAACACTGTGACTGGGCATGGTCAAATCAAGGATGTGGGCGCAGCTGCAGCCACTGCTGATGTAGCCTCCACAGGTGTTCCCATTGAGACACCCAGAGAAATACTGAAAAGGAAGGAAAAAAGGGAAGAAATATGTGAGGAAAAGGGCAGAGAGGGTCTGGAAACTAGAGCTGGGAAGCTAGAGGATGAGCTGGGCAAAGAGAGTTATCCCATTATACACAGTAAACTGGTTGATACTGTTGTGGAGGAAGGCGAGAGTGTCAGTCTGGCATCTGTCATAACAAATGTCAGAGAGGTGAACTGGTACTTTGAAGGTAAACTGGTGTCTTCAGGTGACAAATTCAAGTGTTTCCAAGATCAGGACACGTACACGCTAGTAATAAGCAAAGTGTGCGGGGAGATTCACCAAGGAGAGTACACCTGTGAGGCACTGAATCAAGATGGAAAAAGAGCAACAGCAGCAAAACTCACAGTTGTAAAAAGAGGTTGGATTATGGGGATAAAATACTGCCTTTCTAATATGCTGCTCTACTAATGAAACTGCCCTACTATGTGTCTGTATCTTTGTATACAGATGCAATATTAATACCATCATGCCGCTAATCAGAGGACCTCCTTTCTCTCTGGATTTATGGTCTCCTTTTACTACATTGCAAAGCCTCTCACTTCTCTCACCCCAGTCTTTGGTCAGGAACTTTGTTGCTTCCTGTTCTCATCACGCAAGCATGGTCAGGACAAGCTGTATCTCTGTCCTGACCACTTCTTCCTATTATTGCCTGTGAAGTGGACCTGCTCTTCCCACTTTTCTCACTGCTGCACCCTCTCTCAGTCTTTAGAGTCATTGCACAGTTTTAGCACAATTTCTCATTCACACCATAATTTCTCACAGCTCCAGGATAGTGTGGTATATGTTTGTATCACATTGTTATTGTGCATTGCCATTGCACATTGTTTTTCCAGTATCACCACTGTGTTTCCTGATGTCATTATGCACCATAACACTGTGTGTCCACTGAACCTGTTACCACTTTCATTTCTTACAGATATTTTTTTCTTTCACAGTCACTTTATGTGGCTTGCAAGAAAATCACCTTTTCTTTTTCAGTCAGTCACTTCACAGTTACTTTCCAAAATTTCAGCAGGCAGGGCTTTGAGTTACTCTCTGCTTCTTATTTCAGTTGCACCGATCCTGAGGAGAAGGCTTGAATCTCTGGAGGTGGCTGTAAATCACATGGCCAAGTTTACCTGTGAGGTAGAGACTGCTCCCAATGTCAGGTTCCAGTGGTACAAAGCCGGCCGAGAGATATATGATGGGGACAAATATTCCATTCGCACTTCCAACTACCTCTCCACGCTGGAGATCCTGAGGCCTCAGGTTGTTGACTATGGAGAGTATAGCTGTAAGGCTTCCAACCAGCATGGCAGTGTAAGCTCTACAGCCCTTTTAACAGTAACCGGTAAGTACAGACTTCCAAGCACTTCTCTTCTCCATAAAATATCTTGTTATATTGTAATGCTTTCACTGCTATACTTACAAATGTTTATGGTAGGGCTCTTGATTGCCATTATTATATATAATCCACACCTAATTTTGGCAGGCACAAGCATAGAGAAGGAATAATTTTTGAGAATACTGCTTTTAGGTGCTTTCTTTGCCTAGAAAAGGGAATTGGTGTGAAAAGTTTCAGAAAAGAAGGAAGAGGGGGGAAAGAGAGAGCAGGAGTAACTAGGTCACCAAGAGAATGGGATTGATTTGTGAATACATTCTTGAAGAAGGTTTATTTAACTTCCAAACAAGAAAACATACACTTTTAAATCTGATTTCTTTGGTGTAATAATCACTGTGTGATTATCCTAGCACCCTATGTTTATCCTGCAGCTATACTTGTGAGGCAGGCTATGCAGCTATGCATACCTGACCATCTGTGTGCCATGGCCAGAGGGGAACTCTGTGTGATTGGGGAAATAGATCTTAAACAAACAAAAGAGGGTTTAAAGCTGTTTCAATTTGCAAACTTTTTTGTCTGTTGGGAGCTATATAATTCTCCTTTTTTTTTTTTTCTTTAAAAAAACCCACCATCTTTTGGACTTTTAGTGTATTGTGATTTTTTTTTTACTCTGACTTTTCTGTTTGTGGGAGGAGTCTTTATGTGGTCTTTGCTAAGTGCCAGATGCTAGAAACTAAAGAAAAATGCACAAACTGTGAAACGCATGCAGACTTGTCCATCTTGAGGGAATGGTGTGCAAGCATGTCAGTCTTGGGGGAAGAAGTTCTGGCTTTTGGCTTATTTTCCTTTAGTTTGTACATTGCTCTAGAGATTCAAAATGCTTCAGGCTCTGGAGCAATATACAGACCCAAGAAGTACAAAACCAAAAGCCAAAATTCATCATCTTTAACACCTCTTATCTCCTTCATTGCTGGCTTCTTTTGCTTAAGAGTGTCCAGTGACAAACTGGCCCCTCTTGCTCTCTGTCCCTGGCAAATGTGGAGAAAGAGCATAAGCGCTGGTCCTCACCTCTGGATAACATTGAACTCCTTTCTTTTGCAGAAGCATTTCCGCCAACATTTCTTACCAGACCTGAATCTATCACTACTTTTGTGGGCAAAAGTGCCAAGTTCCTGTGTACTGTTTCGGGCACTCCAGTCATTGATGTCACCTGGCAGAAAGATGGCACGACAATTTCACCTTCGGACCACCACAAGATCTCTAAAGTGGAAAATAAACATGTGTTAGAAATTTTCCTTCTCACCACCAGTGACAGAGGGGTCTACACTTGCAAAGCTTCCAACAAGTTTGGGGCTGACATTTGCCAGGCTGAAATGGTCATTATAGACAAGCCCCACTTCATTAAAGTTTTGCGGTCAGTGCAGTCAGCAGTCAATAAAAAAATACGTCTTGAATGTCAGGTAGATGAAGACAGGAGAGTAACAGTAGGGTGGACAAAGGACGGAAACAAAATCCCTCCAGGCAAAGATTATAAGATTTACTTTGAAGACAAAATAGCCTCACTTGAGATTCCTCTGGCTAAGCTCAAGGATTCAGGCCATTATGTGTGCACTGCCTCAAACGAGGCGGGAAGCAGCTCCTCTTCTGCCAGCGTCACAGTCAGAGGTAAGATAGTCCTATTCCCCCTTTACCTTTGCTCTTTTTGGGTTCTCCATTTCTTCTTTTGCAGGCAAAAGACTTCTTTGGGCTGAAACATGCTGTGAACTCTTCTCAGACCTGCCATCAGGTTCATTCACCTCTTGCTTGTTTCCCCTGCTGCCTTCCGGTTCCCTGTGTGTTGCTTCAATATTTCTTTCACCAGCCAGATCCAAGAATTGCTCCTGCATGCAGGGGATAGATGGACAGAGAGGGCAAGAGAAACCACAAGAACTGCAGCTCATCCAAGATTATGCTGATCTTTTCTGAAGTCATGTTTTGTTCTTGCGCTAGGAACCAATCTTTCAAAACTTTGTATTTCACCCTTCTTTCCTTTTCCCCTTTTCCCCTTTACTTCCCTTTTCCTCTTTTTTTCCCCTTTCTTCCCTTTTCTTTTCTTCCCATTTTTAGAACCACCATCCTTCGTGAAGAAGGTCGATCCATCTTATTTACTGACCCCAGGTGACTCTGCACGCCTTCAATGCAAAATCAAAGGGTCTCCTGAAATTCAGGTTACCTGGTTCAAGAACAATAAGGAAATCCATGAAAGCAACACACACAGGATGTCCTTTGCCAATTCTGTGGCTGTGTTAGATATTTTGGAGATGAAAGTTGATGACAGTGGGAGCTATTCATGTGAAGCTGTAAACGAGGTTGGAAGTGACAGCTGCACCACCGAAGTAGTTGTCAAAGGTCTGTTCTTGGTGCTGCCAGTCCATTCTTGAGAAAAACCTTCCCTTCTTTTTTTTTGAATGGATGACTAATTCTTTCTCGCTGCTTTTATAGAGCCTCCGTCATTCATCCGAACGCTTGAACCAGCAGAGGTAGTGAAGGGAACAAACACCATTCTTCAGTGTGAGGTTGCTGGCACTGGACCATTTGAGATTAGCTGGTACAAAGACAAGAAACAGATTCGCAGTAGTAAAAAATACAGGTTGACCTCTCAGAAAGCTGTTATTTCTCTGGAGGTGTCCTCGTTTAATAGTGCTGATGTCGGTGAATATGAGTGTGTGATAGCTAATGAAGTCGGGAAGTGCATTTGCAGTGCAACATACATCTTGAAAGGTCAGTGGGTGAGAGAAAACATCACTTACTGAAGGGATTGGCAAGAACCTCTCATTTCTTAAAATGTCTTTTCTTTGGATTTGTGGGTGGCTGGGGAGGGTGGGGAGGGGGAGTATCTTCTCTTAAAATTCTGTGTATATCTTAACTCTTATCTGGCATCAAACCTGTGAATTTGAAAGACATTGAGCTGAAAGGGCCATGGATTACCTTCCAGCTGGAGAATGCAGCTCTTCTCCTTGCCTGCTCTTTAACTAAATTGCACCATGTACTGCACATACTGTCTCATAGAACTGTCTTTAAGCAGCAGATTTCATGGGATGATGTGGTAGTAGATGAGTATTTCTTCTTTTCTCTTTTCTTTGAACTAGAACCACCATCTTTTGTTAAGAAAATTGAAAATGTGACAGCTCTGGCTGGAGATAGTATTACGTTACAGGCTGTGGTGAAAGGGTCAGAGCCTATTTCTGTGATATGGATGAAGGGCAAAGACATTATTCAAGATGATAACAAAGTGAGAGTGACATTTGAACATGGTTTAGCAACGCTGCAAATTACCGGTGTCCAGCTGAGCTCTGGTGGCAAATACACTTGCGTAGCTGAGAATGATGCAGGAAGTCAGTCCTGCTTTGGTGAACTAATAGTGAAAGGTCAGTGGAGTAGTGCTGTGATCCCCACGTTGTCTCCCACCTGAGAGAAAGAGCAATTTCCTT
The DNA here is from genome assembly GCA_031468815.1 of Morus bassanus. Taxonomy (NCBI): domain Eukaryota; kingdom Metazoa; phylum Chordata; class Aves; order Suliformes; family Sulidae; genus Morus; species Morus bassanus. Next base: position 26,736,672 of record CM062574.1, on the reverse strand, counting down.
TTGTCCTTAACACCAGTTGTTTAATTCTGTTTTAGAACCTGCCAAAATCATTGAAAAATCTGAAATGATCCAGGTTACAGCAGGGGAACCAGCCATTTTGGAGTACACTGTCACGGGCACTCCAGAGCTAAAAACCAAATGGTACAAAGATGGAAGGCCACTACCTACCAGCAAAAAATATAGGATCAGCTTTAAAAATAACATTGCCCAGCTCAAGTTTTATGCCACTGAAATGCAGGACAGTGGCGAGTACACTTTTGAGATATCCAATGATGTGGGCATCAGCTCTTCTACTACCAGCTTCACTGTGCTAGGTTGGTACTGACTCTTTGCAAAGAGCCCTCCTACTCTGCTCTGAGCCCAACAGAGCCAGAAGCAGAACTGCATGCCTATTTTGTTCATGTGTTGGTTTCTTGCATTTTTTTGCTCTCAACAGATCGCACTCTTCCTCCCTTCTTTACTAAACCACTGAAGAATATTGACAGCATCATCAGCACCTCATGCCGCCTAGACTGCAAAATTTCAGGCTCTCTTCCAATGACCGTTTCTTGGTTTAAGCAGGACACTGAGATCACTTCAAGTGCCAAGTACACAGTACACTTCTCAGAAGGCTCTGCATCTTTGGAAATAAAACACCTAGATGCAAGTGATGCTGGGGTCTACATTTGCAGAGCCACAAACACTGCTGGTAGCAAAGACAGCAGTAGCACTTTGTTTATAAAAGGTTTGGCAATTTGTTTCATGTTTCTTGGAGTTTTACTTTTCATGTGATAATACTTTTCTTCCTCAAAGTGCAGGTCGTGTCTTACTCTTGACAACTGTTTCCTTTCAACACAATCTAGAGCCACCCAGCTTCACTGTAGAACCAGAGTCCCAAGATGTACTGCCTGCATCAACTGTACGATTCAAAGGAACATTTAAAGGCACAACACCACTGACAGTGAAATGGTTTAAAGGTGATACTGAGCTGGTGACAGGAGGAGCCTGCTACATTATGACAGAAGCATTAGCAAGTTACTTGGAGCTTTATGCGGTCAAACCAACAGACTCAGGAAAATACACCTGCAAAGTCTCCAATGTAGCTGGTTCAGTAACATGCAGTGCAAACTTGTTTGTAAAAGGTTTGCGTTCTTACTCTCTTTTAAACTTTCAGCTGCTGGATTGACCCAGTGGCACTCTTTCTTGCCTTCTTTGTCCTGAACACTCTTCTTAAATCCACAGAACCTGCTGCCTTCAAGGAGAAGCTAGAGCCAACACATCTGGTAAAGAAAGGTGGATATGCTGAGCTGACCTGTGAAGTCACTGGTACTCCTGAGATTAAAATCACGTGGTTCAAGGATGATAGAGAACTAAAAGAGAGTGACAAATACAGGATGTCTTTTGCAAAATCCTTGGCAATACTCCATCTTACAGAGGTTGAGACTGGAGACAGTGGGGAGTACGTTTGCGAGGCCAAAAATGATGCTGGAAAAGATATTTGCAGTAGCGTTGTTACAGTCAAAGGTGTGTGCGACATCCAGCCACCCAGTTAGTCTTTTTAAACTCAGTGCAGTTTTACAGGCTTCGAAAGTATGATTAATACAAGCTGCACTCTCTCTTTTGCACTGTAGAGTCACCTTATTTTAGCAAGGAGTTTCAATCCATGGAAGTCTTGAAGGATTCTGATGTGGTTTTGGAGTGCGAGGTGCTCGGCACATCTCCCTTTGAAGTGTTTTGGGTGAAAGATGATAAGCCCGTGCGGAGCAGTAAGAAGCACAGAATAAGCATTGAGAAATCTTTGATTAGCCTCCACATTTTCAGGTTTGATGCTTCTGATGTTGGCGAGTATCAGTGTAGAGTAACAAACGATGTCGGGAGCTGCCTCTGCAGTTCGGAGGTCACACTGAAAGGTTAGTGCTATGTGCAGAACGCCACTAGCATGCTCTCCTCCCAGTGTGGTTTCCATGCCACACTGTCGTGCACCAGACCTGTACTTACATAACCACTTTCTTCCTGCCAGAGCCCCCGCAGTTCTTGAAGAGGATAGAAAATATTAGCTCCCTTCGAGGGGGCACGGTCGTGTTTCAGGCTGCTATTAAAGGCTCCTTGCCCATCACTGTGTCTTGGCTGAAAGACAGTGATGAAGTTATTGAAGACAACAATATCAAAATGACCTTTGTGAACAATATTGCCACTCTTCTGGTGAGGTCTATTGAACTGAAACATGATGGAAAATATTTCTGTCAGGCTAAAAATGAAGCAGGGATTCAGAGGTGTTCTGCTCTGCTGACTGTCAAAGGTTGGTCCTACCCTGAGGGCTTGCAGTGATCTCAGATGGTTCCCTTAGGATTTTTACAGATGCCCTTAACACTCTATCTCTTTGTTTACAACAGAACCTGCTACAATCGTGGACAAGGCCGTGTCAATAGATGTGACTGAGGGAGACCCAGCAACCTTGCAGTGTAAATTTTCGGGAACGAAAGATATTACAGCCAAATGGTTCAAAGATGGCAAGGAACTGACATTAGGCCCAAAATATAAGATCAGTGTTACAGATACTGTCTCAGTCCTAAAGGTGCTTCACGCAGAAAAGAAAGACAGTGGGGAATACATTTTTGAGGTTCACAATGACGTTGGGAGCAGTAGCTGTTCTGCCAGCATTAACGTCCTAGGTGTGTATGGACTCCCTTTTGTCATTGTTTTTACATACAAAAGCTGACATCTGCCACAATCGAAGTTGAATTTCATGCTTTGTCTTTTTACTCTGTCTTGGATAGATCTCATTATACCACCTAAATTCACCAAAAAGCTCAAGAAAATGGACAGCATTAAGGGGTCTTTTGTCCACTTGGAGTGCATAGTGTCTGGTTCACATCCTATAAGTATCCAGTGGTACAAGGACGGCCAAGAAATAACAGCAAGTGAAAAGCACAAATACTCTTTCCATGATAATACTGCATTTCTAGAAATCAATAAACTGGAAGGCACAGACAGTGGCTCTTACACCTGTGAAGCAACAAATAAGGCAGGAAGCAACCAATGCAGTGGGTTCTTAACAGTCAAAGGTTTGAGCTCCTTCTTTGTCTTGTGTTAGGTCTCTCATTTGTAATTTTGGAATTCCCCTCAGAGTAATCCTTTCTCTTCCTTTTTACATATTATAGAACCACCATATTTTGTGGAAAAACCCCAGTCCCAGGAGGTTGTGCCCAATGCTAGGGTTCAATTCAAAGCACTGGTGAAAGGCTCTACACCTCTGCAGATAAAGTGGTTTAAAGACAGCCAGGAGCTCCTCTCTGGAGCCAACCGATCTGTCTGGAAGGATGACACATCTAGTGTACTGGAGCTCTTCTCAGCTAGGACATCTGACTCTGGGAACTACACTTGTCAGATAAGCAATGATGTGGGGACCGCAACTTGCAAAGCAGCTCTGTTTGTAAAAGGTGTGCAACCCGATGTTCTTCTCATCTTTGTGGTTCTGATTTTTCTGTGCAATTTTGGGGGAGAGGGCCGGAAACCCTTGTATTTCTTTAAACCATCTTGAATATTATAAAGCCTCACCTTTTCTGTCCATATTCTAGAGCCCCCCAGATTTATTCAGATGCCAACCTCTGTAGTAGCTTTGCGTGAAGGACAGTCTACCACTTTCGAGTGCCAGGTAGTAGGCACGCCAGAGATCCGTGTCACATGGTACCTGGATGGGAACGAAGTGACTGACCAAGCTAAGTATGGCATCTCCTTCATAGACGGTTTAGCCACTTTGAAAGTCACTCAAGCCAGAGTGTCAGACAGTGGGATTTATGTTTGTGAAGCCCACAATGATGCAGGCAGTGAGAGCTGCAGCGTCGAGCTCAAAGTAAAAGGTTGGTTTTGAACATCTTATCATCATCCAGCTATGCCACATAGCTGGGGTGATGGAGTAGGGGAGACTTCTTCTCCCCTTAAAACCATTCAAGGTTACTATCTACTTTCTCCTCATTCCTCTTTGTAGAGCCTCCAACATTTGTTCGGGAGTTGAAACCCACCGAGGTAGTGAAAGGTTTGGAGGCCACACTTGAATGTGAGGTGACTGGTACTCCTCCATTTGAGGTGAAGTGGCTGAAGAACAATAAGGAGATGTTCAGCAGCAAGAAATATGCCATCTCCACCAAAGAATCAGTATTTACTCTTAATGTGACTAGCTGTGATGTCTCAGATGTTGGTGAATATCAGTGTATAGTATCAAATGAAGGTGGGAGCTGTTCTTGCAGCACAAGGCTCAGCTTAAAAGGTCAGTCCTCTAGGAAGCATACCCCAAACATTAAATTTCCTAGCTGAACTGTAGTGACTATGATGACTGTATATGATCTCTTTTTCCCCTCTTCCCTTTCCATGACTTCTCTTCCAAACAACAAACAAAACCTCACAACACAGAACCACCATCCTTCATCAAGAAGCTGGAGAACGTCACTAGCATTTTGAAAGGTACTGCATCATTCCAGTGCATCATAGGAGGCGCTCAACCCTTATCTGTGTCATGGATAAAAGATGAGAAAATACTAGAAGATGATGAGCACCACCATATTGCCTTTGAGAACAACGTGGCCACACTGAAACTTAGCAATGTTGACCTCAGCCACAGAGGGAGATACACCTGCCAGGCAAAGAATGAGTCTGGCGTGGAGAAATGTTTTGCTTTGCTTTTTGTACAAGGTGTGTACAAGGTGTGACCCTTCAAGCTCATCCTTGATGAGTACTTGGGAAGTGAGTCCTCTATATGTGTAGCTAACTGCCATTTTTATACACTTTATATCTCAGAGCCTGCAAGGATCTTAGAAAAGGCTAAATCACTTAAAGTCACTGAAAGAGACCCCGTGACTTTGGAGTGTACTGTGGCTGGGACACCAGAGCTCCGAATAAAATGGTACAAAGATGGCAAACAGCTCTTGCCCAGTAGATACTACACAATGAGCTTTGAAAACAATGTGGCCAGTTTCAGGATTGAACCAGTCTCAAAGGAGGACAGTGGTACCTACAGTTTTAAGGTTGAAAATGACTTCGGAAGTAGCACCTGTGAAGCTGTTCTGACTGTGCTAGGTTTGTATTGTTATTTGGCAAATTTGCCAGTCCAGCAGGGAGGGAATGAAAAAATAATAATCTCTGTGAAAGATAGGCAAGAAGGTAACCTGTGTGTTTTTGCCATTTTTTGTGTTGGACAGATCAATCAATTCCTCCTGCATTTATCAAAAAGCTAACCAAAAAGGATACCATTCTGGGATCTTCTATCCAAATGGAGTGCAAAGTTTCTGGGTCGCTCCCCATTACTGCAAAATGGTTTAAGGATGGAAAAGAGATAACTGACAGTGCAAAGTGTAGAAGCCTGTGCCATGAGAACACTGTATCACTTGAGATTGCTAATCTAGAGCTGTCAGACAGTGCAAATTACACATGCAGTGTCTCTAATGTTGCTGGGAATGATTCTTGCAGTGCTGTCCTGACTGTGAAAGGTTTGAAACTCTTTTACTACTTCTTATTTGTGATAGATGCTGGGAAAATATCTTAAGTCTTATGCTAACATAACACTCATACCTCTTAATATTAATGCTGAAATCTTGGTCCCTGTGTTTACCTCACTAATTTTATTCATTCTTAGACATTTCTGATGTAACTGAGTATTTCTTTTTCTTAAAAAATGCAGAGCCACCAAGCTTCTTAGTAAAACCTGAACGTCAGCAAGCCATCCCAGATTCCACAGTGGAGTTTAAGGCAACACTAAAAGGAACACCACCTTTTACAGTGAAGTGGTTCAAAGAAGACTTAGAACTTGTATCTGGTCCAACTTGTTTCATTGGGATTGAAGGGTCAACTGGGTTTTTAACCCTCTATTCAGTGGATACTTCTAGGAGTGGGCACTACACTTGCCACGTTTCAAATGATGTTGGCAGTGACTCTTGCACTACAACATTGATGGTAACAGGTGTGCACTATTTCTTATTGTGTTGCTGTCTTTAATCTATTTCTTTTCTTTCCTTTTTGTGAAGCCCACCTCAGTGATCTTCGATACACTGCCAAGCGAATTCCCTACCCTGTGTTTGCAACCCACAGTTATTTGGCTCTTTTCCCTCCTCTTTTCTTTCCAGTATTAATTCAGACCTTCCTGACTCCACTTTTCTGGTTTTTTAGAACCACCCAAGTTTGCTAAGAAGCTAGAGGCAGCAAAAGTAGTCAAGCAGGGTGACTCAGCCCGGCTTGAGTGCAAAGTAAGTGGATCTCCAGAGATGAAAGTACTGTGGTTCAGAAATGACCATGAAATCGTTGCCAGTGAAAAGTTCCGGACATCATTCATTGACTCTGTGGCTGTGCTTGAAATGAATCATCTCAATACTGATGAGAGCGGCGACTACATCTGTGAAGCTCACAACCCCGCCGGCAAGGCCAGCTGTAGCACCAAAGTCACAGTGAAAGGTTAGCTGTCCTCTTGTTCTCTGACTACATCCTATTTTTCCCTGGTGGATTTATCCCTTGGATAAAGGAGCATGAGATCAATTTCTTATTTCAGGACTGCCTTTTTCTTCATGTCATGTTTGTTTCTTGATGGCCTCTCACCCCCTCTGCCAGGGCCTGAACAAGAGAGATGTTGTTCTTAATGCAGATGAGTCCTAAGCTAGGTGTTCCCCAGTTCTATGATTGTCAATGTCCAAGACAGATAATAGCGGGAATTGCTATATCAAGGAGCTGAAATATGAAGAAAAAGAATAGACCCAAACTGATCAGTGTCAGTTTTACACCCTGTATTTGAGACTACTACCAGCTAAATGAGACTTGTACCCTCTCTGCCAAGGGTCACCCCTCTGTTTACCTTTTTTACAGAGGAGCTAAGAGCTCTGAATGCTCACCTACCTGCAATATCATTTCATAATGTGCCCAGAAAATGAGGAGAGTCCTTGCCCATTCTCTTGATTTTCTCAGCAGTCTTATTGTGTAGAGGCTGGTATCAGTAAATTGTTTGGTGGTCAAATAGCTCCAGACTCCTTTCTAAAAATGTTCCTTTCTTCCCTTGTTAGAACCTCCTGTCTTTAGCAGGAAGCCTTCTCCAGTAGACATGCTCAAAGGAACTGAGGTTAGCCTGGAATGTGAGATTTCAGGAACACCACCATTTGACATCACCTGGTACAAAGACAGGAGACAAATCCGCAGTAGTAAGAAGTATAAGGTGACCGCCAAAAACTACCATACAAGTGTTCGCATTCTTAATGTTGAAGCTGCAGATGTTGGTGAATATCAGTGCAAAGCACAGAACGATGTAGGAATTGACACTTGTTTTTGCACTGTGAAGCTGAAAGGTAAAGTATTGACACATATGCCTTCTACAGTGCTCCCAATGGCACTGCATTGCTTTTCTTTACATAGACACTGTGTGTATTTATTATAACTGCGTATTTCTTCTTCAGAACCACCAAAATTCTTGACTAAAATAAACAGCATGACTGTTGTGGTTGGTGAACCAGTAGAGTTACAAGCAAGAGTGGAGGGCTCCCAGCCAATTTCTGTGCAGTGGCTTAAAGACAAAGAGGAAATTATTAGAGAAAGTGAAAACACAAAGATCACATTTATGGAGAATATTGCAACTTTACAACTTGTGCGCACAGAGACAAGCAATGCTGGAAAATACATCTGTCAGATCAGAAATGATGCTGGAAGTCGCGAGTGCATGGCTACCTTAACTATTCTAGGTTGGTAAAAAGCACAAATTTAAAGAAGATTTTTTTAAATTTAAGAACTGGGCTATTTAGTGTCAGCTGTCTGCTTTGCTTATCCCCCTGAGTTCAAAACAATCAAAACAGAGAATCCTTGTGTCCCCAGCAAGCAGTAGTCAGGTTCCTTGTTTCCAGTTGTCTAGGGATAGGGGTGAAAGGAACCACAGGCCTCTACATTGTGGTGGGATCCGGTTGAATGGATTTCTATGTCTTCTGCTCATGCCTGCTTGGACGGGGACAGACAGTTACATTTCTCTCTTAGGAGATTAAAAATATTTTTACTTCAGTCTGGAGAGCATCTGAAATCTCCAGTTTAGGATAGAATAAAGGGTGGAAAAAACAGAGCTGAAAAAATTCCCCAGCCCAACAAACTGAGATATCTTTAGTATATGTGTAAGCCCCATCTTATAGTGCTATAATACTTATAGCTAGTACTAATCAAATCCTGTTTTCACCATACATGTTACCCATCTCTTCTTCCAGAGCCTGCAGTCATTGTAGAGAAAGCAGAGCCAATGAGAGTTACTATAGGAGACGCCTGTACTTTGGAGTGCAAAGTGGCAGGCACACCAGAGCTTTCCACTGGGTGGTTCAAGGATGGCAAAGAGCTGACCAGCAGCCAAAAATACAGAATTACTTTCCTCAATAAAGTATCTACACTTAAAATTATGGATGCAGAAAAGGAAGATGGTGGATTGTACACTTTTGCAGTGCAGAACGACGTGGGGAAAAGCAGTTGCACAGCATCGGTTGATGTTTTAGGTTGGTTGGATTGCTTGTCTTCTGTCTTTTACAAAAACTTTCTTTTGGTCATGTTCTCTTTCCTTTCTTCCATTCCTTCCCTCCTTTTCTCTGTAACCATGGATTTATTATGTTTTCTTATGCAGATCGTGTCATTCCTCCTTCTTTCACAAGAAAACTAAAGGAAACCCCTTGTGTACTGGGTTCCTCAGCATTGCTGGAATGCAAAGTGTTGGGTTCACCTCCTATTTCTGTTGCCTGGTTCCGAAATGGGATTAAGTTAGTCAATGGGGAAAAACATCAAATCTCCTTTTCAGATAACCTATGTATTTTAGAAGTGAATTCACTGAGTGAGTCAGATACTGGAACTTACACCTGCAAAGCTACCAACATAGCTGGTTCAGATGAATGCAGTGCTGTATTGACTGTACAAGGTCAGTATATGATGGTCAGGAAGCTCTCTGAGTTATTCTTTTCTGTTTCTCTCTTGAAATTGCCTATGGTTTTATGTAGATATACTCAGGGAAGATTATTAACTGGAAAATAAAGATTTTGTTCTTTATTTCAGTAGGTGTGTAGAAATGCCAGGGTTATGCTGTAGCAAACTGTCTTATCTCTCTCTTTCTCTTGTGTGTTTAGAACCACCTTCTTTTGAGAGGACACCAGAGCCTCTGGATGTCTTGCCAGGCACAAGCATCACTTTTACATGTGTTATCAGAGGAACCCCTCCTTTTAAGGTGAACTGGTTTAGAGGAGCCAATGAGCTTGTGCCAGGGGACAAATGCAATATCTACTTGGAGGACTCCATCGTGGAGCTTGAGTTATTTGATGTAACTCCTTTCGAAAGCGGAGAGTACACTTGTCTAGTGACTAATGATGCTGGGAGGGCAAATTGTACAACACACCTTACAGTAAAAGGTTTGTAAAGATTGCGTCTCTCTATTTACCTTAAAATATTGTTTCCTTCCCTCCATCTGTCCTGCTGTGCTCAACATTTGTGACTTCTTACCCTTCATTAGAGCCAGCTGTCTTTGTGAAGAAACTGAGTGATCAGTATGTGGAGCCTGGCAAGCCCATCATCCTGGAGGGCACTTACACTGGCAGCCTGCCCATCTCTGTGACATGGAAGAAGAATGGCCACACCATCACTCAGTCTCAGAAGTGTAGCATCACCACCACAGAGAAATCCTGCATCCTGGAAATACTTGACAGCACCAAAGAAGACGCAGGAGAATACACTTGCCATGTTGAAAATGAGGCAGGAAGAGATGTTTGTGAGGCTGTAGTCTCTACCCTCGGTGTGTGCTTCCTTTGCTTCTTTTTCTTGCCTATTCTTTCAAGCATATGCTTTCCAAGGCCTGGCACTATAATGAGCCTAATTGCTTCTCTTTTTTAGAACCTCCCTATTTTGTTACACACTTGGAATCTCTTGAGGTGTCAGTTGGGGATTATACAACATTGCAATGCCGCGTTGCTGGAACACCAGAAATCACTGTGTCTTGGTACAAAGGTGATACAAAACTCAGGTCTACTCCTGAGTACAAAGTGTTCTTTAAAGACAATGTTGCTACACTTATTTTCAACAAAGTCATTAGCAACGACAGTGGAGAATATATTTGCAAGGCAGAAAACAGTGTAGGAACTGCATCTACAAAGGCTCTCTTAACAGTTCAAGGTGATGATTTTATATCAGCTTGCTCCAAATTCTTTTGCTCTTGCAAAACTATAAAAAAATTGCTTCCTGGGGCATATTTATCCTTTACTTGCTTTCTTCTAGAGCGCAAACGACCACCTTCCTTTGCAAGAAAATTAAAGGACATCGAGCACCCTGTTGGTCTACCCCTTAAACTTATGTGTCGGCTCAATGGCTCAGAACCCATTACTGTGACTTGGCATAAAGATGGTGTGCTGCTAAGCGATGACCACAATGTGCACACATCCTTTGTAGATAATGTTGCAGTGCTGCAACTGGTGCGAACTGAGATGAATCATACTGGGCAGTACTCCTGCACAGCCACCAATGCTGTGGGCACTGCCACCTCAAGTGCTAGGCTCACAGTGGCAGGTGTGTTGGCTTACAAAACTTTTGCCTGGATCTCAGGCTCCCCCTTCCCATTTCATGCATGCGATGATATCTATGTGTTGGATTAGCTTTTTTCTGAGGTATGAGTATTACACTGTTTTCTTGTGTTTCTAGAACCCAAGCAAGCACCTGTCTTTGACACCAAACCAGAATCTATTGATGTGCCTTTTGGAGAAAGTGCTGACTTTGAATGCCATGTTACTGGAGCCCAGCCAATACACATCACCTGGTCCAAGGATGGTCGGGAGATCCGAACTGGAGGAAACTTCAATATTACATTTGTAGCCAACACAGCTCACCTTCGAGTGCTCAGAGTGGGTAAAGGAGACTCTGGCCAATATACTTGCCAAGCTAGTAATGAAGCTGGGAAAGACTTTTGCTCAGCCCAACTCGGTGTCAAAGGTATTAAGATTAAGTCACCTTCATTTGTCTGTTTTCTTTTTCTTAGACAAAGAGACCTCTTTGTAACTGAGTCTCATCTTCCACCCTTTCCAGTTTGGAAATATATATAAAGTAGCTTTCCAGAAAGCAGACATATACCATGTGGAGACCTTCTCCTATCATACTGCTTGACAGTAGAAGTCTTGTGTGCCTGCAAAATCTCCAAGGGGAAAGGTTCCCTTGTGAAGCTCTTTGTATGGAGAGTTGCACTCACCCTGCTTTTTATTTTGTCATTAGTGCTTGAACTAAAGTCACAGTGGTAATCACACGTAGCAATTACTATATGGAAAATGGTGATATGATAAATACAACTACCTTGCATTTGTAGGCCAGCATTGGTGACTCTTTCAAATTGGCTAAAGATTTCAATTGGGATTCTGAATTGCTGATTTAATCTAGACTATGAATCACTTAAGTTCTTCATGCAGAAATATGCTTTAAAGATGTGTAAGCAAGTGAAATTATTCCTACCGTGTTTCTGCTGCTCCTGTGGGTGAAGTGCTTGTCAAAACTTTCATGCTGGCCTGGGGATATTTTCATACCTGAAAGGTAACAGCAAAATTTCCCTTGGGTGGAGCAGTCATCGTTCATGTGTTTTTTACAGCTCCAGCTGTCTGATGCAGCAGACTCCAGAGTTGGCAGAACATAGTTTTAGTTGCCGCCTTTGCCTTCTTTTCTCTGTCTTGTGTCTTTCCTTGAGAGGAAACTCTGGTTGGGGATACAGCCAGCTGCTGTAGCAAGCTTACTTTGTTGTGCCCCAACACTCTTGTGTTCCCCATAGCTCTTGCTCAGCACTGTAGATTTCACATGGCAAACGGGTATACTGTCACTCTCTACATACTTACTCTGTTCTGCAGAACCTCCCAAGTTCATCAAGAAGCCTGAAGCGTTGCGGTTTGTGAAGCAGGGGGACACAGTTCAACTTGAATGTAAAATCAGTGGCACACCAGAGATCAGAACCATGTGGTACAAAAACGATCAGGCACTCCAGGCAAGCGAGAGGCTCCACATGTCCTTTGTAGACTCTGTGGTGACGTTAACCATCTTGGGCGCCAACACTGAAGATGCTGGAGATTACATATGTGAAGCCCATAACTCTGCTGGCACAGCCAGCTGCAGCACTTCCGTCGCAGTGAAAGGTTAGCAGCATGGCTCCACACACCACCAGAATCCCTGGCTTCTGGGCCCACTCCCAGCTGACATACCCCTGGACAGGGAGCTGCTGCTATGGCAGTTGGTGGCTGCTGGGGCAGTGTCTCCCCAGCTGCTCTCACATTTGAACACAGAGCAGCAGAGAGCAGGCAGGAAATAGTGATGGGTGTTCAGCACTGTGCAGTCATTTTCTTGTCTCCCCATTTAAGTCAATTGCAAGCTGAATAAAGCAAGCTTGTCAGGTCACAAGAAAGCATGGACTAGATAGAGCACCAGCCGTGATGAGGGAGCTGGGCATACTTTGCAGCCATCCTTCTGCCTCCTCTTTATATGCAGTGATCCTGGCAGGAATGAAATTTAAGACGGAAGAGGAGGCTGTGTTGCTGAGCCTCACTGATGGAAGCTTTCATGACTGGAAAGAGGCGTGGAAAGCTGGAATGTGGTCCTGGAGAGAGGGGAGAGTGCTGGCCTGTGGCCCTGGAGCGAAGGGGAGCTTTTGGGGAGGGGCACAGAGCACTGACTCAAAACAGGTGCAGAAGTGTTTTCTGCTTTTGGGACTCTGAGTGCTGGGATGGCTTGTGGGGAGATGCTGGGGCTCAGCATTTTTTAGAGGTGAGGCCACATATTTGGAAGCTAAATATGGGTTTACAAGAACAAAGTGTAGGCCCCCTTCCTGAATATGTTTCCTCCTGCTACCATCCAGAAACCCACCCAGGGAAGCAGGCTCACACGTTATGATGTGATTCTTTTTTTATAGAACCACCTGTTTTTAGCAAGGTGCCGAGCCCTGTGGACACACTTAAAGGCTCAGATGTTATCCTCCAGTGTGAGATAGCAGGGACTCCACCCTTTGAGGTGGCTTGGTTCAAGGACCGGAGGCAGGTCAGGAGCAGCAAGAAGTTCAAGGTGACAGCAAAGCACTCCATTGCCAGTCTTCATATTCTCAGTCTGGAATCTCAAGATACTGGAGAATATCAATGCAAAGCTATGAATGAGGTGGGAAGTGACACTTGCACCTGCCCGGTGAAATTCAAAGGTTTGTATGCTAGAGGATCAACAGCTTCACCACCCTCTTTTCTTGATCTCCTGGCTGCCCCTCTTCCAAGCACGCATGCATGACTAACCCTCCTCTGCCTCCTTGTTTTTGCCATCAGAACCCCCACGCTTTGCCAAGAAGCTGAGTGACACTGCAATCTTCGTCGGGGAGCCAACAGCCCTGCAGGCAGTTGTGGAAGGATCCCCACCAATTTCTGTTGTCTGGCTCAAGGACAAGGGTGAAGTTATTAGGGAGAGTGAAAATGTCCAAATGTGGTTTATGGACAACATTGCAACTCTTGAGATTGCCAGTGCAGAGGGAGCTGATGTTGGGAAGTACATCTGCCAGATCAAAAATGATGCTGGTATGCGGGAGTGCTCTGCCTTTTTACAAGTCCTAGGTGGGTATAGCCTGCTTCACAGGTACTATATCTTACAGCTTGCACAATTCCCTCTACCAGCCTTTGTTTTCTGCTTATATCCTGTGCTCACCAGTTTGTGGGTAGATTTTTCTGGTGACACACTGACCCCTCCCTTCCTATTTCAGAACCAGCAGTCATCTTAGAGAAGACTGAGCCGATCACAGTAATGGCTGGGAATCCTTTTACCTTGGAGTGCAAAGTAGGAGGAACACCTGAACTTATCACCAAGTGGTACAAAGATGGCAGAGAACTAAGGAGTGACCGCAAATACCAAATTACCTTTTTCAACAATATATCCACTTTGAAAGTCTTTTCTGCAGACAGGGGAGACAGGGGCTTGTATACTTTTGAGGTGCACAATGAAGTGGGGGACAGCAGCTGCACTTCTTCAGTTGATGTTTCAGGTCAGCTCTATGTCTTTTCTTGTTCACACTTGGCTCTAAAATAAGCTTTCTTTTCCCCCCCTTTCCTTTCCCCTGAAAAAACCCTAACGCTTTTCTTCCTATTCTTCTGCCCTGTCCTACTTAGATCGTCTTGTTCCTCCTTCATTCTCAAGAAAACTAAAGGAAACAAATGGGGTGCTGGGATCCTCAGTGCTTCTGGAGTGCAAAGTGTCTGGCACATCCCCCATATCTGTGGCCTGGTTTCAGGATGGGAATGAGATTGTTAGTGGAGAAAAATATGAAATCTCATTCTTGGATAATGTTTGTGCTTTGAAGCTGAATGCCCTGGATGTCACAGATACAGGGCCATACACCTGTGTGGCAGCCAATGTGGCTGGATCTGATGAATGCAGTGCGTTCTTGACAGTACAAGGTCAGTGGAAGGATACTACAGCCCCTTCAACAAAACTCCTCTTCCCTCTTCTCTTCCTTCCCTCTGGTTCCCCATGGTTTCTTTTTCACAGTTCTTTTCTGTTTTCTCCCTCTTTCTGCTTTTTTTTTTTTTAACTCAAACCTGCTCCAGTTTTCCTCCCCCACATAGACTTGCCTATTAACATCTTTCTCCCTCTTCACTTCTTTGCATGATCCTTAGAACCGCCCTCTTTTGTGAAGACACCTGATCCCCAGGAAGTCTTGCCTGGATCAAGTGTGACATTCACCAGCTACATCAAGGGCAGTACTCCCTTCAAAGTGACCTGGTTCCGAGGCATCAGGGAGCTGGTGCCAGACAGCAACTGCTCCATCTCTCTGGATGAGTCTGTGGCACAGCTGCAGCTGTACAACGTGGAGCCAGGCCACAGCGGGGACTATGCCTGTGTGGTCACAAATGATGCTGGCAGTGCCTCATGCACAACCCAACTCTTTGTGAAAGGTGTGTTTGTGTGTATGTGTATGCACAGGTATCTCCCTTCATGCTCTGCCTGCAACCCTGCCACATCTGTCCCTCTCACTATTGTTCTATGCCTCCTCACAGAGCCTGCAGTCTTTGTGAAGAAATTAAGTGATTTCAGTGTGGAGCAGGGGAAGTCCATTGTGCTGGAAAGCAGCTACACAGGCACCCCTCCCATCTCTGTCACCTGGAAAAGAAATGGCATGCCCATTGCTCAGTCTCCACGCTGCAGTGTTACAACTACTGACAAATCTGGCATTCTTGAAATCTTCAACAGCACCAAGAGTGATGAAGGCGAATACACCTGTGAGGTGGCAAATGAGGCGGGTGGGGATGTTTGCCGCAGCCTTGTATCCATCTTAGGTATGCATCACCCCTGATCCCCCTAAGGCACCCCAGTGATGCTCTGCCTCCGCTCACCATGCTCTCTCCTTCCCTAGAACCACCCTATTTTGTCACACACCTGGACCGTGTGGAGGTGAAGGTTGGCGAGCCCTTGATCTTAAAATGCCAGATTGGTGGTGCACCAGAAATCAAGGTGTCCTGGTACAAAGATGATACCAAGCTCAGATCAACGCAGGCTTACAAAATGCACTTCAAGAATAATGTGGCAACACTGGCATTCTCCACCGTGGAGGACAGTGACATTGGAGAATATATCTGCAAAGCAGAAAATAGCGTTGGCTTCGCCACCTCCACAGCTTTGCTTGTTGTTAAAGGTGATGAGCCAAGGGCCACTCTTTCCTGGGGCGGTTTGTAGGAACTCTTTGTTGTCTACAGAAAGGGGTTCTTATTCATTTCAAAGTTAATTAATTCTAGATTGACAGGGTGGCTTCCTACTTATAGTGGTGATTCTTATTGTTTTGCAGAACGTCAACTTCCCCCTACATTTGCCAGAAAACTGAAAGATATTCAGGAGATGGTTGGTGCCCCAGTGACATTTGATTGTCGCATAAATGGCTCAGAGCCTATCCAGGTGTCGTGGTACAAGGATGGGGTTCTCTTAAGTGACAGTGATAACATGCAATCGGCCTTCTTAAATAATGTTGCAACTCTCCAGATCTTGCAAACTAGTATGGCTTACTGTGGCCAATATACTTGCTCAGCCCAAAATGCTCTGGGGACTGCATCTTCCACTGCCAAACTTCTCCTCACAGGTTTGTAGCTCACACTTAAACAAAGATCTTTTGTATGTCTTTGCTATGTTATTGCTTCACCCTTTTTCCTCACTCTGCCCATTGTATTGTGGCCAGGGAACATGGGTATGGCATGGTGAGGTGTGTGGTGAGGAGGGCTTGGTGGTAAGCTCTGCCATGCTTTCCTCTTTGCAGAACATCTACAACCTCCTTTCTTTGACATCAAGCCAGTATCTATCAATGTGGCGCTAGGGGAAAGTGCAACCTTTAAGTGCCACATGACTGGCTCTGCTCCCATGAGGATTAATTGGACCAGAGACAACAGAGAGATCCGTCCAGGTGGCAACTACAAGATGACGCTGGTGGAAAACACGGCCAGCTTGACAGTCCTAAAAGTTGGTAAAGGGGATGCTGGACTCTACACATGTACTGCCAGCAACAGTGTTGGAAAGGATGCATGTGCAGCTCAGCTGGCTGTACAAGGTATTGCTGTGAGCTTTAGTGTTCATTAGGCTTTTCTTTGCAAGGCAGACACCCAGAAAAAAAAGCCCTGAATGCAGATGTGTTTGAGACTAACAACCTTTACAAGAGGCTACACTGAGATGTCTTATTTCATTTAAATATTATTGTAATACTAAATACTTGTTCACCTTTCTTCTGGTGTGGTATAGTGCATGATTTGTCTTATCAAAGGGATTCTTCTATTGAAATTTTAACTTTTACTTAGTACCCTGTTGTACCTTTATGAAAGGCCCTGTTGGCCAGCAAAATCTGTCTTCCTTAAAGTCTTTCTGCAGGAGTGACATTCACTAAGTTGTCCAAGGGAGGGAAGGGTAACTGAGGGAAACTCAGTTCACTTACGAGACTTAAATGTATTTTTACTGGGTGTGCAGCTCCTGCATATAGTTTCACTCTTTCACAGACTGAAAACATTGAAAACTGCTGTTCTAGACAGCAGAATTGAAGGATCTGAGGGCAGACTTGGTGACAAATATCCATTCTGCCAACACTTCGCTTCTCCACATAATATGTGGATCTTACACATTTCAATGCTCTAAATTTATAACTGGATCAAACTGTCTTGGTACAAATGACACTTGTATATTAGTGCAATTTCCTCAATGTAGGTGGGAACATTGGATTTATTTATAGCTGTTCCGGTTATCTCATTCTTACTGATTTTATAAAAGAACAAATGTAAAATACACTACGTAAATTATGCATGAGTTCAAATGTCCCTGTTGGTTTAGCGCTTTCTTTTTTTCCCCCCTTTGTATGAATTCGGGGGGAAAAAACCAAAAACATTTGAAGAATAAATACTATGACTTTTACTAAGACAAATAACACAAGAAGCTGAACTACCACTAGCAAGGTTTTGTAATAATTGCTTCTCAAACATATTATATATATCTAGAGTATATTCTATCCGTAGGGATTTATTGGTGGGGGTGGGAAGAGTGTGACAGACTGAATTACCTGTCGATTCAGTGGCAAGTAGGGATGCTGTTATTATGTAGCTTGACTTACAAAAATCATTGACAGTTTGTAGAAAGAAATCTAACCTTTTTAAAAGATGTAAAGTTTGTTCCCACCAGAATCAAAATTCTGTTTACTATTAATGATAACATTGCTAATAGGTTTATTTGACTGGAGTTACCATTCATAAAATGATCCTGACTGACCTTATATATTTTCTTACTCTTCAACTCTTTATTCATAAAATCCTGTAATTATTTCTTTTTTTCACCAGGATTATTATTTTCTTTTTTGACCCTGAACTTACACTAGCACTCCCTTCAGTCTTTTATAATTTGTACAGTTTCCCCAGGGCTGTAAAATTAATGATGTTCATTGTTTGTCAGCCAGCTTCTGTAGAACTTGGAAGGGCAAGCTCTTTGCATGCATTGATTTGCATGTGTTTAATCTGAGCAGATGCTGTCTCACTTCTATGACACACAGTTGGGTTTTTTTTTTGTAGAATGAAGATCTTTTGTTAAACTGATCTTGAAAATCGCCCAGTTTTTTAACTTTCCCACTTTAACATCTAATGTTCCCAATCTGTAGTTTTAACAATTGCTTTATGTTCTAGAAACTGCTTTGTGTTCTAAGTACATACCTTATTAGCTTGTATATACTGATTTTTGGAAAGGAATGGAATTAGAGTGTGCCTACTCAGCAGCTGTTAGTATGCAGATAGATAATCAACTCTTTGTCAAAGTGAAATCTGATAGTAAATTACTAAAGTTCCAAAAGTCCTTGAGTTAACAAGCCATCATTTCTATTTTTAGAAACCCTAAGGAAGTTTTGTTATTAACAACATAGGATGTTCTGCAAATGTCCCACAGGTTGAAGTAACCCACAATAAAATAGATATTCTTCCTACACTTTACAGACAGATGCACAAAGAGGCACTTCATCCTGTTTTGCAGAGAGATTTGTTTGTTGTGCCCACATTACCACCTCTTGGTTTTACTAGTTATATCTTTGATCTATGAGCATTCAGTCTTGTGATTCTGAGTCATCTGTATGGTACTTTTGATGAAAAGTGTCAAACCTACACTCCTTTCTCTCCTTACAGAACAAAATGTAACCATCCGGTTTACTTTTCAGTCACAGGACCTTTAACACCAATTTCTGTAATACCAGCCATCTCATAATTCCTCCCAACATGATTACTTTGAACCTCTTTTGTTTGCTACCTCAGCTGCTTGACTTTTATTCCTTATATGCACCTTTATTATTGGCTTTGCAATAAATGTGTGAAGGGTTGTAATGCAGATACATTTGTTGACTATGTCAATTGTTAATGACTTATTAAGACATAAAAGAGTTGCTATAATGCTCAGCATAAATGCTCTTAATATTTCTTGGCTGAACAGTTTGGATTCTTGCATTTCCATCAAGGATTTTGATTACTCTTGTATTACTTAAAGAAAACCACACATATCAGCTGATCTGTACTGAATGCATAGGAGGAGAATTAGAGTGGGACAATAAAGTAAGGAGAAATTAACTGAAATGCAGAAAGAAAACTTCTTTGCTTCCTAATCTAGATTTTGGACCAACTTGAAGTCACCTAAAAAAAATTTCATAGGAATTGCAAAATTAGAATGTTTGCACAAGTCCCCAAAGTTTACATTTTCCATAACATATTTCCCTGCTTATTCAAAGAATCAGTGCAGTTTAAAGCATCATGTCCCCTTTTTGGCTTTCCAGAACCACCAAGGTTTATTAAGAAACTAGACTCCTCAAGACTCGTGAAACAGCATGATTCCACTAAGTACGAATGCAAAATAGGTGGCTCTCCAGAAATCAAAATCACCTGGTACAAAGGTGAAACCGAGATCCATCCCAGTGAAAAATACAGAATGTCCTTTGTGGATTCGGTGGCAGTCATTGAAATGCACAACCTCAGTGTTGAAGACAGCGGTGACTACACTTGCGAAGCTCAGAATCCAGCGGGTAGTGCAAGCACCAGTACCTCACTGAAAGTAAAAGGTCAGAACCTCAGTTCTTTCCTTACCTTTCTATCTGTATGAGTCCTCCTTTGTGGAAAAGCTGTTAAATCCCACTTTCTTTAGTCAGAGAGGCCAAAACCTGTCTAAATTGATGGTAACTCTCTTGCCTGTTTGTTATGCTGTGGCAGATCTTTCTCATTTATGGTTTGTCTTTGCTGTTCAGCATCACAATGGCTGCTTGAATACACTGTCCTCTTTAATCTCCTTTGCTCAAATAATACAAACTTTAATGCTTTTTTTTTTTTTTTCCAGCACCCCCCATTTTTACCAAGAAGCCCCATCCAGTCCAGACCTTGAAAGGGTCTGATGTTCACCTGGAATGTGAGCTTCAGGGCACTCCTCCATTCCAGATTTCATGGTATAAAGACAAACGAGAAATTCGGAGCAGCAAGAAGTATAAGGTCATGTCCGAGAACTACCTAGCTAGTATTCACATTCTCAGTGTGGATACTGCAGATGTTGGTGAATATCACTGTAAAGCTGTAAATGATGTGGGAAGTGACTCCTGTATTGGCTCTGTAACACTAAGAGGTTTGTATAAAGACTGGCACCTTCTTGGCATTTCATTGCTCCTGTCATTCTCCTCCTACTTTTCCGCTCCTGGCGTGTTTTTTTACTGTTAAATATCTTCTCTTAAATAGCACCACCAACCTTTGTAAAGAAGCTGAGTGATCTCACTGTCGTAGTTGGGGAGTCGATTGAACTACAGGCGGCAGTAGAAGGATCACAGCCCATTTCTGTCCTGTGGTTAAAAGACAAAGGAGAAATCATTAGAGAAAGTGATAATCTTTGGATCTCCTATTCAGAAAACATTGCAACTATGCGGATTGGAAATGCAGAACCAGCCAATGCAGGGAAATACATTTGTCAGATAAAAAATGATGCTGGAGTTCAGGAATGCCTTGCCACGCTGACAGTGCTAGGTTGGTAGCATGGGATAAAAAACAGAATGTGTTTTAAGATGCTTTAAAATTTCAATGTTTATGATACAAATAACTATTGCATTGTTGTTATTAAAAATGTTGTGACTTGCATCTCATTGCAGAACCTGCAGTCATTGTAGAGAAGCCAGGCCCAGTCAAAGTTACAGCTGGAGACTCTTGTACTCTGGAATGCACAGTAGATGGCACACCAGAGCTTACTGCTAGGTGGTTTAAGGATGGGAATGAACTGTCCACTGACCATAAATATAAAATCAGTTTCTTCAACAAAGTATCTGGGCTTAAGATCCTCAATGCAGGACTAGAAGACAGTGGAGAATATACTTTTGAGGTGAAAAACAATGTTGGTAAAAGCAGCTGCACAGCTTCAGTGCATGTTTCAGGTTAGTTGACTACTCTTTGAGTCACATATGACCCTATAGTTCCTTTACAAAGCCTTCAGATAGCAAACTGTTTCTCATGACTGGCAGCATGTGAGACTCCTTGCTTGTATAATTGTAGGAGTACTTGGCATGCCACTTTGACAAGCATCAGTAGATACCTGCCTAACCTCTAGGGGCAGGAGTTGTTGCAAGGGCTTGATTTCTTCAGCTTTAATCTACCTCTTCTTGGTCAGCTGGTGCAATATTGTTGCTTATGAAAAAGAACTGCAAAAATAAAAGGTATCCCTCAAAAAGTGTGAATGAAAGCTCCAGCATATCCTTAACCATCAACTATCTATTTTTCAGTGACTTAGGTGTGTAGGAGCAGATTGCTAAAGCAGATATATCAAAAGAAAGTTAACTGATTTTATTATGCATGGGGAACTTTTTGCATTTTAATCTCCCGTATGGTAATTTTTTTTTTTTTTAACAAATGCAGATCGTATTATACCTCCTTCTTTCACAAGAAAACTGAAAGAAACATATGGTCAGCTGGGTTCTTCTGCTGTACTGGAGTGCAAAGTTTATGGGTCACCACCTATTCTGGTTTCCTGGTTCCATGATGGGCAGGAGATTACCAGTGGAGACAAGTATCAGGCTACCCTTACAGACAATACCTGTTCTCTGAAAGTGAATGGACTTCAGGAATCTGATATGGGAACTTATCTGTGCACAGCTACTAATGTAGCTGGGTCTGATGAATGCAGTGCATTCTTAAGCATTAGAGGTCAGTATCAATAAGAAGCCAGAATCAGAGGGCAGAAATTTATTTTCAAAAAGAGTTCATTCTTTGCTTTGTTACGTATTTCTAATTACTATGCTCTTCATCAGGAACTCAAATGTACTACTTCTCTGTCTGTTTTATTTGCATGCTTAGAACCACCATCTTTTGTGAAGAAACCCGAACCACTGAATGTTTTATCTGGGGCAAATATAACCTTTACCAGTATCATAAAAGGCTCCTCTCCATTGGAAGTTAAATGGTTTAGAGGTAGTGTTGAGCTAGTACCAGGACACAGATGCAATATCACCTTGCAAGATTCAATTGCAGAACTGGAGCTGTTTGATGTACATCCGCTTCAGAGTGGAGACTACACCTGCCAGGTCTCTAATGAGGCAGGGAAGATTTCTTGCACCACACATCTTTTTGTCAAAGGTTTGTCCAGACTACTGTTTCTTATGCTTCTTATGGTTCTAAAAATGATCTCTTGGCTTTATTTAATTTGTTTTCTTCCCATTGTTCATTATAGAACCAGCCAAATTTGTGAAGAAGGTTAATGATTTAAGTGTAGAGAAAGGGAAAAATTTAATCTTGGAATGCACGTATATGGGTACTCCACCAATTTCAGTGACATGGAAGAAAAATGGAGTAAAAATAATGCACTCTGAAAAGTGTAGCATCACCACTACAGAAACATCTGCCATACTGGAAATCCCTAGCAGCAAACTGGAAGATCAGGGACAATATTCTTGTCATATTGAAAATGATTCTGGACAAGATAATTGTCATGGTGCAATCACTATACTAGGTGCGTCAAGCCACCATCACTTCATCAGGTGTTATTTGAACTACTAATGGTCATTGCGCAATGCCTTTTTATGCTAATGGTGTGTATTTGTTCTTCAGAACCACCTTACTTCATTACACCCTTGGAGCCAGTGCAGGTGACTGTTGGGGATTCTGCATCCTTACAGTGCCAAGTTGCTGGAACACCAGAAATGATTGTATCATGGTACAAAGGTGATACAAAGCTGAGAGGAACTGCTACTGTGAAAATGCACTTTAAGAACCAAGTTGCCACTCTGGTTTTCAGCCAGGTAGACAGTAGTGACAGTGGGGAGTACATCTGCAAAGTAGAAAACTCTGTTGGGGAGGCTGCTTCATCATCTTTGCTGACAGTTCAAGGTGAATATTTAATTTTAAAAAATAGGAAAATGGCCTATTTTTCTTAAGTATGCTTTGCTATTTTGAAAAACAAACCTTTTCCTTGTTAAACACTTTACTGTTTCTTGATGTGTAAGATACCCTGCGGCACTGTCTTCTATTAACAAAGGCCTACCAGTAAAGCTAATCAAAATACGTCTCTTACTGACCACAGCATTTCTCTAGGGACACAGGCTTCTGCATCTTCCTTACCCATTGAGAATATTGCTTTGATTGTTGCCACCATTAGCAGTCCTGAGAGTTAAATAGGCTCACTGGGCGTAACTGAGGGCAGAACGGTTACGCATTTTCCTGCAACCATATGCACAGTGCTCTATTCACATCAGGTTCCAATAAATTAAATGCTGAATAAAATTTTTAATCAGAAGTTATGAGCAAAAATCCAGCATACTTTACAATATATTAGGCAGTGATTATTGGTGAGTACAGCAATAGGTGCATATCTTCTGAAAGACCTCACTGTACAATACCTGTTTTCTTACAGAGCGTAAACTTCCTCCTTCTTTTACACGAAAATTAAGAGATGTCCATGAAACTGTTGGCTTACCAGTTACATTTGATTGCGGGATTGCTGGTTCAGAACCTATTGAAGTATCTTGGTTTAAAGATGGTGTACGTGTAAAACAGGACTATAATGTTCACACATCCTTCGTAGACAATGTAGCAACTCTCCGGATTTTGAAGACAGATAGGAGCCTTATTGGGCAATATACTTGCACAGCTACCAATGCGATTGGGACTGCTTCTTCTAGTGGCAGGCTTGTCCTTACAGGTCAGTGGGCTGTGAAATATTTAATGGAAATATCTTAAAACTCACTTTATATATGGATTTAATATTGCACAAATAATATTTATTTCACAGAGGTTTAAAGCAAATTGAGATTTTAAAGTGATGGTTTTTTATTTCTTTCACTCTTCAGAAGGGAAGACTCCTCCATTCTTTGATATCCCAATTACACCTGTGGATGGTATTATTGGAGAAAGTGCTGACTTTGAGTGTCACGTTTCTGGAACACAGCCTATTAGAGTCACTTGGGCAAAAGATAACCAAGAGATTAGAACAGGAAGAAACTATCAGATCAGTTATGTAGACAACACAGCCCACTTGACCATCCTGAGAGTTGACAGGGGAGACTCTGGAAAGTATACATGCTATGCTAGCAATGAAGTTGGAAAGGACTCTTGCACAGCTCAACTGACTGTTAAAGGTACTGAATAGATAATACATTGTGTGTACATTTTTCTTCCTTTAATTATAAAGGAAGTTAGCCTTATTGCTGCAAGATAAGTTTGAGGAAAACTTTTGAGACATAGCTTGAAAGTACCTATCTGGAGATACCCATGGGTCTCTTAAGGGAATTAGGAAAGGTCACTAACAACAATGGGAGAAGAAATGAAAGAATAAGTTCTTTGGCCTAGTTTCTTTATAGGCTTTGGCCTATTTCTTGAGAACTCAACAAAAACCCTGGGTTTTTTTAAATGGCATTTGACTTAAATCAATATAAGAGGATTTTTTTTTCAAGTAGGAAAATCAACTGACAGTGACTGTAAGAGCAAGACACCTACTGTTCATCTTGGCATACTTTCACTTTCAAAATTCCTATTTAAATGAGAGAAAATATCAATTCTCCAATGTTCAAAGTTCTCTTGAAACATTTTCTTTAGAATTTTTCGTTTCAGGTTTGGTTCATAGAATTTGAATAATTTGTTCTTTTTTTTACAGAACGAAAAACTCCACCTAGTTTTACTAAGAAACTGTCTGAAGCAGTAGAAGAAACAGAAGGGAATGAACTTATACTTGAGGGCCGTGTTTCTGGCTCTCAGCCTTTGACTGTTGCTTGGTATAAAAACAATCAAGAAGTTCATTCAAGCCCTCATTGTGAAATATCTTTCAAAAACAATACCTTACTTTTGCATATAAAGAATGTAGAGCAATCAGATGCTGGTTTATATACCTGTAAAGTGTCCAATGAAGCAGGAAGTGTGTTGTGTACGTCTTCTGTTGTTATCAGAGGTTAGTTGAAGTCTTATTTTTCTTTGCTTCTTACTTTTCTTTGTGGTATGTTAGCTGCAAATATACAGCTTCTATCTTATGAGCTGGTTTTACTTACCAGCAGTAATTTGTCCTGAGATGGACAAGATAAAACTGAGTTAGATCACAAAATGAAGGAATTCTTTTGTGATTAAAATAATATTTTTCAGGGAGGGGCTTCTTTTTAGTATTTGCTATGGCTGATCTAAAGTGAACATTGAAACCTTTATGTGACAATTCTGTTGAATTTTTAATCATTCTCTTTTCATGGAATAACAGTTTTTCTGTGCAATTACATCTAAGCTTGGGCATCCCTGACAGTGTGTTGTGGCAGCATCGCACTTCATCATAATACTTTTACAGAGGAGGTTGCATATTTGTTTCTTTAAAGGTGGTTATATAGTTTTGCAGCATAATAGCAGTACTTTAGTTCCTACAAAATATTTTGCATGTGAATGTTCTTGCTGCATGGAGAAAAGATATTTCTTGCATGTTTGCATAGAGAACATACTTTTGATATTCATTCCATTTTCTAAAACTATGACCCACATTCTTAGACTTCTGCTTATCCTCCTTCACTCCTTGCCATTGTCTTCTTAAGAATCACATGTATCTCTCTTTCTCTTACATTCTTAATCATACTTTCCTTCCTTGAGTATTCACTCAAGCATTTTCATATTCCAGAACCTAAAAAGCCTCCAGTTTTTGACCAGCCTCTTCAGCCAGCAGCAGCAGAGGAAGGTGATACCCTTCAGATCACCTGCCACGTCCAAGGATCACAGCCAATCCGGATTCAGTGGCTGAAGGCAGGGAGAGAAATAAGAGCTTCAGACAGATGCAACTTCAGCTTTGCTAACGGAGTAGCTCTTCTGGAACTTGCTGCAGTTACCAAATCCGATTCAGGAGAATACGTATGCAAAGCTTCAAATGCAGCTGGCACTGATACTTGCAAATCTAAAGTGACAGTTAAAGGTACAGTAACATGGAGAAAATCAAGGCATATGATGGAAATTTAAACAAAGTTCCATCCTTCTTTGTTTTCTGTGGAACAAAAATGTTGATAATCTAATAGCAATTAGTATCTTCTAGTTCTTTGCAAAACTGTATGATCTGGGAAGACAGTATATTTAACAACAATATGTAATTATAAATAGTGACATAAACAGTGGGAGATCAGTGTCAAATCAATAGTATATTCTTACCAAAAAGATTAAGAATTTAATTTCTAAATCTAAATACCTAGTTTAAGAAAAATGCAAGCTAAATGAGTGAAATTACTTGGACATGCATATTTTATGGAAAGGATGGGAACAGTGGTGTTTATTAAAGGAAAATATGAAAGGAAGTTGATTGAGCATGTGGTCCTAGAGGCTAATTGCTTCAGGACTATTACAACTCTAAGACATTTTGACCTTTTACCTGAAAGTAAATATTGTCTAAGCATGAGTCCTTCCATGTAGGTCTTGTCTTACCATTGCATAAAAGACATAAGAGTTCAGTAATACATAGAAATAGTATCTATTTCTCTACATGGGTAGCTGCAAGGCTAAGAACTATGCAAAAGAAAAAAAAAATTAACAGATCACTGATAAAAAAAATGCAAGTAACTCTGAGGGTGAAATTTCCAGAATAGACAGAAAAGAGAATACCTCACTGAAAACTGACCCATTTTAGAAAATGAGGCTTCTTATTTGCATAACCATCTATGAATTTGCATTCATGCAGAATATAAATGACCTGACTGAAGCTAATGAACAGCACAATATGGCTCACAGTGTTCAGTTTCATCTGGAAATTAAAATACAAGTTAATTAAAACAATATGAAAGTATTTTGCATTTTTATCTCGCATAATATTTTGTTCCATCTCTGTAATTAATTCCTTTTTTACAATTCCTTTGGAAGCCTCATTATGCATGAACATAAACTCTTACATGAAACCATCTGTTTTAATTGTTTGTCTCTGTCTTTTAGAAAAACCAGCAGTTGCACCAGCAGCTAAGAAAGCAGAATTGGAAGGAAAACTTTATTTTGTGTCAGAGCCTCAGAGTATCAAAGTCATGGAAAGTAAGAAATCTTTTCAGAAAAGTATATTGTCTTCTATTTGCCTATATCTTTTGTCTGAGAGTATGTCCTGCTGTCATAGACAGCTGGAAAGACTTAGCTTCCTCATTCGCATCTTTCTGCAGAGACTGTTGCAAAATTTATTGCAAAAGTTGGAGGAGACCCAATTCCAAATGTTAAATGGATGAAGGGAAAATGGAGGCAACTCAACCAGGGAGGTCGCATTATAATCCAGCAGAGGGGAGATGAAGCCAAACTACAGATAAAGGATGCAATAAAAACTGATTCTGGCATGTACAAATGTGTAGCTTTTAACCAACACGGTGAAATTGAGAGGAGTGTAAACCTACAAGTTGAAGAAAGAAAGAAAGAAGTTGTTGAAGGGGATCTCAGGGCAAAACTAAAAAGGTATATGGAAAGTTTGTATAGATTAATTTGCCATCAACTCAGAAGAAACATTTTTTATTACATATCTCAGATCAAGATATATTTTTTTAATATCCATTAAATATGAACAACTACTAAAAATAGAAGCACCTGACTAGATTAAACTGAAGGATTCCACTGCACAGGGCAGCTCTAAGCTGATGCATTTTTTCAGTGAACAACTTTCTAGGAATGAAGCATTGTATATTTAACTTATGTCATTGATTTGAATAGCGCTCCAACAAAAAGGAAGGAAGAAGAGGAAGAGCAACCTATTGATATCTTGGAACTTCTCAAAAATGTAGACCCCAAAGAATACGAGAAATATGCTCGCATGTATGGAATTACAGATTTCCGTGGCCTCCTGCAAGCCTTTGAGTTACTAAAGCAAACCCAAGCAGAAGAAAGCCATAGATTGGTAAGATACAGCGTGACTGCAGTGTTGGCTTTGTTAGGAGTAATACGGTTCCTTTGAACATACTTGATGTCCACGCTCTGATGGTACTGTGTGTGCAGGAATTTCTGGTTCCTCTTTATATCTCTTACTGACAGTTCTCAATTTCTTGCATGCTCAAACCCAAGAAGGAATGGGCCTTCTGGCCAAATATGTTCTGTCTTCACAACTTGGCTGCAATTTTTAAGACGGGAAGATACGCTAGTTACAGAAAAATTCATGAAGGAACTTATTCTATGTTGGATCAACATGACAGCTTGACATTTAGTACCCTTTAATTGTTGAGTATATTCTGCCTTTTTACAGGAAATTGAGCTCACAGAAAAAGCTCGAAGAGAAGATCAGGAGTTTGATGAACTTGTAGCTTTTATTCAACAACGACTCTCACAGACAGAGGTAACATTTTTGGACTGATTTGTGAAATATTCAAACCCATAACAGGGAACTTGAAACTAATTTACACTAATATTTTTCAGCCTATTACTCTGATCAGAGACATTGAAAATCAGATGGTTTTAACAGATGAGGATGCTATCTTTGAATGTGAGATTAAAATTAACTATCCAGAAATTAAACTTTCATGGTACAAGGGAACCCAGAAACTGGATTCCAATGACAAATATGAAATTACAATTGATGGTGATCGCCACATACTGAGAATCAGGAACTGCCAACTTGAAGATCAGGGAAATTTCAGAATAGTGTGTGGACCACACATTGCCAGTGCCAGGCTAACTGTGATCGGTAAGTGCACTTCTGAAGTATATATTTGAATTAATTTACACTTTAATTATTCCACTGTCTGATGTCTGCTAAAATATATCTTTTAACATGCTAATAGAACCTGCAGTTGAACGGCATCTTCATGATACTACTTTCAAGGAAGGAAACACATGCACGCTGTCTTGTCAGTTCTCTATCCCAAATGCCAAGTCTCAGTGGTATAGAAATGGGAGACCCATTAAGATAGGAGGGAGATATTCAACACAAGTCTCTGACAAAGTACATAAACTCATCATCAAGGATGTTAGAACAGAAGACCAGGGACAGTATACCTGCAAGCTTGACAATCTAGAAACAACTGCAGATCTGGCCATTGAAGGTTTGTAAACAGACATAGAATCTCTTTATTACAGTAGTGATGAACAGTTTCTGGATGTTCCATTAACAGAACAAATGAAAATAAAAGGAATTTCTTAAAGAGATATTTCCAAACTTGGAAACAGACTAAACAAGACATTTTGCTGTCCTTTCTCTTTGAACAATACACTACATACTTGCTTAAGTTAGTATTTTTAACTGAATCATCATTACTAATGTCCCCTGGGCCTCAAACAATCTGAGTCATACTTGCTTTTATTTTCTTTTTCTCTGATACTCTTATATTTTCCTTGGATTTCCTCTTTTTCTTAATTATTCTTTATCTTTAATTTCCTTAATGAGTTCTCTTTTATAATTTATCTGCACACCAATCTTGTTACAGTTGTACTCTTATGTCTTCTGATCTTCATTCTTAAATAGAAAACTTAATAGAAGATGGAATCCCTTTTTCTTACTCTACTTTTTCAAGATCTATTGTTATTATCTCTTATTATAATGTAGCTATTACTATGAAAACAATGAGAAGGAATTAGATAAGCTAAATGCCCTGATGGCGCACAATAATTGATATATTTTTTGTTTCTAAAAACAGCGGAACCAATTCAGTTCACAAAGAGCATACAGAACATTGTAGTGAGTGAACACCAGTCTGCAACCTTTGAGTGCGAGGTGTCTTTTGATGATGCAGTTGTGACATGGTATAAAGGCCCCACTGAATTGAAAGAGAGTCCCAAATACAGCTTCAGAAGTGAAGGTCGCTGTCATTATATGACTATTCACAATGTTACTGCAGAAGATGAAGGTAAAAATGCATGGAATGTTTGTGCTGATGCCATTCTTTTATCTGATTTAGTTGTCTGGTTTTTTTGATGATAAAGGCATATAAAAATCAACATACTTGGCTATTGCAGGTGTATATTCTGTAATTGCTCGTCTTGAACCAAGAGGAGAAGCAAGAAGCACTGCAGAGCTCTATCTGGTAACCAAAGGTTAGCGAATTTGCTAAAAAAGTTTATCATCATAGTTATCTGCAAATTTGTGAGTTTGAAACATGATTTTGGAAAAATAAATAGTCCTAAAAGAAATCTAATATTCTTTTGCAGAAATCAAACTGGAATTGAAGCCACCAGGTAAAGATCATGAGCAAGACTGGCACAATATCATATCTATACTCTGTCATAGATTTAGTGCATTTCTCTGCTTTATTTTTTATTTTCAAATCATTTTTTTGCCTGGTTATAGTAAGTCAAACCTACACAGATATGAGGAACTATTTATTCTCATAAATAGTGGCAATGAATACTGTGGTAACTCCAAAATCAGTGATATTAATGTGTCTGGGGCCCTATTTTGTACAATATGGGAAGCCACATTCTCCTAAACACAAAAGTTTACTTTTGTTTGAATGACTGAGGAATAGAACAAAGAAGAGGTACCAATGTAAAGATTTGATGTCATCAGCACAACTGAAAAAAAATAACCAAGGAGGCAAAATGGGTAACAATCATCTTCTTATGATATATAATGATATTCTTTTCTGAATGTTCTTAAAAGCTTACTCCAAAATGACGCAAGAATTATTTAGAAATAAAATGAAACAGTGTAGAGTCTGGCCAGACTGAAAGATAAACGCAATTAGTTATCTATTGCTCAGCTAGTTCATTTTTGAGGAGCAAACTATGATCCTTGTAAGCTAGAACATAAAGATTAAAGCACCATGAACTACTATTCTTGGGGCAGCATATTCAAATCTTTTTTTTTTTTATTAAGTCAATTAAACATTTTGATTTTCTAGATGTTCCTGATGCCAAGGTTGCAGTTCCACCTCAAAAACCAGCTGAAGGTAGGTTAACAAACCATACTTGTTCCCTAGTCCAGTTTTATATCTGCACTGAAGCAGCAGGCCAGTGGAAACCTCAGAGAAAAATCTTAGACAGCTCAGTGATAAGATCTAGTTAATTGTCTCTATACAAATATGACATCAGCAAGGCTCAGCTTGGATAGGCTTGTTTTGCTGTGTGGAAGGTGAAAAGTATCTACAGGTAGTGGTAGGAATGAAGCCTTTTCTCTTAAAAAGAGTATGTCTTTTTCATCTTGTTTTACTATTAGTCTCTTGTTCATTCTATCTTCCTTTTATTTCCATTTTCCTCTTCTGATCATTCTTTGTTTTCACCTTTTCTTCTTTTCACCAAAGAAATATCTTTTAAACAAGCTGTCTGAATTACTACCCTTAAAAAAAAAAAGGAAAATAAAATACAAATATTCTTTTAAAGCCATACAATGGATTGCATGTTTTTTGCACATGGTCTCTCCCCAGGCCCTGGTATTGGACTACAGACTATACATTATGTTTATTTCTGTTGCTTTCAACAACCTTAGCAGTTCAGTCTTCTTGGTTTCATTTCCAGGATAATTTGGTAAATGCTTGCAGTGGCAGCAGGAGGGGAAATATTTGATATTTAGATGAATTACCATCAGCAAAGATAGGAGAGTGATGGCAGTAAGGAAAATAAAGCTGAGAAGGGTCAGGGTTCAAATAAAGGTAGACCAGGAATTCCTACTCAAAATATATTCTTCCAGCTACATGGAAGAATGGTCAGAATGAGCACCATGTTTGCTTTTATTCTGCAACTGCAATAAAATCATCTTGTCTGTTTTCCAAATGCACTAGGATTTGTCTTCATTTACAAGAAAACATCATACTCACATTTTATTCTAAATATTTCATTTTTTCTACAAGCTGCCCCTATTCCTATTCTTCTGCCTTTTGTTCCACCACCAGAGAAGAAAATGCCAGGTAAGAAAATGTAAAGTATTTGGGCAGTGTGTACATGTTTCATTATGACTTTTTTTTTTTTTTAATTTATTTAAATTTTAAAATATATTGTTTTTAAGCAGAAAAAAAGGTTCCAGTAAAGAAAGTCTCCAAAAAGGTGGTTAAAAAAGGTCCTGAAGAAGTCCCACCACCTAAAGGTAACTTTTTAAAAAATAGTAAAAGTACCTTGTGGAAACAAAGCAATTTGTTTTGAATTACCTCGAATCAATAAAATCTGTTTTATTTTTGTCTTTATGTTAAAAACATACACATTTAAAATCCAAGCTGATTAGGACTGCTTAAAAAATAGTCACTTCTTTAAACCATCTGTGAGGGTGAAATCATTTCATTAACCGTGAACATCCAACACACCTTGCAAATTCTAGGCTATGATATGAATATTCTATTTTTTTTTTTTAAGTTCCTGAGGTGCTGCCAGAGAAGCCCAAAGAGATCAAAATAACATCCATGGCAAGGAGAGAAGAGATTCACGAAGAAAAGAAGGAAATATATGAAAAGCCCAAAGAAACTTATGAAGAATGGGAAGAAGATTATGGAGAAGACCATGACTATTATGTCGAGGAGGAAGGCTATGATGAAGGGGAAGAGGAATGGGAAGAAGCTTATGAGAAAAGAGAAGTCATTTATGAAGAAAAACGAGTCATTCCTGAAGAAGGTATTTTCATTATCATACCATTTTATTACTTCCCTTTTCTCATATTTATTGTTAAGGACCAAAAATTTTGAGCAAGGCAGCATTTTTTTTTTCAATAACTTGAACATTAATATGCTGATAAGTTTTAACTGGCACTTGATGATAAGACAAAGGCATTAGTATGGTGAGGTATAGATGCAGATAGAAATGGATATGCTATTACTACTAACCACAACATTTGGTTGCCAATGGACTTTGCAGATCGGGACATCTTTAAAACCTAATACAAGTTAGTAGTTTCTAAGTATATGTGTCATTTCCAGTTGTTTTGGATATTTCTTCTATCATTTTCATGTATTCTGGATAAACTTGGTTTAGGTTAAATGTTTCACACATTAATTGCTTGAGGTTAATAGCTGTATTTTGCAATTCCTTGCATGCTTTAAGTGTCTTGGGTAGTAGTAACATGTATGCCTCTAGGAACAGAATTTAGCTCTGATGACAAATCATCAAACTTGGAAATAAGCAGAAAATTTTACTGCAACAATTGGATCTCCAAAACTCTGTGTGTTTTTCAACTTCATAAACTTATAATGGTATAACTAATAACTTTTGTGTGTATAGAGCCTCTAAACAATGCATTTTTCATCATTATGAAATGTTATTATTTTTAAAGTGGTTGAAGTTCCTAAGAAGCCTGTGCCTGAGCGAAAACCACCAGCAATTACAGCTGAAAAGAAGGAAAAGAAAGAAGTAACAGTTCGTAAAGGTATGACTTTCCTGCAAAGCTAACACTAACAGGAACATGCAGATTAAGATCTCTCATGCATCTTCTTCAAGCTGATCTGTGGTGGTTATTCACATTTCCTTGAAAAGGAGAGAATTCACTTTATGTTGGACCATGACATGAGCAAGGCTCATGGTAACCTTCCCTCTTCTCCACCTCATATTTTCGAGCAGAGAGAGAATAGTGGCAATGGTGGTTGAAGCAAACCAAGAATTGCTGGCAAAATCAAACTGAGCTTCACCTATCTTTCCCTCTCACTGTATATTAGCCTTGCACATGGGTGGTGCTTTTGAGCCAGTGAATGCTGCACTTCTGAGAAATGTCCTCCATTTAGATCACTGTGTATCTCTCAGGGAAGGGTGGGCCTGATTACCTGTTTCACAAGTGCCTTTACCACCACTGTTAACCACCAGTGAACAATACATTGAACAACGCATAGGATGTGCAAAGGTTATAACATCCTAAACAAGAAAATAACCAGTTCTACCTGGTTTGTGTCCAGAAAATAATTTGCAAGATGATTTAAAAAATAAATGTATTTGAATCACTTCCAGTTGTCAAGAAACCTGTCGATGAAAAAGTGGAGATAACCACTCAGAGGGCTGCAGAACAAAAAGTCAAACGGGCTGAGGGTAACTACTGTTTAATTATCTTAATGTCATCTTTACATGAAGGTTGTGGCTGTTATTTAGCTGATATGCATATGCTTTATCTTCATTTAACATGGGTCTTATCAATTTTTCAGTCTCTGAAACATTAATAAAAGCTTCTGCTGAATTGTATAAAAGGAAGATGAAAAGCTTTTTAGGGGAAAATACTAAATGCAGATGCTAACTACCAATGCTGTAAGAAAGGGAGTGTAAAATTGCATTGGGTGAAACAGTATGTTTCACTGTAAGCTGAAGATGTGAAATCTCTATCTTCCTCAGAATTCCATCTTGACCTGTCTACCAGGATGCCTTATTCTCTTGCTAACCATCTCTTCTTGTATAGCATTTCCCATTCTGCAGCAGGAGTCTGTTGGCTGCAATTCAATATATGTCAGGATATGACCTGTGTACTAAACACCCTGAGTTACCCAGCCCCTTTAGAAGGTAGCAATAAAAAGAAGCAAACACATTCCTTCTGTTGCTTTTTGTGGTTCCAAGGAGCCTGACTTAGCTACTGAGTTAGATTATGTTTGTCTTGTTGTTTTTTCAACTTCATTGTTAGATAGCTGTAGACTTATTTTGATCTCTTTGCTAAATATATGACTGAGTAACAAATTTTTAATGCCAACAGTTACCAAGAAAGTTCTACCACCAAAACCTACACCAATGATCATTGAGGAAAAAGTTATGAAAAAGGAAGGTACAGATCAGCATCTTTCAATTGCAGTTTACATTTTTTCCAGCATCCTGTGTTTTCTTTTGTTTCTTGTTAATATGTGGGCCTGTGTTTATGTACCTGGGTCTATTGTACTAGTCATGCTGTGACTACTCTCAGTGTTTAAATAGTATGTGTACCATGCTTTTATCTTTCATAAAGTCTGGTTTTAACATGTTTGTGGCTAGCCTTTTGATTCTTTTTTAAACAGCCTACAGGATATTGCAATGTGATTTAGCTTTTTCTCCATTTGTTCTGCCTGCTGGCCTATGTTTACATAATAATGGTCCAGTGCCCCAAATTTTGTTTGAAGAGCAGCCTTTGGAATTCTTTTGATATACTATTTCCAAAAGCCTGTGCATGCATTTATTTTAAATTTTCTGGTTAAAGGTGTCTGTGTCTTTAGTCCTTAACAGATGCTAAATATTATACTTGTATGCATGTTTTGTGTTCAGTATTTTAGAATACAAATGCTGACTGTCTAAATATGTCTAAGACTTAAATGTGCAATACAGATGCAGATTTGATAAAAACTCACATGCTGACTACCACTAATGTGGATCTAGAATATAAAATACTAAAACAAAATCCTATTTTTAAAGTACCGACAGTAGAAACATGGACTGTTTCAGAAGAAAAGATGTCGGTTTCTGTCCACAGAGAAGAAGAGTATTCATATGTCACAGGTATGTACAAACCAAAAATTTGTGTACCCAAATCAAAACAATCTTTCAATCCTACTAGATTTTCTTTTAATCTATTTTTATGTATGACTAGTTACATATTTAGACACATCGTATATTTGTCTTTCAATATGCATTGCTTCTTTTTGTTCATTGTGTTATGTAGCCTCAGTTTTCTTTAGATTAATAGATGTCAACATTTCAACTATTTTATCTTACCATTGTTTAAATGCTTTTCTTTGAAGAGCCAACAGAGCATGAGAAAACAGTTGAAGAAAGATTCTTTGAAGCTGTTTACCCAACTGAAGGTAGATTGATTAAGAATGAGAGGCTAATCAATATTTAAGATTTTTAAAACAATCTGAATCTGTAGTTAATTAAAACTCATTGTGATATTTGCACATGCTGTTGATTTCCTGGATGAAATTTTTTTACATATTAGCATATGTGTTACAGTGACCTTTGTGTATCTTCTTAAAAGCTTTTCAGATTTACTACGGACATTGATATTTCCTATCTCCAAATTTAATAGCTTTAAAATTCCTGTTGTAGCACATAAGGAAGTTGAAGAGGAGGTGGAGGAGGAGGAGGAAGAAGAAGAAGTCATTTCTACAGAACTGGAGATCCCTCACATTGAAGGTGAATAAAATCTTTGTATCATCATGCGCTCCATTTTTCTGAACTTTCACGTTATCTGCCTGTACCACATTTTACCAAAGGATAACATATCAGAACTGAGATCTTTCCATCTCTCTCTGGCTCTACTCTCAAAAGTTCAAGCCCTGTTACTATTCTAAATCTAATTCTTCTTCATCATGTCTTTAAATAATTATTTGAATATCTTTTTGAGATTAATATATTGTATCTGTTTGATAAAACAGCATATTTTTCGACATATAGTGTTTGCTTATCCAGCGTGTTTTAAGTAGCCTGCTGTGATTCACCAAATATTTTTACTGTCTCCTAAGTGTTCACCACCTATCTCTTTAAAGTGCCTGAGATACCAGAGAGGCATGTTCCAGAAGAAAGAAAGCCCGTTCCTATCCCTAAAAAAGAAGCTCCACCAGCTAAAGGTATTTCTACTGCCCTAGTAAAAAAAACCCAAAAGCCAAAACCCAAACAAACTGTCTTTCGTTATATTATTTTTCATGTTTTCTTGAATATATTTATGAATCTGCTCTCTATGTGGCTTTGGTTTGCATTATCTCCATATGCCTTATTTGATTTTGCATTATCTCCATTATCTCCATACTTTTTCGTTTGTGGTATCACTTAGCTTACAGGTTGCATTTGTCTCAGCTTTGGCCCTTCTCTTTCCTAACAATCTCGTGCTTGTTGTTTGTATTTAGGTTGTGTGGCTTTTACAGACAAGGGTAGGGTATTATTACTTCAATAGAGTGCCATGAAAGGTGATATTGTAGAAATGTTAACTTTGGAATTTTATACTGATTCATAGTGTCTTTCCCATATAGTCCACTATATGTCCAGAAGGTTGTACATTGTACTGTGTTGCAGTGTCTAGACACTCCTTGTCTAGACACTGTGTTCTATAAAGCAATCTTGGATTATTGAAATCCGGATAAGTGGTCCAAAAACTAAAGCTCTCTCACTTTGACAATGTTTTCCAAAGTGCCTGAGGTCCCTAAGAAACCTGTTCCAGAAAAGAAAGTTGCTGTTGCTAAAAAGGAGGTGGCTCCCCCAGCAAAAGGTACAGCATCTTTTGAATGTGAGCTTTAACCAGCCCTGCACTATCATGCTGTTTTCCTAACTACTATTCACTTCTCAATATAAGCATATGATAAATACAGTCTTTGTGTGTTATGTTGTTTGTCTGTTCTCATCTGAGACAAACTCAAAAGCCTTAGGAAGATTACTTAAACAGATTTTAATATCTTTAAAGTTCCTGAAGTGCCTAAAAAACCTGTGCCTGAAGAAAAAGTACACGTTCCTGTTCCCAGAGAAGAACCTCCACGTGCCAAAGGTATACTCAGTGAAAAATTATACATGTACTTGTTGAATATCTCTTTAATTTTTTTTTTTCTGCTAGCCTGTATGTAAACATGTTTGTGTGAGAAATTGGTTTGGTTTTTTGTTTTGTTTTTGTTTGGGTTTTTTTTTTATAATTCTCTGTGCATATATAACAGTTTTTAAGGCCAGGTAATATACTTGAGCAGCTCTTTCTTCAGTTAAGAAATCAGTCTTAAAGCACTTGATAGGCTTCCAGAGACTGGCTTGATTTCTCCCCAGCCCCAACTATATGTTGCCCTTGTCTCAAACCTTTCTGTGTTAAGTGTATGAATGTGTTATGTGGTGTGTCTTGTTATTCTTATAAATGGATTAATGAAATTCTATAATACTCCAATAAATCTTTGAAGTATAGAATTCAGTTATCTTATATTTTATCTTTTTTAAGTGCCAGAGGTGCCTAAGAGAGCTCCCCCAGAGAAAAAAATTGCTGTTACAAAAAGAGAGGAAGCTCCACCACCTACAGGTACACTTAAATAAATAACATTCTTTTCTTGTTATCTTATGCATCTTGTTTATGTCCAATTTCAGTTTTGATTGTTAAGTGAATCTGGTTTTAGTTGTAATTCAGTTACATTAGCTACGTCTCTTTTATGTCAGTTTTGCGGATAATTGCACTATAGATGCAGTCTTAAAACACCTGTAATTTTAGTTACTTACTATTATTACAATTCATATCTCTGAAGTGCCAGAAGTACCTAAAAAACCAGCTCCAGAAGAAAAAATACCACATGTTCCTAAAGTAGAAGAAGCTCCACCTGCAAAAGGTACAATATTGTTCAGTGTAATATCGTTTATTGTAGTCTTTAGAACATTGAATTTGTCTCAGCTTGTTCAGCTGTTGTGTTTTGTAAGCAAAATATGTCTATGTGCAACCTTTTTGAACAATACATTTCTGTTACAAGACGCTTTTGCCAGTTTTGCACTTTATAGGTCCTAAAACTAAATACTTTTTTTTTAAATGCCTGCAGTTCCTAAGAAACCTATCCCTAAAGAAAAAGTGTCTCCTGCTGTTCCTAAAAAAGTTGAGGCTCCTCCAGCTAAAGGTATGCTTTCCAGTAGAATGAAAGAATATGCTGATATGCTGTTTCTCAGCTTCTGTTTATATGTTCTGCATTGCTATCAGTCATTGATTTGTGCTTCCCCTGTGAATTCTGCTGTTCTAATTTCGTGACAATGAGTCATTAGAGTATGCTGTATGTGTTGTGCAATACTTAGAAAAATATTGTTTCTAAATATTGAATCTCCATTACGTGTTATGTGCTCAATACCCTTAAGCAATTCTTTGGAAACTTAGATTTAGAATTTTGCAACATTGCTTTCACAATGGAATTAGGAAAGCATACATTTAATATTATTATCTTTCAAAGTGCCTGAAATGCAGAAAAAAGCCACTTTTGAAGAAAGAGTACGTATTACAGAAGAAAGAATATCTGTTGCCATTCCGGAGGAAATCCCACTACCTGAAGGTACACTATAAACAGACAATAGTGAGAAACTTGTGCTTTGTCTACAGGTTTGTAGTTCTAAGTCCAAGATCAAAATACACAAAGATTTTGTTTTAGTTATATTGTATGAGTTTTGTGTTGAACATTTTACAGACTTGCAGGCAGTTAAGAGCCTCTTGAGTGCCATTTACCATTTCAGTCTTGAATGCCAGGATCCCACCCCATTGACATGAATGGAAACTCTACCACTGAATACAATGATCTTCAGATCAGGCTCTCATGAAATCTTAGTAAGAAGTATGGATGTATAGTGTTGAGATTAGGCTCCGCTAATTAGAACTGTAACCACCCATTTGTCATACTCCCTACAAAGCTCTCTGTAGCCCTGCAGATAACAATACTATTTCTCTCTGCAGTGTTATCTTCTCAACAGCTCTTTTAGTTCACATCCTCATACTTGGGGAATGTTGAGATCGGTTGTGTTAAGTTAGTATAATTCCACAAAATATCTGTTTCAATGTAGCTGAAATCAACATTTTGACCATTTTTATATCCCATTAATAACAAGCCAGTCAAGACAATTTACATCTTCTATTAAAAAGCACAAATGAATTTTTAAAAGCAGATATGGAAGTTATCTATCTAAAATATGAACATGCAAATATATAGTCATATGGATACATGCAGTGTTAATTTCTGTTTGTCTCCTGCAAATTAGCCTTTTACCCCAGAACAAGTTGATGTTTTCCCTGATAAAGTCACATCTGTAGAAGTGCACATGCCAGACTTTCCTTTCAATTCCTGACCTATCCTTCTCATCTTGTTCCTGTCCTTCCCACTTTCATGTAGCTGGATCAAGGAGCAACCTCTAATTCTTTGACTGTTGTTTCCCCACCTCAGCTGTTGTGATGGGGAAGTCTGGGGACCTGAGGCATTCTGATGGACTGACAGTTGACCAGTGAAGGATATTTGAAAGATACAACAGCACACAATAGGGTACATAGGGCATGGACAAAACACATCATTTAGAGCAAATCATACATATGTGTGTACACAGCACTTTCTGTATTGAATGTATATCTGTCATTGTCATATAGAACTCGTAAGAATTGGTCTTCATCTTCTCCATTCATTGATCCTTCCCTCCCTCCCTCCCTTCATCCACCAAAAATACTAAAACTCATAATTTTCTTTAAAGAACCAACAGTTGAAGAATGGGCTGAAGAAGAAATGGAGGAAGTGTCTATTTCCATTCACAGAAAAGAGATCTCTGAAGGTACACCACAATTCAGGAATACTAGGCAAAAGCAAAAAGTATTTTTTGTTTTGTACCAAAAATAGTGTGGATTAATATCTACTCTATTGATAATGAAAAATTTTCTACTATATAAATATGTTTCATATCTTATAAACTTTAATGCTAAGAATGTCTACAATTTCTATTACTTGCTTTTGAAAAGTGTGGTAGTTAATCCTGTTTTGATACAGTAGAAATAATGAGGTATCTCTTGGATGCTGAGAATTACCAGCCCTTTTTTTTTTACAAAAATTCTCTGTTTTACGTTCCTCTTCCACCACATTGCCTGAATGAAGCAAAGGTCCTTCAGAATATCACGGTGCACTCTGGTTCATCAGACCATTTTATTGTAAAATGACTAAATTGTTTCCACCTTTAAGTTTATTGGTAGTAACATAATGCTGTGAAGGACGGTAACATACACTGATTGACTAAATTTCTCAGTATTTTCAAGGGATGGCTTTAGTCAAGGAATTTTCTCGGTATTTAGGGAGAGGCTTTCTCAAAGTGAACAAATTTCAACATTGGTGAACTAGTGGACTGTTGTGGTTTAGCCCCGGTCAGCAACTAAGCACCACACAGCCGCTCGCTCGCTCCCCCACCCTTGTGGGATTGGGGAGAGAATCAGAAGGGCCAAAGTAAGAAAACTCGTGGGTTGAGATAAGGACAGTTTAATAATTAAAATAAAACAGCAATAATACTAATATAATGAAAAGGAAAATAATGAGCGAGAGAGAGATGAAACACTGGAAGAAGAGGAAAAAAAAAGGGAAAAAACCAAAACTAAACAACAAGTGCTGCAACTGCTCACCACCCGCCGACCGACGCTGCTGGTCCCCGAGCCGCTATTGCTGCCTCCCCCGGCCAACTCCACCCAGTTAATATACTGGGCATGACATCACATGATATGGAATACCCTCTGGCCAATTCGAATCAGCTCTCCTGGTTGTATCCCCTCCCCTCCCGGCTTCTTGTGCACCTGGCAGAGCATGGGAAGCTGGAAAAGTCCTTGACTAGTGTAAACACTACCCAGCAACAACTAAAACACCAGTGTGTTATCAACATTATTTGCATACCAAGTCTAAAACACAGCACTATACTAGCTACAGTGAAGAAAATCAACTATCCCAGCTAAAACCGTGACATGGACAGAAGAATGGAAAGTGCTGATATAGTACTTTGAATGCTGATCATTTTCAAATTCCACAGAAATACAAGATGAGAGCTCAATCTCAATTCTATTTAAGTTGCTTGGAGTTTTTCCATTGATTTCAGTGGGAGCAGGATGGTTTGAATGTAGATTTTATAATACCAGAAGTGTCTCTTAGTAAAACACATTGCTTATATTTTGTTGCTTATCAGGGCTATAAAGACAGTAATAGATGTAAAATACTTAAACTCAAGTATTTTTTTATTTTACTC
Organism: Morus bassanus; assembly: GCA_031468815.1. Taxonomy (NCBI): domain Eukaryota; kingdom Metazoa; phylum Chordata; class Aves; order Suliformes; family Sulidae; genus Morus; species Morus bassanus. The sequence continues at coordinate 26,695,219 of CM062574.1, read as the reverse complement.
TTTTTAAGTTTCTGAAGAAGAGTCTTACTACATAGAGGAGAGGGTAACTGTTCCTAAAAGAGAGGAAGCCCCACCCACTAAAGGTATACATTCTTTTCTTTACAAAATGTTGGTTGTTTCATCGTTGTGAGTGTTATGTTGCTAGTATATGTTTATCTCCCTTTGTGTTGTTGTTTTTTTTTTTTGTATTAAGGAAATGTGTGCATGTTATAGTGATACTAGTCTTTCTAAAACTATGTATTGTAATCTTTTAAAGTGCCTGAGAAACATAGGAGAGTTGTCCCTGAATCAAAAGTTCCGGCTGCCCCTAAGGAAACTCCAGGAGTTAAAGGTATAAACCAGTTCCTCATCTGGGTGATATATCTTCAAGGGGATTATGTTTGTCTTACTGCCTGTTTGTACGTGTTGATGTGGGTAGCATCTGCTTCCAGTGATGAATGGTTGTCTCATATTCCATCTTGTACTATGAACAGTATTGTTTGTGTTAACTCAGTAAAACACATTGTGATGTAGTAGACAATTACAAGTATTACACCTTAATATTCTTTCTCATCCTCCTTCTCATCTTACTCATTTTTCTAAAGTTCCTGAAGTTCATAAGAAAGCAGTTCCTAAAGAGAAGGTACCTGTCCCTGTGCCTAAAAAAATGGAGGCTCCACCAGCAAGAGGTATATCAGTGGTTCATTCCTGTTGCAAAAATATGCTTTTTCTGCTGCATTCCATCTTTAACATATATGTATGTTGATAAAAAATGTCTCATATATCAAATTTCTTCAACGTTAAGTATGTACTTATGTTTGTCTGTCTACAATGTGGCCTTGGCTTGTGTAATCTTGATAAGATTTATGTGTTATTTCATCTTTTATGTTATGCCTGTTCGTGAAATCAATCAAATTTTCTAAAGTTGCACAATCTTTTTTAAGAACCTGCAGAAGAACGGGTGCCCACTTTTGAGATAGAAGTTGAAGAACCTCCATCAACCAAAGGTAAACAAACTGAGAATATTATTATCATGGAGATTTTTTTTTGTTTGGCCTTACAGTATTTGTGTTTAGGCTTTTTACTTAAATAAATTTTTGTTTGTTAGTATCTGTAAACTCTGCCTGGATCTCCCCTTTGTTTTGACTATTTATTCATCTTTGTGCTGTGGCTGTAAAGTACAACCTTCTGCAGTGTCTCGTTTTTGTTGCTGTTTAAGTTTACTTAGCATTCTCTTTTTAAAAAAATCAGATTAAGTAGAAAACACGTATGTCTACATTTCAAATATTGCAATTAAATATTCTTACACTTATTATTTTTAAGTGACTGAAGTGCACAGGAAAATTATCACAGAAGAAAAAGTTGCAGTTGCTAAAAAAGAGGAGGCTCCACCAAAAAGAGGTATATAATTTTTCAGAGCTACACAAGAGAAGTCTTGTTTCAGAATACTGATTTATATTTGTAATGTCTAATTGTCTAACACAAGCTGTAACGTTCAGTGTTTACTGTCTTTTTTGTATTTGACTTGAAGAAATGTCAAGTCTCTGCATTTGTGTTTTGTCATCTGATTAAGGTCATAAACTGTGATTAATTAAAAATCTTTTAAAATAAACTTTTTTTAAAAAAAATGTCAGCACTGCCCAAGAAGCCTGTGCCAGAAGAGAAGGTACCTGTTCCAATTTCACGGAAAATGGCAGCTCCACCACCTAAAGGTAGAGAAGCTGAAAGTAGAGAAGGCTTCTAAATATTACATGTCTGTGTGCATCATACTCACCATCTGTCTGGTTAATCAAATCCCAGTCTCTCCTGATTTGCTTATAAATGAAAAGGACCTTTGTCTTCTCCCCTGTGAAAGAATAGAGAAGGTGACAGAGAACGCTCACATACCTGCATTCCCTGTATTTTCTAGCCACTATTTAACTTCATTGATCACTCTGGCTGCTTAAGAGCTTGGGAAAGCTGAGTGAAGACATTTACTCAGTGAAGAAGTTAAATAAATATGAACACATTTAGAAAAAACTGCTGATGTTTTATAACATTTTCAATATTCAGTGAAGGGTTTTAAACTTACAAATACGTCTTCTGTTTCTGTGATTTTCTTGTGTTTGAAAAATGATTTTGTTATGTATCCTGTATATGTGGTATTCTGTGGTTTAATTACATTTCTAAAGAGCCTAGAGGCAAATTATTTACATTGTACTTTCATCTCAATCATTCCATCTTATGTCATGATGTGTGAATATGCTGTTTGCTTTTTGATGTGTTTTGGTCTATATATCCATTATTCAATATGATATGTATTATTTTAGTACATATTATTTTAATATTTAACTATATTTCTGCTGTTGCTAAAATTGCATGGTGTTTCAAAGTGTCTAATTTGTCTGGGGAATTTATTCCTGGAACGCCCCAAACTAGTAGTCTTCAAAATACTTAATGCATATCTAGCTACTATGCATTAAAGCTTCAGCTGGTCAATTTCTCTGTTAATTTAAATGTCTTTATGTTTGTATATCTGGTGTGATTGTTGTGTTTATTATAAGTATCTTTGCTATGTAAATGTCTACTATTTCCCCATAATTGTTTGTCCATAATTCTTTTGTATGAACTTCAGAAAGTGTATGATTTCTTTTAGAATTTAGTATTCTTGCAATTGCTATCTTTAAAGTGCCAGAAGCACCGAAGAAAATTGCCAGAGAAGAAAGAGTATCCATTGCTGTTCCAAAAAGAAAAGTGTCTACACCATCAGAAGGTACTGCGGCCCATGGATTAATCTATGAACAGAGTGTCCTCATGCAATACCACTAGACCTTCAAGCCGGCTGGTCTGGCACCTTTCTTGAAGTTCTGATATTAGAATCATAGAATCATCTAGGTTGGAAAGGGCCTTAAGATCATCAAGTCCATCTGTTAACCTAACACTACCAAGTCCACCACTATGTTCCACCATAGTCCCAAGGGAATCTTAACAGAATCTTTGAGAAACACTAGAGACATATTTTTCCCAATTACTCTGGGTGTGGGAGGGGTCAGGAAATAATAACTAGTTTTCTAAGAAACCCCAAATGGGATATTTATTATTGTACATGATATTGCACCTGAGAAACATATTAACGTTAGACTCTGTCTTTGAAGTACCAACAGAAGAACAACACTGGGCTATGTCAGAGGAAGTATCCATTTCTCTTCACACAGAAGAGGAGATTTCATACACAGGTATGAACAGACTAAGAAGATTCTATGTCCAAATTTACATCTTGTCATCTACTTAAAAAAAAAACAAAAAAGACAACAAAACACAATTTTATGTCCTGTGCAGATCGCCAGTTTATCCTGAAAGTGAAGCATGTAGAACACCACAGGACAGTATTCCATTCTCACAAAAGGCTTAAATCTTTCCTCCTGGCTTACTGCTGCTGTTATAGTGGAAGCCCAACCATTTCACTAGGTCCTCCTTCGCAAAATCTTGCCACCTGTCTGACCTTTGAGGGGAAACAGGGCAGCCTTTTCCTTCATTTATATTAACATGCTTTCCTCTTCTGAAAAGAAAGCCTGTCCTTTCCCCTTCTGTGACAGCAATTTCTCACCTAAATCTGAAGGTCAAAGAAAAAACCTTTACCTCCGCTGTTGCGTGCCCGGCTGAGACACTTGGCACAATCCCATATATTGGACCTGCTAGCTCAAGGCCTTTGAACAAATTCCACAGCTTTGAAAGAAAATTCATTGAGTCTATCACTTTTGGAGGCAATCTATTGATTTGTGAAAAATGAGCCAGAAGGAGCCTCATACTTACTACTTTCAGATCTGCTGCTGTTGAAAAACAACATTATCACATTCATATAATGAAAGATTAATACAATCACATCAGTGTCAGGTTAAATAATCTATTTAGTCTCTCTACTGGAGAATGATGTGGGGGGCGGATCATGAGTACTAAGAGGAGAATGGAAGAGGATCTTTGACTGGCTTTCTGTAAGGCAGGGGTAATATGCCAGCTGATTGGGAAAAAAAAGGGTCAAAGCAGAAGGACATTAAATGCAACAGCTCTCCCATGGGATACCAAACAGAGGTGTTACAGCTAGGACAAAAGGATCCAAAGGAACCTGAGCATCCTGGCAAGCGCACTTATGCACAATGCACTTTTTGTTATCAAATCAACCAAAGTCACCAGTTCCAATCAGTTTTAGTTTAAGATTTCAAATGCAGATGTACCTGGCACTTACAATTAAATATCAAGCAGGGCTCTGCCAGAAAATATTTAAAGAGCTGGTCAGTCTTCGCATTACCCCCAAAATAACACCCACTTAGCAAGCATCAGGACTTATGGAAGCCACTCATCTACGCTCACTGTAGCTTGTCATGAAGAAAGCATGTAGACATTCTCAAATCTGTCACTGACAGAATGGATTCCATCTCTTAAGAAGATCAAGAAAAATTTCCAATCTGTTAAGAAAATGCCAAAGTTATTCTCTAACTTGGCAAGTCTAGTAATCTCCCAGACATTAAAATGCTAGGGTGATTTTCTGTGCAGTTTTCAGTTATATTGGTCAAAAATTTCCCAAGACACCTGACTCAGAAGACAGGACACTGCTATTCTGAAAAAAAGAATATGCTGCTTAAACAAGGAGTGCGTTCTTTACTGAATAAATCTTAAAAACTGAACGTATTCACATCTTAATCTTTTAGAAATTTTCCTGCTCTTATAGGGAATGGCTCCTTGCCATGCCTGAACAAACAAGCCAGTTTGTAAAGCAATTGACAGAAGAGGAAAAGTACCTTCCTCACTGAGTCATTAATTCTTTTGCCATTAATTAGACCAGAACTCTTATCCATTGTCAGTCACTCACAAAGTTTTTCTCTATGTGCTCCCTCATCGTCATCTAGAGTCACCTATGCAAATCTTTTGTTACCAGTGATTAAAGACTCTTGATCTATTATTGAGGTAGTGCAAAGTGTCACTGCTGTGAAGAGGGGCTGCCACAGAGGACAGTGGGATTTAGTGATTTTGTAATTGGTTGAACTTGGGTTTTGAGTTCTGCCCATTAGCAAGCTTAACTTCACTGCTGGCAGCAGTGGATGAAGAAGGAATCATACCGGTTGCTTATATTGGGATCTTGAAATGTTTGTTGTTATTTAATTGAATAGTAGCCTAATGGCTTCTGTAATTACATGTCCAGTGTCAATAAACACACTTTTCTTTTACATGTCAGCCATGTATTTGTAAGATATCTTTTTGTGTTTCTTGCCAAGAATATTTTTGCTTTTAAACAACACTTTTAAAAATTCTGAAATGTAAATGTACTGTATCTTTTAAGTGCCTGATGTACCAGAGAGGGCTATCATTGAAGAAAGAGTACCAATTTACCCTCCTAAAAAAATGGCAAGACCACCAGCCAAAGGTATACTGGATAGAGTATTGTAATACAGTATAAATGTTTTTTGTGTCTTGTATGTTGCATGTACAGTGAATACTGATTTGTTTTCTATGGAATGTTCTTCCTTTGGTTTAATTCTTATTTAACAATGCCTTATGGTCCTTATTATTAGTAAGATCTATGTGCTAAATTTTAAGATTCTTTTAATTGATATCTTTTTAAGTGCCTGAAGTACGCAAGACAGTTGTCCGAAAAGAAAAAGTGTATGTTGAAGTTCCTCAGCATGAAGAGGAAGAAGAGATTCCAAAATATGAAGAGGAAGAAGCCACCAGATATGAGAAGGAAGTAATCCATTACAAGGAAGAAGTCCACCATTATGAAGAAGTTAGTCACTATGAGGAGGAGGTTCCTCAGTATGAAGAAGTTCCTCAATATGAAGAGGAAGAAGTCACCACTTATGAAGAAGCAGCTGCTTATTATGAAGAGGAAGCTCCTGAATATGAGGAGGAAGAGTCAGAAGTTCCCCAGTATGAAGAGGAGGCTCCACCACCAGTTAGAGGTATACTTTAATTTTAGGATTTGTGTGAGAAAAAGTAATATCTTTTCATTCTGTTAATGTACCAAAGTTTGTTTTAATATGTTCCAGTGTGCTTTACAGTGTGCCTTTTTTTCAAGATGTTTAATGATTAGTATATAGTGTATAAAACGTGCAACGGCTGTATGTCTACTCTTTACTACTACCTGTATAAATTTAAATGTTCCATGTCATATATGTTCATTCCTTTTTCATATGATTTCTGTATAACCCACTAAGAACATTTAACTGAGCTTTATTTCATGCTCATCTGGAGTCCAATTTTGCTATCAGACTGTGCTTGAAATACTTAGAAATGTTTATGAGAATTCTGCAATCACAAACAAAAAATATGTTTATCTAGAAAATAGGTAGGGTGCTTGAAAATACGTGATTTAGGAACACAAGTCACATTGATTTCCTCTCAGAAATTTTTGAAAACCCTAGAGTTGTTTATTTATTTCTTGAAGGGAATAATATATTTTCATGGAAAGCAAAGATATAAAACTTCTATTAAATTGCCATATTTAAATACCCTTAGTTTTAGGTGTTTTCCTTAGGAATAATTTTTATGGTACTGGTGTGAATTTTCAATATTGTTAGTACAGGATGAACCTTTACCTCACTGCAGTTAAAGGAAAAATCTGTTGATTTCAGCAGAGTCAGGTTTTTATTTTTTTTCATCTAAGTAAACCACTCATAAACAATGTCATTACCCAACAAATTGTGGTATAAACTGCTGGGTACTTATAATGTGTCCATAGTTCTGTGTTTGAAGTAAATCAATTTGATTTGATTTGATAAACTTGATGTGCTTGCTTTTTACATGTAGAAAGCACTGAGGAAGAAAATGTAACCAGCAATATATGTTCAATACATATACAAAATTGGCTTATTCAACATGATCAGATGCAACCTATTACATGCCTGAGAAGTGTTAGGATCATAGCTCTAGAGGAAAATAAGGAGAAACAGTAAAAATACTAAATATCTAATACAGTAACTAAATAGTTGTTTATTACAATGTTTGTAACAAACATCCAAAAATTGGAGGAAAAAAAAATATGTGTTTTTGCAAGTTTCCCCACCATGACAGTTCTTAATCTTCATTAATAGCTGGTTCTAAAAAGTCAAATTCTGTCTTAACTCAATCTTTTGATCAGCAAATAAGCCCTTGAAGTTAAAAGCAGTTTTATTGATGGCCTCAGTGGCCAAGCAGGGAGAATGAATGTAATAGTAGTTAATATAATCTGTTTGCTATTTTGTTTTGTCTTAATGATCAAACCATGTTAAATCATAGCTGTATGTTTTGGGTATGTATTTGTGATGCTTGCTTGCACTTCATGTTCCTGTTGTTTTAGAACTAAATACCTAAAACATTAATGGTATCTTTCAAGTTCCTGAGGTTCCCAGGAAGCCTGTTCCAGAGGAAAAAATACCTATTCTGAAGAAAAAAGAAGCTCCTCCTGCAAAAGGTATATATCATCTCTTTATGTTAGCAGGCATCCTCTGAATATGTCATTCACAGTATTTTTCAGATGCCTTACTTGATCATTACTTTTTTATATTCTTTTTGGAGGGGGCTCTTCATATGAAATGTTTGTGCTGCTGGCTTTTTTGTTTTATTTCTGTTTTGAATAGCTTGTGGATTATTTTTTAACCAAAATAATGTTTTTGAAGTTCCTGAGGTGCCGAAGAAACGTGTACCTGAAAAGAAAGTCCAAGTGCCGAAGAAGGAAGCTCCCCCAGCTAAAGGTATATGAACTTGTAATTAACTGTGATCAGAAAGGTCTTCTAGACTTCATTTATCTTGTCACTTGTGTTAAACACTAGGATACTAAAAGGATTGTTGCTCTTAAGAATTGTGGTTCTTTGTGTTTGTGTTCAATTGTTTAGTGTCACTGGTTTGTATGTGTTTTAGATTCTTACACAAAGGTCAATTTACAATCTCTTACTAAGTTCCAGAAGTGTCAAAGAAACCTGTGCCAGAAGAGAAGGTTCCTGTTCCAGTACCAAAAAAGAAGGAAGTTCCACCAGCCAAAGGTATATCAGCTCTTGACTGAATGTGTTAAAAAAAAAATAATTTAAAATTGGTTCACCTTTCCTCTTTAACATAATGTAGAGTGAAGTGAGTTTTCTATTCTTGACAGTTTTTCTTTGCTATTCCACTTTATTGATTCATATCATTGTTCTTTACCTTATGGTTCAAAAACGAAATTCTTAAACTACAATAATATCTTTAAAGTGCCTGAAGTAACAAAGAAACCTGTGCCAGAAGAGAAGGTACTTGTTCCAGTGCCTAAAAAAATGGAAGAACCTCCACCAGCCAAAGGTACACGAGTTTCTGGTTCAAATGAGTAATTCTAGTTTTGTTTCTTCAGCTTTAAAAGACTGCAAGTAACAATCCCATTCCTCGTCCTAGTGTGTTTGATGCTGAACCACTCACTGACTTATGTTTGATCAGGTCACTGTATTGTGGCTGTTTCTGTTAGTCATGGGTGCTATGCTTATCCTACACTTTGAAAGTTTCTACATTTGTGTCTTGTATTGTCTCTGTCTTTTGGATCTTATATATCTAAATTATTTAAAGTTATTTGCTGTTTCAAAAACAGATGCTCCAAAAGATAAACACTGTACCTAAACAGCCAGACTTCCCCCTTAACTTTACTATGCCAATTTGTAATGCTGTAGTCTGTATGTTTGTAAGTTTACATCTGTGCATAAATCTGTGGATAAAATCAATGTTATCTTTCATACACAATTAAATGTTCTGTATTTGTGTAGTTATCTTAATATCAGTTATATAGTTATCATTTTACTATGTTTTATGTTACACTGAAAATTAATTTCTTAAACAAAAATGTCTTTAAAGTGCCTGGAGTGCCCAAGAAAGTTCCAGAAAAGAAAGTACCGGTCCCTGTATATAAAAAGCCAGAACCTCCACCAGCCGAAGGTATCTCTTCTTATAACTGAACATGTGGATGATGCTTCTTATTGTTTCTGTTACTAGAATTTAACTGAAGTATCGTAGCAGTTTGTGACAAATATACTTGCTAATTCATATTCTTTAGTTTCTGTGTAAATTGTCCCTTAGTTTCTGATGTTGTGTTGAAGTTTTCTACAATTAAATATACTATCTTTGAAGTGCCAGTCATACCAAGACCTCCCCCTGAAGAAGTACCTATTTTTGTTCCTGAAGAAGATGAAGAGGAAGTTGTGCCAGAGATACCAGCAAAAGGTACACCATTCCTTCTTGAAAATTATCAGAGAGCTTTGTTCAGTTCATTAAAAGATCTTCATCTCTATTGGTTGTTTTAAGCTGGATGTAAACCTTAATTATCCTTCTGAGAGGAGTTTTCTTCATCTTACTGGTCTTTGTGACTGTGTTCTGTGGTTTTAGTAGTTTTGATGCTCTAAAAGTAATCGAAAATTTCTTATCAAAACAATGTCTTTAAAGTGCCAGAGGTGCCCAAGAGAGCTGTCCCAGAAGAAAAAGTACCTGTTGCAGTTCCTAAAGTAAAGAAAATTCCACCAGCTAAAGGTATATCACATTGTGGTGTATGCAGATAATTCCTCTCCCTTACATTTTCATATTTCAGTGGAAACTCATTTTAAAAATCAATTTATACTCGTGCAAAGTCAGATCCTTGATTCTAGCACCCTGCTGCTCCCCTGTAGTGAGCAGTGCTAGGTCTCAGGCAGGGTTGATTGTCTATTTTGTTATTGACTTCAGTGGGCTGAGAATCAGGCCTTGAATGATCTGCTTGTTTTCCATTTTAAGTGATTGCTGTGAATGAAATAACTGAGTGTGATATCATTATTCAGAATTAATGCTTAAATTAATTTAAATTTTGTTTAAAAAAATACCTGGAATAATATTTTATGGACCTTTACCTGGAAATTTTTCAATTCAGGGAGATAATTCTGACATGTATCTTGAGACTATGCTAAAATCTCAAGCCTTTTAGCTAAACTTATATAAAAATAAAACCAAATCACAACTGACCATACAAATAACCAGAAGATACACCCTAAATGTGAAATTCAACGTGGAGGCAGACTATTTCAGAGGCCACCCTTTGGTGCTGAGCAAATGCTACCTCAGCAGCTGAGTTTCTTAGGAAAAAATTTAAAGCAGACACTGGAAGTTTTTTATGTAAAAAATTAGATGCTAATAATCTTCTACAACCTCTCATTTGTGGCATATCTTGCTAATAGTTTCCTCTGGCAATGATGCTGTGTAATTAAGAATTGGGCAAAAGAGCTAATCCTCATATAATCCTTATAACCCAATTAATTGCACATTGCTGTTTTCAGGGAGTGAAGAATAACTAATAGAGTTTCCCTTAGTTTTATTACTATTGTTACTTTAAAGTTGGTGTCCTTGTGGTTTGTGTTATGAATTTTTCTTTGTGATTTTGTGAAAGTAAAGTTCTTAAAATAATATCTTCAAAGTGCCTGAGGTGGCAAAGAAAGTTGTGCCTGAAGAAAAGGTTCCTATTTTCGTTCCTGAGGAAGAAGAAGAGGAAACTATTCCAGAGGAAACTATACCAGCAAAAGGTACATGATCTTTTCTTGTAAGTTACTCATGAGACCTTCTGAGTTCACTAAAATTCATCTCTATTTCTTGTTCTAAGTTATATGTAATTCTTAATGATCTTTTTGGGGAGCTTGTGATCTTGTTTTGTGTTTTTTCATGTTTTTAATGCTCTGAAAGATTTTAAAACGTGTTTGCAAAATAATATCTTTAAAGAGCCAGAGATTCCTAAGAAACCTGTCCCAAAAGAAAAAATACCTGTACCCACTCCTGAGAAACTGGAGCGTCCTCCAGCAAAAGGTACATAAATTAATAGCTAACAAAACAAGGTGTTGTTATTCTCATTCAGCATCTCTATTTCATTTTGTTTGTTATCTATGTTAGTTTGTGTCCCTGCTGTCTTTCTGTATTGATGTCTCAGAGTGCCTGTGAAATTCCTAGCAAAAAATAAGCTCTGAAATTATTTGACTTGTTCAAGAAGTCTCCCTATGGATATAAAGTGTCTTTTGTTTTTATTTCTGTTTCTTCTTTAAAACATTTAAAATACATTCTGCAGTTCAGTTCTTATTTCATTATGTCCTTCTGTAAATGTTTTCTGTTGTCTTTCTCATACTACTGGTAGATGACATTCTTAAAATAAAATAATGTCTTTAAAGTGCCTGAAATGCCTAAGAAACCTGTTCCTGAAGAGAAAGAACCTGTTCCTAGAAAGGTGCCAGCTCCACCAGCCAAAGGTATCACAGTTTGTAAATGCTGTTATTATTAATAAATAACATTCTTCATACAAGTTGAGTTTAGCAAGGGACATTTTAGTATGTCTGTCTTGTATTATATTTGTCACTATACTATTCGTTTGTTTGTAAGTTTTTGTTCTGCTGTTCATAAGCTTCTGGGTTTGTGTCTATTTAAAAATTGTGCAAAAGCACACTGAAGTTAGATCCTATCTTTAAAGTGCCCAAGATGCCTAAGAAGGTTGCTCCTGAAGAGAAGGTACCTGTTGCACTCCCTGAAAAAGTGGTGGTTCCAGCTGCAAAAGGTATACGTACTCCTGATTATAATTAATCTTTATGCTAAAAATATCCTTGACCTTCTTTCTAACTTTCGTCTTTGTTGTATGAGATTTCTGCTTAAATTTATGTTAAAATTCTTCATTATCAATGTTCGTGTTGTAGAACCATAAAGCTCTGTGTCTTGTGCTTTTTTTACTCATACTGCTTTAAGGTGTTTTTTTTTTTTAAATTCCTAAAAGAAATCCATGTCTTTAAAGTCCCTGAGGTGCGTAAAAGAGCTGTTGCAGAAGAGAAAGTGCCAGCTGTTGTGCCCAAACCCAAAGAACCAACACCAACTAAAGGTACAGCTATATTTCTTCTTATTCCTCCCAAAGATTTGTTTTTCCTCTTCATTTCTAAAATCTTTTATGAAATATATACTGTTTCAGGAGCATATTCTTACATTTTAATGTAACTTATGCTTTTGATTATCATGTACATTTTCTGTTCTATGTGGATCATCTTGATTAACTGTAAAAAAAAAAAAAATGAAGGTAGTAACAATAATACTGTTTCTAAAGTGCCTGAAGTATCCAAGAAACTTGTTCAGAAAGAAAAAGTCCCTACTCCTGCTCCTGTGGTGGAGAAGTATGAGTATACATATGAAGAGTACGAGAAGTACGAGACATACGAAAGTATTGAGGAGTTTGAGAAGGTTCAGGAGACTGAAGAAATTGAGGCATATGAGGAACCTGAAGAACCTGAGAGATATAAGGAGATTCAGGAACAGGAATATGAAGAGGAGGCTGAGGAGAAAGAAGATGGCTATGAAAAGTATGAGTTTAAGGAGAAGGAAGAAATCTATGAGAAATACGAGGAGGTATATGAGGAGGCGTACGAAATCCAACCAGCTATAGGTACATCAACTCATGATTTCTTTATTCTTATAGTTTGTTGAGTTCCCAGCTACTGCTTAAACCTCCTTTAGGTGTTTATTTATATTTTTCCCCATTTGTAGTCCTATGTGTGTGTGTTGCTGGTAATGATAAATCCATTCAAAGATTCTTCCCTTCAGAGTGGAATGGGAGGATTTCCCATCTGACTGCCCAAGAGCAAGCTAGTGTAGATATGACATAAGCAAAGTAAATGATATTTTTCTGATGCAGTCTGCTTCAGCCTGAATTAAATATTTTTATGTGTCAATATTTGTTTCTTTCGCGCAGTTTAGCTCCTGTGAGTTACAGAGATGTTAAAACTCATGTAGGACCTTCCTTCTCATCATTTAGATTTATGATCATAGGATCCCTCATGCCAAACAAAAAGTGCATCTAAAATGTACCAGAAAGATGTACACTGGTATTTCTTAGCTTTCATTGCTCAAGAAATCTGAGATAAGTAGCTGTTCACTTGTCTGTGCTTAAATGGTGAGATTGTTCCTCTACAAATGAGTGATTGCTCTGCTTGCTGTCTTTGTATCTGTTGTAATTCCTCATAAACAACTTAAAATCCATAATGAAATATTTTTTTAAAGTGCCTGAGGTGCCTAAAAGACCTCTGCCAGAAGAAAAAGTACCTGTTCCTGTTCCTAAAAAAGAAGCTCCACCAGCTAAAGGTACATCAGCTATTAGATAAATTTGAAAACACAGCCTTCTGCCTGAGCCTCTAAATCCCCAAATCCAGTAATTCACCTATTCTGATTTGACTGCTAGACCCTTAACTTTCTTTCAGAGTACAAAGACAGAGATTAAGTTACTAAAAAAATAATATTTCATTAACAGGTCGAAACTGAGACAAATTACTTTCTGGGGACAAAGGAAGTGGAGGCAGGACCTTCAAGATTTAATTTTTGCTGTCACAATATTAGTGATATTTTATAGCTAATCATTGAAAACAAGCAGATGAATAAATTAATAAAAGTCTGTTGAGCTATAGTGCCATATCAGTGAAACTCTAATTTCCTACAGAATCCTAAAGATCTAGGACCTTCTTCAACCTAATGATGTGCTGGAGTGCATGTAATCTTGATAGGTGTTCTCTGTATCAGGCTCTACAAAAGATAAGTGTCATGAATAGCAATAGTCAGTGGATGCTAGCAGGGTTTCTGTACTAGTCTGGAGCTTTGTAATTTTCTACTCAGAGCACTTAATTTGCCAGAAATTCATTTTGTGCTAACTTTTTATAGTTGTTTTTCATACGGATTATCAGAATGACATCAGTGGGAAAAGGGGGTTTTTTTGCATAAATACTCGGAGTTAATTGACAGGAAATTAAAACCTTACCATATTCCCAGCTGGCATTAATTAGAACTGATAGTTCATGAAACCTAATTGTTAAGGTTTATCCCAGTTAAAAGTTCACCCAACAAGGGCAGTGTTTTTCTTTTAGTGAATACTGAAGGCTCCAGGATGTGAATCCAAGCAAAATAGTCCAGATGGGTGGTCTGCAAGGTCACCACTCAATAGCAACTGAGGACATTGCATTTTGTATTTTTCTAAATTTTCTGACTCTTGCATTGTTTGCTTTTTGTTTAACCTCTATTTTTACATAATATTCATACTGTAAAAGTTCTTAAAAAAACACCAATGTCTTTAAAGTGCCAGCGGTGCCGAAGAAACCTGTTCCAAGAGAAAAAGTGCTACCTGCTGTTCCTAAAAAGGAAATTACTCCACCAACTAAAGGTATACTTCCTCTGCATTGTCCTCATGAATCATGAACTCTGATTTCAGTCTTTTGTCTTCATTATTTGTTGAGAAAGTTGTACATATGTTTTATGTCCCCACAGTGGTTTTTTCAACTGTTTGTGACTGAGTCTTTTTTCTGCCTGTTGGTTTCAAGTCATTTGTTGAAAATGTGAGAGTTGCTTTGAAGAATGTGTGTTCTGTTGTTAAGCTACATCTGAAAGTAGTTCAGAAAGAAAGAATATTTTTGTTTATTCTGAAAAGGAAGGCGATTCCACCATCCAAATATACGACCAACTTTCAAGAATATTTTTTAATATGTTATTCTTCTGTCTAATCTTGAAAATTAACATAGACCTTCTTTCAGGAAGCATTTGATCCTTTGTTGTTTTATTAATCTTTCTTGTGAGATTTGCTCTTCTTCTTTCTAACTTCTATCAAATAACTTTGAAGGCCCTAAAAGTAAATTATATCTTAAAGGGCCAGCTGTTCTCAAAAGAACTGTCCCTGAAGAAAAGAAACCTACACGTACACCTGAAATAGAGGTTCCACCGATGAAAGGTAAAGGAACATCTGATATGAGATTTTATGGAAAGGAAATATTTGTGTCATTCTTCCCAACTAACATCTTCTAAAATGATCCTCATGTTCTTTACACCATGGCAAAAGTATCTAGTCTCTACGTGTGGATTCAGCTCTCAGTGATAAATTGAAAACACTGAAGCAAACATTTCAGATACATGCTATACATGTGCTAAATAGTAAATACATTGATTTATGAATGAAAACATGCTGAGGAGGTATGGCTACTTAGACTACCAGTATGTAAACCTTCAGTGCTTTTATATTTGTAATATAGTTGTGAATTTAGTTTAAACTGGGGTTTTGAAGCCAAATGCATTGGTTGTGATATTGGTGGAGAAGTAATAGGGCAAGAGCTTGTAAGCTAAAAAACGTTAAAGCTGTTATATGTATCAGAAGGACAAACATGATGGTACAGTGAGAAAAGCAAATGGCTTATGCTTTTTGAGAGCAGAAACAATAAATTTCTTCACATAATTAATTGCTCCGGCAACACAGTTCTAGAACTGTATAATATTTCTTTCTTGGAAAGGCACAGTATTTGGGACCTCAAAAGAACTTAGTTTTCTGGGTTTACTTCTGTTTGGAATTTTAAAAGTTGAAAATTATTTTGAGGTTACTAAAAGAAAGCTAATATCTTTGAAGTTCCTGAGTTTCGTAAGAGAGCTGTCCTTGAGGAGAAAGTACCCACCATTATTCCTAGAGAAGAGGAGCCTCCTTTGTATGAAGGTACATCAATGACACATCTACCAAGCAGTAAATTGCAGAGAATATATCAATTCATGCTTTAGATCGTTCTGTAAAATATGAGACATTTTAAATTCATTTTTTAATTATTTAAAAGTAACTTCCATCCATGTCTTTGAGACCCTCTCTCCCCCCAAATTTAGTTAAACATTTTTAAAATGTTCTTTTCTCCTCTGTTAATGGGAGAAAGAAGCATAAATAAAAGAGAAACTCAGTTACTGATCCAGGAAAGCATTTTAGCCGTGTTGGACCAAAGAAATGAACTTAAGCAGACCCTGGTTTAAGAGCCACCCTGAGTAAGACTTAGTTAATTTTTGAGCTGGGATATAGATAGTTAAAGCCAGATGAGGACATGTGAAATTCAATTACAATTTCTAATACACAGAACTAAGTAGCTAGAAAACAAAATGAAACATTTCTGTAAATTTTACTGATTGGGAATGGTCACTTCTAGCAATAGTAGGTAAATGATCAGGCTGAAATGAGATATTTAAATAATTTATGTTCAAACAGCTCTTTGTACATATACATGTCTGCATTTTTGCATTATAAGTTGTCTTTCTGATCTTGTCTTGTAAATAATATTAAAGTATGTAAAATAAACTAATATCTTTAAAGAGCCTGAAGTTTACGGGGAAGTTCCAGCAGAAGAAAAGGTCTCTATTATTATTCCTAGTGAACCAGAAGCTCCAGCAGCTAAAGGTACACCAACTATTCAAGCAATCTATAAAGCAATATGTTCCCTACAAATTAGTTAGTCATATTCATCATTCCATCTGTGTGCTAATCTGTTATTTAATGTGTTCATTCTAATGTTTCCTTAGATATTATGTCTGTCATTGCTTCGTTACTTACATTTTGTATATTATATTGTTCTTTAAAAAATGTAATATCTTTTAAGTACCTGCAGTGACAAAGAAAACTGTCCCACTGAAGAAAATACCTGCTGCTGTACCTACAGAAAAAGTTCCTCCAGCTAAAGGTACATGACCTCCAAATAGATTTTCTCTAGTCTTGTTCAAAAGTGAGGTATCAAGTGAGAAATCCAACGTGATTGTTTCTCTTGAACAACATGACCAGGTGTTATATACACTGTTTTCTTCCATTTGATCTCTTGTTGTAAATTTTGTCTTGTTTTTTTTTATCTTAGAAAGAGAGCATACATATGGGGAGATCAGAGATTAAAAACATCATCATTTTGCAACCATTTAAAAAGAAGTCAAAAAATATTTCAGCATCTTTTTTCATATGTTAAACTAATGAACAATTATTAAGACAGAATAATTTATCATTCAGAAAAAAATATTCAAGGAATATTTTCTATAAGTTCTTATTTTTGTCTTATGTTAGCAGCTGCTCAGATTGATACATTCTGCATCAAGAATCTAAAATTTAAAAAGACAAAATTAGACAAAGATATTTAGTAGACAGGAAATTCATAGCAGGGCCAGTGATTAGCCTTATGTTTTTCTGACTTCTTGTATCATGTTTATTTTCCAAAATACTTTCTTTGACAATATATTAAAAAAAAAAATCGAAAAGGTTGTGGCAGAAGCTTGTTTGTAGAAGCACTCTTTGCAGTCATGTCAGGAACTTCAAAAAAGTCAGAATTAAGGTAAGACTTTAAATCAGGACAAAATACAAAGCCACAAAAATGTTTTCATAGAAACATAGTATTGTAATGAAATTCCAGTGCTGAAGAACTCTATGGATGTTTGAAACATAATATTTAGTTAATTGCACTGGAGTTTTGCCTTGCTTTTATAGGTAATTTTGAAATTTCAGAACAATAAAACCCTTTAAATTGCCAAAATTTCTAAAGGTTGTTCGATAAGGAAAAAAATCCTAACTACTGTCTTTTCAGAGAAGGGCAAATTCAGACCTGTAAGTGCTAGGAGTTAGAAAAGTAGTGAAGTAAGTTGTTCAGTTGTATTCACAGGTTAATACCATGTATTTTCATATTGTTCTAGTAAAATTTTTTCTTGTTTTGCAAGACTGTACTACTTATTTCCTAGTGCAAATTTCTAAAATAAACCAATATTTTTAAGTTTCTGAAGTACCAAAGAAAGCTGTCCGCAAAGAAAAAATACCTCCTGCTCTACCTAAAGAAGAAGCTTCACACTTTAAAGGTACAAGAAATTTTGAGTAAGATTTGAACGGATAAAAAATATATTTTCATATATAAATCTTCAATTATTTTGAGAACATTCTGTCTACCATAAACTAGAGTTTAGTTAGCAGCTTTAGTTAGCTGCAACAGTATAAATTTAATTTTATAATAAAAATTATATCACATGTAGTTGTTGTTAAGGGGAAAATGAGCTTTATGTGCAAAAGAGACCCTGCTACTTGAGATCAGTCTGAGGGGAAAAAAAAAGTAGGAAAAGTGACAAAGCTTAGATAGACAGGGCCTATCTCTTTGCACTTAAGAAGGTAGCTCAGTTTAAGACTTATCACACACCATTCTTCTGGCAAGCTGCAGAGGTCAGATCAGGGTAGAATACGAGGGTTTTTTTCTTACCTCATTTGAAAGAATCCTAATTTTGAGGGTAGATATAAAATAGACCTTTGTATCTTAAGATAAGCTTGAATATTTGATTGTATTTGTTGTTTATCTTTCACATTGTCTTGTTTTCTGAAGACATCCTAAGTTAAGTATTTAAACTAATATCTTTCAAGTACATGAAGTTTATGAGGAGATGCACGTAGAAGAAGAAATTTCTACTCTTCATATAAAAGAGGAGGCTCCAGCACCTAGAGGTATATATCTTCTTCATCATCTCTTCCTGTAATTTGCAAAGTCATGAACTCCAGGAACATTAAATTATTCATGTTCATTGTTTAGTTCTTGTTCAATGTAATTAATGTTTGTGTTCATTCTTTTAATACCTTAATTACGTTACAAACCTGGGATTTTTTAATGACTTATCTTTCTACTCTATATAAATTCTTAAAATGAACTAATATCTTTAAAGTGCCCACAGTCATTAAGAAAGGTGTTCCAGAAGAAAAAGTGCCTATTGCTGTGCCTAAAAAACCAGAACCTACTCCTGTGCCTAAAAGACCAGAATCTCCACCATCTAAAGGTACTTTGATAGCCTAATAGAACTGAGGTTTTGCCAATAACATCTTTTCTGTTTCTTACATTGTTTCTGATTCAATAGTTCATGGTCCATTTGTGTCAGATTTGTGGCATTTATGTTGCACATGTCCCTTTTCCTGTCTCTCAACTCATCTTTAAGTCATAAAATTAAAATCAGTAAATATCTTTCAAGTGCCGGAATTGCCCAAGATAATTATTCCTGAAGAGAAACCTGTGCCCCTGCCTAAAATGCCAGAAGCTCCACCTGTCAAAGGTATAGGTCAACATATCCTTTCCTTTTCATTTTTCTTCAAGCTTCTTCTGTCCCTTGTTTTGTTGTTGTTAAGTCATTAAAAATTAGTTGAGTTTGTCGATTTCTTCTACCCCAGAGTAATTCATTGTGATGGCACAGAAATTGTATCAGAAACTAGTAAAATGGACTAAAAATAAGGAAAACTCTAGCTGAGTCAACACACAGTGAGATTTACAGAACAACCATTTTCACTTCATGGGTATTTATAGGTACTGTAAACAGCCTCAGAAATTCTATCAATACTCAAGCAAGATGTATATACAATACCTCTTTCACATTGCTTATATTAAATTTAGGGGTCAATTTATTTAATTTTGAATGGAAATAGCATTAGGCACAGAAATCAGTTGTTACAATTCATTCAGTTATTTTAGGAGTCTGTCTGGACTAACAGTTTGAGTGACATGTCACCACTGCATGACAAAAGATCCCCAGCAATGTTGCTTCAAACTGTTATTTGCCAGATGGATAGAACCATGGAGACTTTTCAGAATATGTAACTGCTGTCAAAGTATCCTTATACATCTACTTGTTTTGTCTTATTTCTCTGTATTGTTTGTTTTATTTTTGTAATTCTTAAAAGAACACTAATATCTTTAAAGTGTCCAAGGTACCTAAAAAATCTGTCTCAGAAGAGAAAATAAATGTTGCTGTGCCTAAAAAGCTTATAAGTCAATAATGGTGACACTCTGAGGAGATTTCTCTTTCTCTTGGGCAGTAGGGTTTACAATAAAAGAAAAAATTACCCTTTATTTCTCATTTATAAAAAATCCTAGTAGTATGTAATAGTATACAATTTTATTTTGTGTGACATATCTCTTTTTATATCTGTTCTTACGTTTCTTTCTGATATGCTTCTTGTGAGACTCTTTCTTCTTAATAATTTGCATATTTTAAATACCTTAAATATAACAAAAATTAATCCTGTTTTCTTTAAAGTGCCAGAGGTGCCCCAGAAAATTCCGGAAGAGAAGGTACCCATTGCTGTGCCTAGAAAACCGGAACCACCTCCAGTCAAAGGTATGTTGCACTATAGAAAACTAAAATTTGGAGGAGAAAAAGACCTCTGCCTTGATTATGCAGATTAGTTTTTTTATTGTTTGTTTGTGTTGTCCCATTACTTTTATTTTCTGTGCCCAGTTTTATATATGCAACTGTTTTGAAAATTCTTCTGTTGGAATCATAGCTGTAATCAGTGTAGCAGTGTGTTAGAAATACTGATGTGGCTGGGTAGAGATGAGACTGATACTTGAGAACCACAGCAGAAATCTTAAAGAGAAAACAGGGCTTCTGTGATCTGAAATACTCCTGACTGACAGTGAAAAATTAGCCCCAAATGAACGTTTAAAAATTTCAAGGTATAGAATAAGTGATACACGTGTCTAGCACAGGAAAAAACCCTCCGTGCATAGATGAAAAATTGATACCAAGAAGTCATCGTGCAGAGAAGAATGTGACAAGGAATACAGAATGGACAATGGCAGCCCTAGTCAAATGAAGATTCGGGAGGTGGTTGAATAAAATGGAAAAATATTTTTTGTAAAGCTTTGAAATTGGACAAGAAACTCCAAAAGACTCTGAGGTGTTTCCTCAGAATTTACAGGGACATAAAAGAACCTTAATTCAATAAACATGTCAAAGAAATGGCTCAGTTAAGAACCTCCCTACTTTGCAATTTCTACAGAAAAGTTTTGAACATAGCTGTAAAATTTCATATAATAACTGAAAATAATCTCTTTCCTTAAAGTGCCTGAAGCACCCAAGGAAGTAATTATAGAAAAGAAAATCAAAGTTGCTGTGCCTAAAAAGCCAGAAGTACCACCAGCTAAAGGTACTTGTCATTAATAAAACCGTGGCAATAATTTGTCTTATTTCACTGATAAGACCTTTTTGATACCGTTTCCCCATCTTTCTATCTTATAAACTGTGATTTTTGTATTTCATTTTTGGGAGCAGCCTCTTTGCTCCTCTCAAATGATTCTCAATCAAGAGTGAGAGCAAAAAGCTTATTTGGTAGAGGGTATTATGTTTAATTGATGTTACCTGGTGTCCTTTTGTTTGTTTCTTTTTCCACTTTAATGCTATTTAAATTTCTCTAAATTCTTAGTATTAACATAATTATTAATTTTAAAGTGCCAGAAGTGCCCAAGAAAGTCCCAGATGAGAAAATACCAGTTGCTGAGCCTAAAAAACCAGCAGTTCCACCAGCTAAAGGTACTTGTCATTATGACAAAATTAACAGAATCAAAAACATCACTCTTTTCTTGTTTTAACACTCTGACACTATAGAAGACAGTACCCAAGACCTCTGTTTGAATTTTCTTCTGTTGTCAGAGGTTTTTCAAGTGAACGAATGTGTTGTGTGAAAAAAATAGATCTTGGTAATTAGTGTTCTCACTAACACTGTTCTGCTTTAATGTTGTTTATGAAGTTCTTATACTAAAAGTTATTCATATTTTTCAAGTGCCTGAGGTACCAAAGAAAGTGGTCCCAGAAGAGGTTTCAGTTAAAGTACCAAAGAAACCAGAACCTCCACCAACTAAAGGTAACTGCTGTACGCAGTTAATGAAAGAAAAATCCTCCATTGCCTGGGGTACCATTTTAATATAATGATAATTTACTTTTGCTATAAATGTTCTATAAAGTATTTTTGTTGTTTAAATTGTATTTGTGCATCTGTACCTCAGTGAGACATCAGAAAGAATTTTCTGTACGCAAAGAAAAAAGTTGATATTCACATCCAAAACCACTGATGCTTTTGATGTCCTTGAGTTTTACTTTTTCTTAGTGTCTTAACGCTGCAGACATATGTTGGAATTTCATACAAATAAAATTAATTACTTTCTTTAAAGTGCCCGAGGTGCCCAAGAAAGTGGTTTCAGAAGAAAAAGTGCACATTGAAGTTCCTAAAAAACCAGAACCTCCACCACCTAAAGGTACCTGTTCAATACTGTTAAAATTGCACAGATTTTGTTTCCCTCAATATTATCTTTTTAAAGTTTGTGTTATCCTCTTTTTTATACTCTAATATTTATAAATGTTACAGATTGTATTGTCTTCACTTGTGAATAGCTCCCAGTAAGCAATAATGGCTATTAATGGTGTGCAACAAGCAAGATGAAAAAAACACAGACTATTTATAAGGGGTATTTTTTTTCTGATGCCATTTGATTATTTTCACCTTCGAGCTATTTTTGCCTTTTAAATTCCTATTCTTCAAATTCTTGAAAGTAAAACAACTAAATATTTTTAAAGAACCTGAGGTGCCGAAGAAGGTTGTTCCAGAAAAGAAAATACCTGTGCCTAAAATACCAGAACCTGAGGTTGTGCCTAAAGAACCAGAACCTGTGGTTGTCCCAGAACCAGAGGCTGCACCTGAAGAGCCAGAACCTCTACCAGAGAAAGGTAAATCTCAACACTAATAAAATAACAAAGGCAATATTTTTCCTCTTTTCTTTAACACTGTGATTTTCCAGGCCTTCTCTTTTCTGAGATTCTAAATTATACTTGTTCTATGTATCTGTATATGTGTGTGAAAAAGACATATGTGAGTCTCTGTGAAGAATAGTGCCAAATCTTTGGTGTCTGAATTTCCTGTGTTTTATAATTCAATATTTCCTACTATTTTGGGTTGTTCTTACTCTTCTACCGCTTCGGTTCATGAAAACAACCGCAACTAATATCTTTAAAGTGATAATAGTAGAAGAAAAGAAAGTACCCATTCTATTAGCTAAGAGCAGAAGATATCAATGTAATTGAAATACCAGAAGCTCCACCGAGAAAAACTAGATGCCATCACTACTAATTCTTGAAAGAGTCTTCAGCTTATTAGCTGCAATGTTATTAATATCTTTTGTCCTGTCCATTCCGTTTATAATTATCATGGATTTTACTTATAGCTTAAGTTATACTATCAGTGCACATATGCACTTCCATATGGGGCATGCGGCGTGGTGGGGGTGGTGTACATTTGAGAGAAAAGGGAGAAAAGCCAAAATGTGGTATAGTTGTCTTTAAAAAGGCCAACATAAATGATTGATACCTGATTTTTTTTTTAATGTTTTCAGTACAATTGTGGGTTTATGTTTTATGATTCACTTAAATTTGGTATGATTGTCTGTGCAGTTGTTAAATTCAGAACTAATATCTTTTATGTACATAAAGTGTCCAAGACAACTTTCCCAGAAAAGAAAGTACCTGTTCCAGTTTCCCAAAAACCAAAGCCCATTGCAGGACCCCCAAAACCAAAGCCTCAAGAGGTAGAACCTCAAGAACCGGAACCTCCTAGAGTGGCCCGAAAACAAAAGCCTGTTGCGGCACTCCAAAAACTAGAGCATGTTGTGGCATCTGAGGAGCCCGAGCCTGTTGTAGCATCCCAAAAACCAGAAACTGTTGTAGCATCCCAAAAACCAGAGCGTGTTTTGGTGCCTGAGAAACCAGAGTTTGTTGTGGTACCTGAGGAACCCAAGCCTGATGTGGCATCCCAAAAAGTAAAGCATGGTGTGATGCCCCCAAAACAAAAGCCTGCTGTGGAGCCCCAAAAACCAGAGCCGTTCATGGCCCCTGAGGAACCTGAACTCACTGTGGCACCTGAGAAGTCAGAGACAGTTGCATCAGCCCAAAAATCAAAGCGTGTTGTGGTGCCCCTCAAAACAAAACCTTTTGTGCCACCTCAAAAAACAGAGTCGCTTGTAACACCTGAAGAAACAGAGTTTGTTGCAGATTTCCAAAAATCAGTGCATATTGGAGTGTCCACAAAATTGAAGCCCGTTGTGGCACCCTGTAAGCCAGAACCTGGCGGGATGCCTGAGGAGCCAGAACCCATTTTAGCACCTGGAAAACTAGAGCCTTCTACAGCACTTGGAAAACCAAAGTATGAGCTGGCATCTGAAGAGCCAGAGCCTGTTTTGGCAGCTGAGGAACAACCACCAGCCGAGATGGCCAAAAAGCAAAAGAGTGTTGCTATACCTAAAAAGCAAGCAGCTCCACAGCCTAAAGGTACCTCTTATGAATAGGATCTCTTTTTCTTCTCTTGAGTATACTATGTTTTATTGCTAATTTTAAACAAGTAACTAAAAGATACTAATATCTTTAAAGAGCCTGCAATGTCCAAAAGGGCTGTCCCAGAAGAGAAAATTCCTGTAGCTGTTCCTGAAAAATCAGAACCTCCATCAGCTAGAGATACACATTATCATGAATACATGATAAACACACCTAATCTTCTCTTAAGTATTATCTTAACCTCTTTTGTTCTGTCTGTCGTTTCGAATCTGAGGTTTCAAATGATGCTTGCTAAAAAAGTCACACTGAGTATGAGTGTGTGCCAAATAGTTACTTCAGACCATTTCTATTGTCCTCTGTGTTTCAGTCTCTGTACTTACGTTCAGTTGTATTGTAACTGTAAAATGAAATGCACTAATATCTTTGAAGTGCCAGAGATGCCTGAGAGGGCTGTCCCAGAGGAGAAAGTGTCCATTGCTGTACCTAAAAAACCAGGAGCTCCACTTCCTAAAGGTACATGCCACCATGATTATCAGCATAAGGAAGGGTTTGGGGTTTTTTAAAATTAATCTAATTTCCAATTGATCTTTCACTGTATACTTGGATATCTAAAATGTGAGAGAGATGTACCAAATATGAATTACTGTGCAGGGGCATCCAATGTTTCCTCAACTAAAACCATACAAACTTCTGTTGTACTGGTGGTTTTGGCACATTCAAAAAGTTCAGGAGGGTAAGATTTAATTTCTTAGGCTATAGCAATAAATCAAGCAGTTGTGATGAACTCCTGTCTACCAATAAGTGCCAAAACTTTATGGATGCTAACAAGAGAATGAATGTATAAACTGTTCACATTATTAGTAGGGATGGTTTAATACATGGTTTAGTGGGTCTTGGCAGTGTTATGTTTATGGTTGGACTCGATGATCTTTAAAGGTCTTTTCCAACCTAAATGATTCTATGAGAAAGGACAAAATAAGCAGAAACTAAAGGTTTCACCAGAGAGTAGCGGTTTCTGTACATAGGGCAAAGTAATTGCAAATATCTCTATGTAATGGAGCAGAATATTTTCTTTAAACTGTTAATCATAATTTGCTTGTATTTCAGTCATATGTCAACATTCTCCACTCTGTGATTTTGAAGTTGTTACGTTGTATGAATAGCATAAAAAAGCTGTAAAGTTCCTGTGAACACCTAAGTCACTGAGCCTTGTGAGAGGCATTTATTTTCTCAGATTAATCAGGATGAGAGGCTTGATAATTGAAATACTAAAAAATTACTTAAGATACTATAAAACTGTACACACCGTAGATTGATGCAGCGCTGCACCATTTCATATACTTTAGAAAGCCCCAAGCACTGGCCAGAGAAGTAAACATTCCCTCTGCCACCAGATTATCTCCATGTGAAATGCAATGATATTCCTCAAGTGAAGAACCACTTCAGAGTGATGGTATTCAAAGCATTTAAATAATTTAAATGAATATAACAGAAAACAGTTATAAGATATAAAAGCTCATAAACTATAATCCAGTGACTGGAATGGAAGCCAGAGCTCCCACAGGAAAGAATGTGCAAAGCCAAAAAAGAGAGGAAACATACAAAGACAGAAAAAGAAAGATGAAGTCAACTTGAAGGATAAAAATAGTGATAATATCCAAGTGAGAAGTAAAAAGATGATGGTGGCTGCCAAAACCAGCTCAGAACACACAGTCATGAATGTAAGATGACCGATAGTCAAATACAGTAGGATTCCATAAATAAGTCTCTGATCAGCTGTTACAAAGAGGGCACGTTTTCTACATTTCCACCTTGACTCAGAAACAGAAAGTAAACACAAAATTCCCATCTCCCACATGACGTATTTGACACCCTGGTCATTCCACCTGTTTGAACTGATGAGTGAATGTAACTGCAGCACTTCCTCAAAGAAGACTGCGTGCGTGTGTTATTGATTGTCTTATTGTTTCGTATGCATCTGTAGTGCCCACAAAACTAAAATATACTAATATCTTTGAAGTGCCCAAGGTGCCCAAGAAGGGTGTTCTGGAAGAGCCCATACCTGTAACTGTGCCAAAAAAGCCAGAACCTGCAGCAGTTCAAGGTACCTGTTGTCCTGTGCATCAGCCTGAAAGAGGCTGTTTCTTACTGTCTTACATGTTACATCTGATGTCTGTTATCCTGTCCACTTGTGACTACCTGAAATGTCTATGTTGTGTGCTGTGTATCAGTTAGAAATTCAATTATCTAGTAATTTGTATAAAGAACCCAAATGATATTTGAAATTTACTGTTTTGTTTTCATATTCTGAATCAGCAGATACTAAAATGTTATGTTTTAAAATTTGATCGTAAGTTTTTCAGATTACTGCCCAACCTTGTTGTCTTAAATTGACACAGTGATTGTCTCCATGACTCTTTTGATAGTCTTGGTTACTGTATATGGTAGACATGAATCTTTCAAAATGAAAAACCAATTTTTACTCAGAAATGCACATATGAGGGCAGTAAGAACTGACGGCATATCAAGTGTATAATGAAAATGCTGATAATTTTAGAGTTAATAATGAAGAAGAAATGATTATAAAATCCAGTGAACCATACAGGCTATGGAAGTTGCCACAGTGAAATGAAAACTGAGGCAAGAGAGCTATTTAGGATAAGAAAATAAGCCAATAAAAAGAAAAGCATAAACAAAGAATAGAAATGGAGAAGGGCAGAAATAGGGACAAAGAAGAAGTACTGGGTTCCTCACCCTGTCAGTGCCCACACCGCTGAATGCAAAACACTGGCAGCTTCACGAAGAATGGCAACAGATAAAGATATGGGCTGAGGTTGCTCCCAGGGAAAAGTCAGATCCCAGCGAGGCTGAGAATGACAATCTCTCCTCCCAGGGAGGGAAGGCTGCTGAGTACAGAGTGGGGTATCCTAATTCACACCTCACCCTCGAGCTGTACCTAAACATAGCTAACCGTTTTCTCACACTTTCCTACTTGACATCGCCACTCTGTGCCTGTTCCTGTGCCCATGCGTGGGTTTGTCTGTGTGTGTGAGAGAGAGAGAGAGAGAGAGAGAGAGAGAGACGGGTCGATACCGTAAGACCAGTTTGGTTACTTCCATGAGTGCATCTCTAGTTTACGTTTTTACGTTTCATTGTTCGTCTTCCTGTTTAATGTATAAAACTGTGACTGTTACTAATATCTTTGAAGCACCTGAGGTGCCCAGGAAGGCTACTCGTGAGGAAAAAGTACCTGTGGCCATTGCCAAAGCACCAGAGCTTCCAGCACCCAGAGGTACCTGTCTTCATGGATAACTTAACAAAGAAGATACTTAATGTTCTTCTCTTTAAGCGTTGTCCTGTCCTCTCTTGGCCTGTCTCTGTTTCCAAACTGAGACTCTCAAGGTTGTTGCATGCTGGGTAAACGGTGCTGCACGTGTGTGTGAGGTTTTGAGGTGGCTGTTGTGACGTTCTCTGTCCGTGTTGCCCTGGTTTCTGTTCCTACTTGGCATGCGTTTTCAGCAATGTAAGATGAAACGCACTAATATCTTTGAAGTGCCCGAGATGCCTGAGGCAGAGGTCCCAGAAGAGAAAGAGGAGGAGGAAGCACCAGAAGAGGTGGCACCAGTTGCTGAGCCTGGAGAGCCAGAAGCTCCTCCAGCTCAAGGTACGCGGTGGTGTTCTGAAGGAGTCTGCCGTGCCCTCCGGGTTGCCGTAGTACTCTTTGCCCCTTTGCAGTCTGTGGGGAGGGTGAGAGCACCATTTGTTCGTGTTGTGTCTGTGTGTGCTTGGCTTTAGCTTGGCCAAGTAAAAGGAAGTAATATCTTTAAAGTGCCTGAGGTGGCCGAGGAGGAAGAGCCAGAAGAGGAGGTGCCAGTGGTCGCTCCCCCGAAGCCTGTAGCTGTGCCCAAGAAACCTGTGGCTGTGCCAAAGAAACCAGAAGCTCCACAAGCTAAAGGTATATCTTCTGGCAGGAGCTGGTTTTTATTTTCATGTACTGATTAACATTTTCATTTGTTATCCCTTCTTTTGTGTAAGATTTGTTATGTGTCCTCTACCCCTAGCCTCTGCTGTGCCTGTCTTTGCACATGTGACTAACCAACCAGTCACTAGAGGAAAGTTACAGTGTTCGAAATATCTAAAGTCTTTGATTTTTTCATAAGTGTTATTATCTTTTGTATTTTTTTAACTGTGAAATTAAGAGGAAGTAATATCTTTAAAGTGCTCAAGGTGCCCAAGAAAGCTGTCCCGCAAGAAAAAACGCCTGTTGCTGTACCCAAAAAACCAGAACCACCAACAGCCAAAGGTACATGTCATCACTATCACTACCATCATTAGAAAGAAACATCACGCTCTTCTGGACTTAAGTTGAACTAGAACTAATTTTTCTGGTGATGCCCTATCGGAGATAGGTGTGTAAGAAATATAAAGTGCAATGTGGAGTGTCAAAATATGACAGAAGAACTAGATTGAATTCCTTGAAAAATATCTGCAGCTTTCTGAACTTTTTGCAAAGTTTAAGAGTTAATATTTACTGAATGCTTAGTTTAAACAGAATAACGTGTTGTTCTGAAGAAGAGCCTGCAAATAAGTCTTCAGTTGAAAGAACATAATGTTGCATCCCTGAATTTTCTAATAGACTGTATTGCTGAATGACAGCAGCAGTATCAGTGCTCTACCTCTTTAAAACTAAGTTAATGCCAGTGTACATAAGGTAGATTTGCTAGCAAAAGACTGGATATACCTACTGATGATCTCATTAGGATATGAAAGGGTCATTAGTATAATCCAAAAGAGAGGGGAGGAAGTATATATTTCTGTAGACAATAGAATCCAAAAGACATGAACTGTGGAAAACTAAAAATGAAGAGGAGGTGTAAAGAATGGAAATCACTGATAGAAAAGAAGAGGTAATGGCAAAGCAAATATTACTTTCCTAAAAAAATTATGTTACAATGACAAAGTAGTCATGAACGTTACATGACTGATAGTCAAATACAGTAGGATTCCATAAATAAGTCTCTGATCAGCTGTTACAAAGAGGGCACGTTTTCTACATTTCCACCTTGACTCAGAAACAGAAAGTAAACACAAAATTCCCATCTCCCACATGACGTATTTGACACCCTGGTCATTCCACCTGTTTGAACTGATGAGTGAATGTAACTGCAGCACTTCCTCAAAGAAGACTGCGTGCGTGTGTTATTGATTGTCTTATTGTTTCGTATGCATCTGTAGTGCCCACAAAACTAAAATATACTAATATCTTTGAAGTGCCCAAGGTGCCCAAGAAGGGTGTTCTGGAAGAGCCCATACCTGTAACTGTGCCAAAAAAGCCAGAACCTGCAGCAGTTCAAGGTACCTGTTGTCCTGTGCATCAGCCTGAAAGAGGCTGTTTCTTACTGTCTTACATGTTACATCTGATGTCTGTTATCCTGTCCACTTGTGACTACCTGAAATGTCTATGTTGTGTGCTGTGTATCAGTTAGAAATTCAATTATCTAGTAATTTGTATAAAGAACCCAAATGATATTTGAAATTTACTGTTTTGTTTTCATATTCTGAATCAGCAGATACTAAAATGTTATGTTTTAAAATTTGATCGTAAGTTTTTCAGATTACTGCCCAACCTTGTTGTCTTAAATTGACACAGTGATTGTCTCCATGACTCTTTTGATAGTCTTGGTTACTGTATATGGTAGACATGAATCTTTCAAAATGAAAAACCAATTTTTACTCAGAAATGCACATATGAGGGCAGTAAGAACTGACGGCATATCAAGTGTATAATGAAAATGCTGATAATTTTAGAGTTAATAATGAAGAAGAAATGATTATAAAATCCAGTGAACCATACAGGCTATGGAAGTTGCCACAGTGAAATGAAAACTGAGGCAAGAGAGCTATTTAGGATAAGAAAATAAGCCAATAAAAAGAAAAGCATAAACAAAGAATAGAAATGGAGAAGGGCAGAAATAGGGACAAAGAAGAAGTACTGGGTTCCTCACCCTGTCAGTGCCCACACCGCTGAATGCAAAACACTGGCAGCTTCACGAAGAATGGCAACAGATAAAGATATGGGCTGAGGTTGCTCCCAGGGAAAAGTCAGATCCCAGCGAGGCTGAGAATGACAATCTCTCCTCCCAGGGAGGGAAAGCTGCTGAGTACAGAGTGGGGTATCCTAATTCACACCTCACCCTCGAGCTGTACCTAAACATAGCTAACCGTTTTCTCACACTTTCCTACTTGACATCGCCACTCTGTGCCTGTTCCTGTGCCCATGCGTGGGTTTGTCTGTGAGAGAGAGAGAGAGAGAGAGAGAGAGAGAGAGAGAGAGAGACGGGTCGATACCGTAAGACCAGTTTGGTTACTTCCATGAGTGCATCTCTAGTTTACGTTTTTACGTTTCATTGTTCGTCTTCCTGTTTAATGTATAAAACTGTGACTGTTACTAATATCTTTGAAGCACCTGAGGTGCCCAGGAAGGCTACTCGTGAGGAAAAAGTACCTGTGGCCATTGCCAAAGCACCAGAGCTTCCAGCACCCAGAGGTACCTGTCTTCATGGATAACTTAACAAAGAAGATACTTAATGTTCTTCTCTTTAAGCGTTGTCCTGTCCTCTCTTGGCCTGTCTCTGTTTCCAAACTGAGACTCTCAAGGTTGTTGCATGCTGGGTAAACGGTGCTGCACGTGTGTGTGAGGTTTTGAGGTGGCTGTTGTGACGTTCTCTGTCCGTGTTGCCCTGGTTTCTGTTCCTACTTGGCATGCGTTTTCAGCAATGTAAGATGAAACGCACTAATATCTTTGAAGTGCCCGAGATGCCTGAGGCAGAGGTCCCAGAAGAGAAAGAGGAGGAGGAAGCACCAGAAGAGGTGGCACCAGTTGCTGAGCCTGGAGAGCCAGAAGCTCCTCCAGCTCAAGGTACGCGGTGGTGTTCTGAAGGAGTCTGCCGTGCCCTCCGGGTTGCCGTAGTACTCTTTGCCCCTTTGCAGTCTGTGGGGAGGGTGAGAGCACCATTTGTTCGTGTTGTGTCTGTGTGTGCTTGGCTTTAGCTTGGCCAAGTAAAAGGAAGTAATATCTTTAAAGTGCCTGAGGTGGCCGAGGAGGAAGAGCCAGAAGAGGAGGTGCCAGTGGTCGCTCCCCCGAAGCCTGTAGCTGTGCCCAAGAAACCTGTGGCTGTGCCAAAGAAACCAGAAGCTCCACAAGCTAAAGGTATATCTTCTGGCAGGAGCTGGTTTTTATTTTCATGTACTGATTAACATTTTCATTTGTTATCCCTTCTTTTGTGTAAGATTTGTTATGTGTCCTCTACCCCTAGCCTCTGCTGTGCCTGTCTTTGCACATGTGACTAACCAACCAGTCACTAGAGGAAAGTTACAGTGTTCGAAATATCTAAAGTCTTTGATTTTTTCATAAGTGTTATTATCTTTTGTATTTTTTTAACTGTGAAATTAAGAGGAAGTAATATCTTTAAAGTGCTCAAGGTGCCCAAGAAAGCTGTCCCGCAAGAAAAAACGCCTGTTGCTGTACCCAAAAAACCAGAACCACCAACAGCCAAAGGTACATGTCATCACTATCACTACCATCATTAGAAAGAAACATCACGCTCTTCTGGACTTAAGTTGAACTAGAACTAATTTTTCTGGTGATGCCCTATCGGAGATAGGTGTGTAAGAAATATAAAGTGCAATGTGGAGTGTCAAAATATGACAGAAGAACTAGATTGAATTCCTTGAAAAATATCTGCAGCTTTCTGAACTTTTTGCAAAGTTTAAGAGTTAATATTTACTGAATGCTTAGTTTAAACAGAATAATGTGTTGTTCTGAAGAAGAGCCTGCAAATAAGTCTTCAGTTGAAAGAACATAATGTTGCATCCCTGAATTTTCTAATAGACTGTATTGCTGAATGACAGCAGCAGTATCAGTGCTCTACCTCTTTAAAACTAAGTTAATGCCAGTGTACATAAGGTAGATTTGCTAGCAAAAGACTGGATATACCTACTGATGATCTCATTAGGATATGAAAGGGTCATTAGTATAATCCAAAAGAGAGGGGAGGAAGTATATATTTCTGTAGACAATAGAATCCAAAAGACATGAACTGTGGAAAACTAAAAATGAAGAGGAGGTGTAAAGAATGGAAATCACTGATAGAAAAGAAGAGGTAATGGCAAAGCAAATATTACTTTCCTAAAAAAATTATGTTACAATGACAAAGTAGTCATGAACGTTACATGACTGATAGTCAAATACAGTAGGATTCCATAAATAAGTCTCTGATCAGCTGTTACAAAGAGGGCACGTTTTCTACATTTCCAC
The DNA here is from genome assembly GCA_031468815.1 of Morus bassanus. NCBI lineage: Eukaryota > Metazoa > Chordata > Aves > Suliformes > Sulidae > Morus > Morus bassanus. The sequence goes on along the minus strand of CM062574.1, from coordinate 26,663,046 downwards.
CTTGACTCAGAAACAGAAAGTAAACACAAAATTCCCATCTCCCACATGACGTATTTGACACCCTGGTCATTCCACCTGTTTGAACTGATGAGTGAATGTAACTGCAGCACTTCCTCAAAGAAGACTGCGTGCGTGTGTTATTGATTGTCTTATTGTTTCGTATGCATCTGTAGTGCCCACAAAACTAAAATATACTAATATCTTTGAAGTGCCCAAGGTGCCCAAGAAGGGTGTTCTGGAAGAGCCCATACCTGTAACTGTGCCAAAAAAGCCAGAACCTGCAGCAGTTCAAGGTACCTGTTGTCCTGTGCATCAGCCTGAAAGAGGCTGTTTCTTACTGTCTTACATGTTACATCTGATGTCTGTTATCCTGTCCACTTGTGACTACCTGAAATGTCTATGTTGTGTGCTGTGTATCAGTTAGAAATTCAATTATCTAGTAATTTGTATAAAGAACCCAAATGATATTTGAAATTTACTGTTTTGTTTTCATATTCTGAATCAGCAGATACTAAAATGTTATGTTTTAAAATTTGATCGTAAGTTTTTCAGATTACTGCCCAACCTTGTTGTCTTAAATTGACACAGTGATTGTCTCCATGACTCTTTTGATAGTCTTGGTTACTGTATATGGTAGACATGAATCTTTCAAAATGAAAAACCAATTTTTACTCAGAAATGCACATATGAGGGCAGTAAGAACTGACGGCATATCAAGTGTATAATGAAAATGCTGATAATTTTAGAGTTAATAATGAAGAAGAAATGATTATAAAATCCAGTGAACCATACAGGCTATGGAAGTTGCCACAGTGAAATGAAAACTGAGGCAAGAGAGCTATTTAGGATAAGAAAATAAGCCAATAAAAAGAAAAGCATAAACAAAGAATAGAAATGGAGAAGGGCAGAAATAGGGACAAAGAAGAAGTACTGGGTTCCTCACCCTGTCAGTGCCCACACCGCTGAATGCAAAACACTGGCAGCTTCACGAAGAATGGCAACAGATAAAGATATGGGCTGAGGTTGCTCCCAGGGAAAAGTCAGATCCCAGCGAGGCTGAGAATGACAATCTCTCCTCCCAGGGAGGGAAGGCTGCTGAGTACAGAGTGGGGTATCCTAATTCACACCTCACCCTCGAGCTGTACCTAAACATAGCTAACCGTTTTCTCACACTTTCCTACTTGACATCGCCACTCTGTGCCTGTTCCTGTGCCCATGCGTGGGTTTGTCTGTGTGTGTGAGAGAGAGAGAGAGAGAGAGAGAGAGAGAGACGGGTCGATACCGTAAGACCAGTTTGGTTACTTCCATGAGTGCATCTCTAGTTTACGTTTTTACGTTTCATTGTTCGTCTTCCTGTTTAATGTATAAAACTGTGACTGTTACTAATATCTTTGAAGCACCTGAGGTGCCCAGGAAGGCTACTCGTGAGGAAAAAGTACCTGTGGCCATTGCCAAAGCACCAGAGCTTCCAGCACCCAGAGGTACCTGTCTTCATGGATAACTTAACAAAGAAGATACTTAATGTTCTTCTCTTTAAGCGTTGTCCTGTCCTCTCTTGGCCTGTCTCTGTTTCCAAACTGAGACTCTCAAGGTTGTTGCATGCTGGGTAAACGGTGCTGCACGTGTGTGTGAGGTTTTGAGGTGGCTGTTGTGACGTTCTCTGTCCGTGTTGCCCTGGTTTCTGTTCCTACTTGGCATGCGTTTTCAGCAATGTAAGATGAAACGCACTAATATCTTTGAAGTGCCCGAGATGCCTGAGGCAGAGGTCCCAGAAGAGAAAGAGGAGGAGGAAGCACCAGAAGAGGTGGCACCAGTTGCTGAGCCTGGAGAGCCAGAAGCTCCTCCAGCTCAAGGTACGCGGTGGTGTTCTGAAGGAGTCTGCCGTGCCCTCCGGGTTGCCGTAGTACTCTTTGCCCCTTTGCAGTCTGTGGGGAGGGTGAGAGCACCATTTGTTCGTGTTGTGTCTGTGTGTGCTTGGCTTTAGCTTGGCCAAGTAAAAGGAAGTAATATCTTTAAAGTGCCTGAGGTGGCCGAGGAGGAAGAGCCAGAAGAGGAGGTGCCAGTGGTCGCTCCCCCGAAGCCTGTAGCTGTGCCCAAGAAACCTGTGGCTGTGCCAAAGAAACCAGAAGCTCCACAAGCTAAAGGTATATCTTCTGGCAGGAGCTGGTTTTTATTTTCATGTACTGATTAACATTTTCATTTGTTATCCCTTCTTTTGTGTAAGATTTGTTATGTGTCCTCTACCCCTAGCCTCTGCTGTGCCTGTCTTTGCACATGTGACTAACCAACCAGTCACTAGAGGAAAGTTACAGTGTTCGAAATATCTAAAGTCTTTGATTTTTTCATAAGTGTTATTATCTTTTGTATTTTTTTAACTGTGAAATTAAGAGGAAGTAATATCTTTAAAGTGCTCAAGGTGCCCAAGAAAGCTGTCCCGCAAGAAAAAACGCCTGTTGCTGTACCCAAAAAACCAGAACCACCAACAGCCAAAGGTACATGTCATCACTATCACTACCATCATTAGAAAGAAACATCACGCTCTTCTGGACTTAAGTTGAACTAGAACTAATTTTTCTGGTGATGCCCTATCGGAGATAGGTGTGTAAGAAATATAAAGTGCAATGTGGAGTGTCAAAATATGACAGAAGAACTAGATTGAATTCCTTGAAAAATATCTGCAGCTTTCTGAACTTTTTGCAAAGTTTAAGAGTTAATATTTACTGAATGCTTAGTTTAAACAGAATAACGTGTTGTTCTGAAGAAGAGCCTGCAAATAAGTCTTCAGTTGAAAGAACATAATGTTGCATCCCTGAATTTTCTAATAGACTGTATTGCTGAATGACAGCAGCAGTATCAGTGCTCTACCTCTTTAAAACTAAGTTAATGCCAGTGTACATAAGGTAGATTTGCTAGCAAAAGACTGGATATACCTACTGATGATCTCATTAGGATATGAAAGGGTCATTAGTATAATCCAAAAGAGAGGGGAGGAAGTATATATTTCTGTAGACAATAGAATCCAAAAGACATGAACTGTGGAAAACTAAAAATGAAGAGGAGGTGTAAAGAATGGAAATCACTGATAGAAAAGAAGAGGTAATGGCAAAGCAAATATTACTTTCCTAAAAAAATTATGTTACAATGACAAAGTAGTCATGAACGTTACATGACTGATAGTCAAATACAGTAGGATTCCATAAATAAGTCTCTGATCAGCTGTTACAAAGAGGGCACGTTTTCTACATTTCCACCTTGACTCAGAAACAGAAAGTAAACACAAAATTCCCATCTCCCACATGACGTATTTGACACCCTGGTCATTCCACCTGTTTGAACTGATGAGTGAATGTAACTGCAGCACTTCCTCAAAGAAGACTGCGTGCGTGTGTTATTGATTGTCTTATTGTTTCGTATGCATCTGTAGTGCCCACAAAACTAAAATATACTAATATCTTTGAAGTGCCCAAGGTGCCCAAGAAGGGTGTTCTGGAAGAGCCCATACCTGTAACTGTGCCAAAAAAGCCAGAACCTGCAGCAGTTCAAGGTACCTGTTGTCCTGTGCATCAGCCTGAAAGAGGCTGTTTCTTACTGTCTTACATGTTACATCTGATGTCTGTTATCCTGTCCACTTGTGACTACCTGAAATGTCTATGTTGTGTGCTGTGTATCAGTTAGAAATTCAATTATCTAGTAATTTGTATAAAGAACCCAAATGATATTTGAAATTTACTGTTTTGTTTTCATATTCTGAATCAGCAGATACTAAAATGTTATGTTTTAAAATTTGATCGTAAGTTTTTCAGATTACTGCCCAACCTTGTTGTCTTAAATTGACACAGTGATTGTCTCCATGACTCTTTTGATAGTCTTGGTTACTGTATATGGTAGACATGAATCTTTCAAAATGAAAAACCAATTTTTACTCAGAAATGCACATATGAGGGCAGTAAGAACTGACGGCATATCAAGTGTATAATGAAAATGCTGATAATTTTAGAGTTAATAATGAAGAAGAAATGATTATAAAATCCAGTGAACCATACAGGCTATGGAAGTTGCCACAGTGAAATGAAAACTGAGGCAAGAGAGCTATTTAGGATAAGAAAATAAGCCAATAAAAAGAAAAGCATAAACAAAGAATAGAAATGGAGAAGGGCAGAAATAGGGACAAAGAAGAAGTACTGGGTTCCTCACCCTGTCAGTGCCCACACCGCTGAATGCAAAACACTGGCAGCTTCACGAAGAATGGCAACAGATAAAGATATGGGCTGAGGTTGCTCCCAGGGAAAAGTCAGATCCCAGCGAGGCTGAGAATGACAATCTCTCCTCCCAGGGAGGGAAGGCTGCTGAGTACAGAGTGGGGTATCCTAATTCACACCTCACCCTCGAGCTGTACCTAAACATAGCTAACCGTTTTCTCACACTTTCCTACTTGACATCGCCACTCTGTGCCTGTTCCTGTGCCCATGCGTGGGTTTGTCTGTGTGTGTGAGAGAGAGAGAGAGAGAGAGAGAGAGAGAGAGACGGGTCGATACCGTAAGACCAGTTTGGTTACTTCCATGAGTGCATCTCTAGTTTACGTTTTTACGTTTCATTGTTCGTCTTCCTGTTTAATGTATAAAACTGTGACTGTTACTAATATCTTTGAAGCACCTGAGGTGCCCAGGAAGGCTACTCGTGAGGAAAAAGTACCTGTGGCCATTGCCAAAGCACCAGAGCTTCCAGCACCCAGAGGTACCTGTCTTCATGGATAACTTAACAAAGAAGATACTTAATGTTCTTCTCTTTAAGCGTTGTCCTGTCCTCTCTTGGCCTGTCTCTGTTTCCAAACTGAGACTCTCAAGGTTGTTGCATGCTGGGTAAACGGTGCTGCACGTGTGTGTGAGGTTTTGAGGTGGCTGTTGTGACGTTCTCTGTCCGTGTTGCCCTGGTTTCTGTTCCTACTTGGCATGCGTTTTCAGCAATGTAAGATGAAACGCACTAATATCTTTGAAGTGCCCGAGATGCCTGAGGCAGAGGTCCCAGAAGAGAAAGAGGAGGAGGAAGCACCAGAAGAGGTGGCACCAGTTGCTGAGCCTGGAGAGCCAGAAGCTCCTCCAGCTCAAGGTACGCGGTGGTGTTCTGAAGGAGTCTGCCGTGCCCTCCGGGTTGCCGTAGTACTCTTTGCCCCTTTGCAGTCTGTGGGGAGGGTGAGAGCACCATTTGTTCGTGTTGTGTCTGTGTGTGCTTGGCTTTAGCTTGGCCAAGTAAAAGGAAGTAATATCTTTAAAGTGCCTGAGGTGGCCGAGGAGGAAGAGCCAGAAGAGGAGGTGCCAGTGGTCGCTCCCCCGAAGCCTGTAGCTGTGCCCAAGAAACCTGTGGCTGTGCCAAAGAAACCTGTGGCTGTTCCAAAGAAACCAGAGCCTGTGCCTGTCCTTAAAAAACCAAAAGTTCCTTTAGTTAAAGGTACATACATCAGTGACTGAGCATCTCCTTTTCTTTGTTCTCTCAATACTTTTTGCCTTCTTTCACTAATATACGCAGTGCTCAGGTATCTGAGTGAATAATCTGTCACTTAAAATTTTATTCCTCATGTTTTTAATGCCTTACTCTTTTTAGTCATTGCACTTTCCACTATTATATGTGTATATGTATCTCAGTGTTCAGAAAAATGAAAATTTACTAATATCTTTAAAGCACCTGAAGTGCCAGAGAGAACTGTCCCAGAAGAGAAAGTGCTTCTTACAACACCTAAAATGCCAGAATTTAAAAAACCAGAGCCTCCTCCAACCAAAGGTATATATTGCCAGGAGGTATCTCCTGTGAAGAAATGTTTTCTATTCTTCTCTCTTTTCTTTGTTCATAACTGAGTCTATAAAATGTGTCAGTTGTCTGTAGACTACCTTGAGAAATGCTGTTTGGTGCAAAGCAGTCTTTCATGGTTATGGCCACTGTTACTCGTTGTGATTTTCTGTATGCTAGGTGTCTTTGTCTTTTTTATATTTCATTCTTATTTATATACGCACAAATAAAAGGAACTAATATTTTTTAAAGTGCCTGAGGTGCCCAAGAAGCCTGTCCCAGAGGAGAAAGTACCTGTTGCTGTTCCTAAAATACCTGAACCACTACCAAGTGAAGGTATATGCTATCATAGCTATTACTGTAAGGACAATCCTTTGTCCTGTTCTTCCAAACATGATCTTTAAGATAGATGTTGTCCTTTTTTTCCCCTTTGTAATGTTTATAAATTCTTCACTTCATCTTTTAGATGATACCAGCCCGTGTTTCTCATACCTACTATTATATTTTCATATTTGGAAGCAAAATATCGCTTTCAAAATTAAAATTTTTTAAGTAACATATGCTCCTACACAGGATATTCCTAACAAAGTGTGTCTCTTTTTAAGATAATAATCAATTCCCACTAAATTTGAGTCTCTTAAAACCTAGGATTTATATTACTGTTACAATCTGAAATTAATTGAGAGCACTGAAGTTTTTCTTCTTTCCAGTTATGATGACTCATACACAAATCTAATGTTTAGTTTATATTGTACACATAAAAAATACTATCCTTCACAGAACCCTGATTCATTCTTACATAGAGTAGTTTTTCAAAAGCATGCATTAACTGCAAAAGTAACAGATACTGAGTGATTACTTATCCTAACATGTATTTGTCTGTGTCTATTGGAGTAGCTTTCTTTTTAGTGATATCTACATAATTGTTCATGTGAAATGATCTTATCATTGGAAACTTACACCAGTTGTCAATATTCTTTAAAGAATATGAAATCATAAAGGAGATTGAGCCTGAAGAAGCAGAAGAAATTCCAGTTGCAGAAGTAGAAGAAGCTTTACCAGTTGAAGGTATACAAAGTACCTACCCAGAGGCTGCCAGACACCTTTCTTTCATTACCATGCAGTTTTTTTCTTGCTATGTCATTCTTTGCACATGTACCTGTATGTCGTAGGTCTCTGCATACTTCTTCGTCTGTTATTATGTTTTGGAAACGAGTTCTGATCTCTTAATTCTAAGTACAATATACAGATTATTTTAAATGCTTTCACTTTGTTTCTTGTCAATGAGAGTCTTTCCATCATTTGGTTTCCCACCTTTGTTCTCGTGTTATTAACATGCTTTTTTAAGTCAAGTTGGGTATTTGTATTGTGTGCATGCTACAAAACAGTAGCCTGAGGCTCTTCCATACTCCCATTTAATTAAATGAGGTTTTTTCACTGGCTTCATTGGAAATGGCAAATGACCATCTTTACATTTGTACATTACTCTCCACATAACTACCATGGTAGTAAATTTATGCTAAATCTACCTAATGTTATTTAAAGCACCAGAACCTGAAAAGAAGATCCCTGAAAAGCGAAAACCACGACCACCTACTCCACCAAAAGAAGATATTAAATTGGCAAAAGAACTACTTAAAGGTATAATCATCTGAAGCCACAGTTAACAGTGTGAACTCAAACATAAAATCCTTTTAAATTATACTGATGAGTCTTGAAAAGCATGCTTTTAAACATATCACTTTGGATTTTTTTTCTTTTCTAATTTACTATTGCTCTAATGATGCGCCTTACTAATGCTCAATCCCTTATGATTTTTTACCAGTTTTATACCAAGTCAATTTACATGGGTTCTCTTAAATATTTACAGAAAAAATCAATTTATTAAAAAAAATCTTAACCAAGATAACACATTCTATCCTTAACATAATTCTTCTATCTTTAACATGTTCTTAGAAATGAAAACAATCCCCAGCAATAATCTGCTGGTGTTACTATGTGAACATGGGCTCCAGGTCAACTGTGCTTCCTGCAGGTCATCTGACTTCTAAACAGTTAATCAGCCAGAATCATAGCTTTGTAGCTCTCGTCTTTCTATTATGTCAATAGTATTAATCAGTTGCTTGGACTTTTTAGAAAGATCTTTTCTTTTTTGAATCTAATGGGGTGTGTGGTAAAATTCAAATAATTTTTTTTAAAGCTCCTGAATCAAGGAAGAAAGTTGTGACTGCAAAACCTGGTGAGCTTCCGAAACTGGAACCCCCACCTGCTAAAGGTACCTAGCTAATATAAGAATCTTACTTAAATTAAGCCTCTCATGAGCCCAAAGTTGTAGTTCTTGGTATCTTCTTCTCCTCTAATTTGCTCAGAAATATCAAAAAGCTGTCTAAGTTAGATTATGCTCAGGAGTGGACTCCAGTCTTGGATGTATATGCTCATGTTACATTTATGTCCATTTTAATCTCCCATCATGCAATTCATGAGATGCAAGACACAGAATCACAGAAGAGGGACAGTTTTTATGAGTTTTGTCACTTGTGTAGATGTTTACTTTTGTTCTTGCTTAGGGAGAAATAAAAAATAATATACTGTTCAAATATATCAAATATACTTAGTTTATTATTTGTCTGAAATGTAACTTATTTTTGTGAGAGGACACTTTCCAGAGATAGAGGTGAATAATGAATTGAGCAAGACACTTTACAAGTACTCCCTTATATTTTTCATATGTACTGGAGCTTAAGACAAGCTAAGCAGCTAATCAGTGAACATCTCTTTGTAATGGTGTTCCAAGTTTAGAAATTAAACTAACTGGATCCTTATGAAATCATGGATAGATAGTTCAGATGAATAGATATTTAACATAAGCCTGTTATGAAAGAGGAAAAGGAGATAAAAATGTTACTACAATAACTCTCTTTGAATACATAACCTTTATAGTTTTGTCAAACCATACTTCTCTTTTGTTGATTTATATGAAAATTTCCCCTGATGCATAAGCCTAGAGGACAACTTATGCAAATAATGTAGAAAGACTATTAAAACTATCAACTTAAATCTCAACAGTTTTACCTTTCTTTTTAATATTCAGTAGTGGACCAGCATTTGATTTGTGTGTTTGGAATGGTTAGTTGTTGGTTAGCTCTTACTGCTGTTATGAACCTATAATAAAATCTGGAATAATATTCTTTTAAGTGCCTGGACTTGTAAAGAAACCTCGCAGAGTAATTCCTGAAGTTACTCCTCCACCAAAAGAAGAAGTTGTTTTGAAAAGAGGTATAGTAACTTGGCTCTGTTTTAAAAAACCCAGCGTATTAACATTGTTCAGTATATTCCCCTAAGTAACATTGTTTTATCTGTGTGGTATGGAAAATTACACGAACAAAGTACTACCTGATGTCTGTTTCTTGGGGAAAGCCTTTATAGTTGCAGGGATGAGGTGGGGATATCCTGAAAATCTGTCAGATCCAAAGGATCTGTGATGAAAACAGAGCAGAACACTGAACACCTTTTTCCCTATAACTCTCTTCTGTTTTCTGAATCTCTGTAAAGCCTATACTGGAGTGGACAGTTTTCCACTGTCTTCAGCTTCTGGACTCCTAAATATTTTCCAGTGACAGTGTAAATGTTAATAAAGTCACATATGTAGAATCTGTATTCTCTTTTATGGTTTTCTTAGAAGTACTGCACAGATCGCAGAACCCCATGGTACTATTGGACATCAGTCCCCTTTCCTGCAAAGTCTGGAGCCTTCTGAACCACTTCATGCTCAATTGTTGCTTAGAAAAAGGAAGCACTAATTCCAGTTGTCTTTGAAATACTACAGCAGGACAATTCATGCCCATGTACCTTGCAGCTGACCTTCAAATTTCAGACAACATAACAAAATATAGATATCCAAGACTATCTGACAGGCCACAATAAATGAAATAAGTGAAGTGAAAAACTGACATTATATGAATTTGAGCTCTCCAAATATAATACTTGAAGATTCAGTCTTGTTCTTTCACTGAAGTCAATAGGAGTTTAATCCATAATCCTGCATTTTATCCCTGAAAATAATCTGTAACTGCAGTTATTAAACCATAATTATATGTAGTAAGTAATGATTTAAATATGATAAGAAATATATGATATTATAAGAAATTTTATTCTAGCATAGACAGTTAACATTGACATCTTTCCTCTCAGATGGACTGCTCTTAATAAAAGCATCTTTTTCCTCTAGATGACTTTGAATTTTAAAAGGCTTTCAGAATAGTATTTTGAATAGTTACACAAAATCTTCCATTTATATTGAACTATATATTTTACATTCCTGTTTCTTCATGATTGTTGATATATTTTTAATCTTTTGTCTTGTTTACCATCTTATTTTTTTGTTTACCTGTGTTTTAAAAACTGAAATTCCTTTTCTTTTAAAGTTCTTAAAAAGAAATCAGAAGAGGAAGAACCTAAACCAGAAAAAGAACCTAAACCAGAAGTTAAACCAGTACCTACACCAGTAGAAAAAATTAAGAAACCTGAAGGTACTAGATTACATTCAAATCTATCTGGTAAAATATAATTAAAAAAAAAAAAAAAAAAAATTAAGTAGTATTCTCTGAAATTCAGGAATGAAAGCCAAAATTTGACATTCACATTTGGGTCTGAATTCTGCATTTTGGGATTGTTTCTCAGTCTTCACTGTGTATAGAAGAGAACTTCACAAATATTCTGCAATACTGATAAAAATATAACTACAGCAAAATCCAAGCATTCTTTTAGTTAGTTTTGCGAATATTTGTCCTTTTGTCCATTTAGTGTTTCTAATTTATTCAGATCTCACTCTTAAAAATACATACTCCTAAACCTTATGAACATCTGAAACTCTTTATGTCTAAAAAGAATGGAAAGTTTTAAATACATTGGAGATAATTGTATTTGGGGATTCAAGGTGTTTCAATATACCTTACAAAATAAAAATAATATTTTAAAGTCCCAGAAGTTCCTAAGAAGAAAACTGAGATACCTGTCATAAAAAAAGAAGAGAAACATGTGCCTGAACCACCAAAAGGTACAGATGTGTGGTGCTCTTTTTCCTTATTGCAGCAACTAAATCATATTCATTGCCGAATATCGTGCTGTATTAACCTATCATCCAGTCTGTCCATGACTATTGTGTCATGATTAACCACTTTGCATTCTTCTGGATTTCTTGTTGTCTTTAATTCTTCAGTGCTTGAAAAATTAATCTTTTTTCCATTTTATCTTGCTTTACAAGAGTTCATCTCAAGTTAATTTCTTGCTTTCTGGGTAAATAAAATATAAAACAATAAACTCTGTCTTCAATTAACTCTCTCTGTATTGTTGCTTCTAACTTTAATGTTCCATGGAATTACAAAACATGTAAATTAACCTTTTTGTAATTGTTGTGTTTGAAATGCCAGAACCTAAGCAAGCAGCTATCCCACTTCCTGGGCCTGAACCTAAACCTGCAGTCGGTAAGAATTCTTCAGTCATGAATACCTGTGCAGTCTTTCTTGTGTGCCTAGTATTTTCCATTCGGAGATTTCTAGCTAAAAGGACATTAAACAAATGTCTTCAGTATTACGAAGACTGGAACTTTCATACAATCTACAAAATATTTTAAAGAACATCATACGTAAAAAAAAATTAATTCTTAAAACAAATATATGAGAACTATTTTTTTTTTTTTTACAGCCTTAAAATCTCCAAAACCAGCAGCAGAACCAGCACCAGCTGTTACTGCTCCAGTGACAGTCCCAGTGGTTGGAAAGAAAGCAGGTATTTATGTTTGTTCTCTGCTATTTATAGGGTTTTTCTCTCTGAGATACCTAAATACCTTCAGGATAAAGAGAATGAAAAGCTGTACAGTCATCTAACTCATTCATTACAGGAAGATTTGAGGTCCTATTCAAGGATCTTGTTATTCTAGGTACTGTCACCTAATCTAAAAGACAAGTGTCTCTGATATACCATAGAGATGAATCTGTGCTCTTGTTTCTGGATGGTGAGATGTGTGCCTTTATTTATTGTCCTACTATGAAATTTGCGTATTCTGTTGATTCCTTGATGTTGTTTATGTCCTGATGTAAGTCTTGTGAACTGCATCTTGTATTTTCTGTATAGCAAAAGAAAGTTTACACGTTTCTAAACAGTTCTTGTGGTGTTTGGTTTTCTGCTTTTAATTTGTTATTGAAGTCCTGAGGAAAGGTGGCAGTGGTGTTGAAGAACTAGAGTATTGCTACTTTCATTTGATATGCTTAGGGCCCCGTATCATATCCTGCTGTGAAAAAAGAACTGTGAAGAGTCCAATTCTTCTGAAGCACTCTGAGCCTGAGGTCTGCCAGTAGAGCTGATGTACATGCTGCTTGACCATCGTTCAAAGGTCCTCATGTTAGAGTAGAGCTCGGATCTTGGGCACTTGAGAAGCCTAATCATGAGTGTCTCTTGGCCATTGATATGGTGATGTAGCCAGGCCTGCAGGGGCATAACTAAACCATTTTATATAGGTGGCAGATAGGCCTTAGGAAGCTGTCATTTTCTGCTACTTTTAACCTGGATTGGATTTAAATGGGCAACCTAGTGGGAAACTGGTCTGTACCATAACAGTGGTTTACTTAGGTCTTCTGTACATTTTGTGTGTGCCATTCTTATCTATCTTTTGTTTTATGGTTGTGTTGTAAGTAAGTTGTCTGTTGTGTGGAGAAAAATTGTTCTATGTTCATTTTATTTCAGGTATAGCTGGAAATTTTGTCTTAAAATATATTGTTCCTGATGCTTATTCTTATGGATTTTAACTCTCTAAATTACCTGTGAAACCTTTGTAGCTGCAGAAAAGCCTGATGCACCATCTGTACTAAAGCATAGAGATAAAATGTCCCCAGTGGAAGAAGAAAAGACCGAGTCAATTGTGTTAAAGAAGATTTTGGTTGAGAAATGCTTGCATGTAAAAGAGAGAGTAAGTCCTAAGGAGAGAGTTCTGGACACTCAGACAGTAGAGCCACTTGAGTTTAAAATCTCACTGGAAACAGCTGGTGGAATACTGAAGCCAGAGGGAGATGAGCAGGAGAAAGTGTCTCTTAAATATTTTACCCTGGCTCCTGAAGAAGAGCCAGAAATGACACCTGTAGTTTCAAGAAAGACTACCCTTACAGGTGAGAAAATAGAAGGTGCAATAGATCACATTACTTATGCAAAGGATGAACCACCACTACCTGATGAGGAATTGAAATTGATTTCTATAGCATCTGAACATGCAGGAAGAGATTCTGGAGAAGAAAAAGGGGATGAAATTAAATTGGTTGTTCATAGGGAAGGTGCTGTAGAGAAAGTCTCTGACAAGTTTAGTGTTCTTCACGAAGGAAAGATTCCTATGCATGAAAAAGAAGAGGAAATCGAGTCAACTTATGTACCTAAACATATACCCAGAGAACCATATGAGCCCAGGGACCAGAAAACACTTCTAGAAAAAGAGAGAAAATCAAAAACCAGCTTGCAACCTGAAGAATTTCCCATTAAGGGTAAAACTTCATTTGTAAAGGATATTACAAAGGCAGGAATAGCTGAAACTCCTCTGCTTAGAAGCAAAGAAGAGAGAGGAGGTTTTACTCTAGAGAAATCTAAAGTTCCTCTTGGAGAATCCATGAAGGAGCATGGCATACAAAATAAAACTCAAAGGATGAAGAAATCTGGTACCACAGTAGCTGAAATTCCTGTAGATAAAATTCTTGATAAAGAAGCAGAGAAAATGGAAATTATTCAAGATTATGAGAAAGACAAGAATCTGGACTTTACATCAGCAGAACTACATTCCTTAGATCTGTCTGAGGAGACTGAACCAGCATTGAGAAAAGATCTTGACCTAGAACACCGCACTGAAGATGAGGAGGAGGTTTCTAGAGAAGAAGCTTACATAATCATTAAACCATCTGTTCTTAAGCCAGAAGTAGTGGAAAGGAAAGCAAGAGAAAAATATTCTGCAGAGAAAGAAGTTCATTATGAAGAGGGTTCAGGACAATTGTTGACTGAGAAAGCACTCCTAAGTGATAAAAAAACAGGCAAAAAGATTACACCAGAGAAGGAAGAGAAAACTACCTCCAGCACCCACTTAAAAAAAGACAAAATCAGACAGTCAAATGCCCCTGAAAAGCTGCCTGTGGAGAAAGAAGAGTTTGATACAGTGATTACAGGAGAAGGAATGGAAGGTGACGTTTCCACAGGAGAACATGAAAAGGGAGTTAAAGATGAAATAGTTGACAGATCTAAGTCAGTAAGGAAGGTTCCTATTCAGCCACCAGGGAGTCAAGATAAAAAACAGTTTCAAGAAGTTCATACCATTCAGGATGAACATAAAGAAACTCCAGCTCTCAAAAGCAGCAAAGATAAAACTGAAGAAAAGAAATCTTTGACTGTGGAAGAAGTGAAGCTTTTGGGAAAAGAACTTCCAGTGACAGAAGGTACATCAGATGAGAAAACATCAGCTAGACATGGCATTGGAAAAAGCACATCTGTTGCCATGAGAAAAGAGAAGGGCAAACTTTCAGACAAAATACCATCAAGCAAAGGAATCCCTGCAAATGGAGAAGTTAGTTACTCCTCAAGCATAGGTAAGATAATAACTCCCAAGAAAGCAGAAGGAGAGAAAGAATACTGGAAATCAGAACCTGCTCGTGTGATTGAGCAGGCCAGTAGACTTCCAAGTGAGAACAGGAATTTGGATGCACCTGGAGAATCACATGAAGTTCTGGATGTTCCTGTAAAGTCTCATACAAAGCGAGGTGAGGAAGACCACTGCCAAATTCTTCCACAAAGTCTTTGTACTATTTGCTTCAGGAGAATACCATTTGCCATTGTAATGTTTGTTTTCATGCTTTAACACTGTTCACTTCTCCATCTAATCTGTCAGCTGGCTGTATGGGCATTCAGCCACTCCTGACATGTTTGTCTTACCTATCTGTACATACATCTGTGTGATCAATGTTCATTGTCGTCTTCTTACACTTTGAGACTGCAGAAGTCATGTTGTGTGCCATTATCTTCTCAGAAAATCTCACACATTTTTTCTAGTATTCATTTTTCCATTCACTGCAATAAACTCTGTCCTGCATTTCATTCATATCATTCTGTTATATTTCCTTTCACAAAATGATAATGAGAAGCAGCGTATCATGGGAAATATTTTCAAAAGTCTGAGGTGATTCGTCACAAGTTGGGTGGCCAACAGAACATCTCTCACTTGTGAGAGTACCACATTGTCCTGAAACATGCATTTAATTTATACAACTTATATTTTTGTTGTCTTCATTAGTAAAAGTGTGTGCTTTTTCTAAAAAAACCCCATATAATTTATAATAGGTACTTAAGCTATTTTGGTTGACAGGTGGGTATTGAACAAGGGCCTAATTGTGAGCAAAGTGTCAGGGAAGGGCACAATTTTACACACTAATGGGCAGAACAATAAATTGAGGAACTAGGAGCTCCTAAGCTGCCTTTCAGTCCCCACTGCTGAATACATGTCTTTCCCATGCTTCAAGATATTGAACTTACCATTGAGATATAGACAGTGTAAGTTGTATAAATGTATACATATGTTTATATCTTCCTCCCCTTGTATGTGCTAAAGGAAGAGAAAATCTGATTTGTAAAAGAAATGCTTGTCTTAATTTTAGCATGTATGTTTATTTAACTACATTCCTAATAATATTGCTGTTCTACTTCAGAGGCCAAGCCACCAAAAGAAGAAACTCCAAAGGGTATCAGTCCAGTCAAAGGTAGGATACTACAAGTCAATAACTACAAGCAAAAGCAATTAATCAGGATTAGTTTATTCATTTCTGAATCTGAATTACAGCCAAGAAGACGCCTTCACCAGCAGATGCAGAAAGAAGGAAACTCAGGCCAGGCAGTGGTGGTGAAAAACCTCCTGAAGAGCCTCCATTCACTTACCAACTCAAAGCTGTACCACTGAAGTTTGTCAAGGAGATGAAAGATATAGTGCTAACAGAAGCTGAATCTGTTGGGTCTTCTGCAATCTTTGAAGTCCTTATTTCACCATCCACTGCAATTACCAGCTGGATGAAAGACGGAAGTAACATCCGAGAGAGCCCAAAACACAAGTTTATTGCTGATGGCAAAGACAGGAAGCTGCATATTATTGATGTCCAGCTGTCAGATGCTGGTGAATATACCTGTGTATTACGACTGGGGAACAAAGAGAAGACCTCTACAGCCAAGCTCATTGTTGAAGGTATTCACTTTTTCAAGTTTATCAATTATTTAAAGGCCAGCTACTCCTCAAGCTGGAAGTACTGGTACTTTGTGAATTTACAGTGGTTGGTAGATGCATCCTTTTGTTTCCATCAATCACTAGACATATTGATTTAATATGTAAGTCATTTCTGCATCACACCTTCTGTGTATAAATGAGACAAATCAAAATGTTGTGTTTCCCACAGCACTCCCAGTGCGGTTTGTGAAAACTCTTGAAGAAGAAGTTACTGTGGTTAAAGGCCAGCCACTGTACTTGACATGTGAACTTAACAAAGAAAGAAATGTGGTCTGGAGAAAGGATGGAAAGATCATCAAAGATAAGCCTGGGAAATTTGCTCTGGGCATTATCGGTTTGTCACATTCCCTCACGATCACTGATTCAGATGATGCTGATGCTGGCACTTACTCTGTTACCGTCGAAGACTCTGAGCTGTCATGTTCATCTTGTGTTAAGGTAGTAGGTAAGTGATCAAAATTGTGTTCTCCTTTCTCTGTAGGTTGTTTGGGCTGTTTTAAAATTTGGAAAGCTTTTTATCGTAGCATTACAATATAAAGGGACAGATAAGATTTTCACAGCTACAAAAACTTGTAATACAAAATCTGTTAGTTCTATTTCTTCTCTTTATGACACATCTATTTGTAGTAAAAGTCTGCTAAGCTGTATTTTTATGTAACTTTTTGTCATGCAGAAGTGATAAGAGACTGGTTAGTAAAACCCATAAGAGACCAGCACGTGAAACCAAAAGGAACAGCTACTTTCACCTGTGACATGGTCAAGGATACACCAAACTTCAAATGGTTTAAAGGAGATGAGGAAATCCCTGCTGAACCAACTGACAAGACAGAAATCTTGAAAGAAGGAAATAAAATTTTCCTGAAAATCAAGAATGCTGGCCCTGCTGATGTTGGGGAATATTCAGTAGAAATTGAAGGTCGCAGATACCCAGCTAAACTGACCCTTGGTGGTAAGGAAGCTTTTATTTGTATTATATTTAATCAGCTCATAGGCCAGTGTTCAAAAACCTCTAAACAAACAAAAAAGGTAACCTGAATTATTATAAAGCTCTATCAAAACTTGACCTAATTTTCTATATGTTCATTTGTGCATTCTAGAACGTGAAGTCCAACTTCTGAAGCCATTAGAGGATGTTACAGTTTATGAGAAAGAAACAGCAAACTTTGATACAGAAATATCGGAGGATGATATTCCTGGGGAATGGAAGCTGAAAGGAGAAATCCTGAGACCCTCACCTGTAAGCATCCTTGAATTTTACAACACAATTTATTTAAATTTAAACAGGTCTGTCATTGCTATTCAGTCCAGAATGTAGAAAGGCTAAGCATTATGGTGATTAAAAAAACCTGGTTCTCTAAGTAAGAATTATATCCTATAAAAGCTAAGTTTTGAAGGACTTTAGTTTCTCAAAGGATTGCAGCATATTATTCAGACAATAATAAAAATATCCTACAATATCCTACATACATTGCTAGGAATGATGCTGACATTTAAAAGAAGGGTGGTAGAACACTGAAGAAATGTACTCCATTTTTTTATTATTTAGTAAAAGGCTTAACTTTCCTTGAAAAACAATTCCAATCTTTCTAGCTGACTCTTTACTGTGTATAAAATATTTATAGAATCCCTTTATTAAAAACACCTAGTAGTAAGGCATTGGCATTGTATTTACCAAAGTCTGTCATCTCTCCAGACATGTGAAATCAAAGCTGAAGGAGGAAAACGCTTCCTAACCTTGCACAAAGTCAAGTTAGAGCAAGCTGGTGAAGTCCTTTACCAGGCACTTAATGCAGTTACTACAGCTATTCTGACAGTGAAAGGTATGATGCACCATGGAGTATGATATCAACTTAAACAGAGTTCACATGGAGCACATTACAAATGATGTGTTCTGTTTTGCTTCCAGAAATTGAACTGGACTTTGCTGTGCCCCTAAAAGATGTTACTGTCCCTGAGAGGCGCCAGGCAAGGTTTGAATGTGTCCTCACCAGAGAAGCCAATGTTATATGGTCTAAGGGCACTGATATACTCAAGATTGGAGAAAAATTTGACATCATTGCAGATGGAAAGAAGCATATTCTTATAATCAATGATTCTCAGTTTGATGATGAGGGAGAATACACTGCTGAAGTTGATGGCAAGAAGAGCACAGCAAGACTGTTTGTGGAAGGCAAGTATCTTCTTATGAACAAAACAAAACATGGATAAAGAATGTATCTTTTAGAACAACATTAGCCTTTTTCTGATGGTATTTATGTGTCTACATTACAGGTGTGAGGCTAAAGTTCATTTCACCTCTTCAGGATCAAACAGTGAAAGAAGGGGAAACGGCTCACTTTCAGTTTGAGCTTTCTCATGAAGGCATGCTAGTGAAATGGTATAAAAATGACAAGAGACTCCACACTAGCAGAACAGTTTTTATGACTTCAGAAGGCAAAGTTCATAAACTAGAAATGAGAGAAGTAACACTTGATGATATCTCCGAAATAAAGGCCGTAGTCAAGGACTTGAACACACAAGCAAACCTCAAAGTCTTAGGTGATTACATAAATAATTTAAAATATGCTATATATATGTATAAACAAGTTTTTAAGTAGAAAGTGACAAAATATTGATGCTTTAGTAAATTTATAATACTAATTTACCGTTTCATATCCACTATGCCTTTTGTAGAGGCCGATCCATATTTCACTGTGAAATTACAAGACTACAGTGCTGTGGAGAAAGATGATATTACTCTGGAGTGTGAACTTAGCAAAGATGTGCCAGTGAAATGGTACAAAGATGGTGAAGAACTAGTAGCTTCCAACAGAATTTCCATAAAAACAGATGGCTTGCGCCGTATCCTGACAATCAAGAAGGCTGCAGAGAGTGATAAGGGTGTTTATGAGTGTGACTGTGGAACCGACAAGACAAGTGCTAATGTCAGCGTTGAGCGTAAGTAATCATGCCTTGGCTAAGGGAAAGTACTGAAACCTTTGTAAAATGGTGTAGACAGACAGACACTCTCTGGAGTACAACACCAAAAATTGTACCTTTAGAAAGCATGCTGTTATAATGAATAACTTAAATATCTAGATTTACAATTATTAAGAGTATTTACAAGAGGCAGTATATCTTCAGATATATAAATAGTTGTTGTAAAGACAATGATGATCAATTATTCTCTAGTCCATTTACAGTCAGGAAAAAAGCAGTTAGTTTAATTCACTGTAACAGTTTTCTGGGGTAATAATAAGGAAAAATATTGTTACTAAAAACAACTAAACTTTGAGACATACTATAGAAGGGGGCTGTAGACTGCCCAAACTTGCAGCTTTTTAAAAAGAGGTTAGATAAACATTTTTCAGTGATAGCATTTGAATGTCCTAAAGAACAGATTGGGAGAGTGTTGAGATCCTTTCCAGTACTACATTTCTAGGGTACAGAATGAGTAACCAGATTTGAACTTTTGGGTTTTTTGATTTTAGCTCGCTTAATTAAAGTGGAGCGCCCGCTGCATGGAGTGGAAGTATTTGTTGGTGAAACAGCACGTTTTGAAATTGAAATTTCTGAGCCTGATGTCCATCCTATATGGAAGCTAAAGGGAGAAACCCTAATACCTTCACCTGTAAGGCTTCTTTATTTTTAGACCATCATTTACACTAGAAAAAACATATGTAATAATAATGTCTTCTGAGTGGCTTCTTAGAGTATTCATATTTGGGATGTGGGGGGTGTTTCTTTATCACCAGGACTGTGAAATCATTGAAGACGGGAAGAAGCATACTCTTGTCCTTCATAACTGCAAACTTGATATGACTGGAGAAGTGTCTTTCCAAGCTGCTAATGCTAAAAGTGCTGCTAACCTGAAAGTGAAAGGTACGGTCTGCACTTTGCCAACATTTCCACATGTATCTCAGGGCACCTAGAACAAATCTAGTAGCAGAAAGGTCTATATGACCCTATCACTGAACTGAAAGCGCTATTCTTTGATTTCAGAATTGCCTCTCATCTTTATCACTCCACTAAGTGATGTGAAGGTCTTTGAGAAGGATGAAGCCAAGTTTGAATGTGAGGTGTCCAGAGAACCCAAGACTTTCCGCTGGTTGAAAGGAACACAAGAGATCACTCCTGATGAAAGATTTGAAATTATTTCAGATGGAACAAAGCACGCTCTGATTATTAAATCTGTTTTGTTTGAGGATGAAGCTAAATACATGTTTGAGGCTGAGGATAAGAGAACAAGTGCCAAGCTAATTATTGAAGGTTTGTCTGACTGCCTTTCTAGGAAAGATTTGCACCATAGTCCTTGAACAGTTTTTATTGAAAACATTATTATTAATGAAACATTATGTTGTTACAGGTATCCGCCTGAAATTCATTACTCCTCTCAAGGATGTAACAAAAAAGGAGCGAGAAACTGCAGTGTTCACTGTGGAACTCTCCCATGAAAATATCCCTGTTGTCTGGTTCAAGAATGACCAGCGATTGCATACCAGCAAAGTGGTTTCAATGACAGATGATGGCAAATTCCATACACTCACAATCAAAGATCTTACTATTGATGATACTTCTCAGATTAGAGTGGAAGCTATGGACAAATCCTCAGAAGCTAAACTCACTGTTCTTGGTAAGAATACCCAAAAGAATTTATATGATATATATTATCAGAAGAGTGTTGTTATGAAAAATGATGATCAGAAAGTCTTGGGGTTGGTTTTGGTTTGCTTTGGTGGGTTTTTTTGGTTTGGCCTAAATCTACATTGTGATTTTTGACAATTTTACAGTTTGTTTGTGTTCTTTGGGTCTTCATTTCCCCATTCACAAAGGATAATTAAAATAACTTTAAAATTTTATGCACCTGTTGCAAAATTAGCTGTTAGACACATAAATGGTTCCCTGAAACTCCTAGAGCACCAAAACAGCATTGTCAGTGATACTAGTAATACATTGAATTTTTTCTTAGATATTCGCTGTTTTCTCTTTTTGCAACAGAACTGTGTAATATTTATAAGGACTATGTTTAATCCTTCTTGCAGGGCATAAACAAGAAATGTATTTTATGGTAAGAACTAACTCTTTTTTGAAAGACTAAAACTTCAGACTTAAAAGATAACTTTTGCTTGCAGAGGGAGACCCTTACTTCACTGGGAAGCTGCAAGATTACACTGCTGTAGAGAAAGATGAAGTAATCTTACAATGTGAAATCAGCAAAGCGGATGCCCCAGTGAAATGGATGAAAGATGGCAAACCAATTACTCCATCAAAGAATGTTGTTATTAAGGCTGATGGTAAAAAGAGAATCCTTATCCTCAAGAAAGCTTTGAAGAAAGACATTGGACAGTACACTTGTGACTGTGGTACTGATCAAACCTCTGCTAAACTTAATATTGAAGGTATGGTTATTTGACTGGGCTGCTCTGTAGTAGAGATCTTTTGGGGTCTGTTAGAGATTGAGGGAATCAATCACTTTTTTTGCCCACCCCCTCCAGACCGGGATATTGAGATTATACGTCCACTGTACAGTGTGGAGGTGATTGAGACAGAGACTGCCCGTTTTGATATTGAAATCTCTGAGGAAGGTGTCCATGGCAATTGGAAGCTAAAAGGAGAACCCCTGACTGAATCAGCTGTAAGCATATATTTCAGGATGTTTCTTACGTGTGTCTCAACAATTTGTGGGGAGGTAGGGTGTGAGGGAGAAGAAGGTGGCTGCAGAAACTAAGTGAAATCTCTTTCTGCTTTCAATAAGGGTCACTATAATAGAGATACTGTTTTTTCATTAATAACTTTTAAAATGTAGTATAAACTTAATCCAAATTATTATATAAAATTGCTAAATAATAAATGATTTTACATAAATAAGTACATTCTCTATTGCCACTCCCTAACAATCATGTATCCAAAGTGCAAAGACCTCATGGAATTCACTTAAACATAATTGAAAAATACAAAATTTGGATTGTCTGCATTTACCTTTGGTTTTTGAGTTATGTTTGGTTTAAATAGATGTAGATCACATTTTCAAACTCTTTTCCAATACTATGACAGATAAAATTGGTTTAAAATGGTATAAGGCTTAATCAAATATTCTTTATTCCTTGATGGAAGGATCTAGGAAATTAAGAAACAATACAATCACGATTGGCAATAATTTGGCAACTCTTTGATGTAACATTACCAATGTGAATAATACACAAAGATCGGAAGTTCAATGAAAATCAGTGTCTGGATAAAAGAAAAGGAGCCTTCTCAAGGAAAGGTCACAGCACAAGCTTAGTAATTTCTAGTTCTTTTAGGGTTCTGACTGGTCTACATATGGATATATTGGCTACTCAATCAGCACATATCATTCACCAACACAAACGTGTTGGCTATTGCCCTCTCTTTCTAAGAGGAAGCAGACTGTATTAGGAAGAGACCTTGAACGGAAAGGTCTATGAATCAAAGTTTATAAAGTATATTGCAGATGGCAGTGGGCCTAAGTGTTGTGAATGGAGGAGGAGATAGCAGATGCATGGTATGAGGAGAAGTAGGGGCCTTTGTGATGAGGAGCACAAAAAAGATACTGAAAAAATTGTTTCACTTCTCTTTTTGCAGGAATGTGAAATCAAGGAGGAAGGCAAAAAGCACTTCCTTACGCTGTACAATGTACGCTTAGATCAAGCTGGTGGAGTAGATTTCCAAGCAGCAAATGCCAAATCTGGAGCTCACCTTCGAGTGAAACGTAAGTGTCTTTTAAACTTAAATTAATTAATTAAGTGAAAACAAGGTACTCATTACCTCTTTGGAACAGATAGGCAAATCTCTATACTGTATTGAACCCACAGCAATTCTTTCCAGAACAGCAACTCAAGGATTTATTACTCAAGCCACCTTAATTTCTTAGTTAAGGAATATCCTATATGTTTTTTAACCTTGTATATAGTTTATTCATATAGGAGAAGTAAAAATAAGGAGATGGCCCAGAAGGCTGCTTCATGGTCTGGCATCATATGTTGTTATGAAATCAAAGTATTATAAGCAAAGGCTTTACTGCATTAAAGTCTCATGTTAACCTCGGAGGATGGGATCACAGTGATATCTGGGGATAGGGTTAAGAGCTTGATGGACAGGGACAGACCACACAGTTGAAGACCACTTGTTTCCCACTCCAATCCTAGCCCTCGCTATTTTGGAAAACACATGCTTTATCTAGCAAAAGGCATGCAAGGCTTGGCAGGGAGACAGATGCACGGCAACTTTCCTGCTGACCTTGTTCAATTTAAAGAAACACACTTGGCAAATAGGAAATTTTAGGTGACCAGCCCTCCCCCTAAAAACCCAGCGTGGCCTCTTCTATTTAGGGAATTTAAAGAGCAGCATTGCGATGTCTGTCTCTCTTGAGGGAAGCCACCATGGAGATTAGTACATAACAGCAGCAGCTCTCACTTGGGTAGAAGTGACTAACCTGAAAATGATGTCTTCTCCTTACCAAGCTCGGGTAATTGGCTTGCTGAGACCCCTCAAGGATGTAACAGTGACAGCTGGGGAATCAGCAACCTTCGATTGCGAACTCTCTTATGAGGGAATCCCAGTAGAGTGGTTCCTGCAAGGAAAGAAACTGGAGCCCAGTGATAAGGTAAAGAAACAAAACTTTCTTTTTCCTCATGTTTCCTCCTCCTTCCTCTCTTTCAACTCTCTTCCCCTTTATTTCTCATTTACTCTCTGCCAGTAGAAGTACTAAGGCACAGCAGTACAGTAGTGCTGCTGTGCCAAATGGTAAATCCTCACTAAATCAGATATAGCATATTTTTCCCCAGAAATTCCGATATGCTGGAATACTACAAGTATTCATTGTACAAAGGGAAACTAAGGTTTCAAAATATCGATCATTACAACAGTGATTTTGTGCCTGATTCTATTGGAGACTCAGCCACAGGGGCATTGAATGATTTTTACTCACGTTAATTGTAGTTACAGTGAGAGGATTTTGAAAGGTGCTATCAGGAAATGCTTTTTTTCTCCTGAATGCCAAGTTGCAGTCCAATTCTGCATATAAGGGGATTAAGAGGATTCAAATTCCATTTCAGGAATTTGTTCTGGCTCTCCAGATAACTTTCTGGGCAGATTTGCTTGTCAAGCACTTCTCACTAGCTATTTTTAACCCTTCATCAAGTGCTGGCTCTTAACTCAGATCTGAGCAGCCTGGAATGCAGTCAGTTTAAGATTTGAAGTTAATGGTAGGGGAAATACATAAAGAAACATAAAGAAATCCATTAAGAAACATAAAATATAAATGGATATCACTGCTTTTAAGGCTTGCTTTTCACGTACTAGACCTAAGGGAAATAATGTAAATGAAAAATACAAATTGGAAACCTCAGACAAAGCAAACTTTCAAGGCATTACATGACCTAGCAAAGTTTCAGAACCTGTAATAATGCTGCTAATAATACTTTGGTACGGATTTTTTTCTTTTAAATACAATTTTTAACATATTATTTTCAGGATTTACTAGATCTTTCCAAGCTTCACCAAATTTGCCTAAATAAAAACTATTTCACAAAAAAATAGAATATAGAAATAGGAAAAGAAAAACCATGGTAGGCGACCCTATTACAGTATTTAAGGACAGATAAACAAAATTGAAGCTCAGCATATGAGACGTAATAAATCGAGGTAATTGCTTCTGAGTCTAGGAATAAAAATGTGGAAAGCTATTAATCAGTGCAGTGGCTTGATAGTTATTATAGCCTGGCAAGAAAAATATTATGTGTTCAATAGTCTGTATGATGGAATATTATTTCATTCTTATCTGTCTGAGCTATCATTTTAATTACATGAAAAAAATTCTAGATTTTCAATCAGTTTACATATACAGTCAAAACTGTCATTTGACTTCAGTTGAAATTTTTTCAAGAAATTCAGAAATTCAGTAAACCATATATTTACTTGATGCATCACTTTCTGTCCATTTAAAATAGTCTCTAGAAACACTTGATACTGTCTCCAAGAATCAATCTAATTGTATAACTGTTTCATTTCAGCTGTTTTTAATTCAAACCATTATTTTACATCTGTGACTGGCATTCAGCTGTACACATATAACCTTTACTGAAGTGACTTCTTTATCTTTACTGTTCATCTTGGTCAAATGTATATTTGGCTTTATCTCTTTCAGATGAGCATTCACTAGAGCTAGTTTTCAGGGACATTTGGGAGGAAGGACAGCCTCTTAGTTCCTTCCTTCCCTCTGAAGCAAAAGGGACTGCCTTCTCAAAAGTAACTTAATCTCTTAGGCTTCTTCCTTAGCAGAAGCTCACTTGTCCCCTTTATTTTCTAAACCAGCATCTACTACTTGATCATATACTTCTCTGAAAATAAATAAATAGAATTCTTCAAGAGCTATGTTAAAATTTATGGCATGAATTAGTAGCAGCCCACTCAATGGCTGCAATGCAGGATGTATTCTTGAATCCCCTAGGTCCGCTCCTAGAGAAAAGGGATGTTTGTGTAGGAGTAGCCCGATTCAAACTCATGATTGCAAAGTAGTTTCAGCAATAGATCAACAGGGAAATGTTTGGGGGTTTTTAGGCAGAATTTTTTACCAAAATTTAATAATAGAAATTCAAATGGTCATTTACAAAAGAGCATAAGAAGGGAGTGCCAAACCTCTTTATATCTCCTTAAAAGATTTTATTTTAGATGTAGCCAGGAG
The DNA here is from genome assembly GCA_031468815.1 of Morus bassanus. Lineage (NCBI taxonomy): Eukaryota > Metazoa > Chordata > Aves > Suliformes > Sulidae > Morus > Morus bassanus. The sequence continues at coordinate 26,637,292 of CM062574.1, read as the reverse complement.
TAATACCAACTTTTTCCCAGAAATTTACTTATTTTGGTATTTATTAGTACCTGTTCAAAATGAACACGATCTCATGTCAGCCTCATTTTGAACTTTGATGGTAGACTCAGGTTTTCTAACACAAGGACACAAATACCTTAAAACATGGGGAAACTTAAAATTACAATTTCTTGTAAGTGAAAGGACAAAACAGAAATTATTCTCAAAAATCCTCAAAACATTTGTGTCTTGAGTTATATCTAGTACATACAAATGGCAATTATTGAAATTTCATATAAAAGTAAACGACCAAACTCCACAGATAACAATAAATAGCAATGCTATTTCATTAAATATTTCTTAAATATTTGTCAAAAATACTTACAAAGGGGTTTTTCTATGTACTTTATAAGGTCATGACACGTGCTGAAGGAAGAGTTCACACACTTATTCTTAGAGACGTCAAGTTAACAGATGCGGGAGAGGTATCACTGACAGCAAAAGATTTCAGAACTCAAGCAAATCTTTTTGTGAAAGGTGAGTCAGTCATTTTAATTATAGTTAATTAGTTAATCAGTGTTAATGGTCCATTCATGATTCACCCTGGAATAGGATGTTAATATACATCATACATCAAATTAGTAGGATCATACATACAATACTGGTCTGGTAGATAACTTTCCTGATTAAAAAAGCCACTTAAAACCTTTGTGCTTAACAGAAGAGCTGAGGAAAGGGGGAAATACTGGAAATGTGTCAGACATGGGAGATGAATCAGTTCGTTAGGATTTCCAGGGCTTCATTGCAGACTCAGACATTCAGTTGGCCTCAAGATGACCCACAAGTACTGGCCTTTATGGCTGCCAGTGGCTTTTTTCTGTTCTTTGGAGTATCTGCAAACCTATGAGAGCACAACTGCACCATCAGTCAAATGACGTAACATTGACTGCATACCCACTTGCACTGCTTGAGAGCTATGTATAGCTAAGAAGTCAAAAAACACACTTCTAACTTAGTAATTCAAGGAAAAATAAAAAAATTATTCCTTAAGTTCAGAGTATAACTTCAGAGTCACTGAGATTACATGGGTATAGTTCAGCTAAAGAAACTGAGTTGCAAGGCTTTGTGAGCAAAATCCCCATGGACAAGTATATCAGTCAGTCTAATCTTACAGTAGGCTGAAAATGAGGAAATTAGCTGAATTAACTGAACATGTCTGGGCATTAAAAATAAAAAAAAAACCTTCAGCAGAGGTGTTTAAGAGCCTTTTTGATTATTCAGTCAAGGAAAATTAGTAAACTGTATGGGACAGTTCTGTACTAGCAAAGGGCAGGCTATAATTTAGTTCCTTTCTACCAAAAATCTATCTGTTTCTTTTAGAACCCCCAGTTGAATTTACTAAACCACTTGAGGACCAGACTGTTGAAGAGGAGGCCACTGCAATATTGGAATGTGAAGTTTCCAGGGAAAATGCAAAAGTTAAATGGTTCAAAAATGGAGAAGAAATTCACAAAACAAAGAAGTATGACATAATTTCCGATGGCAGGGTCAGAAAACTCATTATCCATGGCTGCACACTGGATGATGCAAAAACATACACGTGTGATGCTAAGGATTTTAAGACATCATGTTTTCTCAATGTAGAACGTGAGTCATTTACAATTTTCTACAAAACGTCTAAGTACTATAAATGCTATGTACTAGCGTCTCTATGACTGGCAATAATATCAATGTCAGCAATTTATTCTTCTCTACCAGAGACTTTCCTCTACTAAAAATTTTCTTTTCTCTTATAGCTATTCGTGTTGAGTTCCTGAAACCCCTAACTGACCTTGAAGTTAAAGAAAAAGAATCTGCTCGGTTTGAATGTGAAATTTCTCGTCCAGGTGTCAAGGTATAATACTTTTTAATCTGAGTAACTCCAACTAGAGGTGTTTGTTTTTTTTTTTAAATTGACAATTTATTGCATTGTTACAAAAGAACACCATTGAAATCTATGATGAATATGTTAATATTTATAACCACGTTGATTTGTTCTAAAACAGGTGAAGTGGTTTAAGGATGGCATTGAAATTAGAAAAGGCAAAAAGTATGACATAATTTCCAAAGGTAGAGAACACATTCTTGTTGTCAGCAAATGTGTCTTCGATGATGAAGCTGAATATGCCTGTGAAGCAAAAACAGCTCGAACTTCAGGCCTACTTACGGTGATAGGTAAACACAGCGTTTTAGAATCTAAACTACGAACAAAAAATGTTTTTTTGATGAAAGACTTCAATCATCTTTCTAAATTCTTGTTGCAGAGGAAGAGGCTGTTTTCACAAAAAATCTTCATGATCTTGAAGTAAATGAAAATGACACTGTAAAATTGGTCTGTGAAGTTTCAAAGCCTAATGCTGAAGTTACTTGGTTTAAAGGAGATGAGGAGGTGCCTGATGGTGGTAGATTTGAACACATTTCTGATGGCCGAAAGAGAATTCTTCTCATACGTAATGCTCATCCTGAAGATGCTGGCAAATATACTTGCAAGCTCCCAAGCTCTAGTACAACAGGAAAACTTACTGTACATGGTAAGAGATTTACTTTGGTGGCCTTGTTTTCTGGAAAAAATATTCAAAAATGAAAAATTTTAAAAATCAGGAAGAATACATAACTTGGTTTACTCTCTTCAGAAGTAAAAAATAAAATAAAATCATATATATCTACAAAAATGTTTTCTTTCAGAACTTGCAGCAGAATTTCTTACCAGACCACAAAATCTTGAGGTGCTTGAAGGAGACAAAGCTGAGTTTGTCTGTTCAGTATCCAAAGAGGCAATTACAGTACAGTGGCTCAGGGGTGACACAGTCCTGGAGCCTGGTGATAAGTATGACATCATTTCAGATGGCAAAAAGAGAACACTTGTGGTTAAAGACTCTATTCTAGGAGACGCAGGAAAGTATACTGTCATGGTTGGTGAAGCTAAAGCTACAGCACGCTTAACAGTGATTGGTAAGCTTTATTTTATCAATGTGCTGGTGCATATTTTGTTGCATTCCTTATACTACATGATGTCCTATTTCTTCTATTTTCTCAATTTCAGAAAAACTCAGGATTATAACTCCCCTTAAGGACCAAGAGGTTAATGAGGGTCAAGAAATTATCTTCAACTGTGAAGTCAATAAAGAAGGTGCCAAAGAGAAGTGGTACAAAAACAATCAGGCGATATTTGATAGTGCAAAATACATTATTGTCCAGAAGGATTTAGTTTACACTCTCAGAATCAGAGATGCACAGCTGAAAGATCAAGCTACCTATACCATCTCACTGTCAAACCAGAGAGGCGAACACGTCAAAAGCTCTGCTGCCTTAACAGTATTAGGTAAATAACTTGCACTGTATTAAATTTATTTCATCATCTTACATTCAATTTCACATCAAGATCATGAGGATGTAAATTAATCGGTTTGGGTTTTTTGTCTTAACAGAGGAGGATCTTAGAATTGTTGAGCCCCTTGAAGACATTGAGACCATGGAAAAGAAAACTGTCACATTCTGGTGCAAAGTCAATCGCCTTAATGCAACCCTCAAATGGACAAAGAATGGTGAAGAGATCACATTCAACAAGCGCATTTTGTACAAAATTGATAAATACAAACACTCACTCATCATTAAAGATTGTGGGTTTATAGATGAAGGTGAATACACTGTTACTGCTGGACAAGACAAATCTGTTGCAGAGCTTCTTATCACAGAAGCACCAGCAGACTTCATTGAACATCTCCGGGACCAGACAGTCACTGAATTTGATGATGCTGTCTTTACTTGCCAGCTTTCCAAAGAGAAAGCCAGTGTGAAATGGTACAGAAATGGAAGAGAAATCAAAGAAGGCAAAAAGTATGTACATTTTGTTATGCTTGTTAATATGCTAAACATGCTTGTTTTACTTTGTTGCCTTGTCTGGAAACTAAAATACTGCTTACTTTTCTCCCCCATAAAGATACCAGTTTGAAAAGGATGGAAATCTGCACAGATTAATCATAAAAGACTGTAGACTAGATGATGAGTGCGAATATTCTTGTGGAGTGGATGACAGGAAATCTAGGGCAAGACTTTTTGTTGAAGGTATGAGTAAAATTGAATAGGATTTATTTCTTCGTTGTTTAGTAATAATAGAAACAATACACAAATAACACCAAATGAATTGACATTCATTTCAGAAATTCCTGTTGAGATCATCCGACCACCACAAGATATTTATGAAGCTCCTGGTGCGGATGTCATCTTCATGGCGGAGTTGAACAAAGATGGTGTGGAGGTCAAGTGGTTGAGAAATAACATGATTATCGTCCAAGGTGACAAACATCAGATGATGAGTGAAGGAAAGGTCCACAGGCTGCAGGTGTGTGAGATAAAGCCCCGTGACCAAGGAGAATACAGATTTATTGCCAAAGATAAGGAAGCTAGAGCTAAGCTTGAATTAGCTGGTAAGTTGCTTGCTTTGTTTCTTTTATAAAATCTTAGATTAGTGAATTAACTATTTAACTAAATTGGTTTGTGTTCTTTCAAAGACTTGAACTAAAATGAATACACAATCAGGCTGAGACAAGTGCACTTAAACTGTATGAATTATAATTCAGGCAACAAACATATTTTATTATACCACGCTGATCCAGCTGTTGAGAAAAATATAGGTCACTTTTCAATGTCTATACCAAAAAGCATGTATTGAGCTTAAAGGAGACAGAACCTTTCTTTTCATTAGGTCATCGCAGATCTAAAACACAAAAACTATTTGGCTTACTCATTTCAGTCATATAAGACATTTAATTCCTAATTTGTCTATTTTACAGGATCAGACCAGTAAAGTACATTAAATTAATGCTCAAAAAGCAACACCCTCTTCCCTGATTTTATAGGAGGACACAGTACATACCAACCAGCCTGAGTTTCTTTCTCTGGAGCAATCCAATGAGTATACGAAGGATTTACTTAGGATTCACACACAGATCCTTTTTTCTATGTTAACTTCTTTGCTGACTACTCAAATATATCAGATTTGTTTTATATGTAAGTACTTAGTTGTCGTGTTGATCTTCCTTAGCTGCACCTAGAATCAAGACTGGTGATCAAAATCTTGTGGTTGATGTTGGGAAGCCTTTAACTATGACTGTTCCATATGATGCCTACCCAAAAGCAGAAGCTGAATGGTTGAAAGGGGAGGAAAATCTGCCTACAACAACCGTTGATACAACATCTGACTGCACTACCTTCAAAATTTACAAAGCAAAGAAATCAGATAAGGGAAGGTACAAGGTTATACTTCGAAACAAACATGGCCAGGCAGAAGCATTCATCAATGTAGAGGTCATTGGTAAGTAATCCCATTATTAAAAGCTTGCTTACATTTATTTAAGCCAGAACAAAAAAAAAAAAAAAGGTGCAATGCCCTAAAATATTGTCATATCTTTGTTAGATGTTCCGGGTCCAGTTAGAAACTTGGAAGTCACTGAAACTTATGATGGTGAAGTTGGCCTTGCCTGGCAAGAACCAGAAAGTGATGGTGGAAGTAAAATAATAGGCTACGTCATTGAAAGACGTGATATCAAGCGTAAGACCTGGATTATGGTCACTGATCGTGCTGAAAATTGTGAATACACTGTTACTGGACTTCAAAAAGGAGGAGTTGAGTACCTCTTCCGTGTCAGTGCACGGAACAGAGTGGGCACTGGTGAGCCAGTGGAAACAGAGACACCTGTGGAAGCTAGGAGCAAATTTGGTGAGCAGAAGTTATGAAAAATTCAGTGTTTGATGACAGTGTAAGAAAAGCAGTACAAACTCTAACAATAGGTAAAAAACACATACCTTGTTTTTCCTTTTTCTCCCTAAAATAAAATGCAGACGTTCCTGGTCCTCCTCAAAATGTAGAAGTTACCGATGTGAACAAGTTTGGAGCTACACTTACCTGGGAACCACCTGAGTATGATGGAGGTTCTCCAATTACTGGCTATGTTATTGAGCTGCGTAACAGAGCTTCCATCAAATGGGAGCCAACTATGACCACTGGAGCTGATGAACTGTCAGCTGTCCTGACCGATGTTGTAGAAAATGAAGAATATTTCTTCAGAGTAAGAGCTCAAAACATGATTGGAGTTGGCAAACCAAGTCCTGCTACACGTGCAGTAAAAATTATGGACCCAATTGGTAAGTATGCAAGCACTGATTGTGATTGCATTATGAGACAGGGACGTTTTGGCTGGTTATACATTATGTGTGCAGGAAAGTTCAACTGAGTGCTGCAAATACCGTGTACAGTGAGATTTTTCCTACTTTTCCTTCAAACATATCAGAAGTACCTTGCTACCATTTGGTTCAGTAAGAACTCCAAATATTTTTTTCTCTGAAACTAAGATCCAACATCAATTTAAAAAACTGGTTTAGAAAAAGCTATGCTAAGTCTTTAAAAAGAGTACTTTAAGGTATAGACAGCTGATATGCAGAACCATACTCCTTTAATAGTTGCGAAAATGTTTTTCTCTCAAATTCTTTTCAGAGAGACCAAGTCCTCCCATTAACCTTGATCATTCAGATCAAACTAAGTCATCAGTGAAGCTCACATGGGAACCTCCTCTCAAAGATGGAGGAAGTCCAGTCCTAGGCTATATTGTTGAAAGGCAAGAAGAAGGAACAGACAAGTGGATTCGCTGTAATCCAAAACTAGTACCTGCTCTTACTTTTAAGGTAAGATGCTCTGCTCATCAACAAAGTACTCAAACTGTGTAGATCATCTTTAATATGAGTTACTAAATGATTATTTGTGCTTTTTAGGTAACTGGATTGAAACCAGGATCCAGTTATTACTACAGAGTCTCAGCAGAAAATGCAGCTGGTGTGTCTGACCCAGCGGAGGCTATTGGGCCATTAACTGCAGATGATACTTTTGGTAAGCCATATGGTATTTATTAGAGATAATTAATCAGATAAGACACACGATTAAAGTGCATCTTGTGGGTAATATGAATATTTTTCACCATATAACTGTGATGCTAACTCATATAAAGAGCCTTAGACATTTGAGATTCTGAGCTATTTCTCCTCCATTATAAATTCTGCAGATAATTAGCTGTACTATTAGGTGGAGACCTGTTAGGTTGCCTGGAGAGCAAGGCATGACCCTTTGTCTCCCAACCTAGTTTTGTGGAAGGTGGGAGGTAACAGAAGGAGAGAAAGGCAAAGATTAAAAAAAAAAAAACAAACAAAACAGTAAGAAGTTTTTATATTAAAGGGTAAATTAGATCTCCTAGTTGATAATGTTAAGCTGCCTTATCATCTCGTGTATTTCTCAAAAATTTTTAGCCAGGAGAGGTAGGTAGTGATAAGCCACAGCTTATCCACAGCTCCAATTGGAGCCACAGCTCCAATCTGCAGGCTGAGATACAGTCAGAATCAACCTCTCAACACAGCTATCATTAGCCATATTCAGAACATCTGAAAATATTTCATTGAATCCATTATTCACTTTTTCCAGTTGGACCTACAATGGACCTAAGTGCATTTAAAGATGGACTGGAAGTTATTGTTCCAGAGCCAATCAAGATCCGTGTTCCTATCACTGGCTACCCTGTGCCAACCGCCACATGGTCTTTTGGGGACCAAGTCTTAGAAGAGGGTGATCGTGTAACAATGAAGACCACTGCCTCCTTTGCAGAACTTGTAATTACTCCAAGTGAACGTCCAGACAAGGGAATTTATTCCTTAACATTAGAAAACCCTGTGTCATCTGTTTCAGGAGAAATCAATGTTAATGTCATTGGTAAGCAGACGTATATATTCTAGCAATAATATTCCATATTTGTCTTGCTAAAATCTAATTAGGTTAATAATGTGAAATCACACAACTTTCAGTGAACCAAGTATATTAAAATATATCTAAAAGCTAGAAATCCATCCTTAAAAAACCTCTTTTCTGGTTTTCAATATCCAACCTCGCTGTTTAAGGAAGAATGACTAAGAAGAGTAAGTCTTCTAGCAGATAGATTACATAGAGATCATCTGTCAAACTCCAATTACAAAATAATTAATACCATTTCTGTGATTTCTAGCTCGTCCAAGTGCACCAAGAGAACTTAAAGTTTTAGATATAATCAAGAACACAGTACAGCTGTCATGGGAACCTCCAGAAGATGATGGTGGAAGTCCAGTTACTGGCTATATAATTGAAAAACGTGAAGTAAGCCGGAAAACATGGAACAAAGTAAGTTCATTCTTTCTCATTTCAATTTCTATTTGGTGTATTGTTTCCACATGTGCTACTGAATTTTGTGTCTTATTTTGGTAATTGCTCTTTGGAAATAAATTTTAGAAACACATTGGAGCCTTCCTTCTCTTTAGGTTATGGATCATGTTGTTGACCAGGAGTTCACTGTACCTGACCTCATCCAAGGAAAAGAATATTTATTTAGAGTTTCTGCATGCAATAAGTGTGGCCCAGGAGAACCTGCATATATTGATGAACCTGTAAATATGTCAGCACCAGCAAGTGAGTTAACTGTTTCACATTGTTGCTGATTTTGTGTTTCTGAAATCATGCTGATTTTCTTCAAAATAAGATGCAAAAAAAATTTTCCTTAAGCTAGTTTCTAAGACCCCATATGTTTTTAATTTTTAATAGCGGTGCCCGATCCACCAGAGAATGTTAAATGGAGAAATCCAACATCAAAAGGAATCTTCCTAACATGGGAACCTCCCAAATATGATGGTGGTGCCCGCATTAAGGGTTATCTGGTAGAAAAATCCCAGCGTGGCACAGACAAGTGGGAGACATGTGGGGAGCCTGTTGTTGAAACAAAGTAAGTTAATTAATATCAGAAGGTATATCCTTTCAACTAACTGAGCCGTTCTCACCACTTTAAATATATGTATTTTATTTTTAACAAACAGAATGGAAGTAACAAAACTCAAGGAAGGAGAGTGGTATGCATATCGGGTTAAGGCTTTGAACAGAATAGGAGCTAGCAAGCCAAGTAAGCCAACAGATGATATTCAGGCCATTGATGCAAAAGGTAATTACTTCAATCACTTATTACACAATTACAATAGCTGCTTTATTTTTACCAGTCTCCGAAATACTTTTTCTATAACAATGTTTTTATTTTCTCCAAAATCAGAGGCTCCAGAAATTTTCTTAGATGTGAAGCTTCTTGCTGGACTTACTGTGAAAGCTGGAACTAAAATTGAGCTGCCAGCTAAAGTAACTGGAAAGCCTGAGCCCCAGATTACGTGGACCAAGGCTGACAAAATTTTGAGACCTGATGACAGAATCACCATTGAAACCAAACCTAACCATTCTACAGTCACTATTACAGACAGCAAGAGGAGTGACAGTGGAACCTATATTATAGAAGCTGTAAATTCCAGTGGACGTGCTACTGCTGTTGTTGAAGTTAATGTTCTTGGTATGCATGCAATTTTATGTTGTTTATAAAAAATCATTAGTAATGTACTGAGGTATGCAAGCAGAAGATTAACATGCACATCTTGTCCTCTACAGATAAACCTGGTCCACCAGCTGCCTTTGATGTATCAGAAATCACAAATGAATCCTGCCTTCTGACATGGAATCCTCCACGAGATGATGGGGGTTCTAAAATTACCAACTATGTCCTTGAGAAAAGGGCTACAGACAGTGAAATATGGCACAAGTTGTCATCAACTATTAAGGATACAAAATTCAGAGCTACCAAATTAATTCCTCATAAAGAATATGTGTTCCGAGTCAGTGCCGAGAACATGTATGGTATTGGGGAGCCAGCACAGTGTAGCCCCATCATTGCAAAATATTCATTTGGTTAGTTGATTAAATTAATGTTAAATTTTTACAATATTTTAACAGGGAAACAAAACCCAGTTGTGTGATGGTTCTGTTTTTTGTTTTGGTTTGTGTTTTTTTTTTTAATTTATTAATTTATACAGATCCACCAGGCCCTCCGACAGGTCTCAAGCCTACAGAGGTCACTAAAGATTCAGTCACCTTAACATGGAATGAACCAGATGAAGATGGTGGCAGCCCCATAACTGGCTACTGGGTTGAAAGATATGATCCTGAGCAAGATAAATGGATAAAATGCAATAAAATGCCAGTGAAAGATACAACATTCAAGTAAGACTATAGTCAGTTTAGTCTGAAATAGGTCACAGACATAAAAATTTAACAGTAGCCTTTTAAACAAGTTTTGCATTGCTTTTACTCTTTTTTCCTTGCTTCCATAAGTTTAGATCCAACTAACATCTGGTGGCATACTTTTTTTGATAAGTAGTTTTAAAGAATGTCTTTACAGAAGAGTGAATCATCTCTTTTTTTTAAATGTTATGCTCAAATAATTTCTGTGCTATATGATTATTCATAAGACATTCTAAAATAACAGACATAGCCATCTCAAGTATCAATTTGCGAAAACCCTGGGTTTTTTTTTTCTCCTGATACTCATATTAACTAACAAACATGGAACTTGCAAAAATGCAAGATGACTCTCAAAACATTGGTTTCTGTGTCATGGTGCACCATTTTACTGTTGACAATAGACCTATTTTGAATGTTCACCATTTCATAAAACATCATTAGAAGTAATTTGGGTATTTTCAGATTTTCCAATTAGACTGTCGTATGAAGAGTAGAGAGAATAATGTTTTAGGCATAAGTTAATGTGTAGATTTGGTTTATTCAAACTTAATTTTTATTTCCAGAGTTAAAGGTCTTACAAATAAGAAGAAATATAAGTTCCGTGTCTTGGCAGAGAATCTTGCAGGACCTGGAAAGCCAAGCAAGGAAACAGAGCCAATCTTAGTGAAAGACCCAATTGGTATAATAAACACATTTTTAATGGTTTAATTTAACAACAACAACAAAAAAATTATTTGTTTTCAATCACATAATTAATATTGGATTCCTGTCTAGATCCACCATGGCCTCCTGGAAAGCCAACTGTGAAAGACATTGGCAAGACATCATTATTCCTGAACTGGACAAAGCCAGAACATGATGGAGGGGCAAAGATCGAATCTTATGTCATTGAACTATTGAAGACCGGAACAGATGAGTGGGTGAGGGTGGCTGAAGGAGTGCCCACAACTGAACACTTCCTCAAAGGGCTTATGGAGAAACAAGAATATTCATTCCGTGTAAGAGCTGTGAACAAGGCTGGCGAGAGTGAGCCCAGTGAACCTAGTGACCCTGTGCTGTGCAAGGAGAGGCTCTGTGAGTATTGTTTCAGAATGTGCTGCTACTGCAAATACAGCCTTTAAAGCTCTGTCTTTAAAAAAGCCCCATGTCTGCCTGCCTCTGTAGGTACCAAGTGAACTCTTGGAAGGCTTATGAAATATTAGAATCTACCCTGCTTCAGCTAAGAAAATACAAAGTTTTAATAGTTTTGGTGTGTTCCCTGTCTTCCAAGATCTTTGATGGGAAATACACGAACCTATTTTACCTTCTTTTTCTATTTTACAGATCCTCCTTCACCACCTAGGTGGCTTGAGGTTATTAATATTACTAAAAACACAGCAGATCTTAAATGGACTGTACCAGAAAAAGATGGGGGTTCCCCAATTACCAACTACATTGTTGAAAAGAGAGATGTAAGGCGAAAAGGCTGGCAGACAGTTGATACAACAGTGAAAGATACCAAGTACACAGTGAGCCCACTGACTGAAGGCTCATTGTATGTGTTCCGTGTGGCTGCTGAAAATGCCATTGGCCAGAGTGACTATTGTGAAATTGAAGATTCAGTGCTTGCTAAAGATACTTTCAGTAAGTTCTAGATTTGCTTACTGAGTTATCAGTAGAAACTGCTCACATGTAATGGACTCCTGTTCTTCTAATGGGTGTATTTTTTCCTTTAGCAACCCCTGGACCTCCATATGCTCTTGCAATAGTTGAAGTGACAAAAGGTCATGTTGATTTGAAATGGGAACCACCTAAGAATGATGGTGGCAGACCGATTCAAAGGTAAGGTCATTTTAAGTTTGTATACTATTTCCTGTAGATGAAGATCTTCTCATGAATGAGGACATTTCTCTCAAAATGTTTAAATTTTAAACTAACACATTTTATATGAAAGAGAGGTGGATGGATGTAAAAGAGAAGTCGTGGTCAAAGCAATTAAGGGTTTAATTTTAAAATGTGGAAATTATGCAGCTATAAATAACCTAATGTGCATGAACACACAGGCACATGTGTGTCAACATCCTCAAACCAGCATCTAATCAAATTAATCAGATTAAAATGAATTGTATACAAAAGAAAAAAATTTAATGCAACCATAGTCTCCAGTTCCTCCAGAGCTGTAGCCACTTACGCCCATCTACCAAGTAATACTGTTACGTTTTCCTTCTGCCTTAGTTTCTCATTCAAACTGTGTACACTCAGCTAAGAAGAAGCCTCATATCTTTTCTGTTCATTCTCCTCTTTATTATACTTTCCAGACTGTTTTACTCCTTTGGATTGCTTCTAACTTTTCCTTTTCTTTGATTTCTAAAGTATCTGTCCTCTGAAATTCACCTTGAATGTCAGTTAGGTTTTTCTTCTTTATATTTTCACTCTCCCTCTCCTTCCCAATCACAGTAAGCATGTATTAAACAAACTGACAACTACAGAGATCTGCCTGAAGAAACCTAAGTCACTTAATTCACATTACTTTCCCGTAGCCTATCATAAGCAGAATTTTGTCAGCTGAGTAAGTCACAGGTAATATCTACAAATATTCTCAGTGGACTAACCACTAAGATCCGAACTAGCAAGGATACAAATATAGCTTGGAAGTTCTTTTACCTCTGCAGCCCTCTAAAACCTGAGAACACAGAAGTTTAGGAATTGGCTTTTAGTTTTGGGTCTGTAAGTAACGTCAGCCCCATTACATCTGAGACCTACCAGGACTAACGGGACTAAGTGGTTTGATGTGTGAAGTAAAGTTCATTGAATCTGTCACCCATGACTCTGTCTACTTTTCCATTGGCCAAACTATTCTAAGCTCCCTTTATCTGTTTTATGGAGCAAGAAATCTGAAGTGTTCATATTTCAAGTGCCTGATAGTATTTTCCCCAATTTATTCAGGTATGTTATTGAAAAGAAAGAAAAACTAGCCACTCGCTGGGTAAAAGCTGGCAAGACAGCTGGTCCAGATTGCAATTTCAGAGTGACTGATGTCATTGAAGGTACAGATGTACAGTTCCAGGTTCGTGCAGAAAATGAAGCTGGCTGTGGTCATCCCAGTGAACCAACTGACCTCATTCATATTGAAGATCCAACAAGTAAGTAGTAGTATAATATGCAATGTATGGATTATGGAAGCAGTGTTACATGTAAAACAGATATTCTGGGAGAAAAATTACACAATTATTTTCCATTTCTGCAGGCCCTCCTTCACCTCCTCAGGATTTACATGTCACAGATGCAGGTCGAAAGCACATATGCATTGCATGGAAACCACCTGAGAAGAATGGTGGAAGCCCTATTATTGGGTATAATGTTGAGATGTGTGAAGCAGGAACAGAAAAATGGATGCGAATCAATTCTCGTCCAATAAAAGATCTAAAATGTAAAGTGGAGGAAGGTGTTGTTCCAGACAAGGAGTATGTGCTGAGAGTCAGAGCTGTCAATGCTGTGGGAGCTAGTGAGCCATCAGACATCTCAGAAAAAGTTGTTGCTAAGGACCCAGACTGTAAGAATAGATTCCTTTTTTTTAAGATCTGCATAACTGAAAAAAGAATGCTGTTTGGCAACTTTCTAGTAATATTCTACTTACTTTTACAGGTAATCCAACCATTGATCTAAAAACTCGTGACATTGTTGTTGTTAAAGGACAGAAATTAAGTATCCCTGTACCCTTCAGAGCTGTTCCATCCCCAACTATAACATGGCACAAAGATGGCAAAGAGTTGAAAGCTGGTGACAGAACAACAATGAAGAGTGACTACACCTCTGCATTGCTTGAAGTCATAGACAGTGTTCATGCTGATGCTGGTGTTTATACTATCACATTGGAGAACAAGCTGGCATCAACAACTGGCTCAGTCAACGTCAAAGTCATAGGTAACTAGGCTTCTTCCATTCTGAGAAAGATACTTATCCTCACTTGAGCCTGGCAGCTGACAGAAGAAAGGACTAGAAAAATCCCTTTTCTGCCATGTGGAGGAATCACTTCAACTCAGACACATGTAGATTGCCATAAAGGCATTAATGTTACAAAATCCCACAAAACACCCACTTTACCCCAAGTTGGTCTAGCTAGTTAGTGGCTGCTCAAAGCCCAATTATTATGAAGAGTCATCATATAAATATAAAAAAGCCTATAAGAATTCTGAATATTTTTCACCTTTAGGAACATAAATTCATACATATGCTGTGTAGCCAACATTTCTAGTTTTGTTCTGCTTTCTGCAAAGCAAAGAAATGCAATATAATTTGATATTTGTAGGAATACAGTTTCCCATCTATTTAGTTAACTAATTTTATTATTCTTGTTTAAAACAGGTCCACCTGGACAGTGTAAAGACATTAAGGCAAGTGAAGTAACTAAGAATTCTTGCAAAGTATCCTGGGAACCTCCAGACTTCGATGGTGGTACTCCTATTCTGCATTATGTTCTGGAACGCAGAGAAGCTGGTCGTAGAACATATATCCCAGTCATGTCGGGTGAAAATAAGCTTTCATGGCAAGTCAAAGATCTTATCCCAAACAGTGAATATTACTTCCGTGTTAAAGCTGTCAATAAGATTGGAGGAGGTGAATATCTTGAACTAAGAAACCCAATCATTGCAGAAGACCCGAAACGTAAGGTTTTTTTACTACTAAATTATCTAGCAAATTGAATTTTAACTAAAATCTTCCTACCCTTTTTTCTCATATGATCCCTCTTTTGCTACTCTTCCACAGAGCCTCCAGATCCTCCTGTTGACCTTGAGGTCCATAATCCAACATCAAAATCAGTAACACTTACATGGAAACCACCCCTGTTTGATGGTGGAAGCAAGATTATGGGTTATATAATAGAAAAGCTTGCTAAGGGCAAGGAGAGGTGGGAGAGATGCAATGACTACCTGGTACCTCTATTAACTTATCCAGTGAAAGGTCTTGAGGAAGGAAAGGAATATCAGTTTCGTGTTCGTGCTGAGAATGCTGCCGGCATCAGTGAGCCTTCTCGGATTACTCCTTTTGTGAAAGCTGTGGATCCTATTGGTATGAGTTGCTCATTCGATTTTTTGTAGTAATTGCCATACATCCTCAAACACACTGGAAGATTCTACTCTCCATCTATCATTCTATGTTATTACAGAGGCTCCAAAGGTCTTCCTTGCTGCAAACCTACAGTCTGGCCTTGAGGTGAAGAGAGGTGATGAGATCATACTTGAGGCACATATTTCAGGGTCACCTTATCCATCTATCACTTGGTTGAGGAATGATGAAGTTGTCAGACCAGAGGAAATCAAAAAGAGAGTAACAACGTATACAAGGAAGAAGAAAGGTGAAGCTAAAGAAGAGGAACCTTTCCAGCTTTCACTGCCAGAACGTACAAGTATTGACAACCATAAAGAAGGAGAGTCTGTACTATCAGTTCGTGACTCCATCAGGGCTGACCATGGCACGTTTACAATTAAAGTGGAAAATGATCATGGTGTTGCAAAAGCCTCATGTGAAGTCAATGTGTTAGGTATGTAATGTCCTCAAAAACACCTAGTTGTTCAGAGTATTGGGTAAGGAGTGTGCAAGTTGAGTACTCATCATTTTTTCTGCTTTACTAACAGATACACCTGGGCCTCCAGTCAATTTTGTATTTGAAGATGTGAGGAAAAATTCGTTAATTTGCAAGTGGGAGCCTCCACTCGATGATGGTGGAAGTGAAATCTTAAATTATGTACTGGAAAAGAAAGACAATACAAAAGCTGAAATGGGCTGGGTCACTGTCAGTTCAACACTCAGGCATTGCAAATTCCATGTAACAAAACTGATTGAAGGAAAAGAATATCTCTTCCGTGTATTTGCTGAAAATAGAGTTGGATCAGGTCCACCATGTGTTTCAAAACCAGTGACAGCAAAAGATCCTTTCTGTAAGTTTTAATTTTGAAATACAACCTTTTCAGATAACCAGTGTAAACTACACAGACTCAGAACATTCAGCTTCATCTATGTGAATGTTTCCCAGAAGAAACTTGAGCAATGTAATTATTATTTATTGCACATTTTAAACCATTGAAATAGAGAAATATAGAAAACATTCTAATTTCAATAGTAAAGAAATGAGAATGACAATCACCATCATAAAACTTTACATGTAAAACATGTAACATCTGAATAGTGACATTCTCTGTGTTCAATAGGCTAATATTCTTACCAAAAGAGAGAACCTCTGCAAGTTTGATTACTGATTGCAGTTAGGAATCAAAGTTTCTAAAAAAGAGAGTAGAAGAACTATGAATTACTTGAAATTAGTAATTTCTCATATCTTAGTTCTCTTAGCTTTGAGTAAGCTCTGAAGAAGACAGTAATGATGACAAAATTACAATTATTTTTTTTCAGCTCCACCAGATCCACCTAATAAGCCTGATGTGCAAGATGTTACCAGCAACAGTATGTTGGTTAAATGGAACGAACCAAAAGACAATGGCAGCCCGATCATAGGATATTGGATTGAAAAACGTGAAATTAATAGTACTCATTGGGCTCGGGTTAACAGGAACCTTGTGAATGCTCTGGAAATAAAAGTTGAAGGACTGTTGGAAGGATTAACCTACCTCTTCAGAGTATGTGCTGAAAATGCAGCTGGCCCTGGTAAATTTAGTCCACCATCAGATCCAAAAACTGCGCAGGACCCAATAAGTAAGTAGCTTAGCAGAAGCGAATAGCGGATGGGTGACAGAATAGGAATCATAGCCTTTAACTTCAATTTACACCTATTTATTTATAGTGCCACCTGGTCCACCGATTCCAAGGGTTTCTGATACAAGCTCAACTTCTATTGAGTTAGAATGGGAACCTCCTGTGTATAATGGTGGTGGAGATATTACTGGTTACCACGTATACAAACAACTGGTGGGAGTAAAAGAGTGGTCACGTTGTACAGAGAAACCCATTAAGGTTCGACAATATACTGTTAAAGAAGTCAGAGAAGGTGCAGACTATAAACTCCGTGTTACCGCACTTAATGCAGCTGGTGAAGGACCGCCTGGTGAAACTGAACCCGTAACAGTTGCAGAACCTAAAGGTATTGCAATTGTATTATTTTCAAGAAATATCCAGCGCCTAAAAGGTGTTTTTGAATCTCTCCCTTGCACTAATGAACTGTTTCTCTCTCTTCTGCAGAGCCTCCCACTGTTGAGCTGGATATTTCTGTCAAAGCAGGCATTCAGATCATGGCTGGGCAAACTATTAAAATTCCTGCTACTGTGACAGGGCGTCCTACTCCCACCATTGCATGGGCTGTGGAGGAGGGTGAATTAGACAAAGATCGAGTTGTTATTGAAAATGTTGGCACAAAATCTGAGTTAACCATTAAGAATGCATTGAGAAAAGACCATGGAAGATATGTAATTACTGCTACCAATAGCAGTGGTTCCAAATCTGCAGGAACCAGAGTAGAAGTGTTTGGTAAGAAAAATATTTTCTGAAATCAACTGAACATTTGTTTTGGTGAGATAATCTTTGGGCTTTATCCTACTTGTTTGATTTTGTTTTTCAGATGTTCCTGGGCCAGTCCTTGACCTGAAGCCAGTAGTCACAAACAGAAAGATGTGTTTGCTTAACTGGTCTGATCCTGAAGATGATGGTGGCAGTGATATCATCGGCTTCATTGTTGAACGGAAGGATGCCAAAATGCATACATGGAGACTAGTTATAGACACAGAGAGATCTAAATGTGATATTACAGGTCTAGTTGAAGGGCAGGAGTATAAATTCCGTGTTAGTGCCAAGAACAAGTTTGGTACTGGTCCACCTGTTGAAATAGGACCCATTCTTGCAGTTGATCCATTAGGTAAGTTGACTAATTTTATGCGGTTTTTTTAATCAGTTTTTAATTATATGTTAATAAATCAGTACTGTTGTGTGGATTGCTTTCTATACAGAAAGTGTATTTACTTTTCTACTACCTGGATAAGGCATCTGCCTTAGATTAATTACTTCAGTCAGATCTCTGAATCAGTTCTGTAAAACTACTATGGTTCTTTATGTAACAAAATACTGATGTCTACTGAGCCACTACTTGCTACCTTTTTATCCACATAAATGAGAAACTTTATGCTATCCATAACTATACTCAGATACTTTGCATACAAAAGCGTTGGCTGTAAAAATCCAGAGCTACTGTATTCATATGATTAAAAAGTCTCTAATTTTTAATAGGTTTTTTTTCATTATGATTTATCTGTGTTAATAGGTCCTCCAACAGCACCTGAGAGGTTCATGTACACAGAGAGGACGAAGTCAACCATTACGCTTGATTGGAAGCCTCCACGTAGTGATGGTGGCAGTCCTGTCTTAGGATATATTGTTGAGAAGAGGAGACATGATTCAAAAGACTATGAAAGAGTTAATGCAAAGCTCTGTCCAACAACATCTCTTCTTGTTGAAAACCTTGATGAACTTCATATGTATGAATTCCGTGTCAAAGCTGTCAATGCTATTGGAGAAAGTGAACCATCATTGCCCCTCAATGTAGTTATACAAGATGATGAAGGTATACCTCCTTTAAAGAAATCCATACAAATATCTCCAGAACACGGCAAGGAAATTTCTCTGTTTCAACTCCATCTTCACTCTGCCATTTTTCTTCTTGTTTTTCAGTACCTCCAACTGTTACATTACGCTTGGCTGTGAGGGGAGATACTATCAAAGTGAAGGCAGGAGAACCAGTTAATATTCCTGCTGATGTGACAGGTCTGCCAATGCCAAAGATTGAATGGGACAAGAATGAAGTTTTAATTGATCAAACATCCAGTGCACTTAAGATAACCAAGGAAGAAATATCTAGAAGTGAGGCAAAAACTGAACTTATCCTGCCTGCCGCACTGAGGGGTGATAAAGGCACTTACACTGTGAGAGCTTCCAATCGTCTTGGCACTGCATTTCGCAACGTGCATGTTGAAGTGTATGGTAAGGATGCAACATTTTAATAAAATGATAGCTAATAAAATGCTTTTGCCTCTTTATAAATGTAAGTCTGTGCTCTATCACTTTCATACAGATCGTCCTTCTCCACCAAGAAATCTTGCTGTTTCTGATATTAAAGCAGAATCATGTTATTTAACATGGGATGCGCCTCTTGATAATGGTGGTAGTGAAATTACCCACTACATTATTGAGAAACGTGATGCTAGTAGGAAGAAATCCGAGTGGGAAGAAGTCTCCAAAAGTGCTGTTGAGAGAAGATTTGGGGTAATTTATAAAATATCTTCATTACATACTTTAGTATGCATAAAAAATAACAATAGTACACATGTAATGAAAACTGCTACTTGCATAGATACCTGTGCTCACGCTCCATTTAGACTCTAGAACTACAGGATGAACGTTGCCCATCTATGTATGTGTGTTTTCCTCGCGTGATAAAACAAAAGAAATTTTCTCTTTTGCTACCTAATCTCAGCTGAGTTTAGAAGACATTTTCCTTTCCATTTCCCAGCATTATTCATAGCTTTACCAACTGCAAAAACAAACACGATGACATTTTTGTTTATGTTCAGTCCTATGCACCTGAAATAAGAATATCCCTAGGGCATTAAATACAACTGTGTAGTACATAAACATAGGTATGTTAATGAGATTCCAAGACAGAATTTAAAACGAAACCGCTGCATAACTTCAAGCAAGTTTATTCTGAAAGTAGCCAAGAATTTATTTAAATCTTATTTTTCAGGTATGGAATCTTGCAACAAATGAAAAATATCAGTTTAGAGTCCGGGCTGTAAACAAATATGGAATAAGTGACGAATGCCTCTCAGAAAAAGTTGTTATTAAGGATCCCTATGGCCTTCCTGGACCTCCTGGAAAACCAAAAATTTTAGATCGCACCAGATCATCAATGCTGGTGACTTGGGAGCCTCCTTTGAATGATGGTGGCAGCCCAATAACTGGCTATTGGTTGGAGAAGAGAGAGGTGGGAGGTGTCTACTGGTCACGTGTTAACAGGGCTCCAGTAACAAAACCATCAGTAAAAGGTCTAGAGTATAATGTGCTTCGTTTGGCTGAAGGTGTTGAATACCAGTTTAGAGTTATGGCTGAAAATCTTGCTGGAATTGGCCCTCCCAGTGAACCATCAGATCCTGCCTTAGCAGCAGATCCCATATGTAAGTATATAATTTGTATGACTATTTTTAAGGATGTTATCACACCAGAACCAAAATGTGCTACTATTTTTTATATTGAATTTAGTGCAATTAATCCAATGCTTCATTTTCATTAAACCAAAAAGAATATATTGACACAAAGTAGTTTCCTGATTTGCTGTTTTTCATTGTTTTAAAAATAATTAGCTTTAATTTGATTTTTTTAACCTCTTTTATGAACCTTAAACTATGATGGCACCAATATAAACATTGCCAAATAAACTTGAGTTCAGAATCAGATTTTTATATTATTATTTTCCTTTATTGTTAAAGGGTTCAATCTTTATGCCTTGTACCTTAAGTATTCCTTAATAATATATGTAATATATGTAATTAGTATGCATGTTCTAGGATCATACACTCTAAGTATGACAGAAGAAAATGAAAATACTTGCATTCTTCTAGAAACTATTCAGAAAAATATAGGCAGATACTAACTCTTAGGTAATTTTTACTTGCTCTCATTTTACAAGTTGTGCCCGGTCCACCGTCTTGCCCAGAGGTCAAAGACAAAACCAAATCATCTGTAGCTCTTGCGTGGAAGCCTCCACAAAAGGATGGTGGCAGTCCTATAAAAGGATACATTGTTGAAATGCAAGATGAAGGTAGTACTGACTGGAAGAAGGTGAATGAAGGAGACAAACTCTTTCCTACTTGTGAATGTGTTGTTCCCAACTTGAAAGAACTCAGAAAATACCGATTTAGGGTGAAAGCTGTAAATGCTGCTGGAGAATCGGAACCAAGTCCTGCAACATCAGAAATACTTGTCCAAGATATTCTAGGTAAGTGTTTTGGTACTTTATTTAGTTATTTATATCTAAATGCCACCTACTGCTCTGAATGTTCAAGCAAGATGCCAAACAAGGCAAAGTCAAAACAGAACAAACAATTATGCAAAAATTCAACAAACAATTGACACACGTTTTTGAAAGTGTGATGACCTTTCCCAGGGCAGGATCCGTCAGAAAACTGATTAGCACCTACAGCCATACTAAGGAAATAATGTGTATTTTAGAAGAAACGACTACCACAAATTTTTCTATTCATAGACTTCCTAGCTTCCTTTTTGCATACCCAACCTTTCTCACATAAACATGCATTCTGCTTGTTTGTGTGGGGTGTTAGCTCAGTGCTGACAGAAATCTACCTTCAGTAGCTCTTAAAATTTATATATTAAAATACTTTTGCAGAGGAACCAGAAATTTTCCTTGACATTGGAGCGCAGGATTTCCTCTCTTGTCGTGCTGGCACAACAATTAAAATCCCAGCTGTTATCAAGGGTCGTCCAGTTCCAAAAACATTTTGGGAGTTTGAAGGAAAAGCAAAGACAACGGCAAAGGTTAGTAAAACAAAAAGCTTTTTTCTACATGTGTTTCTAGATAGTTAAGCCTATCCCCTTTTATATTTACATTATTTCCCTTTGTTTATAGGAGGGAGGTCATACTGTACCTGAAGAAGCTCAGGTAAAGCAAACAATTTTTGTAACTTTAGTATTGTTGCATTTTTCATACATAAATATTTAAAGTTGATCTATAACTTGTCTTTCTTTCTATAACACACAGGTGGAAGCAACTGATACACGTTCCGTGATAATCATCCCTGAGTGCAACAGAAGTCATTCTGGACGATACAGTATTACAGCAAAGAACAAAGCAGGACAAAAAACTGTGCATGTCAGAGTCAATGTGCTTGGTATGGCTTACACATATTGAAGTATTCAAATACTAGGTTTTAGTCTTGTTTTTCTACATACTTATGTAAAATTGTTTCTGTTGTGCTTTTACCTTAACAGATGTCCCAGGTCCACCAAAAGACCTGAAAGTGAGTGATATCACAAGAGGTAGTTGTAAACTTTCATGGAAGATGCCAGATGATGATGGTGGAGATAGAATCAGAGGTTATGTTATAGAGAAAAGAACTATTGATGGGAAGGCCTGGACTAAAGTCAATGCAAACTGTGGAAGTACTTCCTTTGTTGTACCTGATCTCATATCTGGCCAAGAGTATTTCTTCCGGGTACGAGCAGAAAACCGTTTTGGTGTTGGCCCTCCTGCAGAAACTGTCCAACGGACCACAGCCAGGGATCCAATCCGTAAGTGAAATCAAAGTCAAACAAATTCTTTAAAACCAGATAGTACTGTACAGTGGATTTAATCACATTTGTTTTGTTTGTGAAGATCCTCCTGATCCACCTATTAAACTAAAGATTGGCCTTGTAACCAAGAACACAGTGAGCTTGACATGGAAACCACCAAAGAATGATGGTGGAGCTCCTGTTACACATTATAATGTTGAATGTCTCCGCTGGGATCGTACTGGAGAAGTGAAAGAGACTTGGAAGCAGTGCAACAGACGTGATGTGGAGGAAACAAAGTTTACTGTTGAGGATCTTGTAGAAGGTGGAGAATATGAATTCAGAGTCAAAGCTGTAAATATAGCAGGTCCTAGTAGGCCTTCAGCCACTGTTGGCCCACTTGTTGTCAAAGACCAGACGTGTAAGTACTAACTGATACCAGTAAATACAAATTCCATTTTAAAATTATGAAGTATTTTTTATGTTAATTTTTTCAACATTTCATTGTAGGCCCACCATCTATTGAACTCAAAGAATTTATGGAGGTTGAAGAAGGAACAGATGTTAACATTGTGGCCAAGATAAAGGGTGTACCCTTCCCCACATTAACATGGCTAAAAGCTTCTCCAAAGAAACCAGATGACAAAACACCAGTGCTGTATGATCAACATGTCAACAAGATCGTTGGTGAAGATACTTGCACTTTATTGATCCAACAGTCTCGCAGAAGTGATACAGGCTTATATACTATAACGGCTGTAAATAATCTGGGAACTGCTTCAAAGGAGATGAGACTAAATGTTCTGGGTAGATATCAAGAACTGTTATGCATTGCATAAATTGATAGCATTCATGTGATACTCTATTTTAATAGCATTTGAATTAATTCTTCTTTATAAAAATGTATCTTTTAGGTCGTCCTGGACCTCCAGTGGGACCTATTAAATTTGAATCCATTCTGGCTGATAAAATGACGATATCATGGCTTCCTCCATTAGATGATGGTGGTTCTAAGATTACAAACTATGTTATAGAGAAAAAAGAAGCAAATAGGAGGACATGGGTACCTGTTACTAATGAGCCTAAGGAATGCTTATTCACTGTTCCCAAGCTGATGGAAGGCCACGAATATGTGTTCCGCATTATGGCACAAAACAAATATGGTATTGGAGAACCTTTGGATAGTGAACCAGAAACAGCACGAAACCTTTTCAGTAAGTAAGAATATGCTTTCAAATTATGTCAGTTGTTTTCATATGCTGGTATGTGCACAGCATCTATTAAATACCACTGCTACTTTTCTGTCTTCATGTAAGTAAATCTTCTATAATAGCTTAAAGAGTTTTAGCATTAGTAGTTAGTTCTTAAAAGCATGTGTAGTATTTAAAAATACTTTCCCCCCCTTGTTATATATTAAAATACAATCTCAAGCTTTCTTTAAGGTTTAAATATACGAATAAGGTTTTATCTGATAAGACTCAGGTCATTCTGTTCTAGGAGAAGTCAATTTCCTGCCTTCAGTTTTGAAAGAGTAATTAGACAGAGCAGCTCTGATGTAGAAGGAATGTTAGGCTGGCAAGAGAAAATCATTCTTAAAACATCCAAGGTTAGGCTGAGCACTGAAATGAGGTACTGATCCAGGAAGGCTAGTAAAAACTCATTTTTGACAATTGTTATTTGAAGGAAAGATTCTTTATGTTTCACAAAAGTATATGTACCTGAACAGGAATAGGAAGCTGAATGAGGGAAGGAGACTCGTGCAGATAGGTAACTACCTAAAGCAACTGTGACCATGTGAGTGCATAGCTCTGTTTTGCACTCTAGCTATCTCCATCTTCCTTTAGCATTTTTTTGCAAGCTATGTGTGAATTTTTCCCCCAGCTGTTCCTGGACCTTGTGACAAGCCAACAGTCAGCAGTATAACACGTGATTCAATGACTGTAAATTGGGAAGAACCAGAACATGATGGTGGCTCTCCTATTACTGGTTATTGGTTGGAGCGCAAAGAGACTACTGGAAAGAGATGGACCAGGGTTAACCGTGATCCTATCAAACCCATGCCACTGGGGGTTTCGTACAAAGTTACAGGTCTTATTGAAGGCTCTGAATATCAATTCCGTGTTTCAGCTATCAATGCAGCTGGTGTTGGTCCACCAAGCATGCCATCTGATCCAGCAATTGCTAGAGATCCTATTGGTAAATATTTTAGATTCCTATTTTTGAATTTGAAAATATTCAGATAAGAACATAGAATGTATTTTTATGCTGTAATGGTATAATGATATTTTTCAGCCCCACCTGGCCCTCCTATTCCAAAAGTTACTGATTGGACAAAGTCTTCTGTAGACTTGGAATGGACTCCACCGCTAAAGGATGGTGGTTCGAGGGTCACTGGCTACATTGTTGAGTATAAAGAGGAAGGAAAGGAAGAATGGGAACGGGTAGGTGGAAAACTGCTACAGATTCTGTGTTTCTTCTCTCTGTGTGTCTATCAAAAGAAATCCTTCCAGAAAATACATTTTTTACAAATTTTCACTATGCAAGTTATTTTATAGAAGTTCATATTTTTGCACCATAATTATCTTCATATGTTTAAAATATAAGAATAAATGTAAAAGTCAGTAATTGTCCCTCCACAACATCAAGTTAACTTTGCAGTTTCCTAAAATTAGAACTTTTAAATTTCTGTTTAAAGATGTGAGAAAATATGTAGGTAATTTGTGATAAAAGAACAGAAGACAAGACCAAGTTAGAACTGGCACAAAAGTAAGTCTCACTGGTATCAGATTGTGAGAAATCATTTGCAACTACTATGTCCCTACATTTTCCTACTTTTTTCAATAATGTATTACTGAAAATTTTTTTTCAATAATGCATTACTGAAAACTTAACTGATGTATACCTTGGCTATTTTTTGTATCTCCATAAACATTTGGGTGCATTTCAAGTAACACCTAAATGTCCTGCACTGTTTCCAGGTAAACAGGCTTCATATTGGGGCTTAAAATGAACAAAGAATTCTTTTTTTTTTTTTTTGGCCACTCTCACCTATTTGAGTTTATTTGTCCAATAACACACGTAATCCTTCTGAGACCACACACTATTGTAATTGCTGTAACATCTTTGTCTGTTAAAATTATCAAAAAGATGAATCTTCAGAATAGCTTATATGTCCATGTTTTGTATTTCTTTACACAGATTCTGAAGAATTCTGTGTGAGCTAGATCCATGTACGCTTAAGACTGTCTTGTGCTTGTAAATCTGAAGCAACATCTGATTTAAGATTTGTTTCAAATATCACAAAGATATTGATGACACCCTGATGTTAGCTGATGTTATAAACATTTTTTTCCAGGTAAAAGATAAAGAAATTAGAGGAACCAAGTTCGTTGTGGCAGGATTAAAAGAAGGATGTTTTTACAAATTTAGAGTTAGAGCAGTGAATGCTGCTGGCATCGGAGAGCCTGGAGAAGTAACAGACATTATTGAAATGAAGGACAGAACTGGTATTTATCATTTATATTTACATTTTTAGTACCTCTAAGTCAAAGTTAGAAAAAAAATTCATTGAAGTTTTTTGTTCACCTCCCACAGTGGCTCCTGATATTAATTTGGATGCAAGCGTCAGGGACAGAATTGTTGTTCATGCTGGAGGAGTAATTCGGATCATAGCATATGTCTCAGGAAAACCAGCTCCAACAGTGACTTGGAGCAGGGATGACCAAGCTTTACCAGAAGAAGCCAGAATTGAAGAAACAGCTATTAGTTCTTCTTTGGTCATCAAGAATTGCAAAAGGAGCCATCAGGGTATATATACTCTTCTTGCTAAAAATGCCGGTGGTGAGCGGAAGAAGACAATTATTGTTGATGTACTAGGTAAATAGCATCTTCAGTACCCATGAACAAGTAAAATTTCATAACATTCAGCATGTATACTTAAATAGTCCATTTCTTATTTGCTTTCAGATGTGCCAGGCCCTGTTGGAATGCCACTCCTTACTGAGAACCTAACCAATGACTCCTGTAAACTGACATGGTTTCCTCCAGAAGATGATGGTGGTTCTCCTATTACCAACTATATAATTGAAAAACGTGAATCTGATCATAGAGCTTGGACTCCAGTAAGCTACACAGTTACAAGGCAGAATGCTACTATTCAGGGACTCACTGAAGGGAAAGCCTACTTTTTCCGAATTGCAGCTGAGAATATAATTGGCATGGGTCCATTCACAGAGACAACAAAAGAGATTGTCATTAGAGATCCAATAAGTAAGTATGTTTTCAGGTTTGGATTACTGTCATATGAGATGAATATGCAGAAAAATGCACTTACCATCTTTTTTATTTATTTATAGCTGTTCCTGACCGTCCAGAAGACCTGGAAGTAAAAGCAGTTACCAAGAACTCTGTTACATTAACTTGGAACCCTCCAAAATATAATGGAGGCTCAGATATCACCATGTATGTTCTAGAGAGCCGTCTCATTGGAAAAGAGAAATTCCACAGAGTTACAAAAGAGAAAATGCTTGATAGGAAATACACTATAGAAGGTTTGAAAGAGGGTGACACCTATGAATATCGTGTGAGTGCTTGCAATATTGTGGGGCAAGGCAAGCCATCATTTTGCACAAAACCAATCACATGCAAGGATGAAATTGGTATGTATCATTTTCATATTTCTTTTGAAAACAGTGATTACATTTACTGATTCCCTACTTTTTCTTATTAATATTGCTGACATTTGTGGGCATTGTGCTTTTTAATATCGTCTTTCAGCTCCTCCATCACTTGACCTTGACTTTAGAGACAAGCTTATTGTTCGGGTTGGTGAAGCTTTCAGCCTGACGGGACGTTACTCAGGCAAGCCTGCACCAAAGGTTATTTGGCTAAAGGATGATATTGTTGTGAAAGAAGATGACCGTACAAAGATCAAGACAACTCCTACAACTCTTTGCTTGGGGATACTAAAATCTGTCCGTGAAGACTCAGGCAAATATTGTGTTACTGTAGAGAACAGCACAGGATCAAGAAAAGGATTTTGTCAAGTTAATGTCGTTGGTGGGTTTTACTGAACAACAGTATTCTATGTTATTTTTAGTAGTGATTAGAATTCATTGAATTATATAAAATGTAAATATTAAAATGTATTCATATAGTATTAATTTATACTGAAATACTATTTATTAATTTTGAGTACATAGTTAACTCTGGCTTAGTTTATTCAGCATCAATAATTTAATATCTCTACATGCATTTATAGAATGCCAACACTGTAGAAAGTGTCAATCACCAAGTACCTTATAAGCATTAAGGAATTAAGTCCAGTGAGTCAAACGTATTAAAGAGGAATAGTCTTCAGGTCTTGATTCCTTATTAAAACTGTGATGTAAAGTTTCTAGTTTCATAATCTACTTACTGTATTGACACTGTTTAATCTATGTCATTATGTGAAGTCCATATAAAAGCATGGGTATGCTTTATTTTTTTCTTAAACAGATCGCCCGTCACCTCCAGTAGGCCCAGTTATATTTGATGAAGTTCATAAAGATCATATGATAGTTTCCTGGAAACCTCCATTAGATGATGGAGGCAGTGAAATTACAAATTACATTATTGAGAAGAAGGATGCACACAGAGACGTGTGGATGCCAGTTACATCTGCCACAGTTAAGACAACATGCAAAATTCCTAAGCTGCTTGAAGGAAGAGATTATCAAATTCGAATTTATGCTGAAAATCTTTATGGCATAAGTGATCCTCTCATCTCTGATGAGATGAAAGCCAAGGACCGTTTCCGTATGTTATTCATTTGCTATCTTACTTTGATACTTCAATCTTTACTCTGTTTGTAGGGCTCATAAACTCTTTTTTCTTTTTCCCCAGGTGTTCCTGATGCACCTGAGCAACCAATCATTAAGGATGTTACCAAAGACTCTGCAGTAGTGGTTTGGAACAAACCATATGATGGAGGCAAGCCAATAACAAACTATATTGTAGAAAAGAAGGAAACAATGGCTACAAGATGGGTCAGAGTTACCAAAGACCCGATTTTCCCCAGTACTCAGTTCAAAGTACCTGACCTCCTTGAAGGCTGTCAATACGAATTCCGTGTTTCAGCAGAAAATGAAATTGGCGTTGGTGATCCCAGTCCACCATCAAAGCCAATATATGCTAGAGATCCAATCGGTAAAGTATTAAATTTCATTTCTCATTGAAATTTTAATGCACTCTTCATTTTAGTCAGAAAATAATTTTAATAGTATCTCTTTTTTCCTATTTCTTTCTTTTTTGCTTTTTTAACAGCAAAACCAAGTCCACCTGTTAATCCAGAAGCTGTAGATAAAACTAAAAATTCCGTTGATTTATCTTGGCAACCACCACGCCATGATGGTAATGGCAAGATAATTGGCTACCTTGTTGAGTATCAGAAAGTTGGAGATGAAGAATGGAAAAAGGCCAATCTTACAGCAGATTCTTGTCCTGAAACAAAATATAAAGTCACTGGCCTTACTGAGGGTTTGACCTATAAGTTCAGGGTCAAGGCAGTCAATGCAGCAGGTGAATCTGAACCAGCCTATGTTCCCGATCCAGTAGAAGTAAAGGACAGACTTGGTGAGTTTAATAAAATCAGATGAGTTTACCTGAGAAGAAATTTTTTTCCCCTCATTTTCTAAAAACATGTCATTTTGATTCCAGAACCTCCTGAGCTGATACTTGATGCTAATATGGCCCGAGAACAGCATGTAAAAGCTGGAGATACCCTGAGACTTAGTGCTGTTATTAAAGGTGTTCCATTCCCAAAAGTTTCTTGGAAGAAAGAAGGTCATGAGGTCTCACCCAAAGCTGATATTGAGGTTACAGGAGTTGGCAGTAAGCTTGAAATTCGTAACACTGTCCATGAAGACGGTGGAATTTACTCCCTGACAGTTGAAAATCCAGCTGGTTCAAAGACTGTTTCAGTAAAAGTTGTTGTCTTAGGTAATCTTTTTGATGTTCCTTTTATACTCCATGTTTTTATTCTATAATTAGAGATTAAGAAATAAAGGAATGTCTGGAAAATATCAATAAATCTAATTATAAGAAATACACAGTAGAAAAAGGAGTAAAGATTGCATGAAATATTAATTTCTCTTGAAATTTACTAAGTTCTGTAAAAAATTGTTTGATTATCAAATAAATAAGAGATTCAATTTTTGTCAATATTAGATAAGCCTGGTCCACCCAGAAATCTGCAAATCAGTGAAGTTAGAAGCGATTCTTGCTATCTCACTTGGATGGAACCAGAAGATGATGGTGGCTCTGTCATTACGAACTATGTGGTGGAAAGGAAAGATGTAGCTTCTGCTCAGTGGGTAGCCATCTCATCATCCTCTAAGAAACGCAGTCACATGGCTAAATATCTGATGGAAGGCATTCAGTATCTCTTCCGAGTTGCAGCTGAGAATCAGTTTGGTAGAGGTCCATATGTGGAAACACTCAAGCCTATTAAAGCCATGGATCCACTGCGTAAGTGTTTTTCAGTTATATGATTTATTTTGTTCATATTGTTCTGAGTAGTTTTTGAGATTATCTTGTTGGTACTAATGTGAACATGGTACACTGCTACCATAGATCAGCCATCCTAGTAACCATTTTGGTTTTGTATTTTAAAAGATCCTCCTGGGCCACCAAAGAATCTGCATCATGTAGATGTTGACAAGACTGAAGTTTCCCTTGTTTGGAATCGACCAGATCGTGATGGTGGTGCTGAGATAACTGGATATTTGGTGGAATATCAAGAAGATGGTGCAGATGAGTGGACAAAGTTCCAGACAGTCCCTATGTTAGACTGTGTTGTTACAGGCCTACAAAAAGGAAAAACATACAAATTCCGTGTGAAAGCTCAGAATATTGTTGGTCTTAGCCTTCCAGATACAACTATACCAATAGAGTGTCAAGAAAAACTAGGTAATTTTTAGTTTTTCATGTTGTTTCACTGATTCTTTCTCCTTTCTTTAAGCATTTCCCCTGAAAAGATAATTTCTATTTTCCTCTAATTTCAGTACCTCCATCTGTGGAACTAGATGTGAAGTTAATTGAAGGTCTTGTTGTTAAAGCTGGCACCACAGTGCGACTTCCTGCAATTATGAGAGGTGTGCCAGTTCCCACTGCAAAATGGGTTACTGATGACACTGAAATTAAAACAGATGGCAGACACAAGATTGAGACTGACGATTATTCAACTGTACTTACCATCAAAGACTGTATAAGAAAAGATACAGGAGAATATCTACTCACAGTATCTAATGCAGCTGGCAGCAAAACTGTTGCTCTACATCTTACAGTTTTGGATGTTCCTGGCCCACCAACTGGTCCTATTAATATTCTTGAAGTAACACCAGAACATATGGTTATTTCTTGGCGCCCTCCTAAAGATGATGGCGGGAGTCCTATAATAAATTATATTGTTGAGAAGCGTCAATCAAAGAAAGAAACTTGGGGAGTGGTTAGCTCTGGAACAACTCACACAAAAATTAAGATTCCACGACTGCAGAAAGGCTGTGAATATATTTTCCGTGTTCGGGCAGAAAATAAGATAGGCATTGGTGCACCCCTTGATTCAGAGCCAACAGTTGCCAAACATATGTTTGATCCACCATCCCCACCTGGTAAACCAACGGTTTATGATATTACAGAAAATGCAGCAACAGTGGCCTGGACCCTACCAAAATCTGATGGTGGAACTCCAATTACTGGTTATATACTTGAACGTCGGGAAGCATCTGGTAAATGGGTGCGTGTCAATAAGACACCAATACTCGATATGAAATACAGAGCCACTGGTCTTTTTGAAGGCAACACATATGAATTCAGAGTTTTTGCAGAAAACATGGTGGGCTTAAGCAAACCATCTCCAAGCTCTGATCCAATAAAAGCGTCACGTCCTATCACTCCTCCTGGACCACCTATAAATCCAAAATTAAAAGACAAAACCAGAGAATCAGCTGATCTTGTGTGGACAAAGCCCCTCAAAGACGGTGGCAGCCCAATTCTGGGATACATTGTGGAATGTCAGAAAACTGGAACTACGCAGTGGAATAGGATTAATAAGGATGAACTCATTAGACAGTGTGCTTTCAGAGTACCTGGTTTAATAGAAGGAAATGAGTATAAATTCCGAATAAAAGCTGTCAACATTGTGGGAGAGGGAGAACCAAGAGAACTGGCAGAAACTGTACTTGCAAAGGATATTCTTTCTCCTCCAGAAGTAAGCTTAGATGTGACCTGTCGAGACTTAATTACTGTCCGAGTAGGCCAAACAATCCGTATTACTGGTAAAGTAAAAGGCAGGCCAGATCCTGACATAACATGGTCTAAAGATGGCAAAGTACTAGTCCAAGAAAAGCGTGTTGAAATAGTCCATGATCTACCTAATGTTGAACTGCAAGTGAAAGAAGCCAAAAGATCTGATCATGGCAAATATATAATTGCAGCTAAGAACAGCTGTGGACATGCTCAAGCTTTTGCTGTTGTTAATGTACTTGACAGACCTGGACCATGTCAGAACCTGAAAATAAGCTATGTCACAAAAGAGTCTTGTATGATTGCTTGGGAGAGTCCAGTGGATAATGGTGGCTCTGAAATTACAAACTACATAGTAGAGTACCGTGAACCAAACCAGAGGGGATGGTCAATCGTCTCTTCTGACATCACTAAACGATTAGTAAAGGCAAATCTTATAGAGAACCGTGAATACTTCTTCAGAGTTTGTGCAGAAAACAAAATAGGTCCAGGTCCTTGCATTGAGACCAAGACTCCCATCCTTGCCATCAATCCTATTGACAAGCCTGGACCGCCAGAAAATCTTCACATTGCAGAGAAAGGAAAGACATTTGTATATCTGAAATGGAGAAGGCCAGATTATGATGGTGGAAGTCCCAATTTAAGTTATCATGTTGAGAGAAAACTGAAAGATTCAGATGAATGGGAAAGGGTTCACAAAGGCAGCATTAAGGAAACACACTACATGGTAGATAAATGTGTTGAAAATAAGATTTACCAATTCCGAGTTCAAACCAAGAATGAAGCAGGTGAAAGTGACTGGGTAAGAACAGCTGAAGTTGTTGTGAAGGAAGATCTGCAGAAACCAGTGCTAGACTTGAAGTTAAGTGGCGTGCTAACTGTGAAAGCAGGTGACACAATTAGAATTGAGGCTGGAGTCAGAGGAAAACCACAGCCTGAAGTTGTATGGACAAAAGACAAAGATGCCACAGATCTAACAAGGTCTCCAAGAGTCAGTATTGAAACAACTTCTGACACATCTAAGTTTGTTCTCACAAAATCAAGGCGTAGTGATGGTGGGAAATATGTGATTACTGCAACTAACACGGCTGGTAGTTTTGTAGCATATGCTACCGTTATTGTCTTAGATAAACCAGGTCCTGTAAGAAACCTGAAAGTCACTGACATTTCAAGTGATAGATGTACTGTTACTTGGGACCCTCCAGAGGATGATGGTGGTTGTGAAATACAGAACTACATCCTGGAAAAATGTGAAAGCAAGCGTATGGTGTGGTCTACATACTCTTCTTCTGTCCTAACAACCTATGCAAATGTGACACGCCTCATTGAAGGTAATGAATATATATTCAGAGTTCGTGCAGAGAATAAAATGGGCACTGGTCCACCGACAGAAACACACCCAATTATTGCAAAAACAAAATATGATAGACCTGGACGCCCTGACCCTCCAGATGTCACAAGAGTTAGCAAAGAAGAGATGACTGTAGTTTGGAATCCACCAGAATATGATGGTGGCAAATCAATTACAGGATACATTTTAGAGAAGAAAGAGAAACGATCACTAAGATGGGTTCCTGTTACTAAGACTGCAATCCCAGAGAGACGCAAGAAGGTTACTAATCTCATCCCCGGTCATGAATATCAGTTCCGCGTCAGTGCTGAAAATGAAATTGGACTTGGAGAACCAAGCTTGCCATCAAGACCTGTAGTAGCAAAAGACCCAATAGGTATCATAGTACTGTATTCTACTGTATTTTGTTTTAATGGTAACATAACAGACTACTAAATTGCACAACTGTGTTCTTATCCGTAATTTTTGTTGTCTTTCAGAACCACCTGGTCCTCCCACAAACTTGAGAGTGGTTGATAGCACAAAGAGTTCCATTACCCTTGGCTGGGGAAAACCAGTGTATGATGGTGGTGCTCCAATTATTGGATATGTTGTGGAAATTAGACCAAAAGTTGAGGGTGCTGATCCTGAAGCAGGATGGAAACGATGCAATGTTGCTGCCCAACTTATTCATACAGAATTCACAGCCACTAGCCTGGATGAGAACCAGTTATATGAGTTCAGAGTTTCTGCCCAAAACCAGGTTGGCCTTGGCCGACCAGCTGAACTGAAAGAAGCTGTGTCTCCCAAAGAAATACTTGGTGAGTTTTCCCATCCTTTTTATGAGTATTTGCATACAATCTTTATTTGCTCTGGTTTTATTTTATTTTATGTGCTAAACTTTGCATTTTATTTCAATTTTGTCTTTCAGAACCTCCTGAGATTGAGTTGGATGCAAGCATGAGAAAGTTAGTCACAGTCAGGGCAGGATGCCCTATTAGACTTTTTGCCATTGTCAGGGGTCGCCCAGCACCAAAAGTCACCTGGAGGAGAATGGGTGTTGATAATGTTATCAGAAAAGGACAAGTTGATCTGGTTGACACTATGGCCTTCTGTGTCATCCCTGATTCAACACGTGATGACTCAGGCAAATATTCATTGACACTTGTTAATGTAGCTGGAGAAAAGGCTGTATTTGTGAACGTCAGAGTCCTGGGTAAGTAATGAGAGAAATACCTCTAGACAATTTATTAACTGTATTGAATGTTCATTGCAGGAATTTTTATGACCCCCAGGTGCTACAGTTTTTGAGCACAACTGTGTCAGCTAACACTAACTCCCCCTGTATAGGAAGCTGTTAGCCCCCTTTAATTTTAACTTATTAAAGAAAAAAAGACTAACATAAATTGAAATTTCTTTATAGATACTCCTGGACCTGTGTCGGACTTCAAGGTATCAGATGTCACCAAGATGTCATGCCATCTTTCATGGGCACCTCCAGAGAATGACGGCGGTAGCCCAGTGACTCATTACATCCTGCAGAAACGTGAGGCTGACAGGAAGACCTGGGGAACAGTCACTGCAGAACTAAAGAAAACTAGTTTCCAAATAGCTAACCTTGTTCCTGGAAATGAATATTTCTTTAGAGTAACAGCAGTAAACGAGTATGGGTCAGGTGTTCCAAGTGACATACCAAAACCAGTTCTAGCAACAGATCCCCTAAGTAAGTATGCCTTCATGCACATTTTATGTTTTTTTCTCTAATTTTAATAAGATTTTGCATTTTTTGAAAGTTGTTGTTTCTAAATTGGACAACGCCACTAATTACTCAATGATAAACATAAATATTTCTCTGCCAGTTTCTTTCAAATAATACAATCTATGGATATAGTACCTTTGCAATTATTAAGAATGTTACTCTTTTCTATATTGTCCTTCTTGAGTTAGCATCCAATAATTCAACAAGTATTCAATAGAAAACCTTGGAAATTCAATGTTTAATGTGTTTGGTTTTTTTTCCCCTGAAAGGTGAACCTGATCCACCAAGAAAACTTGAAGTTACTGAAATTACCAAGAATAGTGCTACTTTAGGCTGGCTGCCACCGCTGCGTGATGGAGGCTCTAAAGTCGATGGGTACATTGTTAGTTACAGAGAAGACGACCAACCAGCGGATCGCTGGACAGAATATTCAGTTGTTAAAGATCTCTCCATTGTTGTAGCTGGTCTGAAAGAGGGAAAGAAGTACAAGTTTAGAGTGGCAGCTAGAAATGCTGTAGGAGTAAGCTTGCCAAGAGAAACTGAAGGAGTATTTGAAATTAAAGAACAACTCAGTAAGTAACAATTTAAATACTACCTATGTTGCAATATTCTGCTTTAATAATGAAATGAGCAAGAATTCTAGTTCTTCAAGTGAGTCCCAGAAAGACATATGCTTTATGAAGTCATCTGGAGGATTATGGTTAACTGTGTTGAATATTTTGACAGGTCAGAATGGATGAGAGTTGACCACTAATTCAGAATTATTAAAGAATTTTGCAAGTATGGATTCAGTTGAGGCCAGAAGATAGGAACTAAGGAGAAATAATAAATACCTTCAATGAACTTAAAATGAAAAAGAGTCAGAGTGGTATTCTGAGAGATAAATGGGGCCAAAAGTGGGAGCTGTTTTAAGATAAGAGAAAACAAGTTGTTTATATTGTAGAGTTGTTTGAGAATGTGAAATGAAATTCGGGGAGGACAGGTTGGCCTAATTAAGGTGGTAGGATCCCTGAGGCACAAGAAGACATAGGGGTAAGGGGCAGATGAGAATAACCTACTTCATTTGTGATGTGGAAAGAGGAAGAGAGAAATACAGGAGCAGAAGAGAATGCAAACTAGCCAATGGCAGGAAGAAAAGTACACCAAACATACTGCCAGGTTTCTTTTAGAAGAAATTGGAAAAGATTTTGTGCAAAAGAAGTAGGAAAAGGGGCTCTACTTGAAGAATAATTCAAGGGTATAAAAAAGATTGACTGTGGAAATGGGTGTAGTTCAGCGAGAACTTCAGTCTTTCTTTTCTCCTCCTTCATGTTTGTCTTGTAGAAAGTCAGCAATAAGTGAGGAATGACGAGTTTCAGATATAAAGAGGAATTGTGTCATGCATTAATAGTGCATAAGTCTCTACATAAACATGTGAGAAGGCAATACAAAATCAAAAATATTCTCTTACAAACTGTACAAGAATGTAAAAGTAGGACTGGAATAGATATTGCCCACTGCAGAATCTCTAGTTGTCCATAAGTGGAACTTAAATAAAATATTATCAAGTCATTCCTACTGGTGATTCCACTTGAGAGACAAGCAGAGAACTTTCACATGAAAACATAAGAAAAAGTAAATTAATATGTCACAGAAGTTAAACTGATATGTCTGTGTGTGGCTTTTTCTCAGTTCCACCTAAGATCCTGATGCCTGATCACGTTCACATTAAAGCTGGAAAGAAACTGAGAATCGAAGCTCATGTATATGGGAAGCCTCAGCCAGTCTGTAAATGGTTGAAAGGAGATCAAGATGTACTTACATCCAGTCGCCTTGCTGTGCATAAAGCAGAGAAGTCTTCTGTTCTTATCATTAAGGATGTGACTAGAAAAGATTCTGATTTTTACACTCTTACTGCAGAAAATAGCTCTGGTACTGATCGTCAGAAAATCAGAGTGATAGTTATGGGTACGTTCCATTTGATTACTTTTAAACCCAAGTTTATACAAAACTAGTTTTAATATAATCCAGTGGTTGCCATTTTCTTTCATCCCTTTTTTCTTAATATACTTTTTTTGTGCAGATAAACCAGGTCCACCACAGCCTCCATTTGATATTTCTGAAATAGATGCTGATGCTTGCACTCTTGCATGGCATATACCTCTCGAAGATGGTGGCAGTAACATTACAAACTATGTAGTTGAGAAATGTGATGTAAGCCGAGGAGACTGGGTAACAGCTTTAGCTTCTGTCACAAAGACAAGCTGCAGAATTGGAAAACTGATTCCTGGAGAAGAGTATATGTTCCGTGTTCGTGCTGAAAATCGTTTTGGGATTTCTGAGCCACTTACTTCCGGCAAGATGATTGCAAGGTTCCCATTTGGTATGTCAGTTGTTGATAGCAGCATTTCTCTTTTAGTCCTCCTAGTAAGAAAGTGTGTGATTGATATCCATCTTTGTATTTCTTTCTAGATGTTCCTAGTGAACCAAAGAATGCACGTATTACCAAGGTCAACAAGGACTGCATTTTTGTTGCCTGGGATAAACCAGATAGTGATGGAGGCAGTCCAATTACTGGTTATCTCATTGAGCGCAAAGAAAGGAACAGTTTACTGTGGGTGAAAGCTAATGACACAGCTGTACGCTCCACAGAATACCCTTGTGTGGGACTCATCGAAGGTCTTGAGTATACTTTCAGAATTTATGCATTGAACAGAGCTGGAGCAAGTAAACCTAGTAAACCAACTGAGTTTGTCACAGCAAGAGCACCAGTTGGTAAGCCAAGCATACCAGTAGTTTGCAACAGAGTACTGTTTTTATGGTTATTTTCAATATATCTGCAACTGTTTATGATCTTCAGTTTGCCTTTATGTTCATATTTTCATGTTTACTGTGAGTGCACTGTGTGGGTATGCTGTAAATAGGATCCAGCACTATTAAATCTTTTCATCATACGGTAGCTTTTTTGGCAAAACAGAGTATAACATGATCTTATTTGCCTTAGATCCCCCTGGAAAACCTGAAGTTATTGATGTCACTAAGAGTACTGTATCACTGGTATGGACAAGACCAAAGCATGATGGTGGTAGCAAACTTATTGGCTACTTTGTTGAAGCTTGCAAATTACCTGGTGATAAGTGGGTTCGGTGCAATACAACTCCACATCAAATACCCCTAGAAGAGTACACTGCTACTGATTTGGAAGAAAATGCTCAATATCAATTTAGAGCAATTGCCAAGACAGCAGTTAATATTAGCCGGCCTTCAGAACCTTCCGATCCAGTGACCATTCATCCAGAAAATGGTAAGAAATGTAAAAGCATTTAAGAACTCTGATAAGAATCCGTGCATATTAAACTAAGACTCCTGTGAAGAATAAAATGTTTATCTCCTACTAGATTGATTAACCCTTGGGCTTTTTCCTTTCAGTTCCCCCCAGAATTGAGTTGGATCTGTCTATGCAATCACAGCTTACAGTAAAAGCTGGAACTAATGTGCGTCTGGAGGCAAATGTATATGGCAAGCCGATGCCAACAATCACGTGGAAGAAAGAAGGAGAAGTTTTAAAGCCATCTGAAGGTGTTAAGATCACCAGTAAGAGAAACCTTGCTACAGTTGAGTTGTTCAGTGTTAACAGGAAGCAAACAGGCGACTATACTATTACTGCTGAAAATGCAAGTGGATCAAAGTCAGCAACCATTAAGCTTAAAGTACTTGGTAAGCTAAAGACTGTCTGTAAATAAATACATTTATAGTTAAATGATATAGCAAGAGATAGAGCTATAACAATGTGATGTTAATTCTTCTAGATAAGCCTGGTCCACCGGCCTCTGTTAAAATCAAACGTATGTATGCAGATCGTGCAATGCTTTCTTGGGAGCCTCCTCTGGAAGATGGAGGTTCAGAAATTACTAATTACATTGTGGACAAGCGTGAAACAAGCAGACCAAACTGGGCCCAAGTCAGTGCCAATGTACCCATTACAAGCTGCACAGTGGAGAAACTAATAGAAGGACATGAATATCAGTTCCGCATATGCGCTGAAAACAAATATGGTGTTGGAGACCCTATCTTGACTGAACCAGCAGTTGCTAAGAATCCATATGGTAAGTGCTTTGTGGGATAGCTTCATCAATCACTGTTCTTTTGTGTACACTTATGAATGTGAACATAACTTTCAAATAAATCTTCACAGATGTACCTGGACCTTGTGATCCACCGATAATTAGCAATGTAACGAAAGATTTTATGACTGTTAGCTGGAAGCCACCAGCTAGTGATGGTGGATCCCCAATAACTGGTTATATACTTGAGAAGCGTGAAACTAAGGCTCTTAACTGGACAAAGGTAAACAGAAAGCCTGTCATTGAAAGAACGGTTAAGGCTACTGGACTACAAGAAGGAACAGAATACGAGTTCCGGGTGACAGCGTTGAATAAGGCCGGACCTGGCAAGCCTAGTGCACCATCTAAAGCAGTGTATGCTCGTGATCCTCAATGTAAGCTAAAAGTCTCAGATATTTTCCATGGTTATTTCCAAAAACTTTTGTACAGTATTTGGTACAATAACTTTATGTTATTTTAATTCTCAGATCCTCCTGGCCCACCTGCTTTCCCAAAAGTCATTGATACTACTCGTAATTCAATAAGCCTGTCATGGAGCAAACCAGCATATGATGGAGGAAGCCCTATTATTGGTTATCTAGTGGAAGCAAAACGAGCTGACACAGACAACTGGGTCAGATGCAATCTACCCAAGAACTTACAGGCTACGCGATTTGTGGTAACAGGGCTGATAGAAGATACGGAGTACCAGTTCCGCGTTTATGCTGTAAATAAGATTGGATACAGTGATCCAAGTGATGTTCCTGATAAACACACTGCCAAAGACATTTTAAGTATGTTCATTGAAAACAAATTACCTTGTTGACTTTTGCTTTAATTGATGAGAAGGGTTCCAAAGCCAGGGTTAGTCACAGAGCACAGGAGCAGTTTAATTTGGAATGTGTCATTTCTCAAAACAATGTAGGCTAAAAGTGGCTAATTTGGAAGAGAAAAAGGCAGTTAGGAACTGAGTAGAATCTGACTGGTGTCTGCTTTTTTCATTTGTATGCTAGATACTCTTTAGTCCTCCTATTTTGGGTCTTCAAGAGTATTTTCTTTCTCTAATCCTAAAATTAGACTTTTCAGATCTCTCTTCTATTCTTAAAACTTTCAGTCTTCTTCATGTCTTCTAAATAATTTGAAGCCAAGATTACTATTCTAAGCATCTTTGTGGCACACTGTTTAATTGAATGACATTTATTCCTTAAGAGCCATGCTAGCTTCTGTATGCATTTTGCTGTATGTACAAAAGCATTGCTTCACAGAACTGTCTTGGTTCAAGATAAGCAGTACAGTCCAGGAGACTTTGAAACTTCTTTGAGTTCTAGAGGAACTAGGAGACCTTCTTCACATGATAAGTAATGCAAATGGTAAAAGGCAGAAAAAAAGGAAATGAAATCAGTGCAAAAAATGCCAAGTTTGTAAATGATCCTGAAATGGGAGTCAGGACACTAAATTACTAACATCATCATGGGCATGAGAACAAGTTGGTTAATCTAGTGAAATGCCAGTAAAGAGGGACTTTTTGTCACAGTAACTTTAGTGATAGTCTTAAAGATGAGATTTTAATTGCCTTTTTTTTTTTTTTTTTTTTTTGTGTGTTAAACACACAGTTCCTCCTGAAGGAGAACTTGATGCAGAACTAAGGAAAGTCCTTGTTTTGCGTGCTGGAGTCACAATGAGACTTTATGTGCCAGTAAGAGGACGTCCTCCTCCAAAGATTACATGGTCTAAAGTAGGTGCCAACCTAAGAGATAGACAAGGATTAGACATCAAGTCAACTGATTTTGATACCTTCCTGCGCTGTGAAAATGTAAACAAATATGATGCTGGAAAATATGTCCTCAGTCTGGAGAACAGCTGTGGCAAAAAGGCATACACCATTGTAGTAAAAGTACTTGGTAAGTGTCAGGGTTTTCCCCATTATAATATATTTGTTAACTTTTTAACTGATAATTTTTTGTATTTTGTTTACTAAATCAAATGTGGGGTTGTTCTATTTATCTAGATACTCCAGGCCCTCCAGTTAACCTGATTGTAAAGGAAGCGTCTAAGGATTCTGCCTTCATTACATGGGAACCTCCGCTAATAGATGGTGGCAGCCCAATCACAAATTATGTCGTTGAAAAACGTGATGCAGAAAGAAAATCATGGTCCACAGTAACAACAGAATGTCCAAAGACAAGCTGCAGGATAACTAACTTAGAAGAAGGCAAATCTTACTTCTTCAGGGTTTTTGCTGAAAATGAATATGGTATTGGTGACCCCTGTGAAACTCGCGATGCTGTTAAAGCTTCTGGTAAGAAAAATTAATTCATTTTGCCTCTTTTGATATTCAAAGAATTTTTATTTTTAGCTTGAATGGACATTTACTATGCTTTTCTTCCTTCTAGAAACACCTGGGCCAGTTGTGGATCTAAAAGCTTCAGCTGTAACAAAATCATCATGCAATTTAGTATGGAAAAAACCTATCAGTGATGGTGGAAGCCGTATTTTTGCATATGTTGTTGAGGTCCTGATTGGTGAAGATAAATGGCAAGAAGTCATGCGGGCAAAGAATCTCCATTTTTCAATGAGAGACCTAAAAGAAGGACAAGAATACACTTTCAGAGTGAGAGCCCAGAATGATGCTGGATATGGCACTCCAACAGAGCTCACAATTGTGGCAAGAGATGACGTTGGTAAGAAGCGACTTAAGCTCATTAATTCAATGCTTCTCTTAACCAAATTACATTTATTTTATGCTTACTATCATTACTATGCATGCATACAAATAAGATGTCTTTAAAACAGCATCTTAATTTTATCACAGAGTTTATGTATAGTTGAGTAATCAGTTTCTTTTATTTTTACAGTGGCACCTGATCTTGATTTAAGAGATCTACCTGATTTATGCTATATAGCTAAAGAGGGTAGCAATTTCCGTCTTAAAATCCCAATTAAAGGCAAGCCTGTCCCAACTGTGACTTGGAAGAAAGATGAAGACCAGGCACTTACTGAGAGTGGAAGAGTTGCATTTGAATCTACAGCAGTTAACACCACACTTGTAGTACATGACTGCCAGAAAG
Source organism: Morus bassanus (assembly GCA_031468815.1). Lineage (NCBI taxonomy): Eukaryota > Metazoa > Chordata > Aves > Suliformes > Sulidae > Morus > Morus bassanus. The sequence goes on along the minus strand of CM062574.1, from coordinate 26,595,369 downwards.
CTGATGCTGGAAAATACACAATAACTCTGAAGAATCTTGTTGGCAGCAAGGAAGGCACTATTTCTGTGAAAGTTGTTGGCAAACCTGGCATACCAACGGGTCCGGTGAAATTCGAAGAAGTCACAGCCGATGCCATAACCTTAAAGTGGGGCCCTCCAAAAGATGATGGTGGCTCAGAAATCACTAACTATGTCCTAGAGAAGAGAGATAATGTAAACAATAAGTGGGTGACTTGTGCCTCTGCAGTGCAGAAAACCACATTTAGAGTTACAAGACTTCATGAAGGAAATGAATATACGTTCAGGATCAGAGCTGAAAATAAATACGGAGTAGGTGAAGGTCTCAAATCTGACCCTGTCATTGCGAAACATCCATTTGGTAAGTATCCATTATAATTTTCAAAACTGAAAAAATGTTTCAGGGGTGATATTTATTTTTAATGTTACTGCATTTTTTTTATATTGTTTAGATGTGCCAGATGCTCCTCCACCTCCCAACATTGTTGATGTTCGGCATGAATCTGTAGCTTTAACTTGGACTGATCCCAGAAGAACTGGAGGTTCACCAATCACAGGTATACCCCCAAAAGCCTCCCTAGTATTTAAGTTCTTAATAGTTCTTTCTTTCTGTCAAAGGGTAAAATAAAACTATCAGGTGTTTATGCTTTAGACTGAATGATTGATTGATTGATTTCAATGTTTTACTTCCTACTCTTTCTCTATGATGAATATTTTTAAAAAATTAACTTTAAAGGTTTGGAAAAGACTGAGAAACAGTATTTTTGCACAGAGCCAAAATATCTAAAGAAAGAAAACCAAATTCACCTATATGTTACATTACTTGGGTCCACAAAATTAGCAATATACATTTACAAGCATCTCGTCGTTGCAATTACACACATCTGTAATGTATGTCCACATCCATTTCTTAATCTGGCTTTCAGTGTTCTTCTTGCACAATGCCTGTGACATGCCATACGGGCAGTATGATGTTTCACAATGCTATGAGAAATGAAGATTTCTAGAAAACCCCTCATATTTTCATGTCACCATTTATCTTCTAGGTTATCACATTGAAGTCAAAGAAAGAAATAGTCTTCTGTGGAAGAGAGCAAATAAAACACCAATAAGAGTGAAAGATTTCAGAGTGACAGGGTTAACCGAAGGTCTGGAATATGAATTCAGAGTAATGGCAATCAATATGGCTGGAGTAGGTAAACCAAGTCTGCCATCTGAACCAGTTGTGGCACTTGATCCTATTGGTAAGTCATCAGGAGAATAAAAAGGAAAATTCTGAAATTTGAAATAACTTTTGTTTGACCACTATTTATTGTTTTTTCTTCTAGATCCTCCTGGGAAACCTGAAGTTATCAATGTAACTAGGAACTCAGTAACACTCATTTGGACAGAACCAAAATATGATGGTGGACATAAATTAACTGGCTATATTGTTGAAAAGCGTGATTTACCCTCAAAGACTTGGACAAAAGCTAATCATGTGAATGTTCCAGACTGTGCATTTACTGTAACTGACCTCACTGAAGGCTCCAAATATGAGTTCAGAATTAGAGCAAAGAACACTGCTGGAGCTATCAGTCCTCCATCTGAATCCACAGGAACCATAATATGCAAAGATGAGTATGGTATGTAGATGGCATTAAAAATGTAGAATTTTATTTGAACAATTAATACCAAATAATCTTTTTTTTTTTTTTCTCCTATATTCTTGTTATAAAAATCGGGTTTGTTTGTTTGTTTGTTTTGACAGAGGCACCAAGCATTGTTATCGATCCTACTTTGAAGGAAGGTTTAACAGTAAAAGCAGGAGAAACCATTACAGTGTCTGCTATTAGTATCCGTGGCAAACCACCTCCAACTTCAGCATGGTCAAAAGCTGGAAAAGATTTTAGACCTTCAGAGCTTGTGCACATTGAAACCACACCAACTTCTTCTACTCTAACTGTCAAATATGCAGCCAGAAAAGATTCTGGAGAATACACAATCACTGCAACCAATCCTTTTGGCACTAAGCAGGAGAGCATAAATGTGAAAGTTTTAGATGTTCCAGGACCTCCGGGGCCTATTGAGGTCAGCAATGTTTCAGCAGAAAAAGCGACTCTTACATGGTCACCTCCTGCAGAAGATGGTGGATCACCAGTCAAATCATATGTTCTTGAAAAGAGAGAAACTAGCCGACTGCTCTGGACATTGGTTGCTGAAAATATTGAAAGCTGTAGGCATGTTGTTAGCAAGCTCATTCAAGGAAATGAATATGTTTTCCGTGTCTCAGCAGTAAATCAATATGGCAAGGGTGAACCAGTACAGTCAGAACCAGTTAAAATGGTGGATAGATTTGGTATGTAGAACAAGCTGAGAAGTTCCAGTGTGTTTTTATTGATCTCTGAAGACTTGATTTTTCATTTAACTGTACTTTTTTCTTCCTTATCAGGTCCCCCAGGCCCTCCTGGAAAACCAGAAGTAACAAATGTGACTAAAAATACGGTCACAGTTACCTGGAAAAGGCCAGTAGATGATGGTGGAAGTGAAATCACAGGTTACTATGTGGAGCGAAGAGAAAAGAAAGGTTTAAGATGGGTCAGAGCAACAAAGAAACCAGTTTCAGATCTTAGATGCAAAGTAACTGGTCTCCTGGAAGGAAATGAATATGAATTCCGTGTCAGTGCAGAAAACAGAGCAGGAGTTGGACCACCAAGTGATGCTTCAAACTCGGTCATATGCAAGGATGTTGCATGTTAGTATCATGCCTTTTCTTTTTTCAGGGTGGGTGGAATGGGCAGGGAGCACATTCGGACAGTGTGACTTCCTCTGTAATGTAATGTTTTATCTTTTCCTCACTTTTCAGACCCACCAGGTCCACCTGCAAATCCAAGAGTGACTGATACTACAAAGACCAGTGCATCTTTAGCCTGGGGCAAGCCTCACTATGACGGTGGTCTTGACATCATTGGCTATATAGTAGAGCATCAAAAGGAAGGAGAAGAAGAATGGGTAAAAGACACGACAGGGACTGCTTTAAGAATCACTCAATTTGTTGTTGCTCATCTGCAGACAGGAGCCAAATACAATTTCAGAATCTCTGCCATGAATGCTGCAGGTGTCGGTGAACCAGCAATAATTCCAAGTGTGGAAATCAAAGACCGGGAAGAGATTCCTGACTTTGAATTAGATGCTGAGCTGAGAAGAACACTTGTTGTTAGAGCTGGATTAACTATTCGGATTTTTGTGCCAATTAAAGGACGTCCAACTCCAGAAGTTACATGGACAAAAGATGATGTTTCACTCAAAGGACGTGCCAGTATTGAAAATACAGACTCTTTTACACTCTTGATTGTCACAGAGTGCACCAGATACGATGCAGGAAAATATGTAATGACTCTTGAAAATGCTGCTGGTAAGAAGACTGGCTTTGTAAATGTAAAGGTCTTGGATACACCAGGTCCACCAATAAACCTTAAGCCCAGAGAAATAACCAAAGACAGCATCACCCTCCAATGGGATATGCCTCTGATAGATGGCGGTTCACGTATAACAAATTACATTGTCGAGAAACGTGAATCGACTCGGAAAGCATATACAACAGTCACAACCAACTGCCAGAAGTGTTCATTCAGGATTCCTAATTTGGCTGAGGGGTGTGAATACTATTTCAGAGTGCTGGCTGAAAATGAGTACGGTATTGGTGAACCAGCTGAAACCGCAGAACCAGTAAGAGCTTCTGAAGCACCATCCCCACCTGAGAGCCTTAATATTATGGATGTAACACGGAACTCAGTTAGCCTGGCTTGGCCAAAACCAGAACATGATGGTGGCAGCAAGATCACTGGATATGTAATTGAAGCACAGAGAAAAGGAACCAACCAGTGGGCACACATCACCACTGTAAAAACGCTGGACTGTGTAGTAAAGAATTTAACTGAAAATGAAGAGTATACTTTCCAGGTTATGGCAGTTAACAGTGCTGGAAGAAGTGCCCCAAGAGAAAGCAGGCCAGTTATTATCAAGGAGCAAACAATGCTACCAGAATTTGACCTCCGTGGTATCTACCAGAAAACAGTCATTGCCAAAGCTGGTGACAATATCAAGATTGAAATCCCTGTGCTTGGTCGTCCAAGGCCTACTGTGACTTGGAAGAAAGAAGACCAGATACTTAAGCAAACACAAAGAGTAAATTATGAAAATACTGCAACTGCAACCATACTAACCATCAATGAATGTAAACGAAGTGATAGTGGTCAATATCCACTGTCAGCTAAAAATATTGTTGGAGAAGTTAGTGAAGTAATCACAGTTCAGGTTCATGACATACCTGGACCTCCTACTGGACCAATCAAATTTGATGAAATTTCATCAGACTTTCTAACATTCTCATGGGAGCCTCCTTTGAATGACGGTGGTGTACCAATAAGTAACTATGTTGTAGAAATGCGTCAAACTGACAGTACCACGTGGACTGAATTGGCAACCACAGTGATACGTACTACATTTAAAGCCACTCGTCTTACTACTGGAGTTGAGTATCAGTTCCGTGTTAAAGCTCAAAACAGATATGGAATTGGTCCAGCCATTACTTCAGAGTCTGTTGTTGCCAACTACCCATTTAAGGTACCCGGGCCTCCTGGCACTCCTCAGGTGATTGCAGTCACCAAAGAAACCATGACGATTAGCTGGAATGAGCCAGTTACTGATGGTGGAAGCCCAATTCTGGGATATCATGTTGAAAGAAAAGAACGAAATAGCATTCTTTGGCAGACTGTAAGTAAAATGCTGGTATCAGGCAATATCTTTAAATCAACTGGACTTACTGATGGCATTGCCTATGAATTCCGTGTTATAGCAGAAAATTTGGCTGGGAAGAGTAAGCCAAGCAAGCCATCTGAGCCTGTGTTTGCCCTAGACCCAATAGATCCACCTGGTAAGCCGATACCTCTGAACATTACAAGACATGCAGTTACACTGAAGTGGACTAAACCAGAATATAATGGAGGTTTTAAGATAACTGGCTACACCGTTGAAAAAAGAGACCTTCCTAATGGCCGTTGGCTGAAGGCTAATTTCAGCAATATACTAGAGACTGAATTCACTGTAAGTGGTTTGACAGAAGATGCTGCCTATGAATTCCGTGTGATTGCTAGGAATGCTGGTGGGGCTGTTAGTCAGCCTTCTGAGCCATCAGATGCCATAACTTGTAGAGATGACATTGAAGCTCCAAAGATTAGGGTGGATGCTAAATACAAAGACACCTTAGTGCTGAAAGCAGGTGAAGTTTTCAGACTTGAGGCTGATGTTTCAGGTCGCCCTCCACCAACTATGACATGGACAAAAGGAGAAAAAGAACTTGAAGACACAGCAAAATTAGAAATAAAAATAGCAGATTTCTCTACTGTTCTTATCAATAAAGATTCTTCAAGAAGAGATGGCGGTGCCTATACACTTACTGCAACAAATCCTGGTGGCTTTGCCAAGCATATCTTCAATGTTAAAGTTCTTGATAGACCTGGTCCCCCAGAAGGGCCTTTGGCTGTGTCTGAAGTCACTGCAGAAAAATGTGTGTTGTCATGGCTGCCTCCACTGGATGATGGAGGAGCAAAGATTGACCATTATGTGGTCGAAAAACGTGAAACCAGTAGATTGGCATGGACAGCTGTAGCCACAGAAGTTCCATTAACTAAACTGAAGGTTACTAAGCTGTTGAAAGGCAATGAGTACGTGTTCCGTGTTATGGCTGTTAATAAATTTGGAGTTGGTGAGCCTCTGGAATCAGAGCCGGTTCTTGCAGTAAATCCATATGTGCCACCTGATCCACCTAAAACACCTGAAGTTACAGCAATTACCAAAGATTCTATGGTTGTCTGTTGGGGCCATCCTGATTCTGATGGTGGGAGCCCAATAACTAACTATATTGTGGAACGTCGAGACAGGGCTGGTCTACGATGGGTGAAATGTAACAAACGGGTTGTTACTGACTTACGTTATAAAGTGTCTGGACTGACAGAAGGCCACGAATATGAATACAGAGTCATGGCTGAAAATGCTGCTGGAGTCAGTGAGCCAAGCCCAACCAGTCCATTCTATAAAGCTTGTGATACTGTATTTAAGCCTGGTCCCCCAGGTAATCCTCGTGTTTTGGATAGCAGCAAGTCCTCAATTACAATAGCATGGAATAAACCAATATATGATGGTGGTTCAGAGATCACAGGTTACATGGTTGAGATCGCACTACCTGAAGAAGATGAGTGGAAGATTGTAACTCCTCCAGTAGGTCTAAAAGCCACTTCTTTTACCATCACTGACCTGAAAGAAAATCAGGAATATAAAATACGGATATATGCTATGAACTCTGAAGGTCTTGGAGAACCTGCTCTTGTTCCTGGGACTCCAAAAGCTGAAGAAAGAATGCTACCTCCAGAGATAGAACTTGATGCAGAACTACGTAAAGTCGTCACTATTAGAGCCTGCTGTACTCTAAGGCTCTTTGTCCCAATTAAAGGAAGGCCAGCACCTGAAGTAAAATGGACAAGAGAACATGAGGAATCTTTGGATAGAGCGAGCATTGAATCAACAAGCTCTTATACTCTACTTATTGTTGAAAACGTAAATAGATTTGATAGTGGCAAATACATATTGACAATTGAAAACAGCTCAGGTAGTAAGTCAGCATTTGTGAATGTCAGAGTTCTTGATACCCCAGGGGCACCTCAGGATTTGAAAATAAAAGAAGTTACAAAATCATCAGTTACACTCACATGGGAGCCTCCTCTCATAGATGGTGGCTCTAAAATAAAAAATTACATTGTTGAAAAGCGTGAATCGACAAGGAAAGCTTATTCAACTGTTAATGCCAATTGCCACAAGACCAGCTGGAAAGTTGATTCACTGCAAGAAGGCTGCAACTACTACTTCAGAGTCCTAGCTGAAAATGAGTATGGAATAGGCCTTCCAGTTGAAACTTCAGAATCAGTAAAAGTATCAGAAAGACCACTTCCACCAGGGAAAATAACTTTGTTGGATGTGACAAGAAATAGCGTATCCTTATCTTGGGAAAAACCTGAACATGATGGTGGTAGCAGAATTCTGGGCTACATTGTAGAAATGCAAAGCAAAGGCAGTGAAAAGTGGTCAACTTGTGCTACAGTAAAAGTTACTGAAGCCACTATCACAGGATTGATCCAAGGTGAAGAATACACCTTCCGTGTTTCAGCTCAGAATGAGAAAGGTATCAGTGATCCTCGCCAGCTAGGTATACCAGTTGTTGCAAAAGATCTTGTGATTCCACCAGCTTTCAAACTACTGTTTACCACTTTCAGTGTTCTAGCAGGAGAGGACTTAAAGGTTGATGTTCCTTTTGTTGGTCGACCCAAACCAGCAGTGTTTTGGCATAAAGATAATGTGGCATTGAAGCAGACTACAAGAGTAAATGCTGAAAGTTCAGAAAATAACACAGTGTTAACAATAAAAGAAGCATGCAGAGAAGATGTGGGGACATATTTAGTTAAACTTACAAACTCTGCAGGTGAAGCAACTGAGACCCTAAATATTGTTGTCCTTGACAAACCAGGACCTCCAACTGGACCAGTAAAAGTAGACGAAGTAACAGCAGACAGTATTACCATTTCTTGGGAACCACCCAAGTATGATGGTGGTAGCTCTATCAATAATTACATTGTAGAAAAAAGAGACACTTCCACCACCACTTGGCAGATTGTGTCAGCTACTGTTGCAAGAACAACTATAAAAGCATGTCGATTAAAGACTGGCTGTGAATATCAGTTCAGAATCGCAGCTGAGAACAGGTACGGGAAGAGTACCTATCTCACTTCAGAGTCAATTGTAGCCCAATACCCATTTAAAGTTCCTGGTCCACCTGGAACACCTTTTGTAACAAAAGTCTCAAAAGACAGCATGGTGGTACAGTGGAATGAACCAGTCAATGACGGTGGTAGCAGGATAATTGGGTATCACTTGGAGCGCAAAGAAAGAAACAGCATTCTGTGGGCTAAATTGAATAAAACACCTATTCCAGATACCAAATTTAAGACAACTGGCCTTGAGGAAGGTCTTGAATATGAGTTCAGAGTTTATGCAGAAAACATAGTGGGCATTGGAAAGGCAAGTAAAGCATCTGAATGCTATACTGCATATGACCCATGTGACCCACCAGGTCGTCCAGAACCTGTAATTGTCACAAGAAGCTCAGTAACACTTCAGTGGAAGAAACCTGTATATGATGGTGGAAGTAAGATCACAGGCTATGTTGTTGAGAAGAAGGAGTTACCTGATGGTCGTTGGATGAAAGCAAGCTTCACAAATGTCATTGATACCCAATTTGAAGTAACCGGTCTAGTTGAAAACCAGAGGTATGAATTCCGTGTTATAGCGCGAAATGCTGCAGGTGTTTTCAGTGAACCATCTGAGAGCTCAGGGGCAATTACAGCAAGAGATGAAGTAGAACCACCTCATATAAGTATGGATCCAAAATACAAAGATACTATTGTAGTGCATGCTGGTGAGTCATTCAAGCTTGATGCTGATGTTCATGGCAAACCAATACCTTCCATTCAGTGGTTAAAAGGCGATCGTGAGCTGGCAAACACTGCTCGTATGGAAATAAAAAGTACCGATTTTGCAACAAGCCTTAGTGTGAAGGAAGCCATTAGAGTTGACAGTGGTCAGTATGTGCTACTGGCAAAGAATGTTGCAGGTGAAAAGAAAGTTCCTGTTAACGTCAAAGTTCTTGATAGACCTGGACCACCAGAAGGACCTGTTGAGATTACAGGCGTTACTGCTGAAAAATGCATGCTGTCATGGAAACCTCCGCTACAAGATGGTGGTAGCGATATTTCGCACTACGTTGTAGAAAAAAGGGAAACCAGTCGCTTGGTGTGGACAGTTGTTGATTCAAATGTGCAAACCTTAAACTGCAAAGTTACAAAACTTTTAGAAGGAAATGAATATGTTTTCCGCATCATGGCAGTAAATAAATATGGAGTTGGTGAACCTCTTGAGTCTGAACCAGTACTTGCAAAGAACCCATTTGGAGTGCCACTTCCACCAAAGGCACCAGAAGTCACAGCCATTACCAAGGATTCTATGATAGTTGTATGGGAAAGGCCAGCCTCAGATGGTGGTAGTGAAATCCTAGGCTACATCCTTGAAAAACGAGATAAGGAAGGTATTCGCTGGACAAGATGTAACAAACGCCTGATAAGTGAACTGCGATACAGAGTGACTGGGCTTATAGAAAATCATGATTATGAGTACAGAGTTTCAGCTGAAAATGCTGCTGGTCTTAGTGAACCAAGCCCACCTTCCACTTACTACAAAGCATGTGATCCTATTTACAAGCCAGGTCCACCCAATAATCCTAAAGTTGTGGATGTTACGAGATCGTCAGTTTTCCTTTCATGGGGTAAACCTATCTATGATGGTGGCTCTGAAATTCAGGGATACATTGTGGAAAAATGTGACGTAAGTGACGGTGAGTGGGCAATTTGTACCCCTCCAACTGGAATTAAGAATACTCACATGGAAGTAGAAAAATTAGTGGAAAAACATGAATACAAATTCCGCATATGTGCAGTTAATAAAGCAGGAGTTGGAGACCATGCAGATGTTCCTGGTTCTGTTATTGTGGAAGAAAAGATGGAGGCACCAGACCTTGACCTTGACATGGAATTAAGGAAGATTGTAAATGTGAGGGCAGGAGGTTCCTTAAGACTGTTTGTTCCTATCAGAGGTCGTCCAACACCTGAAGTAAAATGGGGAAAAATGGATGGTGAGATCAGAGAGGCAGCTATTATTGATACCACTAGCAGCTTTACTTCCCTTGTTCTAGACAATGTTAACAGATTTGATACTGGAAAGTACACCCTGACTTTAGAAAATAGCAGTGGAACAAAGTCTGCCTTTGTCAGTGTAAGAGTACTGGATACCCCAAGTGCACCTGTTAATTTAAAAATCAGAGAGATCACTAAAGACTCTGTTTCACTTTCATGGGAGCCTCCTCTCTTGGACGGTGGAGCAAAAATAAAGAATTACATTATTGAAAAGCGTGAAGCAACAAGAAAGGCATATGCAGCTGTTGTAACAAACTGCCACAAGACTTCATGGAAAGTAGATCAACTTCAGGAGGGCTGCTATTACTTCTTTAGAATCTCTGCTGAGAATGAATATGGTATCGGCCTCCCTGCAGAAACCAGTGACCCAATTAAAGTTGCTGAAGTTCCACAGCCTCCTGGGAAAATAACAGTGGATGATGTCACAAGAAACAGTGTCTCACTAAGCTGGGCAAAACCTGAGCATGATGGTGGCAGCAAAATCATACAATACATTGTTGAAATGCAAGCAAAGGGTAGTGAGAAGTGGTCAGAGTGTGCTCGTGTAAAAACACTTGAAGCGGTTATTACTAACCTAACTCAAGGGGAAGAATATCTTTTTAGAGTAATGGCTGTAAATGAAAAGGGTAAGAGTGATCCCAGAGCCCTTGCAGTTCCAATAGTTGCCAAAGACCTGGTGATTGAACCTGATGTAAGACCTGCTTTTCACAGTTATAGTATCCAAGTGGGACAAGATCTGAAAGTAGAAGTACCAATTGCAGGTCGACCTAAACCAACTGTTACCTGGGTAAAAGATGGCCAGCCATTAAGGCAGACAACAAGAGTCAATGTGAGCGATTCGACTGATCTCACTATATTGAATATTAAAGAAACTAGCAAAGAGGATGGTGGCACTTATGAAATCACTGTGGCTAACGTTGTTGGACAAAAGTCTGCTTCTATTGAAATTATAACTCTAGACAAACCTGACCCTCCAGTAGGACCTGTGAAATTTGATGAAATAAGTGCAGAAAGTATTACCCTATCATGGAACCCCCCAGTGTACACAGGCGGCTGCCAAATCACCAACTATATTGTTCACAAGAGAGATACAACAACCACTGTATGGGAAACAGTTTCGGCTACTGTTGCAAGAACTACGCTGAAGGTGACTAAACTGAAAACTGGTTCAGAATACCAGTTCAGAATATTTGCTGAGAACAGGTATGGGCAGAGCTTTGCATTGGAATCTGCACCGGTTGTAGCACAGTACCCCTACAAGGAACCAGGACCTCCTGGCACGCCATTTGTGACAATGGTTACAAAGGACTCCATGGTTGTACAGTGGCATGAACCAATAAATGATGGTGGCAGTAGAGTGTTGGGCTACCATCTTGAGAGAAAGGAGAAAAACAGCATTTTATGGGCTAAAGTGAACAAGACTATTATTCAGGACACAAGTTTTAAGACAACCAACCTTGAAGAAGGAATTGAATATGAGTTTCGAGTTTCTGCAGAAAATATTGTTGGTGTGGGCAAAACAAGTAAAGTTTCTGAGTGCTATGTAGCTCGTGACCCATGTGATCCTCCAGGTCGCCCAGAAGCTATAATAATAAAAAGAAGCTCTATTACTCTGCAGTGGACCAAACCAGAATATGATGGTGGAAGTAAGATTACTGGTTATATTGTAGAGAAACGTGACTTACCAGACGGTCGCTGGATGAAAGCTAGCTTCACAAATATCATTGAAACTCAGTTCACTGTAACAGGGCTTACTGAAGATCAAAGATATGAATTTAGAGTAATTGCAAAGAATGCTGCAGGTGCAATAAGCAAACCTTCTGACAGTACGGGACCAATAACAGCAAGGGATGAAGTTGAACTTCCACGAATTTCAATGGATCCAAAGTACAAAGACACAATTGTTGTAAATGCTGGTGAAACATTCAGAATTGAGGCTGATGTTCATGGAAAGCCACTACCAACCATTAAGTGGTACAAAGGAGATAAAGAGCTTGAGGAAACTGCTAGATATGAAATAAAGAACACAGATTTCAGTGCATTAATAATTGTAAAAGATGCTATTAGAGTTGATGGTGGACAGTACATTTTAGAGGCCTCTAATGTTGCAGGAACAAAGACAGCACCAGTAAACGTAAAAGTCCTGGACAGGCCAGGACCTCCAGAGGGCCCAGTCCAAGTAACAGGAGTTACAGCTGAAAAATGTTCATTGGCATGGGCTCCTCCTCTTCATGATGGTGGCAGTGATATTTCTCATTACATTGTAGAGAAGAGAGAAACTAGTCGCCTAGCATGGACTGTTGTTGCTTCAGAGGTTTTGCCTACAATGCTGAAAGTAACAAAACTCTTGGAAGGAAATGAATACGTTTTCCGTATTATGGCAGTTAACAAATATGGGGTTGGTGAACCATTAGAATCTGTGCCAGTAATGATGAAAAATCCATTTGTGGTTCCTGGACCACCAAAGGCCTTGGAAATTACCAACATCACAAAGGATTCTATGACTGTCTGCTGGAGCCGGCCAGATAGTGATGGAGGTAGTGAAATCATAGGTTACATTGTAGAAAAGAGAGACCGAGCAGGCATCAGATGGATAAAATGCAATAAACGCCGAATTACAGATTTGCGATTAAGAGTTACAGGATTAACAGAGGATCATGAATATGAATTCAGAGTTTCTGCTGAAAATGCTGCTGGAGTGGGTGAACCAAGCCAAGTTTCTCCTTACTTTAAAGCTTGTGACCCCATATTCAAGCCTGGCCCACCTACAAATGCCCATGTTGTGGATACCACCAAAAGTTCAGTTACGCTTGGCTGGAGTAAACCTATTTATGATGGTGGTTGTGAAATTCAGGGATACCTTGTAGAAATCTGTAAAGCAGATGAAGATGAATGGTCACTTGTTACTCCACAGACAGGTGTACGTGCCACTCGATTTGAAATCAAAAAGCTTACTGAACATCAAGAATATAAACTACGAGTGTGTGCCCTCAACAAGGTTGGTGTAGGAGAGGCTGCATCAGTTCCTGGTACTGTTAAACCAGAAGACAAACTTGAAGCTCCAGAACTTGATATTGATTCAGAGCTAAGGAAAGGGATAGTGGTTAGAGCTGGCGGGTCTGCTAGGATTCACATACCATTCAGGGGACGACCAACACCTGACATCATGTGGTCTCGAGAGGAAGGTGAATTCACAGAAAAAGTTCTGGTTGATAAAGGCATGAACTACACACAACTTTCAATTGACAACTGTGATAGAAATGATGCTGGAAAGTACATTCTTAAGTTGGAGAACAGCAGTGGTTCTAAATCTGCATTTGTTACAGTAAAAGTCTTGGACACACCAGGACCACCACAAAACTTAGTGGTAAAGGATATAAAGAAGGATTCTGCTGTATTATCTTGGGAACCTCCCATTATCGATGGTGGTGCAAAGGTAAAGAACTATGTAATAGACAAGCGTGAGTCAACCAGGAAGGCATTTGCAAATGTAAGTGCTAAGTGTGGCAAGACAAGTTTTAAAGTTGAAAATCTTACGGAAGGAGCAATTTATTACTTCAGAGTTATGGCTGAAAATGAATTTGGAATTGGTGTTCCAGCTGAAACCACAGACGCTATCAAAGCCTCAGAGCCACCTCTGCCTCCTGGGAAAGTAACACTCACTGATGTGACTCAGAGAAGTGCATCACTTACATGGGAAAAACCTGAACATGATGGAGGTAGCAGAATTTTGGGATACATTGTTGAAATGCTGCCTAAAGGAACAGAAAAATGGAGTGTTGTTAGTGAGACCAAAACATGCAATGCAGTTGTGTCTGGTTTGAGTCCAGGGCAGGAATATCAGTTTCGTGTGATTGCCTACAATGAAAAAGGCAAAAGTGATCCCAGAGCACTTGGAATTCCTGTGATAGCTAAAGACTTGACAATTGAGCCAAGTTTCAAACTGATGTTTAATACATACAGTGTACAGGCTGGAGAAGACCTGAAGGTAGAAGTACCATTTATAGGTAGACCCAAACCTACTATTACTTGGACAAAAGATGAGCAACCATTGAAACAGACAACCAGATTACATATTGAGGATACATCAACATCAACTATCTTACATATTAAAGAAAGCAACAAAGACGACTTCGGTAAATATACAGTAACAGCAACAAACACAGCAGGCACAGCAACAGAGCACCTGAGCATAATTGTACTGGAAAAGCCTGGCCCACCACGAGGACCTGTACGCTTTGATGAAGTTAGTGCAGACTTTGTTGTTTTATCATGGGATCCACCTGATTATACTGGTGGCTGTCAGATAAGCAACTATATAGTAGAAAAGCGTGACACAAGCACTACCACGTGGAGCATTGTGTCAGCAACTGTTGCAAGAACAACTATCAAAGCAACAAAGCTTAAAACAGGTTCTGAATACCAGTTCAGGATTTCTGCTGAAAATAGATATGGGAAGAGCTCTCCTTTGGATTCTAAACCAGTTGTTGTGCAATATCCCTACAAGGTGCCTGGGCCACCTGGGACCCCATTTGTAACAGCAGCTTCCAAGGACCATATGATCGTACAATGGCATGAACCAGTTAATGATGGAGGAAGCAAAGTTCTTGGCTACCATCTTGAACGTAAAGATAAGAACAGCATTCTTTGGACAAAACAGAACAAGTCACTCATTGCAGACACCAAATATAAAACAGATGGCCTTGAAGAAGGTCTTGAATATGAGTTCAGAGTTTCTGCTGAAAACATTGTTGGCATTGGCAAAGTCAGCAAAGTATCAGAATTGTATGTTGCTCGAGATCCTTGTGACCCACCTGGCCGCCCTGAAGCCATTGTTGTTACAAGAAATAATATCACGCTGAAGTGGAAAAAACCAGAATATGATGGTGGAAGCAAAATAACTGGATATATTGTAGAAAAGAAAGAACTACCAGATGGTCGCTGGATGAAAGCAAGCTTTACAAATGTGTTGGAAACAGAATTTACAGTAAGTGGTCTTGTTGAAAACCAACGATATGAATTTAGAGTAATTGCAAGAAATGCAGCAGGTTGCTTGAGTGAACCATCTGAAAGTACAGGGCCCATTACTGCCAGAGACGAAATTGAAGCACCAGGGGCTTCACTGGATCCTAAATACAAAGATGTCATTGTTGTTCATGCTGGAGAAACCTTTGTTCTTGAAGCTGATATCCACGGCAAACCTATTCCTGACATTATGTGGTCAAAAGATGGTAAAGACCTTGAAGAAGCAACTGCAAGAATGGAAATTAAATCTACCATTCAGAAAACAACTCTTACTGTCAAAGACTGTATAAGAATAGATGGAGGTCACTATACTCTTAACCTCAGAAATGTTGCTGGCACAAAATCTATACCAATCACTGTAAAAGTGCTTGACAGGCCAGGACCTCCAGAAGGACCTTTGAAGGTTACAGGTGTCACTGCAGAAAAATGCTACTTGGCATGGGCTCCACCTTTACATGACGGTGGTTCTAGTATCTCACATTATATCATTGAGAAGAGAGAGACAAGCAGGCTTTCATGGACACAAGTAGCAACAGACGTGCAGGCTCTTAACCACAAAGTAACCAGACTCCTTGCTGGCAACGAGTACATTTTCCGTGTAATGGCAGTGAACAAATATGGAACTGGAGAACCCTTGGAATCTGAGCCAATTGTGGCTCGTAATCCATACAAACCCCCTGGTCCTCCTTCAACACCTGAAGTTTCAGCAATCACAAAAGATTCTATGGTGGTAACATGGGGTCGCCCAGAAGACAATGGGGGAGCTGAAATTGAAGGTTACATACTTGAAAAACGAGATAAAGATGGTATCCGGTGGACCAAATGCAATAAGAAAAGGCTGACGGACTTGCGATTCAGAGTAACAGGTCTTACCGATGGGCATTTCTATGAATTTAGAGTTTCTGCTGAAAATGCTGCAGGGGTAGGGGAATCCAGTGAGCCATCCATTTTCTATCGTGCTTGTGATGTATTATATCCACCAGGTCCGCCAAGCAATCCAAAGGTTACAGACACTTCCAGGTCATCAGTTTCCCTTGCCTGGAATAAGCCCATTTATGATGGTGGTGCTCCAGTTAAGGGATATGTAGTAGAAGTAAAAGAAGCTGCTGCTGATGAGTGGACTACCTGCACTCCACCAACAGGCCTACAAGCAAAACAGTTCACCGTAACAAAACTTAAAGAGAACCAGGAGTATAACTTCCGAATCTGTGCCATCAACTCAGAAGGAGTAGGAGAACCTGCTACTATACCTGGTACAGTCATAGCAGCAGACAAGATTGAACCTCCTGAAATTGAACTTGATGCAGATCTCAGAAAAGTAGTCACTGTACGTGCTAGTGGTACATTACGCCTGTTTGTCACCATCAGAGGAAGACCAGAACCTGAAGTTAAATGGGAGAAAGCAGAAGGAACAATTAGTGAGCGAGCTCAGATTGAAGTCACCAGTTCCTACACAATGCTGGTCATTGACAATGTGAATAGATTTGATAGTGGTAGATACAATCTTACTTTAGAGAACAACAGTGGTAAAAAATCAGCTTTTGTTAATGTCAGAGTGCTTGATACACCTAGTGCACCTATAAACCTAACAATCAGAGAAGTGAGAAAAGATTTTGTAACATTAGCATGGGAACCACCACTTATTGATGGTGGAGCTAAAATTACCAACTATGTAGTTGAAAAGCGAGAATCCACAAGAAAGGCATATGCCACAATTACAAACAACTGCACTAAGAATTCCTTCAAAATTACTCAACTACAAGAAGGATGTAGTTATTACTTCCGTGTTCTAGCTGTAAATGAATATGGGGTTGGCTTACCAGCAGAAACACCTGACCCAGTTAAGGTTTCTGAACCACCTTCTCCACCTGCAAAGGTCGTTCTTGTTGATGTGACTCGCAGCTCTGCTTCAATTAAATGGGAAAAGCCAGAGAGCGATGGTGGCAGTAAAATTACTGGTTATATAGTAGAAATGCAAACTAAAGGAAGTATAAAATGGAGTGCATGTACACAGGTGAAAACATTAGAAGCAACCATAACAGGCTTGAGTATGGGAGAAGAGTACAGTTTCAGAGTGATTGCTGTTAATGAAAAAGGAAAAAGTGATCCAAGGGAACTTGGTGTCCCAGTCATTGCAAAAGATATTGAAATCCAGCCATCTGCTGAGCTCCTTTTCAACACATTCACTGTGAAAGCTGGGGATGATCTTAAGATTGATGTACCATTCAGAGGGCGACCTCTTCCAACCATTAGCTGGAAGAAGGATGGGAACCCCTTAAAAGAGACAACCAGGGTAAATGTTCAGACATCAAAGACTTCAACTTCACTGTCCATCAGGGAAGCTTCAAATGAAGATTTAGGACATTATGAACTACATCTTTCAAATACTGCTGGATCAACAACAGTTTCTTTAACTGTAGTTGTCCTTGACAGACCAGGACCACCAACTGATGTGCATATTGATGAAGTTAGTGCTGATAGTGTAACTCTGTCTTGGAAACCTCCAGCATATGATGGTGGGTGCCATATTAGCAACTACATTGTGGAGAAGCGAGAAACTACCACAACAACGTGGGATTTGGTATCTGCAGCAGTTGCAAGGACATCAATTAAAGTACCTCGACTCATCACTGGCTCTGAATATCAGTTCCGTATTTGTGCAGAAAACCGCTATGGGAAAAGCACTTACACTAATTCTCCTTCTATTGTGGCAGAATATCCATTTAAGCCTCCAGGACCACCTGGAACTCCTCATGTGACACATGCAACTAAAGTTTTCATGATTGTAACTTGGCAGGTACCGGTTAATGATGGAGGTAGCAGAGTACTAGGATATCACTTGGAGCGTAAAGAAAGAAGCAGCATTCTTTGGACAAAAGTCAACAAGAGCCTTATACCTGATACGCAAATGAAAGTTACAGGCCTTGATGAAGGCCTGCTGTATGAATATCGTGTGTATGCTGAAAATATTGCTGGAATAGGCAAATGCAGTAAATCATGTGAACCAGTTGCTGCAAGAGATCCATGTGATCCTCCTGGTCAACCAGAAGTTACTAATATTACAAGAACATGTGTCTCACTGAAATGGACTAAACCAGAATACGATGGTGGAGCTAAAGTAACAGGATATATTATTGAACGCAGAGAGATACCAGATGGTCGTTGGCTAAAATGTAATTTTACTAATGTGCAAGAAACATACTTTGATGTAGGTGGACTTACAGAAGACCAGCGATATGAATTCCGTGTGATTGCAAAGAATGCTGCTGGACTCTTCAGTCAGCCATCTGAAACAACTGGACCTGTGACTGTAAAAGATGATGTAGAGGCCCCACGAATTATGATGGATGCCAAATTCAGGGATGTAGTTGTGAAAGCTGGAGAAGTGTTTAAAGTCAACGCTGATATTGCAGGACGGCCAATACCAGTGATTTCATGGACAAAGGATGGCAAGGAGCTTGAAGGAAAAGCTAGAGTCGAAATAGCCTCAACAGATCACACTACTGCAATAACCATTAAGGACTGTATCCGGGGTGATTCAGGACAGTATGTACTAACATTACAAAATGTTGCAGGAACAAGATCTTTGGCAATTAATTGCAAAGTACTTGATAGACCTGGCCCACCTGCAGGCCCATTAGAAATAAATGGCCTTACTGCTGAAAAGTGCCATTTATCATGGGGACCCCCTCAAGAAAATGGCGGTGCAGATATTGATTATTATATTGTAGAAAAACGTGAGACCAGCAGAATTGCATGGACACTTTGTGAAGGAGAGCTTAGAACAACATCCTGTAAAGTGACAAAACTACTGAAGGGTAATGAGTATATTTTCAGAGTGATGGGAGTTAACAAATATGGCATTGGTGAGCCTCTAGAAAGTGATGCTGTCAAAGCCCTAGACCCATTTACCGTTCCAAGTCCACCTGCATCTTTAGAGATCACCAGTGTGAGCAAAGATTCAATAACTCTGTGCTGGGCAAGACCTGAGTCTGATGGTGGCAATGAGATCTCTGGCTATGTAATTGAAAGGCGTGAGAAAACTAGCCTAAGATGGATTCGTGTAAACAAAAAGCCAGTTTATGATTTAAGAGTGAAATCATCTGGTCTCCGTGAAGGATGTGAATATGAATTCCGGGTTTATGCAGAAAATGCTGCTGGCCTCAGTCTTCCAAGTGAAACCACACCATTGATTCGGGCAGAAGATCCAATCTTCTTGCCATCTCCCCCATCTAAACCTAAGATTATGGATTCTACAAGGTCAAATATCACAATTGGGTGGACAAAGCCACTGTTTGATGGAGGTGCTCCAGTAACGGGATACACAGTTGAATACAAGAAAACTGATGAAACTGACTGGACAACTGCTATTCAGAACTTAAGAGGCACAGAATACACCATAACTGGATTAGTATCAGGCTCTGAGTATGTCTTTAGGGTGAAATCCATTAACAAAATTGGTGTCAGTGAACCAAGTGATGTCTCAGAACCTCAGGTGGCAAAAGAAAGAGAAGAAGAACCTGCCTTTGATATTGACAGTGAAATGCGGAAGACTTTAATTGTAAAGGCTGGTGAATCATTCACAATGACTGTTCCTTTCAGAGGCAAGCCAGTTCCAAATGTAATGTGGAACAAACCAGACATTGATCTCCGTACACGAGCAAGCATTGATACTTCAGATAATTGCACATCTCTTACTATTGAAAAAGCAACAAGAAACGATTCTGGAAAATACACATTAACATTGCAAAACATCCTGAACACTGCTACTTTGACTTTAATTGTCAAAGTTCTTGATACTCCTGGCCCACCATCTAATATTGCAACAAAAGATGTAACTAAAGAATCTGCTGTGTTATCTTGGGATGTTCCTGAAAATGATGGCGGTGCACCTGTAAAGAACTATGTTATTGAAAAACGAGAAGCTAGCAAAAAAGCGTGGGTCACTGTGACAAACAATTGTCATCGCCTGTCCTACAAAGTGACTGGCTTGCAAGAAGGTGCCATTTACTACTTCCGGGTTTCTGGAGAAAATGAGTATGGTGTTGGAGTGCCTTCTGAGACCAAGGAGGGAACAAAAATAACAGGTGTGTTTTACTAAGAAAAATATTTGTTACTATTTAAAACAATACATGTTTTTAAATGTTTACTTCAAAATAATATAAAAAGCGTTAAATCTGTTTACAGTAAAAAAAGATAATTTTGTGGTAGGTATGTCTTTGGTTTTACAAACAAAAAAGGGCTAAGTAATAGCTTGAATTTTAAATTTTGCTTGGAAAACATTTTACTTAAAATGTTTCTATATGCAAATTCATTTAAAAAAACACATTTTCTTAATACAGATGGCATTCCTGTGTAATTGCTAA
Source organism: Morus bassanus (assembly GCA_031468815.1). Taxonomy (NCBI): domain Eukaryota; kingdom Metazoa; phylum Chordata; class Aves; order Suliformes; family Sulidae; genus Morus; species Morus bassanus. The sequence continues at coordinate 26,575,125 of CM062574.1, read as the reverse complement.
CATAAAAAGTAAATACTTGCTATACTGCTTAATCTGTTGCACTTTTCTTCTCAGAAAAACCCAGCCCACCAGAAAAACTTGGAGTAACAAATGTCACAAAGGATAGCGTCTCTCTTTCATGGCTAAAACCAGAACATGATGGTGGAAGCAGAATTGTGAGCTACCTCATCGAAGCTCTTGAGAAAGGACAGCAAAAATGGGTTAAGTGTGCAGTTGTAAAGACAACTCATCATGTTGTCCATGGTCTTAAGGAGAATGTTGACTATTTCTTCAGGGTGTCTGCAGAAAACCAAGCTGGTTTAAGTGATCCTAAGGAATTACTGCTCCCTGTTACGGTTAAAGAACAATTAGGTATGCATTCTGACATGAGACAAAAGTTGATACACATTAAATTGGATTCGTATTTGAAAAGTGAGAACATTTTTTAATGGTTTGAAAATGTTTTCTTTTTCAGAATCTCCCGAGATTGACATGAAGGGCTTCCCACATAACACTGTATATATTCGAGCAGGATCAAACCTGAAAGTTGAAATTCCAGTTTCTGGAAAACCAGTGCCAAAGGTGACACTGTCTAGAGATGGTGTTCCACTGAAACCTACAATGAGATTTCACACTGAAACCACTGCAGAAAGTCTCATCATTAACCTTAAAGAAAGTTTGGCTGCTGATGCTGGCAGATATGACATTACTGCTGCCAACTCAAGTGGCACCACAAAATCATTTGTTAATATTGTTGTGCTGGATAGACCAGGTCCTCCTGTTGGTCCCGTTGTCCTTAGTGATATCACTGAAGAGAGTGTAACGCTCAGATGGCAGCCACCAGCTTATGATGGTGGAAGTCAGGTTACCAACTATATTGTACTGAAAAGAGAAACAAGTACTGCTGCTTGGTCTGAAGTGTCTGCAACCGTTGCTAGAACTGTTATCAAAGTTATGAAGCTCACAACAGGAGAAGAATACCAATTCCGCATCAAAGCTGAGAATCGCTTTGGCATCAGCGATCACATAGACTCACAATGTGTGGTTGTCAAGCTTCCTTACAGTGAGTAATATGCTTCTCACACTATAGGTCGATGTTTTAATGCTCTGATGTTGAACATATAATTTTGTTAACAATTAATCACTTCTTTTGACTTCATCAGCTACCCCCGGCCCTCCTTCCACACCATGGGTCACGAATGTCACCCGAGAGAGTATTACTGTTGGATGGCATGAACCAGTCACTAATGGTGGCAGTGCAGTCATTGGATACCACCTGGAAATGAAAGATAGAAATAGCATATTATGGCAGAAGGCTAACAAGATGCTCATTCGCACAACTCACTTCAAAGTCACCACCATCAGTGCTGGCCTTATCTATGAATTTAGAGTTTATGCAGAAAATGCAGCCGGCATTGGAAAAGCAAGCCATCCTTCTGATCCAGTCCTTGCAATTGATGCTTGTGGTATGTATTCCCTAGAAAATAAAGAAGCCCAACCATTTAAGTAGTGCTCTTTTTTCTCCCCCTGTGATATTCTGTCCTGTGCAGTAAGCCAATATCCAAAACAGCTGTTATTCATTAGCAATACTCTTATGTTTCCTACTGCAGAACCACCAAGAAATGTTCGTGTCTCAGATATTTCCAAGACTGCTATCACTCTGTCATGGCAGAAGCCAGCATTTGATGGTGGTAGCAAGATCACTGGATACATTGTAGAAAAACGTGATCTTCCGGATGGCAGATGGACAAAAGCTAGCTTCACCAATGTTATTGAGACTCAGTTCACAGTATCTGGTCTGACACAGAATTCCCGGTATGAATTCCGGGTCTTTGCTAAGAATGCTGTTGGTTCCATTAGTAATCCCTCAGATGTTGTGGGTCCTATCACATGTGTTGATACATATGGTAAGTGTTTTGCAATGACATACCAGGACTATTTTGTGGTACTAGGAAGCTTAAAGGCAGCACTGTTTTGTAGAAACATAGTATTTTACTTACAGAAGGGTAGTTTACAGTGATTGATTCAATAAGCTTGAATGACTGTGAGCTATTTGGGCATGATTGTAAGGAACATCTTTGGCTGTATCTGCATTTCTAAAGTCTTATGGTGTCTTTATTCTCTGAGCAAGAGAAGTCTGCCCATGCCCCATGGACAAAGTGGTTATACTTATACATGTAGTTGCCTTTTCTTGATGGCCTTTCTGCCTCTAGAACTCTGATTAGTTCTAGCTTGTTCTAGGTTTTTGATTTGTTATACATGCTATCTTTACTTTGATCTGTATTTATAAAATGCCTGTAACTATTAGATTAAATAAAGTACTATTATTTTTGTTTTTATTAAATAGAAGTCCAAAATAACTATGTTTTTAACTTATTTTTTTCTTAAGGTGCACCTGAAATCGATGTGCCACCAGAATATACAGAAGTGGTGAAATATAAAGCAGGAACTTCTGTTAAGATAAAACTAGGCATCTCAGGCAAGCCTATACCCACAATTGAATGGTTCAAAAATGGCAACGAGGTACAAACCAGTGCACTAGTGTCTATTGAAAACACAACAGAATTTGCTTCTATTCTCATCAAGGATGCAACTCGATTCAACAGTGGCACCTACGAATTAAAATTGAAGAATGCCATGGGTTCAGCATCAGCCCATGTTAGAGTACAGATACTTGGTATGTCTTGAGATATGACTGTATTATGCTATTAAACAATAATTCAGTAATAAATACTTAACATCTTCTTTCTTCTGCCTTCCACAGACAAGCCAGGACCCCCAACTGGACCTATACAGTTTAAGACAGTTACTGCTGAAAAGATTACAATAATGTGGGACCCACCAGCAGATGATGGTGGTGCACCTGTAACACACTATGTTGTTGAAAAGCGGGAGACAAGTCGGGTTGTATGGTCTTTAATTTCTGAAAAACTGGAGGGGTGTATCATAACTACAACAAAACTCATCAAAGGAAATGAATATGTGTTTCGCGTCCGTGGTGTGAACAAGTTTGGAGTTGGTGATTCACTGGAGTCTGAACCCGTTGTAGCCAAAAACTCATTTGGTAAGAAACACATAAAATAACTTATAATTTAATCATCTTGTGTATTATTTGTAAGTAGTACTGATCTACTGACATTTTTTTTTTCACTCAGTTACACCTGGACCACCTAGTGTACCAGAAGTCACAATGATAACCAAGAATTCTATGACCGTTGTCTGGAATAGGCCCACTGTTGATGGAGGCAGTGAAATATCAGGATATTTTCTTGAGAAGCGTGACAAGAAGAGTCTGAGTTGGTTCAAGGTTACTAAAGAAACCATTCGGGACACCAGACAGAAAGTAACAGGTCTGACTGAAAACAGCGAATACCATTTCCGAGTTTGTGCTGTCAATGCAGCTGGACAAGGTCCATTCTCTGAAGCTTCTGACTTCTACAAAGCCGCAGATCCTGTTGGTAAGATAAAACGTGCAGTATTTCTAATTGGTTAGAAATTAATGGACAATGAGCAATTAGGATGGGATTGCACCAGTGTAACTGAAGGCAGATTTTATTGCTCTTTATGATTAATTGTAAATATGGTTTCTGATTTTTTCCCCCCATAAACTATCACTTACAGATAAGCCAGGCTCACCAACAAAGCTGAAGGTTGTGGATACAACCAAGACATCTGTCACCCTTGGTTGGATTAAACCTGCTTATGATGGAGGAAGTCCAATTACCAACTACGTGGTGGAGAAAAGGGAAGGTGAAGAGCAAGAATGGACTGTAGTCAGTACTAAGGGAGAAGTGAGAACAACTGAGTATGTTGTATCCCACCTTCAGCCAAGTGTTAATTATTATTTCCGTGTGTCTGCTATAAATTGTGCTGGACAAGGAGAGCCTATTGAAATGACGGAACCCGTTCAAGCTAAAGATATTCTTGGTACTGTACTTTTCAGTGATTTATTGTTTTTCTGTGTTTTGGGTTTTTTTCAAAACATTTCTTATTTTACATTCCAAGTATGCACTATTAATTTTTATTTATTTCCACAGTGGCACCAGAGATTGATCTGGATGTTGCTCTCCGGACATCCATTGTTGCTAAAGCAGGTGAAGATGTGCAAATAATGATTCCATTCAAAGGAAGACCTCCTCCAACAGTCACATGGAGAAAGGGTGACAAGAATCTTGGGATTGATGAAAGATATATCATCCAGAACACAGAGTCGTCTACACTACTTACTATTCCTCAAGTTACCCGAAATGATACAGGAAAATATGTTCTTACAATTGAAAATGGAGTCGGAGAAGCAAAATCATCATTTGTGAATGTAAAAGTACTTGACACGCCATCTGCCTGCCAGAAGCTGCAGCTTAAGCATGTTTCTCGTGGCACAGTTACACTGGTATGGGAGCCACCTATCATTAATGGTGGTTCTGAAATCACAAATTATGTTGTTGAAAAAAGAGATGCTACAAAGAGGGCTTGGTCAACTGTAACAATGAAGTGTTCTCATACCACCTTTAAGCTAACTAACCTGTCAGAGAAGACTGCATTCTTCTTCCGTGTTCTTGCTGAAAATGAAATTGGACTGGGTGAACCTTGTGAGACATCTGAACCAGTGAAAGCTGCAGACATACCTGGACCTGTAAAAGACCTAGCCATGAAAGATTCTACAAAGACTTCTGTTAAACTGCAGTGGAGCAAACCCGACTATGATGGTGGTAGCATTATATCAGACTATGTTATTGAAAAGAAACTGCAGGAAGAAAAAGAATGGACATATGCAGGCACAAGCAAGAGCTGTGAATTTGAAGTTGAAAAACTTAAAGAGCTTTCTGTCATGGAATTCAGAGTCTTTGCTAAAAATGAAAAAGGCATGAGTGATGGTGTTACTGTTGGACCCATTACAGTGAAAGAACATATAATAACACCTGAGGCTGACCTTTCTGATATTCCTGGAGGTCAAATTGCAGTAAGAATTGGACATAACCTGCACATTGAATTGCCCTATAAAGGTAAACCTAAGCCATCAATGAGCTGGCTCAAGGACAACCTCCCTCTTAAAGAAACTGAACATCTTCGTTTCAAGAAAACTGAAAACAAGATAAGCTTAAGCATCAAGAATGTGAAAAAGGAGCATGGTGGCAAATATACTTTAATTCTTGATAATGTAGTTTGCAGAAAAACATTCACAATCACTGTCATCACTCTTGGCCCTCCATCTAAGCCAAAAGGACCTTTAAGACTAGATGAAATCAAAGCAGATAGTGTAGTTTTGTCATGGGAAGCTCCTGAAGATGATGGGGGAGGAGAAATTACTGGCTACAGTATTGAGAAGAGAGAAACTTCACAAATGAACTGGAAGTTGGTGTGTTCGAGTGCTGCAAGAACAACTTTCAAAGTACCAAACCTTGTTAAAGACACTGAATATCAGTTTAGAGTTCGTGCAGAAAACAGATACGGAGTAAGCCCACCTCTTGTCTCAGCAGATGTTGTGGCAAAGCATCAGTTTAGACCACCAGGTGCCCCGGGCAAGCCTGTTGTATACAACATAACAGCTGATGGAATGACCATATCTTGGGATGCTCCTGTTTATGATGGTGGTTCAGAGATTATTGGATACCACGTTGAAAAGAAGGAAAGAAACAGTATTTTGTGGCAGAAGGTTAATGTTGCATTAATATCTAGCAGAGAATACAGGATTACTGGACTGCTTGAGGGCCTGGATTACCAGTTCCAAGTATATGCTGAAAACACTGCAGGTCTAAGCCGAGCTAGCGAGCCAAGCAAATTTACTTTGGCAGTTTCTCCAGTGGGTGAGTGAATGATCAATCATTCAGTCATGAAAATTCTAGTCTTGTATACTATGGTGAGCAGTAATAAAAATAAATTTTAATTATTTTCCTTTCAGACCCACCTGGTACTCCTGATCACATTGATGTCACCAGGGAAACAGTCACCCTTAAATGGACCCCCCCACTGCGTGATGGAGGCAGTAAGATTGTGGCCTACAGCATTGAGAAACGGCAAGGAAGTGAAGACCGTTGGCTCAGATGTAACTTTACTGATGTCAGTGAATGCCAATATACGGTTACAGGACTCAGTTCCGGTGACCGATATGAATTCAGAGTGCTTGCAAGAAACGCTGTTGGTACAATCAGCCCGCCTTCACAGTCTTCAGGCTATATCATGACCAGAGATGAAAACAGTAAGAATTATTTCTTAATATGCTTGTATTTGGGTACTGAAGCCAGCTAGAACTTCTGGCTGTACTGACTGGAAATGGGAGGCCAAGGGTGGAAGAACACGTGACTGAGATCCTACCAGTCAACTCAGAACTTTTCTATTTGTACTTCAAGGTGGCAGGGTCTAAAATAAAGACCCAAATCTGCCAGACATACATAATCAGTTGCTGAAAGGCATGGCACTCTACATTTGTGTTGGATAAGCGGCAACAGCAAAGTTGGAAAGAAAGCATAAACTGCAATATTCTGATGCACTGAATAATTTAGAAATTAAAATGTGCCTCGGGTAGCTTGGCACGCTGTAACAGCATATATTAATGGCGTCTTTCACCTATTGTTAATACGATGCACTGTGTGCTTACAGGAAAAATAAGTTTATAGTTCATATAATAGCTATAGTTCATATAATTTTTAGAGAATGACATTTTCTAAGTGAAAGAATTCTATATATAACAATCATTTATAAATAGTACATTAAAAAGAGTATCAGGAAAAAATACTTAGCTATATGAGTATTGAATTATATTTTCCTTTTTTAGTTGCTCCAACAATTGAATTTGGCCCTGAGCACTTTGAAGGCCTTACTGTTAAAGCTGGAGAGAGCATTAGACTTAAAGCTTTAATCAAAGGACGTCCAGTACCTAAAGTGACATGGTTTAAGGATGGTAAGGAGATTGAGAAAACAATGAATATAGAAATAACTACAGCCATTGGATACAGTACAATCTTCATTAGAGATGCTACCCGAGATCATCGTGGAGTATATACAGTAGAAGCCAAAAATGCATCAGGCACTAAACGAGAAGATATTACCTTCAGAGTACAAGGTACTGCACCAAACACTTTCAGCATGCTCTTTTAAAATAGTAATTTATTATAAGTGCCAGCAAATCATAATTCTCAACCTTTAAAATTGCAGACACACCAGGAAAAGTTGGTGGACCAATACGATTCACAAACATTACTGGAGAAAAAGTCACATTATGGTGGGAGCCTCCGGCTAATGATGGTTGTGCTTCTATTTCCCACTACATAATTGAAAAACGTGAAACCAGCAGGATTGCTTGGGCATTAGTTGAAGATAAATGTGAAGCTTGCACCTACACTGCACTTAAATTAATTAAGGGCAATGAGTACCAGTTCCGTGTCTCTGCAGTGAACAAATTTGGAGTTGGCAGACCACTGGAGTCTGATCCAGTTACTGCACAAATACCTTATAGTAAGTTTCCACCTCATTCTGTAGAAAGAACTGTGGAGTTACCATCTTGTTTTTCTAATGATGTTTTTCTTTTTTCAGCTCTCCCTGATGCACCAGGAACTCCAGAGCCTACCAATGTAACAGGAGACAGTATCACACTCACATGGGCAAGACCAAAATCAGATGGCGGAAGCGAGATAAATGAGTATATTCTAGAAAGGAGAGAAAAGAAGAGCATGCGCTGGGTTAAAGTATCCAGTAAGAGGCCCATTACTGAGAACAGATACAGAGTAACTGGCCTTATTGAAGGCAATGAGTATGAATTCCATGTCATGGCTGAAAATGCTGCAGGAGTTGGACCTCCAAGTGATGTTTCAAAGCTGATTAAATGTAGAGAACCAGTCAGCCCACCAAGTGCTCCTAATGTTGTAAAGGTGACAGATACATCAAAGACTAGTGTAAGCTTAGAGTGGACCAAGCCAGTTTTTGATGGAGGCATGGAAATAATTGGGTACATCATTGAGATGTGCAAAGATAATCTTGAAGCATGGCAGAAAGTCAATGCAGAGACCGTTATTGCTACAAAATATACTGTTGTTGATTTGGAGGCAGGAGAACACTATAAATTCAGAGTTAGTGCTGTCAATGGTGCTGGCAAAGGAGAAAGTTGTGAAGTTGCTGCTTCAGTCCAAACCGTGGACAGGCTTTCTGCACCTGAAATAGATATCGATGCAAACTTCAAGCAGACTCATATTGTAAGAGCAGGTGCAAGCATTCGTCTCTTTATTGCCTTCTCTGGAAGACCTGTTCCTACTGCTGTGTGGTCCAAAGCAGATGCTAATCTTAGCTTGCGTGCTGACATCCAAACAACTGATTCATTCAGCACATTGACTGTGGAGGAATGCAATAGAAATGATTCTGGCAAGTATGTCTTTACTGTGGAAAACAACAGTGGAAGTAAGTCTATCACATTTACTGTCAAGGTTTTAGACACACCTGGCCCACCAGGTCCTATTACATTTAAAGATGTGACTCGAGGATCTATTACTTTAATGTGGGATGCTCCTGTTCTGGATGGAGGTTCACGTATCCATCACTACATTGTGGAAAAACAGGAAGCAAGCCGTCGTAGCTGGCAAGTGGTGAGTTCAAAATGCACTCGACAAATCTTTAAGGTCACTGATCTGGCAGAAGGTGTGCCATATTACTACCGAGTGTCAGCAGAAAATGAATATGGTGTAGGTGAACCCTGTGAATTAACAGAACCAGTTGTAGCCACAGAAGAACCTGCCCCACCTAAGAGACTAGATATTGTTGATACAACCAAATCTTCTGTAGTTTTAGCTTGGCTTAAACCCGATCATGATGGTGGTAGCCGTGTTACTGGATACCTTCTTGAAATGAAACAAAAAGGATCTGACTCCTGGATTGAAGCTGGACAAACCAAACAACTTACTTTCACTGTTGAAGGCCTTGTGGAGAACACTGAATATGAGTTCCGAGTCAAGGCAAAGAATGACGCTGGCTACAGTGAGCCAAGAGAAGCTTTCTCTTCTGTTATTATTAAGGAGCCACAGATTGAACCAACAGCAGATCTCAGCGAAATAAGCAGACAGCTCATAACATGCAAGGCTGGAAGCACCTTTACTATTGATATACCAATCAGTGGGCGCCCAGCTCCAAAAGTGACATGGAAGCTTGAGGAGATGAGGCTGAAGGAAACTGAGAGAGTGACCATCAAGACAACAAAAGACAGAACCACACTGACTGTAAAGGACAGTATGAGAGGTGACTCTGGTAAATACTACCTCACACTTGAAAACACTGCTGGTGTGAAAACATTTACTGTCACAGTGGTAGTCATAGGAAGGCCAGGCCCTGTCACTGGCCCAATTGAAATATCATCTGTCTCTGCCGAATCCTGTGTGTTGACCTGGAAAGAACCTGAAGATGATGGTGGCAGTGACATTACAAACTACATTGTAGAGAAACGTGAATCTGGCACAACAGCGTGGCAGCTAGTAAATTCCAGCGTGAAACGTACACAGATCAAAGTCACTCATCTCACAAAATACCAGGAGTACAGTTTCCGAGTAAGCTCAGAAAACAGATTTGGTGTCAGCAAACCCCTTGAATCAAAAACAATAGTTGCTGAGCATCCATTCGGTAAGTGAAACACTTTTCAAAATTTGTTCTTTTCCTCTGAGGCATTTGTAATAACTAACATTTTCCTCCCCATCTTTTTTTTGTTTAGTCCCACCAAGCCCACCTTCAAGGCCAGAAGTCATTTCTGTGTCTGCAACTGCCATGGCCATTCGCTGGGAGGAACCCTATCATGATGGTGGCAGCAAAGTCATTGGATATTGGGTTGAAAAGAAGGAGCGCAATACCATCCTTTGGGTGAAGGAAAACAAAGTGCCATGCTGTGAATGCAATTACAAAGTCATGGGATTGGTGGAAGGACTAGAATATCAATTCAGAACCTATGCTTTAAATGCTGCAGGTGTTAGCAAAGCTAGTGAAGCTTCCAGACCTGTAGTGGCTCAAAATCCAGTTGGTAAGTATTACTTTTAGAGTTATGTTGTTATTTAAGCTAAAATAGAACTGCATTTCTCATTTTTCTGTTTTATTCCTCCAGATCCACCAGGAAGACCAGAAGTAACAGATGTCACCAGATCTACAGTGTCACTGAGCTGGTCAGCACCCCTTTATGATGGTGGAAGCAAAATTATCGGATATATTATAGAGCGCAAACCATATAACGAATCTGGTGATGGACGCTGGCTGAAATGCAATTACACCATTGTCTCAGAAAACTTTTTTACTGTGACAGCTCTTAGTGAAGATGAAGCATATGAATTCCGTGTACTAGCAAAGAATGCTGCTGGTGTGATTAGCAAAGGATCTGAATCAACTGGTGCTGTCATTTGCAAAGATGAATATTGTAAGAAATAATTACTTGGAACAATTAAAAACATAATGTTCTATTTTTAGTACTATCATGTAATTTGTTTTTAATCTCTTTTTCCTTATGCCAGCACCACCAAAGGCTGAACTCGATGCCAGACTGCAGGGAGAAGTTGTGACCATTAGGGCTGGATCGGATCTTGTTCTCGATGCAGCCATTGGTGGGAAACCAGAACCAAAAGTTTTCTGGTCCAAAGGTGACAGGGAATTGGATCTATGTGAAAAGATATCTCTGCAATATACCAGCAAACGAGCCATTGCAATTATCAAGTTCTGTGACAGAAGTGATAGTGGAAAATACACTCTAACAGTTAAAAATGCCAGTGGGATGAAACAAATTTCTGTTCTTGTCAAAGTGCTTGGTATGTATTCCATAATTAATGTTCATACCTAGTATACTAAAGAATCCACATTCTTTTAAAAAAGATGCTCTTCCTTAGCTGCTAATAACAATACTTATTTTCATCTCTACCCAGACTCACCAGGTCCATGCGCAGGCAAAATCACTGTTAGCAGAGTAACAGAAGAGAAGTGTACTCTGGCATGGAACATTCCTGAGGAAGATGGAGGTGCACGAATCTCGCACTATATCGTAGAAAGGCGTGAAACCAGCAGACTTCACTGGGTTATTGTTGAGGCTGAATGCCAGACTTTATCATGTGTAGTAACAAAACTTATTAAAAATAATGAATACATCTTCCGTGTGAGAGCTGTCAACAAATATGGACCAGGTGTTCCACTTGAAACAGAACCTGTGATTGCCAGGAATGCTTTCAGTGAGTGTTACTACCTTCCATTCTACATCAGAATTTGTGGAATATTTCCCATAGATAAACAATTTGTTAAATAATAAATTTTTTTCACCTTTTTTTAAAAACAAACAGCTATCCCCACACAGCCTGGTGCTCCTGAAGAAGTGAGCGTTGGCAAGGAACATATAATTATTCAGTGGACGAAACCAGAATCAGATGGTGGCAGTGAGATTCGGGACTATCTTGTGGACAAACGTGAAAGGAAAAGTCTGCGCTGGACACGAGTGAACAGAGATTACACTGTTTATGATACCAGATTGAAAGTCACTGGTCTCATGGAAGGCAGCCAGTATCAGTTCCGTGTCACTGCAGTGAATGCTGCTGGGAACAGTGAGCCTAGTGAAGCTTCACAATACATGTTATGTAAAGAACCATCATGTAAGTTGCCACATCAAAAAAATATTTTAATATTTACTTATAATAATAGAGCATAAACCCAGGTTGACACTTCAACTAAGATACCCAAAACCACATATGATCTCACTGAACTAGCTAGTATTAGAATAAACTTAAAAGCAGTTACAGTTAATTTTAAATTCATTTCCTGGCATTATCTGTTTAGAAATTGTTTTTAACTGTACAATGTTTCCTGCACCAATGTGAAATGCATTTTCTTCTTTTTCAAAGATACTCCCGCACCACCTTCAGCTCCAAGAGTTGTGGATACTACTAAGCACAGCATAAGTTTAGCATGGTCAAAGCCCACATATGACGGTGGTGCAGACATCTTAGGCTATGTTCTTGAAATGAAAGAAGAAGGTACTGAACAGTGGTATCGACCCCATACAACTGCCACTCTGAGGAATGCCGAGTTCACCGTGACTGGTCTTAAAACAACCCAGAAATACCAATTCAGAGTTGCTGCTACAAATGTGAATGGTATGAGTGAATACAGCGAATCATCAGCAGAAATAGAACCAGTGGAAAGAATAGGTAATTTAAAGACTTAATGTATATTTTAAGGAATAACTATATTTTCCTTTAAAACTACTAAAAGATTAATTAATTCCATGTTTCTTACACCCTTTGTCAGAAATACCTGAGCTTGAGCTTGCTGATGATCTGAAGAAAACAGTTACAGTCAGAGCTGGTGGTTCCCTGCGCCTAATGGTCTCTGTATCTGGCAGACCTGCTCCTGTAATCACGTGGAGCAAGCAGGGTGTTGACCTTGTAAGTCGAGCTATTATTGATACTACAGACAGCTACACTCTGCTTATTGTGGACAAAGTTAATCGGTATGATGCTGGAAAATACGTCATTGAGGCTGAAAATCAATCAGGAAAAAAATCTGCAACTATTTCTGTAAAAGTGTATGGTAAGTACTGCTACAATTGTATATGGGCATTACATCACTCATAGTGCATATTGCTCAGGAATAAGGAAGTCATTCATTTCTGAAGGAAGTTTGCAGTTTAAATAACATGAAGTCAGAGAAACAATCTAATCCAAAGGAATATACATAGTTCCTAAAGCTGTGCTAGTGTATAAATCAAAAGCCAGTGTTGGGTTTTTTTTATGCAAAATCAGTCATTGACTGTAAAAGGAAAGAATACAGAAGAAAAAAAAATCTTTTTTTTATTTTTTTCTTAGATACACCTGGTCCACCAGCTGCAGTGAGAATTAAGGAAGTATCAAAAGATTCTGTGACACTTACTTGGGATATTCCAACCATTGACGGTGGAGCCCCGGTCAACAATTATATAATTGAGAAACGTGAGGCTTCCATGAGAGCTTACAAGACTGTTACTACCAAATGCAGCAAGACATTTTATAGAGTTACTGGACTTCTAGAGGGAGCTTTGTATTATTTCAGAGTACTACCAGAAAATATTTATGGCATTGGTGAAGCTTGTGAAACATCTGATGCAGTACTAGTATCTGACGTCCCCATGGTACCGCAAAAACTCGAAGTGATTGACACCACTAAATCAACTGTTACTCTTGCATGGGAGAAACCACCACATGATGGTGGCAGCAGATTGACTGGCTACGTTATTGAGGCCAGCAAAGCTGGAACAGAAAGATGGTTGAAGGTAGTGACACTGAAGCCTACTGTCTACGAGCATACAATTATCTCTCTCAATGAAGGTGAACAGTACTTGTTCAGAGTCCGAGCACAGAATCAGAAGGGTGTGTCAGAACCACGAGAGATTGTCACAGCAGTGACAGTACAAGACCAAAAAGGTAGGTATCTACTGTTAAAAATAACAGGGTGAAGCTTAAACCAAATGAATGTGATATTTATAAAATGGATATTTTAAATATCAATTATGTGCTTTTCTTAGTTCTACCAACAATTGACTTGGCTGGAATACCTCAGAAGACAATTCATGTACCTGCCGGCAAGCCCATTGAGTTAGCTATTCCAATTGAAGGACGACCACCTCCAACTGCATCTTGGTTCTTTGCTGGTTCTAAACTAAAAGAATCAGAACGCATAAAAATGGAGACTGTTGCCAAAATGGCTAAATTAACTGTGCGTGAGACCACCATACATGACACTGGAGAGTATACGCTTGAACTGAAGAACACAACTGGAACAGTTACTGATACAATAAAGGTTATAATCCTTGGTAAGGATTTATGAAAATAATCGTCCATGATCTTTCTCCATCTGAACCTTGTTACATCAGCAATATGATTAATTTTCTCCACATTTTTTTTTCTTTTAATTTTCTTTTTTTTCTAGACAAACCTGGACCACCTGTTGGACCTATCCGAATTGATGAAATTGATTCAAATTATGTAACCATCTCCTGGGAGCCACCTGAGCTGGATGGTGGAGCTACCCTTAGCGGCTATGTGGTAGAACAGCGTGATGCTCATCGTCCTGGATGGTTGCCAGTTTCAGAGTCAGTAACCAGGACAACATTTAAGTTCACCAGACTTGTTGAAGGTGCAGAATATGTGTTCCGTGTAGCTGCTACAAACCGCTTTGGAATCGGATCTTACCTGCAGTCTGAAATTATAGAATGCAAAAGCAGAATCCGTAAGTCTGAATTTTTGCTTATTCTCTACCTTTAGAAATAAAAATATATATTTAAATGGGCTTATATATCCACATATAGATAAGATTTTTCTGGATGTTACTACTTCCTTTCACCAAATAAAATGGTACATTATGATGCACGGTACTCTTGCTGTATTTCCAGAAAAAAATGCCATCCATAAACTATATAGTTATTATAGATGCTGTGCACAGAACCTGGATGGTAAACCTGGATATTCTGCTCAGGTCTACCACTAGCCTTAAAAATTTCTTTACCCCATTACAAAATCAGGAATATTTCACTGGCCTAGCTTGTAAAGTACTTTGATATCTGCTGATACAAACAGTTTGATAGGACATTGATATTACATTGTCATTCACAATATGTTGCATATTACTAATGTGTAGAATCATTTGATGCTTTCTTCACTAATTCTGTGTTATGTTTTTACAGGTATTCCTGGTCCTCCTGGCACTCCAGAAGTGTTTGATATCTCTCGAGATGGCATGACATTAACTTGGTATCCTCCAGAAGATGATGGTGACTCGCAGATTACTGGTTATATTGTGGAACGCAAAGAAGTTAGAGCAGATAGATGGATCCGTGTAAATAAAGTTCCAGTCACTATGACTCGTTACCGTTCCACTGGGTTGGTTGAAGGATTAGAATATGAACACCGAGTCACAGCAATCAATGCCAGAGGCACTGGGAAACCCAGCCGTCCTTCCAAGTCTGCTGTCGCCAGAGATCCAATTGGTAAGTAATTTCCTACATAGATTAAGCACATTATGGCAGAAGGGAATGATACTAGTAAAATTTAGTCTTTTTTCGAATTTGGAAATTTATCTGGGTATATTAACAAACGAGATTCTGACTGGAGAAAACCAAGAAGATATTAGTGAAAATCTTTCATTCTAAGTTTTCCTGTATAAATCCTATAGATTTAATACAGATCATATGTTGCAAATTAGCATTTGTTACATCTTTTCAATATTCATAGAAAAGATCCCACCTGCCCATCTGATCTTCTCTTCCAGCTCCTCCAGGTAAACCTCAGAATCCAAGAGTCACTGATACTACAAGAACGTCTGTCTCCCTGGCTTGGAGTCCACCAGAAGATGAAGGTGGTTCTAAAGTTACTGGCTACTTAATTGAGATGCAGAAGGTTGATCAATTTGAATGGACCAAATGCAATACTACACCAACCAAGATTCGTGAATATACCTTGACACATCTCCCCCAGGGAGCAGAGTACAGATTCCGTGTGCTAGCCTGTAATGCTGGTGGGCCAGGAGAACCTGCTGAAGTGCCAGGAACAGTTAAAATAACAGAAATGCTTGGTAAGACACTTCAAGTCTTAACTCTCATTGAAAGTTGTCCTAGAAAAGTATTTGCCTGAAGTACGTATGACATGATCTGTAAAACAGACATAGCATGACATGTTAATTTTGTTTACAGAATATCCTGACTACGAACTTGATGAAAAATACCAGGAAGGTCTCATGGTGAGACAAGGTGGAGTTATCAGGCTTACAATACCCATTAAGGGTAAGCCCATCCCAATATGCAAATGGACAAAAGAAGGACATGATATCAGCAAGAGGGCCATGATTGCGACTTCTGACACTCACACAGAACTTGTGATCAAAGATGCAGAAAGAGAAGATTCAGGCACCTATGATTTGGCACTTGAAAACAAGTGTGGCAAAAAAGCTGTATATATTAAAGTCAGAGTGATTGGCATTCCAAATCCACCAGAAGGGCCACTTGAATATGATGATATACAAGCTCGTTCTGTCAGAGTAAGCTGGAGACCTCCTACAGATGATGGTGGTGCAGATATCCTAGGTTATATTGTTGAGAGACGAGAAGTACCAAAGACTGCCT
The DNA here is from genome assembly GCA_031468815.1 of Morus bassanus. Taxonomy (NCBI): domain Eukaryota; kingdom Metazoa; phylum Chordata; class Aves; order Suliformes; family Sulidae; genus Morus; species Morus bassanus. The sequence continues at coordinate 26,559,059 of CM062574.1, read as the reverse complement.
GGTACACTGTTGATTCTAGAGTGAAGGGGACATCACTAGTGGTGAAAGGGCTCAAAGAAAATGTGGAATATCACTTCCGTGTTTCTGCTGAAAACCATTTCGGTATTAGCAAATCTCTCAAATCTGAAGAACCAGCAGTACCAAAGACACCTCTAAGTAAGTCCCCTTTTAGATTTATTTTTTTTTAATAATTTTAATTACTACATTTTGCTTCTAAAAGTGCAATAGTATATGCAAATGTTTTAATGCTACATCACTATTATTTCTATTATTTTTGTTATTATAATTATTAACAGATCCTCCAGAGCCTCCAAACAACCCACCTGAAGTGCTTGATGTTACAAAGAGTTCTGTCAACTTGTCCTGGTCCAGACCTAAAGATGATGGTGGTTCTCGTGTAACTGGCTACTACATTGAACGTAAAGAGACATCTACAGAAAAATGGGTCCGGCATAATAAGACACAGATTACCACTACAATGTACACTGTCACAGGACTTGTTCCAGATGCTGAATATCAATTCCGTATCATTGCTCAGAATGACATTGGTGAAAGTGAAGCAAGTCCTGCTTCTGAACCAGTTGTATGCAAGGATCCATTTGGTAAGAAAATGTTTGCATTAACAGATCTTCTAAAGAGCAACTTAGTGACATTTAGAGAACAATTTATTTTCCATATCTTTTAATTTTCAGACAAACCAAGCCAACCTGGAGAAATTGAGATCACTTCTATATTTAAGGACAGCATCACATTAGAATGGGAACGACCTGAAAGCGATGGTGGCAAAGAGATCCTTGGCTATTGGGTTGAATATCGCCAGTCTGGAGAAAGCACCTGGAAAAAATGCAATAAAGAACGCATCAAGGATAGACAGTTTACAGTAGGAGGTTTACTAGAGGCTACAGAATATGAGTTCCGTGTTTTTGCAGAAAATCAGACCGGCCTCAGCAGACCTCGAAGGACTGCTATGGCAGTGAAAACTAAACTAACATGTAAGCAAAAATATATTGTCATATTTGCTGTGATAGTGTTGTGATTTGCTGTGTCATAAACCACAGTGCTGCACTTAACATGCTGCCTGTTTTACATGTTATTTGCCAACATGGCTGTCCTAAAGCACAGTCTTTCAAGTATAAGAGACACAAGTATAAATGAAAATTAATTTCCATTAATATAGTAATAGAGGACAATTTCATAGTAATCATTATTTTTTAATTTTCTTTGTCATAGCTGGAGAAGCACCTGCCATAAGAAAAGAAATGCAGGATGTTACAACCAAACTGGGTGAAGCAGCTCAGCTAACATGCCAGATTGTTGGGAGACCTTTGCCTGATATCAAATGGTACCGCTTCGGCAAAGAACTGGTGCAAAGCCGAAAATACAAAATGTCATCTGATGGACGCAACCATACACTGACAGTAATAACAGATGAACAGGAGGATGAAGGTCTCTACACTTGTATGGCTACCAATGATGTCGGAGAAATTGAAACTAGTGGCAAACTATTATTGCAGGCTCCTCCTCAGTTCCATCCTGGCTTCCCATTGAAAGAGAAATACTATGCAGGTGCAGGTGGCACCCTCCGCCTTCATGTTGTATATATTGGCCGACCAGTACCAGCAATAACTTGGTTCCATGGCAACAAACCTTTGAGAGGATCAGAAACGGTTACTATTGAGAATACAGAGCATTATACTCATCTTGCTATTAAGAACGTCCAGCACAAGTCTCATGCTGGGAAGTATAAAGTGCAACTCAGTAACACGTTTGGAACGGTTGACACTGTACTTAATGTGGAAATACAAGGTAATTAATTTTATTTTCAGTATTTTTGTGGAATATTTTCTCAAATATTTGCTGGCAAAAGAACTAAAAATATCATGCTTTTTCTTTTACAGATAAGCCAGATAAACCAGTAGGGCCAATTGTTATAGAGTCTATACTGAAGAATTCTGTGGTGATAAGCTGGAAACCACCAGAGGATGATGGAGGTGCTATGATAACCAATTATGTCATAGAGAAATGTGAAGCCAAGGAAGGAGCAGAATGGCAACTCGTATCTTCAAGCATTTCAGGCACAACCTGTAGAATTGTTAACCTAACTGAAAATGCAGGCTATTATTTCCGTGTTTCTGCTCAGAATACATATGGCATTAGTGAAGCGCTGGAGGTTTCATCAGTTGTTGTTATGAAGCCTCCATTTGGTAAGTGGACGTCAAAATATCAATTTCTGTATGTCCCTGTAATAACTAAGGCAAGCTCACTTCAGTTTTTGAACCCTTTTGCTCTTTACAGAAAAACCAGGACAACCTGGTCAGCCAGTAGCAAGTGCTGTCACGAAGGATTCTTGTGTTGTCTCATGGAAGCCACCTGCAAGTGATGGTGGTGCAAAGATTAGAACATATTATCTTGAGAAGCGTGAGAAAAAACAAAACAAGTGGATTTCTGTAACAACAGATGAAATTCGTGAAACCGTCTATTCTGTGAAAGATCTTATTGAAGGCCTTGAATATGAGTTCCGTGTAAAATGTGAAAATCTCGGTGGTGAAAGTGAGTGGAGTGAGGTATCACAACCAGTCATTCCAAAATCTGATGTACCAATTCAAGCTCCACATTTCAAGGAAGAACTAAGGAATCTGAATGTGAAATTTCAAGCTAATGCCACATTTGTCTGCAAAGTCACTGGTCATCCTAAACCAATTGTCAAGTGGTACAGACAGGGCAAAGAAATCATGCCAGATGGTGAAAAGATCAAGATACAGGAATTCAAGGGTGGATATCACCAGCTAGTCATCACAAATGTAACAGATGATGATGCCACAGTATATCAAGTTAGAGCTACCAACCAAGGAGGATCTGTGTCTGGCACTGCCTCTTTGGACGTTGAAGGTGAATGAAGTGTCTTGATTCCTAAGACAAATTATTTTTAAGCTTTGAATATTTAGCCTATTCGTGCTCTTCTCATATGCATTTGGTCATGTGTTGTTTTTTTCTTCCTCTCTATTCCAGTTCCTGCAAAGATTCACTTGCCCAAGAACCTGGAAGGCATGGGAGCTGTTCATGCGCTCCGAGGGGAAGTAGTGAGCATCAAGATTCCATTCAGCGGCAAGCCTCACCCTGTGATCACATGGCAGAAGGGACAAGACCTCATCGATACTAACGGACACTACCAAGTCATTGTTACGCGATCATTCACATCTCTTGTTTTCCCAAATGGTGTTGACACGAAAGATGCAGGGTTTTACATTGTTTGTGCCAAAAACAGATTTGGAATCGATCAAAAAACAGTTGAATTAGATGTGGCTGATGTGCCTGATCCACCAAGAGGTCTAAAGGTAACTGACATTTCAAGGGATTCAGTCAACTTAACCTGGAATGAACCAGCTACTGATGGCGGAAGCAGAATCATAAACTACATTATTGAGAAACGTGCTACAACAGCAGAGCGATGGATTCGTGTTGCACAAGCTCGTGATACACGATACACAGTGGTGAACCTATTTGGCAAGACCACCTACCAGTTCCGTGTAATTGCAGAAAACAAGTTTGGCCAAAGTCAGCCTTCTGAACCTACTGATCCAATTATAACAAAGGAAGATAAGACCAGAGTAATGAACTATGATGAAGAAGTTGATGAGACCAGAGAAGTCACCACAGTTAAAGCAGCTCATTATTCTACAAAGGAACTCTATGACAAATATATGATTGCAGAAGAGCTTGGACGTGGGCAGTTTGGTATTGCACACCGCTGTGTTGAGGCAGTTTCTAAAAAGACTTACCTGGCCAAGTTTGTCAAAGTAAAGGGTGCTGACCAAGTTTTGGTAAAGAAAGAAATTTCCATTCTAAACATCGCCAGGCACCGAAATATCCTGTATCTTCATGAATCATTTGAGAGCCTAGAAGAATTGGTTATGATCTTTGAATTCATTTCTGGAGTTGACATCTTTGAAAGAATCAGCACAGCTTCATTTGAACTGAATGAAAGAGAAATAGTAAGTTACATACGCCAGGTCTGCGATGCACTAGAATTTTTACATCGCCACAGCATCGGACATTTTGATATTAAACCAGACAATATTATTTACTTCACAAGAAGAAGCTCTGTAATTAAAATTGTTGAATTTGGTCAAGCCAGACAATTGAAGCCTGGAGATAGCTTTAGACTCCAGTTCACTTCTCCTGAATATTATGCGCCTGAAGTACATCATCATGATTTGGTTAGCACAGCTACTGACATGTGGTCAGTGGGTGCTCTAACATATATACTTCTCAGTGGCATTAATCCTTTTGTTGCTGAAACAAACCAACAAGTTATTGAAAATATTCTAAATGCTGAATACAACTTTGATGATGAAGCATTCAAAGACATAAGCATTGAGGCCATGGACTTCATTGATCGCCTACTAGTAAAGGAAAGAAAAGCTCGGATGACAGCTGCTGAAGCACTTAACCATGTGTGGCTAAAACAGCAGACAGAAAAGACCAGCACTAAAGTCATCAAGACCTTGAGGCACAGGCGTTACTACCAAACTCTAGTAAAGAAGGAGTGGAATACAGTTGTGTCAGTAGCCCGCATTTCCTGTGGAGGTGCAATTAGATCTCAGAAAGGCATAACGGTGGCTAAAGTTAAAGTTGCACCAATAGACATTGGTCCCATTGCTGGACAGATAAAGCATACCGTTGCAGAAGAAGGAGGGCATGCAAAATATCTATGTAGGATTGAAAACTATGATCAGTCCACACAAGTCACATGGTACTTTGGTATGAGGCAATTAGAAAGCAATGAGAAATATGAAATCAAATATGAAGAAGGTGTGGCAACCATGTATGTCAAAGATGTTTCTAAATCCGATGATGGTACCTACAGATGCAAGGTAGTAAATGACTATGGTGAAGACAGCTCTTATGCAGAACTTTTTGTTAAAGGTGTGAGAGAAATTTCTGAGTACTACAGATGCAGAACTGTTAGGAAAGTGAAACGACGGGTTGATACTATGAGACTATTGGAGCGTCCACCAGAATTTACTCTGCCTTTGTATAATCGCACTGCATACGTTGGAGAAAATGTCAGGTTTGGAGTAACTATAACAGTTCACCCAGAACCTCGCTTAACATGGTTCAAATCAGGCCAGAAAATCAAACCTGGTGATGATGACAAGAAGTATACTTTTGAATCAGACAAGGGTCTTTATCAACTTGTCATCAATAATGTCACTGAAGAGGATGATGCTGAATATAGTATTGTGGCACGCAATAAATATGGTGAAGACAGCTGCAAAGCTAAGCTGACTGTGATTCCACATCCACCTCCAGCAGATGCCACACTAAGGCCAATGTTTAAAAGACTGCTGGCAAATGCTGAGTGCCAAGAAGGCCAAAATGTCAGTTTTGAGATCAGGGTATCTGGTGTACCAAAACCAACGCTGAAATGGGAGAAAGATGGTCAACCTCTATCCTTTGGTCCTAACTTCGATATAATTCATGAAGGTTTAGATTATTATGCTTTGCATATCAGAGATACTTTACCAGAAGACAGTGGTTATTACAGAGTTACTGCTACAAACAGTGCTGGATCTACAAGCTGTCAGGCTTATCTAAAAGTTGAACGCTTGAAATATGTCAAGCGTGAGTACAAGACTGAAGAAGAGCGGGAGAAGCATGTACAGAAGCAAATTGACAAGACCTTACGAATGGCAGAAATCCTTTCTGGGGTTGAAGCTGTTCCACTGACACAAACTGCACAAGAGGCTCTCAGAGAAGCTGCTATCTTATATAAACCAGCTGTTAGCACTAAGACCGTCAAAGGTGAATATGAAATTAAGAAAGAAGAAAAGAAGGAAGAAAGAAGACTTCGTATGCCATACGAGGTGCCAGAGCCTCGCAAACATGTGCGCACCTCTCTTGAGGAAGATCAGAATATTAAACACTTTGTGCCCCTGTCAGACATGAAGTGGTACAAGAGGCTGCGAGACCAGTACGAAATGCCAGGAAAACTTGAGAGAACTGTTCAGAAACGCCAGAAACGCATACGTCTTTCCAGGTGGGAGCAATTCTACGTGATGCCACTGCCACGCATTTCTGATCAGTATAAGCCCAAATGGCGCATACCAAAGCTAACACAAGATGATCTTGAAATTGTGAGACCAGCACGTCGTCGTATCCCATCTCCAGACTATGAATATTATTATAGACCAAGAAGGCGATCGCTTGGTGACTTGTCTGACGAGGAATTACTCCTGCCTATCGATGACTATTTAGCCATGAAGAGAACTGAAGAGGAAAGACTACGCCTTGAAGAAGAGCTGGAGTTAGGCTTTTCTGCTTCCCCACCAAGTAGAAGTCCCCCACGCTTTGAACTGTCTGCCCTTCGGTATTCTACTGCAGGAGCACAGGTCAGTTCAGAGGAAGAAAGAAAAAGAGCGCTGAGGTATTCAAGCTATCACATCCCAACTAAAGCTGACACCAGTGCAAGCTACGCAGAGCTTCGCCAACGCCATGACAGGGCTGCCTACAGGCCACCTAAACAAAAGCAAAGGATAATGGACGAAAGAGAGGATGAAGAATTGCTCCGTCCTGTTGGCACTGCTCAACGACTCTCTGAATACAGGAGTGAGCTCGAATATATGGCAGAGGAGGAGAAGAGCAGACTCAGGAGAAGGAGGGAAAGAGAAATAACTGAGATCACATCAGAAGAAGAAGAAGAAATAGAAATGGTGCAACATGTTCACAGGGAATTTTCACCTCCCTCTAGACTACTAAGGAGAAGAAGATCTCTTTCTCCAACTTACATTGAGTTGATGCGTCCTGTATCTGAATTAATTCGACCCCGCTCACGGCCTCCTGAAGAAAGTGAGAGAAGATCTCCAACACCAGAGAGAACTCGACCACGCTCACCTAGCCCAGTTTCTAGTGAAAGATCACTCTCTCGGTTTGAGAGAATGGCAAGATTTGATATATTTTCTAGATATGAGTCCATGAAATCTGCTTTGAAAACTCAGAAAACTATGGAAAGGAAATACGAAGTTCTGACTCAGCAGCCTTTCACCCTTGACCATGCTCCTCGCATCACCCTGAGAATGCGCTCGCACCGGGTACCGTGTGGCCATAATACCAGGTTCATTCTAAATGTCCAGTCAAAACCCACTGCTGAAGTGAAGTGGTACCATAATGGTATTGAGCTCCAGGAGAGTAGTAAGATACATTTTACTAATACCAGCGGTGTGTTAACTCTGGAGATTCTCGACTGCCACATTGATGACAGTGGAACATACCGGGCTGTATGCACAAACTACAAAGGGGAATGCTCTGATTATGCAACACTAGATGTTACTGGAGGAGATTACACTACATACTCTTCCCAGCGGAGAGAAGAAGAAGTACCGAGGTCAATTTTACCTGACTTGACAAAAACAGAGGCATATGCAGTCTCCTCATTTAAGAAAGCATCTGCTACAGAAGCAAGTTCCTCAGTAAGAGAGGTCAAATCAGAAATGTCAGCAACAAGAGAATCACTTTTATCATATGAACACTATGCTGCTTCTGAAGAAAAAATCGCTGCAGCTGAAGAAAAGTCTTTGGAAGAAAGGACTGTACATAAGGCATTTAAAAGCACTCTACCGGCAACAATCCTTACAAAACCACGGTCAATCACAGTTTCTGAAGGGGAGACTGCAAGATTTTCCTGTGATGTTGATGGTGAACCAGCACCAACAATAACATGGTTCCGTGCAGGTCAACCCATTGTTTCTTCGAGGCGTTTCCAAGTAACACGAACACAGTACAAGTCTACCTTTGAAATTTCTTCGGTCCAGATGTCAGATGAAGGAAGTTACACTGTTGTGGTGGAAAACTCTGAAGGAAGACAGGAAGCGCATTTTACTTTGACCATCCAAAGAACAAAAATTCCTGAAAAAACAATTATATCACCTCCAACAATCAAATCTCCTGAGCCTCGTGTAAAGTCTCCAGAGCCAGTTAAGTCTCCTAAACGAGTGAAATCTCCAGAACGCATAAGCAGCCCCCCAAAAGCAAAGTCACCACCTGGAGACAAAACAGTACCAGCAGAGAAAGTACAATTACCAACTGCTTCTCCACCAAAGATAAAACAGCATCTAAAAGCAGAAACTCTTGGAGATAAGGTGAAGTTATCCTGTGCAGTTGAAAGCAGTGTTTTAAGTGTCAGAGAAGTGGCTTGGTATAAGGATGGCAAAAAACTGAAAGATGACCATCGTTTCAAGTTTCATTATGCAGCAGATGGCACCTATGAGCTCAAAATCCATGAGCTCAAGGAATCTGATAAAGGAGAATACACCTGTGAAATTATTGGGGAAGGAGGTGTTTCAAAAACTAACTTCCAGTTTACTGGCCAAGTATTTAAAAATATCCATTCCCAGGTAAAAGGTGTATCTGAAACTCATAAATCAGTTCAGAAAGAAGATGAGGTGCTTACAGTTTCTACCCAGAAGAAATCAGCAGTGGCAACTGAAGAGAAAGCAGCAGTTCAAGAAGTCATTAAAAAGTCAATTGTTACTGAAGATGTCAAACAATTGAAAGCAGAAATTAAAGCTTCAACTAAAATGACGGTGTCTGAAGGGCAGCAAGTGACACTGAAAGCCAACATTCCTGGTGCCTCTGAAGTAAAATGGGTGCTGAATGGAATGGAGCTGAGAAATTCAGATGATTACAGATATGGTGTTTCTGGAAGTGATCACACACTAACTATCAAAAAGGCTAGTAATAAAGATGAAGGTATACTCACCTGTGAGGGTAAAACTGACGAAGGCATTACTAAATGCCAGTATGTTCTGACCTTTTCGAAAGAGCGCTCCAGCGAACCAGCATTTATCATGCAGCCTAAGTCTCAAAATGTCAATGAAGGACAAGATGTATTGTTCACCTGTGAAGTTTCCGGGGATCCTTCTCCTGAAATTGAGTGGTTTAAGAATAATCAACCTGTAAGTATGTATTTAATGTATTTACTTGAAAAATTAGAATTAATCATAAAACTGATCTTAATGAAACAATTTTCCCCCTGCCTCCTCAGATTGCTGTTTCATCGCACATCAGAGTAACACGCTCTAAAAACATATATTCTCTTGAGATTCGAAATGCAGCAGTGAGTGACACTGGAAAATACACAGTCAAAGCAAAAAACTACCACGGGCAGTGCTCTGCTACAGCATCTTTGACTGTACTCCGTAAGTTTGTTCTCCAGGTTTTGTGTTCAAACTAATCACAACTTTTTGCTGTGATGCATCTGCTAAAATGACTTATGACAGAAGTCACTGGTAATGTTGATTTAGGTATTTTAACAAGTTCCTATTTCTTTTGTGTAATACACATACAGAACTAGAACAGCATTAGAAATCTTTATAACACCCACAAAAGAGCACACAGATGCTCTATTACATCAATAGATGCATGTTAACAGAAGGCTATGAGCATTCCTTCTAGGATGACTGTGTTAAGACCTTGGTGCTGGCAATTACTCTTTCTTCATTTATTAACACAATCTGTTCCAATAAAATGAAGTTAATTCCACAGTTAAAGATTTTTCTGGTAACCTAGCCATAACTGAACTGGGTTTAGTATTTTATTGGCTGTACCATATCGCAGTTCCTAGCATCAAGGGGTTGCTATGATTTGCTTGTATGACTGTGCTTGGGTTTAAGGTTGCTATGATTTGCTTGTATGACTGTGCTTGGGTTTAAAAGAAAGCTACAGTGATTGAGCTTTTCTGTTGCCTTTTATAGCTACAGAACAATGCAGTGAAATACAGACTTTCCTATACCACACTTGTAAGAACTTGAAAATGTTTCACAGCTTCTACAAACATGAACCCACCACACACACAATTTCTCAGTGTCTCATGCTAGTAATGGTTCTAACAGGAAATGCTGTGTGACGACCTGTTTCTTCTTAAGTATGTTTTTCCTTCAAGCTCATACATACTAGTAACAGTTCTGTTTCCTACTTGTTTCATTTATAAATTAGTTTGTGATTTGGACATCTTGAATCAAATGAGTGTAAATAATTTTATACTCCACTGTAGTTTTCCATTGAAAGCAAACTATGCTGTCTCTTCATTTCTGTAAAATTAACCACACAGAACTGCATGACTTCGTTCGTTAATGTGACATTATTGGTTTTTCCTTCTATGTTTGTGATGATCCCCAGCTCTAATTGAAGAACCTCCAAAAGAGGTAGTATTGAAGACAAGTGGCGACGCAAGCATGCACGAAAGTTTTTCTTCTCAGTCCTTTCAAATGGCTTCTTCTAAACAAGAGGCTTCATTCAGCAGTTTCAGCAGTAGCAGCATGACTGAAATGAAATTTGCAAGCATGTCTGCCAAAAGCATGTCTTCCATGAAAGAATCCTTTGTAGAGATGAGCTCCAGCAGTATTATGGGGAAATCTAGTATGGCTCAACTGGAGAGTTCAACTAGTAAAATGCTTAAATCAGGTCTGAGAGGTGAGCAATACAATTACTGGTAGAATTAGTGCTTCAAATATCCTGAAGTAGTCCTCACAGTAAACCTGCTGCATTGCTTAGTGGAAACAGACTAACTTGGTATTTCTTCTCCTGTTTTGTAAAGGAGTACCACCCAAAATTGAAGCTCTCCCATCTGACATCAGCATTGATGAAGGAAAAGTTCTCACACTGTCTTGTGCCTTTTCGGGTGAACCTGCTCCTGAAATAACATGGTACTGCAGAGGGAGAAAAATTACCAGTCAGGACCAGCAAGGCAGATTCCACATTGAAACCAGTGAAGATCTAACCACTCTGATCATCATGGATGTCCAAAAGAATGACGGTGGACTTTATACCCTGAATTTAGGAAATGAATTTGGTACCGATTCTGCCACTGTGAATATTAATATTCGATCAATTTAGAGAGCTTGATCTGTATTATTTACACTTGTCTTTTTACAAGTGATTCATATATGGACTGAAATATCTGATCTGTAAATATAAAAAAAAATATTTTTGTACCTACCTGAATGAGACAAAGTCCAGAGCTATACGTTATGACTTATAGTCATTATTGACCTAAGAATTTTAAACACTTTTTTCACTGACATGTACATACTGTATATAGCCGAAGTTAACGGTTATGAAGTTTTGTACCATTTATTTTATGACATTTTGAAACGTAACTTTTGGAACTAACAGTTGGTAGGAGAAAGTTTCCTAGCAAACGACTACCCTGCTCAACATTTAACTAATTTTTGTGCCTCAACTCATTGTTGATGTCTAAGAATGCCTCAACAGGTAGAGAGGCTCCCTGTTGAAGATTACCTACACCTAAGAGATGATACTGTGCATAGTATTTCATACATGCACGAATATTTATGTTGAATCAGAAATGTAAGGCATTGGTGATGTTTGCAATTACCCTCCTGTAAGCGTTGCTTTAATGTTTTACATTAGATCTGATTATGTCATAATTTCCGTACCTGACTGACAATTTTTGGACAAAGTGCAAGCGGCCAGCACTTTGTTCACCCACTCTCCGGGTGCTGTTTCTGACATATTGACTGCCTGAATAGCTTTAAAAAAGTAACATCACCTGGCCATCCCCTTTATCAACGAAGCTATTTAGGTACTCAAGTGCAGCAGCAGTACCCCCTCTCGGAGGTTCGTAGGGTGCAGTGATTGAGTTTGTGTGGTAGTATTAGACATCCAGTAGTCACTTCTGGGCAACTAAGCAATGAACCACAGTTTGAAAACAAGCTGTTGTTACAACATCAAATACCGCCCTGCACTTCAATTTGCTTTAGTTCTCCTAATGTAGTAATAAATCTTGTTAGCTGTTGAACCTCCTTGAGATAGAATTGTTCATTTGAAATAAAGCATGCTTTCTGCACCATAAAATCAGTGACTCCTTGTTATTTATTTATTATGCTCTGTTTTTACAGTTCCTGTACTACACTACAGAAAAAGAGCTGCTGAAAGAAAAGTCTAGGTAGAAATGCAATTCTCCAGTGTAAACCGGGTAGCTAACTGGTGAAAACCCAGCCATCTATCAGAAACAGCCTGGCCACCAGAAAGTCAGCCTTAAAAGAAGTCAGCCTTAAAAAAACAAAAACAAACAAACAAAAAAAAACAACCCAAAAAACCAAAACAAAACCAAAACAAACAAACAAAACAAACAAAAACAAAAAAAAAACCACCAAAAACCCAAAGTTTTCTTCATCGGTTCTTCACTGACAAAGGATAAATTCTAGCACATGCTTAAGCATTATGCTGCTGTTCTTATCCCTCTGTTAAGTGAATTTCCAGGCCTGCCACTACACCCTAAATGGATAAATTACTAATCTCTCTTCTTCATAACTGGTCTCTGCTGAAAGCAGTTAAAAAACTGCCTCTAGAAAACCTGGCTATTGCCTCCTTTTTTTGGCAGCTGCAACTAGTACAGACTAGTTGACCCTAATTGCCTGCACCTACAAGTTCTCGCCTCCCATGGATGATTAAGGACCCATGCCCCAACAGTTCTTCATTCTTCAAGTCAGCTGACATATCTATAGGAGCAAAGCCTGTCTTTACATTCCTGGGGGTGGAAATCACAAACCCTGTGCAGGCAGGTCACAATTTTGGTTATCTGTGGGAAAAGAGTATCAAGGTTCAAGGAACAGCTCTGCTTCTAGAATTCACTCTGGTCAGTGGGAAAACCTTGAGAGCAAATACACTCACAGTAATGCAACACTGCTTCAGGGGCTGTAAAATTCTCTTAAGTGGAGCAGGAGCATTAGTTAGCAACACTATGCATCACTATGACTCCCAGCATACTACTACCACTAAGGAAAAGCTCAGAAATAGTAAAGCAGGTAGTATGTGTAAAAAACTATTCCAGAAAGACTCACTATAGAAGCAGACTTTTTTTTTTTTTTTTAATGTTTCCTATAAATATGTGTAGTATCAACCACCGGCTATCCAAATGATGCAGGAAAGCTAATAAATGGGGATGAAACAAGGACTAAAGTAAAAATAAGGATTTCAGAAGAGCTAAGTTTTGGGTCAGGACAAGATCTGGACTTTAAGTGATGGAACCAGAAACATTTAGAAACAATCATAAAGATGAAAGAGTTTAAAAGTGCATGGTATTTCTTCCTTAGGGAAGAAAGTAAAAAAATAATAACAAAAATGAGGTTGAAAAGGCCATTTATTTTATCATTAAAGCATTCAAAGAAAAAAAAAAACCTCAAGAAAGCTTCTCATTCTAATTCCATTAGACGTTTAAAAAAAAAAAACCCAACAAACTCAATACAAGACACAAAAACACACAGGTACAGTCCTGTTTAACCAACAACTAACTTGTGTACACAGGCACATAATGAAGTTAACACTAAAAAATGCACTAGTCTGTCATCTCAGCAGGAAGTACTAGTGACGGACAGCATCTGCAGATTTAAGCATGGACTCTTCCCCACAAATGCTACTGGAAACTCAGTCTTCCATGGCCTCTATTGAGTCTAGACGTGTTTACTTGATCAAGAGGAAAGCGCACTGGTGTGGCAGCATAAGCAAGCTCATTCTGCCTGTACGTCTCTGGCCCAAATCTGCACAGTACTTAAGCAAGCACATCTAACTCTAAACACATGAGTCACTCACATGCCTAAAAATAGGATTTAAAGTACTTACAGGTTTTGCTGAAGCACAGCTTTAACAGATAACTTTACACACCAACCTGCTGAGCCAGTGTTTTTCTCACAAGACTGCTAAGTGAACACTAATAGAATGACACTGATAAAGACACAACCTAAAGCTTCAATATTCAGTTTCACAGAACACATCCGTAAGCAGTAATACTTTTTGAGACAAAGATTAAGCAGTCTCTGGATTAAAAAAAAAAACAACATAAAATATTTCAAATTATTTGCTTATTATATTCAGGTCATATATTGGGCTTTTTAACCATACAAGCTAATATTTGCTCTCTTTAAAGATAGATAGATAAAAATCTGTTGCACTATAGGACCAAGTTCAGAAGAATATCCTACCACTGATACGTATGTGAAGGCATCTGGACTTCATGTTTCCTGGGTACATAAGGAAAAACTTTTTAGCAAAGTCCCAGAAGCTGTTGTATAAATTCTACTATAGGGTCATATGTTCTCTACTAACATTTTACATTTCGCAGCCTGAGAAAAATAACTGTGATGCTGGCTAGGCATAATAACACTAAGAGATTCATTTTACCACTAGCAGATAAGAAACCCTAGTCTTAACATTGCATTTCAATTTTTACAGTCATCTCCAGTTTCAACGACTTTTCCCTTCAAGGGGAGAAAAACTATATGAACAGAACACAAAAAATAAAACTAAATCTTCTCTAGTTGTTTTTGTGTTTGTTTTTTTTTTTCCTTCCCATCCCCCTTTTTGAAGATGATAATGTTCTAGAGCATGGACTTACTTAAAAAAAAAAAAATCAGAACAGTTAATAGCTCTTAAAAAAAAAACAAAAAAAACCAAAGCATAACAAAAATAAAATCATAAAATTAAAATAAAATAAAAAATAAAAATAAAACATTCAGTCATTCCCACACTGGAACATGCCATAGTATGAATGGCAGCAGTACAAAGGAGAAAGGATGACAGAGAAAATAAGGTACTCTGACATGTCAGAAAATATGTAGAAAAATTAAGAGTCAGACCCATGTAAGGTAATTACAACCTGCTTCTGCCACTGTAACCCAAACTTTGCGGAAAATGCCTAGGCAGCCTACGGAGTACACTGGGAAGAGGAAAACATGCAAGTAGCCAAAGCAGTATTTATCACAAGAGACTATGAAACACAGGGAAAAAGGAGGAGACACTCTTAAATCCTGTCCCTCAACAGGATTTGAAGTATTACCTTTGACATCTATAATTGCCAGGTTTGGAGACACCTGTTTACCCTTCCCTTTGAAAAATCTGAAGGAACCCTGTTTGGTTTTTTTTTGTTTTTTTTTTTTGTTTTGTTTTTTTTTTTTTTTTCCTTTTTTTAAGCACATCCAGAAGATACAGTTGTGCTCCCATCTTTAGCCTTCTCTCCTGTATGCATGCTGGTTAGAACAGTCAGGATATGGCTATGGGAGTACCTGTATATATTGGGGCATAAATAGCCATGATGATACTGTCCTACCATGAAGGTGGCGGCAGCACCAGACAGCAGAGCTGGGAAACAGTCTGACTACTTTCTTACGGCACTCACTTGCCCAACAACATTCTGGATTGTTCATCCAGACTTACCAAATATCAAAATGCTAAGTAAATTTAATTCCTAAAGGACACCTTCTAATCACTACTGTGTATACAAAGTGGGAAAAGCAGAGATAAAGCGGGGGTTATTTAACATGTTTTAAAGTGCAGGACATTACCTTCTAGTAAGCTTGTTCATGTTAGTGTGTTAGACGTCCCTCGCAAAACAGTGAAGCGCTGCTGTATGGGCAGAGGAATGCCTAGTTTCCGTATCTTAGTTCGCTGCTTAAGTTAGCCGCTAAGGGGCCAAGTACTTCCAAGACAGTGGCAATTCTAAGGATGTACATACACAGTTACAGTCATGTGGGGAAGCTTTACAAGTGAAATAAAAATCTATACGATCCTTTGGTCTTTGTCATGGTTTAGCCCCAGCCAGCAATCAAGCACCACACAAGCTGCTCACTCACCCTCCCACCCCTGATGGGATGCGGGAGAGATTCTGAAGAGCAAAAGTAAGAAAACTTGTGGGTTGAGATAAGAACAGTTTAATAATTAAAGTAATAATAATAAAACTGTAATGAAAACAACAGAAAGAGAAAAACAAAACCCAGGAAAAACAAGCGATGCAACCACTCACCACCCACCGATACCCAGCCAGTTCCCAAGCAGCGATTGCTGCCCCTGGCCAACTCCTCCCCAGTTAATATACTGGGCATGACATCGTATGGTATGGAATATCCCTTTGGCCAGTTTGGGTCAGCTGTCCTGGCTGTGCCCCCTCCTGGCTTCCTGTGCACCCGGCAGAGCATGGGAAGCTGGGAAAGTCCTTGACTAGTGTAAGCACTGCATAGGAACAACTAAAACATCAGTGTGTTATCAACGTAGTTCTCATAATAAATCCAAAACACAGCACTATACCAGCTACTAGGATTCCTTTTCCAATTAACTATCACAGCCAAAACCAGGACAGTCTTCAATGTTAATCAGCAGAGATTTTCAACATGGCAACTGTGGATCTGGGGACGTGGGTTCTACATAAATCTCCTTTAAGCAGTAACATTCTCTTCTAGATCTGGATCTGAAACTCTTAGGCTCATCCCTCAAAGTAGTCAGTAAAGAAATGCCCATAACAGGCAGGTTTCACATTAACTCTTTTAAAGCAGGATAATGAGGAACACCTGAAAAAAAAATAGCTAGTTTTCAGACACAGACATTTCCTTCATTCAGATATTACACCCCTTTAAAAAGTTATTAACTTACACCAGCAGGAACAACAGCTACACTTCAATCCTTAAACTGATGGTGGTATAACATGCAAAACTTGATTTTATAGTTTGTGAAAATAACCTTAACGTAAATAGCTGTGAGTTCAGTTTTTAAATAAATTAAGTACATTTTAAGTACTTTTCTTTTAATGCAGAAGCAATCTCTGAAGTATTTTTATCCCAAAGATTGCTTGCTGGGGGGCAGGGGGGGTGGTGGGGGTGGTATGTGAGAGGTGTGGGGGTGGTGGTGGGGTGATGGCGGAGGAATTAAAAAAGTCAAGATGGCTTACTACACACTAAGTGGAAAGAAATACAAACATTAATTTTCAGAGGTTTAAAGACCCTGAATGTTGTAATCTCAGTATTCACAAGTATCCAAATCACTGAATGCCTGATCATTAATTCTTTACAGTACAAGCTGGTAAGCCATTTATTTAAGCACATTCCATTTCTAATTATCTGATGTCAGAGACTTCTAAGTACCGAGTTGTATCTCTCAAGTTATCACTTTTCACCTAAATATATGTCATATGCTTGTATTCTTTAAGTGATAAATACTATTTAAAAAATTGAATTGGTTTCAGATTGATTTCTTCAGAAGCAACTGAGATCAGAACTAGAAATACTAATTACACATTCTATGTTGAGGTTCAGCTGCCATTCTCCACCAGAAAGAATAATGATACAATTAGGCATTCCTGATAAGCTCCTAAACTTGGAAATGAAAATGTAAGAGCATCCAGTTTTTTTAGTCTTATTTCACATGGATCATTGTGATTCAGCCAGCTAAGTATCATTTTCAGAAATTACTTCTTAGCTCCAGATGCCAAAAGTATGAGGGCATATCATCTTCACTGCTTTCATTGAAATAGACTTTAGGATTTTTGCCACAGGGTTTGGTACAGATATATATAAAAAGGCTGATTCAACTCTAGCAGGAACTTGTTACATATATACAAAGCCATCATTCCAGCTTTAGTCACATGGAGAAAACCAAAACAGTGCTGAAGTAATTATATGCAAATTTTATGCCTGAATCGAATCATTACAACTTTTGTCTAAACAATCCTATCTGTGGCGCTGATCAATCTCAGAGGTCTTTTTGCACAATGTGGAATCCAAACTATTTTCTCTGTAGTAGCTAAAAGCCAGAAAAAGCTATTTGTTAATGTGACATGTACTTAACACTGTACATGCTGACAGAAACCTCAGTGAAATTTCAAAAAGCAGCTCTAAGACAGCATATGACTCAAGACAATACTCTCATTGCAATATGTAGTTTACTTCACAGAACATCTTTTTTTAATACTTATTTTTACAATTTTCATAAGTGTCATACAGAGTATGTTAAAGCAAACATTCAGGAAAAAAAATATACAAGCATGTGTGTGGCTGATACGCATATGTAAATGCTAGTTGCATGAAAACTGACAGACCTGCGCACAAATGACAGCTCTGAGCTGGTATCCACAAATAACTTTATTTGTACAAGCCATTCCATTCCATTTGACCTTGACATAATGGTTTATAAACTGCTATTTTATATATGGGCAACAGCTCATGTGTTTTTCCTCGATGTTTGGACCTATTTTGATTTAGATAAATCAACATTCCAGAAATTTATAAGGAAAGCTTCCATTCCATTCCCATATGTCCTTCCCAGCCTGCTTCAAAAACACCAAATTATTCATATACACCAAAGGAAGACTAGTTAAACCAAATTAAAGATTTGATTATAAAAACAGATTTTGGTATGTGCTTGAGTGCAAAAAACCCTGTATATTTATTTAACAATTGTGTAAATAAAAAACAATAAGTGGCTTGTTTAAAGTGCTCTACAGCTAAGACTTTATAGACCAAGTTTATCTCTAAATGAATACCCAAAAAATCCCCAAAAGCTTACGATAATAACACTAACAACCTTATGGACCAAGGTGCTAGTAGGCACTGTTATACTACATTAGTCATTGATAATTAAGAGAGTCAGACTCCAATCTCACTTACAGTTAACGCAAATTTACACTGATGTAACTGAGAGCAGAATCCATCTCCTGGTGTATACCATCCTCAAATGATATAAAGGAGTCACAAAAACAGAAGTTCCTTTTTGTATAAATATGTCATAAATAAGTATAGATACAAATATTCATTACAACAGCAGCTTAACCTAATATTTCAGCTCTTGCTTCTATAATACTTGCTAAAAACACATCTTAAGTGAGTACATTAAATCTTACAGTGCTGCATTAGCTACTTGTGACACTACACACCCCAGAAACAAATTTATGCACGTTTTGAAGCCTTTAGTAGATCTTTAGAAGTGAAAGTAGGTAGAAATTTTTGATGCAAAAAAGAATAAATAAATAAAAATTATTAAATATCCAATGTTTGGTACAAATGCTTCATATTAAGTTATTTTTACACATTTGTTTAGAAAAATACACTAAATACTTCTACTTTCATTGGCTAAAAATAAGGACCAGATTATGTATATCCTTATGTTTTTAAAGAAGGCAATGGCAATTACTGTCAAGCTGCTAGAGTAGACCCATTAGTGCCCATTCCCACAGCCCTTACACAGGCAAAAAAGCCATTACAGGGCTAATCGCAGCTCCTGGAGGATGACATGGTACAAATGACCAAAGAGGCCCATGGCACAAGTTGCATTTCCCCCCCCCAAAAATGAACCCTTTTTGCTAAAGTTTATAACCTGCAGGTTTACTAATGTATCAGTCAGACCTTCACACTTTTTAAAAAGAGCTACATTTACAAATGTGGATGCTTATCTGTTAAGCCATCATTTGATCCAAAAAATGCACATTCAAACTGTGAAATATTAGGAAAATACTCTTGCAAATAAACTATATAAAGATAAAATACACTTCAAAGATAGTTTTATGTTATTCTATAAAGTGCAGAGAAATCCTTCTAAAAAGGGAAATGACTACTTCCTATAACAACAGTATAATTACAGCAGCCTTTGCATAGCATTATTTATAGAAAATTGAATACTTTCAGTTTCTTCAAGAAGAGGATGAAAGAGTCTCTTCCAGTTCAGATCTTTCCTTTGATACTGATCTATTTTCTTCGGGAATGGTTGATGATACCAGATCGCCATTGATAGCACTTCTAGAACAGTGAGCAGATCCTATGAAGATATCAGTAAGTATTTAATTTTCAACCCTCAAAAACCTCAGTTATTTTATTGGCTAATTATTACCAATACATAAGCAATCAGTAGCATAATTATTCTGGACTTTTCCTGAAAGATTTCAATCAATATCAAGCCCAAGGATGATTAATATGAAGAATGCTCAGCTAGTATAAAAACCAAGTGATTCCCCCCCCACTCCAATGACTTTTACGTTATTAAGGACAGTAATCTGTGAGGTGCAGACGTATTCTGTATAAGCAACACATGAACATTTTTTTTTTAAAAGAACTGCTGCATCAATAAGCATTTAAAACATTTCTAGTATTAAAATGAAATGGATGACTCACTGCAAGTTGAATATTGCTAGGCTACCTGACGGGAAAGAGAAAGAACTAAGATAACTGGAAGGTAGCAGCAGGAGCTTCTAACACAGTAAAAGAAAACAAAAAAAAACCAGATAAACTGAGCTAGAAACTAGAGCTACATAGTAAGGAACCAAAAAAGCCTGGTATTAACAGAAATACACAAGACAGTCTTCTCAGCAGTCCTGGAAAGAGTCAGACCGGGTAACCAACACCAGAAGTTCCAGATGGTAACAAGAAAAGCCTTATGTTACAGAAAGCTAGACTGATGAGCACCTACATTAGCGATGAGACAGAATAGGATCTAAACTAAGTTTATTAGCTTGGGATACATGCTGGCATACCCTATGCTGGTAGCAGATGAGTGAAGTGAAAGAGGTAGTCACCCTGCAACATGTGAGCATCAGAGAACAAAGGAAAAGGTGCAGAGGTGCAAATTCTTGCTTTGTGATAGAATGTAAAGCTTTAATACCGCTTTGTGCTCATGTGGGCTTTCAGCAATGCACAAGCCTCAGGTTTTTTTCAATCCAAGTGAGGCACTAGGCACTCCAAAAGGAAGCAAGACTAAACCAGAACTAGTCAAGAAGAACTAGTCAAGTTAAAGCCTCCCTGAGAAGAGTTAGGATGGAGTCAAAACAACAGCGAGATTCAAAAGGAAAAACCACAGAAGAACTGGCTACTAACTCAGTAGGCCCATCTAATCAGGAGGGATTTATGTTCTGATCATGACATCATTTCATAGTTTCTGGGTTGCTTTTATTTATTATTGGCAAGGCTGCACTTTTTCAGAACAGTGCTGTTCTCTACAAAAGGCAAGCAGCCACTGAAATGAACCATCTTGCTGCAATGCGCTGGGTGGAAATTAACCCCCACCACCAACAGGGGTCACAGATAGGAGAATGTTTTGTGACAACAAGGAGGTGGCAAACAGTATTCCACACCACTTACCAGAACATTGTTCATGTAAGATTCTCTTACTACAAACATCCCTTTTCTGGTTATGTCTCTATTTCACCTTGCCAGTAGTCTCACTGATGTCAATACAACTACTCCAGCTGTAAGATCCTTTTCAATATGAATGTAAGCCAGCAAAAGTCAGCCGCATAAACTACACAAGTGCTTCGATTTATAATATAGGAATCTTACAACCAAAACTTTGTGTAACTACAGCACTACTACAGCACTAAAACAGCTGCTGTAAACAGGGTAATAAATTGTACAGAAAGATACAAAAGAAAGCAACCCCTCTTCCAAACTTACTCTGAGAATCTTCAAAAGGAGTATCGCTGTGAGATTCTGTATCCGAATATGTTCTTCTGCGCCGCTGTGAAAATCGGTGAAGGGATGAAATTGGTTCTTTTACAGAGTGATTATTCCTACAAAAGAAACGAGATCTACTAGTAAGCAAAATCCGTAACAATTCACACAAACTTAATATACTTTAAACTTAAAATAATTTTTGAGCTTAGATTAAACTGTTGATATCAATGTTTTTCACTACACTAAACTAAAAATGGCAGTCAACAGAACATTCTTAATTTTCACAATTATAAAGCCTGAAAATAGAAATAAAAATCTAATATAAACTCTATGTGCAGAAGAAAATAATTCGAGAATCTGAAACACTGACCCAAAAAAAATGTTTGCGTTTCAAGCTCTACGTCTAACTTCATGAACTTGTTGGAATAAGTCATTTGCATAAAGTTGCTAGCATGAAAGAATTTTTATAGTGTATTAGAGACAGCAGCTGCATTATTAGCCACCAACACTGATAATCTGCACCCTCAGTTTTCAAAATTAGATCAATTTATGCATTCAAGTTTTTTCCCCCCAAGTGAACGATTCTTCTCACATTTTTATTTTAATGCTAGCAGGTTCAGGGAGGGGTTTTGAGACGTAAGAAAAAAGCTTAATGAAATAGAAGATTACCTTTCTGAATAGCAAGGTCCAGGGTGGCTAACGGAACGCTTCATCTAGGGAAGAAAAAAAAAAAGGAAAAAAACCCAACAGAACACAAAACAACAAACCACACCAAAAATGTCACAAGCTACTTATAAGAACACGATGCATACCTACACTAATTTTTACTTTATTTACAGTCTCTAAAAAGAGGGAGGGCAATCTTTTTTTTTTTTTAATTAAAAGCAACCGTTTTAGTTAAAAGTCTGATTTAACTATATGAAAACAGACAGATTGCTGTCAATATTAAGAGTTTTAAAGCATTCACACAGGAAATAGTTTACTACAAAAAATACTACCTAGTTTCTATGGAATTCATTCTCTCTTGCCTCAAAGTTACTCATAGAGCCATTTGTTAATTGCTATGATGTACAGAAATATCAAGACATCTTTCCTCTACCAAATGCCAGCTTAAATTCCCCATTACACAATAAAGCCAAATCCTGTCCCTTGATTCCTTGTGGTTGTTCTGGTATCACTGTCAAATCTCTATGCATATCAAAGAAAGTTATTAGTTTAAATCAATAATGATCAGCTTTGTAAGTAAACTGACTGAAGATAAAGAGACAAGAGATCCAAGTGCAAAGGGATTTCTAGAACAAAATCCCACAACACAGCTCATCTTGGAATCTATACATATGATTGAGAAGACATTTAAGATGATTCCACATACACTGTCCTTCTAAGGGAAATAGTCAGTAGTAAAGAGTTATGCAAGTAATACCTTGACCGTTATTTACCTTTTTGTTAAATAAGGGCATGTTAGATTAATACAAACATTTTGAATTATATACACTGAAAGATATGCTACCTTGCTGACATGCTTCAAGCCACAAGGCACTTATCTGTTTAAACAGGAGGCAAGGTTATGAAATTTTTAAGATCTGTGTACAGCTAGCGTTCTAAAAAACAAAGAAACATTTGAACTGAGGAAGAGTTAAACCTCACTCATTTACAAGATACCTCATTACAGGGTCTTGACATGTACAACAAATTACTCTGCTTATGTAAGGGCTAGCAAACAAAGACTGGGAATGGAAAATTATTGATTTATATTTAGGACCAGTACTGATCATAACATAATCAAGATTTCAACTGTTGACATCATAGCACATAGCAATAGAATAGCCTTCTGCCATTCTTCCCCCCATCCAACCAATAATATGAGACTTAGAAAAGATAGTATTTCAAAATGTCTAAACCATTTGGACAGGTGATGGCGACACAGGAGAAACTAAGGGATCAGGGTGAGGCAGCTGGAACATTTCTGGCTTAAACTTGGCATTAGCTATCTTCACACATTCTTCAAGTGTTGTGATAAACGTATTACATGTGGCACTAAGCAAGGAAGATGCTTCATTCATGTTCTGAAAATAAATGAAAGCACAAGTGTAAGCAAGAAAAAAAATGAAAAGATGCAAGTACAACTCTCCCCCACCACCACTCGCACACACACACAAATTTCCCCCCTTACCACTAAGAACTTCCATTTCCCATTTTATTTATTCAAATGTACACCTTCTGATGAGGTTTATTTAAGCAAACAAATGTGACAGCATTGTAATTTCTTTCTGACATCTGAACTGCTTTAGGGTATCAGCCAACAATGCCGTAACATTTTTACCGCGAAGCTTGCCTCAGAGTGACTAACTGGTATCAGAAGATCTTTCAGTGAAACAAATGAATCGCAGCAGAATGCGCAAACAGCTTTATCGCTCCAGTGCAAGGAGCCTGCAGGTCAGTTTCACCTTGCTGTAAACTGACAATTTGCTGCATTGTGACTAAGCATCAACCCCTTGCTTTGCCCTAAGTGGACAACAATATTGTCCACATGCTGCTCAAGAGTGTAAAGAATGAAGTCATTCATAATTTCCAGTACTAACTTTCATTCAAAAGCAGAAATACTAGAATAATTTTACCTGTGCATATTCAGAGAGACTTATATACATGGCACATTTCCAATACCTGTAACACTAGCTTTCACTGATAACAAAATGGAATACCCTCCTACACAAGGAAGGAAAGAATGGACAAACAAGATTTTTTCAACTACTCTGCCTGTAACAGGGATGCAAAACAAGACAAATTATTGCATAACTCATATGGCAGCTCTCCTGGCCTTTTAAGCAAATGACTCAATAACACAATTGCTTCCTGATGCATGTTACAATTACAGGAAAATCATCCAGGTACTTTACGCACATACAATCACTGTTAGTGTTATATACACACAAGCACTCAAAAATTGACCTTAGGTTAAATCTCCCAACATTAGGGAGATGAATAAGGCATAAGATGTCAACAGAAACTTGAGGTGTATGATATAATTAGGTTCTCCAATGGCATTCTAGAGATTCTGTACCTCAGTGCTGGGAGGAGAGCGAGTCTCATCATGGTGAACAAATTCTTGTATAGTATGAACTTGCTGCATTAAAAGATCACAGTAGAGACGAAGTTCAGACATTTTGGTTTTAAGAGATTCATTGGTCTCACTTATTTCTGTAAAAAATAAAGGAAATAGCAATTTATTGCATACAATGTAGGTACACATTTTAATTTTTAAGTACTTTTCATTTAAATTTAAATAACAATTTAAAAATTCACTTAAACTTTCACTTAGTTTTGAGGAAAACTGGATTCTGCGATGAGTTAAGAACTGTACTTGAAGCAGACAATAGTTTGTACTTCTGGATAACTGATGCTAATTTAATAACCATTAAGAAACAGACACATTACTAGGAAAAATAAAGTTGAAATCTTTCTTAGCTGCAATGTAATGTAGAAAAAATTTAGTGGATGAAATTTACACCCACCAGAGTGGTTAGAAATGGTTACCTTAAGCCAATCAAGAAAAATTAGGGAAAAACCAACAGTAACTATAAAGAATCAAAACAGCAGAAATCAAATGACTTCACAACAGCTACAAACAGTATGTTTGTTCTTGTAACGACAAGAAGTTGCTGGTATTTCAGCTTCTTAAGATAGACATGGTCAATGGAGGTGACCTCTAATTCAAACATCAAGGGGGAATTTACCATATAGATGACTAGAAATAATTAGGATTTATATTTAAAGACAATAATACTGATTTTTTACCACAATATTTGCACTATCATTATCTGAAAACAAGCATGTGAAAAAGCAGTAAGATTGTATATGCTCCAGGTAACACACATACCTTTTTCTTTTTTTGTTCTGGTATCTGCTAAACAGGCTTTTGCACTCCCAAGTGCTACCAGCCACCTTTGCCTTTCGGCTGCATTAACTGCTTTCATGTAGAAATGCTGTTCCCCTGGGATGATTAGCTCCATTCTTGTGTTGTCTGTTGCATGAACTTACGATAGAGGAGAAAAAAAGTTTTGAAAGAAAAGTAACCTCAACTCAGTAACAATTATTTATTAAACACTGATCAAAGTGTTTATTACAATCCCATAGTAATACAGTAAGTCACAATGTACCACTGCTAAATAACAAAAAGCCCAAAGCTGCTCAACCCTTCTCCCCAGCATGACTTCAAGGCAACAGGTAGCAACACAAGACACCAAACAGTGGCCAGACTCAAGTACAATAGGGTTTCCTTTCTGCATTAACCATATACTGCATATGAATCTGTAATAACTGTTGTATTCCAAACCCAGTCTAAACACGGCAAACTGAAGAGTTTTGTTACACGGACAAGTATTTATGGAAAACTAGGCTAAAAACTGAAATAATCTCCTTTCTAGATGAAATCTGGCTTCAGGTCGCAGAGTCCTAGAACCAAGAACTGAGGTGGACTTTGTTTACAGTCTATTATATTCAATACTACACCTTTTAACTGAATACTCTGCTGAGTTTCATGTTATCAACCACAGTTCCTCAAGATCCGCTCCCCACCAGCCATGAATGCAGAAGACTGTACCAAATCCAGATCTCAACTATTATCTTTCCTTCACCAAAAGAACAAGATGACAAGAAAAATGAACAACTGGAATGGCAAAAAAACGGGATCTTCCACTTTACATGACTGATTTCATCTACACTAATGAAACAGTAACAAAAAGAAGTTACCACATCAAAAATACTTGGTGGACCGTGTAAAATAAGAAGTCCCACTTTTTAATATGTAAGTACCCACATCACAAGCCCAGTCATCTGTGGGTATCTGAGAAGTCAAGAGTTGAAAGCAATGGAGAATTAGACAATGCCTTGCTATTAGCCAAGGAGGTTGACCTACAGCTTAGAGTACACTAAAGATTAAACTCACAGTCTGACACAAGCAGTTCACTTACTAACTCTAACACAACCATCACCTACGTAGGCGGGCAGCTGCTGACAGTGACAAAAATAAAAATTACTCAAGAAAACAAAAGGCTAAACATCTCTGGTTTATGAGAATCTCCTCTTTTGGGTCACTGCTGCTGCTCTTCTGAAAAAGTAGCATTTATGGATCAGTCTCTTGCCCCTTGTCATAGGAGGGATAAGTGGTAGAACAAAATAACTGGCCAAGGTAACTTCAAGCGTAAGCCACATGCACACAACTACTTAAAACAAGAAGGAATACATGGTGCATTCTAAATCTCAAAACAGAGCTCTAACTGTCAAAAACATTTTTCTTTGTCACCATTTCATAATTCACATTCATTATTATTGGTGAACTATGAAGCAGTCACGTTGGACTATAGATAAACAGAAATAGGGGAGGAAAAGCTTTTGATGCAAAATGTATGTTGGACGATCTCTTCTATTTGCCTGGCAGCTAAAATTTCCTCAAGCAGAAATCTATTAACTCTTACCTTTTATCTCACACACAGCCATCTTTATACTTCCTTTGCTGCCTTTGCAAACATCATCCTGTGAATCATAGTATGACAATATCCCATTGTCTAAAACAAACCACCGAGGCTGCCAACCTAGCGAGATCAAAAACATGAAAAGGAAAGTTCAGTCTAATTACTAAATTGCAAAGCAAATTCGGCTCTTTGGCTGTTAAAACTTTTTTAAAAAACGCAAACATTAAACTATTTGTGTAACACACTCGGAAGTACACAACCTGCACAGTCTGAAGGCCAGAGCCGCTCTATAACCAGACTAGCATTATACAGATATTTCACTCCCATTCCTTTTGGATGTAAGATCAGCAGTATTTCAGCTTTCACTATATTCCATTCTAGAGCAAAATTAAAATTTAATTTAGCCATTAAGGAACCCTATTTTGAAGGTTGATAAATTACATACCTCTGAAGAACCATTTTCATTCAAGTGTATTTTTCAGGTAGACTTTCTTAAGACTGTAGGATCTTAAGACACAAATAAATGACTGGTGTCACAGACTGCTACGCTATGGTTTCCTCTGCCTACTGTATGTCAGTGAAAACTTCGTTTCACACTTAACTATTGACACACCATTTTCTCTGAAAGTAGCCCAGCTGCGTCACTCAACAACAATTTAATGTCAGGCATTGTGCGGGGAACTGAGACGTGGCTTATACTCGTAGGTCCATTTGTGAGGACAGCATACACCACCTCCTCTACTAAGGTTTTCCCCAGCTTTGCATTAGCATAATTATATAATGATCTCCGACTTCACTACATCTACAAAACAGAGCAGTTTATGCATAGACGCAAATACCTGTGAGAACTCTATGCAGCATTACACCACACAGTAAGTTATTTTCATGGGCCCTCTTAGATTAAAGTATATTAGCATTCCTTCCCTCCCCCCCCCCTTTTTTTTTCTTTTTTTTTAACAGCTATTTCATAAAACTCAACACTCCTTGGAATAGATGCCCTAATTTCTAATACTACTAAACGCAAACCATTTTGCCTAGCGAATCACCTTTGTTTCTAAAAATAACGTAGAACTAAAATATTCCAGCAGAGCATAACAATTACATTGGCCCATTACAGTCTGGGTCAGCTGTACAATAGGAGCAGATTATCCCTCTATTTTACAACTTGACACCAAACTTTAACTTCCTGCTTGGCTTAGGGTTTGGCATGGCAATGACTGCATGGGCAAGAACTCAACATGTTTGGCGATATGACGGTGTGGTCCACGGTGCTTACCAATTGCCACTGCAATAGAGCAAGCTGCAGCCATCCAGCAGCAGTGTGTTATAACACAGGAGGCTTAGTCAGGTACCAGACTCTTGAAAATCAGCTAAAAGCCTCATACTACTCATTAAGTCATTACAAGTCTTAACACTAATTCAAGGAGCATAAGACCAGGTCACATTCCAACATGTCATGATTCCATGATAAGGAAATAATAACATGTAACTATTTTTTAAAATTTATTAGCTACAATGGTAAGCATCCATGTCTTTCAGAAATGCAGAGCAGTAACTAATAAGCAGATCCACACTCAGATATAAAAACAGAATGAAAAAAAAAGTACAAATATTGAGGGATACCAACTCCCACAGGAAATATTTCAAATTGTATGTGTACATCACCACTTATACTCAAAGAATATGCCAACAGACATGAAATGACTGTACTGAAGACCCTGTCCTGTAAAATGCACCTCAGAAATGCGTTGATTTTTTTTTCTGCTACAGTGCATTGCAAAACATTGACTCTGTGCTGCACTTAGGAGATAAGTGCATGCACGGGTGGTAAGCCAATGCCTATCTCAACAGTCCGATTCTGATAAAAAGGGACCCTATGTGGATGATTATTCCAGCCTCACGTTATGCTGGTATTGGAAAAAACAGAAGCAAAGGATTTAAAAGACTCCCAAGTGCCTCACAGAAGCAAGCTAAAGAACAAAAACACCTCTTCCGATTTGAAATTGGGCAAAGTGTCCTATGTTTGACAAAAATATTTAAGAAATTTGTACTTCACAAATTCTTAGATGCATGCATATTATTTGAGGAGGAAAATAAAATACAGCTGTATTTCTAGTTTGCTTTTAATGAAGGAGGAAACTAAACGTTTTCCACAATGCTTCAGCAACAATAACAAGCTCCTTTACTGCTTGGCTTCTACCATTAATGACAACAAGTACTACAGCCTATTTCTGGCTACAAAAATAGATAGTAGAGTAACAAGAAAGTTGGTAATAACATTTAAAAATTTCACTAATGTGTGATTAGATTATTTTTTTAAAAATTTGCTGCCCTCCTATATTCCAGAAATTGTAGGGAATTCCTGACACACTGTAATTTTGAAATGCAAGAGCAGCAGATGCTCTCAGTTGGCCAGCAAACATGGAAGGAAGGGTTCCGCAGTTTGCTATTTTAGAGGGCTACTGACTTTTAACAGACGTTAGCTGCATGTTGCTATAACAGCCTATTGCATATACAGCATTTAATTAATATTTACTTATTAAATAACAGACTTAAAATGGGAAGTTTATATTAAAGACCACAGGGGCTCATTACCTGTGACCTTTTACCTTTTGCTACGGTAATATTTTTGGTCACATAAGTGAAAGTCACAATTTGCATTCTCTTTCAAAAAGAAACTTGTACTCATCATTTCTTTCATCACCACAGTTTTTCCTATATGTGTTTTCTCCACATTTATTGTGAAGAAGTGACAAAAGTATCTTGTCAAGTATCTATTTAATTGCAGTACAACTGTTCTCTTTCTCCGCAAGGCCGGTATACTTGGATACATATTTGCTCTGAAAAATACAACATTATGCTCCGTACACTTCAATTCACAGCAAGTGCGCACAATTCGTGCAATGTGGCCCATGCTTTATAAACCCTCAGAACTGAGTTTCACCCCACACCACATTCAGAATTTGAATATGCTGAAGCAGAACAGCACACGTGAAGCGCCGAAGAACGAGAGTGCAAAGAAGGTATTGCCAAAGCAGTCAAACACGAGGCCTGATTAAGCACGGTATATGATCCAACACTGATATGCTCTGGAGGGACAGTTAGTCCTATTACAGTGTCAGAAGAGAAATCGGTTTCACCTTGACAGTACCGTCTATCCATTGCTATCTCTAGAGGTGGTATCTCTATTACAACAGGGTATGAAGCAAACAAAACCAGAGCTCTGACAGCAGATGCAGGCATTAGTGCATTTTTGTCTGCAGCACTTCTAAAAATACACATTGTGAACACTTCACCCAGAACTGAAGTTTTTTCATCTGTGTAACAGGTCAGGAGACAGGAGCACAGATTCAAAAAAATTACCATCCAAAAGCACATCAAAAGAGAATTCAGACTTTTACACTTGGCACCGAGGGCTTAAAGATGTCATCTTCAAAGATTCCTCAGCCGCGAGCGCGGATACCCTGTAAGTCAAAGCTGTTTCTGAGAGGAGAGGGGGGAAAACCCCACGGCTGGGCCGCCGCCGTACGACGCCTCAGACAGCGCTTCCCCCCCGCCCGCGCCGTTACGAGTCCCTGACTAACTCGGCACGGCGCGGCCCAGCTCTCGAGCGGCACCGGGCCGCTCAGCTCCCCGCGGCGGCCGCCGGGGGCCGGGCGCAGCTTGGTCGCGAGGCGGCCGCCCACGCCGCAGGGCTGCGAGGGGAGCGCGGCGGGGCCCGGCCCGGCCCGGCCCGGCCCGGCGGAGGGGCCCGCCGCCACCGCACGCCACACACACGGAAGCGCGCGGGGAGGGCTGCCGCCCGCCGCCACACGCCGCCCGCCGGCCCAGCCGCCGGAGCCGGCTCCGAGCGTCCCGCCGCGCCAGCCGCCTCAGGGGCGCCGGCAGCCTCCGCCGCCCGCGGCGCGACGCTCGGCCGCTCCCCAGCGGCTTGGCTCTAAGCACAAACGGCGAACGATTTCGCAGCCGGCCCGTTAAAAACTGCTCCCGGGCGGCCGCCCGCGGCACGCCGGGACCCCCCGGCGCAGCAGCAGCGCCTCAGAACAAGGCCGAGCCCCCCCGCCCCCCACCGCGCGCCGCAGGCCCCGGCCGCCCGAGCCCCGGCCCCCGCCGCGTACCCGCCAGGTAGTTGGTCCACTTGTACAGGACCCCCTCCATCGCTCAGAGCCCGACGCCGGGCCGCATCCTCCTGCTCCGCCGCGGGGAAAGGGCGGCCGCCGCCGCGGGGATGGGCGCTCACCTCCCGTCCCCGCCGCTACTGCTGCCTGCGCGCGCGGAGGCGGGGCCGCTCAGCTCAGGCGCGGCGGCGGCGGCAGCGGCGGCCCGCGGCGGCCCCGGCGGCGCCGCCCGCCCCGCGGGGCGCTCCGCACCTCCCATGCGCGCCCGGCCGCGCTCCCCGGCCCCCGGCCGCCCCCCCGCTGCTTCCCGGCGTCCCTTTCACTTCCTGAGCGCAGGGGGCCGGCCCCGGGGTCCGCCCGCCCCGCGGCTGCCTGGGCCGTCTCCGGGGCGGGGTGGGGGGGGGAAGCTGAGGCGGTGCCGCCGCGCAGGCTCAGCCCCTCGGCGCGGCGGGGACAGTGCCACGCCGGCGGCCTCCTCGAAGCGCCATGGGCCGCGGGCTGACGCTGCTCCTCCTGCCGCTGGCCCTGCTGGCGGCCCCGGCGCAGGGCGAAGGCGGCGCGGCGGCGGCGGCGGAGGAGGTTCAAGTAGAGGTGCTGCACCTCCCCGAGGTCTGCAGCCCGAAGAGCAAGAAGGGGGATCTGCTGAACGCGCACTACGACGGTTTCCTGGCCAGCGACGGATCCAAGTTTTACTGCAGGTGGGCCCGCAGGGCACGGGCGGGGCGGAGGGCCGGCGGTGTCCGTGGCACAGCCTGCCCGCCCCCAGGAGCCGCGGGTCGCGCTGACCCGGCTGCGGGGGCGCGGCGGGCCCTGTGGGGGCAAAGCGGGGCCCACTGCGCCCCCAGCGCGGGCGCAGCTTGGGGCCCGCGCCGGCCGCCACAGCGTTAGTAATTCCCCCTCCCCCCCCCATCTCAGCCTTTGTTTTTCCTCAGCCGAGTGTTGAAGGGTGTAGGGTTTACCTAGGGTCGAGAGGGAGCAGGGCTGAGGTAAGCTGGAAACCAAAGCCAGGGTCGCTGAGGGCCTGTAGCCCACACCTCACACGGAGAACCCCTCTGGCAGGGCGAAAAAAAAAACCCGGCCTGTTATCACTTGCCATGTTGTGTGCTGTAATCTGTGCGGAAAAACTCGGGTTTGGAGGAGGAGCTCCGGGCAGGGACGCAGGCTGGCTATTTTAGACAGAAATTTGAATAGAGCATGCACTTCTACGGAGTTGGCATTGTGCAGGGCAGCCGCGTACACTAGTGGTTTGCCGTCTTTATGCCCCTTCTCTGCCGCTGCTGCCGTCCTCGACTTGTGCTGCCTTCCTCTTTGCCCCAATGTTAGCATTTCGGCTTTTGCTTTTTCACTTTGTCCCATCCATCTGTCTTCAGGCTGTTTCAGCTTGGTGTAGCTTGCTTTGCACAGAAACCGCTGTGCAAAAGCTTTATTTTTACAGGGCCTTGCTTTTAATGGTGGTGCATCCTACTGGTGAGGCAGAACTCACGTGTGCAGACCTATGGAGGAGAGTCTTTTCTTTCCTTCAGGTACCTGGCTCATTCCTTAGCCATATTTGGACAGATCAGACAGTGGCCTAGTTCATTATAAAGCCTTGATTCCTTCCCCCCACTTGTACCGTTCAAGAAAAAAATCAATATAGAGTAATTCTACATTTAACAGTACCATTTTCCTTGCCCCCCCCGCCTGTTGAAGTGACTGATTTTGGTACATATAATGGCTCTGACTTCTGAGCCACAGGCTGCTCAGTCGCTGTTTAGTGTAGCTCCCATACTGGGGACACCTCATATGACCAGTAGCTGGCTCAAGCACTGACTATCTAAACTGAACAGAGCGGTGGGTGAGCACACAGTATGGGAGCCAAGATTGCCAGGTTCCCCCAACACACCCCTGCGTCCTCCGTCCCATGCCATCCTACAGTGATGTGAACTGCTGAAGACATTTTTGCTTCCTAGCAGTGAATTGCTCCCAGCACGCCTTTTCTCACAGGCTTCCTGCAGTGGCACCTTTTTTCTGGCATGTGGTGTATATGATCAGGAAGATTGGATGTTTTTGTAATAAGTTAGGTTTTTTACTTGGGTTTTTTGTTTTTTTTTTTCAAAAGGAGGTTGCCCCTTACACATCTCAAGATTTGACCTTAAAGTAATTATAAATGTAGCAGAAAAACAGTGTTAATACTTTACATTGTTGCAGTCTAAAGATTCTTTTGTTCTAATAATCTAATATGTTTTTACTGACTGCTAATTTAAAGTTATTTTTATGTAAAAACCATAAAATACTAAATTCACTGTTACCCACTCACAATTCTTTTCAATAGTCGGACGCAAAATGAAGGTCATCCAAAATGGTTCGTTCTGGGTGTTGGACAAGTCATAAAAGGGTTAGACATTGCTATGATGAATATGTGTCCTGGAGAAAAACGGAAAGTGATCATTCCTCCGTCATTAGCATATGGACAGCAAGGATACGGTAAAAAAGTTTTAATACTAAATTTCGTCTTTCCTCTGTTTTACCCTTTCAAACATGCAGTCCTGTAAATGACTGTAAGAATTGGTGCTCCATTGTTTTTGGAGGCACTGAAGGTGACAACTGCAGCTGCAGCCTAATCCTGCTCATTCCCATCCTCATCATAGACCCACACCCAGGCCTTGCAGTTTGCATTAGAGTTCAGTACATGGCACCTGATGTATTTTTCCAAGCAATACGAAAAATTGACAGCAAAAGGAAGATCTTCATGATTCATACCAGCATTTTTTTGTCTTAATCTATTATATGCTATTCGTGTTTGGTTCCTATTATTTGACTCCTACCTGCTCAGCCTTTTAGTGACATTCTGCGTCTTCTGAGTAAAATGGAATGTAACCCAGTGCATGCCACAGAATTAATCTAAGTAGAAGTAATTTGTTTAAAATACTGCTTACATTCTGGATAGTTAATGGACAATATAATCACATTACATAATAATTGCAACAGTACAATGCATGAAATCTGATTTGAATTTATGATGCGAAAGTGTGCAGTCTACTTGAAGAAAAGAAAAAAATTCCAGTCAGAGTTTTTTGCAGTGTTTCAGCACTCTTAACTGTAGATAACTTAAATTCAGCTCTGACTTGGGTGTAGTAGTTTCTGTGAAAAGGTAGCTTCTGCTCTATAATAATTGTTTGGTAGTGATATTATGTCAGAATTCAGTGCACCAGTTTTGTCTTTGATACAATTCCATTGTATCCAGTGAAGTTTACTAGGAATAAATTTTTCCCCTCGAGCGTAACCTTTAATAAGTAAGTCTCATAACGACAAGGAAGAACACTGACACAAATCAAAGTATATTCTCTAATACTAGTGTTAACCGTTTGTTCTAGGTAGCACTTCAAGAAAGTATTATTTTCCTACAGCATACCTGTCCTCTGTCTCAGCGTATTCCTGCATGCTGGGGAAGATGCCTGCCTAATCTCGAATTAGAAAAGATGCATGTGGCTTTCTAAATCTTTACATGTCTTTCCTTTGTTGGTATGTATATTTGTAAACTACTGGCACTCAATTCTAGTATTGTATCTTTCTTTCATAAGTAGTATATAAACCATGATTTATATTCAGATATATTTAAAACGTCTACATTTGTAAAGCTTGTAAGATTAAAATCTTTTGAACTCTGCCATTTTTACTATGCATATTTTAGATGAGTAGTGTAAGTAATAGTTTTGTTTACCTTCTGTTTATAAACAAAGTAGATTCTTCAGGTTTTCTTCAGTTTATGAAGGATGGGCACAAGCATAAAATTCTGTCAAAATGCTGAGGTTACAATGTCATGCTCACTGGCTTTGGCTGTGAATAGAAGCAACTTGCATGTTTACATTTCAATTTTACACTGCATGATTCATTGATGCTTTTTTGGCTTTACTTTTAGACCTCGTCAGTTTGTAACTGTCTCTCTTCAGTTCCCTTTTTTTTGCCAGATGCTTGATACAATGTGTTTATAGGCAGTGGTTTTTTTACATCAGATATCAGAAAATGCTTTGATAAAGGAATAATGAAGTCTAACATGTTTTTTTTCTTCTTCAGGGACCAGACAAAATACTCGAGTAGTTCTTTTTTTTTCTTTTTCCTGAATCAGATGACTTATATTCTGTTGCTTCTTTCTAATGAGGTGTATATTTTAAACACTATTTTACATAAAGTCCTTTAACCATAGGTATAATTCACAGTCAGTTGGTAAAACCTGATATGACTTTCTTGTTTCTTCAGACAGAAAACATATATGAGCATTGGTCTATTACTGTAATCTTTTCAATCAGGTTGCAGATATTTAATACAGACATACATCTTGGAATCAGCCTCTCAATAAATCCCATCATGACAATATGTGAAAGAGTGAGAACTTTAGAAATACTTGTTTTTCATGATAACACAAATCCTTCTCTTAATTTTTAAGAGTACCTGAATTGATATGAGCAATATAATTTCATTTCAGAGAAGTATGTTGTTTGCAAATCTCTCTCAAAATCATTTATCTAACACAATCTGAACAATCTTCCTGCCTAGCTGTATAATATTTAAGTTCAGAGTTTAATCTGAATATTAACACAGCCTTTTGTAATAAAAAATGAGATGCTTTATGTGTGGATTTATCATATGTGTGGTCTCTGACCAAAGTGTCTGATTTCTTAAATGCTTTTTTTTCTTTATTCATAGCACAGGGCAAGATCCCACCCAATGCAACATTGATCTTTGAGATTGAACTTTATGCAGTAAATAAGGGACCTCGCAGTGTTGAAGCATTTAATCAAATAGACAAGGACAGTGACAAGAAACTCTCTGTACTTGAGGTAATGTGATGTAACTAATTTGGAATCAATAGTTGCATCTGTGGTATCTTTACATGAGCTGCCTCTGCTGCAGTTCATCATGTAAAGCTTCTGTATGTTTACACAAACTATACTGTGCAAGGTTGAAGTTTGCTTTGATTAATACATTAGTATGTCTCAGACTTGCTGGGAAACGAACTTTAGACGTGTCTGCACCGGAATCACAATAACTAATGTATGTACCCCAAGTGTCCTTGAAGACAGCTGTTGGTACCGGTGTAAAAGCCACAATGGTTGGACTTTTTTCTTTTCTTCTAGATAAGCCAGTACTTGAAAGAAGAATTTGCAAGAGATGGCAAAAAACGTAATCCCTCAGTCCATGATGAAATCTTAGCTGATATATTTAAGAAGAATGACCATGATGGAGATGGTTTCATATCAGCAAAAGAGTACAATGTCTATGAGCATGATGAACTCTGAGTACTTAAAAAAAATTTTGGCTGTTTTCTGGACACAGAATTTTAAAAAATAATACTTTGTCACACATTTTTTTGTATGTTTCTATAGCGGCATCTTTTTATATCTCTTAAGGTGACTGTAAAAATCTTATTTTTAACATTCAGCTAATAAAATGTGTTAGATATTTCAAAAGAAAGAAATAAAATTGGAAAACACCATGATCTGTTACTAGTGGTTCCTGCATCATGTCCTAATCTACAGTATTGCTCAATAGTCTTTCTCATTGTGTAAAATACTGGTGCAAATAATTATTTCTGTCCTATCAAGCACACAAAAATGGTTCCAGTACCTGCTGACATAGTTAGAACATAACTGATGAATGCTTCTCAATCCTCTGTAAAATAGAAAGGGAAAACAGAATCCCAAAAAGGTAACTATTAAACCTCTGCAGCTTCTTGAGGAATTGCCATTTGCAGCAAATTTAACTAAAAAAGCCCTTAAAATAAATGACACTGTCTATGGAATGTCAAGATGAAAACACAAATGTTTTTAAAGCAACTTAAAATAACTTCTTTGATGTAATATTAACATGAATAATTCAGTGTTCATGAAAAAGCAGTATTTTAAGTGGGTTTTTAAACTTTGACTTAGTAAAATTATTGTTAGCCAGGTTATTCAGCAACACCAAGTTAAAAATCTACACTATCGTGATTTACTTGGATGAGGTAGGAGATGATGGGAGATACTCCATATAAACATAAGTAATTATCTGGGCATCATTCTGGTTTCCCTCACTTTGGAAAAATGCAAAGTAGCAATAGTTAATAGACAGTACTTCAGGCGAGTTAACTGTTCTGCTTATGCAGATGTCATCATAATACTGTGTGACATACTTCACCCTTCTTATGTGAAAAGCAGTGGCTATATTCATTTCAACATGTAATAATCAGATGTACACAGTGAAAGTGGCAGCACAAGTAAAAAAGCCTCCATACCTGGCTTATCCTTAAAATCTATCTAAAAGGTAGAAAAACATTTTTAAATTGTTTTCCCAGTTTAAAATAGCATGGGGAGAGCTTCAACAGTGTGCTAACCAACAGCACTCCCAATCTCAGTATTGGACACAACTCTGTAGTGCCCTCTGGTGTTTACCTTCTCGACAACACAGACTTAATTTTCTGTGGTTGAGATCTACCG
Organism: Morus bassanus; assembly: GCA_031468815.1. Lineage (NCBI taxonomy): Eukaryota > Metazoa > Chordata > Aves > Suliformes > Sulidae > Morus > Morus bassanus. Next base: position 26,521,797 of record CM062574.1, on the reverse strand, counting down.
GTTAGAGACCTTCAGCCCTGAAGTCTTGTTGGGAGGATGTAGTTTGGTTATTTTCATAAGCTTCCAAAACATTTTCTGCTAAGCAATTTTTTTCTCAACACAAAGTCAAGAGCAGCTGTGACCTAAAATCCAAATGCAGAAGGCAGACTGGCTGGTACTTTTCGGTAATATAAACAAACTGTTGACATGTGGTAATGGCATCCTAATATGAAACGCCTATCCCTAGTTTTAGTTGGTCCCTTTTGTAAATGAAACATTAGACTGAGCTAAGTTTTAGCATTTTTTTTAATCTGATACTTCAGTTAAACATTCATGAGAACACTGAATTATTAACAAATATTCTCATTTTACCGTCATATGCCAGTGTAGATAAAGGCAACGTATTGGGGTTTAACAACAAGTTTGTGTAAACAACTTAAGTTCTAGCATATATTTTGACATTATGAAAACATGGTTTAAAAGTACATTTTTCATTATGATAATGAACAGAGAAGGTTCTAGAAAGAAGAAAATGTCAGGGAATGCATGAGGGCATTTTCAAGTAAAAGGTCACTGACTGTGAAGCAAATAATTTGAAGATAATAGTGTAATAAAATGTTTTGCACTTCCACTAGTTTGCATTTCAACAATTTGAGTCATATTTACTAATTCTGAATAGTTTGTGGCACAGTTATGCCCATGTCTGTGACAACAGGCACTTACCTAGCTCAGTTACTTTATTCTCTTATGCCAGAGGTCAAAACAGGGCACAGCATGCAGTCGTACGTACTTTTGTCCGTTAAAAGAACACTCCAGGCATCCGTAGACTGTCTCCCTTTTAGAACTTCCCATTCCACAAAGGGCACAGGGGCCTTTGGGGATGTTGTTATTAAGTAAATTAATTCGGATATGAGATCCTTCTCTGAGATAGCTTGTAGAGAGATCAGTCATGCTTGCAGCTTTTTCATAATAATCTGCAAAAAGGTCCTCCAAGTAAGCATCAGAGTTAGCAATGGTATCCACTACTCTTTTATCTGAAAAAGAATGCACAAAAGAAACCCAGCAATGATTTGTCATTACAGTATGAACTGTTTTCAAAACAACCCGTCAACCTAATTATGGAAATCACAACTGATTCATGAAACCATTGTAAACATGTCATGTTGTAGATTACTTCCCATCAAAAGCCCTGAGTGATGAAAATTTTTCTTTAATTTCACAAAAGACACTGACAAAAGCCAAAATTTTTTTGTGTATGACCTATATAATTATAATATTTTTAGAAATGCACCTAAAAGATAGGCATGAGGCAAGCTTTTGAAAAATTGGTGCCAAATCAAATCACAGCTGTGTACCTTCCTGTTTAACCATTTTTATTTCCGCATTTCTAGTTTTATTTTCTAAAAATTGTAAATTCACTTTTCTTCCTAGTATTTACAGAAAAAAACACCAACACTTAAAAGGTGTAGAAAACTTGGAGGACTCCACATTGGCGTCCTAGGAGATTTCTGAGCATCCAAACACCCCAGGAAGAAATCAGTTTTGGAACTACCCACCTTTTTCCTCTCTCTTCAGGGATCGATTAGTTTAGATTGGATGACAAACTTTTAGGCAGCTATGGCTACTGAAATATATTATACCCACTGAATATTTTTTTCCCTTAGTGTGGACTGGAGCAGCACTAAAGGCTTGGTCCATAAAAGCCCTTTGATCAAGAACAGGATACAACAGAGCAAGGACACCTATACACAGCAGCCATTAGAAGGGTGTGTTTACTGCTCAACATTTATCTTCACACTCAGATTTGCAGATTTCCAAAATACTTAGACCAAGGAGTGTTAAAAGTACAGGATCTTGTTCGGAAGAAAATATAGCTACATACAGCGATACTCAGTTTTGTTGGATGTTGTGTTCCTATCAGAATGAGAAAAGAGAACTATGATGGTATCTTGCCCATGTCCCTGCCATGTGAACATTTAGCCTAAAGTGTACATTCAAATATTTAAATTAATATTGTTTCATATTTAAACTTAGAGTTTGCCCTGAAATATTATTTATAGATTATAACTTGTATTGCATAACACTAGCTGTAAATGGCAAGCATGATATAGGAATAATGTTAACTGAAGTTAGTTGTATAATTACTCCATACCATTTATCATCAGCCATAAATTTTTATTTTAAGATCTTTAGAGTTTTGATGAACAACATAAATTTGTTATTTGTGAAAGAGTCAGATTCTCAAATATAAATTTTAATACCTTTACGATCATTTCAATACACAAGAAATTAAAAGAGATACATTTTCCGTCAAAATTTTCTTCTTTAAACGTTCATCTTGCACGCAAATTAAAGAAACAAAAATATACTCTTCATGCATTAACTAAGGCATCTTGATACAAATATCAAAAGTCATACTTCGATGAAATACATTACTCTTTAACCTCCTTAATTTGGTCAGAGAAGATGACCCAGATTTCTCTTTTTCAAATCCTCCTTTTGAAATTGGAGTCACACAGAGTTCTGTCAAAATTAAAAATAAGTTCTTAGAAGAACAAAATAATTGCACAACGGAGTTTAATATGCTTTCTAATCTACAAAGCTAACAGTGTTTAAATTCAGCTTTGCTAATGTTTTCAATGGCTGCTACCACTTTTTAATACAAGTCAGCACACAGTAATAGCCCGTAGAATTAAGTGACACAGATTCAATGGGAATTTTAAAACGTTGGTGACTTTCAACATACATCGTCAGAGTTTGTTTTGGTTTATGGACAATTTATGGCCATGTTAAAGGACTAAGACAGGCAATATAATATAAATGGAAGCCCTGCTTCTGAAGGAGAAACAGTTCTATGATCTAATTTGAAACTAAAAATGAAAAATAATAAGCAAGGCTGTCGGTTCTGTAGTCATCTCTTCCGAATCAACTACTAAAACTTGTTTTCTTAAAATAAAAATAAGTATCACCTAAGTTTCTATCCATAACTTGAAAGAAAACCTTTGAAGTGAAATATAATCAATTACAAGGAACTGAAAAAACATGTTTTAAGCTTTCTCAGTTGAGGATTCTCTTTAATTACACAAATACAAATATCAGCTTCATTGATTATCTCCCTTATGAAGACTTTAGGAAAAACACTTTGCATGTACCCACTGTTGCATAAAGGTAAAATAAAATTAAAACACTTCCAAACCTGAAATTAATGTTGAGCATTATGGAAGTGAATATAAAGAACTACCATATTGTATTAGCTCTTTTACTTTTAATCCAGTAATTATGCCTGGTTTGGAGAATATTTGAAGTTTTTACAGAAGGGTAAAGGTATCTCACAGTTCAGTAAAAAGGTGCCTTACAATGCAGACTACCCATCATGGAAGTTTTATACTGTGTATACCAAAGGGTATGGAGCTATTTGAAACTTTTAAAACATACTGCTGTACAGATCTGCAGAGATCGAGATTCCTTCCCTAACCAGGTCTTTTATCTTGCTATTTACAGAAAGCCACAATGTTACAGAGAGTCAAGCAATTCCTGAAACAGTTGAGTGACTCTCACAGAGGTTCCTGTATTTAAGTACATGTGAATTCAGTGGTGAAAATTTTAATTACCCTAGTTGGTGGAGGGTTTTCCATTTGATATTACCAAGTACTAGATCAAATCTTAAGTTGGCTTCCTGGTTTATTACAAACAATGTTGGTAACATTGATAATGTTATAGGCTAAACTTTAATTAGTGCAAATACTGTAAATACATAAGCACTATCCTTTCCCCAACAGGAGAAAAACTTACAGGAGCTATGCATTTTTTTTTAATTAGTTTCCAGTAATTGTGATTATTTCTTCCTAAATATCTTCAGATATCTATATGTGGTAATGATGTATCAGACCGAAATTAAACCCCCAACAGAAAAAATGTTAGCTTAGTTTAGAAGTTCTGCACATCTTCTGCTCTATTTGGATCTTTTTACTTGCCTATGTTATGCAAAACTAATCAGATGGTCTCATAAGCCTGTTCCTTACAGGCTAAAAATATAAGGAAGTGATTTTTTGTTGCATCTGTGGGATTTAAAAAAAATTACAAAATCCTACTTAACTTTTAAAAAATGTTTCCATGACAGACTATTTTCTAGCACCTGCCTTGTTTATCTTTTCAATAATTGTTTCCCTTAGAAAGCCAGACTATTTATATCCACAAAATTAAAGCATACTATTGTATGGGATCAGGACTTAAGTATATCAAGAGCAAGAAAACTGTTTCAAAAACTCAGATCATTGTAAATAATAGCAGTAATGACAGTAATGCACATCACTTACCAAAATTACCGTCCAAATGAATATAAAGTTCAAACACACTAAAAGCAATAGTTGTATGTGCAGGAAAAACAATGGCTTTGTCCCGCCCTTTATAATTCTGCTTTTCAATAATGTGAAACTGTAATGCAGAAAAGCATCAAAAGAAAAAAGTTACAAATTGAAATGAAAAAATAAAATAATAGCTTAACTGTATATATTGAGAATTATAATGCCAGGAGGAAGCTTTGAAATTGAAGATCAAATTTCACAACTAAAGAATTTTATATTAACAACTTCACATTTTAATAAAGTTTGATACAGAGATAGTAACTTAACTTGCATCATTCACTGAAAATTATTTGAATAATTTATAAATACTAGTAAAGGGCAAACCTCAGAAGATTTATAAGTTCAATTATTCAAACACACTGAAGAGAGACAGGGAGAGGGAGGAGGAACATAAGACAGGGAGTAAGATGCCGACCCTTGAAATAACAACCTGGTGTTCCAATGTGTTATAGAAGATTAATATAATAATGAAGGATAGTTATACATTTATTGGAGACTCAAACTAAGAAGTTGTAAATTCCACATTTTTGCTGAGGCTTCACCCAAAGCAATGGCTCATTGTCGAGCCATCCTTTCATACATTTCCCATCCCTCAGTCACACAGGCAATACTAACAAAAAAACAAGTTTTATTTCAGTTTACGTCAGTGCAATATTTATTTACTTCAGATTTTTTCTGAGCTTACATCAGTAAAAATGCAATTAAATCCAACCATAAAATTTATAAAAATGAGCTTTTTATGTCTGTTCATTTAAGTTACAGAACTTTGTCAAACATATTTACCCTCATTGTCTCTCCACGCATTCCAGTATGGACAGTTAATGAGCACTGCCTTGTAGTTCTAATACTTTCCATGACCACGCACAAAATTTCCATCCTACTTTTTCTTGATTGATGGACTAGACAATGATCAAAGTTTATTTTTCTAAAATCAAGAGGGAGGCAGGAAGGAAATTCAGAGATTATTAGCAATTTACAAAGCAGCTAATAGAATTAGTAACTTTAAATCAGAAAATAAATCACTGCAACTTCTGTCTCATAGCAGTAAAACAACTGACTGAGGAGGTGTCTGGAAAGTTAATATTGATTTTCAGTGTTTGGGAACAGAAGCACTAAAAAATTCAAGGAAAGCCAGTAATATACAAATGTTAGAGATGATATGTGGGACATCCTGGAAAATTCCAAGTCTGTCCATCTGACACTGTTCTTAGTGACAGTGAGGAACTGTCAACACACCCTAACTAACAACAAAATATTCTAAAGTGATATAATTCATGTCAGTCAGTAAGGATTTATGGAAAATAGTAAAAACAATAGCTGTAATGCTCTACCTTTGGGCTTCTATAAAGCTTATGATGATGCAATGTTTTGGTTAGAAGCCTAAATGATGCCTATACAAGTTGGAATACACACAATGGACTAAAAACTGGTTAACTGATATGTGTCAACTATAACTGAAAAAACTATATAACTTATAAACATGGAACAATCATGAAACAAGTGTTTGTAGAATTTCTACAGGCATTGGGTCTTAGTCCTATAACACTGAATATTTTTATCAGGAGACTAGGACCTCTTCCCCCACCCCACTCCCAATTATTAATGATAATGTTTGGAGGTTACAAATAAACCAGGAAAAGGTAGGTACAGAACAAGAGAAGTTATGGATACAAGATGACATGCACTGCTTGGTAAATAACTACAAGGAAACAATATATATTTGAAAATACCAAATGGCACACCATGCATAGTAAATAATTTACTGGGATGCAACAGTGGTATTCACTAGGATGACACTGTGGCCAAGGAATAATCTCTGAAATATAAACTAGAGAATTACACCTAGAATTAGTCACATCATATTTCTATGGGTTTGACATTTGTGCTAGCACTACAGGAACACCAAGTTCGTTTCCACTGTCCACAGCTTAACAAGGATGTTAGAAAAATGGAGACTGCATTTAGAGAATAGCCCCAGAAGTTTATGAAAAATTCAAGTAGATAAACCTACTTTGCTTTTCAAAGAAAAGGCTGTGTAATAACCTCATAAAACCTTGAAGTATCTACACTGGCAATAATGCATACGGGTCTCTAGTTCATCAGACAAAGGCAAAGAAATCCTACTTCTGAAACCTGACGTTGGTTAATATCTTTCAAAGTAAATTTCAGGTTTTCAAGAGTATGGAATAACACAGATAGGACCTTGTATGGACTCTTCCTCTCTGGATTTATTTTTTTTCCTGAAGGATGCGCTGTAATTCAAACAAGAATTAATTCAGAAAAATTCTACAGTCTGTGTTATACAGAAGGTCATGTGTCTAATCCCAGTGATCCAACCTGAGACTCTTGGAAAATATCACATCGTGGCTGCTATTGATTGGCTAAAAATAATCAAAACCTAACCATTTCAGAGGTTCAACTTAATTGTATGAAATATAATTATGGAACCAGAAAACAAAATATATAATACAACCTTGTAGTAAGTTCTTTAAGTAATGTTGGTACTTCAACCTCATGTTTGGTCACTATGCCAAAGGAAGCTTTAAAGGCAACAGAATCTGATCCAGCAATGTCAAAACCAACATCATTCATTATCTGATTTCCTCTTCTACCATTAAGTGAAACATCCGATTTGTCTTCATAGTTGAGCAACTGGTAAGATGAGACACCTAGGTAAAAGAAGACAACCGTTGTGCGGTGAAAAGTCTGAACACAGTTTTTCTACACAGCAAGAAGAGAATAAATGGTACTGCTCCTACTGTGCTTAACCATTTCGATGTGAAATTCGGAGCTGCATTGAGCATTTATTTATCGGCGTTACTACTGATGACTAATGGAAAGAGAGCGCATAGGGATCTGAGGGATTTCTGTGCCTCTCTCTGGCAGAGTTGTGCCCATGCTCCTCATGTGATATGTCCTGGGCATGAAATGGTAATTAGGGCTACTTCTACATTTCTTTGCTTATCATTATTCCCCTAAAGTACTTTTACCTGTAATTGTGCTTTTGGTACTTGTGTAAACTAGACGTGTAGCGTGTTCTGGGTTTAATGACAGAGGCTCTGAAACACAAAATTACTTAGTGGAGGCCACACAGAATATTAAAACTAGGAACAAAATGAAAGCCTAGTGAATTCTGAATTTTGTCTAGATACAGTAAAAATGAACCTAACGTTTCTTCATTTTTGCAATACGTGAATGAGGCATGGGTGTGCCAGTAACATTAACTTTGCCTTTTACTAATGTGTCACAATTAGAAAGACTTACAACACTTTCCATGTATGCCTGATGATTTCAGGGACTATGTCAGTTTATTTTGAAGGAAAACAACAGACTAATTCTGACTTACTTGAAATTTTGCATTGATTTATTGTACAATCAAAGGGTAGGTGCCAAAGCATTTCTGTAATGCTTTCTTTATAACCTTAAATACATTTCCATTACACTAACAGAAAATTATTGGAACACATTGGTTGTCAAATTAAAATGAATAGAGCAAGTAGAACACAGGGATTAGGCATCCAAATACATTTCAGAGTCTGGGTTTTACCCCCCTTTTTTTTAATCTTTTGAAGATTTTAGGATAAACTGACATTATTAAGTCACCTAGTATGAATCCTGTTTGTCTTTATTTTTAACAAAAAAAAAAGGTAACATTTTTTCATAATTCTAAAAAGAGTGCAAATGCTTGTATTTGTCACATAAAGAAGGAAATTCAATTACAAAGTTCTTTGCTTACATTAAAGGACAATACATTCTGCACATGGCATCCTAACCTTTACAGAAAAGACTAGTAAGGTTTTGTGAGACTTTTTAATGAGATTTTGCAACCTTTTTCTCAGACTTTTTAATGAGATTTTTCAATTTTTTTCATTCAGGACAGGCCAGCTGACTTGTCCTGAATGTAAGACTAGTAGGATTAGTGGGATTCCAATTTCTTTCATCATGCTTGCGTCCTGGAATCACCCCTTTGTGGGGCCAACCAGTATTTCTGTCTTCTTGTGCTCATACTGGTTTGTCTTAATAGAGTTTTTAATTAATGCAATTGTTGTGTAATGAATGTGTTCAACACTTTTGTCAAAACGGAACTTTATTCAAAAGAAAATCAAGCAATGAATCTTTTGAAAAAACACAGCATGTAGGCAAGAATTACACAGACTTTTCAAAGGAAGGTATGGGAAAATATAGGCAGTATAGTTCAATTTTGCACCTCCTAATTCTCACAGAATCTCCTCAGAAATTTCTGATATTGCATAGCAAAGGCAATTTAAACACAGTTAAGCTCTTTAAATACACAAAAAGGATTACAAATATGGAAAAAAAACTTATCGAAATCCAATTACTTCAGTCAGGTAGCTGTTGTCAAATACTTCTGCCTATGCTGAGCCCAGTTGAACACCAGGGATTACTAGCATAGAAGTGCTGCAGAACTGAGGCCATTCTTACATACTTAAAAGGAAGTATACGGAGAAAGGTGAACATTAAAAACAAATTTTAAGTAGCAATTAGTCAAGGTATGTTAATACATCTTTCAGGATTCTGTTGCGATTTGTGAAAAAACACAAGGCTTAACTGAATTTGTTTCATATTAGTTGAGAAAATATCAAGCCTTTTTAGTATAACTGACTTTTTTTTTTACTCTTTTTCCAGAAAGTCCTTTTTTTTCTTTTTTTACCAGTCTGACTTGTACTTTTTTCTTAAATATTTACTACCTGACTAAGCAAGACAAATTTTATTACCCAGGTACTAAAGAACCGTCATACTACATGAACAGTTTAAAAAACTATGTCTATGGTTCTGTATTTACTAGAAAACATGCATTTTTCCACTTTGAAGAAAGACAGAAATCTTACCTGCAGAAATTTCTTTCTCCCCTTGAAGGATGTCTTTTAATGTGAAAGGTGTTGAAGCAAATTTAGATTTTTTTGAAAGCAAACATTTCCTTTTCTTAATCACAAGGCTCAGAGGTTGGTATTTATCAGCTTCACTGAGACTGGGTACTGGAACTAGTCTTCCTCCATCACCAACCTGTTTAACAAAGTTTTTGGTTGCAGCAGCAAACATATTATGACATTAGTAATGATAATAATGAAAAGTTCTGTATCAAGTGTCACTTCCAGGTGTCAAGCCCATGTTCAATTATTTTTACAATGTTCTTTCAAACAAATTAACATGTTTAAAAAAGAAAAAAAAAAAGCTGTCAAACTGGTTTTTTAGATCGAGTTATATTTTGCTTGGAAAGAATCAAAAGCATCTTAGCTACCAAGCTTCTATGGTGTATTGCTCAAGACTTCTCTCAAAGACCTTCAGTTAAGCTCTCTAATTCTGTGTGATGAATAATGAATTACCAGTGTAAACTGATAGGGAAATGGTTGCCCTTTCCCTGGCAGTTTAGTGCCACTGTTTGAAAACAAAATTTACAATCTTAGAAACAGAAGACAGTAACTTCTCCAACCCTTAGCTTCCCATTAGGAATGATTGATTTATTACTGTTTATTGGGTCCTTGCTGCAGCTGGACTCTGGTGTTTCACCAACAGCTAACAAAGCAGCCCAGATGCGCTCCGGGATACCGCCTGAATTACACATTCGTGAAAGCTGGTAGGTCTGCTGAGACGGTATTGCCTTTCAACAGCGGTTGCATAACCTTCCTGTGAAAGCTCAGCTGGGGAGTAAGTGGTGTGGAGGTCTTCAGAAACACCTGGGCCAAAGTGTAAGATTAGAGATGGCTGGGGACAGCAGGGAAACAGTGGTGGGCTTTCATTATAGGTTATTCTTCTCCTGTGGACTCAGCTGTCTGTGACCCAAGGGCTAGTTTTGAGACAGGCCAGCTGCATGTATTTGGCTCAGACTACTAAGAAATTCACTAAATTGTGAGAATTATGCAAAATAATACAAGTAAAACTGCAGACAGAAGTGAGATTATTGAAATAGGATTGAGGAGCAGCTCAAGGATCCAAGAGGGAAAACACCAGCGTAAAAAGATATAAAACTGCAAAAGGAAAAAAGAGAGTCAGTAGACAGCACCATGGAGAATCTGTAAGGGAGGCAGCACGAGCTAACCCATCCTCATGTAAATGATTACTTGATTTTCTTGCAAGAGTGGTGAGCATACAACGGCTAAACCTTGTAGCACATCTTCCAGAGACTCCTTCTGCAGTTACAGTAGGTAAAACATCAGCCACAGGCATGTAAAGCTACATTTTAATATGAATATTATCCCTGGTTGCCAGGTAAAAAATCCATTTGGTTGGCTTTTTTTCTGAAGTAGGGTTTTCATGTGAAAGCATTTTAATGACTGTTTTTATAACATGATCACTTATTTAATTATTTAACATGTTTCAATTTAGTTCTTTCCAATACTTCCATAACTATTTTTAAACTTTCAGAGGAAGTAAAAAAAAAAGGCAAAAAGAGGAGTGTATTACCTCAGCTATCTAAGATGAAAGGAAAGGCTGCCAGAGCTTTCTGCTTACTCTAGAGGGTGCTGAAAAATCGAAGATGGTTATATATAGACTTTGAACTGAAATCATAAATGCTGCAATTCAGTCTGACTGTAATTCATATTACACTGCACTAACAAAAAAACTTTTGTAACATTTTAAAGGGAAAGAAAATCTAAGGAAATTCTTAAAGCTGCCCATTCAGTCTTGATTTGGATTTATCCTGTATATGTCTCATAACTGTATGACAGGATACTATTTTTTCTACAGGTTATTAAGCTCAGCTGGCACTGTTTAGTCACATGTATTTGTATTTCTCTTGCTTAGTATGTGGTCATAGATCATACTCAGTCTGATCCTAGCACTACTTTTGATAACGAATAGTTTCATTTGATATGTTTACGTGGTACTCCTGTTACTCTAACACCCTATAATCCACCATAAATGCTGCAGCAGCTGGTCGTATCATCCTCATGCCACAGGTCAGAGAACAGGAGTACAACTACATTAACATTGCCATGTTCAGAAAATATTCACTAATTTTGCACATACAAGTGAAGAAACGTAAGGTATTTCCCCTATCCCTCCAGTACTAGGCTCTTTTGTACTTGGCACATGAGTGTACTTGTGAATTTCCAGCATTTCTGCAGCCCTGGCGCTCTCTCATTTTGGGCAACCAATAAATGAAAAACATGCTGTGCATACGTTACACCTGAATCAGCACCTGAAGAAAAAAAATCTTCCCTTGTCTCGCCAAGTTGTGTAGATGAAAATCCTTGCTCACATGTGGGTTGCTACCTCTGGGGAGTGCCAGGGCTATAACCTTCCATACCCCTTAGCACAGAGCCACATAACAATAGTGACAAGGCATCCCATCTACCTTCGCTATGCAGGATCCTTCATAAAACAACAAAGGACTTTTCTAGCCCTTTCTTAGCCCACCTTTATACATTACTGGAAGGAGGTCAGACTTGAACCTTTACCATGACCCAGGCACCTTCTAAAAAACAAATGAAAAAATATGACCAAAAAATCCCCCCATCCCAGATTGCCTAGTATCCATCTATGATGACCTTTGTTCTTAAGTGGGCCCTCCTGAACCATATACAAACATGTTGTTGGTGTCAGAGGCAAAATTATTCCTCCAGTTTCCCCATTTTCTCGATCATGAGAACACACTTTCTTTGTGTTATCCCTTCTCTCTGATTACATACCCACTGACCCTTGTAAATAAATAAATAAATCAAGATTTTTATTGGCAGAAGCCTCATTTGCAGATTCATCTGCAGAGCAGCTTCATCTATAGTTGGAAGGTGGAATTCTGTGCAAGAAAAAATATTAAGTGATGTAAAGATATAATGTTCTACTTTTATGGTTTTTTAATTGATTTTCCTGTCCCTATAACTCTAGCTTAACTCTGCTCTCTGCTCCTAACTACCACACACTCTTCTGCTTCTGTTTGAGTTGCTCATCCCTGGCAGACTGAAGGTGTCTGTATGTTTACCTAAACACATCACAAGCCTCAACATGGGGAGCAGTTTCAAGGCAGCTTATTCAGCTCTGTGTTCTGCAATTCCTTTGCTATATATTCACATGGAGTGAATAGCAAGATAGTTTACTTCATATGCAAGATGAGTTCTGTTTCTTCAGAATGGGTCTTAGCCATGGACTAGTAACAGAGCAGGCAAGTATTAGCTATATATTATTGAGAATTTTGATGCTTAAATACTTTATTTTTTCCTTACATCATACTGAAATGAACCTGGAGATTATTTAATAGTAAAACCTAGAGGAGAGTCCAGCTTTCTGTGGCACCTTTGAGGATGCAGAATGCTTTTTGTAGTTATTGGGTAACTCCATAATGATTTTTGGTTTTTTATTATATAGTTATCCTACATTATCCATGCAGGAATGTTGGATACCTGTAATTATGGGGCATCTAAAGATGCAGTTATAGGCTGACCTAAGATGCGTGCAAGCTAGAGGCTTGTTCAAGGAACTGAAATTGTGTAATTATCTCACTAATTTCAATCCAGAAATCTAGAATCATTTGCAGATGATTTTAATATTTCTGTAATCCACATGAACTGATCTGATTCTAAGTTGTTTCTTGTCATAGACAACCATATCATAAAATTACTATGATTAACCAGTTTGTTGAGGGGAGAAAAGAAGTCTTAAGTGTTAACTGACTGGATAAACTGAGCTGGTGTTTCACTTGAAAAGGTTAAGCCCACATAATCAGTACCAAATTATGCTGGTAATTTGTTTAATACCTTCTTAATGTACAAAAAGCTGCTGTCAGTTGCCAGACCACCTGACTTAAGTGCCTTTGAACTATATTACATTTACCTAGAGACCTTTACAAAGGAACAAGTGCAAGAATTTAACACCTAAAAACCAGCAAAATAAAATGCTACTGAAAAAATTACTGGCTAAATTCCATAACTTTCCAGCAGATGGCATGAGTATTTCCCTAGAAAGCAAGGATCTGTGCAATATAGATCCTGTTATATTTCAGGAGGTAACAAAAATAACAATTTATGGGATCAAATATGGTCCTTATTACATATATGCTTTTTTTTTTTTACTAGCAAAGTGGTTTTAACAGTACTTTACTTCCCCCCCCCATTTCTTTTTTCTTTTTTTGAAGGTGGAGCTTGTCTAGAGATTCTCTTGTATAAGCAAAACTAGTCAGTTTAATATCATGACTTACATCACTTCAGAGCTCCCGAGTATGAAGGCAGTACCACTGTCATGCTGAACTCCTGGTCTAGCAGTTTGCTGGGGTACAGGGGTCACTTGGCATAATGCTCACAGTGATTGCAGCTCACAAAGCATTATGGTATTTAGAGACCATTGCGGGAAGAAAAGTAAGTTAAAGCAAGATGAAGGTTTTCAGCAGACTTAGCTTCAGCAGGGATACTTCCATGTTGGATTGATTTCTTTATTATATAATTCAAGTGCAGTGAAAATTTTAAATCAGTTCACAAATGCTATTTTAATTATGCAGTATAGGGGAGCCATTAAATTAGCTATGGCAATATTTTAATTTTGTGTAGACTTACTTTATTAAGCTCTCAATTTGGTAAAGCAGTAAAAATAATGTAGTCACTTCTTGTGTATCAGAAACTTAATTGGTTCCTTACGGAAACCCCTCTGGGCAGCAGGATAAATAGACCATATCAAAATCAGAGAACTCAGAAATGCAAGGAGGGAACTCATCAGAAGCCTAGTCCTGAAATGTTTTAAGTTCTCCACATTTAAAGTATGTTTTACTTCTTGTGGAGCCAGATCCTTTTGAATACTCCACTACTATCTGTAGTCTCAGGAGCAAATTTTAATAAGAAGCTTCTAGAGGTAAGTATTTTAATGGACTTTTATGTTTTATTTGTATGGGACTTTTGCGTGTGAACAGTTTCTTCAATTAAAAAGGTGCAGGAAACACTATTGTCCTTTTCTATACAAATATCTAAAACATACCATTAGGGCTGTTCTAAATTATTTTCAAGGTCACTTTTAACAGTTCATTTAGAAGACAGATACACACACTCACTATTACTATGTTTCCTATATAATACTCTCCAGGTTTACAGCTCAAGTCAACTCTGTTGGAACCTCCTTCTATTCTCTGCCACAGAATAGACTGCGATAATACATATTCATAGTCTGTGCTACGGTACATATAGAAGGTAGATCTCCTGGCAGGACATGTTGTATTATAGTGTGACACTTGCCCAGCAGTCAAGGATTAATAACTGCACTGTAGTGTAAGTGTTACATCAATGAAAGGCTACAAGATGTGGAGTTCAACTGGCTTCTCCAAGGCTTTTGGTTGACATCATCCCCCCTTTCACCTTTATACAAGCAACATCTGTTGACTTGATGAAAAGGGAATGTGTTGCACAGTTGGCTCCTTTGTACCACTTCACTGCCTTCTCACTAGAGCCATGTTAATGATGAAAAGGAAACACAAAAGAGATTAAGGAGCATACGCTCTGGTGATAGTTTTATATGCTCTTCCACAGACTTACCTTTCAGGTTTCAGACCTTTGTTCATGGATGTGCAGACTACTTAATCTGTGTTTCATGCATCCATTTTTAAATAATATGTTATTAAATTACTATCACCAGCTAAAGTGTATGAAATATTCCAGCTTTTGCTCCCTTATAATTGCCCTAATATTATTGGCAGTATTTTTAATGGGCAGATGGATGTGTTAGCTGTGAAGCGTTTACTAATAAGAAATGCAAAAGTAGTACTCCAGGGAGAAATCTGCTAAGATAGTATGTTTGCATTTAAAATTACTACCTATGAGAAGTGGGCACATCTTTCAGCCAAAACAAGTGGTCATTTGTTATATAAACATTACTGCATACAATGAAGCTACTATCATCATCTAGCATTATTAGCTTGTGAAGGTAAATCTGGAAACAAACAAGCCAGTGTGACCTAAAGTAGGCTTAATGATGCCTTTCCTTTGGAGGATGCTGCCTGAATGGCTAAATCCTTTTTTCCAACATCTGTCAGTGGGTGTATCTGTGTTAGAGGACAGCTTTGCGGGCTTGTGCATCCACCTGTGTGAGGATGCAGAACTGTAGCTGCTGCTGCTTCACCACTATGCCTGAAGAAAGATTACAGAACAAAGGATTTGCCTACCATAATATAATTCACATTGTATCTACTAATCTGCCTGATAGGCACTGGTACCGTTATCTCTATACAATACTTCCTTCAGTAGTAGACATATCTTGTTCCTTGCTTCTTCTCCTTACATTTTAATATGATCAGCAGGCTTGAACAGGATTTATTTTTGGCATTGCCATTAGCTGTTCTGTGATAATGGGCAACTAACCTCCATCTATGAAACCTATTGTATGTGGCTGTGGTAATATATCACTTCCCTGAGCAGAATACTGCAAGAACTGACTAGTATTATAAAGTACTCTCAGATCTTTGGATACAGAGTATTTATAAACAGACAAAATGAAGTAGGTGTTTGTAGGGCATGCAAGAATTCAGTGACCTCTTTCATAATCACCTCTATGCTTATTCAGGCTGTTGCTTTTCATGCTACGAGAATACTTCGTCATCTAGTTTCTCAACATTTTTTTTCACATGTGTAGGCATAAAATAAGATGATGCTTGAGCAGTTTCCAGATACTAAACATTTTAACAGACAGGTGATACAAAAAATTCTTGTCACCAAACATAAAAAGCAGCCTGACTAATATTGTTGCACTAGCTTGGCTGATCAGCACTGAAGTGAAATCAGCTCTTGAACTAGAATTGAAGAATGGATGTGCCCTTGTGCTATATCACCTCAATTTCTTTGACTGCTAAATGTAATGCCAGGCCCTCAGAAAATAAGCTACTTAAAGAGGAACTTAAAAGACAATCTACACCTTAAATTTTATCAGTTAAAAAAAATAACTCAATGTCCTTACCAGAACTTGTAGTCCACTTGCAGTCCAACAAGTGTAACCTTTTGGAAATGTTTAATTATACTTTTGTCCTCCACCGACTTGTCAAAAAACCTGCTCAAGAAACCTGGGGTAGTCATGAAATTTGAGCTAGTAATTAGTTTCATTTCTTTGCTGAAGGAAATATAGCCAGACAGTCATCAGTAAGAAAAGCAACTTCATATTTGGTTTTACTTTGGGACTTTCCTGTGTGATTACCAATGTAATCTAATATCACAGGTAAAAAATGTCTTCACACCAGATTCATGCCTGTAACATGCATTTATGCATACTTTATTAACTTGTTCTGATTTCTTTTTACATTTACCATTATTAATACGCACTTGGGATATAGATATGGGATACACAACCTAGCCTGTCTCTTAGCTACTAATAGTTACATCTTAGACATAGCTTTCAGAAATAAAAAGCACAGTCTAAATATAAGATATTTTATTTACTGGCCTTGAGTAAAATTAGACTCACCAATCAGTCAAAATAAACTATAGAGTACCTCCTCAGCTAGCCCACAGTACCTCATTAGTTTTGAATGATATTTCAGCTTAATTTCTTTTAATCTGATTTAGTAACAATTACTTAGTCAAAAAATAATTTTGCATATTCAGGTGCAGGAAGAGTCAATATTGCATACTTGTGGTTTTAAACATTTAGGCCAACTTAAATATTTAATAAACTAATAAGGACTTGGAGAACCATGCGGCTTGATACATTGGCTGGTCAAAAAGGCTGTGTATCATCTCATCAGAACAGATTTTTGTACCGGCAGTGAAACTTGGAGCAGCTTTCTGTGGGCAACTCCTTTAGCTGAGTCAGGATGAAATCTTGTCAATAGCTTCCCACACTGTCTCACTTCACCACACCACAGCGCCTACATGTTTGTGGTTAAGAGGAAGTATCATCTGTCTCTTGGTTAGATTAAATTTAAATATAAAATTTACTTCCATACTTAAGTAATAGTTTTTATGCTAAATTAGATGTCAGATTGGTAGTGCTGCCTCACAGGCCTCTTGCACTCTAATCTACTCCCAAAGGTTTGTTGTGTTGGGGTTTTTTTAATCAATTAAGTAATGACACATAGGTTTTCACACTTCACTTATGCACGGTAATTTTGCTGAGCAACAATCATTGAAAAGTGTTAGATTTGTTTTACAAAGCATTTGGAGGCAAAGTATGGATCCCAACTACACAAATGTGAAACCAGAGCTGAATTTCACTTGTAGAATTGTTTAACAGGGAATAAGCTCCCAGTATACAACTTGGCTCAGAGCATCGGTTTGGATGAGATCAGATGTGTACTCTGACACAAGAAAGAAAGCATTGCCATTCATGAAAAAAGTGTTTTCCCTTCCTTTGCTGTTGCTTTCACTCAGGCAGCATTCCAGATTGTTTGAACACTTGTTCTTTTTACAATGTCAAGAAACAACAAAAACCTTGATTTCTCCCCCCAACCAAATTCTGGTTTTCTATTATGCTTTCATTTTAAATTAAATGTAATTCATTTAAGGGCTGAACAACTGACAAGAACACATAATGGAAAAATCCCACATGCTGTTATTTTTCCAAGATGCCAGAAGGGGTGGGTGTAAAGTAATTTTTTTTTTTTTTTCATTTCCACACTTCGTTTTTCAATTCTATTAGAGAACATCAGGAACCATTTTCCCTACACCCTCTCACAAAACTTGAGAAACATACTGCAAGCTCCCTTTAATCATAAAGAGCAAGCTGAAGTGAAAAAAAAAGCAAAAGGCTCTTACCAGCTGTAGCATGAAGATAAAACCAGGAACTGCCAAAAAGAAAATTATCTTCTTTGAGACTGCAGTTGGTAGCTCCTGCCAGATTTAAAGGAACTGCACAGAGAACCACATGGGAAAAGTTTTATAAAAATAATCCTGCAGTGGAAAAAGGTTAGAAAGGAACAGGATGATGCTAGTGAGAAGCCACTGTTTCAGTGCTACTGCTGCCACTATCACCCACCTCTCCAAAATCAATCTGTACAATATATATTAAGAATTTTATGATTAACAGTCAATTCACTTAACTAGTTACAAATAGTTCATTCAAGAACCATATTCTAAAGTGTTTCTTATGTTGATAAATCAGAACACAGATGACAGCAGTTTAAACAGTGTACATTGAGATTTATTAGAACAAGCACTAATAGCAGCAGTGTACAGAGTGATGGAGACAATGTACTGTATGCACTGAACAATAATAATTATACAATTGCACTTCTTCAGAGATCTATTAGAAAATGCTTTTCAGTAAACAGTTTCCCAAATCTAGCATTGTTTGGATTTGCCTCTGAGGAAAAAAATACAAAAAATATGCTTTTTTTTTTTTTTTTGGTAAGGCATTAGCAACATTCATTGGCAGGCTAAACAAGTCATTTGTACATGCATTATCCAATTACATTGCAACAGGTAAAAGAGCATCATGTTTCCTCAAATACTAGAATTGTGTGTGTGTGTGTTTTGGACACAATATCCTGGTAAATCCGGCTCAGCCTGAAGGAAACAGATGACATCTTTTGTTACATTTCAGAGCACAACATAAACTATAGCATAGTCAAGATCACCTTTATTTCCTACCAGAAGCTGTAGGACCTCCCTCAGCTGGAGTTGGTGTTAGGTATGCCACATACATCACTGGAATAAAGTCTTAATTAAATTAATTTCTTTTGTTCACTATTTCCCCCACTACCACCTCCCTGAATCATGTGGCGAAAAGATGCTCGACTGTAATTGACATCAACTAGTTATGAGCTTGTTTTCTATTGCATGAGAGGTAGTCGGCGTGAGGCCTCATCTGCATTCTGGATTACTACAACAGTATGTTCAAAACCAACTCACAAGTGCAAAGACATAGAATAAGTGGTGTAGCTGTGTTATGTAGGAACTTAAAACTGTTTTTTTACTGCTCCTTCCTGGCTAGGTTCAAACTCTGAAGTAGCCAGAGAACTTGATATACCAAAAAAACGCAATTCTATTTATGTACTAAAGCCTAGAAGGAGAGAGGGGAGGCACTTTCTCACATTCATGCTTTTCTAGGCTGAGATTAGGAGCATGGTCTTAGTTAGCCACCCCCTTCTTTGCAAATCAGAAAGATTAGTCTCCTATTTTGATTGACATACAGTACTAGCAACCCTCACTCTGGGCTGGCACCATCCTGGGGAAAGTACAGGGAAACAGGGATAGGAATAGCAAATATTCTTACAATTAAGCTTGCCAGAGTGAGACATAGTATGATGAATTGTCATTGATTTAATGTCCTGTTCTTTCTTCCAAATGTCATACATAATTGAGCTTTGCAGAGACATCAAGTTAACTGGTTTTTAAATACTACAAGCCCCAGAATAAGGTCACAAAACGCAAGAGAGTCAGAGGAAAGTCAAATACACTGCTCTGACTGGCAAGCAGTCAAACAAGAGGTATTTCACACATTTTTCTTCTGCAAGACAGTACACATGTTCAAAATTAAGCTTAAATGTAACTAGGTGAATACCTAGCCTTGACTGTACGTTAGGCCTACAGCTGAAATAGATTTGGGCAGCTAGATCATCCACTCACCTAGAAGCTCACTGAGTTCAATGGAGTACCAACAGCAGCTCAGCCTCATCTACCTAGGTGCTCATTTATTTAAGCATGTAGGAATTAAAGATCAAGTACTATAAAGCCTGGTGTAAGCAGGTACATTGTTTTGATTTCTTAGGAATGTCACTGTTGAGCCTTTTTATTTGAACTTTAGTATCTACATCTTTTAAACTGAAATCAATTAGACTGTTTGCAATGTTTATGCTAAGTACATATTGATGCCTATGCAAATCAGAGTCCAAGCAGATGAAGCAGAAAAAAAATCTGAGATATGCATTGCTGATTAACTCTTGCATGTGAAATAAAAGTCTATAGATTTGTAATATACAAATTATATCCTACCTATGTTATCCCTCAGCTGTTGATGCTTAGTAACTGTAAGCGATAGAATTGTTTTTACAGGCATGATTATAGCCAGTATTTGGAGTCAGAATTAATAAGGTGTAAAGAAGAATCATCCTGAAAGATATCGCAAACTTGTGAACAGTCAACGACAAAGGAATGTATTTGCAGGAAAGCAATCAAGATCAATCAAGATTATTTTTTTAAAAGTTAAATTACTAAATGTACTATGGAGGACTAAACTTGCACTTTTAAAAACTGTGATACTTTAAGTAGCTTATAGTGCTTTCAAAACAAATATTTGCAAATCAATTTTCTATTGAGTTATTTAGAAATTATGGTACTGACTTTTTTTACCAGTGTCCTTTTCTTCTTCATCTCATTATGGAAGTCCACAGTGAATTTCTGAGCATAAAATTAAGGGTGCTGCAGGTGAGGTTTAATATTACAGTGCTCAAAAATAATGCCTTCTGCAAGGTTTGGGTAGCTGAGTACATAAATGCTTCTTATCTTCTTTCCCTTAAGTAACAGTTTTCTATTGCCTTCAAAAACAGAAAAAAAATTGTCTGGAGCACAGACCCTTTCTAGTTACAGACTGTTATTTCCCTCTAAAACAGACACTGTCTACCCAGTACTCAAAAGTAGCACTGGCTCTATATGTTAGACTTCTAGAAAGCAACTATTTGCTTTTAAAATTCATCTTAAAAACCATGAAGCAAGTTTCTGTATACCTTTCTGACATAATAGCATAATCACAGTAGAAAGACTCTGAGGACCTCCTGTTACAAGTGTGCTACACAAAGAGATGTACAAGAAATCAACAGATTTGTTTGTTTTTTTTTTTTATAATGAGCACAGGGATATGGGCAATCAGCAAAGAATGCTCTTTTAGCTATTTAGGTTTTGACATTTTGGCCTACTAAAGAATTGGTGCAGGGCTTTTTCCCATCTGAAATTAAAGGCTGTTAAAAGCAAAGAAGCTCGCTAAGGCAATGTAAAATTGACAACTAATCTAAACCTTACTCTTCTAATGGCAATCTCGAAGTCTGAGCAAGGTATAAATACTAAAATTTATTACATTTCATACATGTGCATATGGGATCTAATCTCACCAAAAAAGTGTGACGTTATTCCCAATTCATATTAACTTTGTGCAAAAATGAGAGAAAATATAGAATTCTTTGCTGTTGAAATACTGAGAAACCATCATTCACCAAACAATTATACACGGGAAAGTAGATAAAGAACCAAAGAAGAGTCTTGCTACTGGATACAACAAAGGAAATATACCTAATATCCTAATATAGAACTATCATAATGATCTCTCTAGACACCACAGTAGTTTCATTTTATGATGGCTTTTTATGTGCTAAATAAAGTATCCACTTCAGACAATCTAGCAGTAACAGATAAAAAACAAGAAGTTTGCTATGCATTTTGGTGAAGGAAAAGATTTCAGACATTGGATGCTAGCAGCTTGATTTCTTACTCATTTTATAGAAAATAACATAGACACAAATCAATATACAAAGAAGAATCCCATCCGGAAAAGCCCACTGATATTTCTTTTTGGTCCAAGGATGAAATTTTAGTGACTAAGCACTACAGGTCCACCCCACTCTGAGAGCTGGAGATTTAGCAAGATTTGAGCATTAGGTGCAAAAAAGAAGCACCACTCTTCACGTCTGTGGAGTTCCAAACATTGCTTAATTTTTAAAACTCAGACTTCACATGTAATTAATTCTTAGTGAGGAATAAATGTTTGAAAATAATTAGTTTAGAAATAATTATAAAGGAACAAGAACAGTGCTTTTTCTAATTAGAACGAAAGCTTAACTAAGGTAGAAATTACTGTGTCTTTGCATTTATGCCAGCATACCAAAATACACTCATCAGCATTTATTTCTCCGCTTATAGTCAGGTCTTATTTGAGACTCAGCTGAAAATAAAATTTATTGTGATCTGAATTTGTTATACTATATTTCAACCACTGAAGAATACCAGTAATATTTATTTCAAGAACTAAATAGACCTAATTTCTAACCTCAGATTGGAACAATAATTTTCAATGTTGACTTCAAGATAAGTGACAAAGCAAGTTTAATATATTTATGTAAAATTTCATTATTGGTGATCCAATCTCAAAATATTGTATAAAATATTAAGCAACTACAAAGATAATTGAAAATGTCATTTGTATTTCTTCAACACAGTTGAAGATGCTATCCTGAATTTCCTTCACCTGGAAAATACTGATGATTAAACTTATAATAATTTTGTTAATGTTACTGTAATATTCCTTGTCCAGGTGAATTTAACAAAGGAAGAGAGACAGCATTCAGCACAGGACTACTAGAAAAGAAATACGAGTTTGTAATCCTGACTCCAACACTGATTGTCCTCTGTGGACCTGACAAATCAACCCCTGGGCCACAAGCGCAATCATAAATAGTAATGCAACTTCAGAAAAAGATGTTGCATGTGTGGCTACACTGACTGGCACAAGGACCAAGTACCTCAGTGAAGAAGAATAGTTCTGGCTGAATATTTGTCAGTGTGTGTGCTGCTCTTGTATAGCACTTACATAATTTTCATGCTTACGGTGTAAGAATTAAGTTACCCTCTTCTGACTTTTTGCAAGAATCTCCTCACCTCTTCACTTTTTGCATCCCTAATGTTCTGGGCCAGCAACATTATACATTAGCATAAGATATCCCTCTTTCATTAATGCAGACCATTAAAAGTAGTATTCAATATGGAAATACATTTTAGTGTTTCATAGGAGACAACATCTGGATCACTGCTCCAGGAGTACGAATAAGTAGCTTTACCATACTTCAATGAATTATTCATAGGTCAAGACAGAATACATGATGCACCGCTGATTATATATTCCAACTTCATGGCTTCCTTATTTATAAAATGTGTAACTCTCTTTGTCCACATTACCAATACATCTCCAGCCAAATGCTGCCTACAGTCATTTTTATTTATAAAAGGAATAAAAATTTCCCTTCACCTTCAGAATTAATTCTGAGCAAATGTCACCAATCTTCCCTTTTTTCATGCTGTCATGGATCAGTGGAAAGAAAAATGGTAAAAGATAACCTGCCTGAAACTGATTCAGCAGCTCTGATGATATTTTAATTCATTAAAGTTAGAAAAATTTCTATTTTGTTACAGCTGTGCCACTGACAGAGCTGCTGTCATTTCACTGTTCTCCATTGCCATCTCTCCCTCCCTTTTCTTTCCTAAGGTTTGTCAAAGATCACAGGGAAGGGAAAAAAAAATTAAAGATATGATGGGTTTATAATACCACAAAACTTGACAAAGGAGGAGATGGGTATATAAAACACCTACAAGTACATTACTATCACTTTTTAAACCTGCAAGATACCGTATAAAAATCCTTTTATAAAGAGGCTTTTCAGTTTAGTGGAAGAAAGACATAGTTTACACCAAAGCTAATGAACGAAGGTGTTTTACATTCCCTAGTTTAAAGAGCAAATAATGTATTTGCTTTTGTAAGTAGACTCCTTACAATACAAAAATAAAATTAATTGCTGTAAATAAGCCATTTCTCTGAGCTTACCGAGATTAGCAACATTCTTGTGGGTGCCGTTCACTGTTCTAATGGAGTTCAGGGAGATATCCTTCCCAGGAATAATTAAACCTTTATTAACACACTTAGTGTGGATCCCTCTGTTAAAAACAAAAAGGAAAAAAAAAAACCCAAAAGACCCTTCTCCATGACACTACTTCTGAGGGATACCAGAATTATAATAAAAGTAACCTTAGTTGCCACTGTATCCCTGCCTACCTCAAACTTTTATCAATATATGTTCTAAAGAGCAAATTCAAGTTTTATACAATTCTCATGACTGTTACTTAATGACAGACAGGAAGAAAACCCAAGAAAGTATTTTCAGCCCCAGTAGCTACCAAGGTAAGTGGTTATGATATAGTAAACTTTTTTAGCTTTCTCCCAGGTCTGTGAATAACACAGGGTAACCAGTGAGGCTATTCCAGTGTTTCTTACACACTTCTGTCAATATTAATCTTTTTCCCCCAGCTGGACCAAACTCTCTAACTTAACCCCTCCTGTCATTTTAGCATATGAATACAAATACTGTTTCCTTTCAGGTGGATTTAATCTGAAAACTCTCCTTTAACTTCATTATGCAGCTCCAGTATTAGTAATGACATCTAAAATAGAGTTAATTCCTCAGATTACGACTGCAGCCAATGGCATGTTAAACAGCTAGTGTTTATCGCTGCACCAGACAATATTCAAAATCCTATATAACAAGGAGACCACACAAACCTTCCCTATACTAACAGAGCTTTGCTAGTGAAAGCAAGTTTTGCAAAACTTACAGACAATTGGCATATTCAGCCCTCTTGGTATTGTGCAAGTGCAAATGAGCCTCTCCTCCCTTCCAGAGTATTTCTAAAATTTCAGATTTTTTGAGAGAAACTCTATGAGCAAGACTGCATTGTGCTGGACTCCACTCTGCCGGGTTTAAGGGTGAGAAAATCCCATGTTACCTCCATGGGAAACAGAGGGCATGGCCCAGATGCAAGCTCCTCACCAGGCACCCATGAGGGCAGGACCAGCGCTGGCTCCTAGTGTGCCTTAAGGTTTGTGTAATTTGTTTTCATAAAGCTCTGACAGCATTCAGTAGAGAATTAAGGGCACTATCTTTCAAAACTATATCATGTATACATACTGCAATGCTCAACATATGCCTAGCATGTGCTATTCAAATAAAACCCACAAATGTTACACAAGCTCAGTCAGAGTCAGAAGTTCAAAATGAGAAAAAAAAAGGGTAACATTATTTGTAAGATGAAAGAGTATTAGAGTGGGAGTTCACTTTTAAAGCCAAATACAAAAAAGTTTATTTCATGCAACTTAAATCTGTCTAAAATTAGAATGGGTGTCTAGATGACTTTTTAATCACAGTGATATTGTACGAAAATCAACTCATATTCAAATTGTATCTCCCAATGAGATAACAATTTCTAATATGTTGAAAAATCTACCATCTTGTTAATACAGATCTAAAATAGGAATTAAGCTATTTAAGTCTCAATAAGACATTTCAGTTGATGAAAATAGCTATTATTACCCTATCGTATCCGCAGTACCGGAACAGGGAACAAATTAAGGTACACTTTTAAAATCTTAATTGAAAGTACAAAATCACAAAATGGTTGGAGTTGGAAGGGACTTCTGGAGATCATCTTGTCCAGACCCCCTGCTTTAGCAGGTTCACCTACAGCAGGGTGCACAGGACTGCATCCAGGCGGGTTTTGAATGTTTCCAGGGAAACAGTTCACTATTGTGAAACTAAAGCATAAGGGTTGTGTATTTTATACAGCAATAAGAGTTTTGAGAAAACACCAGAAAAAGCAAAGGATATGTCTTTGTAGTGAAAGATAGAACTTCTTAAACTGTTTAAAAGGTTTTAAATGTCAAATGATTTGCACTAATTTTCAACACATACCAGACCTATAGCAATTAAATCTATTGAGTTTGTAAGTATTTTTCATGCCTTTCAAAAGGAAATACTGCCTGGATGAATGGAGTGAGGTGGGCGGAAAACTGCCTGAATCCCCAGGCTTGAAGGACACTGATCAATGGCTTATGCCCTGCTGGCAGCCAGCAATGAGAACAGCCCTCCAGCGGTCAATTTTGTGGCCCATGTTCAATCAACCTCTCACCAGTGACCTGGGCAAGGACACAGACTACATGCCAACAAGTTCGCAGATGACATTAAATTAGGAGGATGAGACAGCACGCCAAATGGTAGAGCTTCAATCAGAAGGATGTTGCTTGGCTTGAGGACTGGGCCAGAAGACAATTCACGAGGTTCAACAAAGTGCAAAGGTCTGCAGCTGGGGCAGAAAAATCCCACGTGCTGGGAAGAGACAGCCAAGCAGAAGTCCTGCCAAGCAGGCACTTAAAATGGGTGCTAGGATGCAAAGGAGCCAACAGTGCTTTCTCATTGCAACATGGGAAACCCCATTCTGCGCTACATTGGCAGGGGATGTGGAAAGCCCACTGTCTCCCACGACTCAGTGCTGGTGAACTTTCACAGGTTGTCTAAAAATTATAATTTGGATAGAAGCTCCAAGACCTATCCTCTGTTAATCTATTCTCTTTAGAAACAGCATAAAATATGTTATGATGTACCCCCAAGGTTACAGGAAAAATTTAATAAAAGATTTTGCACAGAATCCAGGTAATTCTGCACTCTAAGAAACTGCTTTTGGTACATCTGCTAGCACTTTTCAATTTCTGATAAAAACTGCAAATATTCTGTGATGCATTGTTTTGTGTTTCCTCTACTTACTAATTAACTAATTTAACATTCAATAGGTTTAAAAAGTGCCTTCAATAGAAAGATTTAGCATATCACAGATTTTTTTAATTCTAAAACTGTTAATGTTATTTTTCTTTCAATGAGTGTCAAACAATTGTAAGAAAAATTAAATCACTGATAGCATCTTTAGTGTTCACCAAGTTTTAGTTTGCATTGCAAATAATGGCATTGACAAAGCACTAGCAGAACACTGTAAAACTAAAGACCTTACTTCTGTATTTAAATTAAAAAATGACTTTCAAGAACATTTGAGGACATGCAGTTTCTGTCCCTCAAGTGTACTTGCAGTCACACACACATAATGCTTTCTAGTATCATGGTGAACTGCACACAGACTGGAGCATGAGGTGAGCAAATGTTTAATAATGTTGTTTTTAAGGAAAGTGACACAGAATAATTAATTACTATTTTGCACACAACGTGCCAATTCGATTAATAGTGTAATGTCATTAAAGCAAGTAGGATGTAGTTAACCAAATAGGATTAAAAAAGCCAAACTTTGATATATTTTTATTTTCTTACAATAACAATTGCAGAACTAAAACAAAAATCAGACTAGGTTCAACTAGGAAAGAAAAAGATATCATTCTTTGAATAATTCAAAATTTTCTTTGGAAGAAATCCTGTTAATCTGCACACAGGTTTTTTTATACCAAATATTCATAAGAAATTCATGAACATTCACAATTCTTAAAAAGTCTACTTAATATCTTCTTTCGGTTTTCATAGTTTTTTCCTGATAACAGAACTGTGTGAAGAAATTGGAATTCATTAGTAGCTAGTTGCTCTGCCAGTTGCTTTGCCATACAAACAAGGGGGAAAACTAAATGCATATTAAATAATCAAAGTAATCTCAGTTCTGTAGAGACCTGACTCTGCAAAAAGAAGAAGCAGACAGAGAGCTGGGTATGTGTGGTAGTCTACTGACAACCGTTCAAGCAGCTCTGCTGGCAGGATCACATACCCATATAATCATTTTTTTTAGGTCTCAGTACTGGAATCAATCTTAAATAGAAAAATTCAAGTGTACTATGTATGCTGTGTATGTGTAGAAAGAAATACAGTGTATATGCATGAAATCTAACCTACCATCAGTGCCTGGATGTATAATACATGCATAAATGGAAGACTAGATCATACCATATGGAATGCAGTTTTTACCTAATAAAATTACTTTTTTTCCTTTTATTAAAATCTGCCCTCCTACTGTTTAATGTTTCAGAGATTTTCAAATAGAAAGTGCCAAGCCTTCTCCCACATATATTAACTGAGGCTTCGCAACACATAAGAGGCTTGGTTCTTAATCAAAAAATATAGAATCACTTTATGAAAAACTGTAAAATATAATTTTGCACAAAAGCTATTTTGGCAACACAAGTAGTAGCTGTTAGCTACAACGCATGGGAGCCTCTGCCATACTCTCAAATATAAATTTAGATAAGAAAAGTGGAGGGGGAAAAAGCAGAGCCAGTAAAGCAAACAGTGTGTGTGGCAGAAAATAGTTGCATTTACAGTACTATCCAGCTTTTGGAGAAAAGCCAAAGACCTTCCCATGAAATCTTTCTGTTCTTCTAGCGCTGTTGCAAAGCTTCAGGGAATTCTAATTGTATAAACAGTTACGGGGAAATGAGATTGACTGTGAGACTATGTCCAGCCAGTGGTAAAAGTGATGATTACATCTCAGCATCAGTCATTTAGAATATGAACTTTTTGACTAGCAATTCATATGCATTTACCAAAATTGTCTCAAATTCAACCAGCTAGCAGTTTCTTTTCAGTCTGATTATACAATCAGCTTCCCAAAGCTAAAGCATGTACAGTAGATCTCACTCCTCTGAAAGACAGATGTTTGGTGTTCTTTTGATTTTAAATAATGCAGGTTCTCCAATATTTATATTATGATAAAATCCTAGTGCTTTAAAAATCTGCCCTTCACACAAGCCTAAGCATACATATTTTAAAATTACTTACTGTACATCTTCATATTTTGTTTAAGGCATGAACAATGGCATATGAATGGGAACAGCTTCCGGAAAAGCGTATCTTTTTGACAAAGGCCAGTCCAAGCACATCACACCAAAGGACTAACCTGAAGCCAGAAATGACAGTGTTGTGACCCAAGAATTTTTAACAAAAATAGTTGAAACAAAATGGAATTTTTGTCTTTTTCTTCCTTTTTCTTTTTAATTTAAATTACATTACTCTTAATGTCTGTTTAAAGCACCGGTTGCATTTTGCGTTTACCCCCTCTTCCGAGTGACTTTGGATAACTCATCTGCTTCTCTTGTTCTGAATATTCAGTGTATGAAACTTTAAAAGGTTTCTGTTTCTTTTTTTTTTTCTTTTTTTTTTTTTTTAATGGCTGCTGCAAAATTAAAAAGATCCAGAAGTGGTCAGGGGCCTGGTCTAATGCACTTTCAAAAGTCCATTATAAAGATGAATATAAATGCGAATGATAGGTTTTTCCGTCGACCCACAAACCACGCTTAGCTATAAGAAACATATTGTGCATAGTTATTCTTTTCTTCAGAGTGATATGTTTACTAGATCTACATTCTCAGTTTACCAGAGTACGGGAATTTCTACTTTACTAAAGCCAGGATCCTTTCGCAGTTCCCAGTAGGTGTCATTGGTAACCCAGGCTTCTCTTTGATTAGCATCGATAACTTTTCTGTAGAAAGGAAAAAAAAAAAAACAGAGAGAGAGAGGAAGAAAAAGTTCTGACCATAGATCTCTGCTCTTATGCAATATGAAATCAAATTCCATATGTCTCTGATCTAACCCAATACTAAACCTGATTTCACATTTCTAACGGACACAAAAACATTCAGGGATTTAAAAATAAAAATCAACCTCTACCTGTGTCAAAAGTGGAAGGTTTAGAAAACAGCCAAGATCGCAAATCTGTTGTCTGATCTGTGTGAGCAGGTCTTAGAGGTACATAAAGCTTCTTTGGCCATTACAGACTCTGATTATGTGCAGGGAATCAACCAAGAGATCTAGCTTGCAGAATGCAAGCCTTTTACCATTTATATTGTCTGTCTCCTCTGTATTTAGCCCATCTTCCACTGCAAAACTGCATCAAGCACATTCAATCTTTTCATTTTGATTCCCCATGCTAAACATCAGGCTATTTGGTATGACTAGCCCTTGTTTCAGAAGAATGCTTAATTAAAAGCAAAAACAAACAAACCCTCCCTCCACTCAAAAATAAATAGATTGTAATTTAAGTGTATCTAAATACATTTATATATACATTTTATAGAGAGATATATATGTATGATGATGTTGTTTAGGTGACTATTTATTACTTTGTTTATGCAATGACTTAAAACAATAACATAGTTAAATCTTAGATCCTAATATTGTACTTCTATTCCACTTCAAAAAACATTGACCAAGGGTTGTAGCAGGCCTGGATAGCTGTTGCCCACTGTGAGAAAATGATCTTTCAATTATGAAGCTTTAAACTATGTAAAATTGCTTCAGACAGAGATCAGGTATCTGATTATTTTTCTTAAAATTGACATTTTCCAGGCTTTCACAATTAACAGACTACTTTGGTGGTAATTCCTGTAGTACTTTGTCCAGTCACACTACAGAAAACAGAGATTTACTACTGAAGTGAAGAGACTCACTTAAAAAACTTGGGTACATATTCAATGCTGTTTTCTTCCATGTACCGCCTCCGACCTCTCTGGAGTTCCTCTATCCTTTGTTTCTCAGATGCTGCTGCTTCTACATTTCCTTCCTCCAGAAGCCTGTATGAATAACAGCAGGTCCTATAGCAATCAGTGTGTCTAAAACAAGGGATTTTCTAGCACCAGTCATCACAAAAGACAAGCAGAAGCCAAGCCTGTTGTCTGTGTTGTACCCACTTTCAGATCCAGTCATAACCTCATAAAATAATAATAACAGAGATGTGACTTCCCAGTTACGTGTACCTGACCTATGGCCTAAGGCATACGCTTTCTTTAGTAACTTCAGCATATCACAAACATTAAAGTACTATGAACTGAGAATTAGGAGGGAATAAATGTTGCTTGCATTCTGTCATGGTTTTAGCTGGGATAGTTAATTTTCTTCACTGTAGCTGGTAGAGTGCTGTGTTTTCGACTTAGTATGAAAATAAGTTTGATAACACGCTAATGTTTCAGTTGTTGCTAGGTAGTGCTTACACTAGTAAAGGGTTTTTTTCCCTCCATCTGGGTGGCTCCGCACTCCTCGGGAGTGTAGTGTAAGCACTACCTAGCAACAACTGAAACATTAGCGTGTTATCAAACTTATTTTCATACTAAGTCGAAAACACAGCACTCTACCAGCTACAGTGAAGAAAATTAACTATCCCAGCTAAAACCATGACACATTCATAGCAAAAGGACATGACATTTCAGAGCATGGCTTTCCAGTTTGTTATGATGAATCCTACCTCTGCCCAAAGATTGCACTGTAGCTGTACTATACCAACAAGATGCTTTCTACTGTCCCTCAACTGGGTAAAGCAGGAATTTGACTGCAATACTGAATACCTTCTCAGCTAGCAGAATCCTCCAAAGCTTAGTTCAGACCATAGTGAAGACAAAGACAAAATTCAATTCTCAGCCAAACCCAGCCTTAAAACCACCAAATATTAAGTGTATAAATAAGCATTCTTGCCTTTGATCTGGCCTGAATCGTGCATCTGTTGCAGGAAGAAGATCTTTCAGTAAAGGATCTAATTCATTGAGCTCAATAGCAAACCTCGTGAAGCCATAATAACGTTCATAATTGGTTGGCATGGAGCCTGTATGAATATATATGAGAAAGAAAAAAGCTTTTTAAACTATTACTCTAAATATGCAAAAGATTCATTTATTTATTAAATTATAACAGCAAAAATCTTAATATATTTTACCCTTACATACAATTAAAAAGCATCAAAAGCTATTCTCTGGGTGGAACGACATTCACTAAATATTAATTTCAACTGCTTATCCTGCAGAGGTTGTAATTACATGCTAATAGATTCAAAAATTTTATGATCTTCCTTCCTTTTTAAATAAAAATTACTGTTTTCAAGATTTTCAAGTTAAACATGGTTTCCTGTTACCTGGAATGTGGGCTTATCAAATGTCTCTATAAAAGCTAACCTTAACTGATCTTCAGAGTTAATTTTGGAACACAGCACTCCCTTGCAGCCTGATTCGGCACTGTCCAACACTTTTCAGCACTAACAGCAGTCAGAGTAGACGTTGCAGAGAGTAGGGTGCAAAGTAGGGTTCAGCATACTATCAATACAGAGTAGGGTTCAAAATACTAACAATAATGACAATTCCTGGATAATCGCTCTGCATGTATGAGAGATAGTATAGGTGCAAAGGTATGAAAGATAGTATAGGTGCAAAGGATGACTAATTCAACCTCTGTGCCTCTACTCAAGCAGTAAGAAAGTTGAAATCAGCTCCTGAAATCACAGGAGCTTGCCATCTCTGAAGACCAATCCTTTAGGCTAATAAAGCATTAGGACAATAAACTTAACAAACTGGCACCTCCTATTTGTTGAATCCAAATAAGCTACCCTGCACTGTGTGAGAAGGCAGACAGGCCCAGACAACCAATTTTTTTCTTAATTTTATTCTTATGTTGACCCCAAGACCCCAGAATATTTGACCAGGACTCAGACTGAGATGTAGAAGACTATGCCCTGTAAGAACATTTCCATTTACCATTACTATAAACTCATGTAAATCCTTGTTTATTTGTCTAGCCAGAAATTTAATTTCTCTAGTAGTGGTTTTTTTATATTTAAAATGATGGCTAAAACAGCTTTACATAGTTTAGGGTCACACTACAGTGCCTGCCAGAGTTTATTACAAGCTTCTTACCTGGCCGCCATATGCATTTGGCTGAAGGTGCAACCCCACAATAAAGGCCTTCATGCCACTTTCCAAAAAGGCGATGAACCACCTTCCCTTCTTGATCGATCACAACACCCTGGACCTCATTTACATTTGAATTCCAGTAGTTCACCTGCAAGTTTAACGAAGAATTACCAGTTCATACTGTTTTTTGCATTACCCATTGTACCAATACAGATACTGCATGAATCTTAATATGTGGCACTGACTGTCCAAATTTTGTATTGGAACAGCTCACCTGGAACCAAGAATATCAGAATTCAAAATTCAGATGATCTGAATATTAGTTGATTCAGTATATGAGAAACCCTGAATAATTTGATATGTGATTTTGGTATAAAGGTCTTTAAATTATCTGCACATCTGGGAACTACAATGCTGTTCATTAAGCCAAATCCCACACAATTCAGCAAAAATGACACTGAAAGTTGCAAGATCAGAGCCAGTTAACTCTTCTTTCCATATGGAGAAATACTGAATATACCTGTACACATAAGAGAATCCTTCGATGGGTGCTGCACACTACTGTTTGCAGCAGGGAAGATGTTCAGCCAATATTACTTGTTATTTGTTGCTTTCTGTTTCTCTTCTCTTCTCTGTTTCACTTTTCTTAAATACATTTATTTCTTACACCTTCACCTACTAAGCCAGTTGTCCATTCCCAGAACATCCATCAAAACATGAATTTCAGATTTACGGTAACGCACCACTGCTAACACTGCAATGGTGTTGATGTAATTTTTTGCAAGACGAACTTATTTTTAGGCAAAATAATTGCTAGAAACATAGCTATACAGTGATCTGTTTTTATATATGGTCCTTGTCTGGATATTAAAATAATATGAACCAAAGCAGCATTATTTAATCTAAAAAGATAAAATATTGACTGCCAAATTCTAGTAAAGGCAGAAGTAAAATGGCACAGAAGACTACAGTGACTTTGTGTTTTCATTGTGGTAATAGAAAAGAAATTTTGACATTTCATTTTTAACCTAAAACCAACAACAGTATAACACACAGCTATACAGCAATGCAACATGCTGATATCAAATGTTCAATGGAATAGAGCCATACTACTTGACATAGCACTCTCATTAGACAATTTACATATTTATAAAATGTGGAATGTGGATGTCAGGAATATTGAAGAAACAGCTGGATATATGCTTAAATGATGCATTTTTATGAATATATGATATGTATTAGAATACATATGTTACCTTGACAAATGTGAGTTTACAAATACAAACACTGCTTTTTGTGTTTCTGATAGTTATCTCTCCATAGTGTTCTATCCACCTCCTTCCACTAAGAATATTATGTATGCAAGTAGTGACTTTGTTCCAGACATAGTAGTCTCCATACCTAAGAACAGATTAACAAGTAGTTGATAACTTACATTAATCATGATCATTACAGACAAAAAAGTAAAACATAGCTCCATTATCATAAATACAAGACCATATTCCTCAAAAAATTTTCAAACAATAGCTTACTCTAATAAAGCTGGGTACATTACTAATCCTCCATAGAGGAGCTCACATAAGGTCTAGAGCAGAGAACTGAAGAATGGTGCTATGAACCACAAATCAGGACATTATGAACCACCGAAGCCCTGCATGGCATATTCACTGTCCTCAGAGCATTATGTGCTTTGGCCACAATTCCTTTAGGGGCGGGACAGTGACCCAAAGATCAACATAAGGCTGAATTGAGGTTATAAGCAGACAATGTAATTAAATTATAAATAGAACAAAATAAATATGGAAAGGTGATAACAGAAAGGAAGTAGGAAGCAGGAGCTCACTGACACATCATCCCTTTCCCTCTGTAACAACTACTCAGAGTCAGAGCAACTCTACTGTCAAACAAGGGACTAAAATGAGGGAATTATATTGTGCAAAGCACATTGTCCTTCAGAGCTGAGAGGCAAGCATGAAGACAGAAGACAAAGATGCTCCTGAGTTCATTTACTTCAATTTCATGAGATGGATCAAGAGGTGAAGTGGAGGGATGCCATACTGTTAGAGGCAGGAAGAAAAGCTGGCTGCAATGTACAGGAGCAGGAATAGTACTGCAAAATCAGCAGACATATTTGAAGTATCCTCTCCTTGCATATTCTCAGGATTTACAACCTGTGATTAGTCTTACCTGTGGTGAAACTTCTCACTCTCTGTCAACATCTGAAGAACATGTTTTGGCTTATCTACATTTTGAAAAATGACCTTACGTTGTTACTAGTGGTTGTTCCGAGGGAACACTTAGCAGTATTGAGAGCCTTAGTAAGGACAGTGCTAGCTCCTGACGGTCCTATATTGCAGCCTTAGTTCTGAACAGTTGATCACTACTGTACATGTAAAACTTGGGTTCCCTCATCTAAAACATTTCTATCCCCCTCTGCCTATTGCTTTCTAGAGAGTTTGTATATTTTTCCTCCAAAAACATAAATGGATCTTCAGGCTCAAAGATGCTTCAGTACATTCAGTACACCTGTACACTAAGGAGACATTTGAGCTATGCACTAACTCTCACCAGTACAATTCATGTGATGTCTGCATACACTTCCCCCAATCCATTCACAAGGCAGCACAGATTAGATTGTAGCAAAGACTGAAAACAAAAGGAAATAGGACAGTGCTTACTTTGGAAGAGTCACATTCAAGGTTCCAACTGGCAGAATTTCCATTGATTTCCCCCAGAATTTGTTTTTCCACCTGATATCTGAATATAATAGCAAAAGATTTATAAAACTGAAAAGACCAAAGTCTCCTCCTTGCAGTGATGTGTGTGGCACACGAGATGGTCTACGCTAGACCATCCAGTTTAAGACAGGACAGTATGATATTGCCGTGAAAACAGAAAAGAAAAAAAAAAAAACTAGAAAATGGCAGTAGGTCAGAAAAACTAAAGATAAGTTTGATTTTCTTCTAGGAGTCATGCCTGTGCTACATTATTGTCACATCTCTCATGAAAACATTCAATACAAATTAAATGCATATGCCAGTAGATACAAGGAAAGAAAGAGCTGCTTGTTCAACTGTGTAAAAAGAACTACTTTTGTTTGTAAGAAATAATGATTTTCTTGGTAAAAAGCTTTTAAGCAGAAAAGTATAAACAGACTTCATCTGACAAGGGAAGTTGTAACATGTCTGCTCACTCTTAAGAATGAGAATTTGGAGTGAAATAATTCAGAGCATCAGTTTGTAATATGTTACGACAAAAATAGTAAGTATAGAAATTTTGAGTAAGTTCCAAATGCAAAGCTCAGCTTGTACAGACAAAGTTTTTACTTACTAATAAAAAAGGAGTTTATGCTTTTGAATTAAAAAAGTATACCTTGCCAAAACACAAAGTTCTTCGATTCACAGTGACAGGCTGAAATGGGAGGATGGTGGCTAACCTAGAAAACAGTTTGTCTGAGTTAAAAATAATTCATTTTCATTTCTAAGACAATACAATTGTTACTGCAATATGAAAATACTAAATAGTTCACACTATTTATTAGCCTATGTTGCTATGATACAAATGCAACTGACGTTTGCACTTAAAATGCTATGTACTTAAAACACTTCCTTGTGATTACTATAAAAATATATACCTTCTAGCATTTAACGAAGTTCATTCATAGTAACAACCTTTCTTTACTACTAAGAAAGCAAACCATTCTAACTAGAAAGAAAAAACAAGATTGCTCTGTAAAACAAAGAAACCAAAACCTAAATCTAAACAGGAGTGTCTATCAAGAAACAAGATTTACCTGCTCTGAGAAAAATCGAAATCCTTTGTCTTCTCTAATACATTCATAAGTTTCACCAAGCACTGGGTTAAATGGCTTGCTTCCTGCTCTAAAGTATGTGGAGGCATAGCCTGATGCTGCAAAAGCAGCTATGAGAACCTGTGAAAACACAGACAAGAACGTGAGACTAGATGGAGATTCTTGTGTATATGCCATCACTATGTGGTATTGTACAACTCACTCCAGTCAGAGTGAAATCTGGATTAACGAAGCATGCCTGAAAGTGAAGTCGTACATCTGACCCAGAATCAGTATAAACTGTATTTCTTTTGTTGATACGATTTGGTTTTCTTCATGGCTTCAGTCAGTCTCTCTCAACAGTCCCCTAAAATAACAATCTGCATAAGATACTGTTTTTCTACCTTTGACCAGGCTTATCTCTAATGATCTAAAACACAGACCCAGCTCTAGTCTACGCTCCCTGTGAATAAATATTGTATGATAACTTCTAATGACAAGATGACATACCATTTTCCTATGGCAACTATTTGATTTAATGCCAAACAAATGGCTCTCACTTAGAATGTTTTGGATTTTTGGAACTTCTCTATTAGAAATTGCCTAGGATGACATCTTATTGACACCTACACAGATCATAAGCCAGCCACAGACTTGATTAGCTCTTGGAGGCTGCTGGACTTGATCACTGAAAGCCAGGAAAGGAAGCTGCAGGGTTAGAAACTGCCGATGCCTACATATGCAGTCCTAGAGAGTGAGATCAGTCTTCACATCAATGAGTCACAATTGCAGGAATTGGTCTGAAAAGTTCCTCAGCCTTGTTCAGATCAAACCTACCACCTGTAATTGCTCACAGCATTTGTCTGACCCAGCATGGAGGTCTGTTGTCTGTGAACAGGAAGAGCAAGAGAGGACTCTGCACAGACCTCCACTCAACAGCTCCCTTTTTAATACAGACATAAGAAGTGCTACACTAAATTTATTACCATGCGTTCATAAGGATCATCTGTTTCAGCAGCCTTGTCCAAAAGTTCACTGTATTCCAGCTCTTCACAAAGATGTTGCAAGGTATTCAGAGGTTCATTTAGCTCAACTGGCATGGACACTTTGGAAAGATCTTTGCCAATGTTATTTCTCAAAATATTCCACAGATTGATGTTACTGGTGTCAGGGCTGGGAGCTGGGAGACAAGTTCTCCGTCCATTCCTGAATGCGCCTCCTGTTAGCTCACCATTAAGAACTGGGAAGGGGAAAAAACTATTATCATATGAAAGCACCAGATTAAAAAAAAAACCAGAATTATCCATTGAACCAAATCACCACCAGAACAAGCAAGCCCAACTTCATAATTTCAGCTGAGCTGGTCTTGTACAGACATGCAGTAAATCTGGTACATGAACATAACCAACATAATTTCCCAAAGTTTAAAATATAGCAGTATACTTTGCCGAGAAATGTTGTCTGCAACGCTGGTGTTGTCCTCAGATATATTATCACTCACATCACTGATATAAGATTCATCATCAGAAGCCTAAAACATAAATAAAATCTCAGTTAAGCAAAATACATATAAAATATACTGACAAATTAAACAAAAATAATTAATTGAAACACAAATATTCAAAGAAAACATCTCTACCCAATTAGAGCTTTTAACTAAATCAACCGGATGTTTCAATCAGTCCATGCTGCTAATGCACTAAGTGTCAAAACAAATGCTATGCTCTCCTTATGTTTCCGAATTCCTTATTATGAAGCCAAATACAGACATTAAATTTGCAAAAGGGTGACTTCAAATGAGATCAGAGATGAAAAAAAAATTGCAACATAACGTGCTGGGGACGGGAGGTGAGGAGAGTCAGATTTGTGCTCTTTATAAAGAGCCAAACAACAAAACGCAGCTTGTGTTTCAGCAAAAAATAATATAAACATCGACCTATCATTTTGCAAAGAAAGAAGTACATCAGTGTTAAGACTATTTTTAACTTTTTTTAACAAAAAATATTTTTCTTGGAAATATTTCTTTCAAAATATTTTACAGTATTTACTTATCATAACACCTATACCATTTGGGGGTGATTTTGTAAAGTTTTCATTCTGTTTATACCATACAATACATCAATTTTCCTTGCTGGTATAGGCACTCTTATTTCCTCTTACAGAAGAGTTGTGGTAGACCACAGCACTACTGTGGCTTTATAAAAAGGTATTTTAAAAATAAATAAATTTTTAAAATTGAAGAATTTATTCAGGATAGCACAGGAAAGCTCTGGACAGCAACATGATTCAGGAGCCTGAACTGTATCTGACTGCTTCAACTTTGAGCTTGAGTGAGCCAATTTTTCAGACTTTTGTCTTCTTCTCTGATTACAGAGAATAACTTTATATGTATACTAGAAGATTTTTTTTAAAGAATATTTTAATATCTAAATTAGTTGACTGCATAGTCAGACATAATTGCTTCTGTCTATGTCATCACATGTGATACGTCTAGCAAGGACAAGTACTGAACATAAGCTACTCATACAAACAACTTTCAACTCAGTTTTATATTTCAGGGAACTTCTGCACTCCATCACAAGGGAGTCTCAGGTTCATTTATCTACACCTTACACATCCTGATACCTTTTTATTCTAAATAGCATTATTAAAAAAAAAAATTACTCACTAGTGGTAGCAATACCTAAATCTGTCCAACAGCAAAGCTGCAGCATGCTGTCATAGCCTACCTCATTTTCTGATGAGCTGGCAGATAGAAGCACTTCCTGTGCATCAAAGAACTCTGAAATGGATTCAGACATAGAGAGCCTGCTCTCATTAGAAACTTGCTGAGACAGTGGCAAACTGACATGAATTTGTTCACCTGTCTGCAAGTAAAGCACAGAAAAATAAAAGTATTATTTCTAATATAAAAGAAATATGTATAGAAGGGGTAAATCACCTGAATAATTTTTCTATGCCAAATATAAGCACAGAAGGGCTTTGTGTGTACCTAACAAATGAGACTTTGACAATTACAAAATAAAGTGTATTTTGAGCAGTGAGATACACGTCTTCATCTGAGGCCTGCTCAGCATCAACTGCTAAGTTTTAGCAGCATGAGTCTAGTATAAAACAGATCTAGTTCTGTATCAAGAGGAATCATTTTGTGGACAATAGCTGGATTGTGTCAGACAAGTTCAACCACGAAACTCAGATGAAAAGACACCTGGCAATAACAAATTACATCACTGGGAGCTAGCTTTGATACAACCAAAACTGAAATATAAAGCTTTATAAGGTCAGGGAGTTATAATTTACTTTCAAAATAAATGCACTTGTGAACCAGTTTAGTAACAAATGTTTGAAATGCTTGAATATTTAGGATGTCTGTAATATATATTTATATGCTTTTATTCCATGTTTGTTCTCCAAAACCGATTTGAATTATGCCATTAACACTGACTCAATACTACTAAAGGGAATGAACTCTCTATGGTTTATTATAAAGAGAATTTAACAGCAAAGGCAAGGATTCAAAACTGTGTTGTGTGTATATCAGTAGGGGGCCAAGCTAATTTAAACAGTGGAACATATCTTCCTCTTCCTGCCATTGATGGGAGGAACACCAGGTTTCAACTTGTTACCCTAGAGGTTATCACTTTAAGAATGGGGGGGGGGCGGAAATTAAGATTCTCTCCCTGTACCATTCCACCAAAGGAGATGCTGCTGTGGATCGAAACAGACTTCTGACTTAATCCCTTGATTTATAAAGCATATTGCTTCTGGGGATAATATACATGAAACTACTGAAGCCCTTCTAAACACAGTTAACTCTTTAGATTGCAACTCCATCCCCATTAATCCTACTACAGAAGTCCTGCAAATGGTTTTGTTGACGTCTTAATCCTGTAGAATTATTCTATATAATTGCCTCAAAATGCACTAACAAAAAAAAAAAAAAATCATAAACAAGCCAAGAGGTCAAAACCCATTCCTTTTTCACTGGGGCTTATAAGCTTGTAGATGGTTTATGATGTTTGATGAATTATAATGGAAACAGAAGCTCATTTTGCTGTTATCTTTACAGGAAGTGATTAAAATTTTAAGTTTTTGTATTAACTAGAGTGGCTTGGAAACATACACATGCGCATACCTGAAAAAGATGCTCACACAGGCATTATCTACACACTGCAAAATCATATACATAAAGAAAACAAGAGAAGAAGTGAATGAGAGATCTGGGAACCTCTCTGAAAAACTCTTTTGGTCAGATACATTTGTACCAAGACAATGATGTACATACGAAAAAAAAACAGCTAACCAACAAAAAATACGAAATAGAAGAGATGGTCATTGCTCAGAACTTCACTGCAGATTGCTGCACTGTGGCATCGCTTCACCTCTGTCTTCTGTTGCTAGTTTCCAACATGCTGGACTCTTGGAAAAATTGTTTGGACATTTTCAAAAAGCAAATGAACAAAAGTAATTGGAAACATACTTTCACCTTCCTTTCTTTTTGGAAGAAATAACTAGGAGACAAAAGTATGTTAATTGAAATGGCATACACATATAAAAAATGAGTGGAAATGACAAATGAAAAAAAAATTTTGATAAATGCAAGCAGAATGGTTGTCAAAGTGACCATATTAATTGTAACATATTACGGCTCGCAAATTCAGATTTGTCCTTCTCATGAGGGAAGCTGACTTGTTATTAACACAAATGTTCGGTAATCTGTTGACTGAGGAAAGCAAAACAAGAAAGAGTAGATGTTGCAAACATGATATTAGTATAGTGCTTGGTTCATAGACTGAACCTTTTGATTTCAGCAGTGCCATCAAGATATTAAACATTAGGCCCTTTAAGCACTTGCAGGATCAGGCCATTAAATACTAAACTGTTCTGTTGATTGGCAAGAAACAAAGATACAGAATTGGTTAGCTGTTGTGTGTTACATTCACATACAGTAAAACCTCACTAATTCCCACAGGCAACAATTAGTATTCCAAAACTGAGGTCCTTCCCTGTTTCTCTGCAGAGACCAAACAGTTCTTCCATGACATCTAACATATGCAAAATAAAAGACAGAAGTTTTATTTTATGTAGGGAAAATTTAATCTGACTTTTTCTATAAGTGAACACTTGCCAATCTAAAAAATTCTATAATTTGCCAGGTGTGTTTCAGCTATTAGTGAGAATTAGCAAGGTTTGATTGTACTCTAAATCCATTAAAGGCCAAAGTCTTACCTCATCAGGACTAGGGATAATATTTACACTGACAACCTGATCACAAATAACAGATTCTGAATGTATTCTGTTCAAGCGACTCCTTAGTTCAGCATTCTGGTTGAGAGCCTTAAAATAAAAATTGCACATTTCATTTAAAATTAAAAAGTAAGCGTTAAACAGCAGAAAAAAAAAAAAAAAAGTAGCTTCTTCCCAGCAATTTCCTAAGAAATCACAGAACCTCCTTTCTTCCATTTTTAGAGAGATACCTATTTTGAGATCTCTCTAAAATGATTTAATCTCTTGGTTGGTTTGCCTTCAGTGATTTTCAGGAGGCAAGGGGGGCAGATATTCTCCCACAATGTAACAGTGGCATTCTACTTTAATTCTTCAGATAGCTCTTTGGCAGGTATACTGGTGGGTTATGTACATTATGGAAATGGGGAGTGAATGCAGCAAGAATGAAACTGCAGAACAAAAAACGGGAACTACCCGCAAAACGCCCAAAGAGGCAATTCTTGGTTTCAACTATACAGCCCTTTCTGAACCAAGGTTATCAGCACTTAGAGCCTGCAAAAGGAAATTGCTTCCTTTCCAGCAAAAACAACGTAATTGCTAGTATCATTGGGTGTTTGCCCGTCCAGATCAATTTGATACATTTGCATGTGTGTACTCATTTCAAACTACTGATCCATTACAGTGTCACAAATACCAATAGAACTCAAGTGATGTCTGGTATCTGCTGATTTTTCTCCTTTTTTAAAGCTCAACCTAGATTATAAATTTGGGTGCATATATACATATTGTCTGTTATCTAGGAAGACTCGTGCAAGATTCTGAAATCCAGAAAAAGTATAATATGTTACATACCTAGAACATGAACTGACTTAACCCTAATATATCCCCAGCACTGAGGATTATAGAAAAGAACAACAGACAGACATACTGTTTTAGTAGAAAATGACTGTTATAATGGAGTAAGCATCTTCTTCTGCTTCCCCCTAGTGAAGACTTAGGAATAGTTTGCATGAAAGTACTGAAACAAAGTAGGACGAAAGTAAAATAGGTTAGCTTAAACCGTCACTAGACAGCTTAAATTACCCCATTTTGCTTTGTTGTGAAACGGTCTGGGCGTATTCACAGTTGCCACCCACCACAAAAGGAAGGTGATGACTAACAGCAGCCTAGCAGTAGCTTCTTAAACTGCTCAAACCTGGTCATGAGACTGGTCAAACCTGGCCATCTGACTAAGGTCAAATTTCCACTTATTCCCCATTGAGACTATGAACTATTGTGTGACAGTGACTTTTAGACTGACACTGGAGGCCAGGAACAAGAAGAAAACATTATTACCTATTTCATACAAGTTGCTAATAAGTCTCCACAGATCTTAGTTAAATTTGTATCAATAACCAGAAATAGTTACCCTTATCTCTCGTCCTTCACCTTTCTTTATGACAACACACAGTAATCAATCTGCGTAACATGATATGGATCTGTATTTATAGAAACATTGTGCAACAATTTTAATCTCATAGCAAATACCTCCAACCCAATTACAATAACACTGTATGAAATTAAATACTCATTTGGGTGAAGTTCTGTTTGCCTTTGCTCACATTTCTTGCAGATGCAGTACTCCACACCAATCCATTCTTTAAAGTAAAAGCTTTTATGTTTCCTTGACAATGAATTAAAAAATGTGAGTTATTTTGCACCTTGAGGACTTACTGTTGCTTTACCTCTTCTTCCCCACTAAAGCCAATGACAATTTTTATTTTGGCTTAAGTGGGAGAGATGCTGGACAGTAACAGGTGTGTATCTGAAAACCCAATTTACCAATTATTATCCTGTAACCCGTGATTCATTTTAGAGTCAGAGACATGGACATATAAACCAAAACTGAAAATATACAGTCAAAATTTAAAACTTAATTAAGAAAACAAGAATATCTCCTTGGCTGTGCTGGAAACAGCTACAAGAAAGATATCCAGCATTTGTATAAAAACACTTGATCCTTTTTCTTTACTTTGGAAAACCATAACAGATACATGCTTACACAAACAAATGATATCCTTCACCTCCACATACACTGAGGTTAGACCTATGTTAGAACATATGTCATAGTTCTGGTCAAGAACTTGGCTTTTTCTTGGCTCCTTCTACCTCAGGAAATGGCCAAAATACAAAAGAAATGGTGCATCTGGCAAGCTAGATGTGCTTGAAATCAAACCAAGAACATACCTGAGAGAGGGACTGTCTGAGGTGTGCTATTTGAGCATTGTGGCCTGTAAGATCCTGCTCTGAAACAATCTGCTTAAGCTTCTCCTTCTCTATAGCTATGCTGTTAAAGGCAGACTTCAAAAGAGAATGCACTAAGCAAAAAGAAAAAAAGAAAACAAATGTTTTCTCAGCTACAGAACTGCACATGACATCTATTACAATATTTCAGCAATAAAGACAGAGAGTGAGATTTCCATCCCACAATTATGGAAATTTGAAACAAGGATCTGAACTTCAATTAATCCGTGCCAAATTAAGTACAAACCCTTACAGCTTGAGGTTGTAATATGCATACTGTATGTTCACACATATGTCATCTAAGCATATTCTTGGTGTTGAATGTTTGAAAAGGTGCATATTTGGAAAACCTATGTCCGATGTGTGTTCTTTTCTTTCTGTTTTTTTATTTTTCTTTTCAAAGTAACAAAAAAATCAGTTCTGCTAAAACAATATTGCACTAAGAGGATTACTTGGGCTTCAAACTTTTTTTAGATATCAGTCTCACATTTTTCCTATGTTTGTTACATAACAGATAGCAAACTGATAACAAACCCTTTTAAAAATAGTATTTTTCAGTCTGTAGGACCATTCATTTATTGGCAATAAAATGACATTTCTAAAGTAAATTCTAGTAATAAGCTCTTCTTCTGTTGTTTCCACTGACATAGAAAACATTGCACAAAAATGAATTGCACACATTATATATAGCAGTGACATCCTGATTAATCTTTGGGGAGAAATAAAGCATTTTATTGAGAAAAAAAATGTTTGCAAATTCAGTCACATATTTACAAGATGCGGAAAGTAGTTCAGAAAACTTCTTAAAAAATCTCTTATCAGACAGAGTTTACCTATCTCTATATTCATGACATCCATGGAAAATGTAAGAAGAATAATATGTGTTATCTTTACATAAGCCACTTGACCAGCTAAAAATTCTCGTACAATATCATCTAATGCAGATGAGTGTCCTGGCCATAACTAAGTGAAGGCAACAGAGAAGCACAATAAAGGAAAGGCTTGACATTACCAGTTACCTTTTTGTGCCATCAGGCAGAATTCTTCTTGAAGCTTTATGTACTCAGTAGAGCACTCCAGAGGGTCCGTTACATGGCTTGGGGGAGTCTGAAAGTCAATGTCTGCACAAAGGTTGGGATTGGAT
Source organism: Morus bassanus (assembly GCA_031468815.1). NCBI lineage: Eukaryota > Metazoa > Chordata > Aves > Suliformes > Sulidae > Morus > Morus bassanus. Next base: position 26,476,907 of record CM062574.1, on the reverse strand, counting down.
GAATGCAATCGAACGGGTGACATTGTAGCACTGAAAGGGACCTATAGCGAGAAACAGTGAAGAAATGTTGTATAAGGTGCAATAAACCTTTTGACTCCTGTTGAAGAAAATACAAATTTCTTCTGAAAACAAAAGACTTAGTTCACAAAGTGAAGAACATGGTAAGAGTGAACATATAACTTTTTACCCTCCTAAATCTCAGCACAGCTGATGCAGAATTCTCTTGCAATTTTTTACTGAAACAGACAAAAGAAGGCCTAAATACATAGCTAACAGCTAACGATGGAGCATTTCAATTTTAACATTTACAAAAATGGACCATTTCCCATTGCTTAAAAGATGACTGGAAAATTGAACCATGACAGATGCTGCTTTATATTTAGACACTGAAAGTACACGTAGTATGACTCTGTTGTTACAATACCAACATCTGAAGTATGCAAGTTCCTCCACAGGTCTAGAAACAGGATATAATATCAAATATATCATTGAAGTTTTTCAAAACTACCAGTAAATCTTGAGTTGAAACTCACTGTACTGGCAACTATGAAGAGGGGGAAAAGTATATAGTCTTTCTATATTCTTTCTAACTAAACAAATAAACAACAACCAAAAAAAAAAAAATCAAAACTCCACCTGATTTTCATTTAAAGTACATGAACCATAAATAAATGCAAAGATATGTAGTTTAGTAAGATGGAGCAAAGAATTTAGTTTATTATCATTTCCACTTCTCTTTCTCCTTCTATACTTTTCAGGTACAGTAATAAAAATATATATGCAAATCTTTATCAATTATATACACATGTATCGTGTACTGAACAGTTATCTATATGCTATATATGCAGTGTATGGCTACCACTGTTATATATGTGGGAGATGTGTGAACATATGTTGTATTTTATTTTAATTTTAACATTTACACACATTTGCATAAAAATCAGGCCAAGAACCTAATTTTCAAATTTAAATGCAAAGGAAAGGCATGCAGAACTACACTTTGTTACTTAAATATTAAGCACCGTTGAACAAATTGAACACATTATATCTAATTTATTTCAATATATTGATCAAATGTATAAATCAAGAATTTCCACACTGCAGCCCAATGTAATTATTCAAATATGAAAAATGGGGCCAAAATAGAAAATGCATCTTCTGAGGCATGATAAAGAGCAGCAGATAACATAAAAAGTCATATTACTAAGAATTTTTATCAACAGGTAAGTTCTATACTACCATCAGTATTTGAAATTGATACCTTGTTATTTGATTAGATCAGGAAATGGTTTTATCAATCCCTTCCTGTAAAAGTTGTCATCAATATATGTTTTAAATTTCTGATTCCGCAATGAAAGTCTCAAAATCCTGTTGGATCTATTCATCATATCCCACTCCACTCATGAGCATATTCTGCAAAATACCATTTTCCATCCTGTTCCTCCTCAATTTCCAGGTTTATATAGCACATGAAGTAATAGCTCTATGGCACATATCCAGTATAAACTTGATTCTCTTCTCTCATGTATCTTGATTTCCAGCTTTACCAACAAAGTAGGTATTTTTTATTGGACCTCATTTTAGCCTCATATCAAGAAGACTTCATTAACAGGAGATGTAGAACAAATTCCTTCCATTTGTACTGATATATACCCCATTATCTTCTTTGTGAGTGCCAGACTGCCTCTCTCAACAGTGCAACAAAACTAGGTTAATTGACTAATGTGACTAAATGTAGGTTAATGTCAAGTTTCCTTTACAAAACCTTTTCACTTCTTAAATCAGAGGGCATGTTCCCAGAACTTTCTGACTGGGAGCACCACAAAGGTTCAGTTGCTCCAGGTGGCTCCAGGAGGGCAGAGTAGGTGGCTGCATGATAGCTGTGTGCGCGGGGAGCATGTACCCAGCCCTCAACCCATCCATAAGGCAGGAAAGAAAGCTGATCCCGGCCATAATGCAGGAGCTTGAAGGACAGTCCTTGCAGCCCCATATGCCTGTAGTGGTGAGGCAGCTTGCCCCAGCCCCACATAGACTGGCAGAGCTGCAGGCAGGCTGCCCACGCATGGAGGGGGGCTCTTTAGTCACTTTGTGATGAACCTAGCTGAAGAGACCTGCTTTAGATCCATCATTTCTGCCTCATATCTCAGCTGGCCATGCTGATAAGCAATGCTGCTGCAGTGAGGTTTATTGGAAAAATAACATTTTAATGTCCTAGAAACAGCATTTGCATGTTCTACAAATACTGTCACACTGCTTGCAAGAAATATACATTCACATGACAGAGACAAGTAGCTGCTTTGCTGACTGCTTTAAATACAAGAACCAAAAATACTGAACTGTTGACTGACATGAACTCTCGTCATATGCATCTTTTAGAAAAGTTTCCAAGCTACTTTCCACAACAGATGAAAAAATCCACATTGAACAAACCCTTTCATTCTCTTGAATATGCAACAGTCCAAGAAACACTTTGAACGTACTTCTCTTCCCCATTTTTCCTTCCACTGCTGTGCTTTCTCTATATATCTATGGTGACTTGATTCTGACTTTATTACCCATTCATTTTTTGGTTGTTTTGTTGTTGTTTTGGAGGTTTTTTTAAAAAAATATTTAGCTTCTTGATGCACCACTCCGGTTTCCTCCACACACACACACTCTTCTAGACATGACCTCAGATGTACCTTGCCCTGACTTTCTGCTTTATGCCAGGGGAAAATACTCATTCATCCAGCACCTTCTTCAGAATTACGTATTCACGTAGGAACAGACTGTTCCTGGTAGAGTGGGTTGTAAGGAAAACCTCCTCTTTCTGCCATGCATTTAAGTGATGTAATTCTGTATCCCTCAGTCTATACATGCAGCTTCAGTGTCTGGGAGAGACAAGCACTTTGTTACATCAGCAATGAAGAACGGGCCAGTGCCACGACCACAACAGCTGCAGAGTCATTTCAGTGCCTTTAATTTTCCTTCCTCCTATGCTTTTTACAGCTTCTCCAAGACCTCCCTCAACAGGGCCTCACTTCAGCTGCAGGTAACAACTTAGCTATTCCCTAGGCTCCTACTACCTTGCAATCTAAGTCCAGCTGTGTTTCCTCCACTTAAGCACTCCTTGGTACAGCTCTTGCCAACGCTGTTTAACCACTGCTAAACCTACTGGTTAGAACCTCCCACTGACACAGCTCAGCCACATAAACTGAGAAGTGCGTTGACTTCTCTGTTAGGCAGGCAGACCAATGAGGTCGGAATATCAATCAATTATTGAACACAGTATTCAACATCAACTGATTATGGGTATTAAATTTAGATAAGTTAATTTGGGAACTGGAGAAACACTGATTTCTCTCATGCTTTTTAGGAGGACCTAACAGTAACAAGTTAACAGTAAGTTTTGTGGTTCAGGTAGCAGGAGCTCCAGGTACTCAGGCTTAAGCAGAAGCTTAAGTCTGATTTAGGGGATTTTGGCTATGGGCTGGAGCAGCAGACCCAGGAATACTTTAGCCTAGTGAAGACTTTCGCTGCTTGGGCTAGGTAAGGGGTTTACATTTAAAGCTCACCTCAGTCTTTAGCTGCACAGTCTTTCCTGTCTAGCTGTTGTACTAGTCAGTTGATGGATTGCTACTAATGTCTATATTGTGCATTCCTAATAAGTGCTTTCCTGATAAAGCAGCAGATGAAGATATCCTTTTAATGCTGATTTGATTTCACAAACGGCACTTCCCCCTCCCAATTCCCAGCCCCTGTGTTGATTTCATAGCTCCAGATTTTGCATTGAAGACTTAGAGAGACTTAAATACAGACACTAGCAGTAGTAATATGACTTTTTGGGATTATGGAATGTAAACAAAAAGTGTCTCCAATGAAAAGGCTAACCTTATACTACTTTAAAAAAAAAAAAAAAAAGAAAAAGAAAAAAAAGTCGGAAATTTTATAATTCCATGGCTGTTTATAACAATTCTCCTTGGTTCTGCTGTCTTGCTATAGACTGTCCTGTGAATCTTTTAACAGGACTTGAAAATTTCTTTCCATTTTGTATAGTATATAGCACTGTATGTCAAAGACGTGTTCAAATAGTGCAGGGCCTGAGTCTAACCATCACTTGCACTTGCATAAAGGAGGAGGGACATGTACCATGTAAACAAGCTCAGACCCACATTTATGGAATTCATTTGTGTCAGGCCTGACCACTTCTAAGAAACTCAGCTGAAAGTGGGTAGCATGGACACCTCCAAAAAGTGCAAGAAACATTTTCATAAGCTTATTACACATTCAAGTTACACAACTTCCCATCTTTAGAGCTATCCCTTGATTTTTAAATCCACTCACTGTTGTAGCCACTGCAGCTGCTAGTCTCTGCCGGCGTCGTGTTGTGCTGAACTGGCCCTTCGGTGCCGGCCCTTCCTGACAGTGAATGCAAGAAGAGAAGGAAGCAGAGAAAGAGAAGGGAAGGGGTAATGGGACACAGGAAGATGAAAGGTGATCAGAAAAGGGAGAGGGAGAGTCTTTAAGTGGATTTCAATTTTGTTAACTCTTGCGGCCTACACATTCTGAGGACATACCACATGTTTTCAGTTGTGTATGCCAGAGACATAAAAAAAGCTAGATAGTTCACTAAAATTATCTCCAGATGAGTTGGACGGCAGTGCACTCACTAAGACTACCAAAAAAAAAATTTCTATTAGCATTGCCATTCAGAGTCATAAGGCAATTATGGAACAAGAAAACAAAAAGGATGCTATGGCATGGCAGAAAAGACAAAACCCAAACTCCTTCTGGGGGTCACTTGACCATCTAGAAGACGAATTCTGAAAGAGGTTGCTTTGCATTAGTGGAAGTGTATGAACTGTGGTCATTGAAGGTGCATGCACCTCAATGGCAAAACTTTTCAGTGTGTATGTTATAGTGAGCTTGCTTATGTCAACATTCCTGTGCACAACTGTAGCATTTCCATGTCCATTCTTGAGCCTATTTGTTCATTTTGTCCACACACAACTTTTTTTGAGTTCCAACTACTTCTCCCATGTATTACTGAACGCTTGGCTTCCAAAGCAATGCAAAAACTCAGATAAAGCAGCACAAATGAAAACTAAGTATTCCAACAACTACTTCCTTTTTTGCGTACCTAGCTTGTGGCCTCATCCTGCTTAATTTCACTTTTACTTAGAAAATTCATCATGGTCCATTAAAGTCAACCAAGTAATTGCCTAATGCAGAAGAGCTTCACACCGATCATAAAGTCCTTCTATTTAATGTCTAATCAAAATGTCATAATTTTGAAGCTATTTTAAGATTTAGAAGACTAGAAAAGCCACCTTTCTGCTTCAATTTTCAATCCCTTTATGTTTTTCTTCCCCTATATCTTCACCTATAGCCATTTCAGTATTTTTAAATCTATATACATTTTTACTTTTTTCTGAAAGCAGCCTGGACACCATATAAATAACCATGGCATAGACTGGATACATGGACACCACGCTGAAGAATGGGATAGTGTAGTTCAATTATTAGCTGAAGTGTCTTGCTCCTGTAACATTCCCGCTGGTAGGGTCGCTGCATCTGAGAATGGCCACACCCTTCACCCTCTGGCTGATACTAGTGGCAGTACTACTGACAATGGAATGGTTGTCTAATGATCACAGTAGGAGACTTACTTTGTAATAGTTTATAAAATTGTCACATTAAAAAACATGTACACAACCTCTAAAATATAGAGTACAAACTTTGTTAAAGCAGAGAACACGTCACATGCGTAATGTAAAGCTCTTTGTGCCCTACAGAAGTATGTCTATCCTGTGAATAAGAGTTCGGAAAAATATTCTTGTTTAACTAATGGGGACATATATAAATACATATGTGTACAGAGAGAGGCATGCACCACATATATAATGTATCTGCAAGATTATGAATGAAGGTATACATTATTAAAATGGGAACAATGAGCTCTGCAGAACCACACACTCGCCTCAACACAATAGAAAGTGAGGTCATAATCTGAATTATGATATAAAGAAATACTTATTTAAGGGAAAAGGTAATAAGCCAGTCTTTGGGTCTGGTTTCATTTCTGAGCTGAAAGCCTCAGTGGAGCATGATGACTTTCAGGTTGCACCATACTATATAGCTCTCTATTAACTACTCCCCGCAGGAAAAAAAAAATCAGTCTTGGAACTTCACAACTCTAAGCTTTTGAGGGAAATTAAATCAACGTTAAGTTCATTGTTTTCATTGCTTAAGTTAACGTTAAGTTCATTGCTTAAGTTTATTGCTTTTCAGTAATATTTTTTTCTTCTTTGGAAGATCTTTAGATTGTCATGAGAATGACAAATTGCGTGTTTTACACAAAAGGAAAAAAAACCCACAACTCTGTTTTTGTACAAAAGCATCATTTGTAAAATGAATGAATACAGGTCAACTAACCTGCTGTTGCAGGCCATTTTCATAAGACTTTAATTAAGCTTTTTAAAAACAAAATAAACCTCCTTCATAAAAGCAATCTTTCTTCAGAGAAGCAGTCCATGTATTACTCTTAGGCAAAGGCCTGTAAATTAAGCTGTTAATTCTAAACAATTTAGCAATACTAAACCCCCAAACCTGCAAATGTATACGCACATGCTATGCTCAGTTTTACTTTAGGGAGCAATCCCACTCTAGTCACTGAGATTAGCTGTGTGAGCAAACTGCATACAGAATTAGTATACCTGACTGGTAAATATGTATTTCTAAGAACAGCTACTTGCTTTGTTTCTTACAAGAAAAAGCATGTTTTAAACACATTATACACCTAGCATTCATACTGCAAAATGTTTTAGCAGGAATACAACAAAAGCTGTCTTATTAACAAAAAACGGGTAACAAGTACAATACAAAATGTGCATGGGAGAATTCTCTCCTTGCATCTTATGCAGCAGATGCTGAGCTAGCAAGTTACACCCTTGTTCTCCATTACTCATGGACAAGACATTTATATATAGAGCTCCCTAATTTTTATGCTCGCCAGAAGAATGGCTCTCAATATCATACTATCAGAGGGTCTTTTGATGGTAGTTAACAATTGCTTATTCTAAAATAAATAGGTGCAAGTACTTCAAATGGAATTAATAGTGCAAATAGCTTAAAGTTAGTATGTCAGTATTAGCATTATCCCCTAACACTAATGAGACGTGTGGAGGCATCAGGAAAGGAAAAGGACAACAGAAGTTTTCTTAGTACCAAATGTTAACCATTTAATAGCAAATCATGTGTAGGCACCATGAAGAAACGATCACAAATTTGACAAAGTGATTCTCAGTAGTGGATGCCCTGATAAGGAGTTTTAGAGTTGGAGCGGTCTTGAAAAAAATTACCTATAAGGAAGGCCAATGAACTAGAAGGAATGGCTAACAGAAGAACAAAATGGGACTGTAGGCTTAAAAAGAATCTAGGCATAGGAAGAAATCCACATTTTAGTGGAATGGCAACATGAGCAAATTAGGAATAATACGAGTCAGAGTGAGGCCATCTTCCACAGATCACAGCTTTGGACCATTCATGGGACAGGACAGCCCTTGGCAAAATAAATGTGTTGGGCCCATCAAACTGGGCAAGATAATGGAGAAGCCAAAAAGGAGTCTTCATCTTCCATATAATTTAGAATAATTTTACTGTTTCTGTTTCACTGCAAATTGATTTATAAAGCAGTCATCAATAACATAATGCTTTGCTCTAACAAAATAAGCTTTACATTTCCAGCATTAGGCTTGCCAAGAGTTAATGCTGACCCAGGTTGGACACAGTTCATTATCGACCCAGAAGTGACAAACCCATGTAGAGCAGCGCTATGCACACAAACTCTCTCAGGGAAGCTGCAAACTGACCTTATTTGACAATTTCAGGAGCTGAGGCACAACTCCTGCCAAGCCACAAACAGCAGTTTGAGAGTCAGTTGCCAAAATGACAGAAGCCCAGACCACTGTCACTTTGGCAAAGTGCAGGCAACACAGGAACAGCTCGTAATTCCTCACAACCCACCCTAGATCATCATACATTAACTGCTTTCATCATTTTTTCATCACTTTTGTGGAGAGGAATTTCCGAGATCACTGTAGCATGAAAGAAGACTCTGTCTCTTCATAGGCACCAAGTACTTGCATCCATTTTCCTGCTATTTTTATTTGCCTGTGTTATTCAGCAGCAGGGAAACACAGTGATCCTTCAAACACAGGTAATAGGACAGGACATCAATCACCAAAATACCTTTGTTAATAAACCTTTTTAAACCTAACAGATGCTTCATTGTTCAACCTATTGTGATTTATCCAGTATAACAGGCAGAAAGAAAAATCACCTACAACAGTTGCAATGAGAAAGCTGATGCAACTACAATTTCTTCTTTCCTTAAGATTATTAATCTTAAACGAGTCACAGAAAACTCCTTACTGTGCCTCTAGGGGACATATTAAAGGCTTCAAAGTTTGCATGAATTTCAAGGAATTTAAATGGATCAGAATTTGTTGACATTTATTTATTCTGTAGCAGACAGCACAGTGGTGACTGTTAGCTCCTGAAGTCAGTTGAATATAGTCTTCATTATCAGTTGCTTAATTATAATAAAGATGAGGTTTGTGGATTAGGCCTCAAAACACACAACTACTTCTAACAAAACACAGTAAGACGCCCTGGATCTAGCAGTAATACAAGCATATTATGCTTATTTCTGTGCTTTTACTTTTCAGCTCTAAGGTAGGATGGGATAAATTCTTTCTTCATGTAATCTATTCTTTGGTTTATTCAGTTTGTTCCCATACTAGCCTTTTCCATAAGAGAAGGCTTGTGAAAATACTTCTCATTGGTAACATTCCTAGTACAGGTCTTGACAAAGACAACAGGTGTGTTTAGTATTTCATTCATGTTTCCTGCTTTTAGTTTCATGTCACCTGTTCAACTGCCCTTCTTGGCAAGTTTGAGATAGAACATCAGTATCCCCCTGTGCTGCATGTATATTGCGTTTATTGAACCTTAACTGACTAGTATTCAGATCCCTCTCCTATCCCTAGATGGCAATGTTTTCATATGAATGAAAGTAAAATCAATACTTTTCTCACTATCCTCTCTAGGTTTTAAACAGCAAACTGAGATTTAATTTACTTCATCAGGAACATAAGAGTCAGTACATTGACTTCCTCTTTCCGGCTGGTATATAATTTCATGCTTAAAAGTTAATCTAAACATATAGTGAAAAGTAAAACATCGTGCATTCAGTACCTGAAGTTGAATTTTTGCATCTTTGCTGACACTTTTTGTTCTCCATCGTCTCGTGACCCGCTTGTCTTTCTTTGAAATATCTACACAGTTAGCCTACATTACACAAATAGTTAAAAGCGACAAAGTACTATTAAGTTGACACAAGCAACACAGACAGTACAGCAAGTTAGTAAAGAATTGTAGCATTAGACATCTACAAATTAGAAAGTAAGGAGAAGAATGCCCCTGCCAGGGCCCACAACTACAGCAGTGACTGGCTGTACCTATCCATACTCTTCTATAAACACGTGGTATATTTAGCTCATTTGGCAAAACTACTGGTGTACTTTCTGCATGAGTGCACAATATTTAGGACCAGATCTTGAAATCCTCATGGATTTCTATTCTGGCACTACTCAGAGAAATGTAGAGTTCACCTCTTCCTGAAATCAATAGCAAGTCTCATTACCTCATTGGAACTAGACTTCCCAATGCACCAACACCACTGGGAGATTTGTGTACTCAGAGGGACTGAGTGAAAAAGGAAGAAAGGATTTAGGATTTAGGATTTAGGATCTGCTATTGCTTTCTTGTGGTCAAGAGGAAAACTGACCCTGAACTGGGCAACGGCCCAACCCTTGGGACCTTTGTACTATGCTCTCTTTTCTAGACCATGCAACTTCATCTTTGAGGGTCTTTGGGTCTCCACTCCTTAAAAACTTAAAATGGTATCTTACTCAGCACAACAAAAACTCCTTAAAAGCAATTTCAATATATACATGCATTGCTATTGTAACCATTCTCAGTTTTGCTTTGCAAATTACTTAAATCACTTGATTCGCCCTATTTAACTCAAATAATTAATACATCTTAATTGTTTACACATGAAATATTATTACACATGATTAACATATAAGATAAAGCTTTCATCCAAGAGTTACTATGATTTCAGAAAATCATTCTGAGTTAACAGACATCTCTATATTTCCCTTAACACAAAGAACAAATGTTTCAGTGTGATGATTTATGTTCAAGCATATTTACCTGCATGTCTGTAAAATTTGGTGCTGACTGAGTTCTCTGTAGTATTTCTAAATTTTGAAGAAGTTTACTGAGTTCCACAAGGTTTGACTGACAATGAGCAAGATCTAACAGATATAAACAAAAAATACATTAGATGCTTCTGTTCAGACTTTTTCTTTTTCCCCATGCTGGCCATCATTGGCACTTTATTGCATTATAAAAGTTAAATGTTCAAATCCCCAGGAGTAAGGCATCTAAGTAAAAAGCTTTATTTTTAGAGACATTGAGCACTTGTTATTTCTATGGGAGTCAGCAACAAGTCTAGACCTCAAAAGTTGATCATATTTTAACAATGATATCCATTAAGATAATACAGGTCATTAAGATAAACTTTAAAAGCAATATCCCAAAATATGCAGAGAGGGAAGTTCCCACCACAAGCATCTAATTATCCAAAGAGCTACTTCCTGTGCATGTAAAGATGCAATTTAACCACTTTATTGACTGTTTCTTATTCTATATCAACAAGTTTTGCTGAAAGAACAAGGCATGGAAAGGTAAAGACTAACCTTCTGCACATCTGTCCATCTCTTCAGAGTCCTGCAACCAGGCTGCTACTTTACTCTGACCAGTAGTGCAGGTGGCAGGAAGGCTGTTACTGCAAGGTATAGGAGACTGCCAGGGGAAGCTATTTTGTTGCACCTAAGGCATAATAAAATGCGTAAATCTACTGTTGCTATGTTGCTCCGTCAGTGTAATCACCATACTACTTCAGAATAAGAAAACAAAATATGCAATGTGATTTCAGTGACATCTGTGATTTGACTATATAGTTCCCCAAGATGCAGATTTTCCTGAACAGCATGTTGGAGAACCAAACCAAGAACCTCACAAGCAAACTGTGTTTGCTAACCACCAGTTAGAAAAACTGTTGTTTAAGAGGAAGAACATTATCAAACAGTAAAAAGACAGATTTATCCCTGATGACAAAGGCAAGTGCAAATTGTTCTGGGGATGGTGAATTCTTTGCAAAATCTCTACAACAGCCTATTAATGAAGGCTGCAGTAAGGCTAAATTAGACAGTCTTTCACCTGCACACACTCAGCTTTTTGCTGACCATTGATTCCCACAGTGGAAACTCCCCTCTATTGGCATTACAAACAGAGCCCACTGAAACTGCCCATGAGCAAGCCCAGTGGGAATGAGTTTTCAACAAAAGAACACTGCATACCTTTCCATCTGACACATTAGCAGCTGGTGAAGACTCTGTAGTAGAGGCTGAAGGGAATATATGAAAGCTAGCATCTCTCGGAGATCTCACAATCTCATTCTGACGGTATAACCGGTGATGGCGTAATTTTGAAACCCATGCATCAAATGAATCCTGGGACTTCACCTGGAAACAAATTCACCATCAAGAAAACATTCATAATACTACTTTTCTGCACATCATCTACAGTTTTATTTATTTCCACTGTGGATGAAAAGAGAATAAGTATTTGCACCACTTTTTACCTTCAGATGATAGATGTGTTCTTCTGTGTCAAGATCTATTCTACGAGCCTTCTTTTTTATAGACATTACTGATAAACCAACATCAATGCTCCCATGGACTTTGCCTTTCTGTATCTAAAATCAAAAAGCAGGGTAAGAAATTGGTAGTATCATGCACTTCACTACATTTAACAGAAAAATATCTGGTGCTGAAATGGTTTCCTATTTTATGAACATTTTAATATAGAGTCATATTAAAAAATAAAACCTGTAGACAGACTAACCACTTACTATAAATATAGACAGAGACAAGTATCTCACAAGAAATGCTCGGTGCAGAGCCAGCTCCAAAGTTCAAGTGTGTTGGTTCACAACACCAGCACACAGCTACAGGTAAGTGAGAAGCAGAGAAAATTAGACAGTACTCAGCTCCCTGCTGCTACTACTTGATAGTTATTGGTATCAGATCTAACTAATTTAATGCTACCCTTTATATCTCAAGTACATTGTAATCACTTCTCTGTCCTATCCACAGATCTCAGAATAATCAGCTCTGACTGACATAAAAATTGAAAAAGGAAAATACATGGTCAGGCTGATCTCTCAAGTACCTTCATTACATAAGGTACTTTAAGTAATGTAGTTTTTATTTTCGTAGAAGTAAGAAAAGGTAGAATTCTTGAGGACAGAACTCAGCCAAAACCTTACATGCTTTCCATATTCAGATCTCTCTTTGAATCCATCAACAACTTTCGTGTGTGTGCTGTCATAAATACGCATTGAATGAGTATGAGATTTAATCACCCTGGCAGGCTGAATTCCAATACAAATTTTAAAATGGTCTTCAAATTTACTTACATCAACTGGTGACTTTGAATATTTCAACATTCCATTATCCAGGACAAAAAACCTCTGAAAGGGAAAAAAAAACAAAACAAAAACAAAAACAAACAACCACTTTCTTAATGAGCAGATGCAATTTAAACTGTGTACAATAATTCATCTGCAAAAGAAATGGATTACTCTGTAGCAATTAAGGTATGTTTGTGGGTTGGAAAGAGAGGATAAATACAGTATTGAATAATTTTCTTGCTTGTTTTTTGACAACTACTATCTTCTAAGCAAGAAAAACTAGATTCTCTTTTTTCAACATTATGTTCTAGGTTTAACTTAACAAACCTTGATAAGGAAGGATATTTTTTCAGTTTTCCAGCCAATTCAATAAACTCTAGAAGAAAGACACTGTAAGCCAAAAGAGTTATGTCTGTTTCTTCATTTTCTTCCTGTTTTTCTTCCCACAGAAGCTGGTCATATTTCAAATTAACAACCTACCTTCCCTATCCAGAAACGGAAAAGTTTTTCCTAGTGCAAGATCTACATCCCAAAAGGAAGACCCACATATGGATGTTCTTGTGGTCTCCTTGATCTCCAGCTGAGAAAAAAACGCAGGCTGTGAGACACTGCTCTACCATTCAAAACTTTGTGCCTCATGGCAGACCTCTATGCAGTGAGGTAAAGATGAAATTGTAATTCGTGCTGATTACAGCTAGATAAGGTATAATCTAGCTAATACAGGTATTACTACAAGTGTAAGTATTACAGCATTCCCAGCAATATCCCCAGGTCATGGGAGGGCTTATTTGGGTGTTAGTCACTGATATGGTGTCAGCCACTATATCTTCATTGACATAGTTACCCGGGGTAGACTAACCTGACGATGCCTATCTGTGCCATTGCTACACCTTTATTTTGCTGAGTGGCTCTTACTCAAAGCAGAGAGCAGAATCCCCTATTCAATGTGCTTCTCCTGCAATTAAAGTTGCCCTAGCTTGTGTGTACCGACCACAAGTTAGCACAGACTTTGGCACACAGCATAAAGATACAGACTAGCAGGAAACCTAGACTTGAAAAGAGATTCACTGACTTGTGTTTACTACCACTAACTTTCAAAACATGCTAATTAATAGCAACTAATTAATATTTTTAGAGTCTAACCTATAGAACTAATCTATGTTAAAAATCTAGAACACAGCAAAATATTATCCTAGACTCTCTAAGCTGTCTGACATGGAAGGGAAGAACAATGTTTTCATGATGTGAACCTGTTAAATCAATACTATGAGCAGGGTCAGTAGTTAGATGGCGGAAAATACCTCTTGAAGATGGTTCTGGAAATTATGTCAGTTGCACAACAGATGGTACCAATATCTCACGCAGAGCAAGAAAACAGTGCTTTCCTGGAGACATAGCTTCTTGAATAAGATGTCAAAGCAACAGGAGGGTTTTAGATTCTGGGTTTTTTTAACTAGGTATGGTCATTAATGGACTTAACAAGAACATGACACTCATTTCATATTGCTCTGCCTCTCTAAGTTCCACACACAGAAGAAAATGACCTTTCCTCATATTTCGTTCCAAAGCATACTGCGCTTCAGAAAACGATAAGCTAGTCTCCAAGTTGTACACATTGTACCTGGTATGCTACTCAGGCACATTCAGAACTGTCAGAATATGGCATGCAGCGTTCAATAGTCAGAGGATGCTATGGCTTTGCTAGCAGAACACTAACACAGCACATGCTACAATTACTGTCTCTGGAATTCCTCACCAGGCTCTCAGCACAAAGTATTGTTACAGAAACTGCAGGATTATCAAGGCAGCAGTTGAGAGAGAAAAAAAAAAAACCAAACCAAATTTCATTAATCAATCCAGTTTCGAAACAGAAGTTCAGCATGGATCCTTAGGTGAAATGTAAGGCAGAGTAGAGGGGGATGCTGAACTGTAAAGCTCTTAATCACATTACAAATTATTTACACAGGTAACTGCTGTAAAGTCAGCATGAAAAACAGAACACCAGTAGTGATTTCCTTTATAGAACTGTGAGAGTTGGACTCCCCTTGCTCTCCTATAAAGTTCCTTACCAAAACAGACACGTGTCCAAGAAACAACACAATAACATAATGTATGTTAAAGGAGTGGAAGCAGTGGGTTATTCCATATATTCTTATATATTTGATTAACTGTTTTGGGTTTTTTGTGGGATGGGGGTGGTTTGTTGGGGTTTTGTTTGTTTGGGGTTTTTTTGGTGTGCTTGTTTGTGGTTTTGTGGTTTGATTTTTTTTTTAAATAAGATCTCTTTTTCTGTTCTTTCAGTGTTTCAGGTAAGTCAGTTTGAAATCCTTTAATCCCCCTAGACTAAATTCAAGTAGTGCATATGTATTTTGTTGCTGAAACTACAAACTCTAGTTAAGTAAAACAAAACCAAAAAAATCTAAGGTAGATAGGCATGCACAAAAAAGGGTTGCAGGCATATGTATAACATTCAGAAAGAAGAGAGAACTTATAAAAAAGTGTAATTTATACTAGTATGGACTGCATTTGGACTCAGACCTGAGTAAGTCCCACAGTGTTTGGCAAAAAAAAAAAAAAGTTAATGCTTTCCCAGAAAAAACACCATGTGTAACAAATGGTTTTACCATCCCTTCCAGTAAATTGCATTCTGTCCTAGAAAATTATCCTGCTTCAAGTGCCCTCAGCTACAAAAAGACAGGTGAGCATCAATACCACACATCTTGTTGCTAAAAACGGGGGAAAAAATGTAATTATTATGGTATAAAATACAGACAAAACAGTTTATGAACACTAGGTTGAGGGCTAACAAAAGATAGAATTATGCATGGAGAAATGTCTCCAAACTAACTAAATAGAAAGAGGAGATTTGGGGTGGTTTGGTTTTTGGTTTGTTTTTTTTTTTTTTTTTGGTTGTTTTTTTTTTTGGGGGGAGGGGGGCGGTAATTGAGACATCTGATATCAAAAGTGCATAGTCCCACTGCATGCCCACACAGAAGACTGCAATCAAGAAGACAAACAAAATGCAGGGACAAAGCTGAGCAAATCTGCCCAGTCAGCATGCCTGAAGAGGAATGGTCTCCCATACAAACACCTTGGGTCCATGCAAAAGCCCCTCAGCTCTCCTCTACTGTCATGAAGTCCTGTGTACTTTAATGTAAACTCAATGCAATCTTACAGTACACAGCTACATTCTGTTATACATATTGTAAAGAATTAAAGAAATATTGATTGAACCTCTTAAACCACAAGGCATCTACTGCATTATTTACAACTTCCACCTGGATTTTGAATACAACATTAGACAGCAGGCACTGCAATTTGGAAGACATGAGCTGCGTGCGCAAACTAATTCTTTACACGATTTGAAGAAAAAGTCATACACCAAAATCCTAGGCATTTATTTGACATCCTAATTTCCTCTAGGCAAAAATCACAACTCATAAAATAAGGTAATAATCTTTTGAGTGCTTTATGAGACATTTACCTTGTGCCAACCTTTTAAAGGCCATTTTCTCTTTTTCAGCATGAAACCTTCATGTTTGTCTGGCTTCTGGACATGGGTCTGGCCTATTTTCAGGCCTTCTATGATTTCCCAGCTGTCAGGTTCCTGGTGAAAAAGTATGAAGACACATTCATTAATTAACTGCACATACATGATGAAAAATTGCACTTATATGTAGCAAAAATTCTCCAGTGCAAGACAAAAAATAAAGGAGGACTAGGCTTTTAAATCAGCCTATTTAGGTACCAAACTACGTGGTCACTGTATTATGTCCAGCTGCATATCATTTAAAACTACTGAATATGAATATTTTTGGAAGTCTAACACTTACCAGGTAATTAAAAGGAAGTGGAAGCTATTAAGAAAGTCTGACACTGTAACTGAATGACAATCTGAGGGTGGGTCTGGACATGCTGTTCACAAAAAGGACTGCGTCCCAATGAAATAATACATCCAAATACATGAAAACAGGATCAAATTGTGGCTGAGCTAAGTATAAGAAAGTTCAGACCTGTTACTGGAGGTAGCAGTGTGAAAGTGCAGGTGGCTCTAACCACCTATGAAGTCCATCCAGAAGGTACCCCACAAATCAGCACTGCACTGTAAGAACTAAAAGGACTGAAGAGATTTTGCAAGTGTGGCATGGGCAGAATCTGCATGTTAAAAATGTACCTTTACTCAGAGTATTCCTTCTTTAAAAAAAGATGGGATCATGAGATGAAATGAGGAAGAAACCATACTGTTAAATATATGGGCATATATTAACAGTGCCCTTTGTGGTATTACCTGATCATAAAAAATTGTAAATTTTCTGATCTTTAAAGTACAAGCTACATTGATTCTGGATACTCTAATTTTTCCTTAAAATCAGAAAAACAAGAAAAAGAGGTTGGTTTATTGTTGGTTTAGATTGTAGCCAGCTCTTGTCTTCAAAGGCGTTTTATGACAGAGTTTCACAGGCTAATTGTGCCTTTAGAAATCTGCAAAAGGAAATTAGTTTTTTAAAAATTTTCCTGCATTCATTTTCACTGTATTAAGACAAATTTATAGGAAAGCTTACTAATTGTCTCTCTGGAGAAAAGAATAGGAACTGTATCATTTCAGATACAACCAGCTGTATGCCTTTCAAGGAGCCAGTTAAAGCATATTTCTTGTACACACTTCTTATGTATGACGACTTGTACAACAACTCAAACCAGACTTATACCATAGTGAACAGCTAAAGAACAATATTATTAAAGAGAAAATACAGAGCCATACCTTTATTTCTATCCTTTTGCTAGTACTGTAATCAACAACATTCTGTACCAATTTAAAAATCTCCTATTGCCTGCTCATTAAGACTCTATTTTACTTTGTATACTACAAAGTTATAAACCTGCATTTTCTCAGCTGATCTGTCACAATTCCCAGCAATGTTATGAAAAGTTATCAAGAGAGGAAGGAGGTCATACAGCATCAATCATTTAAAGGGAAAACACAACTGTTCAAAGCCAAGCACTGTCAGTCTTTCGTAACACCTCCAAGTAAGTTACACAGCCCTGGTAACATTAACATTACTATTATGAAAACACGGTTTCAAAAGTAACAGCAAATTTCAAATCTACAATTTTCAATAAGATCTAATTATTTTGAGAAGGGTGAAAAGCTCTATCCCAAATAATACACACTGCAGTAAATTTTAATAGAAGTGTTTACTCAGTTTAGTTTTCCCTGCATAACTATAAACTGGAACTATCCCAGTGCCTGCAAATGCCATGCTCAAAAACCCCCTTTTTCACTTCCCTGTGTTTTGCTTGGATATTCTATTTCCACTACTGTAGAGCGAAGCACGTATGCGTTATTTTTTCCCTACAAAGAAGCACTTAGTGCTTGAGGGGGGCAAATCAAACTATGAGTCCCCTGGGGTGAGCACAGAATCTCTCTCCACAACTCTGCCAACTGATTTGTCACCATATTGATTTCTCCTTTAGAAGATCAGCTGTAGGCATAAGTCTTTTATCTACTAGATAACATCAGTATTGATTAATTCTCAACTAGAAATCACACAATCTCACATAGCTATTCATTTAAACAAAAGGCCTGATACAGAAGGACAAAACAAGCAATTATTCAGTGCAGTGTGGATACCTGTCTTCTGCTGCACCAATGCTACAAGCTGTTCTTAAAACCATCCTAACAATCCTAACTGTGCCTTATCCCACAGGTTTGGTGTGATGACATATGCCCAATACAAGGGACATTATGCAAGAGCAGCCAGAAACCGGAAAAACAGAGTGAAAGTGATATGCTTGAAGGGTCCTCATCCAATGCCATTTCTGAAGTGCAGCACTAGTACTTTAGGACTTCTGCAATTCCCTGCATATTACATGAGAAACAGCTCTGCGTAAAGCAGCAGGACTGGGGGAACACAAGCACAACTTAGAGTCCCTGGGTCTGCATATGCCCCAGGTATTGAGAGTAAGGGAGCCACTACCAACAGCTTTCAGAACCTAGTCTTTTAGACTGCAAAGTATTTCTTTTCCAAATAAAACAGAATGAACCATTTCATTTTCCCCAAACAGAATGTTTTCTTTTGAATTTGTTTTACCAGTTCTGTTTCAGAACTTACAGACATTTAATATCAGACTTTTCTTTTCAATCAAATATTCCATCACAGCTTCCTCATCTTTCCAGTAACAGTCTTACTTTTTCATATGAGGTATCTTAAAATGAAGCCTTCTTTATGTGGAATTAGACTTATTTGGAATCAGTTATGACAAAAGTGAGGAATTCAGCCAGGAGAAGTGGACTGCAAAGCACCACACACAAGGCTGCACCTTTCAGGAACTGGTGGTGTTACCCCACAGTTCCATCCATTTCTCTGCCTCAGGAAAGAAGGTCTCAGCAAGAGATTTTAAATTTCAAACTTTAAGAAACTACCCACAAGGAATAGCATTAGGGCATATTTTTTAAATTAATATCATTATTGATTAGCAGCACTTTTGGACTTGGATATGATTTGCTCTACCTTAATAAGAGGATCAGACTGGATCATTTCTCGAAGTCCCTTCTAGCCTCGTATTCTGAGATTGTAAAATTTGCTCCTAGGGGCCATCCATGGGCAAAAAAAAAAAAACAGACCACCACCACCACCATCCAAATCCTTAGTTTTGTTAATATAACATCTACTAAAGATTACTGGCCCCTCTGACACCTCAGCTGGGGAATAGGAAGCTCCAGTGCAGGCTCAGAATATACTCAATGGTAGAATCATACAAAACAATATCCCAAAGCTGTTAGTCAAACTACTTTGTAACTACAGAGGGAAACTCATCACCCAGATTACAGTCCATATTTTTGTTTACCTTGGATAGAGAGATAGGGTCACTTTCAAGGAACTGCTTGCTTAAAGAAGGGTCTGTACTTCCCGAAGAAGCCTTCCGCTCCAAAATATGAACACTCTTTAAAAAAAAAAAAAAAAAAGGTAATTAAAGATAACAACTTATCATTCACTATTACTTTTTAAAATACATATTGAGTAATGAATGACTGATCCTTACACTCCTTACATAAAATATCAGGATCATGGCTCAAAACATACAAAGTACTACCCATGCATGACATAACTACACAAATAGTTTGTCTTCTGAGGAAATACACCTCTCTTTCCTTCCTCTTTTTTTTTGGTATTGTTTTTTAAACTAATTACTCTGTTCAGCCTAGAAATGACTGGGAACTAAAAAAAAAACAGGAAAGACAAGTAATGCAGTTCTTACCTACAGAGATGTAAAGTGTTCCTAGCCAGATCTATTATGTTTTCTGCTAAGACACAAGACACTGAGTATATGTATCGTGCAGTCAGCACTGTCCTACATTCACTTCTGAAGCAAACCATTGCACATAAGATATTACCGCCTCTAACGTATTCATTATCACACCTTAGCATTTTGTTATGGGCTTTGCAACTGAGGTGAAGAAACTCATTACGTGAGTGCTTTTAATAGATTACAGGTGTTCACAAGATCAGTTACTGAGTCTCAGCTGATGGGCTCGCTGGTGAACATTTATGGACCACAATGACTTAAACCATTACAGCTGTTTTTATGTATGACAATACTATAAAATTTTATATTTTCAAAGCATGGTACAATAATGAAATACATAATGTCACAACTAGCCCTGAAAAAATACTATTTTTGAAAGACATCTAAAAAAGTTTCCCCATTTTCCAGAAATATTTCATTCATATTTTGTAAAAGAAAAAGCATTTTTGCTACAGGAGAAAAAAAACTACATTCTGCCTGCTTCGATTTGCATTTCATTCTCTGGTGAAATTTTGCTACATCTCATATTATTATTTGGTAAGAATTCTCATGTCAGTAGTATCTCTTTGGCATGAAATAAAACTATTTCATTTCCAGGACATGTAGCACAATGACAAACTTGCAATTGCAATTACCCTCTGAGAAGGGTAAGTTCTTCTCAACTGACAATGGCAATTAAATTTTGTTCACAGTTAAGCTTCTTTACATTCACCAAAGAAAAGATTACACAGATACAAGTGACAGCAGAAACAATCAGAGAATATAAAAATACATACAAACAGCAGAGTAAATATTATTTATAAAGATAACTAAGTCCATAAGAATCATAACCAAACTAAATGAAAATAAACACAGCTATTCATACAAATGCATATATAAGACAGTCCACATCTTGCTGCAGAGCAACACACAGACCTTCATTGTTTCCCTTCAATTTGCAACTGCCAATGAGAATAGGAAAATACAGCAATTGTCTCTGTTGTCAATGGAGATTAATAAGCATCCCTGCCGCTATGCAACAATAATAGGCATTTATTTTCAGGTACTTTTAATCTAATTTTACCATGAAGAATGTAGAAAAGCAGTAGTGTTATGTTACCTGCCACATTCCCCAGAGCCAATCAGCAAAAGCTTTGTCATCTATGCTTTGAAATCTTCTGCTTTATCAAAGAAAGGCCAAAATTATTACTTAACCCAATGTTTATTACTAGTCAGATGAGAAAAATGTTTGTGTTTATTTAGTACAAGTTCCTACATTACATGTCAAATAATTTAATATGCTTGTTTGAGCTGAGCACCACCAAGTTACTAATGATAAACTATGATAAAGTTTTCTCACTGAATACATGAAATGCTACTTACGCACAGAGTATCAACATTTAAACAATATACAAGAAAACCTAAATCTGTTCCTCCAAGGAAGATTAAAATGTCACTTGAATAGCATAATCAGGACAATTCCCAACTTTCCTGCCAGTTTTGTTTGGCAGGCAGGAATCCCTTCATCTTGAGATGGAGCAATGCCCAACACAGAAGTTCTGAAGGTCTCATATGTAGCAGCCAGTGCAGGTTGTTGTTACATAACTGCAATTTCATTTTGTACAATATTTAGAGTGGAGTAACCCAACAGCCCTCGGCTTGCCAAATTTCCAGTGACATTTTCAATCACATGATTTTAAGGCAATGGGTTTTTTCCTTTTTTTTTTTTTTTTAATCAGCCCTCAGTCATTACAGTTCCACCTCAGTTGAGAAATACATTATTAGCTAACAGCACTTTAATGAATGCTGACTTATTCAACTATTTGTTTGTAAATAAGAAAATGAACACTCTTAAAATAAAATTGCTTTCTTTACATTCCTTACTTCAAGAAGTGTTGTCTTGTTCTCTGTAAATGTCTACTTTCCAAATCTTTTCTGTCATGACCATCATTACACTGATATAAAATCACTTCTTTAAATTTCTGACATGTCTCTAGCATAACATTAATAGACATTACTTGGTGTAAAATGTTTTCCATTAATGTATGTTATTTTTCTGCAAGATTACAGCTAGAAATTACACAATTGTTTGACATTTTGAAAAGCAGCTATTTTTATAATGCAGGAGTTTAGCAGCACAGAAATAAAAATTATTTAGATCTTGAAGTTATTATCAAGGGGTTTTTTTGTTTTAGCAAGAAAAATAGAGTTGGTAAAGGAAGCAGTTAAAAAAAAGCAGATGAGAAGGAAGAAAGAGGCAGATCAATACAGCTTCTGGGCTTTGTTTATAATCGAAGAGAAAATGAATAATCCATTAACCTAGGCCTATCAATCAACCTGGTACTCTCACTTCTCTCATCCCAAGAATATAGGCAGACAAAATCAACCTCTGCATTGCTCCATTCCAGACTTTCCTCATGCTTCAGGATCACCTGTGCGCTATAGCTGGCTTGTCCTGGAGAAGAACATCAGCACCATCAAATTCTGTGTGGTCTTGGAAATTAATTCAAAAAGATTACAAGTTTAACTGAAATTGCTCTGTAATTCTGTTGCTAAATCTTAGTCCTAACTACAATCCTTCCTTCAGCTTTGAGATTATTCACAACATACATGATATATTTGAGCACACATTTGCCCCAAAATGCCCCTAATAAGCCTACACACAGGGAACACAAATGCTGATTCTGCTCCGCATTTTTTTCTTGTTGCTTCCCAAAGACATGTGAGGGAGAAGGAAGCTGATGGAGATAATAACAATATGATGTTGTTTCATATTCTCATCTTCTCTGGAGGGCAAGAATGGAAAACATATTTTACAATATCTTTCTATATATCTTGCCAACTTAGTTTCTCAGTTAGGAGTTCAGTGACCCATTCACCTTGTCCACCAGAACAAATACTAGCACATGGAGCATCTGGTCTCCATCAAGCCAGAGGTTGAAGACCCTAACATTTCTTAACTGAATCTGACTTCCCATGAAAAGACAAGACATTCAACCTTTTCCAAAGGGAAGGCAATGAAAGTAAAGGGATATGGGGTAAGTAGAGATAGGAAATCCAGTGAAGGACAGGTCTGACACTCAGGCCTCCCCTTTTTGCTTCACTGCTTAATTACTTAATGGAATGAATTATATTTAATGCAATGAGTTCTCTCTAATCTATAATTTATTCATTTTCAAGAAGACAAGCTGGTGAGGAATTTGTCACTCACATTGGACAAAGACTCTCTTTAGTTCAGAAATGTGCACAACATGTGGCTAACAGTTAATTAATGAAAAAGATTTGGTGGGTCATTTTGTTTGCTCACAGCATTCAGCAGTCTTCAACGCCCATAACCATGGAGCCTAGACATACACTGTTCTACAACAGTAATTCAAAACAGAGCTTTTCTCTCTGGGTCTTTTGTGTTGGTTTTTTTATCTTTTGTTATCTCATATTCACTGGCATTCTTTTTGCAACCTAGCTACCCCTGCACAGACCTGTGTTCTTATTTGAATTCCATTTAGTATGGAGTGCAATGCTTAATCATTTTCTCCCAACTAAAAACATAGTATTCTCCAGTTTTCAGAAATACAGCAGCAGGAATAAGGTAGACACACCAGTTTTTACTAGCTTTTAAACAAAGCTGGGATATATGCCGAGTTAATCCGCAATATTATTTGCAAAAGGAATAACCTTGAAACTTTTTTATCTTAGACTGCTTCTCAGTCAGTTCTGGCTTTCCTTCTGTTGTTGTTGGAATAAAGACAGTCTTGAATATTGTCGTGAGAGATGGGTGAGTACAAAGCAAAACAACCATGTCTCCATCAATGTATTTCTCCTTTCTTTCTTGTAGCACATTTTTTTAATTTGAATAAAGCAACCATGGTCCTATCCTCATCCTCAGTCTCTCCTATTGACACTGCTCCGTAGCTGTTTTCAATGATCTCAGCTATCAGCCAAGAGCCAAAGGAACTTAACAATACTTTATGAATAGCACATGTAGTTAATCTTTTTTTTTTCCTTCTTGTAGCACATGATCATCTTGTACAGAAATGTTCTGAAGAGCAACATTTTCTCTTTGCAACCTTTTTACTGAAAGACAAGTATATCTAAGCGGCAGTTCTGTAGTATATTAATAACATACAGGTATGTATGTCTCTAATTCTTTCCTGAGATATGCAAAATAAACACTTCTTGTGTTATGGAAATGTCAAGGATTTTTGACTCAGGAGCTCTCTGTCAGCCCTTTCTGGAACTCCAGCTTTGTATTGTACGTCAGTGCTTTTCAGCTCTGGAAGCAAAGAAGCCTTTGCTTTTCAAGCTACTTTTTGACAAACTCTGAAGTGAAATAAGCTCTTGTTCTTCCGAAGAGCTTCTTGGAGGGAAGTATTAGCACAACTGGATAAAGTAGAAAAGCGCTATCATTGTAACAGCAATTTTCTCTTTGCCACAGCAATGGTTTGGAATGACTACCAAGTTGCAGCCTGAGTCTTTAATGACAATCTTCTCCTTTCGCACCTTAGATTTTGACCTGCTTATCTCAAAACAGAGCAAACAGATAAACTGAAAATATCTGACAGAGAGAATTCAAATGTTTGCTAATTATACAAAACTTTCTTATGACTACTGAATAATCACAATTAAAAGGACTGATATTTCACTAAATAGTCTCAGGCTAGCAATTCATTTTATTAGTGCTGATATAGTTAAAAAAAAGGAAGGAAAATAAAATTACATACACAAAAGAAAGCCATTCCTTGATATGTTAATTTGTTAACTAATGAAAGCATTCTAGACATGTCAGATGGCCTTCTTTGGAAAATATATGCAGTTTTCACTTCAATAAATGGTTGCAAGGGAGACTAAGTTAACAAAATCATAGGCCAAAAAGTTGGACACTCACCTAAAAGAGTGCATAGGTTCAAAAAAAGAAAGCCCTTTCTTCCTGGGGGTCTCTTTAACATCCTTGTGTAAGCTACCCACTTAGACTTTCTCAATATCCTTTAATATATGCAGTACAAAAATACAGAAGCTAGGAAAAAAGGGGTTTTGAAAAATTTTTAATCAGAAATTTTTTTTATATGAAAACTTATTCTACTGGGAAAAGAAAAAGTTTGGATGTAACAGCTTCATTTTCAATTCCAGGATAAAGTATTTAACGAAAACAAAAAAAGAGAGATGTCAGAACAGCAAATAGCTTTACTAAGGCACACATTTACTCTACCTAATATATTTGTATGTCTTGAATATGGATAATCCCAGTCATGCATGAGTGCCTTGAAAACAGAAGCCTTCATATCATACCTGCCATCACCCTCCCTCTTCTTTTCACTTTTGTCTTTCCTCCCCACTGAGGAAATGAAAATAAAATCATGCTTCTGCTTCTTCTCCCCCATTTGCTTCCCAGAAATCCTAAATGGCACTTCAGAAGAGTTGTACTTCTTCCCTCTGAATTCATATATGTGTGTGTATGTACACACACATTCCTCACTGATCCCAGACAACCCATTTTGGATCAAGTTGCAGTTAGAAAATGAGTGCATATTATAATAAAATCTGTCAATGTTTGAGGACACTTGAATTGTATGAATATTCATTTTTTTAAAACGTACAAGCCAACCTTTTAGTTTATATTCTCAAGGCAAGTGAGACATGCTTATGTAGGTATGGACATGCATGCATGGTAGAGGGGAAAAAATGAGACAGGAGGAATGCAAGAGTGACCATGTTCTGAAAACACCACTTTAAATTATCTGTCATAATTTGCATGGGTAATTAAGCTTTTATGGGAGCAATTTCACAGGTTTTGTAATAGAAGATAGCTACATACACCATTTCTAATCAAACTGACACAGTTTAAAAAAAGAAATCTTTCTTCATAGTACATATCTGAACTTCAGCATTCCCCATGCAGTCTGTAAAGCACTCCTCGGGGTATGATAACTCAGATAGCAATGTTTATGAAGCTCAGAAAATGCGTACACATGGCCCCATGCGACAACTTGTCATGTACACTATCACTGTCAAGAACCAAACCAAGTTTCTGGCACAACCTTTTTTTTCCTCACAGGTCTTTCAGACATTGTACTAGCTTGCCTTATAGACCAGGCTATCTGTCTCTCCTTAACTGCTCCAGTCCATTTTATTTCTTCAACAGCTTTAAGGCCAAGTCTTTCTTAGAAAGAGGCAGCATCTCCCTCTATTAATCTCAGGATTGTACTCTGTAAGATCTTGTCTCCAAACCAGTATAGATATTACCAAGGGCAGGGGCACTTGCAATCCACGTATCTATTGATTGGAGAGGGCCCACCCAGTGCATATGCACACAGATGTACTTCTGGTTGCCATGTATCTATCGTGTAAGTTCTAGGCAGAAATACAGGCATGAGATGAAGGACATCTGCTGCGTGCCTGCAGGCTGGCTTCACAACATACAGACGGCAAGACTGATGCATCCAGCCTGAACTGGGCTCCTGGGCATATGTTATTGCCAATGTGTGCCAGCAGCCTGGGCCCCAAGGATTCCCAGTGCTAGAGCAGGAATGCCTCATACTTTCAAGGCAGCCGTCAGCATCGGTGCTCGGGGCAGCCTACCTCAACGCTGGGGACAATCTGTACCAGTTTCCTCTGAGTCTCACTCACACGGGTTCCTACCCCATCCCTGGACAAATCTGTAGTCCAGAGAGCTTCACTTTGAAAGTCTTCACCTTCTTCTGAAGGTCTCAGTCTGATTGTGCCACATGTAGATGTTCACTCACCAAGTAGTTCACTGTTATCCATTTGAGTGATGAAAAAGGAATCTAACAGGCCTAAGATTTATTATTTCATTTAAAGCAAGTACTATGGCATTGAACTTAATGTAACAGTCACATGGGTGTTCTACAGCTTCATAAGTTACATTGTTTCAGGCATTTTTTCAGATACTGAAGTAAGACCCTCTACCTCCTGCACGTAAGGAACATTTTCAGACTCTATTAAAGGCACAGATAAAAAAACGTTCTAGAGTACCAGCAGCTAACCAATTTAAAGAATAATTGCATGTTTTGTTAGCAATTTTTCCACTTCATTCTTTGGCCCCAGAACATTTGCTTGCTCCGGTGAGTTGTTGCTTTTAAAGTACTTATTTAACACTTCCTGCTCTAATGCTTCTTCAAATGTATCATGTGAAAAGAGTTAATTAGGAAAGACAGCAAAAGAGAATTACGTCACTGTAATAACAGTACTTGGCATTTAGTAGCATCTTTAGTCTGAAACTCTCAAAGACATTAATAATTATTATTGAAATAATTCTCACTAACTACTGAGAAGTAAAAATGCTTTTAAAAGTCTATGCTTTGCTACAGAGCAAAGTCAGGAATAAGGCTCCATATTCTCAGGTCTGTACCATATCTATTAGACAACTGTCCATCCTTGCCTTCCTTTCTTTTAAAGTCAAGGAGAGACAGGAACAAGTGAAATTTACAGGTAACCACCAGGAATTTTTTCCCAGATGTCACATCAGGCTGACAGCAGTGAGCAAGTGCGTAGGTTGCTACTCAATTTAAGAATAAAGAAGGGATATAAACATGCTTAGACTTCTCTTCCACATGGAATATATTATGTTATATTATATTGCAATCTTGTGTAAGCAACACCGTCTGAGGCACACTGGACAGATAGGCAGGCACGGTAAAAATGCCAATCAATTATATTGTCATTGTTTATGAGGCAGAAATCTATAATGAAGCCACAAAAGCATTCTTGATATTGTGTCACCGATCGTAACTGGTCATAAACAACGAGAAAGTTAAGTTTGAGGTATTTCAACATATTAAAACCAAAAACTTAAACTACATGAGCATGAACCCTCCCTCCTAATCCTTCACAAACTCTCACACATCTAATTGTTCTCAGTCTCCCAGAAAAAGCACCAAAAATGCTAAATGAAATAGGACAATGAAAAAAGAGTCTTCCAAAGGACTTTAATTTCCAGCAGGCTAGATGAATCTGTGTATATTATGGATCTTACCCTGCCAACCTAGCCTACCAAAGGAAAAGCACCAGAGGCTGAAATCCCACAGCTGCTGCCACCACAGCTGCTCCTGCCATGACCCTTCCCATTGCCACTGCTCTGCTACTTCCCACTGAGCTGCCCGGAAAAGGGTAGCAGCAACAGCGGCCAAAGCAATAGCAACAGCAGGTCTCTCATTTTAAACCCCAGCATTTTGTATTAAGTAGCTTC
Source organism: Morus bassanus (assembly GCA_031468815.1). Taxonomy (NCBI): domain Eukaryota; kingdom Metazoa; phylum Chordata; class Aves; order Suliformes; family Sulidae; genus Morus; species Morus bassanus. The sequence goes on along the minus strand of CM062574.1, from coordinate 26,448,831 downwards.
AGTCTCAAATATTGGACTGCTTTTTCTGTGGGACAAATAAAAAGTGAATCTGCTTTTGCTTAGAATAACCACACAAAAAGATCTTCTTAAACATCATGCAGTTAGAACAAAAGATTTTTTGCAACCTCAGGGATTTTTCTTCCCCTTCTACACATCAACCAGCTCTCACAGATACTCCTGGTCACACACAAAAAAAAACCAACCTCTCCCCTTGCTTTCCTTCTCTCTAGTCTGTCCTTACTTTTTCAGCCAGTTGCGGTTCTCCCTACAAACCAGTCCTTGCTTCTTAGTTTCATGTCCTACAACCTCACGAAGCATTTGGCCCACCCAGTTCTCTCTTCCCTACTCATGTCTCTCACCTATTCATTTCCCGACCAAGAGTCTCACTCTCTAAATCAAGTACCTTTTGCTTTCTACACTGCACAGCTGAGCACTCCACTCCTGGCACTTCTTTCTTCTCCCTCCTGCACCACCTACTTGCTGTGGCATGCAGATTGCCCATGTCAACTCAGCTTCACAGAACCTGATGGTTCCTGCAGTACATCTATGAAAAATTTGCAGCTCATTATCTCCTGGGAAAAATTTGATGGCAGTTTTCTTAGCCAAGAGACTTCCCTTCATAATTCTACTTTTACTTTTCTTAATGTTAGCTGAAAGTGTGAAACTCTGGAATTGACACAGAACCCATGATATTTTCCTGTTATGCACATCTCTTCTCATTATGCCTTATCATTACTTGATGAGACAAGAGACAAGTCACCTCTCTCTTTTTCTCCTCCCAATCTATGTCTGTCTCATCTAATCAGCACTTTATGCTAGCGACTACCTTTTATTACGTGCTTAATACAGTGCATAGCACTGTGAGACCTAGATTTCTACTGCATCCCTATATCCATATAATGATTATTAGTCCTTTTTTTCAGGTACCATACATTTCACCCCCTGATTCACCTACTGCAATAGCTCTTTTATAGTCTTCCAGTTACTCTATAAACTAAGGTTTGGTTGAGGTTGCTGCAGACAAATGACTCAATCCTTCCATCATCATTAAAGCCTTTATATCTACAAAATGGTGATACCCACCTTAGGAAATACTGCTTTCAGGAGACTACTTTGACAATTAAAATATAGTGGTTATAAAAATCTAACTAGGTATTTTCCAGCAAAGACCTCTAGGCAAGACCAAAGCCTTAACTCTGGAATAGCACTCTGCTCCTGAATTTCAAGGCCAGGTAAATGTCTTCAGCCCAAACTCAGCCCTTTCTCTACCTCTTGAGTACAATCCTGCTCCTATTAGTCAATATTGCTTTTACAGAAAGAAAAAAAAAAAAAACAAAAAAACCAAAAAAAACACCACAATAAAATCTGAAAATCAGATGATTGCTGCTCTGGAAAATCTTTTTTCTTTTTCCTTCAAAGCCCCTATCTTTCACTCTTTACATAGCGCTGAAAGACAATAGTCATTTGAAATACCAAAGCTCTCCTAGTAGAAAGGTGACCACACAAGGCTAAATGCAATAGGACTAACTAAAAGCTTTTATCCTTTTGTTTGCTGTGTGGGAAAAGAACCATGGATTTGTTGAAACACCAATCTGACAAAGAGAAACATAGAGAAAAAGAGATAACAGCTGATCATCCCTCCCCCGCTAAAAGACCAAAAAGAAAATTGAGACATTAGAAGAGAAACCCTCGCATTTAAAATAGCAGACATTGCTAAATCCACTTCAAATCATGTATTAGCTACCCTTTAGATGGTGGTCAGAAAAGTCAAAATCTCCCCTTTGTTCACAGTTTCATTATTACTCTCCTTCTGTATCACTCCCTCTGTTTAACAGCCTGGGGTTAGGCCCCAATTTACCAAACTGCACATTGTTAACCTTATAATGTATTTACTTCTTTCTGCCTTCTCAGTACAATATTACTACCCATGGATTGGAAAGAATATATAACATATTAGTCTGCAGTATGGCTTGCATACTTAGTCAATAAATAAAATATGGAATGTTTATAAAGAACTTACACCCATCAGACTGAATACACAACATATGATTTTATCATATTCAGTTGTATTTTCTAAAAACAGTGATAGGTTTCCTCCTTTTTGTTGTGCAACAGAATATGACTAGCCTTTTCAGAGTTTCATGAGGGATGAAAAACAAGAATCTCCCTTTCCAACATGGCCCACAAAACAGGTTGTCCAAATTGCAGTTATTATGCTCACCTTTGCATGGGGACTCTTCATTTTCTTAGGAAAATCCCCTGACAGTGGAAATGACAGGGGTTCTACACTCTGCAACAGCTTCACAGTAGGAAAAACTGCTCCTGCTCCATTCTAAAGTATTCCTTATCAAGGACACCGGAAACCATGACTGCCCTGCCACCCTGCTCAACTCAGGGGTTAAACAAAACAGGTTGGTCCTGGGCTGTCTTCTACCTAATAGTCCAAATCAACCACGATTTTGATGAAAATGAATGAACACTTAAGTTCCTACAACGGCAAAAATCTGAACCCAGTTTTTTGGTTATTGGCTTCAGTAGCCTGTTCATTTATCAATTACTTAGTCATGGAGCCTGCAAACTGGCAATGTCAAAGCTTTTGCTGACTGACAATTCTCTTTAGGTAATATATACTGCTCAAATAAGAAAGCCACATTAAATTGCTGGCATTATATACAGCATTTACATTCTCCACTCTCCCTGAAATATCATATCAAATCTCCCTGATTATCATAGTCATGTTCACACTCATTCAGCCTCCTGCACCATAGTTTATTGGGAAACTGTTCCGTAATTGCTCGTATGACTTTGACAAGAATTATACAATGAGAAGATTTCAGTCATTAACCATCTAGAAATATCAAGTGTTACCCTCACATACCACAATGAAAGCTACATTGACACTTCATCCAGTCACATCACTTTTCATATCCATACATATTACCCCTTCAGGAAGGGTGCTTTTCTCCTAGCTGCTAGGAAGCATCCAAGGATGCAGCAAGACAATTTTCAAGCCTTTTCAAAGTAAAACCCAACAGCCCCTGAACCAAAATCCCCTACCCCCTAGCTATCATTGCGTATGGGGGAAAGCCTATGAAAATGAAAACATATACAAACAATCCTACAAGCAAGGAAAGAAATTAGAAATACAATTGTTATAGTAGATGGTACAGTTAAGCTGGTTGATTTACTGCATTTACATGCACAAAGCAAATATTCGTATGTTTATTTCCCTGGATATAGTGCACCTCATGCACAGCACGCTGCAGCTCAGTTTCACTGCAGAAGAAATTGCCCATCCATTCACTCTCCTGGATATTTCTCTGCCTTTAACACTGAAAGCACTAAGGGAAAAAAGTGAATGCCTAGCAGTTGCCTTTCCAGTCCACATTTACATGCCTAAATATACTTGTTAAGCATCATCAGACAACACTGGATCCAAGACAGCTCCGGATGCATCACACCATTGACCTCTTCAGCATTATTTTAAAATCAGGCTTCACGTTTCACTGACCAAATATGGACTTAAAGTTAAGCATCCATTTCATTATGATGACAGGTACACCTTGCTCTACCCCGTTGCTACGGTAACAGATATGGTAGCCATTAGATTTATGGTAAAATGTATTCCCCAAAGTTTTTTTTTTCATTCTTATTTGCATGATCATACCAAACTACCTAATTACAAAGAGAACTCAAGAGGATATGCTCTTAGCTGAGCTCAGCAGCTCCTACGAGTCTTGTATTCACCTACTTTGGGTTTAAATGTGGGAGATACAATATACTGATGCTTTAAACAAAAGATGTCAAAGTCCTTACTCCAGATGGAACTAATGAAAAATAAAGAGGAAATCACATGCTAACCAGAACTTAACTGACACGACAAATCCTGTATAGCCTGAAAGAGAAAATATTTATCACCTGTGAGAACACCATTTTTAGCTTCACTGAAAAGCAATGGAAATGATTAAAAAAATTCCAGACACATTTCCTGCCTGATATCAAACACACATCAGAATTTTTCTTCCTGGTTTAGCATTTTAAACATACCTTATGGTGAGACTATTTACATTTAAAGCTGTAAGTGTTACAGTTTTCGTCAAAAATCTCAGTTTTCAAAATTTTTATAAGTCAGGTAAGGGAAAAAACCTACTTCAGCAGCAGCTGAGAAAATAGTGTCACAGTTGGCATACAAGTAGCTGGGAAAATGTTCTTAAGCTACAGCCATTCAAGTAAATGCATACCCCAGTAAGCAATTATATAAGTTCTTTTCCTGCCTCTTTTCCTTGTCAGGCTGAAAAGAAGCCAGTATTGCATTAATGAAAATATTTTCACAATGTTTTAAATCATAAGGTTGTTATATTCTTACATTTGTATTTTCCTTTTTAAACATGATGTTGTTAAACTAACTCAGAAGCTGATTTAGTGCTTAAGGTTTCCATGGATCAAAGTTTTAAAGTACGTTTCTGTTCTAGTCAAATTTTCAGTATCAAACTTTGCATTTGTAAATATACATGTAACAACCTATCTGAAATCTAGTGGTTACTTTCTGAAGTGCTCCCAGTGATGCTGGGGCCAGACTGTACACCCAGCCCTCAAAAAACCACAGGAATGTCTAAGTTGTTTTGACAGGAAATAATACAGCCCTCATCTCAAAGGGATCCTGAAGAAAAGATGTATTACATCCACATAGACAAAGGTCTCTTGAAAATGGAAGTCTAACATAACTGGACTAGTACTGTATGACAGGGGACAATCAGTGTAAATTTGTAATAAACCAAATCATATTTATAATGTTAGGTGCTTCCATAAAGGATGAACAATATGATATTTAAATTTAATTGAAATACCACCTTGTAAAAATATAATACATCTCTGTAGTTAGATTTACAAAAAGAGATATTCACAGAGGACACAAAACAATTTGAAGCAACTGTACGTTCATGCTGTCAAAGAAACCACTTCTCAAAAGACTCCAGAGCATGTTTCCTACTTGTCCACATGATTATATCCTTCCTGCTCCAGCACTACACATAGTGCCCATGTTGCTTCTGAATCTTTTTCAAACCACTGTAGAAAGTGGGAAGAAAAAAAAAAATTAAAAAAATCATCAGTTCTTGGCTATAGTGCTATAAGAAAGTGAATTTAGACCTAGCAGGAACGAAGGGCCACATTACAGGAATAAATGAATCATTTCACCAGATGTTATAAACATCTAGATCTTTTCCTTACCTGCCTCCTGTCCCTCTGGGACGATGATGAAGAGGAGGCACTTCTATGTGATGGAGTAGACGTTTTGTGAGCTGGAGATATACTCTTCTCCTCTGAACTCATCTTTGCAGCAACCTTGTAGTAATGATCTTGTGCTCTTACCACTCATGTACAAAAAGGCAAGGGATAATCTCCTGCATTCTTCTGCTTCACAGTTTATGGACAGCCAAAGAGGAATTCAATCTCAGCTGAACTGTACCTTAATAAAGAAAAATGTGAGAGGAAGAGTGAATAAATACACACTCACTCCAAAGTAGCTCTGCAGCAAAGAAATCTGTTGACAGTCACTATTTAATCTAATGAATCTCCCAGTTTTTTATTTCCCTTCCAACCAACTACCCAGTACAAACACAAATACCTTGTTCTGCATTCTCACAGAAGATGAAAGCGGTATTACATTATTTCAAAAACCCCTACGGAAAGGCTTAAGGAATTTACAGCAATTCTCAAGAAAAGTTTACAAATCCTTGAGAAGGGGTCATTATCCCATCTTGCATAGTATCATAACATTATTGGGTAACTCCTTAGGACTTCCTGTACAACACAAATACCACTGAACACCCCGTTACAATCAGTACTTCTTAAAAATCCTGCAGTTAGATTAAGGACTCTGCAAGTTGGTTTTTAAAAGCAGGTCCCTCTTTCAAAGATGGTGGCCTCACTGAAGGAGTGGACAACCCAGTTTCATGAATCAGCACCTTTCAGATGGTGCAGAGCTCACCACACGCTCACGTCTTCCTCTCAAAGATGACTGAAAGATAATACAAAATGTTTTGACCAGAAAACACTTTCAGCCACAAGACTGTGGCCAGGGAGTACTAATCTTTTCATCTGGACAAAAACTTCAGTATATCTGTTGAATCCCAGGTACGAAAAAAATGTATTGATGAAGCAGGAGCTACCCAGGGCCTAACTCAGATACAATGGCTGCCATGTTGGGTGCAGTGCCCAGGTCTGGCAGCAAAGGGCTGCAGGGGCAGCCTCTGTGAGGAGAGGCTGGGGCTGCCCTGAGTTGGACACAGCCGGTTCCAGACAGCTCTGCAATGGCCCCACCACAGAGCACAGCTGAGTCTGTCAGTGAAAAGATATTTAAGAAAGGGCAGAAAACACCATAAAGGCAGAGAAGGAACAACAAAACAAGTGACAAAGAACCCTGTGAACACCAGGGTCAGAGAAGGAGCGGGGGAAAAGGTGCCCCAGGCACCAGGGCAGAGAATCCCCTGCAGCCTGTGGAGGAGATGGATAGTCCTGAACGAACTGCAGCCTGTAGAGCACCCACACAGAGCAGATTTTTCCCTGAAGGACTGCAGCCCGTGGAAAACCCATGTCAGAGCAGGGGAAAAGTGTGAGGAGGCAGGAGTGGCGAGGAAAAATTGCTATGTATTGACCACAAACACCACCACCCCCCATGTCACTCAGGGCAGGGGATGACTAGAGGTGTCAGGAATGAAGGAGTGAAGTTGAACCTGGGAAAAATGGGAAGAAAGGTGTTGTCTTAATGTCTTTCATTTCTCACTAACCAAGTCTATTTTAATTGGCAATAAATGAATTTTATCTAAGCTGAGTTTTGCCACTGATGCAGGGAGGAGTGAGCGGCTGGGTAGGCATTTGGCTGCTGGCCAGGGCTAAACCACCACAGCTACAGGGGCCATTCTCTTTCCTGTTTACTCAGCCACTGCTATGTGTATTACCTATCTGAGAATATTAGATGCTTTCTCTCACTTACTTCTCTCTACCCAAACCTTTAATTTCCAACCAAGAACAGAAAAATAGATACTTAGAACAGCAATAAACAGTCCGATACTACCTCTCAAACACTACCAAAATGTTGCAAGCACAACACCAGTACATCATGACAGTTCAGGAATGGAATTATAGGTCTCAATACTTAACAGATTACTTTGATCTTGCTTCAGCTGATAAATACTGTGTCTGATCTTTTATTAACCTTAGATAAAATCATTCCCTGAATGATGTCGTCTGCTTGAAGCTAGTATCTATCTTCTCCACCCTCTTGTCCCTAATTTTGAAGTAGTGCCCTTCCACACACACTGTGATGACAGCACACCAAGGGTCAGCACAACACAGCTAGCTTTAGATGACTGTGGAGAAAGATGCTGTCCTGCACCATGTTAAATGAGATCAGGACAAAAATACATTAACTAACACTCAGACATGACTGCAGGCTCAAGAAATTATGACATATTGAAGACAGAGCTCTAGCTTCCCCAATCACAACAGATATCCATGCAAGAACATCATCCTGAACCCAGATGCTCTCACAGAGGCAGCTAAATAATTAATTACATTGTGCCTTGCAGCCACCAGCTTCCAAATATAGCACCCTAACACACACGCTCCTGCTGGAGCTGAGATCTGTGATGACTCATAAGTGACAGACACCTTTTCTACTTGCTGTACTATGGAAAGTGGAATGACTTCACTTTATTAGTTATCAGCACTTTTGCAAGTACAGATCTCATCCATATCTTATGGATGAGCTTCCATCTCCATCAAGGAGTCTCCCGTAGAATTACAGATCCCACATAATACCCACAGAGACCACATAGCATCCCAGTGACATGACTGGGAGGACATGGCTGTTCCATGTTTGATTGTTGGGCACCAACACCAGCTTGGCTTGAGTCGTCATTGCATTCCTTTGGTTCCTTGCGAAACTCACTCTTTGACGTTTCAGATCATTCCTGCTAGGTTACTTCCTACAACATACAACTCACATCACAGATTATTTTTCCCCCAAGGTTAGTTCTCCTTGAGGCACACACTGGGTCTCTCCATCCTTCCGCATTACCCACCAAGTACACCAAGGTCCTTGAGCGAAGACAATCCCATGAATGGGTTTGCCATTTCCCATGCAAGGAGCAATCCACACCGCCCTCCCCAGCCATTTCCTTATGTGCACTAATCTCCTCCCACAGTATTTAGGGGTTTTGTTTGGGCAGGACCAGGATGGTTAGCAGATCCTCTGGTGTCAACCAGCCAAGTGGCTTCTGCTAAATTTGTATCCCAGTGCTTCCATGTCCCATTGCCCAACACTCTCAACATGGTCTTTAACAGTCCATTATATCTCTCAGTCTTTCCAGAGGCTTGTGGGTGATAGGGGATATGATACACCCGCTCGATGCCATGTACCTTTGCCCAGGAGTTTATGAGGTTATTTTGGAAATGAGTCTCATTGTCTGATTCAATTCTTTCAGGTGTACCATGTTGCCACAAAATTTGCCTTTCAGGGCCTAAGATGGTGTTTCAGGTAGTGGCATGGTTTACAGGGTATGTTTCTAGCCAACCAGTAGTTGCTTCCACCACGGTGAGTATGTAGTGCTTGCCTTGGCGTGTTCATGGCAGTGGGCCAATATAGTCAATTTGCCAGGCCTCACCATATTGAAAACCCAGCCACTGCCCTCTGTTCCAGGGAGATTTTGCTCATGTGGCTCGCTTGATTGCAGCACACATTTCACATTCATGAGTGACATGTATGACAGCCTGCATGGTCAGGTCCACCCCTTGATCATGAGCCCATCTGTATGTTGCATCTCTCCCCAGATGTCCTGATGTTTCATGGGCCCATTGAGCTACAAATAGCTCACCCTTATGCTCCCAGTCCAGGTCCACCTGAGGTACTTCAATTTTGCCAGCCTTATCTACCTGTCCATTGTTTTGATGTTCTTCAGTGGCACGGCTCTTGGGCATGTCAGCATCTACATGATGTACCTTTACAGCCATGTTTTCTATACAGGCAGTGACATCCTGCCACAATGCAGCAGCCCAGACGGGTTTACCCCTGTGCTGCCAATTGGTCTTCTTCTACTGCTGTAGCCACCCCCAGTGTAGCACAGGCCTAATCATGCTGCCAAGAGGAGATATGCTTCTGTACCAACAAATTCTGAAGCGGCTTGAATCCCCTCATATGCTGCTAGTATCTCTTTTTCAGTTGGGCTGTAGTGGGCTTCTGATCCTCAATACCCTGGCTCTAAAACCATAATGGTCGACCTCGGGTTTCTCTTGATGTTTTCTGCCAGAGGCTCCAGGTAAGACCATGCTCCCCAGCTGCAGTGTACATTTTTCACAGCTGGTCCTGTCCAGACAGGCCCAAGAGCTACTGCGCCAGCTATTTCCTGTTTGATATGCTCAAAGGCTTGTTGTTGCTCAAGGCCCTGCTCAAAATAGTTCTCTCAGATTACTCAACAGAGAGGGCTCACAGGCTGACTATAACCTAGAATATGCATTCTCCAGAACCCCATAAGGCTTAGGAAAGCTTGTGATTCCTTCTCATTAGCTGGCGGAGACACAGCTGCTATCCTATTGACCACATCCATAGGGACATGACGGCATCCATCCTGGCATTTTATCTCCAAGAACTGAATTTCCTCTGCAGGTCCCTTAACCTTGCTTTTCTTTACAGCAAAATTCATGGCATATCTTATATGGAGATATGGATTTGATGAGTGGACTGTTCAGTGGATAAGAAATTGATTGGATGGTCACATCCAGGGGGTAGTGGTCAATGGCTTGATGTCCAGATGGAGACCAGTGATAAGTGGTGTCCCTCAAGGGTCTGTACTGGGACTAGTACTATTTAATATCTTCATCAATGACATAGACAGTGGGATCGAGTGCACCCTCAGCAAGTTTGCAGATGACACCAAACTGAGCGGTGTAGCTGACATGCCAAAAGCATGGAATGTCATCCAAAGAGACCTAGACAAGCTGGAGAGGTGGGCCTGTGAGAACCTCATGAGGTTCAACAAGGCCAAGTGCAAGGTCCTGCACCTGGGTCAAGGCAACCCCCAATATCAATACAGGCTGGAGAATGAAGGAATTAAGAGCAGCCCTGCGGAGAAGGATTTGGGAGTACTGGTGGACAAGAAACTGGACATGAGCCAACAATTTGTGCTTGCAGCCCAGAAGGCCAACCGTATCCTGGGCTGCATCAAAAGAAGCGTGGCCAGCAGGTCAAGGGAGGTGATTCTACCCCTCTACTCCGCTCTGGTGAGACCCCACTTGGAGTACTGTGTCCAGCTCTGGAGCCCTCAACACAGGAAGGACATGGAACTGTTGGAGTGGGTCCAGAGGAGGCCACAAAAATGATCCGAGGGCTGGAGCACCTCTCCTACGAGGACAGGCTGAGAGTTGGGGTTGTTCAGACTGAAGAAGAGAAGGCTGCAGGGAGACCTTATTGCAGCCTAAAGGGGGACCATAGGAAAGATGGGGGCAATCTATTTAGCAAGGTCTGTTGTGACAGGACATGGGGTAATGGTTTTAAACTAAAGGAGGATAGATTTAGACTGGATATAAGGAGGAAATTTTTTACAATGAGGGTGGAGAAACACTGGAACAGGTTGCCCAGAGAGGTGGTAGATGCCCCATCCCTAGAAACATTCAAGGTGAGGTTGGACGGTGCTCTGAGCAACCTGATCTAGTTGGGGATGTCCCTGCTCACTGCAGGGGGGTTGGACTAGATGACCTCTAAAGGTCCCTTCCAACCTACACCATTCTATGATTCTATGAAACCATCTTTCAGAAGAATCTGAATTATTCTTTTTACCTTCTCAGACACTTCTTCTGCCTTGCTTCCCCACACAATAACATCGATGTACTGTAGATGTTCAGGGGCATCACCCTTTTCCAGTGCAGTTTGGATTATTCCATGACAAATGGTGGGGCTGTGCTTCCACCCCTGGGGCAGTAGATTCCAGGTGTACTGGACACACCTCCACGTGAAAGCAAACTGTGGCCTGCACTCTGCTGCCAAAGGAATTGAGAAAAATGCATTGGCAATGTCAGTTGTAGCATAACACTTGGCTGCTTTCGACTCCAGTTCTTATTGGAACTCTAACATGTCTGGTACAGCAGCACTCAGTGGTGGCATCACTTTGTTCAGGCTACAATAGTCTACTGTCAACCTACACGCTCCGCCAGACTTTTGCACTGGCCATATGGGACTATTAAAAGGTGAGCACATCTTGCTGATGACTCCTTGGCTCTCCAGTTGATGAATCAGCTCGTGGATGGGAGCCAGGGAGTCTTGGTTTGTGCAGTATTGCCACCAGTGCACCAGCCTGGTAGCAATTGGCACCTGCTGTTCTTCAACTCACAGCAATTCACAACGAAGGGATCTTCGGAGAGGCCAGGCAGGGTAGATAACTGCTTGATCTTCTCTGTGTTCACAGGGACTACACCAAAAGCCCACTGGTACCCCTTTGGGTCTGTGAAGTACCCTCTCCTGAGGTAGTCTATGCCAAGGATACAAGGGCCGCTGGGCTGGTCACAATGAGGGGTTTTCCCACTTGTCCCTTGTTAAATTCACCTCAGCCTCCAATACAGAAAATTCTCGGCATCCCTCTGTCACTCCAGAGATCCAGGTGGGTTCTGTGCCCCTCTACCCTGATTGCACCAGCGTACACTGTGCACCAGCGTATACCAAAGCCTTATATTTTTGTGGGTCTGATGTGCCAGGCCATCGAATCTACACAGTCCCATATACCCAGTCATCCCTTTCCTCCTGGCTGAAGGCAGGGACCCTCAATTTCTGTTCCTCATCAGAGTATTCACTGTCTGACTCTTGCAGTACCAGACCAAAAGTCCCCTCTCCAGGATCAAGGGAGGTGATTTCAGTTCTTCTGTGTCTGGGAGATTACCGATTGCCTTCTTGTGTCTCTACAGCAACTAAGCTGACAGCCTTCTTCAGTGGCCCCTTCTAAACAGCTGTCTTCCCTCTTAGTTCACATACAGAGGCTTCCAGCTGAAAGGTGCGTTCACCATTCACGCAGGAAGAAACAGAGTGCACCACGTGGCATGCACCTAGGGCTCCCTTTCCCTCTGACCGGCGCAGGAGAGGACTGATTTCTTGGGGCACCGCTGACAGCCAAGGTGCTGGCCTGTAGGGATGAGGAGGTACAGAGATTTTTTTCAAAGTTTTGGAGCCCAGAAGACACTCTCTCCACAATTGGTGTATCCCTATCCGGGCCATACATCACTGCCAAGCTGTTAGAATATGACGCTGGGGCACTCTGAATCACTTCCTCCACTTGGCCCCTGTGCACTGGACATCCTCTGGATCTTTGGACACCTCATCATCATCTAGATCACTGTTGATGACTTTGAGCACCACTCATTCTCTCAGGTACTGAATGCCTTCTTCTGCAAGTAGTCCCCTTTCCTGGGGAGCTCACAAGATCTTTCTTGAATGAATATCTTGCCCTCACACTTGAGAGGAGCTGTCTCCAGAGACTGCACATTGCTGTCTTTTTTCCAATTCTTCTCTCAATTCCCCAGTGTCTAGCAAGGGATCCCAGCTGTCGGGCTTTCTTACCTTCCAGTTGCTGACTGTTGGCCCCATTATCTGAGCATCAGAGCAGCCAGGCAGCAATCTGCTCACCTGGCTGGCAGCTGTAATCTTTCGATATGTCTCGCAGTTCTGATGAGGTCAGGGACTGGGTAGTTTCTGTTTCCTGTTTGAATTCTCTCACTTCTTCCTCCAATTTCTTTGTTGAAGGACTGGTTTCTTGATCAAACCTTTCCTCTTCTTCCTTCTCCCTTACTAACTGAGGATATGGACCCATTGTTCTCCTTGTCCACTGTTTCTTTTTCACTACTGGGGCAATCACTGTAGTTGTTGTTTGGGTCCCTATCTCAATCATGGTGTCCTCAGATGCAGTTTGGGTCCCTGCCTCAACCACAGTCCTCTGACAGTACTGAACTGTGGCTCAATAGGCACAGGCCAGGCCCCAGCACAGTGCTAGAAGCTGTTGGTTTTCATTGGGGTAAGCAAGGGACCTTTCTATCAGGTGGCATCCCAGTTTGCCAGGGTTGCTTGCCTGTTCAGGTGTAAAGTCCCAGGTTATGGGAGGTGTTAACCATCCTAGGAATATGCCCAAACCCTTCCACACACCCTGCCACCCAGGGACTGGCCGCCTCTGGGCATATTTCAGTATCACCTCACTCAAAAGTTGTCTTCTCTTACACAAGGATGAGGCCAGATTCCACAAAGCCCATAACAGCCAATAGTACTAATTTGTAGCATTAAACAGCTCACATAAGGGTGAACAAGGACCTTGGGACTGTGCATAATGAAACCATCCACATCAATCCCGGCTAGGGAGAGGGAGATGTATTCCTTCATCTTCTCCAAAAGATAGCTCCCCCAGTACAGCAAGGCCATTAATGCAAGGGCAAAGCATATAGCCATTGTTTGTACTAGCATGTTCCCAAGCTCAGCAAAATAAAGAGGTAAGCAGTGCAGCCAAAAAACTCCATGACCCCCACAGCAGTTTGCCACTAAAAAACCACTATAGCTATAGCACACTTAATACAAAACTGCCATCATCTCGTGCCCCATGTTGGGTGCCAAAAAGGACTGTAGTGGGTTGACCCTGGCTGGATGCCAGGTGCCCACCAAGCCACTCCATCCTTCCCCTCCTCAATAGGACAGGGAGGGAGAAAATGAGATGGAAAAAAAACCAAACTCATAGGTCAAGATAAAGGCAGTTTAATAAAAGCAAAGGCCACACACACCAAAAGGAAAACAAAAGATTCATTCTCTACTTCCCATCATCAGGCAATGTCCAGCCACTTCCCAGGAAGCAGGGCTTCAGTATACATAGCAGTTGCTCCGGAAGACAAATGTCATAAATAACAAATGTCCCCCGCTTCCTCCTCCTTTCTCTTAGCTTTTATTGCTGAGCGGACATCATTGGTATGGAATATCCTTTTGGTCAGTTTGGGTCAGTTGTTCTGGCTATGTCCCCTCCCAAGATCTTGCCCACCCCCAGCCTACTGGTGAGGGGGGGGAAATGTTGGAGAGAGAGCCTTGACGCTCTGCCAGCACTGCTCAGCAGTAGCCAAAACACTGATGTGTTACCCACACCTTTCTAGCTACCAGTACAAAGCACAGCACTGTGAGGGTTGCTATGGGGAAAATTTACTCTATCTCAGCCAGACCCAATACAACCAGCAAAAGCTGACCATATAGCCTGAACATCTTGGTAAATGCTCTGTGCTTTTCAGGATGGCAAGTTCCTGCTAGAAGAAGCCTAAGAAGATGCGTTGTGCTGGAGCTGCTAGAGCCAGCTACAAGAAGACAGAGGCTGCAGGAAGAAAGAAACAAGCTGCACAGCACATTTGTTTCAGAACTACAGAGAGAAAACATAATGAAGTTGCACTCAAGGAGAGGCTTTTCCTTCTATCCTAGCATACCAGGGACCACTGATGTAGTTTAAGAGCATTTTCATATCCTAGAAATGCATTAGGCAAATTTTAGCCAAGGAGGTGTACAAACAGTGGTATCTCAAGGTCCATGAAATTTTCATATAAATCAAAAATCAAATTACAAAAATTAGAACACAAAAATTATAATCTTAGTTCAAAAAGCTGTGCAGAACAGTCGAGTTATTTAATAGCTTAAAGGACAAATTTTCAGTCACTTTCAGCTATGAGGCCACTGAAAATTTTTTAGCAGAGCAGCCTTTGGGCAAATGAAAATCAAGCCCTTTTTTAAAACATCTGATCTTCACTCTGTTGACCCATCTGGAAAAATTTGCATTTAGTATTGGCACAACAGGACAGTGATCTGGCACTTCAAATGTGTTTTTAAGGCTCTCCGGAAGTGTAGGTGCTGTTGTAAGAAGCAAACACAACGCTAGGAAGCAGTACACAAGAAAAATAGTTCTGTTTGCCAAGGTTGTTCAAGTTGCCAGGTATGAGATTCTGTGAAGTATGGACTTTCTATTTTGAAATGTATTTAGAAAAAATAAAGCAGTGGCTTACACCTGAGCCAAACTCCACAGTGGTTCTGTGGCATTGCCCAAGCACTAAGAGCTGAACCTAACCAACATCTTGCTCAAACCACACCAATTCATTGATAGCAGTCTCCCAAAAAAGATATATAAAACTAAACCATCCCCTTTCACACTAAAGCAGCAAACATTTCTACTTGCCCTATTTAACAGCAACAATAACTTCAATACAAAATTGCTATTACTTACTTATACATAGAAATTTCTGATAAACAGTTCAGGGTTAAAAGTCAAAGCAAGGCAAGTGGGATATTTGAGAAAACAAGCACTGTAAGCACAACAAAAATATTAATGCAAATCAGCAAGAGATAGCATTGGGCTTTTTGTTACTCTTCTTGCACATTGAATCTGGATTCTGTTTCTCTACATTGCTAAGAGCTTATCTTCCAATTCTGGCTTAACATTTAGGTAATACATCTTTTTTAGAGCATGTTAGAAGGAATAAATGTAGTAAAATCGATGCAAAGAGACACCAGTCTCTCTGTAACTAAGACTGAGGCAAACAATTATAAATCTAATTTTTTGGCCAACAAATTCGATTTACAAAAATTAAACCAGTGGTTTTGAAACATTTTTCATGGGCTTTTTCTATCAGTCACTGGCAATTTTGCTATTGACTTCAGTGGGAACAGAAGCAAGCCATATACCATGGTAGAATATTTCTAGAAAATAATACAAAATCTAAAAACACATTCAAAATCTATGACATTGGGTTTTGGGTGGGTGGGGGGTGTCCCCCTAGTAACAGTGCATTTCTTCTGATACTGTTTCCTGACAAAGATCAAAACATCTAACTCATTGTACAAGGCCAATTTTACCATCCCTTTACTTCACAGCAAATGTGTCTTCAACCTGAAAGTATTTTAATTTATTTCAGTTGGACAACTCAAAAAGAATGGCATTATCTAGTATAAACAAGGGTAAGAGTATTGGCCATTGGTTATTAATTGCTGCTTATCTAAATATCATTGACCTGTAAGCTGCATTTTGCAGCACACCAACTAAATCCCTCATGAACTGCTCAAAACCACCTGTCAGTTTAGTTGATTCAGCCCGTCAAATGTGACCGTACGTTGGCTTGCCTCAAAACTGCTTTGCCATGAGTTCCCAAGGCAGGAAATATATTTATTGCTTCTAGCATATAAGAAGAGACAGACTTCCTGGAACATGAAAACAAGACACTGCAGAAAGATTTCAGTCATCGCAAGTACCAATTGCCCAGCTGGGAGTTTTGTCTTCAACTTTTCTCATTGCCATCTCAACTATTTTGGATATAAAACATCATTTGTAATTTAGTAATCATAAAAATTATTTACTGGTTCTTCAGTACATTCTCTTCTAAGTTACTTATTTTTTGTGTAAGGTGATGTATATAGAAAGGTAGTATGCTCTGCCCCAAGTCGAGGAGAGGGTAAGTCTTGTAAGCAGAACATGCAGCGAGGTCTTTTAACTCTGATGTGTAAGGAAAAATACCATTTGCCATGGCTGTAACATCCTTCAGATGAGGCAAAACATCTAATCCTATTCATAAAGGAATACAAAAATCCTGTACAGAACCTACAATAAGAAATTATTTAAAAAATATACTGAAGATTCTTTACTGAGTAGTTAAGAAATTGTTTATTCTTTCTCAAGCATTTGGTATTGAACATTTCCTTTTACAAATGAGAACTGTTCCACCACATTCTTGCAGTTCATCCCTACTACGTGTGTTTTTTAAGGCATTCGTTGAATTCAAGGTGTGTGCTTGATCAATTGTTACATCTTGTCTAAGCCTGGAGGAAAAAAAAAAAAAAAAAGTAGAAACCTAGGGATTCCCCATTCTTTCTCCACTTCAATTGCAGATTTGAACATATTTTACTACACAATTATTTTTCCTTCATTTATTCTCAGTTCATTAGTGTTGTGGGTTGGTTTTTTTTTTCCCCTGGTGTCTTAAATCAAGTACTAAATAGGTCTTAAAAACAAAGTCATTCATTTCCTTTCCATCCACAAAGGGTTACCGTCTTTCTGTCTAAATAAATAAATAAAGGAAAATTACATGCTTTATTTCTCATATCAGAAGCCACTGGTTTTTACACTAGATATTATTATTATTAACTCAGAAGTCCTGCCTTCTATCAACTGAAACAAAATTATTTCAGAGGCATCAAAATAAATGAGCAATCCTGTATCAAGATGTAGCATGATTTTTTTTTTTATATCAATGTTACACTAAATAGCTTGAAAGACAAGGAAGCAGTGAGAGCTATTTACTGATTTCTCTTCACCTTCTATCCCACATTACAATAATATGTTTGATTCAACATCTCTTAAAAGCATTTCCTAGGAATTCTTTAGACTGGACTATTCAGTAGTATAAAAATACTGAAGATGACACTGACTCTCCACGTAAAAATTCATTACTCTCAGTTTTATTCACTGAACAAACTACATTGTATCTGTCATTATTTGAAATTTCATTTTTCAATTGAGTATTTTCATGTTACTGGCTAAAATTAAAAATAAAAATTTAAAAAAAAAGGGGGAGAGCAGGGGAAAGAATGAAATGGAGAAAGGCTATTTTTACTGGGGGAAAAAAAAGTTAGTAGGTTTAAAAGGTCCAAGTAAGATACATACACAAGGAGTGAAATGAGACCATACACCATGGAGCAAACTGGGCAAAGACTTGGGAAACACAAGCTGTATAAACTGCACAAAATAAATGGTCAACACAGAGGAGAGAAGCAGCCCGTGGAAATGAATATTAACAATATCAGAGGTATGGATATTGCAGCTACCTCCCTTTACAAGCCGCCACCATACAGCAAGTCCATTGACACTGGTTAGGGAATCTCTGTTCTCTCCCAAAATCCAAAGATGTTCCACCAAGCCTGGGCAACTGCACCAACTGCAGCATAGTTTGTGAAAAAGCTATTAGTAGGAGTGACGAAAATGTACAAATCCATGACTTGCGTAAATCCAGAGTTATAAATAAACTCACATGTCATAAAACAGATAAATGGAAGCTCTCAATGGGTAACTCCCAATGAAGTCTGGATTCAAATAACAGACATCTGTCATAAATGTTATGTTGTTTCTCACTCTGAGTCTTTTCTGCAAGAATACCCAGAATGCTTTATAGACTGTTTAATATCTTGTGCAGTATTGCAGTAATTTGACAAGACAATTTAGGGTGCAGAACAGAGTCTCTAGACCTAAATGAACCAAAAATATGTGACTGTCACTGGCATTATTTCAAGCAAAGCATCTTCATGCTGATTATCAATACGGGGCTGTTTTTCATTCAGGAGGGAAGAGTTTCTCTGTGGTGCTCTGCAGCTGTATAACACAGTTGTTCTATATTCGAGCACCCAGTGGAGGCCAACCCTTGCTCTCGGATTATGAGGAATACACAACTGCCTTTTCCCCCCTTTACTGCTGACCTTCCCTGCAGGAAAAACATAACCATGCTTTTCTACAGCACATGAATGCTGCAAACACAAGAATATAATGGAAATAAACATCTCAGTCCAGTGGCAATGCTGTGGTGATTTAATAGACCACTTATGGGAAATAAGCAATTTGTCTTTTTTTTTTTAATAAACGAGTGTACCAATCCCTTTAGAGCCACTATTTGAGAACCAGCCACATCATTTTAGCAAAACATCAACTTTTTAGGAAATGGGTGTAATAAGTGCATTTTAAGATTTGTTTTACTTTCAGGTCCTGTCAGAAATAATAAAGGGCAAACTCCAGATTCAGGAAAATTATTGATTACATCTGGCATGTTGACAATAGGAGAGAAAATTGAGCAACCTTTACTTTTTTAATTTAAAATCAGTAATTCCCATCAGGAAAATCAATTTCCCACATTTTTCTAACAATTTTAGTAGCACAATTGCTCCAGTAATAAATTTCAAGGCTAATATTTAGAGTAGTCATCAAAAAAATCACATGTCCTAGACTTCTGACCAGTGAATTTGAAATCCTAGATAGATACCAAAACAATACTGTTGATCTAAGGGGACCACTGATGATTTTCAGGTCCAATATTTATTAGTAGGAATAAATGAGGTGCTACAGGAAAACTGGGAAATCTTACTAGCACTAAATGTTTTTTAATAGAAGATATTGGAATTGATATGACTGTGATACCATTGCCCCTTTCAAGTATTTTAAAAGCTTCATACTCCAGGTTTGGATAACAAATGTACATGTCTAATTGTAGACATTCATAACAATATTGACATATACAAATTCTCAATCTGATACTATATACAGCAATATATACAGTGCCTAAATACTGCCATAAATCACTCTTTATCCCATATTCAGGAGGATCTAGAACCTGGCTGTAGGCAGCGAATGAGTCAAGCCCAGCATTACCCCTGGAGAGGAGCTCTAATACAGACCAAGCTGCTGCACGTGGTCAGTGCCATTTGCCATTTCCATAATTGTAGAATCATTTAGTTTGGAAAAGATGCTTAAGATAGAGTGCAACCATAAACCTAACACCGCCAAGTCCACCACTAAACTGTGTCCCTAAATGCCACATCTATATGTCTTTTAAATACCTCCAGGGATGGTGACTCAACCACTTCCCTGGGCAGCCTGTTCCAATGCTTGATAACCCTTTCAGTGAAGATATTTTTCTACCTGAAACTACCAGAAAGGAGGTTTTAGCAAGGTGGGTGTTGGTCTCTCTTCCCAAGTGACAAGTGATACGATGAGAGGAACCTGCCTCAAGTTGCACCCAGGGAGGTTTAGATTGGACATTAGGATAAATTTCTTAACTGAAAGGGTTATCAAGCATTGGAACAGGCTGCCCAGGGAAGTGGTTGAGTCACCATCCCTGGAGGTATTTAAAAGACATATAGATGTGGCATTTAGGGACACAGTTTAGTGGTGGACTTGGCGGTGTTAGGTTTATGGTTGCACTCTATCTTAAGCATCTTTTCCAAACTAAATGATTCTACAATTATGGAAATGGCAAATGGCACTGACCACGTGCAGCAGTGACGATGACCTGCCTGAGATCATGGTGTCGACCAGCAGTGTCTCAGCTGCGGGGTGACTGGGGCACGCGCTCAGCCTCCCTCCTACAGCCACTCTGCTGCTGGGCTTCAACAAAACTCTGAGATCTCATGTTCGCTTACAAGGCTTACTGCATGGTTAGATGTGGGCACTCATTTCCTTCACCTCATTGATTACTTTGTTTGCTAATTTAGCTAAATATATAACTAGATGTACATTGTAGCAATGCAACCACTAAACTCAATTAATAAGAAAACCAAAGCTTTGCTATTTTATGTCTTCTTTCATACGATGATGTACAAAAGCAGTACTTACGCATTTTACACATGCAACTTCCTGTAAACTCTTTCAAGATTATAAGATTAATTGGCTAAGACACAATGTTTATGTCAATAAAAGCAAAGTCTAAGCCTGTATCACTGTTCTTAATTAGGCAACCACTTCTTGACTGATAGTAAATAATGCAGCAAAAGTAATGGAAAAAAAAATACATATTTCGTAGCAGTCATGTTTTACAGCCCTACATTTGACAACCTCCCACCACAAGCATTTACTGGAAGAATTATCAAAGAAATTAAAATGAATTAACATCGTGTTTCCCAAAACAGTGACTAAGTTTATTAAATGCAGTGGTTTTTAAAGTCCTCAGCCTTTGCTTTGGTAGTTGGGTTAAAGGGTGGTTTGGGGTTTTTTTCAGGGGGTGGGAGGGAGGAGAAATCTTGTGGATTTTTTGCTTTTAAGAAGGTCCACTTCTGTACATAGTCTCTACATCTTAAACAGCAAATTCCACAAAAGACTGCAGTATCAGCAAACATCACTGAGACACTCTTATTTTCACATCATCCTTAACAGAACATAGTGTCCCCCAACACTTTACACCAGGTATGATTTCATTAACACTGAGGTATCATTTTTTTTTCCTGAGTGTGCTAGTCCAAGTATGTCTCAATAATATAAAAAGTAAAAACAATATTTAAAAAAATTACTTGCATGGGCATAAATGTCTGTAAAATACATAATTATGACAGACTTCATCAAATAGATGGATGAGGTCAAAAACCAGATAATCAGATTCAGAGAAGAGGTCAGTACATCTGCCTTTCCTATTTTCTGCTTGCATATACAATTAAGCAGTTTTCTGCTCTTCCAGAAGCTGCAAAGCATACATGGTAATTAGTGGTGTTCCAGTATGTCCAAACCTCCAGTTTAGATGATAATTTCCAAATAAGCCCTCAACTCATGTGCACTGTCTGAGGATTGCTATAATAGCTGAAGTAACCCTAGGATTTTCATTAGGATGTCTTTGTTGCTCCACATTCCTCAGGCTATCACAGTAATAGAATACTATTGATATGCATGGCATGGAAATTTTTTGCATACTACACAGGCAGCACATCGACCTGTGTTGTATGCTTTTGTAACAGATTGCTGTGAGTAGAGGGTTAAGCATGTATACATATTTACAAATTACATAAATATAAATATGCAATATATACCAGTTAAACATTAAACAGGAAAAAGTAACTGGTGGACATTATCATCCTTTCTATACTAACATAAGTCTAGAACAACTTTTAAAAAAAAAACCACAAACCAACAACAACACATACTATTCCATCCCTCCACCCCTTTTTTAAACTGAAAACATTACTAGGGGATTTTTGTTTCCATCAAATTTTTTTCAAATAGTCAAATTTTTCAATTCCTGAAAAAAAAAGCCATAGAGAGATTGAAAATTTTAAATCAAAACTCAGGAAATGCTTTAAAGAATTAAAAAAATTTTCATGTGTCCTGATTTTTTTCATGGAAAAAACCCTCACAATTTTCAACAAGCTCTTTAAGAAAAAGAAACTTCTTTTTTCCTTATTTTAGTAATGAATTTTTTCTTCACCACTGGGCAACTTGGATAAAGGAAAAATAGATTAGAAGCCTAAAGACTCTTAAATTGCTTTTTAATTAGAGTCTCAGCTGGACAGTGATCTAAAGCAAAGAACCTAATTTCCTCTAAAAAAGGGTTACAAAATGTTTTCAGAAAAATAGTACTAATATTCCAAAGCACAGGAGCCTAAAAGGTGCTTGTGGCTCTCGAAATCCATGTCTGGCTGCATTTTACTCCCCTTCTTTTATTAACCTGTCTCTTGTTTCTCTGCATGTTTTACTTCCGCTACCTCACAAACATTACATTTTTGCTATATGTTTCAAAACTACAAAGTAAAATTTTGATTCAGAGCAAATTAAGAACAACCTATTTTACCAGTCTTGAATTTTGAACAGCATATCATCTTGTAGGGAGAATACTACAAAAACTCACTGCTGTCTCAATATAAATGCAATGTATTTATGGGAGCAAACACAAGACTGCAGTTGATGGTGTTTGTTCAGGCCACACAGAATGGAGAGGGGAATCACAAAACTGGCAGATTTGTCAGAGCTTCCACTGAACCTACTTTTGGGGATGTTAAATGGAAGGTCACATTCAGGAACAAAAAACAGGATGCAATTTTATTCTTGGAAGCAATTAGCTTGACAAACACTAAGTGTCATGGTGGATCACAGCTGCACGGGATAATATAGTTAATGGTTTATATATAATCCGGGAAATATCAAGAAGGAATGGGGAGGCTGTATTACCTCTGTGACTGCTACTAAATCATTGTGTCCAGTTCTGCTGCCAACATTTCAGACATTCACAAATGGGTTCATAAGAGAACCATGAGCATGACGACAAGATTGAAAAACACCACTACTAATAAAAGATTTATAGAGGTCAATCTATTCAGTTTGTCAAAGAGAAGACTGAAGGATCACTGGATGACAATCTATAGCCCACTACATGGGGGGAAAGGAATTTATTATCAGAATTCTTCTCAACTCAAAGGTATAACAAAATCTAATGAGACAAAAAGAAGAGATAAATATATGCAGGTTAGAAATAAGGCACAGATTTATAATGGTGAAGATAATTAAACACTGATAAAATACACTGAGGATTACAATGGGTGTTTGTAGGGGTATGAGAAGACAAATTCAGATTAAGTTTGGAATTTTTAATTTTATTTTTTTTTAAATATATTCCAAAGCTCAGCCATCACTGCTGATTTGGAAGCCAGAATACATTCAGGGCAGTCTAATGGCCTATTCCATGGTAAAAGTTCAGGCTAGATCATAATGCAGCCTCTCCCTCTCCCTTCTCACAACTGAAACCAATCAACCAACGAAAAAACCAAATCAACCCAGAAAAAGAGGGATAAGCTAAATGGAATAAAACTTTTTTTCTTAATCCTGATCTTTGATGCACCCCACTAATCTCTCCCCTTGAGGTTCTCCACTTTTACCATCATATGTCACTAGGCATTTATTAAGCCTGATCTTTTGTATGGAATAATGTTAAATGTTCTTCAAGTCTAGAGAAATATATATTCTGATCACTGCTAATATTTGTTTTTCTTACTGCTTTAAAGAAATCTTACTGACACATATATTTAAAACATAAGTCTCCATGTAAGAGCAGGAACACATCATGAAGTAATTTTTTTATCTCATTACTACCTGAATTCCTTTGCACCTGAGAGATAGTTTCATTAGAAAGAAAAGAAAAATAGGCAATTATCGTTCATGTCAAGGAAGTACCAAAAATGTCTCAAACACTTTACAAAAACATTAGGAATCACAGGCATGGCTGAAAAGACCACAGGATGGAATAATCATTTTTGAAGCTCCTCCAAAGTCCAAGATATGTTGACTGGAATTAAACTGAGCACAAGAATGGGTTAGTAGCTCAGAAGCTGTTTCCTGACAGAGCCAATCAATGACAAAAACACCCCAACAACCAATAGAAACCCTTTTCTCTCAAAGCACAGTTGGTTATCTCTTGACTCTCTTCCATGAGGGAAATACATACTATTTCCTATCATCACACTAAACAATAAGTCCTGCACACATCAATAGCTAAATATGTTTAGTTCTTCCTACTTTTGAAATACTAATGAATCAACATTCAGCTGTACTGGCAAAAAACACAGCGTAAAAACACTCAGAAGTAACATTCATTTACCATAGAAGGAACTCTCTATTTCCAACACTACTAATAATTTCAGCTGAAATTACACTACACTAAATTCCCTCCACCTGTGCACAAAGCATGATCTAATATGAGAACAGAAATGCCCTCAGGTACCTCACACATAAAAAAATATCTGAGCAGTCCCAGAATATTCTCATCACTGAAAAGCTGTATGTTCTCCATCAGTCATTGATTTCCAGAACATATTACAGACAGAAAATTACTGCTAATATGTATTGATTTTTATACATAAACATATTATAAAAGCAGAAGAAACTACTGAGATCATCTAACATAAAGAGGACCAAAGGACTTTTCCAGCTAAGTTCCTGTTTGAAATAAACCATATAACTTAGCAAATCATCCAACACCAACACAAAAGCATCCAGCAGTGGGAAGCAACCACAAATCCTAACAAGTTCTTGCAAACATTCACTTCCCTGCATTTTTAAGAATGCGCATGCTACTTCTCCTTTAAGTATGTCTAACCTCAAACCTTAGAAAAGGACCTTTGTTAAACCTTTGCCTACTCATGGAAGAGCTCTCTTCCAATGCAAAATTTACTAGTGCACAAATACATCGTATTTAGTATTGATACAAGCCTTTAGTCATCTAATGTCAGTTTTCACAGCTTTTTTAAATATTTTTAATAAGTTTGATAAAGTTTAGAGAAGAATTGGCATAATTAAAGAATTGACAAACATTTTATAGTCAGATGTGCAGAAAGATCTGTATTTAGTTAATTAAGAGGAGGAACAAAATGTTGCTTCAGTGCAATATTTAAGGTTTTTGGTAAGCGTTTTATGTGTAAGGTAACTTCCCTAGTTCCGACAGCAATGCACTTGTTCATATGCTTCTGGACATCAGGATGCTGCTTAACCACACTGCACACATGATATGCTTCAGCAGTCTACTGGTTAGAGGTATGCTTGTGCAATTATTCCAATCACAGATGAATTTCACAATAGCCAATGACTTATATACTCATAATAACCCACACCACAGTCTTCCATCAGATTTATGCAAAACTGGTGTAAGCTATGCAGGGCACTGGTTCCCAAAGATACGCTCCTTGCAAGGCTGTGTAGGCTTCACAAATTATAACAAAAAGTCTGACGGATGAAGGAAGGATCAAACTATAAGAACACGCAAAAAAAAAGTACAAAAGTCTCTGGTCACAATTAACACTTGTATATCCATAACTTAGGTACCCTCCACTATTTCTTTGTGTGCTGGGAAACAACTATCCGTCCCTCCTAACATCGAACATTGCTATTCTCTTTGAACATAATATACAGAAATTCTACTTACACTTCACCATAATTAGGGACAGGACACTTACATTTACTAACTTTTGGTGTCTTATAGAAAGCACCAAGGTGAGTAATGCCCAGCTGAAAATCCCATTTCATCTCTCTTTAAAACACGACTTGCCTTTTAACACTTCAATGAGTGATGATCATTATTGCATGACCTGCTGCATTAGCACCACTTTCAAGACATGAAATTAGTTTTCCTCTACTTGACACATGATAAACCACAATGTGTACAACAGCAGTGAGGAATAAGACTGAGAGACTCAGGCGGAGCTATGCAATCCAGAAATTGGGTGTATCGAGCTCAGTCAATCAACTGAAAAATGGGTTAATTTTACACAGGCCAGAGAGGAGGGCTATTCTGTGCTAGTGATCAACATTCATACCCACCAACCTCGCTACACGCTTGCAAGCTATTTGATGCTTAATAAGATCTCCATCGCCAAAGTGCCATATGAATAACCCGTGATAACCAGCACGTAAGACTTGTACGTATAACAGAGCAGTAGAAACACAAATCCCTAGCATGTCACTATATATTACTAACATCTTAACTTTTTATTACAAATTCATTTTTCCCCACTGTTTGTGATCTTGTTTCACCCCAGATTCCCACAAGTACTTTGTGTCCGGCGGACCCATCCCTGTCAAAGCTCAACCTTTCTGCCCCCACTCCAGTATTTTTCATTCTTCCCCTCCCTCACTCTGCAGCCATGAAGTATGCACTACCTCCCCACAGACCCAGTTAGTCCCTTATATTTCATGACCATGCCAGGTCCCTTTTCCTCTTTCTTTTTTCATGACCCTCTCAAACTGCACACAATTATGATCCTTTCAATTTATCTTCCCTTTTCTAACCCAAGATCTGTACATGCCCCACTTCTTTATGTTACACAGCACAGCCTAGAAGGTCAGCTCACAGTAACAAATTCTTTAGAAAAAATTTAAAACATATTCTATGTTTGCAAAAATCTGCTCTTCATGGGGGAGGCCACAGCTGCAGATTCCAGTTATAAGAAAAAATTAAACAAATGAAGAGAACCTACAATTCGAATTATAAGACCTGAACACCTGCACCCTGCCACTTCGCAATGCACAGGTCTACGCCCCAGCCTTTCTCTCTCTAGGGCTGAGATAAGAAAGTTTTTCTTCAGCCTGATCTGAACAAAAATTGAATGGCATAACCACAAGCAAAAGACGTCTTATTTCAACACTACTAAACCTGTGGTACACTATCATTTTATCACAAACTATTTGTAATTTTCTGTGCAAAACAATTTGTAATGAGGGGCTTAAAGTGATGCCAGCAACAACATCAACACTTACACAATGTTTTTCAGCTGTACTTCTCAAAAGTCTTTTAAGAAGGAGTTAATTTTAGCATAGAGTCAAGTCAGTCACAGCAGATGCAGTTTGCAAGTTGCAATCAATTCTCACAAAGTTCTTATTAATGATCTGAAATAACAGTTCAGTTCAAGTTCTAAATGGCAAGTGGCTGCCAGTTATGGACAACACTGTTTGTCTTTGTGCTTTAGCAGAATATTTACTAGGAACTAATACATTTTCTTTTGTGCCCAAATGCAAAATTCCCAAACTGATCTCAACAGAAAATTCCAAACTGCCTAATTTCAATATGATTTTGAAGAGACCCAGAATAACTCTTCAGTTTCACCAGTAAGAAACAAGTCCAGTTTTTGACAAATTAAACCATGTTTTAGGGTTGCATTTAATCTGCTAATGTTGTCAGCAAATAACTATTACCTATCAACAAATCAACAAATGTTATCAGCAAATATGGGTAACCTGCTATATTTATCAAAAGTTAGTACACATTCTTAATTAAAAACACCACACAAATACTGTATCTCATATTCAGTTCCAAATTTTTGAAACTTTTATTTAGCAGTCTATTAACCCAATAAAAGAAATAAAATTCTTTTTTTTTAAGGCAGTATTTTGATTTCAAAAACTCAGTGGATCATACAGGAAATCAAATTTCTTCATTTTAATTTAATTTTTTTAACTTTCCAAATCATGCTATATTTACAAGGTACTTATCAATGTAGTTAGAATGAAAAATATGTAAGAGCAAAACCACAGTTTTAAAAGCCCTCTGATTATTTAAGGTGAATTTAAAACTTCTTTAAAACTAGGTAACACAAAGTGATATATTGCTTTTCTATCTGTAAATGCCACAGTTTCACATTTTATATTTGTAGAAGCAGACATCTTTAGAGAGGTGCCTTTTGGAAAGCTTTGGAGTAACAGTGAGGTAGACTAAATACAAAACCTGCAGCAAGCTTTGACACACATCACAGAACTTAGAAGGTGAAAAATTGAGGTTTCTTTTGAGGTAAGATAAGAGAGAAGGCAAATGGATATTATAAGGAAAAAAATTTGTTTCCTTCTTTTCCTGAGCAAGCACAAGCGTCCCGAGTTGGTCAGCTGCTAACCAAATGTGAACAGCCAAATGTGAGGTTCAATTGTGAAAGCAACGCTCAAGCATTTTGCTGTCTGATATGCATTAACGTCAAAGCAAATAGCAAACCCCGCAACTGAAAAGAACAGCCAAAAGGCAAATCCAGCACCTGGCCTGTGCTGGCCAAAGGCAGTGACTCAGCTAGGGTGACAGCGCATAGCAAGAGACAGATGCAAAATCTAGTAGTCAATAGAATTGCTACTCTAGTGCAGAAAACTGATGAAGTTAACAAACACAGCTGAAAGAGGGCTCTTCTGCAGTCTTGACCATTTCCACGCTGGTCGGCTGGACAGGATGAATCATCAGTCACAAGTACCAAGAGATGGCTTTTCATGAATAGTGACCTTGCTTAATGCATAAAGGAAATATAAGATTGCTTTGTCCAATACATTCAGTTAAAAGTAACATCAATTAAGGATGAATTTAGATTTGAGTTCTGTCTGAACTCAAATAACCGAAAACCTCATGCCGTCTGAAATAACATCTTGCCCTCTGACGCTTATGAACATCAATGAAATCACAGAAAGCCTGGACTGTTCAACCTCTTCTGTGTTTCCTGTTTTAGAAGACTGTTAATGTTATATCATATGCATGGGGAGGACTAAAAAGCCACACAATATACCACTGAACTACATGGTTTTTTTACTAACTCAGAAAATGTAATCTCTCACACACATGAGGTAACAGAAGATTGACCAAAAGTAATTAAACTACAGTGCAGGCCTAAATCTGTTGCCATTTTGGCTCATGCGAAGATCTGCAGTGCAGGAACAAGACCGAAAAAGAAAACAAAAAAAAACAGCTGGAATTGTTTCTGCCTTGTGCTACAGCAACCATTCAAAAGACTGCTTTTTTTGGACTGTTGCAATGGAAGTACTATCATCTCTTTATCAAAAAAATGGGAATAGTGGTGGGAAGTTAGTTATAATTATATATTGTAAATTACAGAAATTGTCACTGTCAGAACCAGGATTATGACTAACTTCTCATAATAAATTTTTTATACACACACACCTTACAGAAAATAAAAAGGCACTAAAAATACTTTTTAAATCTTAGAATATTTCATTAAAGTTAAAAGTTGAAATATTTATTTACTGCTCTTCAGTTGTTTGCCTGATTATTAACTTACAGTCTCCTTATCTGTACAATAACTATCCAGAAGACCACCAAAGAAAAAGAGCATTTCAGTGAAAGCATTTTCCTCAAACAACCACACTGCCCTGAAGAGAACAAGAGGGACTCTTCCACCCTCATGTCCTGGCTGGCACCACCGGTCCCAGATACAGTGCAAATATTGGTACTCTTTCACCTCTGTGTGTCAATTCCCATATGTCCTTTTGCTATATATGGCCCATAAAACAATTTTCTAACAATCTTTTCATTACTAAATCATTTTATCATACTTGAAATAGAAATCAGAATAGCAAAATGATTCTTAAGTACTTTTAACGCAATGAAATCTAACCAAAATACAGACTGTTTTCCATCTAGATATGAGTAGGACAAACAACCAAACAGGGAGCTGCTCCAAATGTCTTACAGTTCACTCCACCCAGAGAGTCTCCAAATCCCAGAGGGACTGGAGTATTAAGCACCAGTATCAAATGTTAGCAGGGATGGTCACATCCTTACTTGTTTAGGTTACCCCTGCCTCTGATGGCAATGCTGCACCTGTGTTTTCTGCACAGCATCAGAGAAGTTAGAATGAGGGTTCATATGAAGTATTCACCTGCCTGAACAGGCCAGTAATTCTAAGGGGTACTTTGAACTTTTTACTCTTATTCGTTACACTTTGCCAAGACTAAGGAGTCGGATTAGCAACACAACATTTCTATATGAGTAGCCTCTGGACTTGGCCTGCAAACATGCCAAATAAATGAACGGAAGTTCGCTTCCAAAATATAATTCAGAGGAGCCTATTTTTAAAATTTAACTTCATGAGTAATTTACAAAAACTGAGTTTTAAATCCAAAGCAAACTGTAAGATACCTCACCTTTGTTTCAAAAACAGGCAAGCAAAACTGTCCAATCTAAATTTAGTAAGCAGCAAATAACCATAAATTAGACCTCTGCATTAAGAATGGCGAGTGACTGCAAACCAAGCTGTATCTGCAGATGCAATGAAGTCAGTATGACTTTGCAGTATTTTAACCTTCCTTAGTAATTCCTGAGATTCAGGGCAGTCTACTCAAGAGGAGAATGGTTGTTTCTTCTGTGATGGGATTGTAATGAAAAGATACACTGAGAAGTATTTTAGAGGTACAAAATTTAAGTACTGGAAAAAACACCAAAGAAAATCATTGAATTAGCATGCACCTACTATCTCAAATCATCTGAATGAAATGCTTGCTGCACCATATACATAGGATAGTTTGTGCAACAGTACCCAAAGACATAGCTGTAAAAGTGCAAGCACTCTCAGCACAGTGCCAAGCAGCTTGCAGCGCTTTGTCCTAAACAAAATCTAACAGGATATGGCCGTAACATTTTTTTCAAGTTTGCAGCAATTCATCAGAAGCCTTTACAGTCAGAAAGTGTTAACAGGACCATATAAGGCAGCATCTTTGCTCTCAAGTCCACAAATTCCTATCAACAAAAAGAAGCATTTCCAATTTGTGTTAATAGAAGTAGAAATGGAAAAAAAAAAAAAAAAAAAAAAAAACCCACACACCAAACCCAATTTTCTGTGACCCTACAGCAATTGCTGAAAATATGTCATTAAAAGAATGCCCTCCCACGTGTTTATCCAGTGCTGATACACAGCTGGTTTCAAAATGACCAGTTATGTCACTGGCATTTGTGCTTCCACTGCCTGAATAAAATCCCACTGACTATCGTCTCAAGTACACAGAGGTTCTACACCACACATATCCATAATTTAACAGTCCCCCATCTTCAGAAAAATGCCTCATTACCAACAATTTTTTTTACTCTCCCTCCAGTTTCCTCTGCTTGCTTTTCCTGTGGTACCTCTGCCTCAATCCTCCCACAAACTTTCACAGCGGATAGTGCAAGAGCATTGCACTCCACATCCATCCCTTGCTTTCTGGAGTACATCCTCATTCTCATCAGTCATTTCATTTACTCTCCACTACCTATCTAGTCTCCACTGAAAGAGTATACATACGACAACTGAACCAACATATATGTCATGCTACAGGAGTTATTACTTATATTGTAGTTGTTATATTAATATATATCACAGGCCTCAACCAAAAAAAAATGGCTCTTAAGGTAAGACCAATTAAAGGTTAAGAATTTGTGCAATTAGTATGTTCCAAAAATACTCCAAACATCTCAGAGATTATTCAGTCTTGACTGGTGAGGCCATTGTAGAAACCTTCTACCTCAAAACTGGCATCTACGAATTTTCATAAGCACAGTCCCAATGTGTTTTACTTTGGGGCAGTAGGGAGAAGACTTGTGGAATATTAACTGTAGATAGATCATTAAATCTGTCATGGTTTTTTGCATAATTGTGTCACATTTCAGATAGGTATCTCCCTGACATACTATATACCATATATTAGAGACAATGGTGCTCATCCACCATTCTTAAATCCAGTCTGCCTGCTGCAGCACAGGGGTTTAAAAGGAGTGTACATCAAAGCTATCTCCACAAGGCAACGCTGAAGTGAAAAAGATTTTGTCAGTGTCTGGGAAATCATAGCTAGACATTAAGCTTTGCCATGGCCTAAAAAGGTATTCTAGAACTATTTTTGTCTGCTTTTTAGTGTTGTTCTTTACACTAACAAGCCATTAACAGATTTTGTTTGTCAACATGATCTGTAAAAAAATGTTTTTTCTAACACTCCACAATAAAACACTGCCCTGTCTGAAATGCTGTTCTTGGCACAAAGCGTTAAGTCGAGTTCTGCCCCCAGCCTCCAGAGAATGGCTCAGCAGGAGCTAGTTCCAAAAAACATTTTTATAAAGAGGACAAGCCTGCTTTCCCAGACCACATTTTCACAGAGAGGTGTAAATAAAAATCCTGTTTCATTATTTATAATGATTATTTCTAACTCATCATAATGAATCCAAAAAGGAAGTTATAGAAAACTAAAGAGCTTTTATATTAATTAACAAAGTAATTATATGATGTGGTTATTTAGTCAAACAGGCTATTTCAGCCTACAGTGGTTACCCTTAGGAACCTGTGGTAGCTGAGTGCCAACACCACAATATTTGCCATACACTGTATTAACCCACATAGCAAAAAAAAAAAAAGTCACAGAGACCACAGCAACATTCATTTTACCTGCTAACTGTATCAGCTTCTTTAATCACATCCATTAGATTTATAGAGAACCTAAAGTGAAAAGAAATGGCACAGCAAGAACTGGGAGAGCTGCAGCAACTATACAAGAACACGTGTATGGTAATGAACTGCTGTATGAAAAGGAATCTGAGAGAAGTTTTCAGTGGTCATAAACATTTTGGGTCGGAGAGCTTTCCAACATACACAGAAATTTCAATCCAGCTCCATCAAGAATGGTAAACACTTGAGGAAAGTTAATTTATGATCAAAGCCAGCAATACCCATAGGATCAACATTGTGTTGAGGCCTCCTTTACAGTCTCAGCATAGCAAAACTGAATGATGAAGTGCTGACATGACAGATCGTGTTCTTGAGATGCTACTTCTAATACAGCTGGCTCCTTTCCACATTGAGGGGGGAGTAAGTAAAACATAAAGCAGCAGCAAGCAGAAATAAAAGCTCCTAGAATTAATAGGGTTCTGCTCCTCAGAAAATGATTTTTTTTTTGGTCCTTCTAAGATGAGGTAGTGATGCTTTCAGCTTGACAGGAGACAAAAATCCAAATAATAAAAGGATTACCCAGCAACTGTAACATAAGATTAAGACTGTAATATTCACAATTGCAGGATGATTCAGCACAGGAGATAGTAAGAGAAGGATGCGTTATAAACTACCCTTAAATTGTCTTTGAAATTTGATTCAGCCAAATACAATGATTAACCCAGCCTATCCTCTAAATGGGGAAGTTGTGTAAGAAAGCACAAGTGAGAGAAACATCAAGTACAATATTATGTTTCCATTTTTCTGTGTATATCTAGCAAATATTCAGCTATTTCCCTTGACTTTAAAATATAAAGTGAAAGCAAATAGCTAGTATACAATGTAGAAGTTTAATATTGTTTCATTTTATTAAAATGTTTGCACGTTTTCTCAAACCCTTTATGAAACTACATAAGTTTGTCCACCACAAGTACGCATCTTCTTATCTTCCTCTCTCCTCCTCCGCCTCCCCCATTGCTCCTATTGCTCTGAGAGCTACACCAAACTAAGGCTGGCACTTCAATAGGTCCCTTTTCAAAGAGAAGAAGCACTGATTTGTGAATGGCTTGTGACTACTGGCAAGACCGAGTCAACAGTGAATGTAGAACATAAGTCTATCTAGCACACAAAGGACTCAACAGTGACATTGATACTGGGGCTTTTCTGTAGGCCTCATTCAGAACAGGATAAAGGACAAGGAACAAGACTTCTTCTGCCGCTTCTACATCAAAAAGACCACAAGGACTTCACTTTTATATGGTTTATGCATCCAAGCAAAAGCGTTGTCGCTTACATTTTTCTGGCCTTCCTTCTCCCCTCCCACCCCCTTTACATGCTTGCATGGCAACCATCACCTCACTATCCTGAGTGAAGTAAATTGAAAGCTAACAGAAAGAGAAACCTATCATATATTGCACTTCATTAAGTCAACTACTGTTGGTTATAGAACAAAAATAACTCTTTCAAGAATATTTAATTAAATAATTTATTCTATTAGCAGATTGACAGTAGCTTCCATTTATTGGAGATAGATTTTCAAGCAAAGTTTTCTTCATGATTTCATCCACTAGACAAATAAAAGTATACAAAATGGAGATGCTAGAGAATTTCATATCCAGATTTCCAACATTCCATATTTCTATTCTGTCCTGGCTGTCACTCTCATTTCAAAGCTTGGTTTCTTCATAGATTGATTTTTTTTCTTTGCCTCAGTCAGAAATGACTCATCACCTAAGTTTCGATTAAATGTTCCAATGATGGTACATTTAGCCAAGTGGAGTAGAGCCAAAGTCTTGAGGTACCCTTTTCTTGAAGCATCTTCCAACTATAAATAAATTATTTGTTCCAGATAGGCATACATTGAAGTTACTACTCCTTCCTTTAAAACCTCTGATCATGACCCTACTACATAAAATAAAGGGGTGAAAACCAACCTGCCTACATTGAATGTTCTAGTCCCACCCCATCAGCTAAAATACTCTTACATTTTGCTACACAGTGTTGGAATAAGATTTTTATTTAGAAATCAAAAGGAAAATGTCACCTCAACTAACATCATGTAAAAGTCTGCCACAAAAAGAAGCCCCAATATAGGATCAGTTACCTGGATATCTCTCTCTACAATTTTGAAGCTGAAAATAATGCAAGGCAAGAAATACTGCAATAAAAGCTCCAACTCCTTATGTTGTCCTGAACACAATACACCTGATAAACAGTATTCACAAATTTTAAACCAAATCTATTATTCTTTACTACATAGGAGCTCGGTTATAAATGGAATTTTCCAGGTAGTCCACACCTATTCATCAGTTCAACTCTTTGATCTAACTGCTGTGTGTGTTGTACAGCACCATCTTCACAATCCTCAACAGTATATTTAGCCATCATATAGACCTGCTTGAACAAGCTGACAAGAGAAGTGGTATTTAAAAAGCCTGTCACTGATCATCAGGGATACTAGTCTGCCCTTTTTCCAAGAGCTTGAGAACTGTAAAGTGGAACCGCCACTTCCAGTCAGAATGGGTTTTATGAAATCAGGGAGCTCAAAGCAGCATGCTAGAAAGTAAAGAACAGAGAAAAGTAGTCATCAGACCAGTACTCATCATCTTCGTACAGTTCACTGCAATTGAATAATTAACTTAGTAATTCCCCTTAAAGAAACAAACAAAAACAAACCACACCCCAAGATATTAACTACTACTCCAAGAGAAACAAAAATTGCATGCAATTACATTTCTCTCTGTTGGTATAATTACTAAACATGGCAGGTTATTAAAATGTAAAACCAAAGTGACATTCTACAGCTAACAAACAGGACAGAAACAAATAATACACACATCTTGCAGTTTTTTCCCTACAGACCTGTATCTATTTAATTGTATTTTAATAGTGGGAGAATGTTAAGCTAGGTCTCTTTGAACCATTGTTTCACTGTAATAGGGGTAGCAGTTTGTGGACCTGCAAATATCTAAACAGCACTTATCTAGCACTTGGAGAAAATGGTACAGTACCATGCCAAGGGGGCGGGGGAGAAGCCCTTTTCAATTTATTTTTTTCCCACATGTTTGGAAAGAAAAGAGAAATAAAAGGCAGAAATTAGAGGAATGTAAGATGTTTTATAAAAGTTCCTAAATTTATACGTTTTAGTGTGCTTCCGTATCAGAACAAACCCAAGATTTATCATTTCATTTAGAGAAAGAATCTTAGTAATTTCCTACCCAGCTAAGATGGCACACCCGTGTGAAATACCAGGGCTGTAATTCAAAACTCAGGAACAGTCAGAGCCTGCTGGGTCACATTTTAAAAGCAGGCTGACAGCAACCAAATCTCACTCTTCACTAACACCAGTTAGTGGTCTACCATATCCCAAAAGGCACTGGTTTTACCAATGCAATCAAAAAAAGGTTTCCCATCACAAAAGCCACTATGACTACTGCCACTCCGTCTTGCCTGAAAGCCCCTGGAGAGAAGCCAGAGCTAAGGAACACCGAGTCTGCATTATCCTCTCTCCTGAAGCCAGTTAAGACAGAAGAGCGTGTATGACTCACTGCTGATGCCCCACACTGCAGATACCGGGAATATTCTGCAGTGTCCTAAACTCTATAGTGACACAGAAAAATTAGGATTTTTAGTCACAGTGACACTAACTATTCTAATTTGAAATATCTTATTTATCCTGACATTAGAATGTTTTAGACTTTGACAGTTTGCCTGTCTGGTGGGCTGAAAGACCACAAGAGCCAATTATTACAGAAATACTTTTGCTCTAATATACCACAACAAAATACTTAAGACTTTAATTCTGTAATACGAAAAACTGCATCCTAATTGAGATGATTTAATAAATGCTTTAAAACAGAAATGTTGACAAAACTTTAAAAATAGGGGAAAAGCCCGCCACACACATGTTGGGACACATTGTCTTCCTGAACTACAACCAAAGGTTGCAGTACGCATGGAGCTACAGGAACAGGGTAGCTCTCCAGGAATAAACTAGCATCATCAGAAATGCCAGCATTTCCTGAAATCCTGCAAGTATCACCCCACCATTACTATATAAATACCATTTCTATGCATGACAACCGACATCATAGAACTTTAGGATAATTAATCTAAGTGGCATATTTCACACAGGAGACAAAAACTGAGAGGAATCCTGGATGCTTTCCATTCTTCAGAGAAATACAACTCTAGTGTATCTTGGTATACAACATCACCCTGGAAAACTGCAAAAAAATGTCTATGTATTAGTATAGCCAGTTCAAAGATATTACACATGTACGTATTTGTTACCAAAAGAGGGCCATTAAAATCAACACTGTCATTTAATGGGTCTCATTTCTTACTCTAAGAGATATGTGAAAAAGACACAAATCCTCTTCTCACTGTGATCTATCACACAAAAGAAACAGATAGGTTCCCAAGGAATGTATCACATACAAAGCAAACCCACCAAGGAGAAAATAGTGCCATTAAGTACTTGTTCATTGGAAGAAGCTGACACACTTATGAAGATTGACAGTGCTGCAAAGCTGCTGCAAAGCCACACATGCTGCTTGCATTGCCTTTCTTGAACCAGAAGAGCCACTATTAGAGCCAGGACAAACAGAGCACACGACCAAATACATCATCTTTACACCTGCAATGCTATGAACCAAGGCTTTGAAGCCACATGAGAGATGAGGGTGCAGCAGTTCCAGACTAAGGCAAATACAAATCACTTAAAGAGCACCCTCAAACTTGCCACACAAGTAAAAGTTATAAAAGAAAAAAAAGTCAAAATTATGAGCCCATTGCTGTATTGTTACTTCTTCAGGAAAGCATTTTAGTCACAATTATTCACATACCAGAATGGAAAACAGAATATTTTAAATCTCATAAGAAATGGTTTTCTCTTAGAATAGACAACTTAATTACTGTTCTTTAACAGCTCATACCATGCTCATACCTGGTGATCAACTTTGTTGCATTATTCAGTCATTTGTCATTCAGAAAGAAACAAAGAATTTCCATTTTCAATCAAAAAAAGTTAAATCCTTCAGCCCTAAGTTTGCCTGCAGTAATGGAATGCAAAGATTTTAATACTGCACAAAGATCTTGTTAAAGTATCAATAAAACTAATACTCCAAAATAAATTCTCTCAAAAGTCAGATCAGCTGCAGTAGTGTCAGAATCCATAGTTGAATCTTTAAAACAATTATTTTGACTAGATTTTGTACTGCATATAATCCTCTCTTTGTTTTCTTCCTATTTAAACATAACCTTGTTTATTGATTGCTGTTATCCTGGAAAATACAATTAGCTGAAATTATGACAAAATCTATTCTTTAATCCAGTGTATCATAAATTAACCTTACAACAATTAACAGCATGGTGTATCCTGGAAAAGTGTCTGCTGTTTAAGCAAAGAAACCCAACCCTAGACCAATAAAGATGAGGCATTTAAGAATCATCACTGGCCACAGCACATCAGACTTCTGCATCACTATTCTGGCCATCCCAGTTCAGTAAGTGTTATCGATGGAAATTCAGAAGTCGCCCAGCTGCCCTTCCTTTCCTCTCTCTTCCCACCATCTCACCAAAACGACCTTCTCAGTGGGCTTTGCAACCTTTCCTTTTTCCAGCCTCAAAAATGTGAAGAAAAACATTTCTA
Organism: Morus bassanus; assembly: GCA_031468815.1. NCBI lineage: Eukaryota > Metazoa > Chordata > Aves > Suliformes > Sulidae > Morus > Morus bassanus. The sequence continues at coordinate 26,410,921 of CM062574.1, read as the reverse complement.
CACTTATTAGACAAAGTAAATGAAAAAAAAAACCAACTCACAAGCAACACCACATTTAATTAGAGTTCATATAGTAAAATAATTTGTGACCTTTTTTTGCCTTGGAATTGACCCAGTCAACAGGACGACTATTGCAATTACAGCTTTTTAAAAGTGCTGTTGTTTCCTTCCTCATTGCATGCACTTAACACATAGCACAGGTTTACTCTAATGACCAGTGCTCACACTCTAGTCACCAATGCTCATACTTAGTGCGATTTACAAAGTCTTGGATTTCAGCCTGCTCTAAATTCAGAGATTTGGAGAGAGAGAAATGAAGCACTGCCTCAAGTTGAAGCTAACATATTTATACTAGAATTAAAGTACACATTTTCAAGCAGGACTATTGGAACAACTTGATTTGTGTTCAGTTTGTCAGGTTTTTCAGAAATGGGAAGACAACAGACATCGCTGGGAGGTATGTCGACCAACACTGGGTTTGCTGTTTCTTTTTTCTTAATTGAGTAGGATCACATTCCACCATTGGTGCCAGCAGTCCACCCACACCAGGAAATGCCCTATTCCTCCACTGTCACATTTCCAGAGAGATCTTGAACTATCAGAGATTTACAGAAGACACAGGTCTGATGCCAAGAAGCAGAAGCACTGACGATCCTAATGTCAATGAGAAGCTTCTCAAAAACTTGCATACTTCCAGAGTTAATCTGATTACCAGACCTAGAATCAAGAACAAGTTTTTCCTCTAGCTCAAACTGCCAGGGCTTATGGAGAGACAGCAACAAAGAAAGGAGTGTGGCATGCGACATATGAGTATGAACACTTTGCTGGGGACATATCAACGCTTCCAAGTCACCGGGGTACCTCGAGACAATGGAAATACTCTTGCTCTCTTGGTAGTGCAATTTGTGTTTTTATCTCTGGGATTTTGATACACTAGGACTTAGGATGCTGGGCATATTTCTGACTTCTGGCCACAGCAGGTGCTTTTACAGATCTTCTGGTCTAATTGTCCACTGCAGAACTGCATGTGATGCTGTAGGCTGGATTCAATAATTCAGGTGGTTTCTTCTGCTTCTGTACTATTATGTTTCTAAATGGAGTTGGCATAGTCAAAGAGTAGAATTATTGCTAAAAAATATAGTGCAGATCAACTGGATTATTGCAGGAATTTTAAAGTGGATGTTTCTCTCTTGTAGCAGGCCAAGCAAGAAAACCATCATCGCTTCCTATACTCTTAAAAATTGCCTAATGCATATAAAAGTGCAGACCTGTTCTGAAAGTTGCCTGTAAAAAAAATGGTATGTTATTTGATTGGTTTCAAATATCAAAACTCATTATGCACTTATTTAAAAAAATTGAAAGTATCAGTCCTAGAAGTGTATCTCAAACTGTACTGCACACAAAAGCTCTAACTGGAATTCAGCTAGAACCTTTTAGCTATGACGTGCATGCGAGCAAATATTCCATCTTATTTTCTTCTCTATCTGTACTACATCTGCCACAGTAACAAAGTTTTAAGAAATAGTAGGAATATATCAGTGAAGTCAAGAGAGATGACTCATTACCAATGACCATATATCTCTGAAGAGTTGAGTAAAATGGGAGAGGTTGACTATAATCTGACTTTAACATCACAGTGACTCACCAATCCACTTGACTTGCATAAGTACTTATGACAAGGCACTCCAACATATGAATACAAGCAGATAAATAAATAAAACAGCCCAGAGTCCCTTCCCAATCACATTAATTGCAGACATACACAAAATGTTTCAGGAATTCTATTTTAATCTAATAAAAATAATACTACAAAGAGATCTCCTGGGAAACATAGGATCAGAAGAATAGATACTAAGAAGATTACACAGGCTGCAGGTAAGAGAGAAATAGAAGAGGAAAAAAAAGTTCTATGATTATAGAATGGTCATTTTCTTTTTTTAAAGGAGATTATGATGATTAGAAGTACTTTAAGTATTATCATGAATGTATTGTTTAAAATACAAGAAATTCTAGGTACATCTGATAGAATTTACTGAACAATATGAAATATACAGCTTTGCAAAGTACAATATAAGCAATTTTTGTATTAAAGAGTAGATAAACATTTTTTTTTTTTTAATATATATTTTTAGTCAAGAGACAAAAACTATGAATCTTTATATACACATACCATAAATGAGATTTTGACTCCAAGGTCAAAAGAAAAAACACTTCAGTAAAATTTACTCTGTACCCTAAATGTTAGGGAAATGAAGCTAGGTCTCTCTGCTTATTATTTATAACATTCATAAAATGATAGGAACAATTTTATCTGCAACTACACTTTAAAAATGTAGTATTCTTTATCATCTAAAATAAATAAAGAAAAATCTCTATTTATATAAACAGAGATGATTTATCCTGAGGACAGCGTACCTGAATACATCATCTTTTCATTTTAGTTAGTTTTACCTTAGAGATAAGAGTAAATTTTTTTTTAAACAAGGGGGATCCTAAAATTAACCTCTTAAATCTGTATTTAGACTTGATTTAGACTTGAAATTTAAATAAAACAAAAATTCCCAATAGCAGACTCAAAGCTCTTACAAGAAATCTGCTCAAATTCCTAAACCAGGGTGACTATTTTATATGCCTAGCTACTGCGATTGCTTCGAGTTTATATTTTAGCAAAAAAGGAAGTCAAATCAAGTGCAGACTCTCTAAAAGAAAAAGGCAGGTCCTTTGAAGTGGAATGCTCTGAAGACTGAATTTAGAGGGACAGGACAGGGCAACCTGTATTGGTACTTTTATAGAGCAGGTTCATTATGTTCTGCTACTTTGGTAATTGATGCTTGTATAAGCAGGTGACTAGACAATCTGAGCTTCACCTTGCTATCAAAACATCACACGACAATATGAAGAGATGTTGGTCAGATTATAACATAAATAGGACGTGAACCAAAGTGGACCCCATTAAAGTATCAAATAAATTCATGTCAACTGTTAAGCAGTCCAGAGAACGGAGATGAGTTTTGCTGGAGCTAGCATTAGAGTTCTTCTTATAAGCCAGTGCACCCCGATTTCTAAACCCAATTCCACATGCATGAGTCCTCTATAGTAATTGTGACTCTTGGCACTAGCAGCTACATTAAAAGTAGCTGACAGCAGAGTACTACAATGACCAGCAAAAATTAGATTTTAATACATTAGGACACACATCAATGTAACAGATTTTGTTGATCTCATCAAACCACACTACTGGAGGAAAAAAAAAAAAGCTTTAAAGATTACATCATCCATAATGAAATTACATAGCAGAAAAGCAGTTAAAGGAGAACACAAAATTTCTGGACTAACAAGGAATGTCTTTATGTAAGAATTGAAGAAACTAGCACCGAATTGGCAGAATAAACTGACTCTTAATGAGACCTCAGGTAACAAACACATACTTACACCTCTCAGGAAAAACACTGAAAGAAGATATTTGTTATTTCCTATTTAGTTTGTTGTTGTTCTCTTTTAGTTCTGTAGACCTCCATATATTATAATTCTTTACTGCCTAAAGAAAACAGCCAAGATCTAAACCTCTAAATTGCTCTGAATTTATTATAAAGCTCAAACATTCCAAACAGATGGAACAAATACTTCGTACAGTACATGAGCTATCCAAGAGTTCACAGACTATATCAGTATAAACCAAGGAAAATTAAGTGGGTTAACAGCAGGAAAGCAGCTACAGCATCCCGCTATGGATGTAGAGATGTGAGTGTGAGCCCTTTGTCTGGACGGGTGCCAAGGCCTCCCCACAGTTATCCTAGCTGTAAATAGGTAGCTCTTCATTCAAGCTGAGAAGAAAAAAGGCAGACAGATGCAATACTAGCCATATTGCTCCCTTGTGTGCTGTTGGCTCTAAAATACAAGTGTGCCTTAACCACGCAAGACCAATAAGCCACCTGCACCCAGAAAGGATCTTTGGCAGGTTTTGTATTAGGGAAACTAACCAAGTATCAAAGCATCAATAAGTTTGTTGATTTCTTTTTAATTTAAAAAAAAAAATAAAAAAAACCACTCTGCAATATAGATTTTTCAGCAAAGACAAAAACTCTACCTCTCATGAAGAAATACAGTCTTAACATGAGTTACTAGATACTTAAAAAAAGATGTTTCCCGTTTTTACCCCCTTATACTGCTCCTTCAGCATTTCCCATTTTCTCCCTCTTTCCTTTTCTAAATGGCTTCATTCTATTTAAATGCTTCTTCCACACTGACACTCTTTTTCATTTGATTTTTTCCATTACTTTGTTCCTGCGTCCAAAATGCAGAGCATCCCCACCTCTCTTTCCCACAGGATTCCTTTGCTTGTTCATGTTGCTTTTTAAATTTTTTTTTCTGCTCCTCTGTTTACTCCATGCCTTTGCTTATTTTCCACCACTTCAGCAGAAAAGAGCCCAAGCAAAGATAAAAAGCAAATGGGAAGCAACAACATTCCTTCGCTACTCCACTGTTTTGCGTGTGGAAGCATGCCACTTCTGACAGAACGGTCCAACTGGCATCACAGCAATCCCTGTGGTATTTGACAAGGATGTTATGTTATGTTGCTCGGGCAACCATTCCTAATTGTCTTTTGGGATGCTGAGCAAACAAGATGGGTTTTTTGCTGGTCTGTGTGAAGGTCACACTAGCACGGTGGCAGCGAACACAGGTTACTGCTATAGCAAGCAAGGCACTAAAAAAAAAAAAAAAAATGGGTGAGGCAGCCCTGTATGCAATAATACATTGTCGCAAATATGGATTCATGGATCCTGCCAACTACACCCATTTGTCGCAAAGGAGAGAGTGAGAGCACACTTCACTCATAAGAGAGAAGCATAAGTATATATTTTATTAATATATTGCAATGAGTTAACAAAATTTGTTAGTAAATGCGACAGTGGTTCAACGAGATTTGATAGCAAGGTTCACTTGATTATTTACTGCACAGAGGACAGGGTCAGACAAACTGTCAGGGAGACCCTCCCATTGAGTCACGAGGTTCAGAAAGGACCCCTTTGCTTTCTAAACTCCTTCTCAGGGAGGAGTCTAGGGGCAGTTGGATCCAATCCTAGTCCCAGACTTGTTTGACGGTTTGTATCTAAAGGATTTTGTGTACACAACCAATTCTTTCTATCACTTAGCTAAAATTTCAAAGTTCAGCATGCTATTAGCCACTTACCAAGCATCTGGCTTGTATCAGGAATAGTGTGGCCAGCAGGAGTAGGGAAGTGATTATGCCCCTGTACTCGGCACTGGTGAGGCCAAACCTCGAGTATTGTGTTCAGTTTTGGGCCCCCCAGTACAAGAAGGACATTGAGGTGCTGGAGCATGTCCAGAGAAGGGCAACGAAGCTGGTGAAGGGTCTGGAGAGCAGGTCTTATGAGGAGAGGTTGAGGGAACTGAGGTTGTTTAGCCTGGAGAAGAGGAGGCTGAGGAGAGACCTTATCGCTCTCTACAACTACCTGAAAGGGGGTTGTATCGAGGTGGGTGTTGGTCTCTTCTCCCAAGTTACTAGTGATAGGACATGAGGAAACGGCTTAAAGCTGTGCCAGGGGAGGTTTAGACTGGATATTAGGAAAAATTTCTTTACTGCAAGAGTGGTCAGGCACTGGAACAGGCTGCTCAGAGAGGTGGTGGAGTCACCGTCCCTGGAGGTGTTCAAAAAACACATAGACATGGCACTTCGGGACATGTTTTAGGAGGCATGGTAGTGTTGGGTTGATGGTTGGACTTGATCCTAAAGGTCTTCTCCAACCTTAATGATTCTATGATCTGTTGTGGCAAGGAATCTCCCAACCTCGAGTAATAACCTTGAGAGGTGTCCCTACTCAAGGGGAGATCCTGTTGTGCAGCCCACTGCCATGCAGGAGAGCTCAAAGGGCTCTTAGACGGCTCACTCTTTATGGGGGTAAGATGACTGGTTCATACTCATACCTACACACCAGCTGCAGATGTTAGTTTCTGCCATGTGTGGTCTGAGTTGGATATTAATTAGCACTCTGGTTAGGTGGACAAGGATACACATCCATAAAGTAGCTCTCAGCTATTGTATGGTTATTTGTTTCCCAGGACTCCACTTTGAGCCGGATGCAGCCATCATGACTAGGTGCATCTTACCACAACTGTCACTGGTACTTATCGCTTGAGCAGGGCCAGGGTCAAAATATCAGGTGAGGGGGAGCACACCACCACATACATCAATCACATATAAAACCCAAACTATTCCACAACTACAGTCATGTAAGATAATGTGTACAACAGTTGTCATACAAAACTACAACAACTGCTATGCCAGAAACATTAATGTTATTCTAGACTCATGCTGAAAGCAAATCTGAATGTTTCTCCTGGCTTGAAAAATTAAATATATATAAAAAAAGCTATTTATATATAACAGCATCCTACAAGAAATAGATTGTCAACAACAGTTTGGCAGGGCACTATTAACATCTTTTAGTGACTGGGAAGAAAAATTTTCAGAAAATAAACCTCTGCTGAAACAAACAAAGGCAGGAGCTTTAAGAGCAGGAGCTATTGCCTCAAAGTTCCGCCAGAAGGTTCATCTCAGTATATGAATATTTTGCATCTTAAAAGAGACACACCATATGCTAGGATGGCTTTTCTTAAATAGAAAAGTCTGCCTTATATTTTTGGAACAGCCAAGTTTTTCCTTGGGCATGTTTATTGACATGTTTCATAAACCTCAAATCCTTAACTGAAAAAAGAACCTACTTTGGCCATATCAATAGTGGATTTCTTTTAGTTCAGAGACCACAAAGAGGAAGAAAGGAGAAATTTCAAGTAAGCTGGGGGAAAAAGTCCATTTCAACATCAAGACACACCAAAATGATCATTTCATTGCAAACGTATTCAAATAAAATTTCAGCTTTTCAATTTTTTCTCCATTTTCCCTTTTATGGAAAATATTTGCTAAATTTAATCTAAATTCACTAACAAAGGTACAAAACTGCAACCTTTTTCAGAGTAGAATGAACCAATAAACTGCACTTCCTAATCTGACAGAATCAAAAGCCCTCTTCTGTGGATCCAAGTACTGCCTCTCTATTTTCTGCCTGGCCCACAGGAGGTAGAGATCCACCAGAACCTCTCCAGTTTTCATTACCCCTGGAGAGCCGTGTGACAGATGCCACGGAGAAACTTGCAGTGGATCCTTTAAGACCCTACCAGGAAGATGGAAAATAACCCAATTTTTTCTTTTAATTGTGTTTACTCTATTTTCACTTTAGTCTCTGCCCTGTAACACATAAAGGTCTCTCCAGCCTACGCTAACCAGCCCACATTGCTGGATGCCATGTGTGTCTTCCCCGAGTTTCTTCAAACCTACACACACTGTAGCACGCTATAATAGGCACATACACACACCAAATTTAAGGTCTAGGAAGTGACTGGACCAACAAGGGAGGGAAAGGTGTATCTTGAGCTATCTGAGACGCCTCCCAGTCCGACAGCGCCTGGGGAAGTGCTGGTAAGAGCAGCATGTTGTGCTCCCTGCTGTGAGCTACTGCCAGAGGCAGGACACCGGGCTCAGCAGACCTAACATGCCACAGCCATCCTGTGCTCATCTTTCACGTGGAAGAAAGGAAAAGATGGAACAAAAAATATTTTCAAAGCCATTAGCAGTACTTTTCTAAGGATACTGTCTTAACTATAACCCTTTTTTTCCCCCCAGGGATCATCCCAGTTCCCAAAGCCTGAGAATAGCTCCCACTAAAGAGAGTGAGAGATATAACTTTAGCAATTTCTGGTGGACTTATTTAGCCACAACTGGTCAGAAAGCTCCATTACAGTGTTTGTTTAGCTAGATTTGCAAGCACTTGCAACTATTTTGGCCAAAAAACTTTCTTGGTCTCTATTACTTCCAGAATGGGTGGTTCTTTCTTACAAGCATTTTACATTTTCAGAGGTTTTTCCCTGTCCAAGGAAAGCACTTCAGTTCTCTAACATAAGAAAGCAGATTCTACCACTGAGAACACTTGAACAACAAGACCATCTGAGAGGCCCAGGTCACAGATAACCAACTATCAAGTATCAGATAACCAACTTTCTGCATCCTGAAACGCTACCACTAGCATTTAATACACCGACAAGGTCAGTGATATCCTGCCATTATCAGTCGGGAGCTTTCAACTTTCACAAAACATGTTCAGAGGCATTTTCAATTTCATAATGATGCTTTAACACACATAATATAAATCGATATGAAAAGACATTATTCTTATTTAAGCCTGGAGGAAGAGAAAATAGGAGTCATATTTCTCGATTATAAATTATTATGCATTCTGAAATGTTACTAAAACAAGTGACAGGGGTGGACTCTATTCAGGAGATAAATAACAGGAAAATTAAAGTAAGACTTGTCCTTACAACTACTACTATTGAGAGTGTGTTAATTTTCTGAAGAGCTATGTGAGTATATGAAGAGTTAAAACATTCCTTGCACTATTTGGTGTTATGAAGAAAAAAACCAAAACCACTTAATGCATTTTTTTGTATTTGCCTTCTGTTTTCAAGTTTGAGCTAATTTTTGGAAGAAACTTTTGCTTATACAGATATTTATGTGCAGGCCTTGGAGTCTGCAGCACATGCAGCCTTTCATCTGTTTCAGTGGGGCTCCAGGAGGACACTGCTCGAGTGCTTCCAATCACAGGGCAGAGATATTACAGACTCACAGACACTTGCTGCACTTGTGTATCCATACCGATCATCAATAAAACAAATAATTTTTAAGGACTTGGTACTATACTTAGAAGTAGGAAGATAGGAGAATATCCAAAATAAATAAATCAATCAATAAATACACAGCATAAACTATCAAATAATTTTAAAAGCCATGTTGTTTTCATATCAAAGATTATAACTTGAAATTTCATACAGTGGACTAGCACCAAAATGAACAGCGTTCTCTGGACATTCTGTACTGACATACAGTCAAGAGGGAAAGCATACATGATGTCTTTTTCTTAGATTAAAGGGTGATCTAAATTAATGCTGGGTTAACGATAACAAAACGACTTCCAGCAGTAAGCAGCTGAACATACATCTGGTTGTTTCAATTACCATTGTCATGATTTCTCAGGAGGAAGAAGCACAACATTCACCTGCAATTCTATTAGGACTGATTATCAACCTGAAGAGGAGGCATTTATTACCATTAGGTATATACTTGTGCTCAAGACAGGACACTAAAAATTTTCTTTCATGACGACATCAGACTTCAGTCTTGTATCATTAAACCCCCCAGTTGCCAGGATCCTATCCACACCTCTACTCCTGCTGTTAACAACCACCATAAGATTTTATCTGCAGTCTTGGCCAGAGCCAAGATGATGTGCTGGCTATCACAGACTCCGATCAAACACGGTTCAGCAAGTACTCCTCCTCTCTCTGCTCACTGACTCTGACAAATCAGGGAGCACTGTCCCCACTCTGAGAGCTTCTTATTCTCATGCGAGATGCTGATAAATTTGGATTTTCCAGAGCTCAACAAAATATGGACAGGATTTTAATGATAACTTTGTATGAATAAAACTGGTGACCAAAACACAAGCATCCTCTTCTCTCATCAGGGGAATCACACATGTTTATGAAACAGAACAGTTATGTACCACTGCTGAAGCAGAAAATGGGATAGAGGGGTTTACTGCATGTTTTGCTGGCCATGAAGACCTAAACTGCTTGTGTCAGAAACTGCAACTCAAGTCATCAGGTTTTTCTGAACTTCTAATGCCGAACAACCCACGGTTTGAAGTTCAGCATCTCCTTTTCAAGCTTGTCTTACTGTTGTCTACTGACTTCATAGCTACTGAGAAATCTCCTAACATTATCTGATAGCAGCCTCTAGGCATAAGAATAGTCCTGAAAAGTATATTGGATGCAAAAGTAATGCCAGAAGTATAAATGATAAAATGCTACCATATTAAAAACCATAAAAGATATAGCAAAAATAGAAATACAGATAAAATTTCTCCCTCTGCTCCTCGTTACCATTCACAAATTATAAATTGAGGTTATATGCAGGGAAACTCAGTATTTGTAAATTCACGAGAATAAAACTGTTGGACTGCTTTGACTCCAAGTCATCTATCATCTAGACAGTGAAAATATATTGTGATACATTTATTTATACAAAAACCTTATCTCAAAAGAAATATTAGGTATTACCCATCATAATATCATCATTTTTACAAGTAAATATATCTCCAGAAAGTTACATCAGAGGACTGAATTACAGAGAAGCATCCAAGTTCTACTCAGAAGTGAGACCTAGTCAGTACTTTTCAGTTGAAGCTTTTCATTAATGTCTATATTGCAGCTGAATGAACAAAGATACTCAATTTAGCCACTGATTTTTTTTTTTTAAAGGCACTTTAGGACAATTTCATACCCCATCATAAAATATTTTGTTAACCTTGACACTTACTTTATCTCAATATCAACTTTCAAGTTCTGTTACATATTTTTTTCTTCCTTTGGAGGAGAGATGACTCCAACTATACAGACAATAGTAATTTTCTAAAGTAACTCATTTTATTTTTGCAACATTCCTTAGTCCTTGACAATACCTGGTAAGTCAGCATGTAGCCAAATATGTGTCAGCAGCCTCAGCCAAGATGCCCATAGCCATTTACACAGAAGAGAAACTCCCCTGCTGAATGCAATACCTGTTCCAAAATTAATCAACATCAGAAAATAGCAGTAAAGTAATTCTTGAAAGTCTACCAAGCAAATACACTAAGGAAGAAAAAAGAATTTGTAAGGTTAATTGTGTTAATGCTACATAGTGACACCTAACAAATAAGTGTTTTGGGACAGCTTCCCGACTATAAAAATTCTAAAAGGGTGATTAACAAAGAGGGGGGCGGTGGGGAAAAACACATTAGATATTCAGTTGGAAATCGCAGTGTTCTGGGAAGAAAATCTCACATTCATCCTTATTTTCTCTGATTTTTAACAAGCATCCTGAAGCAGGAAAATTGCATCTATTCCATCAAGCAGGGTTTCACCCATGCATTTGGTGAAGTTAGGAAATTTACTTCCCTCATTTTTTTTAAAAAAAAAAAAACCTCTCTCTACAGCTATGCAGGGCTGAACTGGTCTCCAGTTCTACACCACTCCAGTCAGACCCTCAGCAAGACAACAGGCAACTGTGACAAATGACTGCTATGAGTTTTAAGTCTACCATCCATTCCTTTCAAATATTTATTTTAGTCTTTGAAACTGTTTATAAAATGTCACATTCTCTCTTAAATCTAGTAATAGCACTGGAAATGGTTTGCTTAATTTTGACTTTCTGCCATTTACTTTCTCCTTTATGCATTTCTCTTTAACACTGACTTTGCCTCTTATAGCTAGATAGTTTAACAACAAAGATAGGAGAATACGGTTTTGTGTGCAGAAAGAACTGGAACATGGTACTAAATGTACTGAAGCGTGTAAAATGTCAATTACAATGAAAAATACTGAAATACATTGCTCAGCTTGCTGCAAGATTGCTAACCAAAGTATATAGCTACAGAGGTTTGTAGATACAAGCATAGTCATAGCCGTTGCCCAAACTGGCTGATGCCTGGCTGTCCAGCATGCGTTCGTGCTGTGCCTGAAACAACGTGCGCAGGTTTATAAACTCATTCAGAACTGCCTGTTGCAATCTGCAATCGCCATAACCCAAAGGGGAAAATATTCTGTCTCTGCTTAAAGTTTCTGACCCTGCATTCTGAACAACAGAGTCCATTTGCTAAATCATGTTTTCCTCACACCTTTTTTCTGAGATACACAACCCCTATTTTTATTTAGGTAGGTCTTTCATAGATCATCAAGTGAAACTTCATACAGGTGAGGTTGCCCTCATGTTCAGGCAAACTTTGCAGCAACAGTAAAAGCAAACATTGTGGGAGAAATTTTAGCAAAATTCCAACATCATTATTTGCAAGACCCAGCTCCTCCTAGAATGGAGCACCATTGGCCTAAAGTACTTTATTTCTCTACTTCTTATCTGGCAGAGCAAATGCTGTTGCCTCCTGCATTCTGCTCATAGGCACATACACCCTTATTAGCAAAACAGAAATAATGAGCAAAACCTAAACTTTGACATTTGCTATCTTTCACTCTTGACCCGTTGTGTTGCCTTTGATGATGCCACTCTTTTGCTACTCTTGAGAAGTCTACGGAAACAGAAATGCAAAGTGCATATTTGCTTCAAATAATAAAAAAATATTTTCTCTAATTCAAATTTACAGTATTTTCAAAAGGTGTGTATAGGGATATGTAAAAGATCGTTAAAGCAATGAACAAAATTAAAAAGTTAAATACATTTGGCTTGCTGCCAACGTATTAATAGGAAACCTTTGTTCAGGGGCATATAAATTATAACATTTCACTTTATAAAAATTAAACTGAAGAACAAACCCTCCACAGTACCAGTACTTAAACACTGACAAATTTCAGTGACTACAAAGATAACAGAAGCCATCACATTACTGAATGAGCAGAAAACTAACCCATGATAGGGTTCATGTTCAGTTTCTTACAAAGTTTAATCTCCTCAAATAAAACATTCACCCTCTTAACTTGAGGTACTCCAACAAAGGCTTTAAAAATGCACCATAATCCCATCATTATGTGAGTATTTAACTTGTAAACACATGCAACGGCTGGCAATGAGACTAAAATTACAGGCACTAAGTATACATCATACAAAATATAAAGATAAATAAAGATTAGCTGTCTGGGAAGCACACAGAAGTCAGAGAAGCCTAGAAGCCTCACGCTTCCTCATTTATCCTTTAATGGAAAAAATTGACATTAGCTGAAAAAGTATTGATTTTCTGTGCTGCAATCTGTGGGAGCCTAAAGAATTGAAAGTCATTTTTGCAGCATACTGAGATTGTTTAAAAACAAAAACTTCAGAGAGGTCTGCTTGAATTACTTTCTGGATCTCACAATATACATATACATTTATTTCTGTTCAGACTTGTCCTTCTAAATGAGAAACTCACATTTGGAACCATTACATTTAAATCCGCTTCAGTATGGTTGAAATGTATAACCCACCTTCACAGAATCACCGACATAAAGTGTAAAAATATTTCACTTGCTGCCATTAAGAAACGGCACCTTACGCTGCTATTAGGCATAAGGCTCCTTAGAAAAATAACTGATTTTCCTTGGTATGCTTAGCATTGTGGATTTCCAAGCATTTTGTTCTCCAAGGTTTTTTTCCTTTTATATTCCTCAGCCCCTGAAAGCCCCCACCAAGCATCTCCCAAGATGGCAAAGGACCCTCAGGAGAAGCAGGGAAGACTGCATCAGCCAGGATGCACAAGGGGCCGCTGGTGGGGAGAGGCATGGAGTGCCGGCAGCCTGGACAAGGGGACACGCCTGTGTCCCCAGAGAGGATCGGTGAGCATGGGCACAGGACTGAAACTCAGAGGCGAGTATATTAATGGGTAGGGAGTTACTTGCAGAGGAGAGGCAGAATGATAAAAGAGGGCAAGAGCTGAGAAAGCACATCTCAGTGCTGGAAGCCCAGAGAAGTAACGAACATACTTCTGGTGCAGTTGTTTTTAAAAAAAATTAGTTTCAAAATTAGTTTGCACTCATTACATTTCTTTATAAGAAACTAAATTTCATCTATAAACAGATTTATCTAACATTGGTGTTTTGTTCAGTGTTATATCACACAGCTATGACACATTTTTCATGGCAAACTACCCAAGAACCAGCCAAGAAAGCAGTACTACACGTTCCTCAAGATATTTGCGGCCTAAAGAGAAGTTTGTTTCTATCAGCTTTCAATGTGGGAATATTGCCAGAGATGTTAAAGTATGAAATAAATAAAACTGCCATGCCCTCCACAAGCATGTTCCGCATTTCTCAGTGCTGAGCACAGTGTCCGCAAACAGATGAAGCAGGAGAACAGAAGAAAGAAAAAAAGACGGAGAACTTACCATTGAACACACGCAGCGGCATCAAGAAATAAAACTTCTTTGTTATGAGTTACTCCCCCTTTTCTAGAGAGCTCTATTAGCCTAAATTACATCAATCCCAGCTTACATAGTTCTGGTTTACTGTACTTAAAACCCCTTCAACTGATCTAAGTTAGCATACTTCTGTTGCCCTCAAGGGAACATTACCATGTTTATCAAGTCCTTATTGTTAGTCTCTACCTATTTTTTACATAGCATTATTCTTTATTGCATCTTTAAAATTATTTTTACTGACTTACTACAAATAACACAAGTGAAAAAGAATGAAGAAAATGTAGAAAAAGCTGAAGTCAATATATTTAAACTTTACAAAAGAATACTGTGTAACTTAATAATTCGAATAGTAAATAGTATATAGAATAGTAAAGAGATATAGCACAGATTTATGATTGACATTATTTGATAGTTTTATGCAAAATTATTTGAGTTAATGTGTTCACAAAGTTAAGATTAAAGCATAAAAATTTGCAAATATTGAATAAATCTCTCAAAGTCTAAAGAATATTGAGGGGGAAATCTAATAATTAACATATCAGAAAGTAATTATACCAGAAATAGCATAAGGTGGCAGGCACTAATAATACTACAGAGTATTTGCACCACGAGCTGGCAGCCAAGGGCCAGTACAGGTCTGGACTGGACAGTCAGCACATATCAGAGCTGAAGGCAACAATCCTTTCCCCCACCCTGTGCACAGTCCTGGTACAATGCACTAACAGTTTGAATAACACTTCAGCTATTAGAAATTGCACACATCATAGAGGACAAGTATATATGTAGATCTATAAAGGTGTACAGTTCGGAGAAAAATGAGGCAATCAAGAAGGCGCAAAATGTCAGGAGATCTATGAACAGCTATCTGTTACACAGCCTCTGGGGAACTGCTCTAGACATTTCAAGTGGGAAACCTAAAACCTAAGGGTATTAAGAAAAATATCACAGCTTTAGGAAAGGCCAAATGATTACAACATGGTGTTTTACCACCTCCTCTACCTGAATTTACTGTTCGTAGGTTCATGTTACGTTGATTTGGCCAAAACGCTATGAAAAATGAAAGAAAATTATGAATTGGAATTTGTAAATTTTAAAGGCAGAGAATCTGCCACCCTCTCCTCTTCCTAGTGTAGCTCACAAAATTTTACTTAAATTTGTAGCACACTTTCTCTTCTTCAGGCAGATGGACACATAGCAGCTGTTATGGAAAGGCTAAGAGCTATGAACCCAAGCTGCAATATTCATTGTTACATTTAAGAGCAACCAACTACATTGCAGATCTCACAGTAACCTTTGCACTGCCAGAAATGGAAATTAAAAAGCATATCATAGATTACTTTTGAAACTGCTTCTATTCCTTAAACCCACAGATACTGCATAACCATGTGGAGCTACTGAAGAATCCTATAAGGGTCTGAGGGTTAGTCAGTTTGGCTAATTCTAATCCTCATATTCTGACCTGGTTTAAGGCCTACCCCATTAATCCTCAACTCACATTTCACAAGAAAACACAACCAATATTGTATTAATTAGTGACAGAAGCCACTCTAATTATTAATTGTAAGCTCTGTCATGCAACAGTATTTATGGTGACTGGGCAGGAGACAGAGTGTACAAAAGAAATACCTTGTAAATTTTTTTTTAAAGCTCATTTTACATTGCATGTCACTCTGAATCATATACTACAAACTGACCACAGGTTTTATATATAGGCTACACTACCAGTCTTAGGAGGGACTGAGAGAAGCCTGCTCAGTGGGCCACCATATATTTTATATTTAGCTTCCCATAGCATATTTGCACACCCACATAAATACAGGTCACAGCTAAGGACAGTTATAGAACACTTGTTTTTTGGGGATTTTTTGTTGGTTTTTTTTCAGTCAGAGAATGGGTTATTTTTGCCCATGATTATGTCACCCAAGAACATTAACCCAGGTAGCAACTATGACCTGACCATAGTTACCAGAAGTTACATGCACAAAAAAGCACAGTTGTCAGGTGCAAGTGAACTTGGAAAGACAACTTGCATTTAGCTGTCAGAAACAGGGGAAAAAGAAGATGGATTTTACACATCAACAACCATTACAATGAAAGACACAGAATTTGTATGGCTACAGAGTTAACCTTCCAGTACCAGGGGCACACCAGTAGTTTACACCCAGACATATCCTCTGAGTACCCTACAGCTCAATTTCATATCACTCCCATCCTTCTGTTTTCTGCAAACATCTTCAAGAAACACAGACTTTAAACATGAAGGAGACATCATTACTTCCCACAAGGATGCGTGTGTCATGCTCACACTGGGGTCAGAGGGACCCCAAGATGACTCAACACAAACTGCCAGTTTCAGATCTCAACAAGCTGTTTTATTTTGAAGCTTTTTCCTTTTAACCAAGTATCATTTCCACCATCAGCCACCACCCTCTCACCCAGCTGACCCACTCCACTCTGAAAGAAACAATTGTCACTAAACTAACCATTCCAGCTTCCTACTTAAAAGCTGAAAGTCCCTTTGTCTGGAACATTTGTTGCCATTTCTGTAGTTCCATCAGTGATTTCGCCTTTCCAGATCAGTCGTTACCAGGTGGCAACACGGCTAACCAGCACCCTAAATATAAAGGTATAAAAGAAAATAAGTTGCCCCCCACCACTTTCCTAAAAAGTTTTCCTACTCTAGAAAATAAATGAATTGAAGAAATTTCTATCTTGTGGCCAAAACCTCAAAAATCATAATCTGAGAAGATGAGCTACAGTCTATCTGGATCTGTTTCCCTCCTACTTCTCAAATCACAGTGCCATTACTTTCCCAACAAGATTGAATTTTATTTTCAAAGACAGGATGGGATGAAACAGTTAAAAGTTGTTTTCCTGAATAACATCACAAGGGGTGTCAGGCAACCCTGAGTAGGTCAGGCATAAAAATGCTCATACAGTAGAAGTGGGGAGCCTATCTGTGGTCCCACTGCAGAAGCAGGTTGACCACACACCGGAGAGAGATGGTGAAGGCAGAGGTGAAATGGGAAGAGGAATCACCAGCTTGGAAACCTTCCTGTAAGATATTCACAGAAACTTCTCTTGACCCAAATCCTGTTTAACATCACACCTTATCCATGCTGGGTTTGTCACAGGGGAACGGGGTGGGGTGGTTGCAAGAATAGAAAGACACCACTCTGTGTCATGTAATCTAGTCATGTTTTATTAAGCAGGACAGGTGCGGCATTTCTGGTCCAGCTTGTCTTTCTATGACACACACAAATCAAGGTCCAGGCGGCACTGCCACCAGAGACCCTGGGGAACAGAACACTGCTTAGTGTGTCCAAGCCCTAGCCGGTGGCCTGGACCTCACACCAGGCTGTTCCCCTCCTGAGCAGCCTTCCAAGTGTCAGAGGTATGTGCATGTCCCATGTCATGCTCCCTTATCTCCCACACCTGGGGCCGCTACTTTAAATATTTATCGCTTTCTCATTTAAACTGTCAGCATGAGCCATCAAAGGTCTCACCAATTCCACAGTCCATGTCTAAGGTCAATTAGCAGTTGCCACCAAGGTTTCTGTAACTCTTTGGTCTCCCACCCTAAAGTCTTACAGAAGTGTGAAGTTAGCAACAATTACAGAACAAAGATCTTCTATTGTTCTTTCATTTTCCAGGATTAATCAGGTCAGCTAGAGCTGGGCAGATGTACCCAAGGTCTTCTCTGTCTGGGCAGGTAGCCCTCTCCCCATGGCACAGCCTTTTCTTTGGGCAACCTGAGCTTATTTCATTTCTCAACAGAAAACTTTTCAGTTCATTATCTGAAAAAGGACATCACAGTCCAAAATAAGGTATCTTGAAATTGATCTACGGATCATTCTTACGCAACTATTACTTACTTTGGGTTTAGTTGTTTTTATAACAAAGCAATCCCAGACATATGCCCTACTGTACTGATGTAAAGGATCTAATACATTATTTTAATACCTTTGAATCCTTCACAAACATAATTCACTAACTTAATTGGAAACAATATATGCTATAGAAAAGCTTTTTACCAACAGAACAGCATTTGCATTAGAGGATGGGACTACATTCAATACCATATACAGATAAATTAATCCAGCCTTTTTAGTAAAGAATCCATAAATTCCTTAGCATCTCTGCTTGGGCTAGAAATGAGCAAATCAATAGAGACTAAACACAGCTTTTGTGATTTTTGTGGTTTTCACAATTTTCATGTGAACTGGAAAGTACAGGGGTTTTATATAGTTTATAGGCTACAAGCACTTCCATCTCTCAATTTCCACTGTAAAACAGGGAAAATAAAACTCTTATTTTAGCAGAGTTATGAATGCAAGCAGTCAGATCGCACTGTGAGAGATCATAACCAAGACTGGACTTCCTGTCTGCTAAATTCTGGGTAGGTTCAACTTATCCACATGATTCTCAGCAACCCAAAATAAGGAGGAAAAGATTCATTAGAGTGAGGGGAGGGCTTAAATTCCTCAAATGTGAAATATTTGATTAAGGAACATAGAACCTTTAAGATATGCCCAGGGACCACACTCTGCTAGAAACACAGATACTATCCCCCAGCAAGATGACAGCAAGAAAACCAAGTTTCCCAGAAGGAAATTGATTTTTTGGGAGAAAACTTAATCTTTAAATCTAATGCAACATGACACCTGCTACTTTAATTTCTTGCAACTCAATATTAAGTTCACAATCAACTAGAGATTTCTTTTCTTTACACCTTAAGTTAATGTATCCATTACTTCCTTTAAGAGAAGTGCTCTCAACTAGTATTAAAATATATTCACCTTTAAGGAACTCAAAAAACCCAATAAGGAAATTATTTAACTTCGTTTCAAAATGCAGCTGTTCCCTCTGCTACAGTTAGGCATTTCTAAGGATCATTATAAAGTTCTCCTAATCTTTAGGACATCACAACTGCCATACATTCCAGACCCATCCTCTTACTCTTCTTCAATCTCCAAATTCCTCCACTTCCTCCTTCAAAGCTACTCTTTTTAAAGTTATAGGTAACAAGTAATGAGATACAATCTTTTTTGGTTTCTGAGTTGGTGACAGAGGGGCTCACATTGAAACCATTTAAACGACCAGAAAATAGTAGTGTCTGGGTTTTGCCTTTAATGCCAAACCAGTTAGAATTATAGAATAATTCAGGATGGAAGGAACCTCTGGATGTCACTTGGTCCAACCCCTCTTAAAAAAAGAAAAACGCACACAAAAAAAAACTCACTTCCACCCTGTTTTTTCCTCTTTCAACAGTTGTTTCTAGTATTTTGGTATTGTTCTTTTTTTTCCTGCCTTAATATCTTAATGAGACTATTCAGCCCCGAGGTTTCCCTAAAAGACATGAGTCTGACTGTCTATACCCAGTAACTCCCATAGTCTTCTCTTATCTTCCATGTTTCACATTTAGCTGTTCTCCCTTTGACCAGCTTATCAGCTGTCAGCACCAAAAGGTTCTTGCACCATTTTTCAGCTCTTCTGAAAGAAGTAACCCCAAAAGAGGGATATACTAGCAACACCATTCACTGGGATGTATACAGCAGCGGCAGCATTTAAAGAAAACTTTTAACTGCCCACATGTCTGTATTTTGACTTACAGGAAACAGCTGAAAGCTGTAGGCTTATATTTACAGCTCAGAAAACCTAGGTATGGAGGTAGTAAAATTAATTACAAATGTACATAAACAGCATCATTCATAGCATGAACAGTACTATAATTTCATATTCCTTAATATCTCATAATATGACAACCAAATTCAGTTCATGATACCAGGCACCTCATAATGCAACTTCCTCCCTTTCGGACTTCTTACAGCTGGAGTTTCCATGCTTGTCACCAAAGCCATGTTTTGAGTCTGCCAAAAATCCAACTTCCCTTACATGGCCTGAGGATGTTTACTTTCATTTGTATAATGTACCTGTTGCTGTTTCCTTTGACATCTGGAACCTTGATAATGCAAATTCAACAAAAAAAAAATAGTAAGCATTTACTTTACTACTCCACTGGGAAGGATTTTTTTTAATCTCATTAAACTAAGCTTAAGAAAGAAACACAAGCCTGAAGGAAATTCTTGGAGAAATTCCTTTTAGAAGTACAATTGCCCAGAGTAGCATTTCCCATGAAAATTATCTAGAGAAACTGCTGCCTTTTCCCATGCCAGCAAAGTTAAAAGCTTCAAAACCAGCAAGCATTTAGTTACCAGGAAAAAAAAATGGAAAAATAAAGCCTTCCAGTTTTTAATCATCATGTACACCAGAAGTCTCAGGGAAATCTTTGAATTGTTCAGTGTTTTAAAAAAAAATATTAGAAAAGACAGGGGTAATGGATAATTATTTTCTACCCTATGTATGAGGCATAAGGATTAATTAAACCATTAGGACAGGCTTCCTGTATACATACACACACATAAAAATACAGACACACGCACACCCCTCCAGCAGTGAAGCACTGGCAGTTCCCTTCCCGTCTCCCACTGCAATACCACTATCAGTGACAGCAGGTTCTCCAGCATGGCACAGAAGGGCTGACCTGGAGGACTCATGTTCCTTAAGAAATATAACTCTCCTGAGACAAAGCCATGTGGTACTAGAAGCTAAGTTCTCAGGAAACTAAAGAAGTACGTGCAAAAAAAATTCACAGAGAAAATCCACGCTGATCTCTCATGTATTTGGCAAAACAAGAGCAAAAACATTCACTTCTGTCACGCTGTGAAATCCAGTGGTAGACCGTACCTCAGAAAAGATGTGAAGCACCAAGGGGTAGACACACATACATATCCCACACACGGACACGCACCAAAGGACCGAAGGAAAATGAAAGCAGTACTATGAACACCCTCTGCCTTCATCTCCAGCGTGGATTGAAGGAAGAAGTGCCAAAGGAGAGTGGCCCCTGTCTCCAGCAGCACTTGCAATAGAGCAAGAGGTGAGGGATTCCCCTACTGAGGGAGTCACAAGGCTTTATCTTTCCATAGCCATGGTGGCATTGTAGTAAGGTCTGAATGGCTGCCCCGTTAATATCTATAAGCAAAGTTGTGTTTTCGATGGTCATATAAAAAACCACATCCAAACATATAAACACAGAAAGAGAGTACAGCCCTTCAACACCAGCCCTTGAACAAAATCCCACTTGTTCCTGCAAGTAGATGAACCAATGTTTTGTTATTCCTGGGTGGAACTGAAGCAAAATAAAGACTAGAAAAGCAACAACAGAAACTTGTGGCATCACAGAGATTCATGAATAAGCTGCCAGAATGGGCTAAGAACAAAAAAGGGCCAGCAATAAGAAAGACTGCTAACTAACAATACGGCTCGCAAGCACCATGGAGGATCCAGGAGTGTAACAGCAATCTAATAGGAAGCAGAAGAAGCGAACTTGAGGAACTACAGTACAACAAAAGGTACCTCTTCCAGCCCTCAGTACCAAGGGAAAATGTTTAGGGGGTCTTCAGTCACAAATTGTGCAATATTTGTTTTTCCAGATATACATCCTACTGTTTACTTGTACAGAAAAAGCAGTTTAAATATAAACCTCTTAGGGTATTTTAAATAATAAATGTTGTACATATCTCTGTTAATTTATCTAAAATGGAGAGAAAAGAGAAAGTAGTCCTTCTTTTGTGTAGTTTTTAAACAGAATTAAAAGAAAACTCTATTTATGATATATACATAAAAATAAATATTTTATTAAACGTGTAAGACTTTGTGATACATACCAACCACATCTGCTTAACCTCTAAAGGTCAAGGTCATGTCATTTATACCATGATTAAAAAAGTCTAATTACCGTATCTACAGCTACATGGACAGAGGACGGTTACTAGAAAAGAACTATTATAAACCAAACACAATTACGTTATACAGAAACCATTAGATATTTGATGAGATTTTAATCTTTGAGCTGGTATCATTCTGCAAGTTAATCATCTGGAGAACAGAAAGTCTGTTAGGAACACAATTAAATGTACTAGTTCCATTAAAATCGAGCTGATAGAGTTAATTGTAGTGCTAAAATAGCTATTTCCTCACACCTTCACTAAGCAATTTTTTTTTTCATCTACTGAGTAAGAGTCTATTTAAGGAACATTTTTCACTTAAACTCTCTAATAAGATTTGCGAATACTTTTGTTCTGTCACGTTACCCCATACAAGTTGCACTGCAGTTTGCTGTTCGACCTTGGATTCCTAATTCACGCCGAGAAGTACAGCAAGGTCTTTTGTTTCAATTACTATTAGCCCATAGTATCTGCATTGCTGAAGCTTTGGGGAAGAATATCAACAACGTAGCCTTTTGCAGCACACTAGAAGAGTTACAAAATAAAATGAAACGATGGACCAATGGCAAACCCCACGTCAGACGGTCATTTTAAGCATCAGGACTTCGGGAAGCAGATGATTTCCAAACAACTGTTTTAATGAAGCCCCACATATTCAAAGTACTCGCAAGGGTTTTGCAGCATTACTAGCAAATTGGGAATACAGGCCGTTCCTGCCTTTTTTTTTGAGAGAGAATGAAAACAAAAAGGTATCCTAGGAGCGTGCCGAGTTGGGAATATGTGATCTACAATTCATTCTCACAGACCAAGCAGTTTATTGGGGCATTTTAAATCGTTCTGCATGGGGGGGGGGGGGGGGGGGGCGGACGCGCCTCCGGGGAGCGACGCCGGGGCGGCCGGGCTGGGGCTGGGGCTGGGGCTGGGGCTGCCGCCGGCGCCCCTCCCGGCGCGGGGCGGTTACGTAACCCCGGCCCCGGCCCCCCCGGCTCCCGATGCTCCGGCTTCGCCCCGGGGCCGCCCGCGGCAGCCGCTGCCGGACCAGGCCACAGCCCCCGCACCGCACCGCACCGCACCGGGCCCGCCGCCACCGCGCCCCGGCCCGCTCCCGCCTCCCGCGGGCGGACACGCACCCGGCCGCGCCGCGCAGCCCACCCGCGGGGCGTGGGGCCCGAGCCCCGGCCCCGCTGCGCGGCGCGGCGCGACCCGCTGCTCCCCGGCACGGCACGGCCCGTCCCGCCGCTCCGGCTCCGGGCCCGGCCCCGGGCCGCCGGTCCCCCGCGCCCCGCCCGTGCGCGCCCCCAGCGCCGCCGCTCAGCGCCCACCTCCTCGCCGGGATCCGCGGCGCATCCCCGCTGCGGCCCGGGCGGCTGCGCCCCGCCGCTCCCCGCTCCCGCCCGCCGCAGCTCCCCGCCCGTCTGACGGAGGGAGGGAGGGAGGGACGGACGGACGGACGGCGGGAGGGGGCGGGCGGGCAGCCCCGCCGCGCCGCCGCCGCCGCAGCCCCGCCGCGCCGCCCCCCGCCCCCGCCCGCCGGCCAAGGTGCCCTCCGCGCCGGCCGGCACCCACCTGCGGCGGGCGGCCGCCCCCCGCCTGCCCGCGGCAGCGAGCCGGGCCCGGCGAGAGGTACTGCGGGGCCGGGCCGGGCCGGGCCGGGCCGAGCGGAGGGGGCCGGCGGCGCCGGGATGCTCCTGCCGTGCGCGGCTGCGGCCCCTCTGCGCGCAGCGGCGGGGCGGCGCCGGGCACGGCACGGCACGGCACGGCACGGCACGGCACGGCACGGCACGGCACGGCACGGCACGGCACGGCACGGCGTGGGCCCCCCCCGGCCGGCAAAGCCCGCAGCCAAGCCGATGCCGGCGTGTCGGAGAAACGGGGCAGCGGCGGGGACCGAGTAACGGGCTTCGGTCATGAGATCAGGTCTAAAATTAAAGTGGAAAGCACGTGGGCGACGACGGGGACGCGCTCAAGCAGGAGGGACCTCCGCGCCGCGGGTGGGAGGGTGATGTCAGACAAAGGGATGCCGCTGGGAGAGCCGGGCGTACGTCCGGAGCGGGGCTGTCCGCAGCCGCGGTGAGGGCCTTTCCCCACGCCGGCTCGTTAACACCAGCACCGACATCCCAACGTTGCGCTGTCACCCTCCCCGCAGCTTTCATTGCGTTAACTGATTTGATCTTTGTCAGCCAGTAACGGGAGGTTGTTGGAAAAAATACCTTACATACCCTTGAAAACTGCCAGAGAAATTACTCCCTTAGTTTAATCTATATTAGCTTTCTTTTTTCTTTTCCATAGATCCTCCATCACGGCGTTCATAACATCCTTGATGGCTTAGACACATCTTTGGAAACAGGAAACTGGACTGTCTTGTGTAGAGAAGCTACGGAGTGGCACAGGTTACCCTGCTGTGGAGGAGACAGGTTGCAGACTCGCCTATGGTTAATGGCTCACCTCTGGCGCCCTGGTCCTTCTGCTTAAGCCTGGTCACTCTCCGTGTCCCCAGGGCTGGCACACTGTCCTGTCCTCCCGGAGGGCTCCGAGGCCTCCCTTAGCTCACTGGACTCCTCCTGGCTGTCCTATTTAAATCCTCCAACTTAGCCCTGCTGCCTGGTTCATGGTAACATGATAACAAGATGGGAAATATATTTTGTCATCTCAGAAAATCAGTTGAAATCCCTGAAGAACTAGATGCCACTGCCAACAAATTTCAATAAGAGGAGGGGGGAAAACGGCAAATTCCTTGGAAAAAGTAGGGAGATTTACAGGATTCTAGAAATCTAATTATTGAGCCTACAGTACTCATTAAGCAAAGACAAACAGGCCTGTGTGATGCTGGTTTATGTTTTCCCCATTTCTCAAACTGGCAGTTCCAGATTTGGCAGCATTGCTATGCAGCAAAGGATCATTTTGGGGACCCTGGCATACAAAAAGCCATGGCTGTTTTCCTATCGAAGCAGAGACCTCCAGAGAACGTTCCCTTGACACAGTATTTTTAGTGTAACTTCTAGGCTAATCTTCTCAGAAAAAAAAAATGCTTTATTCTCTCAGGTGGACCTACAAGTCTCATTCTGAATGTGGTTGAATAAAGTTAGGGAATTGATAAAGTAACACAGTTTCTTATTTTCTGTGTTCAGGTTCCAAGAGTCGAAGCAGGAAGAACATTAAGCGGGATTTTGGGAGGTGTAACTTTTCATATAAAATCCATAGAAAGATTAAGTAACAAGCCACATACATTATGGAAAGCTTAATAATATCAGGAATGTAGTCACTTATTTTTCTCTTAAAATAAATAAGTAACCAGGCAAGGAGATAAAGGACACCACTCCTAATCGTATCTTAAGGACAACATTCAACACCACCATTATTTATTTCAGCCAAGAGGACACTCAACACCTGCGACCTGGAAAAGCAACCATGGATAGAAAAAAAATACAGAAAACTGTGTTGTTAATTAGCTGGCTTGTTTCTGAACAACTTATTCCTTAATATTCTCTAACGATCTTGATACCAGTTGCTTAAGTGGCTATTCTACAGAGATTTTTTTTTTTTTTACTAATTTCCCTATGCTTAAACCAAAGGGAAACAAACATGTAGAAAGGCAGTTTTAATATTTTATTTAAATGATACAATTTTGTCACAAAAGATGGTGGATGACAAAATACTAGTAAAGTGTATGCACATGGATACCCTCCTCATCTTCTAAGGGCTTAGCTACATAAAACTTTAGTCCTGAAATAAACCATAATTTGGATAGATTCACATGGACATTTATTGGATAACTACAGAAGATTATAACCATATCCCTTCAGAAACACTGGCAAAAAATAGTCTTATATAAACTTGAAAATTAGTGCAGTTGTTACCCAATGACATGAGAATTTTTTTCACTGATTTTTATTCATAATTTACACCACAAGGAGCAAAGGTTTGAACATCTTGATGAAATGTTGAGGTAAGAATGTAAACACAGGAGAGGAGCTATAGTCTATTTTGTCCATCCAAGAACTTGACCTGTTCTCAAGTTTAGTCTCATTAACAATTGGGAGGCATGTTCCCCAAAAGAAAGCTGTAAAACATAGTTCGATTCTCCATGCGAAGATAAAACCCCCACAGGTTAAACCATAGAATTCTCTCCACAATTCTTTGCAAAACAAATGCCTTTAAAACATCCCACTCCAATTCAGGCAGCAGGGAAGTTTACTAAATATAATATGAAATGTTTGCTTACCACCCAGACACCGATGATAAGCAGATCTATGGGCTCTGAAAATATTTACTTACAGAATCTTAAGAAAATATTTTTTTCTCCTGTAGTAGCAATATTGTTGTTTCCTTGCTGTCCTTCATGGTTAGGGTTTGTGTGTGTTTGGCAAAACCGTACCCTTAGGCAAGGCATAGGTAGCAGACACATGTTTTTATTAAAGATTTTTGCAAATTACACCTTGTCTTTTTTGCAAATTAATTCAAATTATGCAAAACTCAGAGTACAGCAGTAGTAACCAGTAAACTGGAAATGCTTTGAAGAATAAGCATGAAGTAGAACACTAAAAAGCATGGAAGAGTATCTGATAATAAAGCAAATTAGGCAGAGGGAGAATTCAGGAGGCAGTGGGAGGCTCATAGCAGGCGCGTGCTGTACAGGCGGCAATAGGCAAGCGCCAGCGAGACGGAAACTGGATGTGCCCTAGAGCAGAGGAGTGCCGGAAGACTGCAGAGCCATCTCCAAGAATCAGAACGCACAGCTGCCATCAGGACCGACATCAGGTAACTCCGTTCTGAGCAGGAAACCAGATCAACGCCCTCTTTCTTTCACAGATACTGAACCCCCAACACAACATTATTTACTTTCTTCTTTGAGCCCTCCTTAGGGCTGAATTACTTAAAATACTTCTGGCTGAGCACTGTTGCACCTAAACAGCCTAAAATTACTTGTGTGAGGACCAAGGATTTTCACAGTTTCCTGATGTTGCAGAATTACTAATGGTAAGCAAAACGAAAGCTGACTCTGAGCTGTTGTAGAAGGATCTGACAATAGTGAGTGATAGGGCAATGAGACGGGCAGCTGAAAGTCCATGTCAATAACTGCAAACGAAAGTAAACAGTAATGAAAATAACCCTAACTAAACATACATAATAATGGGCTCTAAATTAGCCTTTATCATTTGGAATCATTGTGAGTAGTTTTCTGCAAACATTAGTTTTCTACTCAGCAGTAGTCCAAAAGGCAAACAATATTAGAAATTACTCCAAAAGCAGCCGAGAGCAAAGCAGAAGAGCTCATTATATCCCTATGTAAATCTCTTGTGCACTTGAGTGCTGTGTACAGCTCCAGTTCCTTCATATGAAAATGTGGAACTAGAAAATGCGCGTACACAGCTAAAAGAATATATGCAGAGGTATGGGAATACATCTGTGTGAGGAGATAATTTCTAGCTGGAGAACCAACTGAAAAAGGGTTGTCTTCCGATCTATAAAATCCCAAATGATACATAAGAGGCCGACAGGAAACAATCGCACGCTATTTTCCATCACACAAGACTTCAGGGAGACTCAGTAAATGATCAGGCAGCGGGTTTAAACAACAGCTGGGAAGAACTTTTCCATACAAAGTGTTGTTAAATCAGTTGGTTTGCTGCTATACAACACTATGGAGCTGAAAGGACAGAGGTTTTTAAGCAGGGATTATACGAACGAATGAAGGGTATCTGTAGCTGTTAAGTACAGTAATTCCCTTTGCAATTCTCACTTAAAAGGTGTCTGCCCATTGCCTACTGAAATATTGCACAAGAAAGGACACTGTTTATCTGCCCTGTTTCAAAGCTCTCCCCAGGCATCACTTTCCAACCACTCTGGAGAGGAGGAAACCAGATTAAATGGACCTTTAGACTGGTCCAGTACAGCCATTCAGATGGTTTATTCTTTTCTTTCTGCTCAGTTAGGTGCGAGAAACCAAGGACAAGCAGCACCTCTCGGTATGAAAACATACTCCTGCCTTTCCCCATCTTCCCTGGGAGTAAAACCAGACTCAGCTGTTGATTTTCCTATTTGGGTGTTTTACCATTCCCCCAAAGAGAATTTGGAAAAACTGTTTTTCTCTTCTCAACATTGTGCTCTTCAGTTTCAGTAGTGATAATCCATATGCACTGGTCTAGTCACATCAGCACCATTTTTTTCTCTCCGTTATGCAAGATTGGGGCAGTACATAGCAAGAGAAATCCTGAAGTGTAATAACATAAAATATGCATAGAATAAAACAAAAATACTTTCCATATTCATAGATCAACACAGGAATAAAATCTAAACCATGGTTGGACATCCTGGAAGAGAAAGGGATTAGTGATTTCTTCTCATTGAAGAAACTGGAAAGGGAAGTAGAACCATCCAGAGATGCTTTAAACCTCAAACGACAGGTAAACATCTTACATAGGTAATCACAATTTATAAGAGTTCTATTAAGAATATCCCTACTAAATACAAGAAACTAGAATTCTGAAAAGCAAATCTGAAATGCAGTTTGGCAGGACTCCAAGAGTCCCTGAAGACAAACATATGATAAATCAGCTGGAGTGGTTAAGTCTCATATAAACAAAATCTGTATGGCTGATACTCTGTATAGCTAGTTATCTCCACTCAAATATAAGGAAAAGAGTTTGTTTCATACTTGATTTCAGCAATGGATAGCAGTCCCATGGCCTCATCTTCAGCAGAATGCATACAATTTCTTTACTGTGTAGACTGCAAAACCAAAGCAGTATAAACACTTTAAACTATGCATTTTAAACAACAACAAAAAGAAAGAAATCTCTGGTTGGAAGGGTTGTTACTACAACCCTTATAACCCTGCTGGCTGTTACCAGCACTCTAGTTTCTGTTCTAGACTAAGTTCTTTAAAACTTCAGTATTTAAAAAACTTTTCTCTCAATACCTCCCCTAGAATAGCTTTAAAAAGGGTCACAGCGGTGTCGCTTCTTCTGCACTCTCCGAGAACTGCTTAATTTACTTTTCCAAAGCCACAACAGAGATTACTCAGTTCCAAACATTTTCAGATTGCCTCCAGGATAAAATTCCAAGAATGTTGTTACATACATGCATTGAGGACACCTTTGTATCCTTGTCCTTTGAACAGGCAAAGGAAAAACTTACTGCGATACGTGTGTATAAAATTCTGGCAATAATTTTAAGTAGCTAAGCTGGTATGTTGTCATGGAGAAGAAAGGAAGCAAATTTTAGTGTTCTCCAGCATCATTATAATAGAAGTGAACCTGAATAGATGTGAGTTCTGTGGACTTGATTAAAAGTTAAAAACATCAGTGGGTCAGGACATAAAGTGCATGTTTCACATTACGTTGTCCTTGATTTTGTTTTGCTGATTAAATATAACTTCACTCCTGCTATGCTTCGACGTAACAGACACATTAGGAGGGGGGATTTAGTGTGCCCAGGATGAGGAAAATCAAAATTCTGATACTTAAAATAACTTTCAGCAATCTTGCAATTTTGTTTGTTGAGTTGTTTACAATTTCAATTATAGAAAATATTTCCAGCATATATTTACATTTCCAATAGAGTTTTGATGTCCACATACCTGAATACACTCTGTTAACATTGTCCTGTATTTCTTAAAATTACATCTGAAAAAGTTACTCATCAACAGTTTCTGAAGACAGAACTTGGTCAGAAGAGTTGGAAGAATTCCCAGGGTATCTTCTGTACTCCCATGCTCAAGATTTGTAAATACTTTCTCTAAATATAGAGTAGAGTCTGGTCAGCAGTTAACTCTTCAGTCTTAGTAAGGTCCTGCAGATATTGCGTGTTAGCATTATATTTGAACACTTCACACTTCACGTTGGGTGAAGCCCCACCTTCCCAAGCCCCACAGAGTTTGCAGACTTTCAAGAAAAATTCATAACAACAGAATTAAGGTTTGGGAGCAGGCAGATGCAACTGCTAAAGTAGATTAAATAAAAGTCTTATATCAACATTTAATTAATATGATAGTGCCATGTATAGTTCAAAACAGCAGCCTCACCATCTATGAGATATATGGATTGTACAGTACTGAAGTGTTATTTTCAAGCTGTGATTTACGATGTTTGCAAAGCACCAAGGTTGTAAAGGCCATCATATGTCCAAGCAGTTCCTCTTTTAAGCTTCCTTTAAAGCATTTATAACCAAGCAGAGCGAGCAGCTGAAACATGTTTTTTGTTATGTTCATCTGCACACTTCGCTTTGCTCTTGAACCCAGCAGAGTCGCCTGACACAGAGCTGCCTCCTTTTTTGTCCACAGCTTCAGCTACCAGAGCTGTCTGAAGCATCTGGAACCACCTGGAGTTTTTTGAGTGTGGTACAGCATCAGGCTGGCTCAAGGAGGCCTGATCCTGCCTGTAACACAGGCTGTGCTGTGCTTGTCTCTGCCAAAAGCAGAGGTTCTGGATGAGTGACCTGATGCAAATTTGTGCTGCAAGTTGTTTGGTGAACTCAAGACAGCTGCAGCTGGGGGTGGGCTGTCAGTGCGAGGAGGAGGAGGAAGAGAACCACCACACAGCAGAGGGATGAAGGAGAAATTACCCAACAAGATAAAGGAGCTCAACAGAAAGCACACATTTTTTAATAACAGATATTGCTTTAAAAGTAATCCTAATGCCATGATACTCATTATGTGCATATGAAATGTGCGTGGTGCACAGCCATCAGTGTATTTCAAAACCAAGGAGAAATAAGAGACAAAAAGTGACGTTACTACAGATTGATGTAATGGCTTCTGCAGTTCGTTTGTGATAGACATCCATCCAAAAGACTCCAAATCCCTACACTCAACCTAATCTTAAAGCATTTGGCTTCCAAGGCACCTCAGTACCCTCCATCTTTTCTGTCTTAAGATATGAATCATTCAGATTATCCTGCTTTTCCCAATATCTGAATTGACTTTCCCTCAGTAACCACCCCCCTGCATAACTTACCTCTTATTAGACTGTTTCCTATTCTGTTGTCTCAAAATCAGAACTCCTTTTTTATCATCTTCCTTAATTTTCCTTTGTTTTGTCCCTCTTTCCTCCAGTTCTCTTCCTAGTTCCTGCTCATTATCTCATTCTCAAATTTTCACAGAGAAATTGCAAAAATGCCAAGAAATGGTATAAAGAGGCGTTCTGTATGTGGTGTTTTCAGGTATCTCACAGAAAATTTTCATACAGGGCATGGTAATTTTAAAACTATTCAGCTAATCCTGCATTTGCAAAACTATGAAAAGCCTCTGGAACAGCAAGAAAAAAAGTCAGAAGTAGACATGTGAGACTTTTGCAAGCAAAAGTAGACCATTTGTATTTCAAAACTAAGAGGCTATGAAGAAATTAATGGTTTAAAAAATAATTCAGAGAAAATATGCACGTTAAACTAGGATTCTGTCTTCTCTCAATTACTTTTAAATTAATTACTTTAATTGCTTTAAATTATTATTAAATAATAATTATTAAATTATATTAAAGTATTTTAAATTATATGTTTGAAATTGATACACCTTGAGATAATTCTCCAACTGTGAAAAAAAACCCACAGCCTTTTGGTTAAGAAATTATATCTATAGGTTGATTACCTTAAAAGCGGGTTAAGATTTTCAAAAGTAGTGTCAATTTTGAGTTGCCGCCTTCATCTGCACATCCGGGAGACCAGTGACCTCTGCTGGAACAGGGGGAATTGCCTCGCAACGCTGCAGGCTCCAGCATCACCTTTTGTCCCTTTGCTCTAATGATGTTAAGTGAACTTGGCATCGTTAACCCTCCTCCTTTCATTTACAATTTTTTCTCCATTTTATTTTGGAGAAAATTTACCAGTACAACTGCAGTTCAAGTCTGACATTCTGCTAAAAACTTGAGCAGAATCCTTGACAAAATTTTAAGTGAATGTTTAACAAATAGATATAGAAAGTTTAGAAAAATGGTACGGTGAGAACATGAAATGAGTTGTTTTCCTGAACTGGAGCTGTGTGCGTAATTGCATGTTGTTTTCACCTTCAACAGCTTCCACTTAATAGGATTATTCCTTTTTCTGTCCCTCACTTACTCCTACAGTAACTGAAAGAGTGGACGTGCCTGGCATTGCAGATGTTAGATGGTATCTCTGTAGACAAAGTAGAAATAGCACAAGAGTGTACCCTGGGTCAGAAAATAGACCATTAACAGAAAGAGGAAGGATGCGAAGGAAATCCAATTCCACTGCGCAGTGCAAACGTGGGCTCTGCCCCCATGTGAGGGACTCTGGCAGTGGTTTGTACCATCAAAGAAAAAGGTCTCAAGTAGGAGCCCAAAGACCAGTGAAGGGAACTAATTGCAATCACCGACTCACAGATCACATTTGGAATGCAGAGCCCTCTTGAGGGCAGCCTTTTTTCACTTAATGATCAGAAATACCCTAATGCAGACATTCAGGCAACATAAGCAAATTAGTGTCTTTCTCTAGTTACACAAACAAAAGGCTCCTCTGCTGACCAAGTGGTTATGACTCAGTAAATAGATAAAATAATTTCTACTGGACATCACTTAGCATAACATATGAAATCTGTATTATCTCATTTTCAAAAAGGTACAAAAGTCCTGTTCAATGCCAACAGAAACTATGGCTGATGAACACAGCTGAGACTCAAGTCACTTACAGATAAGCACACTAAATTCTTCTTAACACAATTAAAGCACTATTACTGCAAAACAACACACAAAACACCTATACAGTTTTAGCCAATTTACTAACCACCAGCAAAAGGAATATATGTGACAGTTTTTTCCAGTACAGGAACCTAATGCTCATCCTCACAGCAGACAGTTTTTTCTTACCAATGAAATGACCTAGAAAAGCAGCATGCCAGCTACTTATCAGCAGCGCTATATAACAATTTAAACGGGGAGTGATGAATACCATATTCAATCAAAACAGCTGTGGGACTTTAAAATAGCAAAATTCATTCACACAAACTGATATTTAGCTGGAGAAGACTAATACATCAGTGTTTTTGGGAAATACACTGAACTCTAAGGAGGGCAAGTAATGAATTTGCTTTGAAGGATCTTCTAAAAAACGTTACCAGAACAGTTACCAGAACACTACAAATGACTCCACGTGAGTCATCTAATAGACTGATTCAACAGTGACTAAAAAGGAAAGGTACTCTCTACTTGCAGAGTTGCTTCTTAAGGTATCTCAGAGTCTCAGTACTGAAAGTGGAGAAATTTCTTTCCTCCAAGTACCAGTCCTATTCTCTTCAGTTCAAGACCTGACTGAGCAAGCAGGCAAAAGAGCTCTGTAGCCTGAAGCAGGACTACATACAGAGCACTGATCTTCCATGCCCAGGGCAGCACAGTGGCCCACTGTTCCCATCGACACGCAGTAATAGAAAGAGGATTGAGAACAGTTAAAAGGCACTGTTCTGCCTACTTTGTAACATTGCTTCAAGATGTAAAGGGTATCTTTTAACACTCTGCGTGTGCTGAATGCTTCCTCATGTAGCTGTTAGGATCATTCTAACAGATGATTCTTCTTTCCCATCTTGGATGGCCAAGCTCAGACACCAGTCACTTAATTTTTGAGTGTTTACACTCCTGGGGATGTTTACATCACATAAATATACAGGCATCCACCTTCAGTGCCACGTTAGACTGGGAATCTTGACATAGGAGAGACTCATCAAAAAGGCTGATTCAAATACATAAATGAGATTTTCTTTTTCCAACTGACAGTAGAGATTCTCAACATTTCACCTGGCACCTAAATAACACACCCACCATTATCCTATACTTTAAAGCACTCTCTTGAGCAAAGACAGATAAGGACAGTAAAGATCTCCACAAACACTGAAAAGACGTTTGCACTGGCACAGTACCTCACCCCTTGTAGGCTGCGTTTTAGCCTACTCCTAACATGCAGATACACCGCATCACACTCGTTCAGCAGCATGTGTCAGAGCCGCTACACAAGCGTGGTGTCTGTCATGTTTGCACAGTAGGACTGATGCTTTGTAAAAAACATGGGACTCACTGCACACACACACTGTTAAGGCTGCAAAGGTGCTGCTTGACAGTTCTGAAGTTTTGGATCTATGGCAACCTGGTCAGAATTATTTCCCCTGAGCAAATACAGGAAAACCCCAAATTCTATTCAAAATTTACGGTGAGGATTAGGGAAACAAACAAACAAAAAAAAACCCAAACAGGACTTTTCCAGAGGAACCCCAGAAAAATGGCAACTCCCCTCACAAACAATCTCTGGGCTGGAGCCAGAGATAGGATCCTGTTCTCCAGGCTCAACCATAAACCTGGTCTGTTCACTATGTAATTTCTAATATCCACAACAAATTAAGCAGGAATTTTACAGCCTGCTTTAACCATGCAGCCCTGATTAAATTTCATTCGTGTTGAATGAAACAACTGCTCTTGGGGAAAAAAGCTGCTGGTGAGTCATCAAGGACCGCATCGTAACACTTACTAGGGGAACGGAGTGAAGCAAAAGGAGGTTTCTTAGGCAACCTTTATTCTGCAACTTCCTATCATTTGAGCATTTGAATTCTAATATTCTTTTAACATAAGAAATAACACTCCTTTGTGGTTTTTTTTAAATACATAGCTTCTGTCACTTTAAATTTAAACTGCTGAACCAACTGCAATGACAGCACTCATTCCTATATACCCTCTGTAATGCAAAAATATTTTTACTGATACTTCTTTTTATAAAGAGCAGGAAATAAAGAAAAACTAGCTGAACGTGGCTGTATCTTGTATCAGAGACCAATTTACAAAATGGTTTAAAAGAGTTGCTGCATAAGAAAAATTATGTATGCTGCATGTAAATATTATTCTAATTGCATTAATTTGATAGTAGGTGAAGTCACATGTTGTTACTAGATGGCTAATCTAGGTTTGTATCCTAGCAGTATTCTGAGACAGCTAACTGTAAAGCACTGAATGGTAAAGCTGTAACTTTTGTGTAAGCATATCTCCCAGTTAAAAAGATTTGATAAAATCTTCTGCTCCCTCCACTTCCCATCCAGCCCCAAACCTCAACCAGGAGGTGTTGCTTCAATGGGTGCATGTCTTTTCCAACAGCAAAACAATGCAGAAAATTAAAGAGAGTTTCACCCGCACTTTTCAGCTACTTACAACTGGAGGTATTTCCCCAATACCTTCTGGTTTCATCCTTCTCTTTGGAAACAAAGAAAACAAGAAAAGAAGGCCATCTGTTGTAGGTAAAAATGACTTAAATCAATGAAAAGACACAAGACAAAACCACTAATTATAAGGTGCTGTGCTTCTGCACATTCACTATTGAGATCGGGAAAGGCAGGGGTTTGGAGCACCAGAAAGGAGGCTGCAAGGAAGGTTTCCTGGTGAGAAGTAACATTCTTGGAAAGAACAAGGGGCTGGAGAAGCAGAAGGTGAAGATCATGGAAGCGGGGGATGATCCTGGAGCTCAGCAAGCTGCACAGAAACAAATGCCAAAGGCTTCCCAGGGACACTGGCCAGTAGGACCCGAGGCTGGTGACCTGCACAGCACAAATGCAACTTTCGGCCCAATCCTCCCAACAGCTGCGTTCTCCCTGTTGGGAAGGGAATCTGAGGCTATGTGAACCTAATGCTGCTGGCAGGAAGGGGAGAAACACAGGTAAGTGCATGAAATAAGGTAGGATAAAAGCTCAGATCCTGTTGGTTCTTAAGTAAGTCCCACCATCCAGCTCTACGATGGGCTGTCATTCCCTCTGTCCCCTGTGAATCAACCCCCCTTAACAATATAAATAACTCTCCCACCATATAAAATTGCATACACTGGCTACTCTGTATCTACTCTGAAACCCAGTTGACTATCCAGTGCCTGGTAACTAAGGGAGTAAGACCTGCATTCTCACCCCTCTTTTCCTGTGGGCTAGGGCTTTCTTGGAAAGAAATCTTTCTGGAAGGTGCTCAGAGCCAGAGGAAGTTACAGGATGCTCCATTGTCTCTCCCCACACTGATGATCAAGAGACCAGGACTGGAGACACTGGGAAGCAGTATGCATCCAACAGCATGCTTGTCTTCTAGTGTGCATACAACTAGAATTTACCGATTTTATCTGTATAAATTATTTTAATAACCAGGATATTTTCAATTCAACAAGTAGTATTCAGGAATACACAGAGAAGTATTTGGCATTTGAAGACTATCTGTGCAAATACTCATTCGAACTATCTTCATTTACTCTTCATCAATGCTGAAATCCTCTTCATCCTGCTGAAATGCTGAATTGTCCAATTCTGACTTAAACAACACATGCATTGAAAGCGTCTTTAAAAAAACTCAAAAAAACAAAAGACAACCCCCCCCCAACTCCTCAAAACAAAAAACCACCCCTAGACTCCATACTTTCCCCACAGTTATAACCAAAAGACCTCAGGGTAAGAAAGGATAAATGTAAGCAGCTCTGGTAGTCTGACCCACAGTCAAATGTCCTTTTCGCTAAACAGCATACAAAGTTTAATAAATACTTTTGGCCCAAATCAACAAAATATTTAAGGATGTACTTGAATAATTTTCTTGATTACAGCTATTTTCTTAAATCTAGCTTAATACTGTCAGATTTGCTAGCAGTTTTTGAAACAGTTACTTCATTCTCTTTGAATTTACTGCTGTGCTTCAGCTTTCAGTGCAGTTTGGATCATGAGAGAAATGTCTTCTATTTTAACAGTTATAGTCTGAATCGTTATCAATTAACCAGTCGAGCCACAAAATGCTGACTCCTTTATTTCCCCCATCATTGTAATTTCCACCTTAGAGGAGGAATTCAGTTAAACACGAGAGAAACTTCTGTAATACAAAATTATAGAGTACCACAAGAACAACCACCAGTTTACAATTTTTAATGCCTAGATAGTTTTCAAAACTGCATGTCTGCATTTTCAAAACCAGAAAATACCATATATAGAGAGATCAACTAGGTAGCAATTAAAAAAAAAAAGCTGTCACTGTCCACAGGAACCATGTCTAGTCACGTTTTCAGTCAGTCAGTCAGCTAGCTGAGGGTCATGACATTATTTAGTTTCTGTAGAAAAAACACAAGTACAAAAATAGTATCAAAAAGCAACATACCTATTTCAAAATATATATATTATAAAACATAATCATTACAACAGCATGTAAGGCTTTTAATATATTTAGAAGAATAATATTAAAATGTTATATATGCTTCTCTAGTATTTAAAGAAGTACCTCTTTTTCTGAGCAGCGTGTGAAAGCCAGCAATTTTTCTGCAGTATACTGTTGATACAAAATACAGTTAACTATTTTTTTTTTATTCAGGAGTATATTTCAACTACGATACAATTTTTTTTTTAAACGTTTTTGCACAGAAATAAATCATTATAAATATACATGTTAAACTTCAGGATTTTAATAAAGTTTTAACTAAAAAAATGAATGCAAATCAAATCAGTGATGCAGGATTTTTCAAGACAAGGATAATAAAGACAACAATGACCAAGTATTTCATGACAGAGTAAGTGTTTTTCAACTCAGTAAGTAACTAATAATTTAAAACCACCACCAAACATTTTCAGAAGGGGAAAAATGCAGAGAATCAATTTGCTGTGGGTTAAAGCCAATCAGCAATGATTATTAAGAGCCACAGAATCCAGCCCTAGATATCTGTGTTTTGCAATTCTAATATAGTGCTAGTTAGAAGCTCTACTTTCTAAGGTCTACTTGAAAGCTTTGTGAAAAATGTTTGGGGTGGGTTGTTGGTTGGTTGGTTTGTTTGTGGGGTGCTTTTTTTTTTTTAGGGGGAGGGTATTTAAATGGAACTACTAGGTTGCAATGAAGAGATCAATCAGAATTCCACAATACATTCTTCTGAAAGATACCAAATTCTTTCCTTCCTTTTCGATCTTTGAGTGATATAATTTACACAACAGGCATTAGACAATTTATGTGAGGTTTTCACAAAATATTCAAAACAATGCAAAAACCTGAGTAGAGAGCACAAGCTGGTCAACACCAAGAACATTAAGATAGCAACTGCCTAGAAGTAGACACTGTAATTGTCTTCAAGCCTACACTGACTCAAAGCAAGATGGTTTAAAGTGATTATTCCAATGATTAATACTTACTTAGCATAACATGGGAGAACCTCACCCACAAAAAAAAAACCCAAAACTTACATTAGAACTTAAAGTAGTTAAGAGGACCTTATTGGTCTGTATTTCCATCATTTCTCTGCTACTTTTAACTACTCATATAAACAATTGAATTTTCATTGACTTGTAGGAGAGCCAGAGCCTGCAAAATTCATTAGATGGATTAGTTTAGAAAATATACATGTATTCAAATTCTCCTGATAAACAAATGTTGTTGTAAGATAGACTGTTTTTATGATCAGAAGTTTGTATGGCAAGAGCAGTATCAGTAGCATACCACTACCATAAAACATTTTTTAAGAAACAATTTTGTAAGTTATATTAAAAAAAGATGATTTACATAAAAATATTATTGGGGAAAAAACCTTCAAAAAGTCAGATAAAAACTGTGTTGAAATAATAAATACTTTATTTAAATTGAATTAGTCAATTGCATTAAATTTATTTTCATATAGATTCTATTGAATTCACAGATCTTGTAATGGATTTTAATCAGAGAACCATGTACAGAAAGAACTATTGCAGAAATCCAGTCACCTTGTAGAGGTAAAAAGCAAGCAATACAAAGGGACTTTAGAAAGGATTTTTTTTTTTTTTTTAAGAAGAAATGACTTCCTTAAGCAAAAACTCACAGAAGTTTTAGCTAAGAAGATTATTTCCTCCAGCTAAAATTCAAAAAGAACAAAAATTAGTATTCTCACATCTTAAAAAAGTACAATTTCAGAGGTAGAGAGAATTCCAACCCCTTTTCACATGCACAATTTAAAGCTTTAATTGAAAGCAAAATATAAGCCTCTAAACTACTGCAAAACTTGTTTGTCAGTCAGTCCAATGCAGAGTCACACAGTAGTAAGCTTGATTTAAATGGACAAGCCCTTTTAAAAAGGAGCACAGATGGAATCACTCTTTTTATGTACCATTTTGTTTGAATTTGAGAAACTGACTAAAGGACAAAAAGAGAGCAAGTAATTTTGCCTGTCTATCCTAAGAAGAGATAGATGGTAAGACAACCTGCTAAGAGACTCAGAATCAGGAACCTGATGTTCAGGATGGAACAGAATGTAACACCGTAAATTTAGAAAGCTCTTCTACCTGCGTTATTGCACGGACACAGCAGAGGAAAGGCTAACCACAGGGGAAATATTCAGCAGTCATTTGCACCAGAATTACAGGTAATCTGTCCAAGACAGATTTAGGGTGTCCATCTTGGAACAAACTAAAACTAGGACTCTATTATTTGAAAATTTACAGAAATGCAAAAAACTTAGGAAAGGACAAAGAGCTCTGCTGTAATTCTGTG
Organism: Morus bassanus; assembly: GCA_031468815.1. NCBI lineage: Eukaryota > Metazoa > Chordata > Aves > Suliformes > Sulidae > Morus > Morus bassanus. The sequence continues at coordinate 26,371,684 of CM062574.1, read as the reverse complement.
TGAGTAAAAAGATTATTCTTCAAATATGACCTTATTTCTCCAGTTTTCTAATTAGGTAAAATGGCACAACAGCAAATGTGTATGTCTTACCCTCACCTTATAAGGGAGTTCAGGTTTCCAGATAGTCAATAATAGCGCATATATTAGAATTTTCAAACATAATTTGAAATATAAAGTAAGTTTTAGCCTTCTGGATATCCCATTTGGGGACCAACTGCACCTTTTGTCAGCTGGAAACCTTAAAGAATCTTCTCAAAAATCACACTAGAAAAATGTGTGCGTGTGCCTGTGTGAGTGTGTCTGTGTAAATAAAAAAAAAGTCAGTTTTAGATTGACAATCAGAAGAGAACCTCCCAGTCTTCTCACTCTGATCTACCTTAAAAGCAAAGAACAAGTAAGAAAAAGTCATCTTTCTAACTTTGGATGCATATTCTATCTACACATTTCTAGTAAAAAGTAGCCAAGGCAGACCTGGTATTACATTACACTTTATATCACAGTTTTTCCTGTAGCGACCAAGAGGCTGGCCTTTTATTATTGGAAGTAAAAGTCACATTAAAAGCAAACAAAACCTTTGTACAACGATAAGAGCATAGGTACAAGTTACTTAAAATTGCATTCACTGGAGCTGCTGATTAAAAGAGTTTCAAATGAGTTTTAGCTACAATTTAATGCACGAAAAGAATGCTAGAAATACATTTTTTTAAAAAGCAAGCTGTGTATAAAGAGTGAGGCCACCTTTAGTAACTGCTGCTTATCAAAAGAACAACACAAAAGTCCTTAGGAAAAAAGGAGGAAAAGAACACCGTAGGCAAAATCTTTTTCGGTCTTTGCAACTCCCAGGTCACAAAGAGTACCTTTCTTTGTGTAGATACAAGAGGTGAAGCTTTAGAAGCAAAATATTGATGCAAAGACAGTCAGGATTTCATGTGATGTTTTCTGAATGAGTTAAAGCAAAACTGCATGTCCTGTTGCAGTATGTAAAGATAATACGGCTACTGAAATTATTTGGAAGCTACAGTAATATTTGGGAGTTACTTTGTAGAAAACAGAACTTAGCCTTTCCTCCCTCAACTATATTTCTCTTTTGGTAATAGTCCCAATGTTAAAAAAACCCCAACACTTCAAAAATAAAGAAATTTGGTATAATTTGAATCACACCAATATTTTAAAAGAACAAGTGAATTTTGGTCCCTCAAGTCTAGAAAACCTCTCTAGGAGCTCAGCCAGCTTTCATAGGCCATAAGAATCAACTAATACATTCTCAAACTAATTATCTTAAACATACACCTCAATCCCACCACAACAGGATCTTCACTATCACACATTCCAGCTACACCTGATTTCTGAGAATCCAGATGACCCAAATACCCCAAACCTTTGGTTTCACCTGGCAACCTTCCCTGTCCTTCCCACATTCTTTTTTATTTACCCCTTCCCTCCTCTGCCCTTCAGGAGCATCTCTGCCTCTTTATCCAACACCACTGTGAGGTCATGTGTTTTTAATGAAAGAAAGACACACACAAGCTGATCTCAGTTCCATTGTTTATTTTTGCATACTCTTTTCAATGTTAACTGATACTCTTACACACATATAGTAAATATTTCTATGAACATCCAGATAGATGTTAATCAACTGGTTCATATTTGTTCAAAAATTATAAAAATAGATTTTTACTAAAATAAAACGTACGTGTGCATATATAAGCATACACACACCCATATATACATATATATGTATGGACACACATATATATCGCAAATGAAATTTCAAGTTGTTAGCTAAAAATAGATTTAAGGTGTATCATTACATGTTCATATCTAACTTCAAATACTTTGCTTATAACTATTTCAAGTAGTTGAACTTCAGTTTAAGTAACAGCTCAGACTGGGTACTCACCTGCTCAGTAAGTTCTCTGACGTTTGTTAGATTCTTCTGTAGGCGAGTCTGCCAACCTTACTTTAAGCCTGACACCATTCACAATCTTGCCATGTAACGCAGTTATGGCATCACTGGCACTTGCTCTGTCTGCAAATTTTGCATAGCCCACATTTTTTCCAGCCACAAGGTAAACTTTTATCAAGTGTCCAAAACGACTGGGGGTGGAAGAAAACAAAGATAATTTACAGGTTTTGCTGCAACACAGATACCTATTATCCAATCTGAAGTATATATGATCTGGTAGCTGCAAAAAACTATATTCTCATACATATGCTGTATTTTCTTGTGCTGCCCTCTTCCAAAACTCCCAGTTTTTATACTCCCTTCTCTAGAATTCCGGGCAGGAAGAAAAATAAAACCAAAAGTTCGTAGGCAATGATTTCTATGGAATATTACAGTAGAACCACAAGCACCAGTGATTTATTTAAAAGAATATGTAAAGCTAATCAATATCATAGTCCCCAAGCACTAACCAGCACTCAAAAAACCCCACAAACACAAAACAACAAAAACACCCAAATAAACCAGAAAGAACACACACACAAAGCAGCAGATAATTCAGAGGCTAAACTTGCATCTGACTTAAATGAACTTGTTCAGTTGTGATTCATCTCTGAAAAGGCCTCACTGAAATGACTCAGAAAGCAAGCACTAAGGCTTTACGGAAAAACCCAGCTTTCCAAGTCTCAGGAGATTCCTAGACAGTTCCTTGAAAAACATTTTAAAAAAAATGAAGTCTGCTTGCTTCATACTAAAGTTATACAAGCATCAAGACTAGGGTGTGTAGCCACCTTCTTCTCCAGCACCCGATTAAGAAAATCCAGTACATCAAATAGGTACAGCTTTAAATTCCACACAAGTGCGTATTGTTTCTTTTCCTCTCCTGGTGCTTTGAAAATATTTTTGCTTTCCAAAGATTTATTGCAAATGCTAGCTATTAGAAAAGGAAAAGTCTTTCTTGTTCAAGAGTATACTAAAAATAAATAATATAAAATACTGGAGAACAGCTGAACTATAGATTTGTTCTAAAGATGGCAAAAATTGCTCTCAAGTCTTTGCTCCTCATAGGGAGGTATGGTGAAAGGATGGTTGAAATAGTGTGAATAAGATGCAAACCATCAAATTGTCTCAGGATATATCAGAAAAAACACTCCCTATACTTACTCCCCTAAGTTACTGTGGAAATTTATCAAAATACTTAAATTCTTTATAGAAATATGTACAAGAAAATGCCAAAATAAATTAGGCTATAAGAACCAGAAATATCACCTTTTTTGGTTAAAAAAAAATTTAAGAGACTAGACATTTTACTTCAGATTACTTTTATCAATAATAAAGCTGCTGTATTGATGACATTGCATCTATGCTTCAAGGTGAATTCCATTACACACTCGTTTCAGAAAGCAACTGTTACTTATTACTTATTGATCACTGTGCACTGTCTGTTCTGGAAAGAGTTTTCATGATGACAATCTTTTTTATTTTCAACATTTATTTTAAATATTTGATTATTATTTTTTTGATTAGAGAACACTTATTTGTAAATGGAGTCTTACCAGAACACATCCTCCAATACATTTACAGGTAAAGGATGGGGATGAAAAAGTATGAAAAGCCTTTCTTTCACGGAAGTGTCAGGTGGAACTTTTTTTTTGTGTGGTGGAAGTATGGCATCCGTTTGGGGCTGAAGTAACTGTGAGCCAGAAGTTCCTCCAAATGCCTGCTGAAAGAGGGGAAAAAATGCAAGTAAAAATTAACACATGGTGGGGGAAGTAATTTTACCTTATTTATAAATTTTTGTGCCTATCACAGGACATAAACAGGCTCTACCAGTTCTCATCTTAATTTGTTTACTTAGGTTACTTCATTAAATTGGACAATAAATCCAGGTAAGGTCAGACACCTTTATTGGGAATAAAAATGTACAAACCACCCAGAGGTACATCTTAAAAATATGGCATCTAAAACAGTTACAGAAGAAAGTGAGCAATGATCTTTATTGACATATCTGAAATTTCTTAGAACAATTCAGAAGAATATTAACAGCATCCATTATATTAACTCACAGGAGGTGTCCTATACTGCTGAACAATTGCACTGTTATTCCGCAACACTGATGACACATGTGCTGTTACTAGCTGTGTTGCCATTTTTCTGATGAGGCTGCAAGCAGAAGTGATAATAAACTATTTTAAAAAAAGAGCTAAGTTACCGTAATCATAAATTCAGCATGAGAAAATAAGTTTCAATGCACATCTGAAAGTATCTCTGGAAATCTGTAAACTCACGTAGATAACAAAAATCAAGTCATGCTTTTATGACACTCTAGACATGATCTGAAAGTATGCATGCTAGCTGCAACTCAGTGAAAACAGTCGTACATTTCTATAGAGAGACACACAAAACTCTTCTTGGCTTTTTCTAATACTCTAGGGAAAAAAAAAAAAAATTTAACTCTACAGAGCCCACTACATTTTGTGAAAGGTGCCTAAAAGGCAGAAAGGATGGAAAAATTTCACCTGTTTCAATAATAAGCAGAGATTCATTTTGGAAGTCAGAATATTATCACAGAAAGTTTACTTCCAGCTCTCATTTTCAAGTAATTTTTCTTTGTTCTGTTGCAGAATAAGAAAAAGCTATTGCACTTTTGCATAGATTCACAGCCTGTGTTGTAGGACCACAAAATAGCAGGAATTATTGAAGAATGAAGGAAATTGTTTACAAGACAGATGGTTGCAATGAATTTTTTATTTTTTTTTTTAAAAGTTTAGATCAGGCATGCACTTCTGAAGTGAATCTCCCCATTGTCCCTCCTTACTGTCCTCGTTCATATCCCAGAATAGGTTTGACATGAACTAGATTCCTTTAGGATGAAACTGAAGTCAAAATATTCAGGATTGTACCTAAGCAACTCCAACTTGTAATGGCCATTCAAATCACAGAAACAGATTAGACATGGTCAAAGTAAAACCTGACAGTCCCCATACAGTGGGGATATAAGATCCTCAGCACGCAACAGTTTTACTCTACATGTGCTTCACAACGTTACTATTTGCAGTACTGCAAACACAACCAAGAGATCAAGTAGAAAAATCTGTTTTTAATACAAAAACCTTATCAAAAACCACATTCCAGCCTTGTTACATATTACAGAGACATTTACAAAGATTCTTGCCAAATCCAAGATTTTCCAATGTATCTTAAGAATTTATACTTTAACTTTATCAAAAGACTAGTAAGTTTCAAAAGCCTTATTCTAAACCATTCAAAAAAACCACCCAAACCACCTAAATTTCAGAAAATACCATCTACAAATATGAAATAAGATCACAGTTACATTGCTGTTACTTCTTATGCTAAAAATGTATTTATTTTAAATTTTGCTCTCCAGAACACAACTTACAACTTTCTATCTCTATGTATTGGTACTTACTCTGAGCTATCACTCCCATCTTCTAGGAAAATAACTGTTAATCGATTTCCAGGAGGATACTCAAAACCGTGTAATTTATACTTGGCATATATAGCTGAAGCAGCAGTACTGTATTGAATCACAGCATACCCTACAAATACAGTGCATATAGTTTCAATATGATATTGGTAAATCCTAAGAACAAATTACACTCATATAAAGCAATATGGTTAAACTGCACATTAGTCATAGATGATACAAAATTCTTAAGTCTTTTTACCACACATTATATTACTTATTAGCAACATCAGTAGTATTTGTGAAGAAAACTTCATTGGAATTAAATAGCAACAGATCAGCTATATTTATGCTAACTTGAAAAGCTGGTAACAAAGCAACACAAGTGAAAACATGTCTTCTTCCCTAACCCTGAATTAGAAACAAAAACATATACAGTTTCATTTTAAAATGCAATTATCCCATCAACAGTAAATCTCAAGTACTGTAAAGTTACATTTTAACACTCTGAGTCATTTCCATTTCAAACTTCTTGGAGAAGAGACCTCTTCCACATTTTTCTCAGCAACAGCAAAACAACAACAAGACTGAAACCAAAACAATCCTTCCAATATAAAACATTATTTGTTTTGCAATGATTTAATCCAGTTGACTCATGTCAGCTTCTACACACAGACACATCACCATCACCACCCCCATTTCAAGACGAAAACTCAGAAGATCTCTTTGGAGAACATTTAAACCAGATGTCTAATAATTTTTGAAACTTTCTCCATTTATTCTGCCCAAAACTATTAACTTGACCAAAAAACACATTTCATGGTTTTGATTCTCTCCTTCTTGAGATTCTATTACCTGAAAATAAAGGTATTTAAGGCTACCTGTAAACATGGGTTCAAACAAAACTGAATTTTTGGGTTTATGCATCAGTGATAGCGGCAACCATTGATACATAAAACATTAATTCTTCCCAACAAGTGTACTGTATTTTGAAATACAAATTAATTGAAGTATAATTAAAAGGCATTCCCTTCATAGAAAGGAAAAAAAAAAAATTTTGTACTTTTACTTACCACTATTGGTATGAGGATCTCGCTGAACATCACAATATTCCAGTCCTGGGACTAGATCAAAGAGAGCAAACAGCTGCTCTTGGACAAAGGGAAGCCGCGATACCACTGATAGACGTTTGGAGACTGACTCTTGAATTCTGCTCTCATTTTTTTCAAAATTACAAAACTCTGGCTGCCCACCTCAAGAATCAATATAAAACCAAATAATTCAAGTCATCACACTAGCATGCCGTCGTTTCATACGTATTTTTCATTCAACTTTTAAAAGTAGTCTAAGTCAATTATATACTAAAGGTAACGTGTTTATTTCACCAATGCAGGTCACAAAATAATCAACAATCTAGAGCAAAGCGAGCCACAAAAATATAGAAACAAAACGCCTGGCTTGTTTTTACTCCAACATCCAATCTACTATTTAAGTGTTGAACTAAGCCTACATTACCTTCCCTTCTTCCAAATTGCATTTTTACTTTGTGACCATACTCAAGACTACAAATCATTTTTAGTATAAAAAGCTGTGACTTACAAAATGGAAGCGTATTTCCTCTTGATTCTTGCCTCGTGTTATTACTATAATAATCATGTTCAAAAGACTCAGATGACTTATTTTTAGGTTCAGCCAAAATGGCTCTGTAGCCTGAAAGAAATAACGACACATATAGCAACACCTCAGCACACCTAAATTACCTGACCAGACCTGCATTCTCCAAGTACTGTATTTAGAAATATATTATTCAGAAAACCAAGTAAATGCTGGCTTTAGGAAAATAACTAATCTATAACTCTTGAAGTCTGCCACAATAATTGTGTGAAAGTTAACAACTTCCACATAGAACTACTCCTAGTCACAAGTTAAGTACAACAAAGCCTGCTTGCTGTGAGAGTGACTCAGCAGTGGCACAGGTTGCCCAGAGAGGTTGTGGAGTCTCCATCCTTGCATATATTCAAAAGCCATCTGGACATGGTCCTGGGCAACCACGGTGCCCAGGTGACCCTGCTTGAGCAGAGGGGTTGGGCAAGATGACCTCCAGAGGTCCCTTCCAACTTCGACCATTCTGTGATACTTGGCAGGATTCAGAAGCACTGAATCTCTGTGATCCAGAGATTCTCCCTGATCTCTGATTCTCTCTCTGGACTCTGAACTCCAGAGGCAACCGCCTGAACTTCCATGCCATAACAGCAGTTTATGTATGTTTTGCACTGATCTAGGTTTTGCTCTTATGAAAGAAATGGGTATTACTCTCAGGCTATCCAACTAGTTTCATTTTAGCCTCCCAGCAAAGAGGAAGTAAAATTTAACTCCAAAGTAATTTCAGACTCATGTTCCTATGCAAGCATTGTCACAAATATAATTTTTGTAGAACCACTTCTGATAGATGTGATGTAGAACCACCATGTATATTACTGGAGAAAAAAAAAAAGAAAAAAAACCCACAAGAACAACAGAAAAAACCCCAACCACACCCACACACCAAGTTGTTTCATATTTGTGATTAAGCGAACATTGAACAGGAGGTTGGACTGAAAGGCTGCTGTTAGGTTTCCTCAGCGAGGAAGCCCAGTTCCCTCCATCTCTCCTCATAAGTCACGTGCTTCAGCCTCTGACCACCTTGGTGGCCTTCCACTGGACTCACTTAAATTCATTAACACCTTTTTGGTACAAGAGCCTAAATGACAAATGATTGGTCATAAAGCATACAAAGTCTTTCATTCTGTAACAGATTATGACATTAAATGAAAACAAGCAACCCCACCCCCCCAAACTTCAATTAGGATGAATTTGTTCTTATTTAAGAAATGTAATCACAACAGAATCCCGATGGATTATCAAATACATTTTTATATATAAATTCATTTTATATCAAATATGTTTGATTAAAAATGCATATTCCCAGGGATACATTAAAACGAGGTTTTCCTGTGCATGAAGCCTACATTACAGGCCAATAATAATGCATGAAAGAAAACTCTGTATTCATTTCCAAACTCTTTTCACCGATCTTACTTGCAGTTTGGTCCTGCAAGAATGTAATCAGGTGAGTGTTCTCAATGAATGTTAATAATAATATTTTTTATTTGCAACAGAACTTTGTCTCAAGATGTGTCTACATCATAAATAATTTACCTGCAAACAAAACTACAAATTAAAGGTACGCTAATGATGATACACGCTTATTGTGAAAAACTTGAAAGAATTCAGTCAGATTCTTACTTCGATCACACTCTTCAATCGCTCGGGCAGCTTGCGATGGTTTTAAATACCTCACATAGCCCAAACCTTTACTTTCTCCAGTAGTCTTGTTTTTAATAATGCTGCAATATTCAATGTCTCCATACATCTAGAACAATTAAAAAGCATATTAATTTACAATATTTGAAAATGCATTCAAGTTCCATGCGTTCAGCCCTTCTGACAAATTAAGACAAAGGCAATTTAAAATAACAATTAACAAATAGCAAATCAGTACCTTAAACTTCTCTCGCAGATCTTCCTCAGTATAAGATTTTGGTATCATAACAAAGATTCGCGTAAGCTCCTCATCTTCAACATCTCGGTGGCTTCCAGAAGCTCTTGACTGTGCAATAAATACCTAATGAAATAATTACACAGACATTAATTACTGGAGAAAGGGTCTTAGCCATGTATCAATAAGCAAGAAAAATCGTTTAAGAAGTCTTTGTATTTATCTTTCACATAAGCTAGCTTTCCTAACACGGAAAAAAAAGATCATAGATGCATCACTGACAAAAGACCTACAAATATACTACACCTCAAACGGTTTCCCAAACAGGACAGAGGCCAGCAGTTCTCACTGGGGATAATGAAGAATGGTCAGAAATATTGAAGCCTGATTCAGCAGCACTGCCAATGCCACAGGTGGAATGTAAGGTAGCAAAAAATGCGTTATTGCAACAGGCCTACTATAGCAATAATAACAAAAACAAGCAAACAAATGAACAAAAAAAAAAGCCTAGCAGCTTATTAAAACCTTGCTACTGCAGTTCACTGCTCAGCTGGGCCATAGTCTGCAGGTCTAGTGCTTTACGAAGGATTGTAACTTCTCCCACCTGTAACTGTTGAAGTCCTTTTTAATTATTGAAATAAATTTCACCTCAGAGGTGCACCCCAGAAGACAACAAGGCAAAAAAAAACCCCATAAAAAACAATAAAACAACCAACCCAAAACAACCAAATAAGAAAAATACAATCAACCTTCTAAGTAAGCCTCTCATGCAAAAGTGGCAACTGAGCTACAAAGATGATCAGGGGACTGGAGCATCGCCCTTATGAGGAAAGGCTGAGAGAGCTGGGTTTGTAAACAAACCTGGAGAAGAGAAGACCGAGGGGGGATCTTATCAATGCTTATAAATATCTACAGGGCGGGTGTCAAGAGGATGGGGCCAAACTCTTTGCAGTGGTGCCCAACGACAGGACAAGGGGCAATGGGCACAAACCGGAACACAGGACGTTCCACCTGAATATGAGAAAAACTTCTTTGCTGTGAGGGTGACAGAGCACTGGAACAGGCTGCCCGGAGAGGTTGTGGCGTCTCCTCCTCTGGAAATATTCAAAACCCACCTAGACACAGTCCTGTGCGCCCTGCTCCGGGTTTACCTGCTCAAGCAGTGGGGCTGGACAAGATGATAGCCAGAGGTGCCTTCCAACCCCTACCGTTCTGTGATTTCACAGTGCTCTTAAATTATTTTTCTAAAAGTCATGCAGGGGAGTAAGGAACACAACTCTGATCTTCCAGCTTCTAGTGGCAAGTTCTTCAGAAAAGATTTTACTGACTCAATTGCTTTTTCAAATGAGGCGCATGGAAAGTCATCCATATCTTCTCAGTACTTGGGGAATATGAAAACAATTCAAGAGGTTAAGAACTGCCAGAGAGTTCAACGGATTAAAAAAAAAACTCCCAAGTTTGTTGAAAGAACTGAGCACAACATACAAAACCAATATAAAATATACTTGCAAATACAGTTCTATTCATCCACGTTGATCTTGCTTACAACACTTAAAATATACTGTCTTAGAATACTTCACAGAGATTCCCTCCAGGTTAAAACAAAAGGAAGAAAGGGGAAAACAAAAAAAAAAAAAAAAAAAAAAAAAAAGGAAAAGCTAGTTTGCAGGTACTGCATTTTCCCCGGGCCTGCCGCAGCTTATGCCAGGCTGGGAACTGCGGGCGAGGGCGGGACCCGCTGCAGCTCCTCCTGAGGAGCACCGCCAAGCCCGCGAGCCCCGCAGCCCGAAGCCGCCCCGGGTTTGACCCAAAAAGGTGACAACATCAGCACCCGTACGCGCGGGGGACGGCCGCAAGGCGCGGGCCTGAGGCTCTCCGCGGCGGCTCGCCGCCCAGCCCGCCTCGCTGCGGGTCCTCCAGGGCCGCTCCGGGCGGGCCGCCGCCACCGGCCGTCCCCGCCGCCCGCGGAGGGGCTTCCCCTCGCCGCCGCGGGGGCCAGCGCCGCCTTCACGCAGCAAAGGCTCGGGCGCGGCGGGGGAGGCCCGCCGCCCTCCGCGGCCGCCATGCTGGAAGGGAGCGGGGGCAGCCCGCCGGGCCCCGCTCGCCCGCCCCCGGCCCCGCTCCCCGGCGGCGGTACCTTGATGGGCTTGGTGTCGGGGACCAGGCTGCGGCCGTGCATCTCCTCCATGGCCCGGCAGGCCTGCGAGCTGCGGGCGAACTTGATGAAGGCGATGCCGCGGGACTCGTTGGTGCGCTTGTCCCGCAGGAGCCAGATGTTCTGGATGTCCCCGAAGGGGGCGAAGCGCTCCCGGATCAGCGCCTCCCCGGTGTCCTTGCCCAGCACCACGAAGACGCGGCTGTTGGGCGGCTCGTCCAGGCACTCGGCCGAGAGGCGGAAGCCGCTGCCCTCCTCCATAGCGGCGCCGCCGGGCTCCCGGGCCGCCGGGGACCGCTGGCTTTTCTCGGGGGCCGGCGGGGAGCGGCCGCAGCGCCCTTTCCGCCGGGGAGACAACATGTCGCCCCGTCCCCCTCCCCGTCCGCCTCCGCCGCGCCGGCCGCGCCCCTCCCGCCTCCCCCCGCCCAGTCAGGGCCGCGGCCTCGCCTGCGGCGGGCGGGGCTCCCCGCCCGGCCCTCAGCGCCCGGCCCTCAGCGCCCGGCCCTCAGCGCCCGGCCCTCAGCGCCCGGCCCGCAGGCGGCTGCGCGGCGGGGGCGCCTCCCGGCCCGCCCGCGGCACCGGCGCGGCGAGCCCGGGGGAGGCAGGCGGCTGCGCCCCGGGAGCGGCACCGGGCGGCTGGGAGGGACCAAGCGGAAACGAAGGGAGCGTCGGTGCCGGGGAGAGGCGCTCCCGGCCCCCCCCCAGCCCCGGCCGCGCCCGGCCGGGGGCGGTGTCACGGGGCCACCGAACGGGAGGCACCTCCGGAGGTCGGCGGCGCCAAGCCCCTGCTCGGGAGGGGCCGCCGGAGCCGGCTGCCCCGGGCCGCGTCCGGAGGGCGGCTGAGTGTCGCCAGGGAGGGAGGCTCCACAACCTCCCTGGGCAGGCTGTGCCAGCGCTCAGCCACCCGCACGGTGAAAACGCGTTTCCCGGTGTTCAGAGGGAACCTCCTGCGTTTCAGTGTGCGCCCGTTGCCTCTGGCCCTGTCACTGGGCACCACTGAGAAGAGTCTGGATCCATTTTCTTCATTCCGTCCCTTCAGCTGTCTGTACACACTGATGAGATCCCCCTGAGCCTTCTCTTCTCCGGGATAAACAGTCCCAGCTCTCTCAGCCTTTCCTCATAGGAGAGATGCTCCAGTCCCTTAGTCAACTTCGTGGCCCTTCACCGGACTCTCTCCGGTATGTCCATGTCTCTCTCATACTGGGGAGCCCAGAGGTAGGCACGGTACTCCAGCTGTGGCCTCACCAGTCCTGAGTAGAGGGGAAGGCTCGTCTCCCTTGTCCTGCTGGTGGCACTCCTCCTAATGCAGCCCGGGGATACCAGTAGCCTTCTTTGCCCCAGGGGCACATTGCCGGCTCATGTTCCTCTTGGTGTCCTCCGGGACATCCAACTCCTTTTCTGCAAAGCTGCTTTCAGCTGGTCACCCCCCCAGCATGTACTGGTACATGGGGTTGTTCCTCCCCAAGTGCAGGATGCTGCACTTCCCCTTGTTGAACTTCCTGATGCTGCTGTCAGACCATTCTCCAGCCTGTCACGTCCATCTGGATGGCACCATGACCCTCTGGTATATTGACCGCTCCTCCCAGTTTTGTACCCTGTGTCAATATTTCCCTAACATATTCACTTCTGCTGCAATAATCTATTTTTAAAGGGCTTCCTGCAACCTGAGACTCACTACACCACATTGTGACCCACCTCCTTTGAAACAGTGCTAGTGTCATAAAAGAGAAAGTTCCTCCATGAAGAAACCGTTTTCAAGGCCTTCGCTGATACAGGCAAGAGCAGGGCTTAACGTGCATCTTGTGAACTCTCAGGGTACAGAGGCCCAGGGAACTTGATGTTTTTTCATGGGAAAGGAACACAAAAATATCCAGGAAAAATAACTATCTGTAGGAAAATTAGCACACAAAATGTGAAGAATGCAATGTTGTTATAAAGTCCATCACATCTTTAATAGTTGGATTCAAAAAATAAAGAATTCCTCAGCTGAATACTGGAGCTGTCAGTGCCCTAGGGTTGCAGCGGACCCGACCACTGCACACCGAGGGGTCAGCGATCTGCAGTACAGTTACCCTGGGCAGGCGCAGGCTGGGGCTGTGCTGCACTGGGCTGCAGGTACAGCCTGGCCTTCAGGCCGTGCCATGCTACACACAACCCTCGGCCACGGGATAAACTCAGTCAGCTTGTCATTACAGAGGAGCCTGTGGGCAGGTCCTGCTTGGTACCGGCGATTACACCTCCTGCCCGGCCTTGCCTTTATCTAACAGTGCAGCAAGAAGGTCTCGTGAGAGCATTGTTTCTGTTTTGACTGTAGAAATTATAAGTTGTTTCCTTGTAAGAAAATCTTACAAAAGCTTGAAAGACCAAAAGGGGGGAATCTCTGCTATGGAGGAGGTTTGCATGGTATGCTGTGTGTGTGCTGGTGGCCTGCTCAATGCTACACCACCTGGGCCTCCCACCTTCTAAAGGGACATAAGATCATCTATGCTATTCTCTTCTGTTAGCATTGTAAATAAATAGTATTGTAGATGATACTTTACAGAGTCCAAGTGCTGTTCCTACTGGGATCATAATGGACCAACACCTCCTGGTGCAAAATGGGGTTAAATGAAGAAATCAGGGGATCAGGGTGCACACATTCTTTCTATTATTTTCCACAAGCAAATGAAATATGCAGAAATCCCCCCTCTCTTTCACACATGCAGATGTAGTTGTCAAAATCTTATAAGCAAAGTTTCATGGAGGCAAGGTCTGGCAACCTGAAGATCTAGAGGAGGCAGTATTTTGAACACTACACAGTCCTGGCGGTGGCCTTGGAAGCAACATTTTTTGGGGGATTAAATGGTGTCCTGTTTTGGGAGTGTAATGTAGAATGTCAACGAGTATTTTTAGAGGAACATACTTTGGATATAGTGGCTGGGTTTGGTTCCATGTAAAGGAATATTTCAGAAAATCTAGTAAGCTCTCTCTCTGCACACCAGTGGGAAGGCTTTAGAGAAAAGCAAGGTTACAACTCAACACATCAGGAGCAGCATTTGAGGGCTGGAAGGCGATGTCCCTTCCAGCGCTGAACTCTGCGCTCGTTTTTTCCCAACTCCCAACACCATTTTTTCCTGGCACTGCGGAGTGGAGCCAGGACGGGGACGCAACGCCACTCAGATTGAAAAGCAAACATTTCAGCATGGGGAAGGTGCCTGCAGAGGGAGGGCGGCACTGCCTGGGGCACCATGACACTGTTGTGTGTCCCCCCCAGCTGTTGGGACCGTTGGCACAGTGAGCGACACCCACCGCCTCCTGCTCCCGCCAGAAAGAAGGGTGCGATGCTTAATCCCACCCCGTGGGCCTGCAACACACCGATCAGGAGAGAACGTGCTGAGTTGTCCTCTCCGCGACTGGACATTGCTTTGATGACTCCTGCTCTTTGATGGGCCAAGTGTGCAGCAGCGGTCTCAGAGATGCAGCAAAAAAACCCATGGTGCTTTTTCCTAATTGTAAATTGGATAACTTAAAAAAATTTAATTCATGACCATTAGCAAACAGATCATGTTGAGAAATTGTGCAGCTTATCAGAGTCTTACCCGAACTTACCCTTACAATGAAGTCCAGGACAAATTTTCATTACTTTGAGACACACTATTTTTTATTACCGTGCAAGACAGAAATATTTCATAAAACTGTAGAAGGAGCTGATAAATGTGACAAACAACAGTGAACTTTTCTGTAATATTGTTGAAATTTCCTATTTCTTTTTAGAGTTTTTACATAGATCAAAAAGGTTGATGTTGAAAAAGGCAAGAAGGTCTTTATTCAGAAATGTTCTCAGTGCCACACAGTTGAAAAAGATGGAAAGCACAAGGACAGGACCAAATCTTTGGGGTTTTTTTGGCCACAGAATAGGACAAGCTGCAGGATTTTCTTACTCAGATGCAAACAAGAACAAAGGTACAACTAACAGGTGACATGGATGAGGTACAGTGTTGGAGGGCACATATATGAAAAAATATTTTCTTTAGACATGCAATAGAATGCCTTACAAGGAGTTACTCTCACAACTGTCTACTTTGCATTACTGCAGATGAACAAGAAACACAAATTCTCGGTCCCTATATTAAAAAGAAATTTTACCAATATTCAGCACACTGGGTCAGAAGGCATATAGCTTTCCCAGAACTTTGTAGTATCAATGAGCAGATTTTAATTTCTGTTTCTTAAAGAGTGCTTTTAGATTTTGTTTGCTGGTCACTACCCTCTACTGGCGTCGTGGTGTGCTGCAGTTGTTTTGCTCAGAACACTTGACTAAATACCGTCACCTACTAGTAAGCTATGACTTGTCTTGGGTTTTTCATACAGAGTGTCTTGAAAAGCAGTGGAACGTCTTAAAATGGAAAGTAATTCTGTGTGGGTTTCATTGAGTTTATTTATAAGATCTGAATATAAATTATAATATTGGAATCAGGGTGTTAATCACAAATACCGTCCTGGGTTTCTTCTGTTACTAAGGTGCTTTAGAATTGGCTGACTTTTTTATTTTTCTGTGATTTCTAGGAAATGTTTTGTGACATTCACTTTATACTGGGACTTCCTTCATACCAAACATCATCAGCATATATTAATTATTTTTTCTCATTAAGAATTTAGTGAACAAATCATGCAGATGTTAGTACAAGTTTCTAAAAGAAAGCCAACAAACTAACATCTAAGTCCACTTGAGACAATGGGAAGAGTCAGCTCTGGAGGACAGAAGAGAAACTTGAACATGTCATTATAGGTATTTCAGTAGTCTTCAGTACAACAGTAGGCTTCTGTTGACAGAGACAGGTTTTAGCAGGGTTGGCAGGAAACACTAATGGTTTTTCACCTTCTGGCAAGAGATTCCAGGAACTGGCCATTAACAACCCTTTTTCTAATGCCCTTCAATGGAACACAGCCTTGATGAATTTCATGTCAATCTGTAGATGCTCATTCTCAACAACTGTAAAGTTGGAACTTCTGGATACTGGAATGTCATGGTTTTAGCTGGGATAGTTGATTTTCTTCACTGTAGCTAGCATAGTGCTGTGTTTTAGACTTGGTATGTAAATAATGTTGATAACACCCTGGTGTTTTAGTTGTTGCTGGGTAGTGTTTACACTAGTCAAGGACTTTCTAGCTTCCCATGCTCTGCCAGGTGCACAAGAAGCCGGGAGGGGAGGGGATACAACCAGGAGAGCTGATTCGAATTGGCCAAAGGGTATTCCATATCATGTGACGTCATGCCCAGTATATTAACTGGGGGAAATTGGCTGGGGGAGGCAGCGATCGCGGCTCGGGGACCGGCAGCGTCGGTCGGCGGGTGGTGAGCGGTTGCAGCACTTGTTGTTTAGTTTTGGGGTTTTTTTTGTGTTTTTTTTTTTTTTTTTTTTTTTCCCCTCTTCTTCCAGTGTTTCATCTCTCTCTCGCTCATTATTTTCCTTTTCATTATATTAGTATTATTGCTGTTTTATTCTAATTATTAAACTGTTCTTATCTCAACCCACGAGTTTTCTTACTTTGGCCCTTCCGATTCTCTCCCCCATCCCACAAGGGTGGGGGAGTGAGCGAGCAGCTGTGTGGTGCTTAGTTGCTGACCGGGGCTAAACCACAACATGGAATTACAAAGATACTTACATTGTTTAAAAGTAGCAAGTAGTTGTATGTGAAATGGTGCAAAGAACTGCAACTCTCCGTGATGCAGAAAGGATTTATATTTGATGTATTAAAGTGACACAAAGAAAATTTATACCTTGTGCATTTTATATTCTGTATCATTTACGCTTACATTCCTCTTGGATTCCAGGCACATTACGTTCAGGAGCATCACACCCTTGATTTGGGACCGCTGATATTTTAATAAATATATTATGTTTGACCAGCCTTGTCTTTTACTATGTTTTTTGTTTTTCAGGAGTTGTCTGGAGTGAGAATACACTGAAGGAATATTTGGAAAACCCTAAGAAATACATTGCTGGTACAAAAATGATTTTTGCTGGACTTCAGAAGCAGAATGAAAGAGCTGATCTTATTGCATACTTGAAAAAAAAAGCAACTTCATGAAACATTTCTGCAGCAGCTGTAAAGTCAGTGAAAAAATGTTTTGAATTTTGACTAGCTCCTATGTCAAGTTTTAGTATTTTGATGTTAATTATACATTAGGGACTGACCTTAGCAAAATCAATTAAGAATATGTTTTAAGATGCTGTGTCTAATAAACAACATTGGGAGGTGAGCATTATTTATATTGTGTTATATATTTCATAGTCCTTTGTGGACCGTACTGTAGACATGCTGTTCCTTTCTACAAAGAGATCTGAGAGCCCAATTCTGCAACTAGTTATTCAAATACCCACTGAAACTATTATTCAATTGTGGCTATGTAAATAAGAAAGTGCCTGTAAGTATTAGGACTGACAACTAAATGAGGTTTTTCTTTTGGAAAAAAAATCCTCAGCACTATCATCTATCTGTGAAGGAAAGTACCATACGCAGTAGGTAACAAGACATGACTTTACATTAAAAGAACACTATATAAGGATGATGGAAGGGGAATATCAAGAATATCAGATCTTTTCAGGGGACAAGTAACTTTCAACAATGACGTTGACCTAAAACAATCTTGAGGAGATACCTGAATACCCACGACCTTTTTGGTTTAAAAATATAACGCCACTCATTGTATTGTTCGTGCTCCTTTGTGTATTAAAAAACCATAATCATCCACCCGTCATTTTTCAGGGTTGTGGATTTTTTTCTCCATTTCAGGCTAATATATTAAAGCATCCTTATCCTCTAACATGTGGAATGACGGAGAGCTAACTAGCTCAAGCAAATGATAGTAGCAGATACTCTCACCAGCAGTAGAGGATTGATGAAGGTGATTAAAGCCCTCCTAAAACCACCTCATGAATCTCTACACTCAAATTGTGATTTACAATTTAAATCTCTGTTTACACAAATGTAATAGATGAAAACATACTTCACTCAAGCAAGGTTTCCTTATGTCACGACAGATGGGAGCATTGGTACAAAACTAATTTGCTATAACACCTATTCCCAGGTACTCATTTTACCGGTATTGTTCCAACGCTTGCACACCGGGGGCTCTAACTGATTGTCTGACAGTGCTCCATAGAGCTGAACTGCTGTTTTTAAGCAAGGGAATAAGCAAGAGTCAGGTAAAAGGTTCTGTGACACAACTGGATGAGTACCTGCTTTTTTTCCTTTTGTGCTGTAGTTACAAGATACTTCCCCCTTTCAGTTTAAGTCGAATAGTTGAATGACAAAAATTTTCTCAAGTGTTCTTCTCAGTTGCATCTTGAAGAGTGCTATGCCACTGCCTGTCTAAATAGAGAAACACACTCCACCTGAGAAATGTGTTGACATTTCTCTTTGTGATTCTTTTAGGGCATTTCCGTATGTTCATACCCGAGGAGACAATGTGAGACTGGCTAAAGCCTGCCTTGCTGTCTGAGTTGGCATTGTGCATCCACACCGGTAAAAGATGCATCATACATACAATGAAGCAGATATAAGCTGCCTGTACCTCACCGCAGCATACCTGTAGAATTACAAAGGCAGCATAATCCTGTGGAGCCAACAAAATCCATTTGCCTTTTTGGCCCTCCCATGAACAGCTGCAACTAGTCTATCTCAGACCCACATATGAAGCCGTAGCCCAGCCTATGGTGTGCTTGGTTTACTTACGCTGCAAACAGAGGTATAGTTTGACGCGTGCCAGAACACAGACAGACCCAGGTTTTCTCCTAACATCCACCAATGCACCAGGCCAGGTTTCTGAGGCAGGTTTTACCATGACAGCATGTCAAAAGGCTGCTCAAGTTACAGAACAGACAAACCACTGAGATCACCTTTGTCACATTTTATCTTTTAAAAAGAGGATTATAGTTCATACACAGATTTGGGGCTGCAGAGTTCTTTACAATTAAGGTGTTTCAGTAAGTTCTTCACTGTATATTTTATGCAATGGAGACAACTGCGGTTTTACCTCTTTCAGTCTTGACTCTGCTACTTGAGAGATTGTCAATACGGAGATTTTTGCTATAATCAAAGCCCATGCATAAACCCCCCAGCAAATAAACTAAAGGTGCCACAAGACTGTTTGAAGAAATGGTAAGGAAAGACCTTGTTTATACCTAGGCTTAGGGAAACACTAAATTGCTTTAAGTGTTTACATACAGAACTGCTACACGGTAACCATTTTGTTGTAAACACTGCTGTGAGCGCTCCGACCGAACCTGACTATCGTGAGATGGTACAAATTATGTACATGCAATTATTTCACTTGTATGCAGATGCCCAAGGTCCTTGCTTGAGAGCTTGGGGTACATGCCTGTCAGGCCTTCAGCAGCTTACGTGACTTCTTTGCATAAGTGGAGTGTTTGTGCCAGCGTTGCAAAAATGCAAATACCACTGGAAAGGCCAAGCAGCAATTAGTGGCTGCGGGCAAGTGGGCGCCCTTCGCGGGTGATGGTGACACAAGTGCCAGCAAGCGCCAGCAGCTGAGGACGGTTCGGTGGCAGCACAGGCAGCCCGTACAGATGTGCGCCCACAGCGTGGGTGCCGTGGAGAGCGACGGTGGCACCTCGGCTGTGTCCTCCCAAGAGCGGGGCCTCCACTGACGATGTGACAGTCGCAGGCGTAGGCTGAGGGGCTGTGCCTGCTGCCGCGCATCAAATCCTTTTACTGCACAGCCCCGGCACCGTGTCAGCAGCGCACTGAGAGAAACGCTTAAAAGATTAATATTTCTGTCGCCCGTGCCCTTACCGAGATACGCCTGCAAATTCATGTCCAAGCTACCAGTATGGGAAGGGCTCAGCTTCTTCAGAGGTGCGAGCAGCTCGGGGCCGATCCCCCGCAGCCCGCCCTCCGACGTCCCCGCTTTCCGCCCCCTCGCCCAGCACGCCGCTCCCCCGCAGCCCGCTCGCCGCCGGTGCTGCAGCCGGGCGGCCCCCGGCAAGTCAGCGGCGGCTGCCGGCAGCGGCCCCTTCCCCGCCGCCACGGCAGCCCCGCGCCGGGCCGGCCCCCGCCTCCGGCCCCGGCCCCGAACGGCGGGGGCTGCTGGGGGGGCGGCGCCCCCCGCCCCCGTTGCCCGCGCGCCTGCGCGCCCCCTCCGCCCGCCCTATTGCCGAGTGGGTGCCGCCGGCGGCGCGGTTTCTCAATGGGGAGCCGTCCTCCTGCGGCAGCCCCCCGGCGCGGCGGGGCGGGGCGGGCCGGGGACGAAACCCCGCCGCGGGGAGCGGGGGGCAGGCACGGAGCCCTGCCGCCACGGCGGCCCGGGGCCGGCGGCAGCGGGGGAGCTGCTGCCCGGCTTGCACCAACGCGGGCACCGAGACCGAGAGGCGAAATCCTTTGTCTGTCGCTTCCTAAGCAGTCTCGGGGCCGCGGGAGCCACAGCACCTGCGGGGAGCCCCCTCGTCACCCCCGGCTGCTGCGGGAGGCGCGGCAGCCCTTCGGGCACGCACGCGTCGCCCTCCTTCCCCGGCTGACACCGCGCACCCGCCTGCCCTATCGACACGCGTGCCAAAATCGCAGCCTCTCCCTGCGGGCTCTGCCCGGACCCCCGCTCCGCGAGGGGCTGCTGCAGGGACGGGGTCCCCGGCGCGTCGGAATCTCGTTCGGTTGAAGATTTGCCCGTGTGTTTTCCCAGCCACCCAAACTCCCATTCATGAATTTCTGAAGCCGCCTTCATTCAGTCTTTGGTGAGCGCATGAAAGACATTTTTCACGTGTTAAGATCCATGACTCCGGTTTTTCAACCGCTTATGCGTAGGCATCGATTTAGCAATGAAACGTGCTCCACGTGCGCATAAAAATAACCCCGGTCCGTCTGCCTCGGTGGATGCGGCCGGTTTCCGTCCGCCAGCCGGTGCTGCAGGAGCGGGCGCCCAGGCGCGCCTTGGGGCACCCCGCGGGCGCCCGGCCCCGAGGAGAAGCGCCTTTGGGGCGGCTCTGGGGGCGGCGGGCAGGAGCCCGCTCTGCCTGTCTCACGGAGCCCCGGGCGTGAAACGGTGCGCGGGGGGCAGAGAGAGCCAAGTCCCCGCACGGGAGAGGCTGCAGGCGTCTCAACTCCGGGATTCCAGAAACGGAATTCACTGGGTTTTTCTGAAAGGGCTCCGTTTTTCCGCCTGTCTTCTGAAGTCCTGAAGTGGCGCAAATAATGCTGTAAATTCAACATCTTTAAGAGGAGCGCTCGCGTTACCTCCCCCCGCCTCTCCCGCAGACCGCGGCCGGGTTTGCCCCTTCCTTTCACACGCATCGCAGACAAAAGGACCCTCCCTCTCCCCCCGATGCTCCCGCATGAGCCGCCCGCCAGCGCGGAGCTCCCCAGCGCCGCTCCGGGTCCTCCCGCCGGGAGTCCTGCGCCCCCCCGTCCCGCACACCCGCGGCCCCGCGGAGGCTGCAGCCTGCCCGCCCCCCCCCCGCCCCCCCGCGGCGGGGCTGCCCGGCCCTCCCTCCTCCCCGCCTGCCCCCCCGCTCGGCTCAGGCGTCCTCCCCCCGCCCTCCCCTCCCTCCTCAGTGGTCCGCCGGCTGGGTTACGCAGCAGCCGCCGCCAGCACTGACAGCACTTGGCAGGAGGGGTTTGCCCGAGCGCTCCCGGAGCATCTCCAGAGGCGCGGCGGCAGCGCCTGCCCGGCTCACCGGGGGAGCCGGCCCAGAACCGGGGGGCCGGCGCCGGAACCAGAGAGGGGCTGAGCGCCGGGGAGCAGAAAAATACCGAGAATAATACGAATACTACTACTAGTAGTAATAAAGAGTGGCGGGCAGGAAAAGGAGGTCGCGGGGGGGAAGCCGGGGGCGAGGAGAAGGCGCGCCCCCGCGGAGGGGCCCGGGCGAGGGGCAGGAGAAGCCCCCCTCCGGGGCTGCCGGCAGCCCCCCGCGCCCCGGGGCGGCCGTCGGGGCGGCGGCAGCACGTGGCGGCGGGGCATGGCCGCCGCGGGGGCTCCCGCGGCCTGAGCCGCCCCCGCCGCCGGCACCATGGCGGCGGCCGCCGACGCCGGCCTCGACGTGGCGGCGGTGGAAAGTTTCCTAGAGAGGCACCCGGAGCTGGTGGAGAAGTGGCTGAAGAGGAAGAACTCGCTCCCTAAAGCGCCCCCCGCCGCCGGCCCGTCGGAGGAGCGCCGGAGCAGCGGCGGCCCCGGCGGCGGCTGGGGCAGCGCGGGGGGCCCCGGGGGCCCCGGCGGCGGGGGGCTGCAGCGGCGAGCCTCCCAGAAGGAGCTGCGGAAGAGCTTCGCCCGCTCCAAGGCCATCCACGTCAACCTCACCTACGACGAGCATGTGCACGCCCGGGCGCAGGAGCCGCTGAGCAGCGTGCGGCGGCGGGCCCTGCTGCGGAAGGCCAGCTCCTTGCCCCCCACCACCGCCCACATCCTCAGCGCCCTGCTGGAGTCCCGCGTCAGCCTGC
Organism: Morus bassanus; assembly: GCA_031468815.1. Classification (NCBI taxonomy): domain Eukaryota; kingdom Metazoa; phylum Chordata; class Aves; order Suliformes; family Sulidae; genus Morus; species Morus bassanus. The sequence continues at coordinate 26,349,183 of CM062574.1, read as the reverse complement.
CCCAGTACCCCCCCACCGCCCTGGACTACAAGCGCTACCTCAAGGAGCACAACGAGCGCCAGTTCTTCCTGGAGCTGGTCAAGGACATCTCCAACGACCTGGACCTCACCAGCCTCAGCTACAAGATCCTCATCTTCGTCTGCCTCATGGTGGACGCCGACCGGGGCTCCCTCTTCCTCGTGGAGGGGGCCGCCGCCGGCAAGAAGAGCCTGGTCTCCAAGTTCTTCGACGTGCACGCCGGCACGCCGCTGCTGCCCAGCGGCTCCACCGAGAACAGCAACGAGGTGCAGGTGCCCTGGGGCAAGGGCATCATCGGCTACGTGGCGGAGCACGGAGAGACTGTCAACATCCCCGACGCCTACCAGGTAGGAGCCGGGCAGGCTCCCGGCACTCCGCTGCCCCCGGCTCCCCCCGGGACCGCGGCGGTGCCTGCCGAGAAGCCCCGCCGCCGCCCGGCCCTGCCTCCCCCCGGGACGTCCCCCCCCCGCCGCCCCGCCTCCCCCCCGGGGCGTCCCTGCCGGGACACCGCCACCGCCACCGTCGGGGCGCCGGGGGTTGCGCGGAGCGGCCGCGGGTGTGCTGGGGGCGACTGTTGACGGGGCGGCAGGGGACTCCCGGGAGGCGGGAGGGAAAGCCTCTCCTGGGTGGCTGACGGGGCTAAAGTGGCCATAAAATCCGTACAGCAGGGCCTCTGGATGTCGCAAGGGCGGTAGGCGGATTCATGCGTTTTCAAAACGTATTTTGGAATCGGTTGAAGAAAAGTTTAAAAAAAAATGCTCGTGACAGTCCCAATGATAATATTCTTAAATCTCTGTCTCACTTAATGTTCCATGCCTGCCCGCTGCTGAAATAATCTCATTGCTTTCAGAAGAGCGTATATTTTCACCTTTGCATATGCCCACTCAGCCCACATGGCATGTGTTTTCAAACCTGTTCCTAGGAGTGATATAACCACTCCTGTTATTCTCCTACAAGGGCTTTCCCCACCTTTTACTTTTACAGAGGTTTCAGTGTGAATTGTGAAAATGTAGTCCTAGCTTCAAGGCAAAAATTCCCTTTGACTTCAGCAGGGACAGACGTGCCTTTGACTGCCTGTGTTCATGCAGAACAGTGCATTCAAGTTACTAGCTTGAAATTTACCTCTCTCTCTAGCCCTAGGGGCTGTTTCTAGTGTTTATTAGTGAGAGACACTATCAGCAATTTGAGGTTCTTGAGAAAATTAAGAACCACAGAGCGACAGATTTTTCTAAATTAGGATCTTGGAAAGCTTTAGGAAGGTGGGAGATGTATGTCTTTAGAATTATAGTAATAACCATTGCCCAATGTTTAATTTTGTTCTACAGTAACAACAAAAATAATAAACATTAAAAAACTGATGACGCTTTATAGCAAACCATACAAGGAAGAAACCTGAAAAATAAGATTGGGTTACTTTTGTTTGAAATACAGACGAGCCAGGATAAATGTATTTTGGGCTGAATATTTATTTATTTGTCAAGCAGTGAAAAATACTAGGCACTTCACAGATCCAGACTGACGGAGGTTCCCAACCCACAATGTTCAAAGGCAAAGAACAGAACTTGGTAAAAATGCTGTAATGTTCAGATGAAAATGATTGAGTGTTGGATCACCTTTGAAAAAATCTAAGCTTGCTTCCTTATTTGCTTTATTTTTCCTTTTCTCCATTATACACTTTCTCTTACCATCTGATTTTTTTTTTTATTACTTTCACTTCGAAAACTGTACTCTTCCCAAAGTTTCTGCCATTGGGGGTCGAGCAGAAGATGTTCTCGATAGTCTCAGGTGGCTAAACAGATAAAGGATATCTGAGTTTGGCTGGGAAAGAGATCTATCTCTGCTTTTAACTCTGGATAGCTCCTGCCACCTTTTTTGGAGGTGGGAACGCCACTGGAAAGGCAGAGTGTTTCCTAGTTCTAGGGGACTGTATTTTTTTTTCTCCAGTGTTTGTTCACTTTGTGCTTCCCTGTGAAAAAGCCCAGCTACTTTAAACAGTTTATTGTCTGTTTCATTTGCAGAGCAAAGTGAAAAACAATCCATCCAGTTGCAGTTCCCAGTACTGATTATATTACACTTTTGTCTGACTCCTATTAAAAATCGATTAAAATATTATAAATAATACAATTCATTATATATTTAAGCCGTAAGTACATTAGTTGCAGTAGAAGGGAAAGTTCGAAGCCAAGTTCATCTTGTAATTATACCAATTGCAACTTTCCTGCTTTCAATGGAGTTACTTCTGATTAACTCTAGTGTAAAAGAAACTTTAGACCCTGCAACTTTAATGAAAGTTTTGCTTGATAATAAAATAGGGGATCTGCTTTCTGTTGTGTTTCTGAGTTAGTACAGTTTATCTTCTCTTACATGGCACGTATATATCCATTGTGCATCATAAAAAGGAGACCTTTCTAATTTAATAGTATAAAGAGCCCTATGGAAGCCCAGGTACGTATGTGTAAAGAAGTGACAGCTGTTCCATTTCAGATCATAGTAGTGCTCACAATATAGCACTTAAAAATTAATAAATGTGATGATACAATTTTGGTCAGCATTGCCACTGATGATGGAAGTGTTTAATCAACTGTCAGGTAAAAAAAAAGCACCACCAGGAAACTTTGTCAGGCTGACGGATGGAGTTGGAAAAAATGGGGTGACAGCCAGGCACCATTTTGTCCATTGAAGAGAGTGTCTACATTGATGCTACCCATTTGGTAAGAAAAGGCCTTATATTAGGTCAGAGGAACACCTCTAGGTTAAAGTTTTTTTAAATTAACAAGCTTGTTTAAAAAGAGGTAAAGATACTTCTGTATCATCAGTTAGCTAGCTTACAGTATTGGAAAATTTGTTTTATCATCCGACCATCTTTATTTTCTCAGAGCCTGATCAAATATCAGTTGGAATTCTACCATCAAGTACAAACTGGGTTACCTGCTTGTATCATCAGCTACTACTGACATTAATGGGACTTCAGTGCGATCAACGCTACATCTAAATCTTGTCATGTCCTGTCATGTGCTTCGTGTGGGCAGTCCTCTGTGCCCCTACACAGACTGATTGGTTAAGGAAATATTTGTAAAAGACTTGCAGTGTCATTTTCAGAGATAGTGTAAGTGTAACAATAACTATATAACATCACATGGTAATTTGATTTATGAAGTTCAGCCGTGATTGAACAAACTTTCTGGAGGTTCACAGCATCAGAGAATTTGACAAATACTTTATGGAAAGGTTTAGGTGAACATTATCTGACTGATTCAAAAGTTGCATGATTTCATTCATGACATTAAAAGTTTTATTTATTGCATTGCCAAGTCATGCAATGAAAGTGAGGTTACAATTATAACAGTTTGTAAAATATATGATCTGATCTGTAAGAGTTATCACTACAGCAGATTTGAGAACAGGAAAGGAGATAGAGACTTTCTTTGCATTTCGGAGCCAGTCTGAAACTCTTTCTCCCGGAAGTAATGGAGTTGACTTGTAAATCGAACTCCTAGTCAGTTTAAGTTTTAAAATAAGGCCTTGGGTCTTCCCCTATGTTAATTTTGGGAAGCATTTCTGACTCCTCATTCTTATGTGAAATAATGCACTATGTCCTGAGCACACATGTTGGAAGAATCCAGTCATACTGGCAAGGAAATTTGGGACCTAAATGTCCATTGAGACTCCTTTTAACAGAGCATAGATGTAGCTTTTGTAGTCATATATGAAGACTGTTAAGCATATTGTAAGTACACAGGCAGAAAGGCCATTAAACCTTTATCTGCAGTTCTTAAGAGTTCTTTAAAAATTTAAGTTTTTTTTCCTATTTAAAGCTATGGATTTTTTTCATGTCATCCGTTCTTCTCACAGGTCTTCTATGATGTTTAGCTGAAATTACTGATCATCTCAATTTTGTTCCATCTTTTAGAGCAGTATTTAAACAATAAAAATTTTAAATCAGAAGTAATGTTTGGTTATTGTTATACCTTTAGCTGTGCAAAAGTTGGAAGATAATTTAATAGCATCCCAAGTCCTTCTAACTACTGAAAAAAATCTTACTCTTTAAGCGTACATCAGAATGATGAAAAACACATTCTGCCATTTGCCACTGTCAGATGAATAAAGTTTCTCTATATCTTATGTTAAACTTGGAATTGAAAAAGCAGCTTTAAAAGACAGAAGAAAAAATGACTTACTAGATGGATGTTTTAATAAAGTGGGGAGCAGAGAGAGGAGGAATACTAAATGGAGCCATGCTAAGACATGCGTTTTTGCAAGTTGGAGAAAGTGCCATAAAAGATGATCAGAAATTATTTTTCAATACAGCTCAGATATTTAAAAAGAAAATTTAACCACATCACTAGAACTAAAATCAAGCAAAACGAGACAAATCAAGCCCTCTTTGTTCTGGACTCTTCTGTTACCTCTTTCAAGTTTAGGCCAAGTGTAATGCAGTTAATGCACACACATTTTAAACATCCTTGAACACCTAGGTACAGGCATCGATTTTGTCTTTGTCAGGCCCTCTGGGTGAGCTCTGAGCATTCATTTTCTCCTGCTGTGCCAGGATGGCATTACAAAGTTATAGCTCGGGGGTGCAGACCTTTCAGCCTGGGAGCGCCTGTGTGGGACGGGCTTTGGTATAGAAGGTCACGAACAGGCAGGAGCCACCGTTGCATTACACAGGGTAGCTGTTTGTTATCATCAATATTAACAGTGCACCTCTTTCAATTTTAAAGAGCAGTTAAAGCATTAAAACCCTGGGTCCTGGGAGTTTCAGTTCTGCAAATGGGAAACACTTAGGTACTGTTTTATTCAGCAGCACTTGAGCAGCAGGCACCAACACCCATATTCATTTTGGTGCTGACTCTTAACAAGGACAGAGGTTGCTCTTTAGAGAGCAGACAGCATGAAACCTGGCAAGCAGAATAAACAATAATTTGTAAAAATTCCATGTAACACAGAAAAAATGAATTAAAACAATTTTTGCTGTGCATTAAACATGACTAGGAAATACCACAGGGAATGCAGGAGATAATTACCACAGCAAAGAACTAAATTACTCTAATGTGCTTTCCACAAAAGGATGCTCCAGCCCATCACACAAAATTTAGGAAAACTTGAAATTCTAAGTACAAGGGAACAGTTTCTGACTGACATGCAAAACATCATAAGGCCTTCCTGGGTCACACCATCACCGTTCTTTTTGAAAGACCAATCTCTTTGGAGATTTCTTTGATATGTCCACCAGGGTCAAGAGCTCTGGGAGACACCAGGGCAGCATAAAAGAGCATGTGTCCAAAGCCACCCAAGGGCTCAGACATAGTTCTGTGTCTCCATGCTGCTGCTCAGGTGGATCACCAGGACAGAGAGGGCTGCACAACACAATGTATACCGCTGAGGGCAGCCCACAGGTATTGTGAGAGAACACACCTTCCTCTCCATGCTTGTGTGGGACGGACGAGGTTACCTCACCAACCAGGCGGGCAGTGGCCCATCCTCCAGGGTTGCCCAGCTGTTACTCCATGGATGCACAGCACCTGCTTGCTGTCCCCAGGTGTGCCTGCAGTGGCTGCCTCATGGGTTTGAGATGAACAGCAGGTGGGCTGGTGGTGGTTGGGCACAGGGTGCCCAGGTGGGGCTTGTTTGCTGCAAGTGCCTGCACCGAGAGCAGGGGGGTGGCAAAGGGCTGGGGGGATGAAGTCTGCCCATACTCCTACATAATGAGTTTTATCTATTTCCCACTGGGCCTGTTGGGTAATTTTCAGACATTTTGTGGGGCTTGTATGCTTAAAATCAGTGCTGAAGAATGTTGTGCTGTCTTGTTTCAGTGCTGGTGTGAGGGGGTGCTCAGGGTGGGTACAGGCTCCCAGGTAAATACAAGCATGGAGGACTTCAGGGTATTAACAGGTTAGTAATTTTATTTTTTTTTTAATTAAAAACAAATTCTAGCTGGCTCATTTTTTCAGTTGGCTTATAGAGCAAGTACTCAGTACCTGGTATCTTTGGCCTTTCAAAAGGAGTAGCTATAAGGCCTGGCTCCACAGCCCTTTCTTGTGCAGAAGGCCCCTGGGCTCTTGGTTGTGCAGAGCTTGAGTGGGAAGAGCCTTTTGGTGAGCTGGGGTGGTTTTCCTGCCCCCTTATAAGACCATCTTTCGTTAAGCTGATAGATGGACTGGCTAAGCAATAAACCAGTTAAAAAACTATCTGAAGAAAACCGCCTTTTTCAGTTTTTTTTCTTCTCAGAGACTTGTAAAACTTCCTTGTGGAACAGTTGTGAAGCTGGTTCCTCTGTGGCCTGTACCTTCCTTGTGAGAAGGAAATACATGAGTTTGGGTAGAGCAGGTCAGTGACTGTGAGAAAAAAAATGCAGGATTAGGCCCTTCAAATTTTAGCTGAGATCCTTTTACAAGCAAAAGGCTGAATAAAGCTGTAGTTTTTGCTTGGTAAAGGATTTTGCTGTTCTGTTTGTTTGGTTTTCAATTTTTCAGAACAGATGGATGTTTCATTTTGGTTATTTACAGTTGTATGCTATTGTGTAGTTTTTCTATAGAATAGTAAAGTTAATAAACAAGCATACATACATCATTATGCAAGTTAATTTTACTTTTTTAAAACAACCCTATTGACAAACTATGAAATGTAAACAACTTGAGCTAATGGCTCAGCAGAGTTGCATGTTAACGAGGTAACAGCAACTGTATGCAGTGTGAGCTTAATGTCTGCAGTGCACATTTAGAAATTAGTATGGCTTAGTTAACAACACTACTGCTTTGTCACAGTAAGTTGTTTTTAATTTATTATTCAATAATCATTCAATTAAATAATTATTCAATTATACTGTTTCTGTAACATTTGAAGCCATGTGTTACTCACCTGAGTAATCACCTGCAGCTGCTAACCCATACACAAACTTCTGTTGAAACACACAGGAATCTTGTTGGTTTCTGTGCTCAGAGGAGTATCAGGTGTTTAAAGCCACTCTGTGTGTGTATATAGTTTATATAAATAATCATTAATATATAGGAGACCAGCACTAGGACCTGGCTCAAAGTGAGGCTGGAACAAGATGGGAACATGGACATGGTCGCAGTTGGTTCCTAGTGGGGTGTCAGTCAGGTCTAGTACAGAAGGGCACAGAGAGCCGCTGTGATGGAGCAAACAGTAGTGGGTGTGATCTCTTAAGTATTTAAAATTAGAGGAAAAATATTTTTTTAAACATATTTCTGTTTAATAATGATGCAGCAGAACAAAAGTGCACAGAAGCTGCCATATATAAGACCACAACTTGATTTACTGTTGTGCTATTGGTGATCTAACAAGAGTTTGCTTTGAAGGAAGGAAAACCTTACATGATGGATCTCGATATTGTTGTTCTACAGAAGAATCTTTTCTGATCCCTGCTGTTGATCAGTTCAGACTATAAAGCATAAAATGTAATTATGCTTATTAGCTTGGCAGTCATGTCTGCAAACTTTCTAGTGCTTATAGAGTTATTTACTCCTGTCTAAGAAAGATTATCTGTACTATTTTTTCCCCATTAATTTTGTGCCAGTCATAAGTAACAATCCATGTTGTCTACTTATGTCCATTGTCTAACTAATAAATAGTGTTCAGAAAAGGAAATAAATGATATAGTGCACCCCCACCAATCAAACTAAACAAAAAGCCCTGAACTACTGACACTTAAAAAAAAAAAAAAAAAACGAAACACCAAAACAAAATCCCAAAAACTTCAGTATTGCATTATTGCCAATGAACATGTTTCTGTGTTTTGCTTTATTTTTTTCCAAAGGAAGCTATTTTCTATGTTTAGATCAACCTATATATGGACTGACTTAGTTTTAAATCTGGAAATTAAGAATTTTTGAGGGTCAATGTTCTGTACTCTTTTAAGAATTGCTTTGGGAGCAAAGGAATGGACTTGACTGAGCTGTTTTGCACATTCTTATCTGTTTTATTCATTTTATATTATAAGAAATATTGCTGTCACTGTATAAATAGTCACAATATAACTGGACTGTGTGCTTATTTACTTGGGAGAATTAGGTTTGAGATGCTGGTGAATGATACTAGTTTGTTCTCCTGCTGCCTTTGTCTCTGGGGCTTTAGGGATTTTGGGGGAGATGACAGGAATAGCTGCTGCAATCCTTACACAGACGTCTCTTCAGAAATTGCTTTATTACTTGATTTTTTTTTGCGTGCGAGTTTCTTCTCTAAAAGATTTTGCCCATACCTACTGTAGTGGTTTATAACTTGGTTTCTGCTTCTTGTTTATGCACAATATAATTTATACCATATGTGATTTTTAGAGAAGAGTATCTAGAACAGACCGGATGCCTTTATTTTTTTATTTGCTTTTTAATGTTATGCTTTGAATCTAGATAACTTGCTGTCTTTTGGATTGCTCTTTTTGTTTTCTATAGAAGTTTATTATATACTCATAGGAAGCATGATTAAGAAATTGAATAGGTCTCTTCAAACTTCAATTTCTTTACTTCTGTAAACATGGAGGCTCCTGAAGGATGGCTTCCTATAAAGTCAATCAAAAGTACATTAAATCAAATTTGTCTATACCATGCAGTTTGGTAGTACAATAATACCAGGTTAGTGATGCTGTCAAATGTATTACTCTTATTATATATATTTTTATATAACTTAGCTAACTCAATCAGTAATTTAAACACAGTATATTCAAAGAAATTTTGCTGCAAGTTTATTGTTGTTTTTTTTCTTGAGCCCTTCCTAAGGGGGGGGGGGTGGGGGTGGGACATGACACACCTGAGCAGTGAACTGTAAAATATAGTAGGCCAGGCCTGTTAATGGAGCACCTCTTGTGTTCTTCTGTGTGATTAAAAAGCAGTATTTTCAAATCATTAAAAAAAAAATCATAAATTATTTTTCCTTGTAGCTGTTAGCTTTGTCCAAATCACTTAGTCAGTTTCACTAGATTAAACGCTTTCTCCTTAGACTTTGGAGAAGGAAAACAATGTCTTTGTCATGAACACTTAATTCCTGTAAATGTATTTAGGCAGGTTTCATCCTCCATTATGTTGTTTGACTCTTAGCTAACTTGGTTTAGGGTTATACCTTTTCTGTTCTAAATCATGCTAATACTCCTCACATAAATTTTACTAGCTTTGATAAGGCTATAAAAGGACATATTTTCTTTTCAAGTTCAAAGAGCTATCCTGTGTTTAAAAAACCAACAAAACCAAAAAAAAAAAAAAAAAAAAACACCACAAAAAAACAACAAAACCTGTACCTTTACTAACAATGTGTGAGCCACCTACTTAAACTGAAAATCAACTCTGAAATGCAGTTGGTAAAACTTTGCTCAGAATCTAGAACTGTTTTCATTTCAAGCATAACCTATTATATTACTTCAAATGTCTTGAAGAAATGTAGATTTAAGTAAGATAAAACAAGAACAAAATAATTGCTTTGACATGGGAGTTTGAGACCCTCTACAGCCTTCTGTGGAATACTGCACATCCTTAGAATTTGAGAGGAGATTTTTTTTTTAGTTGGAAATGTATATATTCTTTTAGTAAATGATGGAAATAGTGACTTTTTAATGAGGTTTGACCTCCTCCTTGTCATCACGGATTATTTTTTGGAGGCCTCTTCTAAGTGCAGCTGTTCAGGTTTAATCATGATCAATGATTGTTATTTAGTGACCTCGGATCCATGGTCAAAGAAAAGAGGATTGGGCCCTAATGGATTTTTCTCGTTTGTCACTTTTATCAATAATACAGATGACTTTGACTTTTTTCAGTCTTTACCCAATATCTGTATAGCTCTCATAGTCAGATTTACAGACTAAATTTATGAATACAGAGGTCAATCTAGAGGACTTGACATACAGGAGATAGGCATTATTAGGTTAGGTCCTGATTCAAATTGCCTGAAGCCTCAGGCACATCAAGATAATGAGTATCTTATGGGATCAGAACTTGTAAGCATGGTCAATATTTGAGTTTTCAGCTGATATGATGAAGGTAGGGGATCTAGAAAAGTGGATTTTGAATATACAGCTCACTAATAAGAATTCATGCTGCTCAGAACTGCTCTTCCATGTTCTAGCATTTCTGAGCCTTATGTTCTTGATTACTGTCAATCACACTTTTAATGTTACCCTCACAGTTACAGGAACTAGAAACTTAATATTTTTTTTTAAATGGAAGTTGAGATTCTGATAACATTATATGAATCCAGAACCCTAGGAAAAACCCTGTCTGTACCTTAATCTGGTCTTGTGTAGAATAAAAGCATGAAGGTATTTGTTCTCATTTATTGACAGTCTTTAAATATGTCCAAAAAGATCTGGGGCTGCAGTGTCACTGCACAGGCAGCTTAACTTGGATTGATGAATCAAACCTGCTCTCTTCTGTCTTTACTCGACTGAATATCACATTTTACAGGGTAATATTTCCCCAAAGAAGAATTTGCAGTCAATAAATAACTTGAGGCAAGGATAAGGTTTATCCTACAGAATAACCGTTCATTGTTGGCAGTTCTGAAATTCCAGTTAAAAGTGCCTCAGTCTTCACATTTTCAATGTCTCTGGCATCTAGAAATCTCATTATTTAGAACCAAAGCAGTAAAACCAACTATGTTTGTTTTTAGTAATGTTTTAAACAGTCAGTGGAAGACTTTACTTGTACTTCTTAAGTGTTCTTGCATGAAAATACTGCCAGTACAATTATAGTGCAGCCTCTCTCTCAAAAGTATATCTTGTAGGTCTGGCCCTAATTTCTGAAAGTAAGTTTTGATTGTAAAAGAAACATAAAAGCAAATGCTGCATTGGTATCATCAATGTTGACATTCCTCACTACCCAGGAGGCCAGTGCAGATGAGGATCCTGTTGTGCTGGCAGGCTGTTCTAACATGGGATCATAGAGTTTGTATCACAAAACGTTTGCAGTCTGACAGAGGTCTTCTCTCTCATTTAGCAGCTTTGTTATCAGCAGCTTTGTTATCAGCTGCTAAACAGGCCTCCTTGCTCAAGGTTAGTACCCCGTGAGGAGAGGTAGATGTAAATTTTGTACAAGCCTCTCGGCCTTCACAGTTCACACTTGGGCATTGAGGTTTTTATTGATGCTGTTAAACCCGGTAAAACCTTTCAGCTAGATTCTGACATGTAGACCTTATGACAATAAGTGATGGAAGAAGGGGGGTGTGGGGCCAAAAGGTTTGGGATGTAACACAGGTCATCCAGTCATTTAGTTTTCTTATGTGTATATTGCATGATTCAACAATATTAATGTTGCCAGAAATAGTATTTTATTTTGTTCACTTATGTAACTTTCCTCATCACTTTCCCAAATGTCACCAAAATAAAATCCTTGCCTGCTTTTCCACAAAAGGTTAGGGACAGAGTTTCACTTCACGTCTTGATGATTTTCAATTTATACCAAGTTCTTGTTGAGGTTTTCCTCAAAAATGTCTCCTTTTTCCAATTAAATGCATTAACTTCCCTGTACTATGCGTACTGTAACTTTAGTCTCTGCTCCAGAGGTGTAATACCCTTCTGCAAAAAGTAGTCCAATTCTCTAGCATAAGTGGATAATCTGATATCAGATGGCAGAAAGACCAAAACATGTTGTTGCATCTATCTCTGTTGAATGGCATGCTTCTGGGGCCAAGGCTATCTGATTGCTCCAGGATCCCTATGCTTCCTTTCTCCTATTGGAGAGGTCCCAGCAAGAAATACAAACAGAAACTTCCAAAATCCACTTGAAAGGAGAAGCAATACAGCAGAAATAAGTTGTACTTTAAAAAACACTTTCCAGATTACTAATACCTCCTGTGTCTCTGCTTCTCCATAGCATCTATTAAAGAGCACAGGGTTGATATTTTGGGTTGATATTGATAAAGCTCATCATTAAATCTGTTCCTTGCACTGACAGCTGTGCTGAATATATTCAATTCAGACAGGTTCACAAGCCCCTGTTCTGTGTGCCACCATCCACTGCAGGTCAAACAGCACTTTGTGTATTAATTTTGAGGCCTGTTGTAAAGGCAATGACTACATCTCTCACAGGATTGCAACTTCAAATTGGATTAAAATACCCACTACAGTAAACCTTGTTACCTAAAAAAAGAAACTCGGATAAACATGAATACATCTTCCTGATTTTTTTTATCCCAGACCTCTCATGTATCTCTTTTAATTGAGTGTATTCAGATAAATGAATTGCACCTCACTTTTGGTCTGCCCAACAGCTGTTCTTTTTCAATTAAAATCCCCCTTGAAGGTTTACTACTTCTATAAGGCTGACAAGGTGTAAATTAACAGCAATATTACTAGTCAAGGCATGTTGTCATTTCAGTGTTTCCCCATGTACTCTGTTTCGCTTTGAACAAAATTAGTAGAGTAGGGACTTTCTCTTCAGTAACACAAAACATATTGTCAACATTTCAGCAGCAACAGCTAATTGTAAATAGTAGTTCAGACATAATCAAGAAGCAGTTGAAGAAATGATGTTTAATTCCTTGGTAAAGCCTGCTGTGTGATGATTGCGCAGCATTTCACTTTCTTCTGTTGTAGAAGAACCATCCCTTTCTAGGCAGGATTCTCTACAATGCAGAACAGTTCAGCTTCTATTGAAGTTGATATAAAAGTGTTCAGAAGCATGTGGAAAGATCACAAGATCACGCTGGTCTGGGCCCTTGATACCATTATTAAAAACCATTCATTATGGGGGTTCTGGTTCTCCGAAGGAAGTTGTTAGGCACAAATAATTCAAGGGAATATCATCAAAGCCTTATTGAAGACTGCATATTAGTAATCTGGTCTTTATGGAAGCAAAGACTTTTTAATACACTCCAGAGGCAGAAATAGGTCTAAGGAAGAACAACTCTTAATGAAGTTATCGAATTAAAACAGAACAAAAGAAAATAGTATAATAAAAAAAAAAATCCAGGAGCTTGATATTCTGTGGCAGAAGAGCACTATAAACTGTATATGAATGCCACAGTTGATATTAATTCCTTATGGCTGAAAGGTATGTAAACTTGCAACAAGTAATAACATAGCCAAAGGTATATGTTAATCTTTATGATGAGTGAGTGTAGAGCATTTCTAAATCATGTCTCTCTTTAGATGACTAAAACAGTCCATTTCTATAGCATCTGCAATTCACAACAGGGAAATAAAAATAGAAATAAAATTGCTGGGGGGAAAAAAAATCTGTCAGCTTTTAGCATCAGTAAAGATTTGATTGTGATGAGGAAGAGAACTCATTAAATCTTATCTTAGATTAAGGACTGTATGGATTGTTTTCAGCACGTGAGACAAATACGGACATTATTTCACAGCCCATATTGTCTAAACTTTTGATAACAAAACTCATGCTTACTTTTGTAGAACAGCCCAGTACCCTCGCGTTAAGGGAGTCAGAACCAGCTGTAACTGTTGTCTGCAGCATAAATGCAAACTTTACCCTGGAGGAACGGAGCTGCTGCGGCTGCGGTAAATAGCAGCAATTCCCTCCTTGGCTGATAGAAGAGCTGTTGAAGGCTATTCTCTACCAAGACAAAGATGCTGTTAGCACTACCTCTTCTGAACTTTGTAGCATCCTTTGAGTCACTTTGTGATCTGCGGTTTGAGTTGTACTCCTCCAGAGAATGGATTTCTGCACGCTGCCATATAAACAAATGAGCCGTGTTCAGTTCTGTTCCCTTTAGTTTTTGTCAATCTGTATTGAAATTCATTGAAGAAAAACTTCAGACTGTTTAATGATCAAAAGTGCTATAAGCTCTTCTTACTATTCTGGCAAGCATGGAAAGTAATATGAGAAGATATTTATTACATCTTTTAAACACTTCTGTTTGTATATACAGTAATCTTTCTCCAGAGTTAACTAGCTGTGTGTATCCTGCGGAGGAAGGTTAAACTGCCAATCCAAATAATATATTCCTTCAGTCAGGTCTTTAGCTAAGCTGTGTGCTGAGAATTATATTGGCATGTGGGGGAGCTTTTTTTTAAATAGGGACACTCCTGTACTTAGTTTTCCAGAAAGAGCTGGGGTTTTGTTTTATTTCTTTGAAAAAGCGTTTGTATCCCATTGGAATACTAGCCCACATAAGACTTATTTGATGCACTAAATTTAAGGTGCAACAGACAGAAGTGGGGCCAAAAAGCGTCACCACCTACTTGACAGAGAGATCATGAGCATCTACAGTATATAGATGTGAAGTGGCAGCATGGCCTAGCATTAAGCGCATGGGTATGATCACATTACTAATGCTAGATATCAGTCTTTGGCTGTCATTCAGTAGAAGTGGTCTATAAAGTGATGGCATTATTTTTTTAAATGGTGATCAAATTTAATTTGATCTCAAGATGTAATATTGTCACCCTATGTATGTGTTTTTGCACTACTAATTATGTTTTTGAAGATGATAGTTTATAATCTTTTACAATGTATTACATTGTGAAATTCCTACAAGACTTAAAGCACATGGGTTTTTCCCTAAGAGATGAGACACTACTTCCAGTATTTTAGTGTAAAATATGTTACGTCAGTTGCCCCTAAACCATGTTTCAAATCTGAAGTAAGAACTGTCTAAATCCAACATAAGTAAATTTCTTGGTGCATTGAGATTAGCAGTACTACAACTAAGACTTTATCCCCAAAGTTATTCAGGTATTAGAAATATACTCTGTGCAACACTGACCCCACATAGAATAGGAATGACAGCAAGAAGTATGAAGCAATTCTAGTTTTAATAAAAGAGTTGGATTTTTTGTTGAAAAGTGAAGACCTCTTTGAATGTGATGTGAGCACTTATTTCTTATGTACATGCTTCAAGAAATCTGTGTAACCTTAGGCACATTCATTGCCTTAGAAAAATTTTAAAATAACAAAATACTTGCTGCTGTTACTTCAGAGAGCATCTTGTTATTAATATCTTTACTCCTTCAACATGATCTGTTACAAACATTTTTAATATTTGGTTGTAAGAGATTGATTTCTGTCATTCTATTTGAAAAGGGGTCTTATGCTCAGTGTGCTCTGTATTTTTTTTAGAAAGTGCATGCTATATGATCAATAGGATTACATTGCATACTTATCACGATTTAGAGATTTTTTACATGCATTAATTAAAATAGATAAAAATCTTCATAGCTAATTATGCATTAACATTGTTCAAAAAAAACCTCACCTAACTGCAAGTGGATACAACAGTATATGAAATAATCATGCCTAAAAAAAATCATATGTAACAATAAAAAAAACTTGATGACAGTATTGGGTACAATTCTTGGCCAGCAAAATGTGAAAATAAGCAAAACCACAAGAAATTATACTTGCAAAATTCTCAAGTAAATGATTGCTACTTGCCATGTAAAGCTTAAGGGTAAACTTCTATTGTGGAGATTCAGTTGCTCTGTTCTGTTAACACTAATGAGAGTTGTGTTGTTAAATTTGCCCCTTAGAGCACTACAGATTAATGAAAAAATACTGTGATGTATACTACATTTTAGGAACTTTCAGACTATCCAGATATATACCCACACATTTGCTGCACAATGATTTAGTTGGATGTTAGTATTGTGAGACTTAAACGATGAAACAATGAAAGATTTCATGTAGTGTGAGTATAGCAACTTGACAAACATAAATTTAAAGCATTGCAACGTCATATAGCATTTCTGTCACACTGATTCTTCCTGGTATTTCTCATGTACTAGTTATAAGGTGGTATAACCTATAACTCACGATGAACAAGAAAGCTCAGAAGCTCTTGTTTGGTGCAGATTATCAGGCAATGAGGAGTAAGTACAGATCAGTAGAGCAACTTGTATGTAAGCACACCTCAATCACTGGTCGGATTGAACTGGCATAAGCTTCTGAAAAACAGATAAAGACTTAAGATGAGTATATAGTGTCATGCAGGTATGCTCCCTATTTTACATTAGAGTCCTAATTCTGCAACTGTACATGCTGCATACACCTAATTGGACATGCTTGCTCCACTGTGGGATAAACATGGTGACTTTCCAGCCAGGGGTAGTCTAGAAATTACTACATACCGGATCTGTGTGGCTCATTCTTCTCTGTATTCTCAATTAAGGTGGCACAGCACTCCTTGCAGCGTGTTATCCTTTCATACAAACCCCAACACCTGCATGCTTTACACACTATGAAAAGATATGTCTGGTGAATTGCAGACAGCTCTTTCATTAGTGTGCACCTCAAAGGAGCCATGGTGCGTGCACAGAGGAGCTCAGGGCCCTCACCAGTGCCTGCAAGGGCCACGTGGCTACTACCCACAGCTTCACTGGTAGGAATGTGTAGCGGCAGCAATATTAGAGGGATAGCAAAGCAAGAAACTGAAAACTGCCTGTGAACATGTGGTGAGCAGGAATCAAACCACAGCCTTAACCACTGACAGTTTCCTTGGCTGTGTTGAAACCTGTGAAAGCTATGGGCGGGGTGGGTCTGACTATCTACGGCCAGTGCCAAAGCCTATGCTGCTGTCAAGGAGCTGTGGAGGACCCTCTGCTTGCGGATGACCTCGGAGCCATCAAAGAAGGCACAGTCATTGTGCTGAGAGGTGGATGTAGGGAGCTTGTGCTTTGTCAGTGCCCAAAGTGTGTTACGCAGTCTCTCCATCACATTTTTTCTCTTCTCATATTTATATTCCCTGTATTTTTAATTTGTCTTCGTTTTCCATGTTTTCCTGGTAGCTGCTTTGGTGGCGATCCTTTAGGTAGGTCATTCTTCTAATTGAGGTATAAATGTGGGACTTCAGTGAATACAATTATGTAATGGTAAACCTTGTACTGATCTTCTGAGAACTATTTTTCTTAGTATCTTAACTGAGGAAAAACAGCTACTAAAGAATGGGGTAATAACAGAGAAGAAATAACACTACTGAAAATACTATATAAGACATTGAGCAAATAAAGTACTTTGCCTGAAGGAAGCTTAGATGTATGACATGCATGTTAATGCTTCCTTATTTTCTTTTGAAGGATCGCCGCTTTAATGATGAGATTGACAAACTGACTGGATACAAGACAAAGTCACTCATGTGCATGCCCATAAGAAACAGTGATGGAGAGATTATTGGTGTTGCCCAAGCAATAAATAAGACTCCTGGAGGTGCCCCCTTTTCTGATGATGATGAAAAAGTAAGAGTACCTTTACTTTTGTATTTTTTTAAAGTTCTTTTGTAATTCAGTAGACTGTTGTAAAGACAATTAATCCAAAGAAGTAAATGGCACAGCTCTTGTGTTAATGATGGTTTTTTAGAAGTGCTTAACGTAAAATGTACATCATTGTTGTTCTCAACATAAAACATGTATCTGTTCTGTAAATGTGGGAGATCTTGTGGCTGAAACTTCAGCTCAATGATTTCTAAATCTTATATAGACTTTTTTCATGTAGTAGATCTTAATAGGAAGACTTTTATTTTTGAAAACTTATCTGTAAGAACAAGTTCATGGGAGAAAACTATCATAGAGACACTCCTAAGCTTGCTGACTTTAAAAATCACCACCTTCTCTTGGTGTTCTCCATGAATTAAATGCCTGTAGCATATGCAAAAGAAACTTTTATTTTAGAGGAGATTATGCATATACAACTTCATGCTATTCTAAAATATAGCCAACTTGCAAATGCTCGTGAAAGGCCAAGGAGGGCAGGAAGGGGGCACTATGTGTATATATGAAGCAAAATTTGCATAGTAAAATGAGCTCAAAAGGCAGGAGAACAGAGGAAGCCCCAAGGAGGGAGCTTGAATTTTAAAAAGTGGGGAAAATAGGAAATGGAGGTGTTGAAGGCAGATGCATGCAGCTGAGTGTGGAGGGAAAATGTGTGTAAAACCAAAAGATGACTGGGGAAAAGAATGGTAGAGGGCAGCAGCAAGCTGGGGAGGAACAGAACAGCAGCTCTCTCTGCCCAGGAGAGAGAAATGGAGTCTCCTTCAAGCATGTAATAGAAATACTTCTCTGTACTAAAATAGTATTGAATATTTCTTTTGTGGGAGTGTAGTAAGAGGCAGACTTTGCCCCTGAAAGCTCTTTATTTTGATTCAAAAGCAGTTAATATTTGACGTAGAACCATTGTTGGTGTATTACATACATGTTGACATGTCTGTGCGTGACAAAAAGATATTAAGTAATGCCTGTTGGAAGGGGAAAATTCCATCTCATTGGTTCCTCTAAATAGATCGAGATGATTTTTAGAATCAGGATAGCTTGACATGAATGAAATGCATTATAAGGCTAAACTAACGGTGGTTTAGAAAGGCTGTGAAATATTGCATAAATCAAACTTGTCTTCCATAGACACCATAGTAATTGTATTTTTGAGTACTTCTTGAAGTTGCTATTACACTATTATTTTTACTTGTTATATACTTACAGCAATAAATTTAGAGCATTGTGCATAACCATTTCATAGTTTGAAACAATTGTTTGGTGAGAATAAGAATATGAATCTTTATGTGAATAATGTCTGTTAATAGCATCATACTCTGGTTTGCTGTGCAGTGGGAGTAACTCAGAATTGATTGCCTCTTTGAAATTTCAGTATGTGAAAGAACCTTTTGCAGTCCCGGTGGGAAAAACTTTGCCAAGTGAAATATTAAGTGGGTGCATTAAAGTTGAGAGAGAGTAAAAAGGAATACTGATTATTTTTATACCTTGTATTAGTTATCAGATGTCTTCCAACAGAAACAGTTATGAGCAAATATTTCTTTATATTTTTATTATTGTTTAGCATAGCATGACTTTGCTATCAAGTGGAGGTCTTCCAGGAGTTATTCTTAGCAACACCTACTTAGATGTGAAGAGCCGGCTTTCTTGCTGTGTACTGACATTTGCTTTTGGTTCTTTTCCTAAATCTGTTTCAACATTATATTCTGATTTGACGTGGTCTTGAGCTGCTTGTTAATTTCTTGTTAAGTTTCAAGCTTGAGATTCTCATTAGGACCCAGCCATTTGGATCCAAGTTGAAAGACTAGATGTTTGGATTATAATCTTCTTTAAAGTACATTCAACAAATAAAAGGAGTGGAGGATACATTAGGCTAACAATAAGAAAGCTTACGGTTTGACAGACTAACAATACAGATGGCTCAGCTGCCCAGTTATGCATAGTACCATAGAGAGAGCTTTGAAAAAATTTTTATTAATGCCAACTAAGTTTGGTTACTTTTCACACCAACAGTATTAATAATTTTCTAAAACTGAAAAATTAATTACAAGAACAATAATCATTGCAGTGTGTATGTATATCTGGCATCACCTCTTGGTTAGATGTTTACTTCTAAACGTGTGTTGAGTAACAAGGAAGAAAGACACAGTCCCACTTCTGGCAGTATCACCTATTCTAGCACCACATTAAAGACAACTTTCCTGTGAAAAGCTTATAAAATTTTTTTCCATAAAAATAATTAGCTTTTAATTTCTGTTTCTGCAAGGTGTCTGTGTAATTGATTCTGCATAGTGATTGAGTTTGAATTACATAACTTGAAAAAGAAATCTCAATTTTTAGATGCTACTTTTTCAGACATCTGAAGTGACCCAGTGCTTCCTAAATTGCTTCTTTGTAAGTTATCTAAACTTGTGTAACCGTTAGTTTGCTTCTGAATTACTTTTGATTCTGGGAAATCTTGGACGTTGAATATTGATTTATTAGCATACAATACAAATCTGGCAGTGTATGCTACAACAGGGTAGACAAATGCAAATTAAACAAAATGATACCTTCTCTGAATAGGCTTTTTTCTGCAGTTCTTTTTATTAGTACTCTCGGTGTCTGTGTAAACAGAATTTTGTTTAAAATGCAACCTTTATGATGGATGCTACATTTGATTATCATACATCCAACTAACACAATTCACATGCACAGTTGTTTTGCATTACCTGAACATACTAATGTAAATATTTGATGTCAGTAATGAGGCTGTGGCATTTTCTTCTATTCGGTGACTGCTAAATATTACCTAAAATCAGGAAGTTGCCCATAATTTAATCACCATCTTTATATTATTTTTACTAGTCATTTATATCACTGTTATAATGACAAGCCTGTATGTTAGAACTCTTCAAGAATATATTAAATGGGTTCTTATATGTTGTTGTGGTTTAGCCCCAGTCAGCAACCAACACACAGCCAGTGTGTTGGGTGGAGATGGGGGAGAGAATCTGAAGAGCAGAAGTAAGAAAGCTTGTGGGTTGAGATAAGAACAGTGTAATAATCGAAATAAAATAATAATAATAAATTGTAATAAAGAGGAAGAAACAAAACCCAGGAAAAACAAGTGATGCAACTGCTGACCGACACCCAGCCAGTCCCCGAGTAGCAATCGCTGCCCCCCAGCCAACTCCCCCCAGTTGATATACTGGCCATGACATCACATGATATGGAATACCCTTTGGCCAATTCGGATCATCTCTCGTGGTTGTATCCCCTCCCCTCCCGGCTTCTTGTGCACCTGGCAGAGCATGGGAAGCTGGAAAAGTCCTTGACTAGTGTAAGCACTACCTAGCAACAACTAAAATATCAGTGTGTTATCAACGTTATTCTCATACTAAATCCAAAACACAGCACTATACCAGCTATTAGGAAGAAGATTAACTCTATCCCAGCTGAAACCAGGACCCATGTAGAGTTTATGGAAAAATAAACGAGAACATAACTGTTATTGTGTCTTGTAATGGATCTTAGATTTAACGAGGTTTGGCAGTCTGTGTGCTGTTATTTCCAACTCTGTGCTTTTAACTTTCTTCACTCACTGATAACTTGGAAAGCACAATATACCTCTGGGAAGCAAGAGAGCGCACTCTTCCAGGAGAATGTCTTGCAAGATTAGCAAACAGGTTTTTACTGTAATATCAGAAAAAGTGGTTGGGATGAAAGGGGGCAAGTGAGAACTGGGAAATCCTTTCCAAAATAAGAAAAGATCTACCTGGATATTGAGGTGCTTTGTGCAAAAAAGTCTGAGTAGTTGGCAAAAGACGTAAATTCAGCTTTATGTTGATGTTACAGTTTCCCATAATTAGCAGCTTCAGAATGGTTAGAAAATGAAAATGTAAATTACTTGTCCTCTTCCTGCCCCCCCCCAAGCCCTCTCAAAGAAATGTCAGTATCATTTAAGTCTGACTCTTGTTTGCAAGTTTCTCTCCTCTCTTATTGTGCAAAGCAATTAAAATAATCTGTTGGGGTTTTTTTACAAAGCTACAAGGCTATATTGTATAATGGAATGTCACTTGGGGGCACTACTGTCTTGAGTCAATAGGAAACAAAGAATTATGTTTTCAATTAGAATTAAGTAGATGATAGCATCATTTTTATGTACTCTTAGTTATTTTCAGGAAGTTAAGAACAAATAAAATATTTAAGATTTGAGGAGTTTTTAATGCTCCCAAGCTGTAACCAAGTTTATATTTTGCAATATGTAAAATGGAGTATTAGATTTCAAAGTTTTTCTAGGTTTTTCTTCATGGTAAATTTTCAGGTTTTTCTTTTACATCTCTGACCATGGTGATAATAACACACACGAGTCAGAGTGAATTTTCCACATGTAACGATTGTTTCCCACTGCCAAATTTCTTTTTCCCTTTTCGTGTAAGGGATGTTTCAGCCAATTCATTGTTTAAGTGCAGAATTAGACTTGACAGCCACTGGCATGAGAGAAAATGTTCTGTCTCACAGTGTGTTTTGTCTCTCCAACATCAGGGCTCAGTTGAACAGACTGATTTCAGAGATACCCAGTGTGATACAAACAATAGTAGAATACCTTATTACTTTTGTATAGCATCCATCACTATTATGTTATGTTGTGTAATTGGTAACTTTTTGGAAAAATAGGCTGGTGATATACTTTTACATGTATTTTGCAAATGAAAACGCCAGTTCATCTGCACAGACATAGAGTAGGAAGATTAAAAAATCAAAACCTTGAAAAGAACTGTGCACTCTGCATGCATTCCCGGTAGTGTCCTGAAGATTCATTTAAGTATTTGTGCTGTTTGCTGGTGAGTCATACTTGTTCCAGGACTGGTGGGAAACTCAGCCTAACAAGAGCTTGACGGTCTTTAATTTAGATTATTGTATGCCCTTTAGAGTCTTCTGAGATGCAGTGCCTAAACAAATCTAATTATCCATCACAGAGGCTTGACAAACAGCAGCAGCAGCTCCACTGTCACTTAAACTGGTGTCCTGCTTCTCTCTGGTCTGACAACCTCCTAGTCTGAAAGTAGTGAATTGGCTGTGGGGAAACTACCCAGGATAGACAGCTTGAATTAAATCCTGCTTGACTTACTGAAAAGCAGTAGTTTTAATGCAGTGGGAGGGGGAAGGAAGAACTGGATTTGGTTGTCTGTGCTCTGTGGATAGTTCTATTAAGAAATATATATATCCAGATTCCAGGATTCAGCTGGTGTATGTTTGGTTTGTGGGGGCTTGAAGATACAGTTCTCTTAAGCTCCAACATTTCTATTTCTTACATTCCCAATAGCAGCCCTGTGATTCTAAATTGCCCAGTTTAATGTGCTCTTCTTGGTCCATATTAGTTAAGGCTTAAATATATTCTATACTAAGTCTACCATAGCGATGAATGATTTGCAGGGATTTTGCTATACCTGCTAATTTGTTTTCTGTGAGTTTTTGCATGAAGGGCTTAGAGTCACGCTGGCAGGTAGTAATTTAAAAGTCAGCGAGGACAGTTTCTTTATCTTAGGGAAGTAATCAACTATAAATAAAACTCTTAGGGAAGGAAGTGATCCAGAACAGGCAAGCATCTCTGACTGTTGTGAAAATGATGACCCTAGCTCTATGAATGTGTGGACTTTACCAAAAAAAGTCACCTGAAAATTATTTTGATGGGTCCACTAGAAAGGAACATAAGAAACAAATTATGAAACACACAAAAAAATTCGTTACCTATATTACAGTATGAGATGATCTCCTGCTAACATCTACCTTGGTCCTCTGAAAATCTGCATGGCAGTGAGACTCTAAAAGCTATTATTTAAAACTGGCATAATCCTCAAAGGTATCATGTGGCCCATATGTCACTTAGATCCCAATGCAAGAGACAAATTCACTGGGAGAAGGCAGAGAATAACAATGACATTTGAGGGATGAAGGTGCTGAGGCGCTACAACTATCTGGGAAAACTCTAATGGTTTGTTAGGCACAGTTCTCAAAAAGTACTTGCTATGCAAATCTAAATTAAAATAAATCACAGTAACTGAACTCTCTTGCTGGGGGAGTTTAAAACAATTTTGTCACTAGAATATTGGCTTTATCAAGACAGCTTCACACCACTGGTTTGCAACCAATAGCACCAAATGACTGCAGTGACAAATATTTCAATGGACTTCTTTCAGTCTTGCATATATTCAGTCATGCTTTCAAGTTAAGCTGAAAGTCTAGATTTCTTTTTCATTACAGAACTCTATAAATGGGCTTGAAACTTAACAAAAACATGTCTGTATCAACACCTCTGTTTAGAGACTGGTAGTTAATATTTGAATTGGACATCTTCACCTCTGAGGTATGGAAACATGTCTAAAATGTCTTACAGTGATATTTTAGTTAACTATTTTTTTAAATGTGTATATTCCTAGGCTCAGGGGCTACTTTGTTGCTGTGTGTTTATGGTATGTATTACAGTAAATCCTTGATACCTGTTTGAGGCCTATAGGTGCTATCATGAAACAAATAAACACAATGACAGATTTGGCATCAGGGATGTTTTCTATATACAACAGTTCAGTGAAGATTTTCATGGGTTTTTTTTGTGGGGACTGAGGTTTTGTTCTTGTCTTGTATGATGGTGTGAGTGGGGAAGGTATCTGGAGTCTTCCTGCAATTGCCAGCAGGAATCTGAACCTGTTGGCTCTTCCCATATTTCCTGTGCTTGTATCTTTAATTAATACAGTGAAACTTCAACAAATAAGAGGTCTTGTCTGTAAACCTAGACTGTCATTTGGCTAATGTCAAATACTACAAGTATTTGACTCAAAGCTCAATAAACCAAATGGAAGAATCTCTGCTGACTTCATGGGCTTTTAAATAACAAACCTCTGCCCATTTCTAGCATAGCAGCACTTCATTAAATTGCAGATCCCCAAGTCTGTTTTATGAAGCTTAAATTCATCTGGGTCAGAGCACTGTAAAGAAATTGCTTAAAGATCAGTTTTGGCTTCTGTATCCTTCCACTGGGGGCAAATGGGCTCCAATAGGCTGAATGCAGTTTGTGGTAGACTGCTGTTGATCAAACACTTCTCGGAGATATCTTGATTCACTAGACATAAAGATGACTGCTTAATTCGTTTTGTGAACGTTCAGTGAAAAGTCAGAAAACTGGAGAGTTTGTTATGCCAAACCCCACCCCACCCCTAACACAACAAAGGTCATCAGAGTCTCCTTCAAGTTAAGTTTAATTTTTTTTCTAGGAGGTACTTGGTCAGCTGTCTAGAGTCTGAACTTGTCTCTGAGCTTGTAAAAGGTGATCAGACTTAGGAATGGTAGTCAGTCCTGGAAGTTGAGCCATACCAAGAACCATGAGACAGAATAAAACTTTCATAATATTTGTGGGATGCTTGTGGTCAAAACAATCTGGTTGGCTCACAGAAGAATCATGTATAACTTTCTTCCCATGTTGGGCTTCATCTCTTCTCTGCTCTACAAGAACTGTGTTGAATCTAGTCACAGTATGGGAGCTGCTGGTTTTATGTACCCAAAGCTATGCGCAGGTTATGATAAATCCATCCAGTAGATACATTAGATATTCTTTGTGTCTCTTGGATCAACTATTTCAAGTGGATTAGAGAATCACCAAGGTAGCATTGTTGTGGTTACTGTAAGGTGGCCTCCTGAACTGTGTAAGGACTCAAGATGTTTTCATTGCCTAAAATAAAGACATACTGGGCCCTGAGCCTTCAACAGGCTGATGGTAATATGTAGTGCTTTACAGCCTGAGTTATTAATGTTACTTTTACTGTTCTGTTTGGCAATTTGTGGAAGCAGCCTGATTGATTTCCTAGGAAATTGGAGCCCTTTTCTTCAGGTG
Source organism: Morus bassanus (assembly GCA_031468815.1). NCBI lineage: Eukaryota > Metazoa > Chordata > Aves > Suliformes > Sulidae > Morus > Morus bassanus. The sequence continues at coordinate 26,324,137 of CM062574.1, read as the reverse complement.
TGACAGCATTAAGTATTTGTATCTAATGCAGCATTTGAGAACACATACTGCTGCTTTCCTTCATGCTTAGTTCGGTCACGTTATAAAAAACTATACTTGCAATGATATTTATTAAGTATGTCCCTGTTTGACAAAACAGAGGAGTTATGAGGATAAGTGATCCATTAGAGACATTAATTATGAAGCATTCAGTAGTACATTGGGTCTAAGTCTTAGTAAGAGACGTTTGGGTCTTCCTGCAAATTCTGAAGCATAAAAACAGCCCTGGAGCTTGTGCTCTGTTTTCCCCTTTTATTGGCATTCCAAAGGGTTGCAGCAGGCCTGGAGAAAGGAGTCCAGATCTCTACTGGTCAAACACATGAACAGACTTCACAGAAAGACTGGTAATGAAACAAAACATGGTGATCGTGGGACTGCTTTGCCTTGCCTTTGTGTAGCCATACTACGTTCTTCAATGAGAAGCAGAATAGTGTAAAGCTTTCAACAGAAGGCCCAGAAGCCAAGAATTCTGCAGTTCTGATGGTAATTTTCAGACACTTCAGTAACTAGAAACTGTGATGTTATTACTTTTATCTTTTTTATTAATGTGATATTACTAGAATTTTCACTTAAATGCTTTGAATACCAAAACAACAGTAATACAAGGGCTCAGGGGGATTAGAATTTTGTTCAGTTCATCTGTCAGCAGGAAGAAAGCCAGCCACAAAATAGTCTGAGGGATATGATGTGTATTTGTGTTACAGTATAACTCTTAGGTACTGCCTATACAAGGAATGGACTAGAAAAGCTGCACTTTTTTTTTCTCTAGAGAAAACCATGTTATTACATTACCTAAGGAATAAAGTTTTTACCTTCAGCTGTCTTCCTTTTCTTGGCAATACTTCCTTAAATCAACTAAATTATTTTGATCAAATGGCTTATTAGGAAAATCTTGTTTGCTTCAAATGAAACCCGCACTGGGGCCTTGTTACAGAGGCATGTAAAAGGAAACCTTTCTGGTTGGCAGCTGGTGAAGCCTTCATTTCTGACAATTATTGGATATGTGCCCTGTGGGCTGCATGGGAGGACTTTGTCCCTAATGAAGTGTTTTCTGAACTTCTGTCAGTCTGTTCAGTTCTCCATAGCTGTTCTTCATAATAACTTCAATGCTTGATATACTTTTAGAAAATAGCATTTTGCATCTCCTGCAGACTGCTTATCTTTCCTGAAGCAGAATGAAATGTTCATACAGCAGTTCCTGCCATCAAAAGTATTTCCTGCTGGAATAGTGATGCTGAGCCTTTCTGTAGCTATAGGTTATTGAGATATTGAAAACTGCTTAGCAAATCACTTTGCTAAAAATTAAGTCAACCTCTGACCTTCAACATGTTATTACAGGCTTCATAAGAAACTGTGACTAAACTGGTATTCTGTCATTCTAGCACTGACTCACAGTATGCCTTTGGGCAAATCACTTTACAGTGGTCTCTCTTCCAAAACATAATTCTAAAAATAGCATTAGGTGGTTCCATATGTACTAACAGACTTTCCATTTTAAGTATTCTTACTTTATAATAAGGAAATTATTTTCCCTCTTGTTGAGCTCAGCCTGAGCTTTTGAAGCCTTGTTGAATGCTTTCTTTTCATGCAGCAGCTGTAATCTGGACGGATCTGGTTAGAAAACACCAAAGCAATTTCACAAAAATCTGTTTCAGCTGTTTGTTTAATAGTCCCAGCTTTACATATAATACTTCTCATCTCCATGAAAATTGTGCCACCCTGCTGTCCTTGACTGGTTTGCAAAAGTGTAACTAGTCTATAATTGGTGAACTCCTGATTGTATATTAGAAGGAACTCAGTCCTCTTCCATGCTGTCTTTGCAATTGCCAGCCTGAGAGATTCATGTCTGCATCCCAGCAGTTGGAGTATGTAAGCAGTAATGTAGCTGTAATGCCTGCTAGGAGTGTATAGGAATATACACTCCTATATCTGGGAAAATGTCTGTTTAATTCTGTGGCCACAAATGAATAAAACTCTTGTCCTTTTCTTTCATAGGAACATAAGAAAAGATTGGCCCCTTCAGATGAAAGATCTGTCTAACCTACTGACCTTTCTCTGTCAGCTGCTGAGGGCAAATGCCTAGGATGAGGGAGGCACAGGATGGTATTCCATGTATTCCACAAGTTTCCCATGATTTGCAGCTCAGGGCCAGACAATGGTATCTTTGTATTTAATACCACCCCAGGGATTTTCTACTTATGAATTTATTCAGGCACTTCTTGAAGCAAGACAAGCTTCTAGGTTTCACAACATCCTGCACGTTGTGTGAAGAAATCACACCTGACTCCCATTAATTTCATGTTATTCCTCCTTGTTTTAGTGAACATAATGAAGAGTCATTCCCTATTCATTTTCATGCCAATTGTTTTGCCCTAAAAATCTTCAACCTTTTTAAAAGCTGTGAAGTTCCTACCTGGAGCAACAGTCTTCCCTGCAGTCAGCTGTTTGCTTTGGCAGAAGGGGTGCCTGCTCCCCAGAGCCCTGGGCAGTGCTTCTGGCCTGGTGTGACAGTCGGTACTTTCCATGTCTGGAGACGTAGAAGTCACTTGAACCATTTTTCTATACTCTCTAGCCTGAAAAAAAAAAAAACCAGGAACTGCCCTTGGTGTAAAACTGTCAAGTATGCCCAGAACTGTTTTTGAAATCCAGTGCAGATCTTAGTTGCTTGTTGGCATCTTGACGCCACTGCATTGCTGGAACATTAAAAAAAAAAAAGAGAGGTTTTGTTCATCATCTAACCTAGTTAGTCTACTTAGCCAATTGTTGACTTCAGCAAAAACCGTTATTGTTCTTATGAAAGATTCCAGAGCTCCTTGAATCATTGTGGATTTTGGGAAATGTCTTGTTTTTAATAAAAAACCCCCTTACAACAAAGCATAAAAAATATGTCAGTTCACCAGTGAAAGTTAGTCAACAAGGTTAACAATTACTGTGCAGCAAGATTACATTTCAGAGTAGAGCCGCTAGAACTATGAAAGCTTAAGTAGCTTAACCAACTAATGATAATGATTTTGCATCTCTCACCTGCCTGGCAAACAGTAAACTAGAGTTAAAACGATCAATACTGTGATGATTTTTTTCAGTTGGAATGTTGTTGGAGCTGTCAGAGATAATTGAGCCATGTTGTTTGTAATCATGAATGGTGGTCAGAGATTTCAGCAAGGAAATTATGCAGTACGCTTCAGGTAACTTGTAACAGGGTAAGCAAACTGTGTTTAGAAAAATATTTCATGTGAACCGCATAGTGATACAGGCAGGGGCACCAGGAAGAACACTTCATTTAGCAGTGCTTTGTTAAAACTGTGAGTAAGCACCTTGATTGTCAATTCAGTCTCTGGGGAACCCTTTTACTTAGAATATTTATCCACATATGTTTTTAGCAAAACAAAAAAATATTTATACTGGCAGCTATCAAGGCTACAGTCTTTGGACTGAACTTGACATGAATTTAACCCCAGTGTTAATTTGCTACCTCTGTGGTATAATGGATAAAAACAAATCTTGTTTTTTCCTTTTCTGCTTAAAAAAAAAAAAAAGCTTTTGCTGTATAAAAACAGACTAGAATTTTGTGATGCTGGTGTCATGGTTACAAGGCAAATTCAATAATAGCTCTCTGGCATGATAATAGCTTTCCAGTGTTGTGGCATGCTTTTAAACTGGGAGGTGAGTGGAAATGCCTTGGAGTTGTAGTGGACAGGGCCCATTGTGTAGGGCTGTGTTGTGGGGTCCCAAGTATGGGGAGGCAAGTGCTGAGCAGTGATGGTCTTGTGGAGATCTGAGAGCTGAGGATGTCCTAGCTGCCGTGTGGTGAGGTGTCAGCAGGATGTCTTGCAGGACAGCAGGGCCATGTGTTGTGGTCTGAGCGGAAGCAGCCCTGCAGACTTGTCCTACAGAGCAGAAATCTATGAATATGGTACTACATCCTACTAAGGAGAGGTGGCTTTGAAAGAAGGAAGCTTGCCAAGACATGTTACCATAAACACAATCTGAATTTTCCTTTTCTGAAACACACAGTGTAAAATGTGTTTAATATGGTTAGTGGGGCTATGCACTCACTTTTGTGCTCAAATCGTAAAGGTTTATAATATGTTCTAGCCTAGGGTTTCAGGGCTTCTCCTTCAACTCAAGGTGTAAAGTTATGAGCTTATAGTCCTATATATCTAGAAGTTTCAGTTCTCAGTGATGGCAAAGATTGTTGCTACCCTACCAGACAGGCACAGCAGCTGAAATGTGCCCTCAATAACACTGCTGTCGCAAGGGCAAACTCCGATCTCTTGTCTTTTAAAGAATGTCAAATAATTCTGAACTTCAAGAAGTTGGCAAAATTTGACAGAGCAGTAGGGATGTAGATGACTTATAAAAGCTGAAGTCTGCCTGCAGAAGTGTTAAATCAGCAGGTTGGCAAGAATCTTCTCACTAACAAATTAGAGCATCAAAACACTGCATCTAATTGAAGTTTTGGAAAAACATGCAATGTAGAGACTGTAATTTTCTTTATAAGTTGGAGACATGATCTCCATTTTTGTGTGATCTCATGAACATCTGACAAAATCTGACCACTGAGTGATAAACTCAATAGTTGCTGCCAGCCCAAGCAGTTCATGTACAAATGAAAGCATTTTATTTTTCTGAAGTGGGTTTTGGGAAATCACCGTACACAGGAAGCAGAGGCCATTCCAGTGAGACATGAAATGGTGTAAGACACCATAAGAGCCTATAGGAATGAGCTTGAGCATTTCATGTGCTCAGCTGTCAGTCTTATGAGGTTTGAAGTAGTTGCATTGATGTTTACATTTGGAAGAATAGAGATAGGTGGGATTTTTTCCTTTTTTTTTTTCTCTCAACCTATTACAACTTTTCACATTCTTTAAAAATTAGGTTCCATTTTCAGAGTAGAAATAGTGGAAAAGAATGGTAAGAAACTTATTTTATAAGTCTTTGTGTTCTATGTATAAGGAGGATTTAATATGTGTTAATCAATAAAATGGATTCTTCCACTGACTAACTACTCAGTGATCATCTTCCTCACTGATATAATACTAAACTAATATGTCCTGAACATTGAAACAAAGTACTTCAATTATTGTTTCATCATGTACCTAGACTTTTTCTTTTAATGAAAACTGAACTAGAGATGAATAGTTTGGATTGATACTAATTTAATTTATTCTAATCTGCGTAGCCTTCTGTTTTGCTTCTGCTGTCAGCTTTGTGGATTTTATGAGGATATGTCAAGTCAGATACTAAGATCTATTTTTGCTTATATAAAAAGATTAATTTAGATGTTAGATGCTTGTAGTAGAATGTGATATTGAAGCTGGAAATATCTAACTGTTAAAAATATCCATGAGATACTGTTTTAAACAGAACCTGCTTTTCTGGGATAGTTACTGTAATTCTGATGTGAAGTTAATCAGGCAGTGTGATTTTATGTGAATATGATTATGAAAGCTATGAAAGTGAGTTTCAGGAACAATAACCAGAACATTGTGTATCTGGATGCATCTTCTACAATGGCAAAGTTATAGCAGGACTGTGTTGGTTTTCTTTTTTTAATGGAATTATTTTGCATTTACTTTTCTCTCAATATTTTAATTTTTTGAGTCAGTCCTGCATTCTGCTTTTCCTGGAGCACAGAGATCTCTGCCTGACTGGCAGTAGCTGCTGCTGCTGGGAGTATCTGTTGCCATGCCTAATGGTATGGTTATCGTATCCCTGTTAGCCTGGCACTGGGACTACTGAATTAACACTCATGTTTGTGGTCTTGTGATTTGGTACTGTTGCATTAACCAGAGCTGCATACTGATACCTTATCACTTTCATTTGCAGTTACTGTTGCACAAAAAAACCCCTGAGAATGGGCTGATTGCAAAATAGCATTCAGAAGCACATATAGAAATGCAGAAACTGTTGTCTCTTAAAGACAGGTTTTTGCAGCAGGGAGAGGAGAAGTGGAGACAGGAAAGGGCAGGGCTGCAGGAGTGAAAAGCTGGGGCAGACCTAGGCTGAGGGCACAGCAACAAGTGATGGAGAAAGCATCCTGCACTCCTGCGTTTGTCTAGCGCTCATGTGCCACCAGAAAAGGGTCTCACCCCCTCTAGTGGCTTGCATTCCTACTTGGTTGTGATAATGATATAAAATTAAATAAGTACGTATAACTAGAGTAGTGCCTCCCAAAGATAAGTTGTGACTCTCCTTTAGCTTAGTGTTTCTGGTATTTTTAGTACTTTTTTAGCACTGAAAGATGGCAGCATGCTTTGTAAGTGTTAATTTAATATAGATCTAGTTACCCATATTCATGCTTTTTCCACGTTTTCTTATAGACATTTACCCCACATCTTTGGGCTAAGAATGCTACGAGTGTTTGCAGCTCTCTATGTCAAACCAGCGCTTTACATTTCTAGGTGAGGATTGAAACCGTTCAGTGCTCACAGTCACATTATGTAAGGAGTAGTAGCCTGTTCACACTGCCATCAAGTGGATGCAAGGCATTACGGCACCAGCGTTGTGTTTAAAGTTTCTCATCACCCTTGTATTACATCAAAATCTTAATAAACCTAACTTCACTTACCTGCACGTCTGATTCTGACAACACCTGCAGAGGCCTCTCCTTTCTGCCTGCAATACTGAAGAAGCAGAGTTAGTTCTCTAAAACCATGTGCTTATGTGGGAAGATAAATCAAGATTTTTTTTTTTGCTCCATAGTTTGTCTGCAACTGACTTAACGTACAAGGCTGATTTTTATATTGATGTCCTTATCACGTGTGAATAACTGAGATTTCAGTTAATGTAGACTGAAGTACTCAAACATTAGTAACTGCCAGAACTGAAGTCATGTTCACAACTGCATTCAGAGCTTTCTATGGGTCATGTTTGCTTATGTGACTCTTTTGTGTAGCGTCAGACCTTACTTGCCTCCCAATATTCACTGTTTTTCTGAAGATGACAAGACGAGAAGATTATCAGATCAAAAAATCGTCTCAGCTAAAACAAGATTTTAAGTGTACTTCAGGCATCTTCACTCAAAAATAGTCTTATGGTTACCCGATCCAAGAAACGCCTTGCACTCAGTAGCTACCTCCCTGTTCATCCACAAAGTTATCTGGTGTGTCTGCATATACTGCTGCTTCAGTCTGGCAGCATCATCAATTATTAAAAATTGAACAACCTTTTCTTTTGTTAGATGCTGAAAGTAGCTGGACATTTTCCAAAAAGATATTTTTTTGTTTATTTATAGTTTATCACATTTTAGATTTTAAGGTGAATGTTTCCATGCTGATTTTTTTCCTCAGGCAGAAACTCCTTTCAATCTTACCTTTTTTCTTTTAATCTACTCGGAATATATTTTTTTTGAACGGTTTTTGAAAATATTTTCTTTGTACAGCTCTTTCACACCGAACTTCTGGAAAGGAAGCCTTGACATTTGGCTGTGAGCTGGGATATACATGGCTGGATATGTGTCAGAGGTGCTGTGAGGAGTCCAACGCTGTCCATGTGGTTTAAAAAAAAAAATTTTTTTTAATTGCATCCTCAGAATTTTGTCAATCTGCTTTCTAGTTTATGGCTCATTCTATAGCTCTCTCTCTCATTTTTCTTCTCCCCCTTAAACAGTTATATCATCCTTTTTGCAACTGGCAGTGTACCCTGGTGCTGTACATGAAGCCTGTCTTCCCTCTGTGTTCCCTTTTTCTTATTCTGTTGCTATCCTTTTGCTAATGCCTGTTTTCTCCCAAAGCTTTGTGCAGGTGTGTACATTTGTGAAAGGGGTAAGAGTCTCAATAGATTTGCTGTTTGGTAGAGCTCAGCGTATATCACTTCTCACTCAGACACTGAACATGTTGGTGGTAGAAAAGGTCATTCCACAAAATCTTTCGGTGTTATAAGAACTTCGGCATGTTCAAAGGACTACTAGATTTCAGACCAATGAAAACTGCTACTGGAAGTTATTTCAGTCTGGCACTGTTTGTCATACAGCATTGTATGTCTCCACTTTCAGATATTACTAGAAATGAATACAAGGATATAGAATATCCTATGTCCCCACTAAATTATTTGCAGATAGGAATAATTAAGTTTACTTGATCTGTATGATGTACAATGCAGTAGATCCATTCTTTTGGAGCCTTTCTGATTTACTAAGCCTTTTTACCACTTTATTTTAGTATTGTTTATAATTTTCCTTTGTTTTGCTATCGTATCTCTGTTTGAATTTAACTTTCATTCATGTAGTACTGTTTTATTTGTAACTTATTTTCTGCAATACAAAGGGATTTTCTATTTACTTTCTCATTCTTGTCATGCAGCAACCTAAAGGAAGCAATGCGAATGAAAGATACAGCACCAAAAAAAAAAATGAACAACACAACTGTAGGCATGATATCTAATAAGTTAAAAAATAAAGAGGAAAATTGAGAGTGTGTGGGAAGTATGGAAGTGGTGACTATCCCTTGCCAAGACAAAGTGGGGCACTTTGTAAAACAGATCAGCAGAAGGGCTGCTTATGTATTAAACAAAAGCAGAAACTGAAAAAAGGGAAAGGATCTACCAGATACAAAGAGAAACAGTTTTGGTCATGATAGCAGTAGGGGAGAACATACATCACAGCATCTGTGGTGCAGATAGATAACACAGGATGGCAGGTTGTGTTCTACTTGCCAGTCTAAATAATAATATAGCTGAGGGGCTGGTTGTACACCCTTAAATATGCAAGGGGAAATGTAATGTGAAGAAAAAAGGAAAAGGGGGGGAACACCCCAAACAAACAAAAAAAACCCCAAACCCAAATAACCAACAAATCATCCCTGATATAAATTGAGCTTTGTATATAAGGTAATGTTAATTGTTGAAAAATTGTTTTGAAATAATAGGAAAAGCCTCAGGAATTTTAGTAAGATAACGTTTGCTTTCACAACCCCCTTTTAAGAGGCAAAATTGGTGATAGCTTCAATTCAGTTCAGTCTTCTTGGAAATTAAGTTAGGATACAAATGTATCTTAATTTTTCTTGTCATCTTTTCGTCAGTACTAATACTTTCAAAAAACATTTGTCGGGATGCCAAGTGCAAAAATATTTCAGGGTAGTTGGTTCTTTGAATTTGAGTTTTAATAAACTTCTATCTAACATTCTGTTGTTTGACCTCTCATCCCTCAGCCATAGTTATCTGCAGCAGTGGTAACAAGTTTCAGACAAGTGGTAACAAGGTTTCATGCAAGCTTATGAAACTCTTCAAGAACTCGCCTCTTCATTCTTGCTTTTTGTATGTAGCTGGCAGCTTTGACTACCAGAACATTAATGCCTTTTCCAGAGCTCCAAATTTGTTTTTTTGTGTTGTAAAGATGAGAAAACCTCCTGCCCTAGGTTAAATTGGGGGTGGGGTGGGAGGAAGGTATATGAAAGGGAGGGAGATTAAATAGCCAAAAAGAGGCAATCCATACAACGGAGAGATTGATTGGCCTGCCTAACTGGGTTGTCTAAGTGCTCTGGGGTATTATATCTACTTAAAAGAGCAAAATAAAAGGTAATAGTTCCAATATGGAAGCTAATATGTTTTTAAGACCCTTAAGTCTTTTTTGTTTAAACTATTTAAACTGTTTAGCAAATACTACTGATACTGTACTTGTTTTCCAGGTAGAAATAGAAATAATGCCATTTTTTTCTTGGGTAGAGTCCGCAGTTTACCCTGTGGTGTTTTTTAGCTCTCTGAACTATTGTTATTAGCCACCATCTCTTCTCCTGCAGAGGATTGCTGCAAGGAGATCCTGAAGTTAAGTCTGTGCTTAGATGTAATCGCTATGTCTATGTGGGATTCTTAGCTGGCTCTTGAATGCCAGAAAGTGCTCCAGGTGAAATATACTCTGGATAAAATTCACCAGTCAACAAAAAACGTGGAATCCAGGGTTTAAGCCCTGGCATTGGCTTAACTGAGGCAGCACCCCGATTGGGGTCTGGCATGGGGGGCACGGCTTCATTTCCGGGCAGTGCAGCTCCTTCTCGGGTGCTCACTGTGTGCAAGTTCTAAGCCAAACCCATAAGTAAAGATACTGTGTGTTTTGCATCGTCATTAATACGTGCTGCTCTTGAACAGTTGTAAACTAAATTCTATTATATGTTGTGATTTCTCTTTAGGAAATCATATGTAATACATCGAATGATTCAAGCAATTATTTTCATTCTCTCAAGAGAATAACAGGAGTGGTAAATGTATTGAAAATTTTCTCATTAGAAGTGTTATGAAGATGATGAATCCTTGCCTTTTTTAGGTACATCATAGGTTTATCTTTTTGAAAGTGTGCCTTTATTTCATGTGTCCATACTCTTTTTTTTTTTCTTCTAACCTAGAAGCCCCACTCATGGGCCCAAGACCACAGTATGGTAGGTGCTGTACAGGCAGTGAGCAGGAGGCAGCTTCTCCAAAGAGATGGTGGGAAGTATTACAAAAATGACAGATGGGATGTCATAAATACCTGTCTGACGACCTTTTAGTAGGCTTCTGCAGACCTTTTAGACAGTTGGAGGGAATTTAATTTTTGTGCTTTATAAATTTTTCAGTTGAAAGTAGGCCACAAAAAGGAACATCAAGGGAAGTAGAAAAATCATATAATAGTAGTCATAGTTGAGGAACTGTAGAAGTGGCAAACTCTTCACCCCTAAGACCTAGACTAGGGTTGCAGATTGGGCTGGCTCAGGTAATCACAGGATGGTAATATTAGGCCAAAATTTGGATCTAGTCTTTCCAGGGACAGAATGATAAAGAGATACCTCTGTTTGCCACATTTGCATTAATGCAGTTGTGTGTTAGTGGTTACAATACAGTAGAAGGGTCCTGATACAGTGTTCAAGATTCCTTTCTATCAGAAACATACTATGTATTTTCCTTATGCATTACGGTTTAATAGTTGAAAATAACAAAGGAAAAATCCCACCAAAACAAAAAGAGAGTGTTGATGATTTTGCTGTATTAACATGGTTAATGTTTTCAGGAAGTACTCTTAAAGCCAGCTCTTTGGAATACATTGTTTTTTCTGGTGCAGGTTTCATAAATTCTGTTTTGTTCTGAGTTCATATTTTTTGGATCAGCATACTTCATTACACTTTTCTTTCTTGTACTCTCTTTGACATACTGTATAGTTATTCATCGTAGGCATTATGTATCCCAGAGCACAGCATAGACTCACACTAAGAAAGTTTTTTCCTTCCTTTTGTGGATGCATGTGGATTCTTTTGGGCAGGAAATTTTCCTTGACTCTGGACAAATACAACTGTATTATTTTGTAAAATTAAAAAAGGCATTACTGGTTAATTATGTCCTGTTAGCAGTATTATTAAAATGGAGTAACAAAATATTACTTAGTGTTGCACAGGCATAGCAATACAAACCCTACTGATGATAATAGGAACCCAGGGTTAAATCCATATACATGATTTCAGGAAGCTTTTCACTTCCGCTGTCATTTGTTTTCCATTACTGTGTGGTATTTTTGAAACAGATTTTTGCATTTTTTAAATTAGTGAAGGGAATAGGTATATCGCTATCAGGTTGTTAATAAAGCCATAATAACTAATATTAAAATTATGTTCAAGGTATCATGCAACTGAAAGTTACACAACACACCAGACTTGTGGGGGACAAGGTTTTACAGGTGGTTGTAAGCCTTGCTTATAAATGGCCTATTTACTTGCAACTTCTACTGAGAGCATACCAAGCAGAGTTTGCTTTAAATCTGCAGTCCTTAGCTGAGAATCTGTTGTACCTGACAGAAGCATTATAAGGATAGCTTAGCCTGGAGGTAGAGGAATGAGGGGTTGTTTTAAATTTTCAAGATTGTTTGGTACTGTGGAAGTCACTGCAATGTTTAGTAGACATTGGAACAAACTCAACAAGTCTCATTTATTGCATCTTCTCTGGGCTGGCTGTCTCTGCAGTCTGTAAGAGCTCCAAATGCCACATTGTGCTCTGTGCTACTGTCCTATCTGCTTATGCATACAATTCTCACCTGTGTATGTCTGCTTTCCACCTATGTGCATCTTCTCCTATGCCTTAGGGAGAAGAGGAGGTGTCAGTGGTCTCCTGAGTTGGGACTGGGGAAGTAAAGGTCAGAATTTGTCCCCTTTAACTAATAATCCATCTTTTAATTTGCAGGGAGCACTACATTACTCTTTGTAAGAAATGCAATTAGTTTTCCACATGAGGTTTTAATTCTCTGTGTGTCTTTTAATGCTACTGAATTAGGACCCCAATTGTATTTTGTATTAGACAGGATAACACAAATAATTGGGTTCAGTACTATTAGCCTCTTGTATTAGGAACTGTATGAATGGGCAGCAGCTCATATCCAAAGAGCTTTCAGACACTTAGATTATAGACTTCCGCACAGCTGGAAGTAAATGAATGTGGTATAGTTGAAATCAAGGGACTTTTTATACAAGATGACTCACTAAAACACAGGGAGACAATCACAACACTCTTCTTTTTCATATCTAAAACAAGGAGAGTGCTTTTCCTTTCACTGGTTAATGGAATAGTAAGTGCGTTATAAATGTGCATATTGGTATTGCCAAGTGTTGGGCTAAACCTTCTTAAAGTTGGTAGCTTTGATCAGTGGGCTCTTCATTTGTTGATAGCCATGTGAAGCAATTAGGATCCCTTTTGGAACATAAGGCTCAAGTCAACAGATGTCCCAAACTGATGTGCACTTGTCACAGCCCAAAACAGAGGTGTTTACATGGTACACGCCTGTGTAAGCAGAAATAACAGAGGTGTTTATGGGCACATACTACTGAGAAGTAACAAAGCCCTGAGTAAGATGGGAAGAAAGTTTTTGTCTGAATCAAAGAGGATTAGCACTTAAAGCAAAAAAATCTTCTCCTGCTTATTTTCTGCTTGGTTCAACATGATGAGACTTAATACACTCCTTACATAAAATAACATTGCTTCAAAGCAATATTTACTTCCATAATCTAGTTCTCCTTTTAATGAAACCAACTTGCAGTCACAATTGGACTAAATGGGCCTAAAAAGAGCAGGTATCAGTGTGTAAAATTCAGCACTTCTATCAAAATATATTAAATCTGTACCTGCTATCTGTGTTTAATTTTTTCGTAATCAGAAATAGCTCCTTCTCTTCAGTGAAACAAGTCCTCTCCCAACTTGTGTTTGAAGAGTTTCCCCACACATTTCCAGAAATTGCAGATGTGTTTGTGGTAGCCATTCATGACTTGACTTTTGCCTTCAGAAATCCAAAACACATAAGATGACTGGTTGCTGCCCTTTCTCATTTCTCTTGCACTTATGGGAACACACAAAATAAGCACAAAGTATCAGTTTGCTACTGGTATTGTTAAAGTAATGCTGTTCCCATTGTCTGCCTTCATACAGTGTGTGGGAAGGGAAAGATTTTTTCATAAATAAGAATTACTTATAAATTCAACTGCAGCTTGCTTTTTTCTTTTCCAAGAATGTAAATGGATGCTGAACACATCAGCAGGAAATTGATTTTTATATTAAAAATTGAAGGTTCACAGGTATTTATTTGTGTATTTATACAGATAGTCTCCTAGCTCTAGTGTAGCTGTTGGTAATAAGTCAAGCCTATTTAGTTATGGTAGGAAGTGTAACATTTGACATAGCATAAATCACATGCTTGCAGGATGACTGTGAAAGTCTCAGTTTTCAGTATGCTTGTTCACATACTGGATGAAGTTCTGACATGGAAGCCCATGGTTTCAGTGTCCTTTGACTTTATGGCACTTCATTTGCTAGCTGTTATCATCTGAACATAGTATGTCTTTATGGAGACATGTCCTCCCAAGGAGACCTCAGAGCAGTGTCACTGCTACTCAGAGTCCCAGAGAAGGGAAATGGGCTCTTTCTCAGCTGCAGGACAAGGAGAAGTTCTGGTGCTTCTGAAGCCAGAGTCTGTGATCCACAGTTGTAACTAACACAGAAAACAAGCAACGCTTGTCCGGTGCCTTGGCTGTTCCTCAGTACAGAACAACTGTAGGAGAAAAGAAAAAGCTGCTTGGAGGAACATGAAAAAATGCATCATTTTTATGGGCAACTTTATCTTTGAAGAATTTAAACTTCATATTGATATGGGAGCAGAGGTAAAATCTGGTTTTCCATGAAGATTGTTTGGGAAATGAAAACATTTTGTTCTCTGTACCCTTGTGGTACTTTCATAGTACTTTGAAATCTTCTAGTGATGTTCACTTAGAAGCAATGGCTTGCAGTAACCCTCCAGGTCAGTGGCAGAGCTGAGAAAGAAACCACAACTCTGGTTACTTCTTTATGTCCTGGCTACTGGAACTAATCTTCTCTTCCATTAATGACAGAAAATAATTGTATGCTGATGACATTCTGAGTGAGATGGTCACATTGAATGCAGCATAACCACAGCTCGCATGAGGAAAAGTGAATTGCTGAATTCAGTTAAAGGAAATGCCTCATACTGATTTTGACTTCTTGAGGATCTGGGACAGAAGTTTTATGAAGTATGAGTTTGCCCTTACATATATATTTTTTTAAAAAGAAAAAAAACATAAGCACAACTATAGTCTAGGTCAGCATTTCATCTTCTGTGATTATGTATATATGAACAACTAGACTCTGAAATAAAATGTGTATCCAACCAGAAGTAGCACCTTTAAGAGCAGTGATTTGATTCATGAATTCTTTGATTCTAGGAAGCTGAATGAGAATAACAACATTTGGAAAAATTAGTTAGCGCCTGATGTGTTTGAGTTTGTTGTGCTTTAGAAGTCTTTTAGAATGTCACAAAATAAAGTGGAGATACAGCAATACATAACTTCATTTCAGAGAGTCAGAACAGATATGAGACAGCATAACCCCTTTGATTTAGAACTCATTTTTCTTAGCAAGCTTTTTCAGTCTCTTGTTGCAATGAGACCTTGCTTCTGACAACAATTAGGTCTGACCTTGGGAGTCAAGTTAGTCCTGAGCTTGGTAGTGAAACTGTATTTCAACATTAATCAGGAAATGTGAAAAACACTAATTCTTTTTCTGTATTTTCTTCTTTTATCTGTCATATTTAATTTCTATTTTATGTGCATGATGTACATATTGCAGTTAGGCAGGTACCCATAAAGTTATCTTCTGTGTCAATCTGTGAATACCATCTAAAGTTATGTTTATGGTTAGGATTATTTTATAAAGATAATGTGTAGTGCTCACTGTATTGCTCACTTATGGAAGGAGAAAGACTGAGCTTCTGTTCTTGTCTGGAGCCAAATGATTTGGACTACTTAACACTAGAGTTAGTGGTTTTATTTAGGTGTTTTCTGCCAATACAATACAGCCAGGGTAGCAAATATTTTTGACCATAGCTTATGCAATGCTTTCTGCTGTTTAAGCATGGGTGCTAAAGTATTTAGGAAGATCCAACATTTCCATGGGTTTCTTGATTTAACTTTCTGTTTGTGTATAGTGTAATATTTTATTTGATACTGTTGCCAATCTTTACCAGAAAATCATCAACAGAGTAGGAAAGAATGCCTAGCTACTGTGTTTAGACATGTGATGTTTCAGATGTGGGTAAGCTGTTGTCACCCTAATTGTACAACGGTTATCTGAAAGACAGAAGAATAAAATGTAAAGAGAGGTGTGCATTAAATGATGCACTTTTACTTTGTCCTCCTTGAGAAGCTACAGAATCTCATCACTCTTGGTTTGACTAGCCTAGTTTTCTGAAACACATTACCACAAATTAGGGTTAAGAAATTTCTTTCCTATTCAGGTGTTCATGAAATTGATTTAGCAAAAGCCACCAGAAAGTACAACCCCTTCTAAAATTGGGCAGACCTCAAGAACAATGTAGGGGAAAGATTCCTCAACACCAGAGGATGGGAAGTGGGATGGAGTCTACGGTGACATGGTATAGCAAATGTTATATCTGTTCTCCTCATCTGTGAACTCCATAGGAAATGTGAAAATACACTGACATTGATCACTGTATAAGTTACAAATTTTGATTTGGTCGCCCTCCCTGGCCCCTGTTTTGGTGGTTTTGGGGTTGGTTTGTTGTTTGGGGTTTTTTTGGTTGGGTTTTTTTGGGTAGGTTTTTTTTGTTGTTGTTTTGCTTGTTTGTTTTTTACTGTTGGTGTAAAACTACTAAAATATGCACTCTAACATACTTTTGCTACATGATGTAACTGTGAACAACATAGTAACATGAAAAAATGTATTATTTATGCTCTTTGTAATTATTTTGAATTTAAACATGGTGACCGCTGTGGGCTAGTTGAAGACACAGCTTGTCTCTGATACAACCACATGACTACAGGTTTTGCAGAGGGAGCTGGTTGTGAGATGGTTTAGTCCCAGCAACTGTGTAAATTTCATTGCAAAGTTTATTACCCGTGAGCCAAAGTAGCATCTCAAGACCCAAAATTCAACCTGAGGTGCTACTGGTGAGATAAAAGACTCTGATTTAAATTTTGCATAAAACTCAAAATGGACCCCCAGTTGAAGAGGCTTTTAATGTAGAACTCAGTGTTATTGAACTTGCTTATTGGAGAATTATCAGAGTTGCAATTAGTTTGATTAGTACATGTGCACACTGAGGAGACTATTATGTAGTACATAGCTATATATTTTTACAATACATAATTATAATACAGTGCATACTGTTTTATATGAAAATGAAACTGTGAAATATAGTTTTCTTTTAGTGTTATTATTTATATTCTTAAAGTACATGTAGTGGTCTGGCTTACCACTGAGGCAGCTGAGTTGGCTTTGTTAGTATCAGCTTAATATACAGCTTGAAGTAAGATCCTATTTTTAATTATTTCAAAACAAAATGTAGCATCTGTATATCTGTGAATACACTCAGCTAAGGTGCTCATTTATAGCACTTTTGATAGCAAGGTGAGAATAGGAGGGTTTAAAAGATTATTTGAATTCTTATTTTATAAGTGCTTTTGCTTTAAACGGGGTAGGGGGCAATATATAAAACTGAATCAGTAAAAATGAAAGCATGAATTCAGACGTTGGCGAAATGACAAAATTTTGCATGCCTCATCCATGCAAGTCATACCATTGGCTTTAAGGAGTTGCAGAAATAAAGTAAACAAATTTTAAAAGAAAGTTTTAAATAAATAAACACAAAGAAAAGCCAATACTAAGGGCTCTATTGTAATTGTTTTGCTTGTCTTGGAGGAGTTAAACTGTTCTTGTACTCATGTGGTCTGAGCAGAGCTCAGAGTCCGGTTTTTACAGTAAGGTCTATTTTTCTCACTGTTTCTTGCTCTAAGCAAAGCTAAGGAAGGAGTAGAAAAGGACAGATTGCTCTGGTTTTGCACCTCTGTTCAGCAGACAGCTGGGTATTTGGAGATAAGTAAAGCTACTCTACACAGGTGAGTTAGAACAGTCCCTTGGAGCAGTGGGGGATTGTGACCTGCCAGGTCAGTCTGTGGGGGTATAAAGGCATCCCCACGCATGCTCTCGAGGTAGGTTTGTTTGCAGGGTGTGTTGCTGAGCAGCAGGAATATGCCCTGTAGAGCACGTGGGGTCCTGTGTGCTGCCTGCACAACCGTGTCACTGCTCTGCCACCAGTGAGACCATGCGAGACTGCTGGTGGTGCAGAGATTGCCTGCTAGCCACATGGATGAACGCAGATAAAGTCAGAAATACCCCCCATGCTCTTGAGTCTCCTTTCTCCTATCAGTATGGATGTAGTCTTCGACTTTCCATGAATCTGCACAGGTGTAAAGATGGATAGATGGGAAGGAAGGAGTGGCAATGCCAATGCAAAATAATGCTAATTGTTTCTGTGTTAGGCCAGCAGCAGGATTGAAAAAGTGTGTGGTTGGTTTCCCACCCTGCAGTGTGTGTGTGTTTGGGTTTTTTTCCCAGCACCTGAAATCAAATTTACAGTTGCTAATTAAAAATCAGAATCAAGAATATCTTTGCACAGAAAAAAGGAGTAGCAAGCTCTTTATTTAAATGCCTCAGGCAATTTGTATAAGGATATAAAGCTCTTTGGTACTTTGGATTTGGTAGTACTGGCACCATCTGTTGGTCTTTTTCAGTGAAATAAATTTATGCTTTGAGTTCAGTTTCTCAGAAACATCATAAAATCCATTGTCACATAGGTACTGGTAAAAATTTTGTCATGAAAAAAGTACCAAGAGTAAATCCTGTTTACCTGCCTATATAATATTTCAGGACAATTGACAGGCTAGCATGCAGAATTCCAGTTCTGTGAATAAAGAGAAGGCTTTCTTTATGGAGGTTGTGAATTTCTTACTATTAAAAAAAAATCACAACATCAAATGAATTAAAACAAAGTAAGATAGATTTTTTTTTGAGAAGCAATAGCTAAATTAAAATTGGTTGTTCTGTAAGCAGAGATGGGGTTGGAAATAAGAATTTTGAGAAGAGAATAAACCAGTATTAAAAAAAAAGGCAGAAAAGATGGAAAAATTAATGTGTTTGAGGACTGCAACAAGATTGAATGCCTATCAAAAGATAATCTAAGCTAAGGCTAGTAGTTTCTTAAGCAGATAAAGTTAAGATAAAAATCCTGGGCATTGGTAAAATGTTTAAATTCATGTGGAAAAGGAATAAAAGCAGGAGAGCAAATGTGGGCAGATGTGCAGTGAGCTGAATTTCTCTTTGCATCTCTGTTGTAGTTCTACTCAGCTGTAAGAAGCAAGAGTGTATGACCCAGGGCACTTCCCTGATCATTCAGCCTTGCCTTGGTTAGTACTCATTGCTTGTTTAATGACAACTTTTACAGTCCAAAATTATGGAGACAAAAAAAGAGCAAGCCTACTCAAATCCTAATCAAATCAAATCACACTGTTCTTTTCCTGCATTTTTTTAATAAGAAATCTATGAGTGGAGAATAGCCTGTATGATGACAGGACAGACTGTTGTCGTATTATTTCTATAGCTTAAAGACTAGATATTCTTACTCAGTTTGCAAAGTATTTTACTCCTTGGTACTACAGAATCAAGCTAAGGCTGAATGAACTATGATACTACTTAAAGGTTGCAACTAGAAGTGAAGCCTTGTTTTGCTGGATGCTCTGTAGATGTTTAAAATAATTTGGCCCTAGACTGAATTCTTTATAATGTAGGTAGAAGTAAGCCCTTAACATCGGTAAATTTGCACCAAAGAAGACAGTAGCATATTAATTTCTGAACAGAACTCAGCTACATGAAATCAAATGCTCTCCAGTCTGCAGTTCAACAGCATATTAATATTAATACCTTACTGTTTTTTGAGGCACACAATGAAGTATACATAAGTATATGTTTGGAAGAACCTTGTGTTGCTGGAAGCAAAATGCATGTCTGTATAAATAAATGTTACAGGCTTGCTTATATACCTGATTTTCTATATAAAGGTTTGGCTTTTTCCCATTTAAACAGAGCTTTGTTTAGATACACCATCACTTTAATCCAAGATTCAAAACACTATGATTTTCAGCATTAAGGGGCAGGATGCTGTGTGCTTACTAGGTGTAAGATTAACAGCTTTGAAAATCTACACTGCAGCAGATCACTGTTCTATATCTCTGAGGATGTAACTCATTGTATGGTTCATAATGCTGTTCTCACAGAGAGGTCATATAGGCAGTTGTTCTGAACTGTTTTTTCTGTGTCCTTCACCAAATTACCCCAAAGAAAGAAAGGAAGACAAATGGCCTCATCTGAAGCTGTAGTAAAAACACTTCATGGCCAGTTGCAGAGGAAGGAGAAAAAGGTATGTAATTTCTACCAAATGCTGATGCTTCTGCAATCTTAACTAGCAAAAGACTCTGAGCACTGGGGAAGAGTATCTGAAACCAGAGACTGTAATGTGAAGGTTTGAATACTTCTCTGGACCAGTGAGTGAGACTCTTCAGGCAAGACTGTAATCATAAGGTTGAGGCAATGGTATTTTTGCTTGAACAAAATATCTTTTTTTTGTTTGTAGTGGCCTGCAACACACAAGTCTCCAGGTATAAACAACCTGTATGGCAAATAATTCCTGTATCTGCTGTGGGAGACGACAGGATGTTTTTCTGTGTCCAAGGGACCTCTGAGGTCTGTGATAGTGTTAATCTCACAGCCAGGTGAACAGAAGTGCTTTACTACATCAGATCCATAGCAGTCTGCAAGATAAAATTGCAATGTGGGTTTTATCAGGGGAGATGTGTTCAGTTTTCATGGCACCTGAAAGGAGAGTGAATTCAGTGTCCCCAGATTGTCTGTGCTTCGCAGACAAGTCCTTTAGGTAAATCATGATCTGTATAGTTACAGAGCCAGGATTTGGCCCTGCAGTTCCAGTTTATAAATAACCTTGCCTAGAAATCAGATAGCAGCATGTGCAGGTGTGAGTCATTAGTGCAGGAGACACAATGATGTGTGGAAAAAGCATGGCTCACATCCAAACCAGCCCACACACTTTCATCAGCCCCTTGAAGTCTGCAGCACAGAAAAAAAAATCAAATTTTTCAAGTCAGTCTGCTGTAGCCCACCAAGTCTTAAAACTCAGAGGTGCAGTAGTATGGAACGCAGTGCTTCTCCTTGTGCTTTGTCAATCAGTTGTGCTCAAAGGCAGTTTTGGAAGACACTAATTTACTGTCTAATTACCACAATTTCAACTGAATAGATTAACATCCCACACATATACACACAAAAAAATGTGTCAAAGCTGCATTCTGTAAATTATTGTTTTAGAACATGTACTTGTAAATTCTAAGGAATTGGGAAAATATCCAAATTATTATTTGATTTTATTTTTAAAATTTCATGAGCCCAAACTGGAAACAGTTAATAACATTGACCTCTCTGACTGCAAAGTTCATGGAGGCTGTAAGAAAGAAATCAACAAGTACCAAAATAGCACTTATGATGAGGTGCTAGTTTTGGAGACAATTCCAGAAAAAGAAAAAAAGGAGCTTTTAGTTCAGGAACGTGCCTGACTTACTTGTAACTGCTCTGGCAAAGTTTTATCTTTCCAAGGCTTAACATAAGCTGACAGGGGATACCTAACTCCTGAAGCTTGTGACTCTCATCCATACTCTGATTCTTACTTACTGATGTCTAGTGAAGATTCTGGGCAGAACAATTGAATCCAAAATGGCTTCAAGTTATTTTAAGCAAAAATTAAATACAGAAGTAAGCGGACTCTTTTTCATATCAAACACATGCATTCTAGAACTGGTATACTTTTAATATTGCAGGTTGAATCATTGTTTATCTTCATAAGTTGCACATTTTATTATTTGCTGGACAATCTTTTTTCCCCAATATGTGTTCTTATCCTATTTTTGCAGTGAAGATAGAAAATTGAAGCACAAGTTTAGATCACTTTCTCTAAAATTGTGGCTTTAGATCTTACCAAAAGATACCGTATATTTTTCTTACTTGCTGGCATTGAAATTATGGGTAGGATCCAAAGTTCTGTGCAGAGATGGTCGCCTCCTTTCCTGTTTCTATTGGCACGTTCTTGTGCATGGATTAAACAGTAAAATGTGAGATTTGGACATCCTGGTAGACATAGAACAGAGATACAGAGAAAGCGGGGAATGTCAAACAAATCGGGCTGTATTACAAATTACGTGGTTCTACAGAAATTCTGTAAATATTTATGCTCAGCTTCTTCTGACTGGCATCTATCTGGGTAGGGTAAAATAAACTTCAGCATCAGTCTGCCTTCTGTGAAATGATACAGCCAGAGCTGATGAAAATGCCCTTGAGGCATCAAGCACCTTTCTGCATTTTTAAATACAAAATAGTTTTGTAAATTACAAACATGTAAATCCAAATTAAGATGTTAGAGGTATTACTGCAGGCTCACAGTGATGTAGATGAGAGCAGTATTTGGTTCAGCTACTTTTCTGCTGTTCCTTTAAACTGCGCTCATAATGAAGAAGAGGAGAGTAATACAATTGCTCAACACACTTTTCTGGAAATAGTTTTAAGAAAAAAATTAAGGAATTTTTCTGTACTTTGTGAGGGTCTTTCAAAAGCTCCTTTCATTTGAAACTAATAGGAATTAGCATTTTTGTTCGTTCTTGTGGTTTAAGAGATTATTCTATTGCCTTGGTATTACATTAGTTTTCATCTGTCCCTAATTTAGTAGTTACTAACCTTAGACCATTAAGAATGATACTGCCTAGATTTATAGATAAGTTTCCTCCCAGCAAATTCTCTGTCACCTTGGATGGAAACTGTTCTAAAGATGATATTATTACTCTAAATGTTTTTGGTTTTGTTTTGTTTGGGTTTTTTTGTATATGAGCTCAACATGAGAGTTTGTGAGCTCCTTTCTTAAAGGCAGAGGTTTGTAGGGTTTATTCCCCAACTTCCTCATGTGAAACACTAACACTCACAATGTAGTAGGTAGAAATTACAATACATGTTTTAAGTGTGCAAGTGCTTTTAATCAGGTCTGAAAATGCCATAATAGAAACTAATCAGATTACCTAATTGGTATAATCAGATTCAAATCACAGTATTGCCAAGTGTGTCCAGTTGAATAAGCAATTCTGCTACAATAAGATTCTGCACTTTTGCAGAAACATTGCATTTCTAAGAAAAAATACATGGGTAAAAATAATACACTGAGAATACACTGTATTCCTTACAATTATTTCTCATCTTAAAAAATGGAAAGAAGAATAAGGGCAGCTTTCTAAGGAGAAATGTATGAAGAGTAGGCAAGCGTCTCCAACATGAAGTGCCATGACATTCAGTAACAATTAGTCACTAAATATACATAAATGCAAAATAAACCAATGTGAACCACCACTGGCAAATTTTCCAATGTCAAGGAAAAACTCAACAAAATAACATAAGGATGTATGTCAAAAATATGATGTGGTTATGTGGTGTTGTGATGCTTCTGTGTATTATGGAAGACCAGGTCAAGTTGCATCCTGTTTGGTAAAGAGACATAAAATAACATGGTGAAAGGAAGGGTCAGTTATGCTATATGTTGTCCTTTGTGGGATATTTCCACTCCATTGAAGATTTTTTTCCATTCAGGGGTAAAGTTTCTGTAGCCTAAGAAACACTAGAAATGCTTTGCTTGACAAGCAGTAATGTAGGGGAATACAGTTAGTGTCCTGAGTCCCTGGCTTTCTTTTAAGCTGTCGCCCAAATTCGGGATCTCACTTGCATAAGAAAACTTGCTTCACATTTTTTTCTAGTTGAAAAGAAGCAACCCTTTCTATCCCCTTTGGATTAATGCTGCAAACAGTGGGCAGTCAGGGGAGCTAAACTTATTCATACCAGACACAGTTTAACACGGTAAATCTGGCTGGTTTATGTGCTAGATTCAGGCTTTTGTATTCCAGTTGTGGTTTCAGTTAGAAGGAAGGACTTTTACCTGCATTGGCTTTAGTCAGGCAAGAATGCCCACCTCACTGAAAGAGGAGCTCAGAATGGCAAAGGATCAGGCCTCTGCAGTAAGCTCTTTCAGAAACATCGTCTCTTTGTTAAACAAAGACCAATATGAAAAAAAGGTTACTGTTAAGTAATTTTTTCTTCAAAAATCACAAAACAGTTTTTGAAGTATACAGAAAAGAACCTGAGTAGAAACTTAGTAATATCACTGTGATCTCAATGCAGACTGTTATATATAGATGAGCTAAATTCTTTTTTGGTTGAACTGCATGCAGTATTTATGCAACAGCAGGATTAAGTTTCACTCATGACTCATAGCAACACACCCAGTTCTGGGCTTCCCAGTGCAAGAGAGCCATGGACGTACTGGACAGAGTCTAACAAAGTTACACAAAGGTGATTAAGGGACTGGAGCATCTCTCCTATGAGAAAAGGCTGAGGGAGCTGTGACTGTTTAGCAGAGAGAAGAGAAGGCTTGTGGGGGGTTCTCATCAGTGTGTACAAATAGCTGATGGGAGGATGGAGCCAGGCTCTTTGCAGTGGTGCCCAGTGATGGGTCAAGAGGCAATGGGCATAAACTTAAACACAGAAAACTCTCTGAACATCAGGAAATGCTTTTTTACTGTGAGAGTGACCAAGTGCTAGCACAAGGTGCCCACAGAGGTTGTGGAGTCTTCATCCTTGGAGATAGTCAAAAGCTGTTTAGTCACAGTCCTGGGCAACCGGCAGCGGTCCTTTTGAGAAGGGGGTTGGACCAGATGACCTCCAGAAGTCCCTGCCAACCTGAACCAATCTCTGATTCTGATTTTGTGCCTGCACTCTGGCTCTAAAGACAATCTAATTTGTACAAAAAGTGAAATAAGACATCTTCATTCAGTCCTGGCTAAGCCAAGAATTAGTAGAAATAGTTTTCAGTTTGTGTATTCTAGTACTTAAAGACTGCAAGAAGTAGTCGTATATGAATAAATCTAGTTCTCATCATTCACAAGAATTGGGAGTTGGTAACTGAGTTGTAAGTAGAATTGTGACTTAAAGATGACAGTCTCAATGTATGGATGCATTTGGAATTTATTCTAGGTTTCAATACTGTTCGGTTATTATGGGTGGTATCTGCATCAGGCATATGGTGCAATTTGAAATGGTAAAACTGAAGTCTGAAATTATGTTATAGGAAAAATCAACTTTGAAGTGATACTTATTAATACTCCTATGCCAACTATGCTAATTTACAGTTCTGCTCTGCAACTCTTTTTTTTTTTTTTTTGCATTGGTAGTATCAGCCTTCACTGCTCTCACTCTGCAGAGCCAATACCAAGATCTTCCCATCTCATGCAGTGACATTTATAAAGCTTTTATAACAGTGTTTTTGGGCAGGCTGGGTCCACTGATTCAGGCATAGTGGGAACCAGGAGCTTTTCAAAAATTTTGACAAAATCTTTCTTTGTGGCCTTCTTCCACCCCTCAGATAAATCATTTAATCTTTCTTTGGCTCAGTTTTGCTGTCTCTAGAAAAAAATTACAACACGATATTGCTGCTGTGAAACTTTGCTCATGGTCTGCCAACGTGCTTTGATATACTGAGATTTAAGGCACTGCAGAACTGCCTGCCTTGCACAACGGCTCTGGGCTCCTGTGACTGGGGACTGACCTCTAGTGGCTCATCTTCAAACATGAGAGAGCAGCCAGGCAGTAACAGCCCCTCTTGATTTCTCTGGAAAACATTGCATGGGTAAAATGTCCTCTGTCAACTCTGTCAGCTTGACTTTCATTAAGGTGATGATATAATCTGGATGCATCAAAGATGACCAATGTTCAGTCTTTGAAAGAGAGGTAGTTAATTGGTGGGTAGGAGTTGTGGTTTTGAGGATATCTGTGACCTTTTGTGATGCTGCTCATTCATGTTATTTCAGACAAACTAGTAAAAGCTGCCTAGCACTTCTCTGTAAGACTTCGCTATAAAGGATGGTGCCCTGCCAACTTTCAAAACCAATGGATGGCAACACTAGACTTAATAAAGAAATGTCGCCTATAATTTTCGGGTTGATTTAATGGCCTTCTAACTGCAGGTGGTCACACAGACATGGTGCATACCTCCACCATCCAGATTTGAGAATCCTCAGTAACCCTTGTAGTGAGGAGTCTTCAGGGCTTTCAACTTGTTTATAATATAGAAGCATGTTGGTTTACTGGTTTAATCACACTGCTTTAACTTTGCAGCCGTCACTCGGGCTGCCTGCAAGGTGACTTTTCCTTGCTTTCGAGCTTGATGTGCGTTTGCTGAACCCCCAGGATTAAGTGCTGAATGCCAGGCATTGGGCTTACAGGTGCTTACACTAGCATGGTGATGCTCTTTGTGGCACTGCTTTTTTTGTCTTTGACTGCTACCCCTACTCTTCCTCAGTTCACACACTTCTCATTTTAATAGAACCACTATTGTTCCTTGCATAACTTTTCTCCTCCTCTTATCCCTCCTTTTCCTGCTGGAAAGCCTGACTTAGTGTCACATGTTGAATAATTCAGTGGCAGCTTGAAGTGGTTTCTGGGACAGAGCTTATTACTGGGCATCCCTGATTCAGGTGTGTGTAAAATAAGGAGAAATTTCCAATGAAAATAGCTGAATTTTGCATGTATGAGATCAGAAGATTGGATGCTAGAATAGTAGCCATTTTACATATATTTAAATTATTTTTGGCTTTCTAGTGTTTAGCAGAAATGTTTTCATATTTCAGATTTATTTGAAGCAACAGCATTTAAAATGAGGTGCTCTATGGAAATTTACAGTACAATTTATTGTCCTTCCCAATTCATACTGAGTGTTAAATTCAGTGCAATATTAAAAATGTTTAAATATGTCTTACAGAATATTGCTAAAAATACGTTTAATAGCCACTGCCAATGTTTTTGTGTGTATGACAGAATAATTCAGTGTGGCTTGTTTAAATTTTTTTTGAGCTTCACCTCCTGCTAGTGATGGCAGATATGAATAATATTTAGCTGTAAAGTGACTGGGGCAAGAAACGTCCAAATAGCTGCCAGAAAAATGAAATAGGATTAGTGTATAGTTCTGACTGTATAAACAGTTTTACAAGTGTATTATTCTAAATCAAATTCAATGTGTTCATTTGTTTTCCCACTTTAAAGATCTTAGGTGCATAGCAGAAAGAGAGAGGATGGGTTTTGTGCTGTAGCAACTTGACGGCAGTGATGGGGGCCCGGAAAAAGGTCAGAGGCTGAGGCTGTACCACTTTTAAGCTGCACTCCTGCCCTTTCCTGTCCCTTGGTCCTGCATGCGATAGTCTCCCAGTGCCATGGTTTGTGAGGTCAGTGACCTACATAGGATTCAGGTTTTAAAACTATAAGAAGTCTGCTCCTGCAGGAGACCCATGTTACAATCTGTCTGGTGACGCAGTTATCTAGTTTGAATGTGTGCCAGTAATTATATGAGGCAGCCAAGCACAGAGTCAGTGCTGAAGAAAAGCTCCCATGGTCCTTTTCAGGCTGTTTACAGCCACCAAAGGCTTCCATAGTTAGATAGCCAGCTTTATAGGACAGAGATGCTGCCGTATGTTTGCAAGCATTAGGGCATTTTTATGGTACTGCATAAATAACTGCATGCAAATGGAAATTTAAAAAAAACCCAAAGGTCAGAGGCAATAGAAAATTGGCCCAGGAGCAGGTTCACTGATATAAGCGGGAGCTATGTGCCCCATTTGTATGCCCATAATTCATGGGGTGTCTCTACAGAGCAATTTTTCTGTCCATGCTTGGGTTGGAAAAATAATTTTGGAAAATATTTCTTGGAATTTCAAACCTAGATGATGATCAGATATTGCCAAAGGTGTGGATAGCCAGATGCTGTGCAGCTGGCAGAAGGTAATGGAGTTTGGATGAATGCTTGTGCTTAACCATTTTGCAATTGATTTTGGTTTATCATTTTCAGAATTCAGTAGAATATTTCATTCTCCAAACCTATTTTTAACACTTTCTAGAGTGTTTCAAAGGGCAGCTGGCTTCCCTGACTTGGTTTTAAGTATGTCCACAAAACATTTATAACTTTAAACTATAGCAAAAACATTTACTTTAAAAAGACTTATTTTCCTCTTTCTGGGAAGCCTGTACTAACTCCCTTCACCCACAGACTTACCAAGCGAGCTGTGTAAAAAGAAGTGGCTCCTGTGGCTGCTAAAGAAAACAGTTGAACCAGACAAGCATTTGCTCTGAGAACTTAACCTGGAGTTTGTGCCAGATTGAGTATGCAAGCCTTACTGAGAGGCTTCTTTCTTTCATCAGGCTTCAAAATTGTTTTCTTTTGTGACCACAGGCGGAGGGGTGCTTGGAGTATGTCAGAAGCCATGAGTTAGACTGTATCTATCAGATAGTTATGGCAGCGGGTGCTCTCCAAGGATGCTTAGTGCGGGTGAAACCGCATGCGGGGGAGGCAGGCTAAATGTCATTGCATTTAGCTGAAGCTGAACTCAGGGCTGATTTCCAGGCAGCAAGCATGAAGCTAGCATTTTACCTCTGCAGTGTACTGCCATTGCAGCACTGGCTGTTTTTCATGATTAGCTAATAACTTTCTGCATTGCAGGTCTGCATGCATGCAGCTTCCTTGTCTGCATCATTACCTGTCATTAAAAAAAAAAAAAAGGCAAAAGACATGTTGAGATCTGCAGATTATGAACACCTATATTCCTAAATAGGGTAAGAAAAGTAATAGTTCGTACTTTTTTATGGTTGATGTGGAGTTTGTAGTATTTGTGAGGGTTAAACAACACTGAGGCTAGGAAACTAAAGAATTTATACCTTCTTCTCGTGAAGAGAAGATTTCAAAATTTATTTCCCATGAGAGACACAATTCTAGAAAATAGCCTTCTTTTGAACTTTTAAAGTAGGAGCCAGCAGGGGCTTTTCTTGGGTAGCAAGGGAAGGGTTTGCAGGTTCCATAAGGATCATTGTCCCCAGGCCGTGTGATGAAGGGAAAGGTGGTATCTCTTGAGGACAGGCGTTATCTGTTCAGAAGAACACTGATAAGCATCTTATTAACTTATGTTTCTGACTATGTCTCAACACCTATGAAAAGCCAGATGAAAGGAAAATGAGTGTCACGTCTCAAGACATTGTGATGCTGTAGTGTAGGTGTCCAAATACTGATGTGTCCAGATAACTATGCAACCAGGTATGGAAGTTTTGGCCTACAAAATTATGATTATGGAGAGTAAACATATGGAATACTGTCCTCTGAAATTGTGAGGGAGAACGGGTATGCTTCATCTGGATTTCAGAACTGATGCCATTAAAAAAAAACAACAAAAAAAACCCCAAACAAAACAAACAAACAAAAACTAAAGAACCCCAAAAACAAACAAACAAACAAAAAAAAACCAAACAAAAACCACCAAACCCAAAACACCAAAACCAAACAAACAAGCACAGGTTGCAGCTTTCTTGTCCTAGCAGCTAATATTGCAGAATTTGGGAATGCTTTGTACTTCCAAATATTAAGCCACTGCGTCAGTTCTTACTGTGGATTTGGAGGTCAACTTCAGGCATACAAATTTGGAGATACTAAAGCAACAGGAATATATCCTTCTGTGGGAAGGAAGAAGTAACTATGGTTAGGGCAATCATTTGATCTTACTGGTGTAGTTTTGCAGAAGAGATAAGTCACCTTCAGGACCTAGCTGAAAATGTAAGTAGTTGCATAACTGAATATTAAAGCTTCTAGTACTTATCCTATTAATTCTGTTGGTAGTTGTGTTTTAATAGTCCTAACATAAAATAACCCCATAACAAAATAATAGAATTTAGAGATGAAGAGGATGAGATATTAAACTGGTGCCCATTACTTCATCATCTTTTCATAGAATGTTTCCTGCCCTGATAAAATAGTGAACAGTTTGTAACTGAACACAGCTTTTTAGCTTTTGTATGCTGCTGTGAATTTGTGAGGTGAGCATAGTTGCTGTCCAAGGATGCAGTAGTTATTGGAGGCTTAGGTATGAGAAACTGGGTCAGGTTACCCAGACCCTGAACGCTCAAGTAATTCACAGTATAATCTTGTTAACCTGCAATTATTGTATCTGAATGCCTTATAGTTGGCACCAAAAAAAATGGCAGTCTCTTCCAACATCTCCTCAGGTTCGTTAGATTAGCTTATTATTCAGACTGAACATCACTTTTATAAAATATGCTATTACATATTTACTGATTTGTTTGTTAAGATGCCACAAAGTACTGTGAGGAATCATTACAACTAATCTTACTTGCCAAAATAAATTAATGAGGTGTATCTGTTAAAGCTATATTTTTTTATGTTTTTGTATTCTGCCTATTTGCTTTCTTAGGAAATTGCTTTGTTTAATAAGTCTGCAGGCTCTTTTCTTGTAATTAATTCAAAATAGATGTAGAAAGAAATTTTCTTTCAGATATAGTCCATTTTGCTTCAAAATTATTTTTTTTAAATAGCCTTCAGTATAGCAAAGGGAAATTATTTTCTGTCCCTTAGAAGGGTATGTTAGGTGTTTTTCCCATGAGTTTCACACCAATATTTTGGGCATTGGGATAATAGAAACCTGTTGCATACTCAACCTTCAGACCAGGTGTCAGTGGTTCCTTTACAAGTTCTGACATCAAGTTGGCTTCACTGTGTAATAAAACTATTTGGTAAAACCTGTACAGATGTTGGCTGGTAGAGGCAAGCTGTCCTGGCCTGTTCAGTGCTGCAGGAAGAACAGCAGGCAGGGAAAAAGAGAACAGCTTCTTCTTAACAAGATCTTGTCTCAGCGAGGCAAATTAAAATAACCATGTCATTTATCTGTGTCATTTCCTGTCACATGCTGCTTAACAGTGTATCTATGACCAACCTCTCAATACTCTGTCCTTTCAATACAATTTAGTCTTCTGCCCAATTTATTTGCTGTTACAAAAAGTCAGCATTATACTACTGAAGCATATCCATGCTGTGGAATTAAGATAGTAAAATATGGACTGTGCTTTATGCTCATTATGAGTTACATCCTTCTATTTAAGGAGAAATAGTAATAATCAGCAGGAATGGAAATAGAATTACAGTGCATTATGGTTCAGTGATGCAATATGTTTTTACCTTGGAGCACCAGAGGATTAGTAATTATATACCTATCACTTAAAAGGAGGAAAAAAGGATGTGTCCAGTTTATGGTGGTATGTGCCGTTTCCTCAACTCTGTGTTCTCTTTGGAGGGAAAATCCCTGAAGTGAATCTGGCATAACAGTATCAGCTCCTTTTACAGTATGTGACTCAGGCAGGTAAGAGTTGAATATTATGCCACTCCATATTTGTATGGAGTGTCAACAGCCATAGCGTCAACATGTTGGAGGTACTTGTAAAGCAGTCTTGAGTATTGCAGATTTAAATGTGTAGGTCGAAGTCAGGATGTGATAATTGCTTTCTACTCCATTCTGCAATTTTGGTTAAAAAAAATCTTTAAAAAAATCTTAACAAAAAAATTAAAAAAATCTTATTTAAAATTCAGTTACCATTATTTTTATTCTTTGTTTATTTGGTACTGTATTACAATTTGCTAAAAGCAGTTTAGGCAGCAGTCACCCTTACTGTTCAGAAAATACAAAAGAGGAATGACAGCAGGCTTTTGGTTTGTCAATTGTTCTTTTGTAAACAGGGATAATTGATTTATCTGTTATCACAGGGAGGTTCCTCTCTACGTGATGGTTGGTTTGTTGGGTTCATTTTTTTTTTTTTCATAGCTGTGGACATTTATTAATTTCTTCTACTGATTATCTTAAACAGCTTGATGTCTCTTTCTTAGCTGCACAGCACCTTACACAATTACTTTGAGTGGTGAAAAGAATGATGTAAGTCAGCAGCTTTCCAGTCTCTTGACATTTCATAAACCAGTGTTTTATGGATGTTAATTTCTATATGGAGTCAAAGCCTTGGAATTTGGGTTCTGAAGAGCCATGTTTTTCAATACTGGAAAATCATATTTTCTTCTTGTGAAAAAAGACATCATTGCTAGCTGTTTTTGTGGTGGCTGAAGGTTTGTAAACTTCTTGTATGGTTTCCATTGCTACAGGGTCACATTACTTTTGGGAATAGAGGTTCCAGTGTGGGGGCAACAAATACTGGTATTTACTTATTTTTATTAAGTAAAAATGTATCCAGTCTCACTATGATATCAATAATTACACTAAAGGTCAGATTTTTCTCAGGTTAAAGTTTTTCTGCTCTGCATCTCTTACTTGGGTGTGGCATTTAGTGCTATTACAAGAAAATATAGGTAAGGGGTTTTCTGTTCCATTTTTGGAAATAAAATCTAAACTGAAATACGCAAAATTTTCTCAGAGAGGTTCTTATAAAAAATGAACCCCCCCTTAGCGATTTGTTATAGTCTTACTTTATTTTTCATTTCATGTACTCTTTCCTGCAGATCTGGTGTGATAACTGGCTAGTTTAATTACTGCCTCTCTGAAAAGATAAGTGTTTGTAGAGTCTAAAGTGCATCATTTTCCTTTAGAGAGGACCATGACAGGAAAAGGATGAAAGTAAAGTGTTTGTAAATTAGCAGTATAGATGTATTTGTGTGCACCCTTAAAATCTGCAGTTTTTCTGACAGAATGGCAGCTGTGAAGGTGCAAAATTCAGAGGATCTGAAGATCCTTTTAGAAAACTCATCATTACTCAAATGCAAAATAAGTAGATATGTAGCCAGTGGAATGTTTAAGGATGATAAAGTAGAACAGCAGTTGCTGCTGTTTTGTTTCTTCTGGATGCTTATAATTCTTGGGGGTTTTTCCTCAAATAGTCTCAATAGCCCGCTTCCCTGGGTTAGCAGTAATTTTCTAATTAAATGGGATTTCAAAGACAAATGCCAGTTTCTCGATGCCAAAACTTGTCACAGAAAGGATTTCTTACAGTGGATCTCCCAGTCGACAGACCAGGGAGAAGAAAGGTTAGCTGCTGCAGCATTCTTTTGGTTCTGTAAACAGCAGAGTGCCCCAACTCGCACTGGCTTTGCAAACGTTAAAGCTATTCAGCACCTGTAAAATGTACTTAATGTCTCAGATCTAAGCTTGGGAACTACTCAGCAGTGGCAGTATGTTACAGACTTGTTATTAATGTGGCTTAAAAATGCGATCCATTGTTGTCCTTGCAGAAGTGCCAGGTCTACAGGTATTCAAGTATTTGAC
Source organism: Morus bassanus (assembly GCA_031468815.1). Lineage (NCBI taxonomy): Eukaryota > Metazoa > Chordata > Aves > Suliformes > Sulidae > Morus > Morus bassanus. The sequence goes on along the minus strand of CM062574.1, from coordinate 26,291,549 downwards.
TAGCCTAGTTTATTCATTTCACACAGAGCCAGCCTAAAGTAATCTTATGCACCTCAAAATATTTTCCCAGGTCCTCTTGTGCAATCTATCTTAATGTTTGGTGATGCATTAAGGCCCAGTTTCTCAAGCATGTTCTTTAACTTTTTTTTTTCCACTGGGAAGACAATCGGCTTTCTGACTAATAATTTTGGATCAATGTGCTGTGTTCCACTGTGCTAGTGTTCTCCAAAATCTACAACGTCTAGAAATCAGCAGGCATGTGACTCAAGCTGGCTTCTTGAGCTTAGAACAAAAAGCAGTCCAGAAAAACAAAGAATACTTTTTCTAGGGAAGCTGTAGTGTCTACAGTAATTTAATGTAGTCTTCAGCAGACATTTTATAGACTTGAGAATCTGCAATTTTCCGGACAAGTTATAGAGGACCCTCACTTCTGGGACCTGTGAACTCAAATGCATCTGTTCTTTCCTACCCATTTGATCTCTGTTCCACCCATTTTATGTGCCTTACCCATGATGATTGTTTTGTGTTTAGTGTTCTGCTGAAGAGAGAGTGAGCTGAGACCCATCACCTAAGTTTAGGTCTCTTTGCTAGTAACATGGGTGTCTAATTGCAGTTGTTTTTAATGACTGGGAGTTTCTTTTGATAATAGGTGATGCAGATGTATCTCCCATTCTGTGGGATTGCCATATCCAATGCCCAGCTATTTGCAGCTTCAAGGAAGGAATATGACAGAAGCAGGGTAAGTAAAAAATGTATATTAGATCAATATCTAACCTTCATCTTTTGTTCCTTCGGATTCCAGCTATGCATATGTGTTTGCTAACCAGACAGTTTTAACTATGTTTTATTTCAAAAAATGCATTTTCAACAGATTACTATCTTGACTGAGGCAGCAAGCAGAGAGCATGGGAGGGAAATACACTCGTGGCGGTGGCTGTTGTTTCCTGATGTCAGTTCCATGTTTTGTAGTGCTGAAACAATTGCGTTTGTGACACAGACAGTGCAGGATAGTGTTGCTTTGGCAGAGATTCGAACTCTCATAAAATTCCAGTAATATCAAACCTTTGCCATCCTGAATTTGTAATATTTAATTCATGTGCAAATAATGTGGATTATCTCTTTTATAAAAGTAAGCAAGAAAAAAAAAAACCTCTATGTGAAGGGTTTTGACAGCATGTGTCTGCATAGATACATTATTCACATACTCATAATTGCTGATGTCATGCATGAGTTGGGACAGAAGCTCCAAAGAAGTGAAAATAATGCTGAGCTCACATGTCATTTACTTCTCAGGGAGGCTTTTTTTTTTTTTAAAAAATCACCTTTCCTGCAATGATGGAAAATGATACTTTTGTTATCATGGATCACAGCTCCAAAGCTTCAGTAGAAATACCACTGATAGTGCTGAACCTACTCTGGCTTCACAAAGCAGGTGAAGCTACAGTGGGGTGGGTCTGTGTATTGAGCACTGACATTTGTATATTCAGGATTTTGGTGCTTTCCGTGTATGGAAACTAATGCTTTCCACTACTTTGAAAACTAACAGTAGCTCTTTCTAATGGTGTATATATTTAAAGGTCATGAAGCATCTGAGCTTGTCTTCTGTCCAGATCTGACTACAGGCCACTGTATTTTGGGGTGGAGATGTGGAGGAGACTTGGAAGTGGGGTGGAATTCCCGCCAAAGATTTTTTTTTTGTTTGATGCTCAAACAAAATAATTGTTTGACTACATAGAGACTTAAAATTTGCTGCAGATTCCCAGCCTGCAGGGGACAATGACCGACTTCTGAGGAGTTGGCGTTTAATCTTCTGAGGGAGGCATTCAGCAGAAAAGTATTAGGGACATTCTCATTCTTCATTAGAAAATGGTAAATTCTGGTGGCTGGATGCATCAGGAAATTGGATTAGAGATACAGATTCTTTGTTTCTTGTTGCCACTTCAGCCATGTGAGGCATAACAAATAACATTGGCTTTTGACAGCTACGTGGTGGTCTGTACTTGCATTTCTGACTTGTTGGTGGTCTTTAGCTTTGCCTAGTCCATGGTTGAAATTAGTCGGCAGGTAACATGTGATGGACATGGATACTTTGCCTTCCCTATCAAACCGGACAAGAATGGTGGCAACTTCCAGTGACTGTGACCAACGTTTTGCTGATGATCACTGCATTAGGAGAGCTAAGACCACTAATGCTTATATGCTTACCTACACGGATGTTCTTTAGTGTCAGTGCCCTAAACCAGAATAAAGGAAAAAGCACACTTCTTTGGACCCATGGTAAGAAAGGACATGGCCTATTATTTTTAAAGTTGATGAAATCAGAGGGAAAGCCCTTCACTTTAAAACGTTGTATTTTACAGACATGTTCTTAGTGGTAAAGACTGGAATATGGAAGTACTGATGTGTTTTTTTTCTTTCCAGCTTTGAACATGCAAAATGGGTAATAAATGAATAAAATGGAGTTTAAATGCACCAGCAAATTCAATATAGCAAATCAAGTAACTCAATCCATACTGCGTACTTGGAGAGTTGCATTACAGCCATTGTTTCATTTTTGGACCACAGTGAAATAGTTTGAAAGATTCCCATTGTTTGCTAGGAGTTGGATTGTGCCCAGTTGTGAGCTAAGAAATACTTCTTTCTTTCTTCAGATACCCCCACCCCAATTCTGTTGCCATAATCATTAAGAACTCTATTTGAACGAAGATGTCAATGGATCACTCGTATTAAAATCAATCGCAGAGATTATGCCTCCTATGCAATGCTCCATGTATTTATTAATTCTACAACCAATACAAGAGTTTTCTGTCCTTGTATGCAGGCTTTACTGGAAGTAGTGAATGACCTCTTTGAGGAACAAACTGACTTAGAGAAAATTGTCAAGAAAATTATGCATCGGGCCCAGACTCTGCTGAAGTGTGAGCGGTGCTCAGTATTACTTCTGGAAGATATCGAATCACCAGTAAGTAAGGCTTCACATTCTGCAGAAAGGCTAATATTTGAGTGGTGGGGCAGCTGCTTTTTTTGTGGTGAAGCTGTTTCATATCATATGTAAGTACTGAACAGGAAGTATTCTTCCAGCATGTCATTCTTAAATGTACGTTAGGTACAGGTTGAATCTTTATCAACACCACTGTAGTGGTTTAACCCCAGTAGGCAGCTAGGCCCAAACAGCTGCTCACTCATTTCCCCACCCAGTGGGATGGGGAAGGGAATTGGAAGGGTAAAGTGTGAAAACTCATGAGAGTGAGTTGAGATAAAGACAATGCAGTAGGTAAAGCAAAAGCTGTGTGCATAATTAAGGCAAAACAAGGAATTCATATGCTACTTCCAATCGGCAGGCAGGTGTTCTGTCATTTCCAGGAAAGCAGGGCTTCATCACATGTAATGGTTACTTGGGAAGACAAATGCCATAACTCTGAAAGTGCCCCCCTTCCTCCTCCTTCTCCCTGCAGCTTTTATTGCTGAGCATGACGTCATGTGGTATGTGATATCCCTTTGGTCAGATGGGGTCAGCTGTTCCCGGCTGTGTCCCCTCCCAATCTATTGTGCACTCCCCATTCACTGGGGCAGCAGAGTGAGAAAGAGAGAAGGCCTTGACACTGTGTAAGTACCATTCAGCAATAATGAAAACATTCCTGTGTTATCAACGCTGTTTTAATCACAAATCTAAAACACGTCACCATACAAGCTACTAGAAGAAAATTAACTGTATCCCAGCCAAAACCAGTATAGCCACTTTTTCAAATGGAAACTGAAAGGTACATTCACAATTCCTTCTGGTCATTTGGAGGCATATAATGGGATGTCTGTAAGTTGTTGATGGTTCTAACTATCAGTGGTGTGATCCAGTTTGATATGCTGTGATTCTCAGTTGCCTGTGTGATGGAATTAGTGCTTACTACAAAGCAGCTAGGACAGCTTAACTGAGAAGCAAGGTGCTCCTGTGGTCTGCTTAAAAAAGAAAAATTACATGATTTGTTAGCAAATATTTATTTGCTCAGTTCCTTTCTTTCATGGTATAGCCACTAGAAGGAAAGAAAACTCCTGTCTGTAGCTTCATTTACATTTACCTGGAATTTATTACCTTGCTAATATTTTCAGGCTAATGACTTATCAAATGAGTGGTTCTTGCAAGCAGTTTCAGAACCAGAAACAGTTGCATCATCAACCAAATCTTTAATGCTCATTTTTAGAACTAACCTTTTCTGCATACCTTCCAATAAATAATTATCAGACATCTTTGTTGATATTTCTACAGCGTTCATACTTTTGCATCTGTTATTATTGTTTAATTGTAGCAAACTGAAATACTTATGTAGTTTCTATTCTACTATATAACGTTACATCTTTGAGACTACTAGTCCCTCAGAAATAACAGATAAAAATAAACTCATCCAGACTTTAACTGACCAGCCTGTGTATTCAGCAACTCAGTGGGCTTTACAGCAATCTAATCAGTGTCTTCACAGTAGTCAGCTTTTGAACTTCTCATGAATGGTTTTTTTTTTTGAAATCCAGTATTTGAATGTGAGAGAACAGTAAAGACAGTAAGGGCTGAACCTGCAACACAGGGAGTTTTCTCAACTACTTTTGGTGGCCACTGCTCCATGGGATTTGTTCCTTCCTGAAAGTTTTCCACTCACTGTAGCAGTTGGCAGGGATATGTTTGGGAGTAGCTATGTTTGCACATTTTGACAAGTTTCTTTAATATTTTGCAAAATAAATAATAAGAACCAGTCTCAGTTCCTAGATGATGAAAATGCTGTGAAAAGATAAGTCCTCTTGGTATTTTGGCCTAGTAATTTCTCCCTGAGGTAACAGAAAATCCATTGGAAAAGCCACATTTGCATACAGATGTCTAGATAGTCATGTACTTGTTCTTGTGATAGGAAGAGGCGTTTGCAATGAGCAGGTGAAGTGAAAATATGACATTCAGCATTACTGAAGTATGTTTTTTGCAATTGCTCTGTCCACTTGTCAAAGGAATAATTATTTCATTGTAGAGCTCTGTTAAGTTGAACAGATGGACATAAGCTATATGAAAGTATTTGTCAAGAGTTGGATTTCATGCAGTTTTGACAGGGGCTTTCACTGGAACTTTGTAATACTGCCATTCATAGGGTATAAGAGCCTCTTTAAAAATGTTTAACATTTTTATGATTATTATTATGAGTAGTAAAATAAGTGACTGCCTTTATATTGGTAGCTCCCTTCAGTGTTTTCAGGCTAGTCAACACAAAATATCCTCCTTTCTACTGATTTGAGAAGTAGTTGAAGGATAAAAATGTTGCTTGTAATATCATTCTTTTTTCTGTCTAAGTATCTTTGGATTTACTGACAATCTGTAATTGATTATTTGTTGCTGGGCTGTGACAAGTCTAAATAATTGTCAGAGCCAGAATCATAACTTTGTGTATATGGCAGAAAAACCCCATTATTTTCTTTCCTGGAGGAAAAATATGATTCTCATTTCATTTAAACTAATAGAAATTAAGTACTTTCAGTGGAGTGTGCCCTAAATTACACTAGCTTTCATAAAAGCAAGATCGAGGTTTGTATTCCATTTACATATTCTCTGTTATAGAATTTTCATGTTTCTAGTTTATTTTCTCTTTCTAGACCCCCCACACTGATTTTATAATTACAAGATACAGTTCTACTACATTCTTTTGAAATGCCACTATGTTTGCAAGTATCATATGATTTTTATTTTTCATAGAACAGTACATTGTGTTAGTAGCAGGCTGTGGGTGGCATTGTTCACTTCATTTTTCTGCTTTTCATACTATTTCCACCTTTGAGCACAGAGGGTTTTTTCCCAAACCACAGGCAATGAGTTCTCATTCCTCTAGAGCAAATTATGAAATGTGGACAGCCAAGGTATTCAGTTAGGCCTAAACTTTTTCTAAAGAGTCATAAATCCTAGGTTAATTTGGAGTAGGAGAATAGCATCTTGCCACCCACTTGGTCATTTTTACAAGTGGCAAAACAGTTATTTTCCTGATTTCCCCCTATTTTGGAGGGTTAACCTATACATCAAAATAGATCTCCATAGAGTAACTCAATGTTAAGCTATGTCTAAAATTCCATCTTTTGTACATTGTGTGAAAAGCTTGTACAATACAGAACTGAAGTGGAAGATGGGGACTCATACTGGCATCCTAAAACATTCCCTATGTTCTATGTCACATTAGCCAATCTTAAACTGTTTCACTTAGGTGCTGTTGGCACATGCGTTCAAGGAAAATTGGTTGCAACTAGTAGGGCAAAGGGGTCTTTCTGTTTGTTTTCCTGTATTTAAAACAAGTGAAGTTTGGGTAAAGCTCCATAATTCATGTACCAAAGTCCTTTGAAAGGAAACATATACTGTTGCAGAAAATAGTTTCATGAAGGAATCTGAAGATATCACTTAATTTGACATTGTTTGTTAGAGAGCTGTGCATAGTGTGTATTTTGAACATGAATTCTCTATTGGGAGATTACAGATTGAATTTTTATTTTAAGGCCATTGGATAAAAAGATGGTTTAAATATAGGAACCTTACATTACTGTTTTCTTACATATTTATTCATCTTAATAACAATTTTAAATTACTTTTTTTTGTGACAGGTGGTGAAATTTACAAAATCCTTTGAGTTGTTATCTCCAAAATGCAGTGCTGATACTGACAACAGGTTAGTGCTCATGTCTTCTATGGTAATGGATTACTTTATTTTTCACATAGTTCTAAATTTGCTCGATCATAGTTTTACTTTCTTATGAAACTTTGGGCAGATTTGATTGAAGAGTGTGAGCCTACAGTTTTTACTCAGATAAGACTCCTGCTTGCTTCAGACGGAGACTTGCTTGAATAAATACATATGACTGTATTTATATATATATGTATGTGTGTACATATATATGTGTGCTAACATTGTATCAGTGTCTTAGAGAAGAAACCACAAAATAACTTATGACTTTTTATTGTTGAACTCATGGAGAATGCACCAACGTTGTTTTGCATGGTTAATACTGGAATAAAAATTACAAAATTATTTTATATTTTTTGTTGATGTCGTACAAAATGCCTCCTTACAGTTGTGTTGAAAGGTTTCCAGTAAAATTTTATTTCTGCTCTTGTTGTCAAGTTGGAAAGCCTAAAAACCTCACAGAACGTGTATTTCCTAGAAATTGTGTTCCTGTGACTAAATCTTGTTTGGGAGGCGAGTCAAAATAGATGTATACGTTTTGCTTAATAAGATCTCTATTTAAACGGTGATAAAGGACTAATTGTAAGTAGTAATAGAAAGAGCTTTTTGTCCATGTGGGATTACTATATTAATTCCTACAAGATAATACAACTAGTAACAGTTCACATAAAATGTCCTACATACCAAATGAGTGGATGAAGATTCAGGGCTATTGTGAGAAGGTTTCTCCCATCTTTTAGGGCTCAGACTTGGTGATTATCAAATCAATTCATACTGATTCTGAATTAGGATTTTCCATGTCAAATGGCTGCCATAACAATAAACCTAGCCTTCTGTCCAACTTGTTATCCATAGCTTAGCAAATGAAGATTACTTTGTGCTTTGCCATATTTAAGCCCTTTAGGCAGCTTTTAAAAACATTTTTGGGTAATTTACCTTCTTTCATGCTTTATTTCTTCACCTCCAGTGTGGTAAGAAGCTACCACTTCATTAAGGTTGAATGTGCACATTGTACTCCAGATTACAACAGGTCGTAATTCTTAATGCTTTTCATGGATTGATCTCATAGCATTACAAAAATGGGTAGTGTTTTTTTAAGATGTGCGAGCTGACAGCGGAATCCAGGGTCACACAAAAAGACGGGTAGAAGCTAGATCTCTTCCATGCCCTATCCACTAGCTGAGAGATGAGAATGGTGAGACAAATGGAAAAGGAAAACAAGTGATAAAAATAGCAAGGTTTAAACATGAATAAATAATCTGCTGATTCGTCTGGGAATCACAAGTCACTACTTTTGACAAAGAGCTTCAGAGTAGCAGTTGGTCTTGCCTAGGTCAATTAAATTCGTGAAAATACATTCCTTTTGTTCAGGGACAGGAGTATGAATCAAGGGATGTGGTTGTTATTCCTGTTTTTTTCAAACTTGATCTGTAGCCAGATTAGTCAAAACTATGTAGAGTGGTGTCAAGATAACCAAGCTGGCTCATTTCTTGTTACCATAGTTATATTAGCATGTTACCAAAAAGCAATTTGTAGTAGCCTGCTCTGCATGTAGTCAAGTCAAGATTATTTTAACTTCAGTCTGAGACATGAATTAACACATACAACCTGGAAGCTAGTCTTTATAAGATTTATAAAGGTATATTTCTGTGTATATTAGAAAAAACAATAAATCTTTATATTTTTGTTTTTCATCTAGTGGAGAGTGAAGTTGGTTTTACAAAGACCAAGGTTAGACTGGCAGATATGATGTCACATTTGGATCTAGCACAGGCACAGCTTGAGTTATTGGCACTACAGAGGGAAAATAAAGGTTATTTAGGATACAGAACAATGCTGTGAGCCCTTGACATTTGAGCATTTTTCTAGTGAGTTTTGCCCTTTTCATTCTCCGTTCTGCAGCCCTGATGCTTTACTGATGTGAAGTCATGAGACGTTTCATGTGGAAAAAAAAGGCAAGCTGAGTTTCTTCATCATCACACCAGTGAAGATAAATATTATTTCTTTGAAATTTTTGTGGAAATCCGAAGAGATTATAGGCTGAGATCTGTTCTAGTTATGTTTTATCTGAGAGAGAGAGAAGCTCCAAGGACAGTATAACTTTTGATGTCTTAACATACTTTCTCACACAGTTTTAGAAGAAATCAGTTTTTCTTTTGGCCTTCTTATATCTGGCTAATAGCAGTTCACCTGTTTAGTCCCTAAATATTATCATGAATACTCATATTTTTTTTCTTTGCTGTTGGTTGTAAAGAAGTACTTTGCAAGACCACACTTGCATTTATCTGTCCAGTTTGCAATTTTCCAGCACGCACCATGATCAAGTTTGTTTGTTATCCATAACGGCACACTGATGCTCTCCTTTTTGCAAATCATTGTGTTCTTGAAGTACAGGTTTGCCAAGTCTCCTAAATTTTCTCTCCCTTTGAAAAAAGATTACCTAAATCTTAGAAGCCCTGAGGGTTTGGTTCTGATGTATTCTGGATGAAGATGAGCCTGAGGGAGGTAATGTGGGCTATGTCTTTCCTGCACAGAACTAGTCGTTTTGGCAGATGATGTAGCTGAGATTACAGCTCTCTAACCTGAGTACCAGTGGTAGTGGAAAGGTCAGCTGCCTGAGCCAGAGTGTGGGTTGTGTGGGAGAAAATACCTGTGCTGCCTCCCAGTTGGGCTGGTACAGAGAAAGTGCTGAAATCCCCACTACCGCTGTTTCACCACCACTGTCCCTGGGTTGATGTGCACTCAGGTATTGCCCCATTCCCTGCAGTATTTTTATGCTTCTTAAGGCATCTTTCTGCTCTTCTAGTCCTAGGACCTGGAAGGGTTCACGTCACTGTTTAGAGAGGATTGAAGGTACCCATGATTTTGGCTATACCACTTCCCTACTGTACTTTCTGCTATCCCTGTCAGGGAGGCTTTGGGGAAGATAGCAAAGCAAGCAGGTGGATAAAGGGGAGCCTGCAGCACTGCTTGGTGCTTTTTGAGCTGAGTTTACTCTCCTGCCTGGCATGCAGTGCTCCTGCTAGTGTATGGCCAAGACAGGGAGATGGTGGCATGCAGCTGCCTGCATCAGTCCAGCAGGACTCACTCACGGCTTTCCACAGTTTGGAAAAAATTGTTGCTTGTGATTTTTAGAGTAGCTTCTGAGTGTTCTGAGCTGCTGAGGATGGAGAGCACCAGCTGGCTGTGATTTGCATCAGAATTAAGCATTGATACTTCCTCCTAGTGAAAGTTGAGTGTCTTTCTTCTAGAGCATAGTTGTAAAGCACTCGCTAGGAATGGAGATAACATAGTAGAAGATACTTTTAAAACTTCTTCCTGAATTATATCTTGTTTCTTTTACTTGAATTCATTTGCTGCTTAAAATGCTTGACACCCATAATCCAATCCCAATTTGAAGTGTCTTATATTATAATGATAATATCATCCAGATTTTTAAGGTATGAACTGGGGGAGCTATGCATTTGAAATTAGATTCTTATCCTTAAAGATTTTTTGATTCTCAAGTATTGATGTCCTGAAATAAATTTTAAATTATAAATGTGAATTTTTTACTTAGCTCAAAACACATTATATTTTTGTAAAGATTCCTGTTAAAGTATACACATAACATTTATTACAGTCACTCAAAATTCTTATCCCAAATGAAAGTTGATATACTTATTTGTGTAAAGCATTATTATTATCTATCTTTATAGTCTTTTAAGAATATTATGTTTTCTTTCAAATGAGTGACTTAGTTGAATTAGTCTCCAGAAAATCAATGCAGCCAACAAAAATCAATCCTTTCACTTTGATTGAGTCTTCCAAGCATTTTACTGTGCATCCTTCTTTCATTCATGTGCATTACTTTGAAGCTTCAAGCTACTGTAGTCTTCTCTATGGCTGCTCAGAGTCACTTTTTTCTAAGTAATGTTTCTTGGGTGTTGAAAGTTGATCAGATTTCTTCTCAGAACCAAGAAACATGCATTTGTGTATTCACACATGAAGAGCTACCCCTTGCCAATGTCAAAAACCTGTCTGCAATAAGTCAGTGAGAACTTTCCCGCTGATTAGATGGGGTATAAGGTGAAGACTTTTAAGGTTTGTGTATAGACATTGAGTTTTCTGGAGAAGCTGTGGTGCACTGTGGTGAGTTGAGCCCATCATTTAGTGTCTTATGCTTGCTTACTGACAGCTCTCCAGGCCCTCTGTAGTTGTGGCAGAAACTCAGCCAGGAAAAAAAAAAAAGGAAACATTCAGGTATTGTATGTCTGCTTGGATCCATCTGCTGCAACACACTTATATTATTGATTTTAAGACTTATTTCATGATCCCTTCTTCAGCCACTCAGGCCTGGCATTTTAGACCAAAATGAAAAAAATGGCATTTCCCTTGACAGGAAAATTATTGGAAGTATAAATTAAAAATACCTCAAATTATTATACTAATTTGAAAAAATAAAATCTTAAAATTGCATACTTCCAGGTAGGTCTACAGAAAATATTATTTAGAACTGGTTGCTTTTGATGAGCAGGCCTGTATCCCACAGGAACTTGGAACATAATCCCACTCTTGAGTCATATGTAAATGCATTTCATTATTAAATGTTGTATTTACTTTACTTGGGAGACCAATGCTATTTTCAATAGAAAGAATTGTATAAAGGAGAGATTTTTTTATGCACTATTTCAATAGATACCAAATTACTGCTCCATAGATAATGCTTAGTAACCATTAATAACTGTGTTCTGCTGTTCCTGTAAATATGCCTGTAAGACATGCTGTTTTTTCAAGCAAAGTTGCTTGAATTTTTTTCTTTCCTTGTTATGCCTTTTGATAGTTTCAAAGACAGCATGGAGAAATCATCATCTTATTCCGACTGGCTAATAAATAATAGCATTGCTGAACTTGTAGCTTCCACGGGTCTCCCAGTGAACATCAGTGATGCCTATCAGGATCCTCGCTTTGATGCTGAAGTAAGACATTTTTAGAAATTGCAACTAATATAACACCATTTTATGGTTATATGCAAGTGGCTCTCAATGTGAATATTTATTTTGAATTATTTTTTCTATCCAGTATGTCCTCCTCCTGATCTGCTGGTGTTGACATGGCTTTACACGGTAAACACAGGTCACTGAATTAGTGTATGATTTTAGGCAGTTACTTAGTCTGCCTGTGATTCTTTTTTTTTTCTATTTATAAGTGATACCTTCCTCTATCAAGTGCTTTGATATTTATGCAAACTAATTTTTATTGCTAAAAATTCCCTGTTGTTGTTCAGTGTTAGCAGCACCATCGTTGTTAGCTGTTGGGGTGACTGGGCCTGTATGCACACAGAGCATAAACAGAACCGGTATCTAGAGAGACAAATGTTGTTTGTCATCTAACTTAGCCAGCTAACCTTTTAATTTGCACAAATAAAATATACACACTGGATTAGTTATTTCTGCAAGATGCATATCATTCCTTATAAAAGTTGTTTGTGTATCCTAAGGTATTCATTCCAGTCTCAGTTAGGAAGGTGTAGATACAGATAAAAACATATATGTATGTTTAACACCTAAATAAATGTTAGAGGTGTATGGAAGGACAAAATCTTCACTGAATTCTATCCAGTAAAACAGTATTACTATGGGGGACTTGGCCAGCTGTTCGGCAGCACATTAATCAGCGGACAGCCTTGGTCAGCAAGCTTGCCAAACTATATTACTACAAGTGTGCTTGGAAGTGTTTCATGTTGAGAGTTTTCTTGGTTCCAGTTTTATTCCAGTGTCATTAAAGGGATTATCTCTCAAACCAGCAGCATTTGTCAAAACAAGAAAAATAAAAGGTGCCTGCTGTAGAAGTGTACAAGAAAACTGCGTTGACACTAATTCCTTCAGAATTCCAAAAAGTACAATTAATGCCTGGGGTCTATTTCTTGCTAAAGAGATATGCTAAAATAAAATATGCCAATACTTGATACATTTGCAGTTGTACTTTTAAGATATCATGTCCTGAATAATTCAGCTATCTCTTATTTGTTTCACAGTTAGTCCTTTCCAAGTTAGAGGCACTGTCCAATTTATATAGAGGAAAAAAAACAATACAAGGGGCAGTAATTATTTTCTGTTGATGGGTTCCTATGAAAATTTAATTCTTAAATTCAGTTGTTACAATCAGTTATTTCTACAGATCATCAAGTGTAGTAAGAGGAACATATTATCCCTTATGACTTAGAATCAAACATACATTTGTAGTTATGAACAGATATTTTGTTCTCTGCTTCTATAAAAAACACTTTTTTTCTCCTAGAACATTAGCTGCCATTTTCAAATGTTGATGCTCGATTTTCAACTCATTCACCAAGAATTTAATGCCAAAGTACTTTCACTGAGTTCATTTTAAGGTATACATCTGAGGCAATTTTTCCCCCACTCCCATGGATTTTGGGTCGCACTCCGTGCTGATTTCAGTGATGAGTACTGAGTATGTAGAAAGAAGCAGTACTCTAGTAAAACCTGAGTTATATCTTTTACTAGCTAGGAGATCACAGTGGTCCCATCCTGCCTCCAGTATATGAATTATTTGCTGGTCTTTTCTTCTATTACAGATTGCCTGTAGCTCTGGCAGTTTTAGTAAGAGAACGTCTCCTGATCTCCTGTGAGTGGGCTCATCCCCCTCTCTTAATCTCTTTTGAAAAAATATTTTCTTTTCTTCAGATTTTGCAGCAATGACCCTAAAGAATAAAGCTTATTAACCACAGAAAAGAGAATCAGTGACATAATAAATTGCAAAGTTTTATACTATATTAGATAGAAAACAATAAAAGAGGCAGAAAATTGTTTTTAGAACTACAGGAGCAGTAAAACCTACATAGAAAATCTCAAATCTTGGTTTTGACTTCATCCTTCTATTTCTTCATAGCTTGTACTTCTGCACAATTCCCCACTTACTCTTGCCTTTCTTCTGAAAATGTGTATTTTCTGTAAGCCCCCTTTTATAGCTGCTTTGCTAAATCCAATATCAGTTTGACAATTGGGAAGAGTATTTCTAAGGCACACATATTCAGTGGAGGTTGTCTCTGGTAATCCACCAGTGTAAGTAATCTAAGAGTAGTCTGGACATTGCCTCAATTGCAGTTTGTCTTTAATTCCAAATCAAAGTCAAACAGTGTAAGCTTTCTGTGGCAAAGATGGCGATGTTTGTATTTTGGCAAATTTTACAGTAATCCTTGTGACTTTTGGTTAATCTTACTGTGAATGAGGTTTCAGCAGAAATTTTCTGTGAGTGAGAGCTGATCCATATGGAATGACGTTTGTATATGTAAACTTACTCCTTGACATTTTTATTACTAGAACATAAAAGGCTGCAAATGGTACCTACCGCTAATGGAAGCTCTAATTTCTATGTTTTAGGCTGATCAGATTTCTGGCTTTCACATAAGGTCTGTTCTATGTGTTCCTATATGGAACAGCAACCACCAAATAATCGGTAAGACCTTCCTCATAGCTGCATAATTTTTGTGCTAATGTAAATTTAATTCTGTCTTTTAATTCTACGTTCCTTTTTCTTCTTTTTCCCAGCTGAATATTGTTAAGAAGTTATGGTACCTAGGATGCATGCTAAGTATCCAAGAAGGGATGTTTTGACTTGGATACTGTATGGACTTTTTCAGCTTTTCCATTGTGTCATTGTTAAGTTACATATTTTATTGAAACTTGAAGACTAATGAGATGAAAACAGAAATTCTAATAATATTAGTGAAAAATGTTTGATATGTTTTGATACTTTCCCTGGGTGTCCCTTTTTTGTACACAACTCAGGCAACTGTTTCTGCAGTCCAGCAAAGTGGTCATTTTCTTCTTTAATGATAAACTGCACAGTCAGGGAGGACTTACCGGAGAGGCTGTGGCAGCTGTCAGAGTTGGCTGTGGCAGTGTTGTGTGCTGGATCAGGACATGACAGGGTTTTATTGCGTGTTTGAGAGGATGCTTCTCAGCTATGATACACCTGCAATTGGCCCTGCATTATTGCCGGGTTTTGGCACAAAAAGAAGGACCATTTGTAAATAACAGTGCCAGATTCCTCTGTAACTTTCCACAGAAGAATTCAAGTCAAAGCAATAGCAATTTAAACCAGCAGGGAAAGACTTGCATCCCTGTGTGTTGTGGCTGACAGTGAGAGCTGAGATCAGTAGTGCATTGCTGAAAACAGTGCCATGCAGGATCAGGATCTTTGAGCTTATTCAGCAGAGATAAGGGAATTGTGTTTTAAAAATATGGCTCATTGTTGTGACATGCGTATTACCTTAAAGAAGTAGAAAGAAACTGAACCCTTGACTGCTGTTAGCTCTTACAGTATTTTTCTAAGGGCATATTGTAGCTAAATGAAATAAAAATGCAGTAGAACTCAGTATTGGTTCAGCTAGAGCCAAGAACTTCAAACACTTTTTCAAGTGGTTTAAAGAAATTACATTTTTTTCATTGGTTCAATAAATTGATGGACCAGCCATGAGAAAAAAAGGACTTACATACCCAGGTGATGCTAAGCCAACTAAGATTTTAGGACTTAAGGTACTTATTGAGCAAATTATATTAGTAACTCCAGACTGCTAGGACAACTTATGTGATTGCTGTTAGCAAAGTGCCCAAGTTCTTTCCCAAAGAGATCTTTAACCTTTTGCGAAAAGTGTTGCAAGTAACACTTAGATTTGCAATATCGTACTTGGGAGAATAAAGAACAACAGTTGAAAGTAATAAACTGAGTCCTGGTATCAAAACAATTGAAGTTTCACATATTTATGTCTGTTTAATGATTTTCAGAATAAATATTTGCAGTTTTGCTTTTCAGTTTGAAAGATGTATTTTAAATGTTACCAATGAATAAAATATTCTGCATTGTGAATTGATGAATGAAGATTATAATTCATATTAACTCTTTCTAAAGGAGTAGCTCAAGTGTTGAACAGGCTTGATGGGAAACCCTTTGACGATGCTGACCAGCGACTGTTTGAAGTAAGAGGCATTCAATTTTGTAGCAATAACACACTTTTCATCAGGATTTGGTATTTCTGGGTAATGCTGCTTCAGTCTGCTCTAGGAAGTGGGGAGGAATATGTTGTCTGTATTTGTGATTTGACATTAATTCTCAGAACTTCTCACTTAATAAGGTTGCATCCTAATCAAAACAAGTTTCTTGCATCTGATCGATCTCATCTTGTTGAGGCCAGTGACTTACCTGCATTCTCAAGATAATCTGCCTAAGCATGATTATTCCTAATATTTCCATGCAGTTCCTTTTCATGATTAAGCCAGCGTTCATATTTGTGTTTCCGTTATAAATGAATTACAATTTACTTTCTTTTCTTTTTTCCTTTTTTTTAATTTTAGGCTTTCGTTATTTTTTGTGGCCTGGGCATCAACAACACAATTATGTATGACCAAGTGAAGAAATCCTGGGCAAAACAGTCTGTGGCTCTTGATGTATGTGTACATCTTGATGAAACCTTTTCTAGCTCATAAGTGTCACATGTAAAGGAACCTACTGCTTCTGAATTTATTGTAGTTAGCATCATTTTCTATATCTACCTCTCTGCACCTTAGAGTGTTGTCTTATTAAGGTAATGCTGAAGGGAAACTTTCTCAGGGTATACTTAGTTGTGGAGCTCATGCACAGCTTAAGTAATTTTGAACGTGTATATCAATTGATGCCTGTGTTTTTTACATTAGAAGGCGGGGACAGTGGTGATGGAGAATCTAGTTTCTTACAGGTGTAAGTGTAGGAATTAATCTAGACGTTATATGTATTGTCCATCAGTAACTGAAAATTCCTTAGAATTTGATATTTTAGATAGCTTGTTGTTTTTCTAGTATTGTAAAGTGTAAGTAAAACATACTGTGAACAGGACAAAATTTGAAAAAAGTGATCATCTTCATAGGGTTTTTTAATATCAAAAGCATCATCTGCTGAACACTTATCAGATATGTGTCTTGCTAGAATAAAGTCAAAGAAGGATGGCTAGCAGCTCAGTAAGAGCTCTGCTGTGGGTCAAGGCCAATACATAATGCAAGTTCCTGGCATTCCAGCACATCACATTTTTCTATAAAATACATATAGAGTAGCTAAATGGATGGGAAGCTTTCTCTTTTTTTTGCCCATTGCCTTTGTAGGAATTTCTTTTCCTGTTCCTGCCCTGCCCCCCTCCCCTTATGAAGAATGAAATCTACCAGCTCCTGTAAACCAAACTCTAAAATGCAGAACATTTCAAAAAATTATGATTATTTAAATTAATCATTGAATCAACAATAAAACACTATTCTCTATGATATTCTGGAGATTTTAAATGTAATCATATTAAATATAATCTTGGTGAGAACAAAGCTTGGAGTTTTGAGGATAGCTTTACAAATTTACGTTATTCCTACTAAAACAATAACTAAGAATGGTTTGAATGAAATTTAAGATCTTTTAAAAAGCATTATGCAAGACTGGTTAATCTTAAAACATTCCTCCAATGAAAGGGTAATGCCGCTAAGATTTCAGTATTGTTTTAAATTTCATATGTGATAAGAGAAGAAAATGATCTAGTTATCCCTGATGTATGCACCCTTTAACTGTGTAACTCCTTTGAGTTAATACAGTACCCACCATTACAATAAGAATCACAAAAATAGCATTGGCCTGATTGAGAGATGATTTTTCTCTCTACTAAAATAAAAATCCAACCAAATGGGATTGCTATGAAGATGGCATAATTTTTTTTCTTTGCTTTAGGGTTGGAGATATTTATCTATGTATTGGGGATCTATCCTGTAAAGCACGTAGGCATGTTAAGGCTTTTTGAAGTCAATAGGACTGTTCATGTTGGAAAACATTCTAAGCATAGGTGGCTGCTTTATTATTCCTGTACATGTATTCACATAGGAAAAGTTAAAAACTTTCTTTTTCAGGCCTCCTGCAAGATTCCTTATTCCTTACATATCATAGTAATGAATTACTATAAGCTCTCATATGCCTCAGATATTTGTGCAATATTACATCTTAGAAGGAATACTTCTCCTGGCAAGAAAAACAAGCAGTGCCAGATATCACATTCACATAGGGATGAAAGTTAACATAGAAGTTTGTTATTTACTATTGAAATCAAGGAAATTTAAATTTCTTTGTTTAAAATAACAGCTTCTTTCTTTGATCTAAAGAAGACTAATGGCCATATAGCTTGAATGTAGGTTTGATAAATGGCCACTATACTTCAGTGAAGAGTAATTCTTTCTATAAATGAGCTACAACTCATGATAATATTTATATAAAGTTACTGAAGATACAGCAGAAAAGTACTGAACAAAAGAATGGTATATGCTGAAGGACTGTGAATCCATTTTTCAGTAATAGAATACCTTATTAGTATTTATGTACTTAGCTAGGATGGCAATGAATGGCATTTGAAAATGACATTGATATCAGTTGTAACATAAATCAATTTGATATATACCATAATAAGATTCTTATCCAGATATACAGATACTGTTTTTCATACAGAATTCTCATAAGATTGACTAATAAACAGAAGACCAAAATGTAAATAAATGATGGGGAAAAGTTGACAGTAGGATGCCATATGGTTCAAAATCAAGCTAAATACTAATTTATATATTAAGGATGCAAAATTTGCAAATTATAAAAGATTAGAATAATCAATATTAAGGTTGACTAAAAATCTAGAGGAACATAATGCAGATAAAGGAGAAGCTTGATGAAAATTTTGATATGAAGTGTAATCTGTCATAGCAGAAGACAATTTTACTAATCTTACAGATTTCTGAGAGAAGCTACGATATGGTTGGACAGAAAAATAGATACTAACTGAGGAAGGACATGATGTATAGTTATAGAAAGTAAAACATCGGACAAAACAAGTAAATTGGTGTTTGTTATTTATTCTTTTTTATAAAAGTGCAAGAATGATTTCCTGTTACTTTAAAAGATGACACCTGTAAAATTGATATGAGTAAATACATCTTGGGACTTACTGCCACAAGGTATGGCAAGCTAAGGGCATTTGAGATAGAGTTTAGGTATTTGTATGAGTAACAGAGACATTCATAGACTAAAAGAATTTCAAAATGAGAAATATATATCAAAGCTTTAGCACATAAGCAGATCGGGTGTTGCTGTATGATGAGGAGGACCTGCCCTTGCTAGGAGTGCTCTGGCTCTGTGAGCTCCCTTATGGACCAGTGCCTCATCCCATGCACAGTCAGACCTTCGTGGGTCCAATGGCTCTCGCAGGATGGCTCTTGCACCTTCTGGAGTGCTTGTTCAATGTTAGTATCGTCACATAAGGATATAAAGTATCCCATGTAAATGTACGCATACTTCTAGGTAATAAGAGGAGGCGTGCAGTACCTTGTGCATTATATTTGATGCTTTCATCTCCAGAATAGTATTGAAGAGAATGTCAGGCATAGCATAGAGGTGCTAATTTGCATGCAATGATGTGCCACTAGCAAAGGCATTAAAGCTTTACAGTACAGCAAAAGGCATTATTTAAAGTCTATAAATCTACTGTTATTTTTACATTAAATTCTTTCTCTTTTAATTGTAGAACTCCAGGAGAACAATGTAGGAATGCTTATAATATTAAATTACTTACTGTCCATGATTCCCTCTAAAATTCCCTGCAACATAAATGCCAAATGTATATCTGATAACCTGCAATTAGTTATTATATGCTGACATTCAGAACTGAATTACCATGCATAAACATCAATTAAATTTGTTTTAAACATCATTGATTAGACTATAGTACAGAGCCCCATTATTTCTACTTGTCAAGTCTACAAAAATGGTTTTTTATCTTTTGTTCTGACGCAGGTGTTATCTTACCATGCAACATGTTCAAAGGCAGAAGTTGATAAATTTAAGGTAAGGATTTAAGTTTTTTGTTACTTCTGAAAATATAACAGTAAATTAAAATGAATATAGATTATCTGAGAGAAAAGTTTTACATCAAAAGCAGAAAATCATAATTAACAATGATTTACAAAGGGTGTGCTACATGTTAGGCAGGGAAGGTGGAAAAAATCTTTCAAAGGATAAAGAGCTGCAGTGATGGGTGCACGGCAGCGAAATACCATTGTCCCAGCACCAACTGCTGGAACTGTGTGTCAGCATGGGTTTGGTGGCCTCTTCAGCAAGAACCACCATAGGGAAGTCATACCACAGTGGGAGGTGAGGAAAAGACTAGAGAAAATGAGAGGAATTTGAGACTTTACATGCTTATAGTGTGGAAGCTGTCCTGTGTTTACTAAAAAAGTAGAGCATTCACTATTGCAAAATTGTGCATAGGCTCAGAAGGCTGGATGTAAAGCTGAGAAATCCTCTTCTAACTTCTGAAAGCGCCCTGGGCAGAACTGTAAAGTGATGTATCCTAAACATAACATTGCTAGGGACCAGTAAGCATGTGTTCTTACTGAACCCTGCCTTGCCAAGGGGTAGAGAGTAGGGGGAATGGCGACCTTGCTCCTTCATCACTGCCAGCGCTCCAGAGCTGCTTTTCTGATAGGCTTTGTTTGTCCTTTTCTGCTTGAGGAAACACTAGGGAAACTTGGTGGCACTTTCCTTGGCTATGAGGAGTCAGTGTTTTAAAGGGCTCCTCAAAGCTGTTTGGGAGGCTTTTCTGGTGGGTATCAGTGTTGGTCGCCTGTACACAAAGCGCATCAGAGACTGTGGCAAGGTCTGGGAAGGAGATCTGGACTGTTGTGACCCCACACTGCTGGCATTCCCCGCTGTGGCTCCCCGGTACCTGTTTGGCTGAAAAATAGCTGTTTGATGGTTGCTTTGATACTTGGCTGGCTCGTTCCAACCTGATCTCTGCACCATGGGGATGGCTGTGGTGGAAGGGAGAAGCTGTGGCTGACTTAGCAGAGCTGATGAGTCACCTGGGTTGAGGAAGGGCAGCTATTGCTACTTAGTTAATTAGTTTGTAGATTATTGCCCAAATTATGGCTATGTCTTAGAACTCTGTATCAATACCTGGTGATAAGGGTGTAATATTCTCCCTCTTGTAGTTATTGCTGCAGTTACCTACCCTTTTGTAAGCTGAAGATTAGATTACTGAATTATTGCTGGAATCGAACATGCTTTGAAGATCATTCCAACACTGCAGCCAGCAGATAATACTTTTGTGTGCTTGATAAGTTGTATCTTATGTTTGGCAAAAAGAACACTGAACACTGTGAGAGAGAGAGAGGGGAAAGAAAGGGATAAAAAAACACAAATATTTATTTATTTCTTTCTCTCTTTTTTTTTAATCGTAGTTTACCTTAGAATAAGCACCTGTAACATAGCTTCTGTGATTGTCAGGATTCAACCAATATCCTTCTACATGCCAGGGGGCCATGCTTCTTGGTTGTTGTCAGCCATTGAAAAACAATTCTCCATCATGGTCGGTGTAGTTGAAATAAAAGCCTGCTATGTTGCTCTTTGGACTTAGATACTAGTGTGATGAGGAGCTATTCTACTTGTTTTCCCAGGTGTCTTCATTAATAGATTGCTAGTCTCCAAGTAAGGAATGTCTTGTCATTATCCATTTATCTTGAAGGCATGTAACTATCCATTTAATGGTTAATGATAAGGTAAAGGGAAATGAGAAGTATTTATTCATTAATAACCCCGATAGATACATTTTTATAAAGAACATAGATGAAAAAATTAAGAATATAACCAAGGTATGCTTAAACTAAGCTGAGATACTTTTTCAGAAAAATGTTCCCTTTCCTATATCCAGTTGTCTCGCTTTCAGTTCCTGACAAACTAAGTGGCATGTAGTCTTTGTTAATGCTTTACACCTGTAAACAAAACAAAATAACAAAAACCCAGAGAGTACCAGTGTGTCTTGTGGGCTTTCGACAGAGAGCTCATCCCCAGAGAGGGCCATCCATCCATGGGATGAAATTGGTCCTGTCTTCCCGCTTGCAGAGCTCTGGCAGCTGGTCTCCCTCCTGAGGTCTCCTGGGGCATCCTACCCTGAAATCACTGCTCTTTTCTCTGTTCATTATATTGTTACATTTTGTATAAGCCTTTTGTTATATTAGGGTCATCTTCTAGACTTGACTGGCTAATAAACAATTCCTCCCTCTGGGGGTGTTTGGGGCTAAAACTGTCCCCTCTCCCTTTGGTGATTTATTGGCAGATGTCAGAGGAAATGTGTGTTATGATTTACCCAATGTTCTGGTTCAGTCAGAGCAGGAACAAACACACATGATAGAAACATCTAAATGAGAGTAATGCCAGTAGTTCACTACTGGCTCTTGACTGACATGGGACCTAACAGTAATTAATGACTTTGGAGTGACAGTACATTTCAGTTGACAACTTTTCAACATATTATCCCAAACATACTGTAATTGGACCCCAGCAGCTTCGAAATAATTACATATTCTTCCTCCTAGTTCAGGTTGTTTATTTCCATCTTTGTCATCTTATTTCTTTATAGTCTTAAAATGCTTTTTCATTAATTTTTATTTGCCTAATATCTCAAGAATATTACGATACAAAGTGAAAAATTGCAAGTGTACTTGAAGTTTATTTTTACTCTGGCTTTTACCAGTGAATTAATTTTATTGCATTACAGAAAGCCTAGCAAGACTAGTTAAAGTTGATTTTTTTACTTGAAATTTTGTCAATAATTTCCTACTGTTTCTGGATGAATTCACAAATATATCTCGTATCTTTTTAAGAATTAAACACAATAACTGTAAGCAGGTTCTGTAAAATAAATAACATTTATTTCTGCTACCACTCATCCTGTCTAAGAATTAATGAAACAACAAAAAAAACCCACCTTAATAAGAAACCCTTAAGAAATGAAATACTTTTCTTCAGATGCTAGGATGGGAAAAAGCGCAGATCACCATTGGTTGGGGAGCTGGTAAATACAGAGGAAAGTTCACAGTATGGAACAATGAAACATGAGTGTATGAAAATGGACCATGTCATGTAATTGGCATTGACAGTGTCCCTTGGGAGACAGTCCTGAAGGGCAAAGGGGTCCAGGAAGGCTGAGCACTCTTCAAGAAGGAAGTCTTAAAGGTGCAGGAGCAGGCTGTCCGCAAGTGCCGTAAGACGAACTGGTGGGGAAGACGACTGGCCTGGCTGAACAGGGAGCCTTTGCTGGGACTCCAGAAAAAAAGGAGAGTTTACTGCTTTTGGAAGAAGGGGCAGGAAACTCAAGAAGAGTGCAGGGATCTCGTTAGGTCATGCAGAGAAAATATTAGAAAGTCAAAAGCCCAGCTAGAACTCAGTCTGGCCACTGTTGTAAGGGATAACAAAAAATGTTTTTACAAATACATTAACAACAAAAAGAGAACCAAGGAGAATCTCCATCCTTTATTGGATGCGGGGGGGAATGTTGCCACCAAGGATGAGGAAAATGCTGAGGTACTTAATGCCTTCTTTGCCTCAGTCTTTAACCATCAGACCAGTTATCCCCAGGGTATTCAGCCCCCTGAGCTGGAAGACAGGGACAGAGACCAGAATAAACCCCCCATAATCCAGGAGGAAGCAGTTTACGACCTGCTGAGCCATGTGGACACTCACAAGTCTATGGGGCCAGATGGGATCCACCCAAGAGCGATGAGGGAGCTGGTGGAGGAGCTTGCCAAGCCACTCTCCATCATTTATCAGCAGTCCTAGTTAACAGGAGAGGTCCCAGACGACTGGAGACTTGTCAATGTGACACCCAGCTATCAGAAGAGCCGGAAGGAGGATCCGGGGAACTACAGGTCAGTCAGCCTGACCTCGGTACCGGGGAAGATTATGAAGCCGTTCATCTTGAGTGCGCTCACCAGGCACGTGCAGGACAGCCAGGGGATCAGGCCCAGCCAGCACGGGTTCATGAAAGGCAGGTCCTGCCTGACCAACCTGATCTCCTTCTATGACCAGGTGACCCGCCTAGTGGATGAGGGAAAGGCTGTGGATGTTGTCTACCTGGACTTTAGCAAAGCCTTTGACACTGTCTCCCACAGCATTTTCCTAGAGAAGCTGGAGGCTCATGGCTTAGACAGGTGTACTCTTCGCTGGGTAAAAAACTGGCTGGATGGCCGAGCCCAGAGTGTTGTGGTGAATGGAGCTAAATCCGGTTGGCGGCCAGTCACGAGCAGTGTTCCCCAGGGCTCAGTGTTGGGGCCGGTCTTGTTTAATAACTTTATCAGTTATCTGAATGAGGGGACTGAGTGCGCCCTCAATAGGTTTGCAGATGACACCAAACTGGGCAGGAGTGTTGATCTGCTCGAGGGTAGGAAGGCTCTGCAGAGGGATCTGGACAGGCTGGATCGATGGGCCAAGGTCAATTGTATGAGGCTTAACAAAGTCCTGCACTTGGATCACAACAACCCCATGCAACGCTACAGGCTTGGGGAAGAGTGGCTGGAAAGCTGCCTGGCAGAGAAGGAGCTGGGGGTGCTGGTGGACAGCTGGCTGAACATGAGCCAGCAGTGTAGGTGGCCAAGAAGGCCAACAGCATCCTGGCTTGTATCAGGAATAGTGTGGCCAGCAGGAATAGGGAAGTGATCGTGCCCCTGTACTCGGCACTGGTGAGGCTGCACCTTGAATACTGTGTTCAGTTTTGGGCCCCTCAGTACAAGAAGGACATTGAGGTGCTGGAACGTGTCCAGAGAAGGGCAACAAAGCTGGTGAAGGGTCTGGAGAACAAGTCTTATGAGGAGAGGTTGAGGGAACTGGGGTTGTTTAGTCTGGAGAAAAGGAGGCTCAAGGGAGACCTTATCACTCTCTACAGCTACCTGAAAGGAGGTTGTAGCGAGGTGGGTGTTGGTCTCTTCTCCCAAGTAACAGCGATAGGACATGAGGAAATGGCCTCAATTTGCATCAGGGGAGGTTTAGACTGGATATTAGGAAACATTTCTTCACTGAAAGAGTGGTCAGGCACTGGAACAGGATGCCCAGAGAGGTGGTGGAGTCACCGTCCCTGGAGGTATTTAAAAAAAGTGTAGATGTGGCACTTTGGGACATGGTTTAGGAGGCATGGTGGTATTGGGTTGATAGTTGGACTTGATGATCTCAGAGGTCTTTTCCAAACTTAATGATTCTGTGATTCTATATCTGATTTCTACAATTGTCTAAAAACAAAGCAGCAACATAGATTACATAGAATTTTTTTTGCACATTTTTGAAGGGATTCTACTTCTGGTGTTACTAGAATATAGCTTTCACTAATAAAGATCTGAAAGCCAAGTATAAAAATGCTTATATGATTAGAAATTGTTCTATTAATGAATGGATTTTTTTTTTCTCAGAAGATAATCTAGTTATGTGAGTCATTACTGTAAAAATTCATGTCACCAGTCTTTTTCATTATTTGCATTAAAGCTTTTGGGATTAATTAACACTTATGCTAGCAGGCACACATCTCTCAGGAGGCCAGCACAAGCAGGACTGGTGTGAGACTCAGACACAGCACAGGAAGGTGCAGCTCTGCTGACCTGGATGGAGCCACCCGACTCCATCTGCTGCCTGTGCCCAGAGGAAGTGGGAATGGAAAATTCACGCCCTTAACCCAGTGAGCTTGTTTTAGGAATAAGAGAGGGGGCTTAGCCCTCCAGGTCAACACAACTGGAACTGCAGAGATCTGGATTCAGAGCCTGAGCAAAGCCCTTAGGCTCTGCAGGTGATAATCTGGCCTCAGGGAGGGTGATAGGAGGTTTGCCATTGATTTCAGCAGGATGTTGCTGTCTTCGGCTTTGTTTGGCATTTGTAAAATTGCATGGTAATGTTCCCTCTGTCATCTTCCATCTATTTATTCGTGGCAGTCAGACTTTTGTATTGCATTTCCTGACAGAAACAGATCTCTGAAAAAAGTTAAAATTTAAGATCCAGTCCTCTTTTTATGCCAGTTTAAAATGTACGTTAAGTGAAAACTTGAGTTGGCATGCAGTGTAAAATGGGTCCTTTTTCCTGAAAATGGGTAGGTTTTTAAAATGGGGAAAAACACATGGAAGCTTAATTGATAGAGTTTCAATAACAGGCAATTGAATCAGAATTATTAATCAGAATTAATTGTGGGGTATCTACATTATTCCTGGTTTTGGGATATGCGCTATTCTTCCAGGTTCTTATGAATGATTTATAGGATTAAAATGAGCAACAAAACCATACAATTTATAGTAAACAATGTACACAGACTCTCCGTTGCCAGATTATTTTACATATATTTACTACTTAATATTTTTCAACTTTGATTTTTTTATGATGGCTTCCAAAAAAAAAAAAAAATCATTTAAATCTGATATACTGCTAAGTTCATATAACTGCATAATATTTTTTAGGTTTTCTGATATGTGGTGCATTACTGTGATAGGTAGATTTCTGATACCATTGCTCTAGATATAGGAATTAAAATTAAACTTTACTTTTCAGGGGTGTTTGCAACTAAAACAAAAAAAAATCCACCTTGAGTGCAAACACTTCATGCATATCTGAGAATGTCTGTCTGAAGTCTTGGACCTGATTTATCATAATGCTTCTCACTTGCATCTACGTAACTACACTAAATTCAAAGTGAATTTTGACAGGATAAGCTAAAGTAATGCACCAGTATTCATTTTATTTTTTAAGAAGTTATGTATGATTTTAAAAACTGTGGCAACTCGGTTCTCTCTTGTATTTTAGACCTAAAAGTCAGTTCCATTATTTCCATTATCTACTAGTGCTAGTGTTTAGCTATGAGCATTTGTATTATTGGAGTAGCAAAATGTAAGACTGGTGAATTCTGATTAATCCAAGATTGATGTTATCCTATAACATTGTCTTGTAGTGCCAGGTTTCTTCTCATTGAAATGCAGGCTCTCCAAGCCTAAAAACAGCTGTCTTTTAGACAAATATAGAAAGCCAAGATACGTAAGAAAAGAATGTAGAATTGTGTCCAGGACAGGATATTTATAGCAAGAGTTACTGACTTCTGAGACAGTAATGAACAAGTCCTGTGAGTTAGCAAGCAGTCTCACAAACACAAATCACCTTTAAACTAATATAGTTTCCAAAGAGAATATGTAAACACTGTCCTATTATGGGTAATATACAAGAAGCTATTTTTAAAAAGCTAACCTAATTGTGCAGCTGTGAATGGTATAAGCCAGATCAATATTTAATGACTATGATGCATTATTTATAGTCCTGTGAGAGATTCCCTTTTTTAGGTCAAACAGCACACAGGAGAGCTACGCAACGGAAAATAATGTATCACCTGCCTTACAGAATCTTCGGATCAAAATGTAGCATGAATAGCAATTCCTGTACTTCTCAATTCCGTAGCCTGAGGTATGGCTAGTTAAGATCTACCTCCACATAGGCTTTTGTGTCTCTCTTAGACATTTAACTAAATAACGACGGAAAGAGTTGAACCGAGAAGGGAAACAACTTTTAGGACTGATACTATATATGACAATGTAAACAGCTGAATCCATGAAAGATGATGGATTTAAGTGACTTTGATACTTGGAGTGCATTATGTGTATGATATAAAATTAATTTGTTATTCATATCTTATGCTGTTACAATTTTAATCCCACCCTTAAATGCATAAAATTGGGCAGCACAATGAAAATTTGAATTTTATGTATTAATTTTACTTCCAATCTCTGTAAGGATTGGGAAAGCATTCCCAGGCTATGTTATTCTCTGCTGTGATGCCATCTTTCAACTTAGAACTATTTTAGTTACTTTTATGTTCTGGTAATTAAATAATTTGTAGTGGTTTATAATAATTACATTATAGCCTTCCTCAGTAATTAAATTTCAGAAGGGCAAGCTGGCCTTTGCATTTTGGACCACTTAGAAATATTGCCATTTAAATATGTATACCTAGAAGATGAGGTTTTTATGCATTGATGACACTGCTGTTTCAATCTGATAACATGGGTTTACAAAGGACGGAAGGCATGTGATCACACTGCAAAGTCAGTATTGCAAGCCATGGTCCCAGCCATGCATATGGTGAAACACATACAGTTCTTTAGAGACCCACAATTCTATAAGTGCATGAAGTTATTCATATGCCTAAGTATTTTTCAGATTGTCCCCTGAGACTAGTCACACAGCCTCTTGGACTCTTCTTTGGCTGTCACAGGAGGGTCTGTGCTGGCACCGAGCTTTTCCCCAATGCTATTCTAGCTGCACAAGTTCCACTGAGTAGTGACTGTGGGGAAAAAAATAAGGAAAAACCTTGAGGGTAAACAGGGCTTAAGTGTTAATATTGAGCTGTGTTCCCTTTTTCCCTCTTGAGAAATGTACATGTTCACAAGGTGTAAAACACTTTATTTTCTCTGCTTTTCCATATTGACTGCCCCCATAAGACAAGACCTAAAGCACAGTGTTGAGAGTTTCATAATTCATAAAACTGAGGTCTTTATTGTATTACATTATTTCATACACTTTTACATGTGCCTATGTCTTCAGTTGTCATGGAAACAAGAAGTCAGGAACACATTGCATACACTGAAAACTATTAAAAATAATAAATAATGATTAAAATACACTGGGTTTTTATACTAGTTTCTGAAATGTGAGACTGTCATCTGTTGACATCAGGCTAATCTCTGTAGTTCAAACATGCATAAACTAAAAAATTTTTTTAAACTTCAGTGAAGAGAGGGAAGGGCATGGAGAAGAGGAGTAGGGAAAGACTGTTCATGGTCTTTTCTCATATAGTGTTTAGGTTTAGGGGCATCAAATGAAACTATCAGGTTACAGATTTTAATCTGACTAAAGATCTCTCTCCAGGAAACATGTAGTTAAACTATATGACCTATCACCGTAGATGTTAATGAATTAAAAATTATGGATTAACAGAAGGAAAAGGCAAATGAAGACTGTTGTATGAAGACCATCATTTCTGGCTCAGGAAATCTCCAACGTGCAGCTCACCAAAGCTGGTAAGAGTGCACCAAGGAAGTATGTTTTCTCAGTTCAAATAGTCTTCCCTGCTGTCGGTCACCCTCAAAGCTAAGGTACAGGGCTTAGAAGGGCCTTTGGTCTGACACAGTACAACTATCCTTATGTTATTAATCGGTGCCTTCCAACAGCACTGCTGGGGGGGGGGAAGGAAACTACATTCTTTGCACCACTTTTTATCACCCAGAAAAGAGACTATGCCCTCTATGTTTAAAATGAAATGTGCTTTGACTTGGTCATTACTGTCATAAATCTCAGAAATTGGAGATACCAGGGTTTGATGATAACTCCCAGGTTTGCTGAATTGTTTGTTTTGGTAAGAGCCATTTCTTTTCCATTCTCAACCACCTGCCCCTGGAAGCATTTCTGGATTGTCCTGTTAAGCTATTCTTCAGCACCTTGTCTCAGGGCTGGGACCTGTGGTTCTCAGGTGCACTTCTAATACAACAGCCCTTCTCATACAGATATTGTTACCATCATGAAACCTGTTCCAGTGTGATAAGTTTTATTGAGAATAAGGCATATAAAAGAGCAACATGACAGTTGTTCTTTTTGTGGAAGAAAACTGAGGTGGGTTTTTTTTGTTTTAATTTCTTCCAGAAGACATTTTATCAGAAATAAAGTGGGATGACTTCAGTGTGTCAGAGTCATGAGAAGTTCATGAATTACTTCTGGAGCTGTCCTACTAGACTAGTGTCATACTACGGTGTCTACCCTAATTCTAGGGTAATAGAAAAAGCTAATGGGAATTCTGAATTTGCTTTCAAAAAATTAAACATTCAGTTTTATTGAAATTTCAGCATTTGAATTTATTGGCTTTGCAGTTGATCACAATGAGATTAAATTGTTGCAAAAGGTCACTGAAAGGATTCCTTTTGTATTTCTAAAATGGCCACATTTATTATTTCCAGGTGAAAACATGCAGCTCCCACAGTAAAATGTTCCTTTCCCTCTAGGGCAGCTGAAATATTAATTTTCCAGGATGTTGTGGAGGTAGGGTTTACAAGGAGAAATTTAACCTGGTGAGGCTCAGGCACTGAGCTGCTTTCTGAGGGGGCCAGCCCTCTTTGTTGGCTCTAGAGGGTTCAAGGGAGGTTATAGCAGTCATGAGGAGTACATCCACCCTATCTGCTCAACCCTGAATATCTGTAGTCTAACTGGGCAAGTTCCTTGCCCTCGTGTTGTCATATCATCTGAGCAGGGCTGGGCACTTCTTAATGTTTTGGTTTCCCATCTGCAAAGAGGAGACAGAAATATTAAAACATCTCTGTGAAAGATTTCAACGTTTCTGCTTTCTGACTGCAAAAGATTTTTATGATGCAACTGTGTTGCACTTGTATACGCCCACACAAAGCCAGTTTATTGTGTCGTGTAGGAGACAAGTACACCCTGTTTTTAAAAAAAAAAAGTCTTTCTCTTGAGGAAAAGCTATATATATGATTTGAGAAGGCAAAAGAAAGAAACCTGTGGTCTGGAAGCTAGATAAAGCCCACAATTTAATCATATATCCATGCCCAGACAATTTTTTCTGCTCATTTATGAGTTTAGCACAGGTCATTAAATGAATTAAAAGGGATAGGCTTCTTTCAACAAGGGCATAAAGCTGATGTCAATAAGGAACTTCCTGTGGAATTTTTTTTACATGCAAAGGCAAAATGTATTTAGTCTTAAGTGTTTATGCTATACAGAATAATCTCTGAATACATTTACACTGTAGGTTAAAAAGAGGGGAGCTTAAGGATTAGGATTAAAAAAATGTGAAAAATCAACATTGATATTCTGACTGCAGAGTAAAGACACACAGTAACTAGAAATATTAAATAATAAATGACTACTACTAAGATTAGCTACTTCACAGCTAGACCAGAGCTTAAATCTCCTTGTTAAATGCCATAAATAAAACACTTATGGTTATTAATTTACGCATACTAAAAAAATTGTGCTGCTACTTTTCTGCTCTCAAATGCTACATTTTGTTACTTGCATGGGAAGTTTTGTATTTCTTGCATCTGTTTCTATATCCAAAAACACAATTGGTCCAGGACTTGAGAATGCTTAGAAAAACAAATTAGAAATAGCAATTGTTGGGGACATAGTATTGCTTACAAGTGAAGGTGAAATGATTTATTATCCAACAAACCTGTTGTCTGTCCTTCAATCTGATCAATCATCATACTCCACAAGAATCTCTTCTCAGCTGGAAAGCATCAAGGAATAAATACAGTTCAACATTGCTACACCATTTAGCCAATGACCATGCAAAAAGTGATAAGGTATAGAATACATTTAAAATGTCAAGTAAGCCTGAGGAAGATCTGATGAATGATTTAAAAAAAATAAAAATCAACACTTGTCAAATGATAAAGTAGTATGCTTCAGTCAGTGACAGACTTGGGAATTTATATTTGAAAAGGTTTTCAAACAGGAAGAAAAAAATCTATCTAGCAGACTTGTGCACTTAAATTGGTCCAGAATAATTTAAAAAATTGGGGTATTTCAGTGAATGATGGTATTTTAGGAGTTCTTCACTGTAGGTTCATCATGGTTCTTTTGCCATCAATAAGGAAAAAATTATTCCCCACGCAGTTGATAGGCTTCCCTGGGGCTAGCCCTGTATGTGACAGCTCACTGTTCTGAGACCTGCTTTCGCAGACTGGCCCAGTAAGACTATTGTATGGTTTATTTTAACTCGTGGAAGAAAGAATTCTTTGAAGAAATCCAGAAAAATGGCATAATATTTCACATTTAAAATTATTCTTTCTTTATCTGTGCTTGGGTTGCTTTTGTAGCCCCTGCAGACTGACAGTTATAACTGGGAATTTTCTGGTTAAAAAATTAAGTTGCTTTTCACCAACTTTATTTGGATAGAAATTTCCTAATTGGCATTAATATTATCAATGTTAATTTTAAAATTAAACAAGTTTCTTTAGTAGTTGTACTGATTTTAAAACCAGGAAAAAAATGTTTTATTTTCCCTAGCATATACCCTACAAAAGGAAAAAATACTTTTCTTTCTTTATTTCTGCCTCTATACAGTGTTCTGGCTGCGGGCAGTTGTTTGTCATAAATGTTTCCTGGTATGATTTTTAAATAATTAATGGCAGTATTTCTATAGGTGGGGTTTTTTTTACAAAATATTTTATAAAAGGAAACATAAATGCCTCCCAAAGGAAGAAGGCAGTGTCCTTTAAAGGATTTTGACATTGCCAACGAGTTCTTATTAGACCTAGAGCCTTTTTATAATTAAAAATCCTGAAAGTGAAGAATGGGAAATAGATGAGAAATGTTTTCCTGAGATGAATCTGTTTGGCCACTGGGTGCCATCCTTGCTCCACTTTAAGGCTGATCACCTAGCAGCATTTCTGTTAAGCTGTAAAATCCTGAAAAAGGTAATACCAGTGCAATTTCGCACCATCGTTAATGTTTGTGTGTGTGCATGTAGTAGAATATGTTAGCAGCACAGGCAATGTGTCTTTCTTGCGTGAGTCATCAAGAGACTTGGGAGAAATATCCTCATGGGTTCAGCCATGTTTACATCCACAGTCTCATATCCAGCAATTTTTTTTTTTGCATTCCTCTATCAGCTGGTAAGAGTGAGGCTGTGCTGAAAGACTTGTTTCCACACATGAGTGCGTGAGTGACCATGCTCCTGTGCAGTATTAACATAGGCTCTGGGATTATTTGAAGGAAAAAATTACATGAATGCCCACTTGTTTTCTAGATCAATTCATATTTGAGGTGTATGGGCCTGTGTCCTACAAGCAAAACTATATCTAGCATATGTTATGTAAAAAATATTTGTGATTACAGCCTTCTGTGGGTTATTTATTGCGCTGTTTCATTGTCTGCCTGGAGCGGGGGGGAATTCCTCTATTGTTTTAGTCTCACGTCTCTTGTTTTAGTCTGGGCAAAATCCCAGGCAGAATAAATGTACATTCTAATAGAAATTATGTCAGTAGTTTTATGTTTTTAGTCTTTTGAATTTAAAGTGTAAATGCTAAATGTATGAGAAATAAACTCTAGTGCTTCTCTTTCTTGCTGCAACTGTATGGAAAATGTGCAGATTGTACCCCAGGCAAAAACAGGAAACTGAATATTTTATGAGGCCATTTCTGTGAAGTGTTCCGTCATCTTGTGCTTTGCAACAAGCTATACCCAGCTCTGAACACACATAAAGAAGCTGAGAATATCAGATATTAGTGTTTTCCAGTGCCTTTGTGATCCCCCTGCGCATACAGCATCTTGTTTGGTGTGCTTAAACATAACTCAACTAACCCTGCTTTCTGTGCTGCCATGCAGCAGCATGTGTGTTGTCCCAGGCATATGACAAGCTTATGGGCACATAAAAAACCCCACACCAAACAAACAAAAAACAACTTCCATTTATGACCTTCATAAACTCTACTGTTAAACTGATTCTAGGTATCTACTTGTGTTATCTGTACTTTCCCTGAAGGAGACCCATTGCTGCAGGTGGCGGTAAGGAAAGCCCTAAGTGGTATAAATACAGCAACACCACGGCAAGTTGTGGCAAGACCTGGTCTGCAGGTAGTGCCTGCCCCAGGGTCACACAGCACAGCAGCAATCTGGGGAAGATCTTGGTGAGCTGGGTGCTGTGTGGCACAGCAGTGCAGCCCCACTAAGGTCCCATATCCAGTTCCTTGCCTGGCTCATTTCTCTACTTGTCTGCATGTTAACTGCCTCTCTGAGTCAGTGGTGGCTGAGGTATTTGTGCACCCTACAGCTTTATGCCAGGCATGGACAATCCTCATTTTCCCTAAAACGGAGTCACGCAGACAGACCTCTCCACTGAGGTTTGTACCTCCTTGGCTGATGCTGCGGCCCCTCTGCAGCACCATCTAAGCATAAGACAAGACGTTATATTCAAAACATTAATTTGGCAGATGTAAGGTGTCTAGGAGAAAAGGAACGGTTATATCAGTCAAATATCATAAGGGTATTTTCACAGGGGCCAGTTAACGTGTATTTTAAGACTTTCACTAAGAACCTCATGAATGATGAGAAACAAGTGTTTATGGCTGTGTTGCAGCCTTTCACCTCAAAGCAGTGATAGTTGAAAGCAGCTTCTGTTTAAAGAAAATTTATAAAGCTAGTAATGTATAGGTAGTGAGTAAAAAGCTAAAAAAAGGTAAGATTTAAGTGCCTTTTTTTGTTGAAAGAGCAGGATCTGTACAATGGGTTTTTTTCTAAGAAAATATGTGGTGATTAGGCTGTGAGTTGCATGTGAACTAGAGCTCTGTGCTGCTGTGCGGGTTGGGTGCTCAGGCTTTCTCTGCTGGTGCACTCTGTGGGATGAAGGGTGCTGTGGAGGATGTACATTCTGCTACGGGGAGAGGAGTTGGGCTCTTTGTTCATAGTCTGCCCTGCAGAAGCCTTGCCCAGGATAACCCTCTTGGCTTGTTAAACTGTAGCAAGATGAAGCTCTGTTTTTTTGGAAAATGCTCTGTTGGGCAGTCCTGAGTGCTCCTAGGGAGTGAGTTATGGATTCAGAATAGGACAGGTAGATGTCTTTTAAACCTGCAATCAGAACTTGATGAAAACTAAGGAGAAAATGACATAGATAAAATATATTTTAAGGATAATCACTGCAATGTTCTCTGTAGCTTTTCTGTAAATGTATGTTGTAAGTTTGAAGGTGTTTTCAGTATTATTTATTGTCTACCTGACAATATATTGCTACAGCTGTCACTCTAGCAGATCTGAAATAGGACTTTCTCCCCAGTGGAGCAGTAGCCCACTCATATACTTGCATAACTTCCACCACCAGTCACTGTACTGACAGCCTGATTTGTCACAGGTGCTCAGAAAGAAAACTTCAGTGGCTAGCAGGAACACCGTCCAGTGCCGTTGCTGTGCACTCCTGCAGCACCGCCACAGCCCCACGGTGGCACGTGTCCAGTGGTCCTGCAGATTGGCCTGGGTGCAGTGAGTGCTGCTGGAGTACACTGGGTTAGAAAATAGCGTAATACCAGTGTATATGCCATTGTGGTACGGTGGGGTTTTTGAGGTTTTAGTGTTTTGTTTTGTTTTGTTTTAGTGTTGGTTCTTGGCAATGCCTTCACTTCTTTCTTTCTCACGCACTCTCTCACACCATGTTTCCAACTGAGAATTGCAGGGCACAATTTGGGCTCTTTGCCACCAGAAGAGCTGGTTCCTCTGTGCTTTCACATCATGTTCTCTGTGGGAAGAATCATGACCCTATTCCTTCCACCCTTAATCAGATTTTTCCTCTTCTGAGTCTTCAAGGAAGCAGCTAGAGCCTTCCCTCCCCTTCCTAGGTAGTTTTGTGGAGGAGAAGGCTGCCTTGTATCTCTCTTCCCTCACCCTCCCAAATTTATAGGTATGAGGGGGTCGGTTTGCATTACCTATTCTGCTCTTCATGGGAGTAACAAAGCTGACCCTCTGCCTACCAAAACCAAGTAAGGCTGTTGTGGGAAATGGCAGCCTGCATGCCTGACACTTTTGTATCACTGAGAAATAGTTGCCCTAGGTTTGCTGCTTGTGTTTGTTTCAAATTCTGGGACACAGACTGAATAGACCCTTTTGTATGAGCTTCTCATCTGCACCAATGGTCATAAAAAGTCGACAGTTGCTAGCCTGTAGTATGTGACACACTGGTTATTTCCTAATCACCATAAGCCAAAAGGATGTGAATGCTCCCCTGCGCGCCTCAGGAGATCATTGTGTTGAATGTGCATGCCCTGTAAAACGCCAGTCCTAGGCTGCTGTGGTTATGGACTTTGGCCTTAAGAATAATAGATGCTCAGACCATTAATTGCTTTTATTTTATGTCTCTGTTCTTTTAAAATAGAAATTTCTTGTTCCTTTTATAGGCTGCCGTATATTTTGTTTCTGTGTACTAAGAAACAACTTTAACATCAAGGATTGATTTTTAGCAACATAAATAATGTATGTTGTGTCTTTTCTATTATAGTTTGTAACAAAATTTTAAATGTAATATTTTTATCTCTGAAATTTATTATTCCTTTTGATGGGTCCCAATTTCAGGAAGTGGCATGTTCAGACAGGATTGATTGACTGATCAGAAACATTCAAAATATTTGCAGCTTTTTAGCTATAATTTTAGGCTTACCTTTGGAAATAGCATGTGTGATGTTGTAATGACATATTTTCCCTTGCCCTTTTAAAAATAAAATCATAAGACAACAAATCCTTTTCTCAGGCACACACAGCTTTATACCAAAAGCAGAAAGTAAATACCATATTTTTATCCTTAGCCCACAGTGCATGATAATAAAAAAATGTCCTAAATGTTATATTTGATAGTGATACATTGCTTAATGGCTGCTTTTCATGTTCTAATAGAAGGAGAAGAACAAAGAGCTTTCTTAATGCCATGAAGTTTCTCTTTTAATTAAAGCAAATACCAGTATTCATACTAAGCAGTATTTATGTTTGGTAAATGGTCAAACCAAATATAACTTTTTGAAACAAGACTAAATGAAACTTTCCTTGTTCCACATTTCATGTCTAAATTACATGTTATGCTGTTAATTTGCCAGTTGAGGATGAAACAGTATGTACCACATACATGTGCTTCAGCTGCAGATTCTGAAGCTGGATGCAAGAGCAGCATTATCAGTTTACAGATGTGAAACTTTGACTAAAGCAACGAATGCCTTTTTCCTGCAAAGGGCTCAGAAACCTACTGGGGGACTTTGGGCAGAGCTTGGGCATTTGATTTCATGACTGCAACCCTCTGCTTATCTGCTGGGTTACTCTGAAGAGGTTTAAAGTACATAAATCCTGTTCCAGGGACTGTTGATGTCTTTTACACCTGTACAGTTGTTGGATGAAACATTCACGGAGTCTGGCACACAGAAATAGGGAGTCTGGTAGATCCGATGGTGGCAAAGTGTGTTTATATGGAAGCATGATGTCTCCTTATCTCATGTTTTTGTCCAACTGCCTTCATATGAGTCCAAAGCCCCACTCTTATCTCATTCCAGTCTCCAGTTGTGGTTATTTGAGTATCCCTTCATAGAGTGACCTCATTCAGAGAATTTGAATTTGGTGAAAATTGTTGAAGGGCAAATAAAGTTGGGGACTTTTTTGACCCTGCTTGAGCAGGGGTGTTGGACTGGCTGGTCTCAAGAACTCCTTTCCAACCTAAATGATTCTGTGATTCTGGACAATTTCACTCCTGAAGGCAGCAGCAATGCTACTGTGATAATTGTGTTAAAAAATCATTGGAATCAAAACCCAGAGGATAATACATGTGCACATTTTAAGTCTTTTCCACACCCATTCCCCTTCACTGTAAATATTACAAAATTCCATTTAAATGGTGCTGTCCTGTTTCTCCTGCAGTTGGTCATTGGAAAAGAGGTGCTAACTCAGCGTTGTGAAGGACAGAGAGATGCCATCTGCAGTCTGCAGTAACAGATGAAGGCTTTTAAAAGCCGGGTTGCTCTGGGCATTAAAACATCCCTAGGCTGAAACATTTGGTTCTTTCCCCTTTGGAAAGAGTAAGAAATGTGTCAGACTGGAACATAACAGGCTTTGGTCTTCCATGGCTATGAAGAAGTGCAAAATTTGTCCACTACTGCTAATAATTGACTGTAAAGATACATTTTAAACTATGCCTGCAGCTATAAATATAAGGAAGTATTTTAGAGGCCTTTATACATGAAAAGAACCCTTTTATTTGTAAAGTCTTTGCCATCAGAAAATACTGTCTCCAGTACAGCTTGATAGATTAAGTGAGAGATAAAGAAAGCATTGCATTTAAATATTCTCCACTTTGATGCTTTCTGTGCAGGTTTTGATGATCAGCCTTTAAGTTTTTTTCAGTTCCTAATCTTCTGAGAGAGATTCTAGGTGTAGAGATACTTGAAAGGGTAGTCTTATTTTTTTGTGTATGCCACGTTGTCTAAAGCTCCAGTTTCACTATTGAGTATAAATGAGGTCTGATCCTGACTTGCTATTGAAATCATAGTACATGGACTCCTGACTCAAACAGTGCCCCTGGGAGTTAAGAGGCACACCATATTGTTTTGCCATTCTTTTGCTACATTGGGACACACATTTCATGGGATATCTTTATATGTGTTATATATATTCAAATTTCTTGTTACTTTTTCTCCATCAGTCTGGCAGTATTTTCTGATTAGGAAACCTTGCTAACCATTCCACATGCCATTGTCCGTATAAACAGTATATAAAAAGTGGACTGTATTCAGTAGTGGAAGTTATTGTTACAGAATAGTTCTAATATCACATGAGAAAGAAGCTGAGCATACCAAATGGTAGAATGTGCTTTTTTTTTTTTTAATAAAGCCATACTAAGATACTTACCAGTAAGTTTCAAAACGCTTTCCTCACATAATAAGCACTGATGTCTTATCCACGCAGGTAGTAAAACTGAAGTACAGAGATTTTAAGCTGACACAGCAAAGCAGGATTTCGGTCCAGTGTTTTCTACGTTTAGCTGGACTGCTTCCATGGTAGTGAACAATTTACAGGGAGAAAAAATGCTTTCTGAAGAACTTACCAGTTCCCTTACATCTGATTTTATCACATTATCAAATAAGGATATATAAGATTGCAAAGAATATGCTATTAGAAGAGATAGTGCAAAATCATTTAGTTAGCCTTCCCTGTCAATCTGTGGAATGATACTTTGTCTTGTGTTTTTAGTATCAAATGGGATAAAAAAATTGTGCTTTCATATAACGTGTAATGCCGAATCAAGTTATTACAATCAGACCCCTGAGCTGTAGGTATCTTCTGTTTAAGAAACTCCTTAAGCTGCCTATCAGTGTGTGCCAACTTGTAGGAAATAAGGATGGAATAAGAGGATTATGGCAAGATGAGACAAAGCGTAATCACCACCTTAAATTGCCCTCTTTCCACCACTGACCCAGACTGTCTCATAACCAAATTCCACCATAGGAGATTATTAACTGTCGAAATTGCTATTTCATATTTTTTCCTGACATGATACAGTTTTTCCCTATGTAAGGAGTTATCTCCCTCAGATAATTTTTTATGCTGGCAGCATGTGACTTGTGTGCTGGACTCTACTGGCAGTACATCTGACTAGCTGGAATGAGAAGACTTTAGCTTAGTATAGCTTTCACATACTGAAAACTAGACTTCCAGCTCATACAGGAAGTTTGGTTTGTAAAACTGTGTGGATCGTGAGGGAAATCCATAAAGCTTCTTCCCTATTTGGAAGCACTGGTAATGTGTTTCCAGATCCTAACATAGTAAGACACCTATCACGAGCTTATAGCAGCTATCACACCTACAATTTATTCAGGACAGGAAGCTTGCTCCTTTCCTTTCACCCATCTCCAAGGGATCATTCTTGTACTATTTATAACTATGAACTGATTTAAAGTTAATTTGTAAGAGGCCATTTAATGGTATGCTTTCAATATGTTTTCTCAATAGTAGTATTGGCCGCTATGAATGTACTAGTGTGGTATATGACAGAAACTGAAAGTAGGATTAAAAGGAAAGTAATTTGCAGTAACATTAACCAACCTGAATGTAAAACCTATCTCTCATTCAGGAAATATGTTCAATAAGAGCAGCAGAAGTCTCCCCTTTTGCTTGCATCGATTGATTGTGATTGCTTCTTCCAGCCCTTACAGTGAGAATGTTGTAAAATGCTCTGTGTATACGTGTGTGCATATTAATCCTGCATTTTTCTGATATACATTTACACATGAACGCATACAGCCCCGAAGGAAAAACGAGTACGAATGCTTATCTTTATTCTTACCTAGTTGCATGCTAACAATATAAAGAAACCATTTTATACAGCATATGTTTTGTACATACTTCTAAAACTGTGAAATACTTGTCTTCAGCAGCACTAAAGTGTAAGCATTAAATAGTAGCTTTTATTTCAAGTATTCATCCTTTAGAGTTTCCCTAAAACTTTGACTTTTTAGTTTCCTACAGTTTTCCTTCTTAGGTTTTGTTCATCCACAGCAGCCTAAAGGCTTATTAATACTGAACTAGGAACATTATTTTTCTGTTCCCGTGGGCTGTCTTTTATAGTGGCCAGAATTGGCACTTTATTGTTAGTAGAAGCCACTTTGGTGTTCCATGTATTTGGAAGTATGATGGTCATTAATGATGTCATTAATGATATATGGCCCTTTGGCGATGGCTGATGTAAGGTAAGGCTCAACCAGTCACTTGTCTCCTAGCTGTTCACATATACCAGGCTGTGAAGCAATTTACATGATAGCAAAGAGCAATGAGGAAAGGAGAATCTGTCTCCAATCCCGAATTTAGTACAAAGGTGCTTTTCTTCCTTCCTGTATCCATCCCACGCCATCCCGTGCACATCGGAGTATGGGGTAGCCACAGCCCTTGTCTTTATGCTCTCATTCAGGGGCATGACATCCTCTTTTCAAGCTGCCTACAAGTGGTCAGAGTTTCCCAGTCTGGTAACTGCTGACTTTGTACTTTATTAGGCAAGACCAGTTGCCTTCCATGTGCTAAGCCCAACTTGCATTCATGGTTCCTTTCAGGACAAATTTTTGCTTTAGTACCAAGGGGTGTGGAGTTGTTACCAGAGCAGGCGCGTCCGGCTTTAATTTACCATAAGCTCACAGAAGAGTCATGTGAATTTTTCTCAAGGATGAAGAGTGTTGAAAATGGCTTGGTCCACAGGGTAAAAAGACTTCAGAGTATAATGTTCTTAATTGTTTTTAGAAAGGGGAAATTGAACTTCAAAACGTTCAAAAGGAAGCAAGCCTTTTAAGTGATGCTAAATCACAGGGGTGCTTTAAAAAATAATTTCACTGTAACTTGAATTTTAATCACCTGCCCCTTCCTCTTATTGTCACTTTCATCCCCTCTGTTTTCCTGGAAAAGAGTGTTGTTATTGCTGTTTATTTTAAGAAATCCACTGGAATTTGTCCTGCAGTGCAGGAAAATTTCAGGGATGGATATGTTTTAATATTCTGTATTATGAATATTTTTTATATCTTTGTAATTAAAAAAAAAAAAGAAGTTTTAATGACTGCTCTTCTATAAACCCTAGACTGCTGCATTTCTAACATAAGACGCTGAGGACAGACAATGCCAGGTGCAGCCAGAATATTGCTGTAGCCCCACAACATATCATTTTTTAACATTATTCAAATTAGTCTCAACACTCATAATTCTGTTGTTTCCTTTATTGCTGTTGTAAAGCAAATGGTTCTTTTATACAAATGTTATTTCCTCGCTATTAATTCAGTAGTTATTTTGGATTATGGCACTCCTGTTAAATTTAGGAATGTAAAACCTCATAAATATTTAAAAATTTCGGACTGACGTGGGAAGAAATTGTTTTTGACTTGCTTTGTTAATATCCTGTTCTTCACTTTGTAATAGATTTGGAATATATTGTTATTTCTCCACTGTTTGACACAGGGAAAAACAATTGTAGTTGAGCAACTCCTTCAAGTGTTCTCCCTTGAATTTTAACAGGCTGGTAAAAGTGTTTGTTTCCAGTAAAAAATAACAAGGAAAATATCTGTTTTCCTTTAAGAGGACAAAAAAATATGAAGAATTTAATCAGAGCCCACTTCAAAGTTAATGGAAGTGCAGCAGTAGGTTTGTAAAGAGTGTTTCAATAAAACAATTTCAAGCAGGTCTACTTGTAATCAAGTGCTTCTGTTTCAGCATCTTTGTTAAAGTTCTCTCTAAGGAACTAACGAGTAAGATGGACAAATGTGTTTCTTCCCTCAGAGACATTTTATAGACTGTATTTACTATGCAATGAGTGTATTCATAGAATAAATGCTAGTATGCATCTTGAGTATCCCCCAAAGCTCTGAAGAATAACTGAATGATAAAAAAAGTCACAATTTTTGTAAGACTGCTGAAGGTCTGGAGAGCACAGTCTCTGGGCCAGTGTTTCTGTTTCATACCTAACTGTATTTTCTTTCTTTCTTCACCTCAGAAGTAAATACATAGCTTTTCAGCCAGATCTTAAAGGGCGTTAAGGTATAACTCCTGTCAGGATCATCTAGAAGTATTTCAAATGTTTCAATAATTCAGAAAAAGATTCTGAATTGATTCAACCTGGATAAGTACTCTAGCAGACTAAGTATGCAGTTAACAGAGCTTACATCTCTGCCTGCATGCTCCAGAGGTTCTTCAGCTGTGTTCTGGGATGACACTTAACTTGATGGGTTTGTTGTATTTCCTATGTCAGTTAACCTCACTGGCGTAACGCCATGACTTTTTGTGGTATTGGCATGCTTCACTGAGTGTTGAACTGAAAAGTCTTTCTTCTAGCTAGCAAGTAAGTTAACACTGCAATGTTAATCCTATTTCATGGCAGGTTTACACTATCTTCTCTTACATGATATAGCTAAACCGGCTTAATCTCTGTATAAAGTAATTATCAAGGTGGCACTTCTCCTTTGGCTAGAAAAAGCTTTTTACATGTCAATAACTTGTTGTAGTGAGTTTGCAATACTTCAAACCACAAGTTTTCAAAAAGGTGGTCGCATAGAAGCTGTAACTGTGAAGGTGAGCTTACAGTTGCATGAACAAATTGGTATTTTATGCAACTGAGTAGCGGGATGTGCCACACCAGCTGAGTCCATGCGATTTTAACTACTTCAGCATGGTCCGGCTCATGGCCTGTGGGCTGGATCCAGCCCCTTTGTGAGGTGTCTACCTGACCCATCACCTTCTCACTGCGGGAGACAGGGAACAGATGCCCCTTCATCAAATGCAGCATCCTCCACCTGCTCTCTCTAGGGAGATGAGTGGCAAGTCCAAAAGGGCGTAAGGAAGAGCAAACAAGCCGGTGAGGGTTGTCAGCACCTCCACCTGGCTCCTGCAGTTGCTGCCACTGGGCCAGCCACGACACATCTATGTTTGCAGCTGTATGCATTAGCCAGTCCTGCATACTCATTCATATGGTTTTGCTCATTCCTCTCTTACAAACAGAACAAAAGTCTGCTGTTACATGGACAAAGCAAAATGTAAGGCTTTTGGTGTTGTTTATTGACTTACTACATAACCAGCATGTTGAAAATTCTTTTTATTTTACTTTGAAAAGTACTTCTGCTAGACATTTCTTGTTTTACTCTTTTTTTGTTTCTATGAACATGTAGTAAACAGTGTAAAGCAAAGGGCACTTGTACGCTTATGAATGTAAAGACATTTGGATGAAGAAATTCTGCAGAGCAGTATATTTACTTTGCATTTCTGAATAGTAGCAATTAAAATTCACAGCTGCTGGCTGTCCAGATGTTTCTTGCATTACAGCATTGTAATTTGCATTGGAATATATTGTGTTACTGCAGTAGCTGTAAAGTGGTCAGCTCTCACAGGCTAAATGCTGTATATGGACTCCAGTTAGGATGGTGAGCATATTTCCTGCTCCTATCAGGTTCTTCTTCTTCCCACTGTTTCCCCACTCTGTTAGCTTAACAAGTTTGTATTTCTCAGATGAAGACTTTTATTGCTCGGCATTCAAATCAAGCAGGGGACGTATTGGCAGGTCAGAACAGAAGACTCAAGTTTTGAATCAGAAGTTTCCCTTTCCCTTTGGCATTTT
Source organism: Morus bassanus (assembly GCA_031468815.1). Lineage (NCBI taxonomy): Eukaryota > Metazoa > Chordata > Aves > Suliformes > Sulidae > Morus > Morus bassanus. The sequence goes on along the minus strand of CM062574.1, from coordinate 26,248,355 downwards.
CAGGCAGCAAACATCCCTCTGGTGTCAGAGCTTGGCATTGATGATATCCATTTTGATGACTTCTCGCTGGATGTGGATGCCATGATTACTGCAGCCCTGCGGATGTTCATGGAACTTGGAATGGTTCAGAAATTTAAAATTGACTACGAGGTAACCATCTGCGCTGCAGAGAGATCTGCTGCTTTTGTCTTGGCACTGCTCTGTCCATTTCTGCACTTTTAGTAGCCCTGATACAATTTGTACTTTTCATTTCAGACGCTGTGTAGGTGGCTTTTGACAGTTAGGAAGAATTATCGAATGGTTTTGTATCACAACTGGAGGCATGCTTTCAACGTCTGCCAGCTAATGTTTGCCATGTTAACTGTAAGTATCCAGCTACAGACACAATCCCATAAGAGATTTTATTGCCACATTGCCTTACCTATCTAAACATTTTCCAACATTTGATTTCTTTTCTTTTCTAGTTACTATGATGCTCATTCATTTCCAATAGAAACGCACACAGAATTAGGTTATTCAACTTAAGGCAGCACATATTTGGCAAAACCTTATCGTGTTTTAGTGACAGTGATATCCCAGGCACATTAAAGTGACTGAAAACAGATGGCAGTCTTGGAGTGAGCTTGTTATTGTAGGTCTTGATCTTACAGAAATGTTTTTCTTTTGGAATTCTTTGATTTGACATTTATTTCACACTCTTAAATTGGGAGGTACAAAACCAAGGAAGATTAGAATCCTAGAAGAAGTATTTATTACGTTGATATTTATTACCTTCTTATCCAGCTTCACTTGAATAGTTGTAGAAGGTATTGCCTTAAAACATTGTAAGATTATCTTCCAACACAGTGACCTAAATGAATCTTGTGTCTCCACTGGACACTGTAACACTTCTGGGTTTTATTAACATGTATCTCCATCAGTACCTCTAACTCCTCTCATCATGCAAGTAAATTCTGTTGAAAGTACCACTGCTCTTACTTGCTCTCTCTCCCTACCCACAACAACCTCACCACATGAAATAATCCATGTTTGGCTAGGTAATTCTTGTAAATGTATCCGTAAAAAGCTTGGTGGTCCTGGATGTTTAATACTCTGGTCAATATGGCAAAAGAGAAGCAACATGTCTGTGTGCACACAACACTTTCTGCTGTACTTGACATTTTGAGTTTGCCTTATCTCCGGATAAAAATAAGAATTCAAGTTTTTCCATTTTTTCTTCATATTCAGTTTTAATGGCCAGAGGCATCTATTGTGAACCTTAAAGTGGTCATATTAATATCATTTGTGCAAGTATTTATTTATCTGGGATATCATGTGCTTGTTCCCTAATTTTTAATCGCTGAATATTTACGTTCTTGTTGCTGGCTGGTCTGGGCAGCGTGGTTAGCATCTGGACCCTGTCCATAGAGGTGGAGACTCCACAGCCCATGCCATTTGCAGCACAGGTCAGCGCTGCGTTAACATGGACTTGAGACAGTCTGTGGCTTGTTACCTGCTTACAGGGCATGGCTGTCTTGTGCATGGGTTCCCAGGTGTCCTGCTTCGTTTGGCATTGTCTCTGTGGCGCAACTGTGTGCGTTGGGCAAGAAAAAAGAGAGTACGATGTCCCCTAGCAGGTAGATGTTGGTATAGTGCTAGGTCCATCCCAGCTATGTGGGTTTGTTTCTGTGAGCATTTACAGAGGTGTAGCAAAGTTGTACCGTACACCGTGAGACAAAGGAAATGGAGGCATTCAACAAGAGAGAAAGGTCACCTCTTCTGGGCATGCGGCTGTTCAGCTGAGCGGAATTAACGTTGTTTCAGCAGGCACTTTCCGATGATCTCTAGTGAAACCTCATACTAATGTGTGGGCATTGGTCGTTTTTAAGGTTTTATGAACTTGACATGCTTTTTTTTAAGTTATAGAAAAAATGAACAGCTTTTTACTCTGAGGAATAAGGGCAAAGTCGGGCAGTGCCATTCAGCTGGGAATTACATTAATTTCTGCCAAACGCTGCCAGGGGGTGAGGAGCCCTCCAACCTCACCCGTGAGGACCTCTAGGTGGAGCTCCGAGGCCAGGTTTTCATCAGGCTGTTCTTTTGGTGGGAAACGCTCGGCATCTCCATCTCAGCTAGCGGTGACTACATTGGCAGCCAGCAGGGAGAAAGCAGATCCCTGCTGCTTCAACAGCCACCAGCAAGCCTGCGAGGCCTCAACCATAAACTGCTTTGACCATGGTTCTCAAAACATAATTTCAGGATCCTTTTAGTAGTCACTATGGGGTTGCAACTGTCTGTGGGAGGTGATCCGGGATTTTCAAGCCAAGCTCATTTCATTGCCCAAACTCCTGGTAATAAACCGAATGAGCAATTCCACATGAAGGGCTGGACACGTGTGCCTGCGGCATTGGACTCACCATGCATCCCACCCCGCTTCGCTGTGGCTCTGGCTAAGAACAGAATAAGCTCAGGTGTATGATCTGCTTGGGGTGCTCTCCCTTGCAGAGATAGGAAGCCTGATCTTGGGTAAAAAAAAAGCACAAAAGAGAGACTCAAGAAACTAGTAATAGCACAAGGCCTGCTCTTACTCCCTTTGTCTTGGGGGAACCATTGGAGTTAGTATGTGCCTTGTTTTTTCACCTGCAAAAAGGGGAAATTTTTTTGACCATCAGAGAGGGGGTCTGATGGTTAAGAAGGCACTGCCTTGTGCAGTTGTTGCACCCTATTCCTGATTTCTCTATGACAGTCAGCAATATTGACTGCACCACAAGTATAAATCAATAGGTCTATTTTAGGGCATTTTCAGGTAGGACTTGCCATAGCATAGTAATGTCTAGTCTGTAATGCGGTAGCTTCTAATGGGCCAACCATGCTCCCACTGAATGCATAAGGAAAATTCAGCTGGGTTGAACAAGCCAAATAACAGAAATCCAACAAAGCTTACACCAGTTGTTTCTCTCCTGGGTCAGCCTTCTGCATATCTAAGGTATGTTCCTGTATATCTAAGTATGTATTTTCTCTCTCTGGTTAGACACTGAACAATTATAAGCCCTGTCCTGTGAGCCATACTTCTGTGTTTCAGACTTGCCCAAATATTCTGAAGGCAAGCATTGAAGCATGCTCCTATGAGTTAAGGACATGACATGAGAGTAAACCACAGGATCAAGCCCAGGCTTCATTATCAGTGCCTTTGCCTAACACCATTCACATTGATACTTATTTCAAAAAAGTAAAAACAAACAAGTAAGCAATACAAAATTAAAATCCTCTCTGGTGTGCTAATAACAAAACATATAAATGTGGGGCAAGGTATAATGAATGCAATTCATTTCCTCACATGAAAGAATGACCTCCATAATTCACTGAAGACGCTGCCACTCATGAGTTATGGGTCATTCCTTTTCTGGTGAAAATAAATTTTACTGCACTATTGTCTATAGCCATGTATTTTTTCTCTCTGCGTAAATTCAAAAACAGGGAAATGTAATCCTCTATTTTCTTGCATTATGTTCAAAGCAGATATCCCCTTACTGTAACACTGTTTTAAATTAAATGTTTTTTATTAAGAGAAATATTCTATATTTCTTTCATATATTCGATGACAAGACTTTTGATTAAATACAGTGTTGCTACTGTTAATAAATTCCTTAATCGGCTTTCCTGCATTTGCAATACAGGTTGAATCCCTGAGTTTAATCAAAGCCTGTGTTATGCTAAAGAATATTTATTACAGCATCAATTTTATATTATAAAACTTCTATTTTAAGTTGTTTTAACTTAGCCATGAATGTTTTCTCTAGATTGAAACTTGACACATGGCATGTTGTCAGTTACAAACCTATTTTTTAATACTTTTCTAAAAATAGACTTTGATTATTATTTGTTATATAAAAACAATGTTTAAAAAATAAAAAGAGAAAACACTATTTTTTAGAGAATTTCCTCTGCCTGGGTAGCTGTTACTGAAACTATAAGAAGCAATGCCACTAGAAATCAGGAGAATCTATTTCATAATATCCAAGTTACTCTCTACACCAGTGGATTCTACACTAAAGGAATCTTTTTTCCTCATTTGATCATCTTTTCTGATATGTAAAATTTGAGCATATGTAATATTTAATACGTAAAGCTTTTGTGGCAAGTCCTGCACTTCCTCAATTCCCATTGAAATGCATTCCTGAGCACCTGGGGGACCTTGGCTCCCTGTAATGCCTAAATATTAACTGCAGCCACATTTCAGACTATGAAAACAGAGGCTATTTGGGTTTGAATGGGCATTTATTTAAGTAGAATTTTGTGGTCTTCAGGGTGAATAGCAGTGTTTTCACATGGTATTGCAGCAATTGACTGGCATTTCTGAGTGGGTCTTAAGTTCCTACCACATAAGGACATCAAGCCCCACTGATATTCACTGTGTTTGTATCACTTAACCCTCTTCTTGCCGGTGGGTGAAATTATGCCCCATTGAAAATAAACTGAATTCAGGATTTCTTACACACTGTTAGTGTTCAGCCTTGGTTTGGTCATCCAATATAAATGTATTTTATATCCCTTTTATATAATTTCCTTTCATACTAACTAGATTGTGTGGCTAATTGACGAGTGTCATTGGAGACTGGCACTGTGAAAAGGCAATTTTTACAATTTTCCAGCTCAGTCAGTCATTTTTGCAGGCAATATGCTCTTATGCTTCTGAAAAGTTGAAGAACCAGGTTGTTTCTGCCATGGGTAAGATGCATGGCACCAGAGAGGTGGTGTCCCACGCAGGGTCCAGCACTTTCTCCAGACAGGATCCGTTCAGGATTCTTGAGGTTAGCAGTAACAGTAATATTTCTTTTCTGATATGAGGCAGTTCAGGCAGGAAAACTGCTATGGCAACTATCCACGAGGAGAAGTGTAGTGGCAAAAAAATGTTTCTAGGATCAGCTCCCCCATTCACATGGGTGTATCTGGTCTGAGCTGCTTGTGGGGAATTTCAATATATCAGTTTTCAAAATTCTCTCCCAAATTCAAGTGGGTATTTGCAGCAGAAATATGCTATTTGAGACATTTCCTCTTTAAATCATGCCACTTCGTTTCATGTGTCCCAGATAACAAATCTCTTAATAGTTCATAACAGTTCCATAGAGTATATTTTAGCTGGCTTCTTTATAGGTCTTCTGATTTAACATCTCAGCTATCTCTGACAGTAGGGATTGACTAAGATGGTCACCTCAGGATTGAAAAAATCTAAGTACTTCTCTGAACAATAATTTCAAAATGGAATCAATTTTGTTTTGTATTTCTCTGATATGAAATTCCAGTTGCTGTCTTAGCGTGTAGTTGTTGGTGTTTGTTTTCAGCTCTTTCTGCCTTTAACGCCTTCTGGGTAGTGGAGAAATGGCATGCTGGAAATGCAACAGAGAGATAATAACAGATCACTCCAAGGACGTTATCTATTCTGCTAACCATCTAACATACAGCAGGGAATATAATATGACAATAAAGCACTCATCTTCTCCTTACTGAAATGTTCATGGTATCAAAACAAAGTTGACTGTTGCTCAATGGACTAACATTGCTTATCCTTTCTGCTACTGATAGTTACAGCTGCTATTTTTTTTTCTGCTCTCAGACTGCAGGATTTCAGGAGATTCTGACTGAAATTGAAATTTTAGCTTTGATTGTGGGATGTTTATGTCACGACCTTGACCACAGGGGAACCAACAATGCCTTCCAAGCCAAGTAAGTTTTCTAATTCTTATTACTTTAATTTGGTTTTCTTCCACAGAAGAGCAAAAGGTGACCAGGAAAAAGAATGAAGTATTAATTTCAGGCCTCCTAGGCCAAGGCCAACTATTCTTATTCTTGCATGTAGTGAGGGACTATCCATCTTTATCATTCTCTCTTCTTTTGGGTAATTGCTGGCTTGTCCTTTGTATTGGGCTGTTGATTGGGTTACCCCTTGTGAACTGACACTGCATATTGAAATGTGGTGCCAAAACCTGATGTTCTTTTCAGGCTGAGGTATTATTGATTCTGGTATTCAACCCAGGAAATTATGAAACTGTCTATCTGGGTTGTACTTGCTGGCTAGAATGCATGATGGAAAGCCTTGTTCAACTATTAAGAAAAAAAGAAAATAGGTAAAACAGAAATCATGCTTTCAAAAAAACTTTCACAAATGTATAGGCAAGCAAACATAAAGTAATTCCTAGCTTATGGTGTATGAAACCGTTGCCATCATGTTGGAGCTCAGATGCATCTTGTCTGCAGCAAGTGGCTGGAGTGGTGGCCTCACCACATTATCTGTCAGTTGTGGAGTGCACAGGGTCCCTGGTCTGTAAAAGTGCCTCGTCCCTGGCCTGCCCCACATGCCAGAGGACACGGAGCCTGTTCAGAGACATGCTGCAGTGGGCAGGGGTGGGCTGGCACCCCGTGAAATGGTCAGTACCCACCAGAACATGAAGCTGGATCTTGAAGGCAGGTTCTTACATCACCTATGTGAAATCTTGCTCTCCAGACTGTTTTCAATTCTAAAAATGAATTTTATTCTATTCAAAGCACTTAGGACCTAATTCAGCAGCCCTGACTTGCATATACTTTTACTGTCCAGGCAGCTGCCCTCAGACATATTAGTGAGGTGGAAGCAGGTTTCTGGAAGGTTTGATGGTACTTCTTACTGCGGTGGTAAGGGAATTCCCTTGACCAAGGTCAAATTGCTTCCAAAATCTGCATTCCCTGACAACAGTGGGGGGACAACACGAAATGTCCCTTCACAACATACTGGCCAAGCTGTGAAATAAAGCTGTTAGACCCAGAGACTCCTCCAAATCCCATGTTGTTTTCTCAACTCCCTGGGTCCTCTACAGTCAGAATATGAGACCTTGAGTCTCTCTTGTCCTGCAGATCCCAGTATGCGTTTGCAACTTTGTCTGTTCTGGATTACTGCTAATCCTCCAGCGTGACTGGGAAGCAGTCAGATGGTTGTCCAAAGATATTTGAAAGAAAGGGTGATGTTGTATTAGCCTACTTTGTCCTACCTTTTGCAAAAATACTCTGCTGCGATCTGCCTGTGCACAGGCTGCTGCATTTCTGAGGGCAAGTTGCCTCAGTGAACATCACTCAAACTGATGTTTCCGATATTCGCTAAGCTGCCATTTCCTGAGCTATTGGTGTTGCTGTAGTCTCAATGAAACAATGACACTGTCTGGGTTTTCAATCACCATAGCAAGGAAAATCAATTGCAGTGCTCAAAAGACAGAGCTCATGGTGCAAAGGTTACCAAGCACTGCTAGATGCCTTTTTGTAGCTGAATCTTGACGAGAATCAAAAAAGACGAGACAAATGGGAAGGAATCTCAGCTGATTGATGTCTATGTTCCTAATTTACAAAAACAAAACCTAAGATTTACATCCTGACCGTTTTAGGCTCTGATTAAGTTAACCAATTCTCCACTCTAACATTACACAATATCTCTTGTGCAGAGGGATGGCTGAGTTAAAGGTAGAGGTTTTAGCATTAGACTGCTATCACTTATGCTTGTTGTTTGACAACGGAGTACAAAGAGGAGGCTACCATTTTATGACTCCATAAAGAAATTGCTGAAGACATTCAACAAAAGACAAACATTACCACACATGTATAAAACATCCCTGAAAACAGAAGCTGTAGTTTTCATAACAGCAGCTATGATTTATTCCTCTAACCTGACTTATAAATTCAAGCTTCACATTCTCCTGTTTTATCTTCAGTGTTCAATACTGCTGTTCTGTGTGATGAAAGTTCAAGAGGTATATGATGGAAGCAACATCACAGTTGTCTGAAATGGCTCTGTTATATATCTCAACACCACGTTCTCCAGGGGTGACGTTTCCTGGACATCCTTCTCTTGAATATAGCTGCTTCTAATAATTAAATATCACTATGGTGCAGTTTTATAGTATGTGCACCTAGGAGACTCTTTCTGTTTGTCTCTAGCATAATCTCTTATTCTCATTTCTTTGGAAAGAAAACCCATCGTGTCACTTAGGCTGGGTCCCAGAAGTGAAGTAATGGAGAACAGTAACTGTTCTGACAATCCAGTCCTGTTCTCTGTGCCTCCCAACAATTTGCAATTTTATAATTGTATTCCGAAGATTTTTGTTCTTTAAACTTAGAAAACCCACCTGCTCTGTGCATTTTGAAGGTAATTTTGTTTTAGACAATAAACATTATGAGAAAATACATTCTAAAGAGATGCTAAACTTTACTTTTATAAACTCACTGCTCTCACTTGGGTTTTTTTGTTTATGTTAGTATTTTTTTAAGTGTGTGGTTTTACATACAGGCAGAACCTCACTGCATTTGCACTTGGTTTTTTGTTGTTGTGTTTTGTTCTTTTTTTTTTAAAGAGTTTCTAATCACCCATTGTAAGCCATTGTGGTTATATCTATTAAGAATTAAAAATAAAAAGTAGTAGCAGAACAGCCGGTCCTAACTCAAGGACATTACTTGGTTTTTTTACTGCACATTGGTGCGCTCGTGTTGTTGCTTCGCTGAGGCACTTTGAAAGTTGCATTACAAAATTTCATGTAGTTCCAGGAAAATTTTTAGTCAGCTGATTATATTTAGCAAGGTCTGGAACATAAATGCCTTGTATTTGGCTTTAAATTAGTATTTTGATCTTGTCAACTGTCTCAAGTGTGGTTGCTGAAATGGAGAGGGAGAGTGTGGCTACATGCTTTTGTTACTAAATTGTCTCTGAAACCTGCTTCGTAAGCAGACGAGCAGTATTTGTTGACTCCCTGTGTTCTGTTTCAGGAGCGGATCAGCCTTAGCTCAGCTCTACGGCACCTCTGCTACCTTGGAGCACCACCATTTCAATCATGCTGTCATGATTCTCCAAAGTGAGGTACAAAAGCATTACTATTAATCTCACTGTAAGCTGTTGGGCAGTTTCAGCCAGAGAAAGGAAATACCACACACAGTACCTTTTTAATGCCCTCTCCTTGAGGAATTATTTATTGGTTACCACAAAGGTCACAACTAGCACAAAATTAAACAACTACAAATGCTGATCATAGAGCCCAGAGATTATATTTGTCTCAATCAGCTAGGGGCAAGGAGAACATATCCTAATCATATTGTCAGCTTTCCTCAGTCATCTTATATATATCCTGCTCAGTGGTTTATAGGTAGGTGAAACAAGCTCTTACCTTTCCCTGCAGGTGTTGTATTCAGAGTATCACAGTCATCCTTTACTGGACCAATTTAATTTCTTTGACAATCTTTCTGTAACCAGAATTTTTATGATGGTTTTGCATAATTTTATTACCTTTTTTTTAAAAAAAAATAATATCAGTGATATTGTGCTGTTCAAAGTACACCAGCTGCTTTGCAGATACATATAAAGACATAGTTCTTGCCTAGAATATCTTATGCGCAACAGTATGTAGCATGCACTACCCCAGAGATGTAGTAAGTGAGAAAAGTAGAAGGATGGCCATGCAATCCTTACAAAACAATTGATGTATTTTCTTAATTTACACAGATACATTTTTACAAAATGCATTCAGTATCTAGAAAAACAAAAATGGTTTCCATGCTGCACAACTGGAGACCATATGCTGATCTACAGTAACTTTTGAAGAGCATCTGGGAATGTCCCGTGATCACAGACAAATGGGAACAGGGTGATGACTTTACCTCTGTGTACAGTGCCACAGAGATTAGTCATGGGACTGTGACTTCAGTGTTCAGTTTCTCAACATCATATTAAAAAAGTAAACATAAGAAAGGAAAGCACCAACATGAGATTTAAACAGCTCAATCTGCTTAGCCTAGCCTAGCTTATCTAAAAGGTGATACTAGGAATTAAATGGCTCCTTATACTACCAGGGAAAGGCAAGAGAAAAAGCAGCATTTGAAAGTTAAACATACTGGTTCAGAATAGGAAAAAAGGAAGGAGTTTTGGGGGGTGTTTTTTGTTGTTTTGGTTTTTTTTTTTTTGTGTGTGTTGTGTTTTTTTGTTTGTGGGTGGGTTTGGTTTTTTTTTTCCTTAAACCAATGAGACTGTTCAGCCCCTGAGACAAGCTTTCCTGGGAAACAGTGATTTCTCTAGTTCCTGAAATCTTCATTACGACTGAATGTGTCTCTGAACACAGGCTCAAGACATTGACAACCCTGTGACAATTTATAGCTCCTGTCAGTCTAGATGCTTTTCTTTACCTTTTCTGGCTTGAAAATCAAGAAATCTATTAAAAAAAACCCACCAAACTTCTTTCCTTGGAATCTACTCCAGATTCTTTCAGAGATGTAAAATATTACTTGAAATGCACGTCCCCCTTTGATCATTCAGGCAGCTTCTTCTCCAGGTCCTCATTTCTAGATCAGAAAATTAATCCTATGGGATTTTTATCCAATAGATACAATTTGCTAATGGAACACAACACCCCTTAGTTTGGAATAAATGCAGATTTGGACCCTCCAATCTACTTAAAGATACACCAACTTTCAGCAGCTGAGCAGTTGGTCTCCTCTCTCAAATAAGCTGAAATTAGATTATATCTTATCCACTAATGTTGACATTCTAGTCTGTCTTTGCTATCTAGAAGGAAACATAATATATTGTATTATTTCTTTAGATTTTTATCATGTTGGACAAAGGAGCTATTTATCGTTTACTTTTGACATGCTAACCTCAGTATAAGTAATCTTGAGCTTTGTAGTGACATGGTTTTATATGCAATGAAACAGGTCAGAAAGGCAACAGATATTATATAAAAGACAACTTGGTAAATTACCCCTGTTGTATGAGCTGCTATTTCCGTGATATATTTTGCTTTATTTTCCTCGGAGTACTTTGGTTTTAAAATTGTTTTCCATAAATAAGCTTTAGATTCTCAAATCCTTCTCAATATTTAGCTGAAAAGAAATAATCATTTCATTGTCACAGAGGAAAACGATCTTTTATGCAGGACAAATTATTTTTTTAGTCCAACAATTAGCTGATCTATTAAAAGATACCATCTCTACCTCCAGACCTTATCTAACCTATGTCCTCAGACCATCATGGTTATAGCAATCCTGTTGCTGGAAAATTCTTGGTTTTAAGGGCATTTTAATCTTCCTAAGCAGTAGATGGCAGTGCATACTGAATGTGTGCATTACAGTGCTAAATACCACCAAAATAAGGTTTAGCAAGAATCTCATTATTTCGATAGGTGATTAGAAAAAAAAAGTGTAGTGCTTTTATTTATGTTAATTTAGTTATATGTGACTCATGTTACAAAGACCACTTCTTAAGCTTACATTTAGAATTTTCCATTAATTTTTTTTCTTTCAGCTTATTTTCTCTGGGATTTCATAGAGAAATTATAGCATCTCTGTCCCTCTTAGTTTTCAGAAATTCAGTTACAGAAGGACCTTCCTGCTCTCAAATAGCAATATTAAATAATTTGTTTCTGTTCATTCTGGCTGTGGAGCACCTGTCAAATTCTTAATCTCTGATCCCTTAAAAAGTAGCCTATTGGGCCTACAAAGGGCATTTAAACTGCATAAAGTTGCGTTTCTTTAGCCTGCAGAGGCAATGCTTGTCTACACTGTAAGACAACGCAGTAATGGGCAGAGTGAGGAAATGGGTTGTTTTGAATGAAAAACTGATTTAGTGTCTTTGACTGCTCTAACAGCAGTTTCTGTGCCTGCAAGCAGCAGCATGGATAAATCTATTAGGAGCACAACTCAAAAGCTGCAATGCGCAGCTCCCCAAAACATTTAGTAAGAGGAAGGATTGAGATGTATCCATAGTTTTTCCCATAAACTGAGTCTGTGCAGGGTTAGAGCAAAGGGTAAATCTTTCCTCAAGAGGCTATAATTTCAGCAGAGTTTAGAAAAACATCCCAGGTGCTTGATTACAATCATCAACTCTTCCAGTAATCTCAGCAGTATTAACATTATTATTTTGTCATAGTTTTGCCATGAATCAGAAAAGGCTTCTGTTACAGGGAAATAGTAGACTAAAGTGTTAGAAAACCTTTTAAAAACCTATATTGATTGCTAGCCCTTTACCTCTTTTATCTCTTTCATTATAGGGTCACAACATCTTTGCTAACTTGTCCTCTAAGGACTACAGTGACCTTATGCAGCTTCTAAAGCAATCGATATTGGCAACAGACCTCACTCTGTATTTTGAGTAAGTATTGGCATTTCTTGTATTTGACAAATGAAAATTCGAAGAACTTACTCTTATGACCTATTAAATACCAATAAGGATATATAATATGAGAAATTAGTGTTTAGCTGTGCTTGAAGAGATTTAGTCTAATACTTAGTATATGTTAGGCTAATAGAAATATCTCAAGTGTCCAAGTAAGTTTTGCTTTAATGTGTAACATGTCTGTATCAACAAAAAACAAGTGAAATCCTAGGCTTATATTTCAAAGCAATCCCAGGAACCACTTGCAGCTCAGTCCCATAATTCTTCTGTCCCTTCTGTGATCATTTCTTCAGGCATATAGAAAATCAACGACAGTTTAGAATTCTTTTCCACCATTTCAGAGTTTCTAAACATGCATGCTAAGAAATATTATATTTAGTTACAGACCCAGCTGCAGGGGTAATGAAAGCATACACATTGCTTCTTTGAAGACCAGTTATGCCAATTTGCATCACATGAGAATAGGTCTTAAAAAGCTTAACTCGAGAGAAGTATAATAGGATCCCTCTCATTAAGTTTTCTTCCTTTTTCTTGTTTGCAAATCAAATCTCTAAGTAGACTTCAAGTTGGTACTACTTTTTGTTGTTCTAATACTGTTAATTATTACAAAGCTCTTCCCAGTGAGAATGTGTGGGAGCATTCGTGTAGTTGGAGGAGTCATGGTGTCACCGTCACATTGCACTTCTGACATCCCCCTCTCTGGCACATGCCTGTGGCTGACTTACAGGGAGAAGTGCTGTCAGATGTGCAGTTTCAATGTACTACCTTCCTAGTCTGGACAATAATTAATCCTTAGGAATTTTTGTTTGATGTCCATTAGCATCCTATCCCTATGGTAGGTAGCATTTAGTAATGTTTTTCTCAACTTTTAGGGGGTATACCTGGATTCCCCTGCTTCTTTGTGCTGATGGTTGATACCAAACCAAGTTTCCAGAAAACTTCAGGCAAAGTCTTTACCCTGAAATTGTTCAACTATCTATATCAACATTGTATCTTTAACTGTCAATTGTAAAAATACTAACTAGAATGCTGCAATGTTTGCTTTGTCTTTTTTTTCTCGGTATTTGGTTAGTGTGCCAAGGGCTGTTTCTGAACAGTACTGGCAGTAGACACACACTGATATTCTTTGTTTCCTGCAAATCTGTTCTCAGAGAAATTGTATTAAGAAAGGGTTTTAATGAATAGTTTTATTATAAATAACTTCTAAACATTAATCCATGAAGAAATTTCTGCTTGCTGACTTGAAAATCCTGAGCAGGACAAATAAACACCTTTAAGCATACTCTTTTTGAAGCTGTCTGTTAGGATCGCTTGTTATCTGGGGGGCTGGTATGACAGGGGAACTTGCTGACAGCTTTAACTGAGATACAAGGACCACAAGGATGTGTCAGTACAGGTTCTCCTGTCTCGCCACAAATAACAAGTGCGGTAGAAATGTTTTGTGTTGTCAAGGAAGAGATTAGTGACGGGGGCTGAGAGGGCAGCTGTCCTGGCACAGCCCCATGTACTCCCCCTGGCCAGGATCCTGCAGCCCCTGGAAGAGCCAGAGGCTCTGCCCTGGAGAAAGTCTGCAGCAGCGCCGTGGGAGGGAACCCAGTCCAGATCCAGATGTGATGGAGCTCTCTTCCCTGCCTGCCTTAGGTTGAAAAACTACATGGTGAAGTTGTCTTTCTAGTTTTAATACAGGGAAGTAATGTTCAAAAAGGGATATCAGCTGAAATTCAAGATTATTCTTCCTTGCTTGCATAATTGATTTTTATGTGCTACATGAATCAGAAAACTTTTAGCAAATGAGGCCTCTTTACTCGGAAGTCTGCAAATAAGTTATCTTTTCCTCTTGTGTTATTATGATTCATTAATCAGGTAGTTGTTATGCTACTTTACTTCCAGAAGTGCCTGAAAATCACTCCCTGGAAACGTTGATGATTTACACTGCTTAAAGCCACCCTATGTGAACAGATATTTCCGCACAAGTATCTAACTTGTTTTTTCAGCTTGCTACATGTTCAATATTTTTGTAGAGAAGGAAATTCTTATCTTAGTATTCTTAGAATGCCTAAACCTAATGATCACAAGGTCCAGCTAGCAAAACAGCAACAAAACTCCAGGCAGAGCAAGGCTTTATGACCTTCTCAAGGCACTACTTTTCTACAAACAAACGAAAAGATGACTTTCAGTGAAAGATCAGATGGAAAATGTACTTTATTTTAGCAAATAATTCTAGATAATGATGCTTGTAGAAAATACAACAAGCAAAAGCATGGAACCAAAATGAAGTTTATGGAAATTCACTCAAATGATGTCTTGAGCCACTGGGCTGTAGAGCAACTGGATTTGCTATATATAGCAAGACAACTTTCCCTTCCAGGCAAAATACAACTAGAGTCAATGTTACTCAAAGACACTGCAAAATTGTTATCATTCTGTTTATTTCTGAAATCCTGGCATATTATGTTTGCTTAAAAACAGCAAACCTCTTCGTTTTGGATACCATGCATAAGCAACCAGTAGGAAACACTAAATCGTTTCCTTATACATGGCTGCTTTCCTCAGGTTGACTCCTTCCTACACTAGAAACTCTCTGTGGAGTTGGACTTCTGCATCCATTTAAATGGATTCAAAGAAAATTCTTATTGTAAAGTTTTCAGCTTAACATAAGGCCTTGAGACTCACATTTTCAGTTACTGTTTATGGATCTCTACATTCTAAATTTAAATGTTTGGGGTTTCTGGGATGTCATCTTCCTGAGCTTTCAGCTTTAAACATTCTTGCCTGGTTTTTGTCCAGTAACATATGAATTGCTCAGAATATCTGATAATTCAAAATGAAATCATTACTAAATTTTACATTGTTAGACTGGGCACTGAAATACAGGACATAAAAATCCAGTGCTCACTGTCTTAGTAGAGTATGTAGTTGTTGATGATCTGCTCACGATTAGGCTGGCTTAGGGTTTATATGCCAACTGCTCTTGGCCATTAAAATTTTCATCGTTGCAACATTTATTTCCACTGGGGCCATGGTGCTATGACTATGACTTTGTGTGAGAGAACTGAATTTTGTTTTCTGCATGTGTGACTTTGCATTGTCCCAGCAAATTTTGTAACATGAAACTCTTTTATATCTTATTTCATGAAACATAAGGGATTAGATATCATCACGTAGTCCTTATATCCCCCTGTTCTAGTTGCTGTCATGAAATCCATTACAGAAAGGCCCTATAGTAGGAGTGACTGGTCATATTAACGCGTGACAGTCAGGGACCAGAATAATGCAACATGCCCCACGTAAAAATCTGTCCATTGATCAAGGGTGATGTTTCTGGAATTGTGCATCTCCTCGTGTGTAAAACCTGTACTGGCTGCTGTCAGACTGTGCTTTCAATAATCACTGTTCAAAATTTCAGGCGAGCCGAAGTAAATGTAGAAAATGCAAGACTTTGCAAACTCCCTTCTGAAGGGGAATCTAACTACATTTCCACTCAACAAAGAGATAGCACAGTCTCCTATGAGATGGGGCACTGGACTGTCACTTACAACATAGGTATTTGCTTTCCAGCTTTGGTGCTAATATGTCGTGTCACTCTGGGCAAGTTGCTCCATATTTTTGTACTTCAACTTCTGCTATATCTGGGGCAGTATCTGTTTCATATCGTAGTCACACTGAATGCAATAAGAGCCGCTTGGAGTCTCAGTGCCATAAAAAAGTTACAGGCTATGATGAGTCAGAATTTTGGTACTTAAAGGCACCAAACAAGCATTAACATGTTCTGGCTCATGTTTTGTCCATCTTCGAGGACATAGGCAAGATATTCCAGAAGACAAAGCATGGGACCAAGCAGGGAGACCTAGTTTCCAGTCAATAAGAACTATTAACTCAAGACATCTGCAGCTCCTGTGTCTCCCTGTTCTGTTATGTGTGCTGGAAATAACAGGAATTGCACGTCTCAGAAAAACTCTTCAGGATCCAGAAGTAAAAATAATTTTGCAAGAACAAGTAAAGAGAAGTGTGTATATATTTCAGGGGTGTTTCTATTGTCTGTCTGTCCACTGCTGTAGTTGAACATTTCATGCTTCCATGGAAGACTGAACATTTTGGTACCATTTATTTCCTTATTGGCAGAGACCATAAATATAATATTGCTTTTACTAGGCAACTCTGACATTGATAACAGACATTTATAGACCATGTTTGGAAATTAGTATGTTTCGCTTAAATGGACTGTCAGTGTAACGACTTTAACAATAATACATGAGGTGCAATGATTTCATATCATCCAGAGAACTGTGTTTCTACTGCAGTGCTGCCCTGGAAGTGTATTGTTTCCTTCTCTGATAATCTGTTTTGTTGCAGGAGAAGGACCGAGTTTTTTGAACTTGTCAGTAAAGGTGGTTATGATTGGAATATAAAAAACCACCGAGAAATATTTCGGTGAGCACTACTATTTCTTGCTTTCTGGTTATTTCAAAGTTTAGCCATATTTGTTTAAGGAATTTCATATATCATGGAGTGAAGACTTAGAGTAACAAGAGAAGATAGCTTGTTTTAAAAATATGATCCATGATATGAAATACATGGTCTGATTTCTAAACATTACCAAACAGCAGGGATGTAATCAGTGTGACCTCACCTTCTCCATTCCTATTTCTGCCTTCACGCTCTGTCATATTTGCTTCCCTTTCTCCCAGCCTCACCAGTAACCACTCAGCCCTTCCACTCTTTCTCCAGAAAGCATCAATACTGTGCCTCAGGACACAAAGATCTTTCTTGTCCGTTTCCCCATTCCTTCCTCCTCTCAGCTGTTTTCTTTCACTGACCATGCTTCTTTCTGCTCTTCTAGGCTGTACCTGGGAGTTTGCAGATACACGGTACTCTTCTAGCCCTCACAAATGATCTGAGCTTGCATCCTATTGAAAACCTCAGACATTGTGGGTGGTTTGATTACACCATGCTTTTGAGACAATAAAATGTGTACATTTGCATAAGCATGCCTGGTTATGTCTCGTTTTATCTGAAATTTCATTAAAATTCTGTTTCCTTTTGGTCTTTTGACCAAAATATTGGCCATTTTCTATTTTCCATATCATTTCACCCATTCCTAATTTTAGATTCAGGCAATATATTTAATGCTTCATTTTCAGTGCCCTTGTTCTTCATTTAAACTTTCTTGGACTTTTATCTGCATCATGTACTATACATAAACGCTTTCTACAGCTGAATGGTTTCTTTCTCCTGATGCATATAAAACATGGTTGAAGCTGCGTATTAAACTACAGTGGGACAGTATAGCTCATAGTAAATCTTAAATTTTTATTGTAGATGAACAGTAGAAACTGCTTAAACAGTGTCTGGGATGCCTCCTGTGATTATAGGTTCTCTTGCTACAGCAGTCACTTACAAATAGGCATATAAATTAATCCAGTTTGCAGGTGTTATTATGTAATAATACCCTTACTTATATCATGTGAAGCACATGCTTTCTAGTATATTATAGGTATTAATGTCAGTAGTGTAAGAAGTGTTGCAAAATTAGCAGTTACTCCCTTGCAATATAATTTCTTTTCTAGTGTACAATGCACAATACCAAAATTCGTCGTCTGATGACCTGCAACACATTAGGCTTCCTAGGCACAATTGTGATGTAAAAGCCATGCTGATGGCTGAGATTTCAAACATGTCATTCTTTTCTGGAGGAAAAGAAGGTGCCAGGGCTGACATTTTATGTATGTATTATTTATTTATGCATCCAGAGCAGAGTTGTTTAGAAATCCAACAAAGGTTGATTCAGCTTGTATTGTTCATTTCTGTTTTTCAGATCAATGCTAATGACAGCCTGTGACCTTGGAGCTGTGACCAAACCGTGGGAGATTTCAAGACAGGCAAGTCATGATTAATAGCAGGGCTGGGAAGAGGCGGGACTGGCGGGACAATATTCCCAGGGCCCTGGCTTACAAGGGACCAAAACTGGAATCAATTTACAGCAGTATTAATGCTATAAAAAAATAGCAGGGGGTTTCTGCAAGAAATGGTTTATTGCATAATCTTTCCATGTACACATGCTGGTGAGCAGCATGTTGGTACCTGAAGAAATCTGGCTTTACAGCCTCTACTCTTATTAACCTTTCAAATCCATATCAAAAAATGCATGGATTAAACAAAAAAAGCATTAGCCACATGTAGCTGCACTTACTTGTTTTGTCACAAAGTTTTCCTTGGCAGTGGCAGAATCTTCCCTAAATCAAAAATACCAGCAGATTATCTACAAACTTTGATTAACATAAAATCTTCAGTATATATGATAAGAGAAATGTGTTCATTTTCTCAATGCTGATGGAAAAAACTGCAAGTGTAGTATGAAGCCTTTTTTAGCATCCTGTACTTAGAAACAAACAAATAAAAATTCAGGCTTCTGCTGCTGAGTCAGCTCTTTAGAAATATACACAAAATTGTGTTGGCAAACAATTACAATGTGAGAAAGCAACCTATCCCACGGTCTTGTCCTTTACCACATGATTTTCCCTCTTCTAGGTATCTTTCCTTGCTCAGCATCTATCCTTAATACTTCCTGTATCCATGCTAATAATTCTCTGTCCTTCACTGAGGTCCAGAACAAGCCAGTAGAAAGCAGGCTGTGTAGGGTTTTGGAGGAATATACAGCATCAAGAAGTGAATAGGAAATATACCAGTGCAGCTGAGTGTTGCTAAGTTTGATTGGCTTAACAGCAAAGTGATAGTTGAAAAGATGAGGTGAAAAAGAGAAGCTAGATCAGAGAACTAATGAGGCAAGAGCAGCCAGATTTCTTGGAGAGGGACAAGGAAGTAACAGAAGCTGAAAGAGACTTGCCCTCCTTTGTGGTAGTATGAAAGTTACATGCGCATTAACTCAACAAAAAAGCATTTATGTGGTGAGAGCTTCAGCTCAGCTTGCAGTTTTGTCAGATGAGTCTTTTTTGCTTTTATAAACAGACTATGACAATAGTCTTTCTAAGGCTGTTACTCTACTTAGCCAGAATATGGACACCTTGCATGGAAATCTGGGAATTTGCTTATATCCTGCAGTGGGAAAATGAGTCACAAGACTTTTCAGTGCCACCTAGCCACAGTTGCAGTGGGTGCAATCCCTCAACATTTTTCCTTTTTAATCCAGTTAGCTTCTCCATTTTCTTTGACAGCCAAAATGTCAGGTGTGGTCTGTTTTCCATGTTGTCAGTCTTTGTGCTATGGTGCCGAATTATTGCTGAAGTCTCTGGCGAACTGGTTTTTTTATCCTTACCACTTTTGAGGTCTGCGGGTGAAAATTTCCCTGCAGCCTAATATACAGGTTTATTTTGGATTTAAAAAATCCAGTCTGGAATTGGTTGAAACATTACCTGTTGAGCAGAGAGGCTAGTAAGTCTACAGAGGGAAAACAGGAAATAGTTGGACCTCAACTGTGCCGAAAAGAATAAAACATG
Source organism: Morus bassanus (assembly GCA_031468815.1). Classification (NCBI taxonomy): domain Eukaryota; kingdom Metazoa; phylum Chordata; class Aves; order Suliformes; family Sulidae; genus Morus; species Morus bassanus. The sequence continues at coordinate 26,228,747 of CM062574.1, read as the reverse complement.
AAAAGTGAGGGAGAAAGAGATTAAAATATACAAATCAAAGGGAATAAAGGCTACATGTAAGAAGGCAAAATTCAGGAAGAGAAGATAGAAACAGAGAAAAAAGAAGGAAAGGGACACAAGGAGAACAGGATCAGAATAGCAGTGAGACAGGGGTGAGACTATGTCTTGATTATTTTTATACAATACACTTGGCAAACCCTTAATTGCTGCTAAGTTGTTAAATTATTCCTCTGTCTGGAGTATTGATCCAGAATTTTATTAGTGCACTGGGATTACATACATTATAAAGTTCCAAACTGTGTGATAGCCTGCCTCAAGATTTAAGAGTACTTTATAACATCACTTCACCTACTTCAATTTATTTTGGTACTCCTTATTTCAACTGTAACAAGCTTAGGATTTGTAAGTGTTAGCTACCAGGCAGTTGCTAGACCAAGAAATTTTATTTTATGAAGTGCAGGTTCTCTCCTTGTGCCTTGGCATTATGAAATCATTTCCTAGCTTGAAAACACTTGAAAACAATAAGGAGGCATGACAGGAGCTTTAGGAACTGAATGCCATCTTTAGTAGATTAGTTTCCTTTTTTTGTACCTCAAAGGTCACACGTGCCTACCTTCTACAGGTACCTCCCATACATGACAAGAGTACAGTACGTAAAGGCTACTGTATCAGGTTTGCTCACTGTTTGACTTCCTAAAATTCCTGTTGTTTCCATAACTTTGTTTTTAAATCTTGTGTTCTCCTGCGAAGCACAAACCTCTGCTGAATAGAACATCTTCATTCACAAAAATCAGAAATACGCATTCCAACTTCCAACCCACCAGTTCCTGATTTTGATTCAATATGATAACCACAATCTGAGTTCATATTTAGATATTCAGATCCTATAGTGATGACAGTTATGGGAAAAAAGTAAAGCCTAGTGAGGAAAAAACCTGTATGATTTCACATTAAATTAAGACAACAGATGTTATTGGTTAATTAAGTTTCTTTGACAAGTGAAGTCGTTTATATAGGGCAACAGCCTGTAAATACCCAGAGAGCTCTTGCACATTTTACAAAGCATTTTTACAGACATAGTTGTGCATGCCAACAAGAGGCTGTATTTTTCTGTTCTGTTCTCAATACTTGAGTAAGTTGCATATAACTGCAGAGTGCTACCTTGGCATTGCAATGTAGTTCCCCCAGTCAATTCCCTACCAAAAAGGGAGAAGTGTGCCTATCAGTGGCTATGGCTATTTATACCCCCTGTATGCCCAGTCCTGAAAACAATGCAAACATGTGCCTGATATCAGCCATATAAGTGGGGCTGTTCACTTCTTTACAGTTAAGCACAGGCTGAAGTCATAGTCTGAGCAAGAACTCATTACCCTAAATATTACGCAGCAAGAACTCTAATCTTTATCATGATTTATGTTTTAGGCCGCTGAGCTGGTAACCAGTGAGTTCTTTGAACAAGGAGACAGAGAAAGATCTGAACTCAAACTCACCCCTTCAGTAAGTTTTTATCACTTCTAAAATAGTTCCTAACCTGAATAGGGTAAGAAAATATCATTGGGTTCATTCAGAAAAACTAACTGTATTTTGTATGTAAAGAAAAATCTTGGAATAAATAAAAGCTCTGTCCAATAAGGACATGCATTTAGAGCCATATATAAAAGCTCTCCAGTCCACTCAGTCACTTTCGCATTGAGCCCTTCTCCCCATTTTCTATACCTATTCCCGAGGTTATTCTGTCAGTTAATTTTCTAAGCAACAGATATTGGTTTTAATACACAGTATTCAAATAAAAAAATCACCAGCTATTTATAGAAATCAAAATTGTCAGATTTACTTTATGCTGCAGCTGTCTATCTGTGTTATTTGATGTATCAAATGCTGAAAAGCATTTCTTTAGGTATAACAACTAAATATAACACTGTGATTGAAAGGATAAATTGGTATTGAGTGGAATATAGGCAGATGGGTATAAAGTGTCAAACAAAAACTAAGAAAAAAGTTTCATAAAGATTTTCAGTGAATGATTTGAAGAGAAAGCCTTATCCAGGTTAAATACCTCAAAATGTTGACAAGCCATTATCTGGAGGCAACAGGAGAAGGGTAACAGGAAGTATTCTAAAGAATTTAACTTACAAGCCATTCACAAATATGTTTATGCTTCCAAAAGTAAAAAGACCATTCCAGTGGCTCAGACTTGTTCTCACTTTGACAATACTCGCACATGAGCTTGTGGTGGTGTAATGAAGTCAATAAAGTTAAAAGGTTTGTAGTAAACAATGCTCAGATACAATAAATGGCTTTTCACTTTGTATACTGTCAGAGGTTGGGACATTAATGGATTTCTTCCCTATAGTAGTTCTGTGTGTACATCTCAGAAAAAATGGTAGCTATAGTCCAGTAGAAAAATAATCAGTCAGTCATTGTATTCACAATCCTGAGACCAAATCTAGGCCTGAATAGCTGCAAGTATCATTCCATATAATATGGATATAAGTGCCTTTCCTGCCTTGTATATAAAATTTGCAAAATGTGTTTCTCATGCTAATAAAGCATAGTAGGAAGTAATTTTATTTCAACACATACATTAATGTTACCGTCTTCAAGTAGCAATGTATTCCAGTGCAAATGGCCCAGGTCTAGCAACCTTAAGAATTATTTTAAGGTGTGTTATTACATCGACATTTTGGACAAACTGTAGACTTGGTAAAAGTGCAGAGAAAGAAAAAAGCCATAGCTTTCTTCTGGACTCATGTCTTCTGAAAATCTGCATCCAACAGCCTAGACAGGTGGGAAAGAAGAGTGTATTGCTATAAATACCTTCAGTATTTCCTCCATCATAGGAGCTCTCTCACTCTTCCTTTGGGCTATACAGTCTGCACCAAGGAATACAGTAATTTGTGGGCTACATGTAGGATGCTTTGAAGCCGTACAACTTGAAGAAAGATTTTCCTCTCTGTTTGCCCCTTCACAATTTCAAAGAATCCAGTAAACGGATGTATTAAGTGTTTTATGTTGGGACATAAGGCCAGTGAATAACCACAAAGTTCATCAGTTCTAACAGTTGATGGCTAAGGGTCAAAATCATATAGAGTTTTACCACAATAATGAGGAATTTTAAAACAAGAACAAATACTGAGTATTTCATGAGATATCACTATGACAAGTCACCTAAATAGGTATTGCCACTAGTTAGATAACAGTTGCTAGTCAGCAAGATAATGTGATATTCTCTTATCTTACAACTCAAGGATTTTTTCTTGCTTTGTGCGCATAACAATCTGAAAATGACAGAATTTTTCAAAATTATTTGAATAGGAAATACAGAATTCTCCAAACTCAAACCCAAGATTCTCATTTAAGATCACAGAGTCCTTGAATCTTACCTCCTGGTCTCATTTAGATACATTGTGTAATACCTATTTATGTCAGAAAGAGCAGGCTACAACTAGAATTCAACCAGACATTTAATGTAATGTAATATGTATAGTCTGGAGTTTCTAGAAGGTACAGAAGGAAAGTAAGTTTTCTCAGGAGACATCAACCTTGAGGAGATGGGCCCAGAATAAGAACAGACTTTCCACAGAAAAAGACAGAAAGATTTAAAACTTGGCATATTCAGAGAGTAAAAAAAAAGGCATTTGGTAAATGGTATGGATGGGCCATTAGAAGGAGGATTAAAATCCTGTAGATGGAAAGCTGATGGACCCAGGTAATCCCAGGCAGGGTATGGAGGAAACGCAACTCACGTTCAAACTCTTCAGAACTCAGTTTCCTCCATCTCCTTTCAGCCAATAATTGAGCCTCTTAAACATCAGCTTTGACCTCTACAATATCCTCTCTGGGGGAGTGCCGTGAGCAGTGAATTAGGCTGTTTCCAGAGGAGCAAATTGATAACTTGCTCCCAAATTGCTCCCAAAATGGATCTGTTGATTCCCCACGCTTTGGGTTCACAGACGTGGCTGGTTCTGCAGAAAGGGTCTGCAGCTGGGAGGTTGGGAGCCAGCCCAGATCCATCACTGTTCATTTTGCTAAGCTGGAAAACCCTATGTGAGAAAAAGGAAATTTCTCCTCAAAGGTATCTACTTTACATTTCTACAGGAGGCTTCTTACCAGCTCAACTCCAACTGTGAAGCATTTTTTTACATCACAGAATTATAAAATTAAAATACATTCAGCCTACAAATTTCAAAACAGAATTGAAAATAAACAGTTTATTTTTCATGCCAGGCAAAGTAGTAGGGAGACTACTGCAAAGATTGATTATGGTTTACAAAGTGTTCTGGTTGTAAGAATTTGATCATAGCTCCAAAGTACTGGATGATGTGTCTGCAAAATACTCCAGTGTAATAAAGCATGACAGTTTTGTTCCCTTCTCAATTCAGGCCATTTTTGATCGGAACAGGAAAGATGAACTACCCAGGTTGCAGCTCGAGTGGATTGATAGCATCTGCATGCCATTATATGAGGTAATTTTTACTTACTGCTCCTGTAGAGTCCAGAGAAGATTGTTCTTGCCTCTCTAGGGAAAAAGAGTTAGCTTACAGTGCAGCCTTGAAGGCTATTTGAACTCTTATCTTTTTTTGACTTTACCAAAAGTCTGAATTCTACACAGAAAACTTCAGATTCCCTGGAGGTGGTAATATCTGTAAACACAATTCCTCTCTAAGTTATAAAAGCTGATAGGGCAACTGTTTGTTTTATTATATTTGAGACAAACTGATTCTCATCATGGCAAGGTGTGGAGTGCTCTGCAGAGAGGTGCCAGAGGGACGGCCTCCTTAGGTGCTGCTGTCAGACCTGTCTGAGTATGTGTAACCCAAAGGGAAGCTCAAGGCTGAGCCTTTGCACTCCCTTCTGGCTCCTTTCCAACCTGTTAAGGGGCACTCTAGGCCGAGCCTTTAAGGTCAGTGACAAATGATTTGTGGTTTAACCTGTGTGCTATTTAACTTGGAGTTTACTCTTTTAATCATGCTTCTACACAGACTGCCTGGGTGCTTGGTATAAAGTGTATAAGCTCTCAAGTACTACTTCATTAGGGCTATAGATGACCAGAATAATGCTTCTCTCTTTTTAGACTAAACCAGCTTCAGAATTTGATTTGTGTAACGTAAGCTTCACCATTTTAACTTTTTCTCTCATCTGTGTATAGAAAGCAGAGCTACACGAGCAGGATGATAAATGGAAAATAACACTATAGAAACTTAACCATCAATACCTGTGTCAGCCAGTCTTCCTCCTACTCACTGAAACCACACAGACTGCCTTACGCCACTAAAGACTACCAGTTTGGCCATTGGTATCTGAGAAATCATGGGGATGTTTCACTAGGCATTTTTGGGGAACTGCAACAAGTTCTCCTTGTTAACACTGCACTGTAGCATGCAATGAATGTGTCAGTGATGACACAAAGCCAAGAGCTGGGAAGCAGGTACTAGCTGCCATGTTAACATTTAACTGTTGAACTTCTGCCTGAATGTAGCTTCCCTACACACACGATAATGGATTAGCAGTTCCTTTTCATTTTACAGACCAGATGTGCCACCAGTAGCAAACGAAGTAAGGATGATGTGCTTCCTCTGCCCTCTATACCTTGTGGCATCTGCGGCTGCCACTGTGACAATAATGAAGTGACAGCCCAGGCAACTCCTGTTGTGTGACATGGACAACATGCACCTGTGTAAACGGCAAGGTGGGCTACTGCTTTGCCAGTAGGTCCTGTCCCTTTCTTAGGTCAGTCTTTATCATGATGAAATAAACTAAATCTATGGCTTTCAAACAATTAAGGCAAAGCAAGCACAGAAAAAGAAAATAAACCTATATTTTTTAAAATACCAAGATCCCTTTGGACAATATGGGGCAGGGGGAACTGACCTTGGATGAAAACTCTTTAAAAATAATGTTCCTTTCAATCTAATAGTTCATATTACACTAGAATGCATATTGTACCAGAATTCATGATTTGTAATAGCATCTGTAATTCAAAAAATGTATAATAAAGCAGGAAGAGCCAATAATCATACCATCCTCTGCATGAGAAGACTACATCTGAGCACTAAAGCTCTGGTTAGTTAGCTCCATCTTAGCAGGAGATCTCTAGGGAATATATTCACATCTGATTTCCCTGGTTTCTGCTGTCTTTGCATCATGCTGTGCAGCTATTAGCCTGCTGCTCAACAACTTAAAAAAGAGACACCATCAAACCTGGAAGTCATTGCAGCACCAGCCTTAGGGGTAAACAGAAAACTTGATGTCATAGTATCACACTGCAGGAGATTCTCTCTTCAATGTGAAGCCAAGTTTTAATTTTCATATCCAGCTTAATCAAACCTCAATACACATATCACATCGGCAGTGTATTCAGGCATTGTAAATCCTCCGTTAAGGGCTGGCTGAACACTACAACTATGGCCAAGTCCTAGATTTCTTTTTTTTTTCTTTCCAAATACATTCTTTAAAATTTTAGCCATTGTAATATGTTGTAGGGACTGCATGTGGGGATAGAATGGGTTACATCATTACAAATGCAACATAAAGAGGCAGAGTGGCAGCTGACAAATTAGTAAAATCTTAGCGGTACTTATATAGCTCACTAGCATAGTGCTTATAAAAACCATATGTTTGAAATAAACATTTGACACTCATTGTGATACCAAAATTAAAACATTAAACCATAGAGAACAAAATCAAGGCTTTTGCATGTAATTGTTTCCATGCTAGTGAGTAGAAGTCCTGAATCCATGTGGACAGATCCTAGCATCCAGAGCCCTGAAGGGAACTCTGTGGGAATGCATGCATCCATACCAACACAGTTGCTACAGCAGGACCTAATGCTATGCTCTGTTTTATTTGACACCCACACAGTAGAGATGTTCCCAGCAAGCAGTGACTGCTGGCAACTCCCATTAAAGTCAGACAGGAGATGAGCAGAGCCCCCTGAAATTTTCTTTGCTCAAAGTAGTTCCCAAGAGTAGATTATTCCTGGCAGCTGCAGATGTCTGAAGTATGCAATGCAGAAGGAACTTCACAGCCCAAAGTTCCAGGAGTGGTCTGACACCAACCCTGTGCCACTGACAGTACTATAACAAACCATATCTTCTCCACAGTCAAAGCTTATGAGCTAGGCTACATACCAGAGTGCCCAGAAGGAATGTTTTATACTTAAAACAGTATATAAACTTTGCAGAGTATTTTAGAGAGTTATGACCTTAGCCTTATTTTTTTTCCTCCATCCTGAAGCATTCTTTGGGACTTGATCATTCTCCTGGGGAGATTTGGCTCTACTTCCTCCTTATTCATCAGCTCTGCTCTCTGTATTTTCTTAAGGTAGCTCAAGACAATCCACTTTGAGGTGCAGTTCTTCTCCCAGGTAAAGGATAATGAAGTCTCCTTTACTGGGCAATGTGTATCACATCCCTCTGCTTACCTGGCTAAAACTGTTTTCTGAGTTTGGCCCATTTTTGTGAGAAGGTTTACAAGTGACTAGCAAATCCTCAAGATCTGTGCACCTTCCATTAGTAATCCTGTCTCACTGACCCTTGGGATGCCTGTCTAAACCAGAAGAAAGGAGGTCGAAGATATACAAAATGTGCTAACATGGAGCTTGAAGCTAAATATAGATACATAATGATAGCTGAGGATATAAAAAAAAAAATCAGGAATTATACATAGCTAGATTTCCCATATCCAAGTGTCTAAATCCAAAACCTTTTTGTGTTTGCTCTGTAAGCCTGGCTCTGCTCCCTTGCTCTCTCCCACATCTGCTGCTCAATGTGGGAATCAAGCCACCTCCAATTTCAAAATACCTTAGTAATCAAATCTGTTTCCTTCACACTGTGGATCAAAGGTTTGTGAAGATAAAAGCTTCCCAATTTTTTGTTCATTGCTTTTTATTACACTTGGGACATTATAATTTTATTGAATTTACTTTTTTGTTACTGTACTGATCACTGATCAGAGTCTTTTTATGTGACAGTGGAGTTTTTGCCTTGAGTAGCAGAACAGCCATCCATTTACTCTGAAGCTCTGATTTTAGGGGCTTTAGTTACGCTTTACTGCATCACATTTGCTCTTCATTCAAAAATGCCAGCAAGAAAAGAGTTCATTAGTAGAGATAAGAAACAAGCTTATAAGAATAATAATTTATACAGAAAAATGCATTTTTTTGGAACTGTAGAGTATTTCAAATCTACTAATGTATCTTCAGTATGAAGTAATCATCCCCTTTTTTGGTAGAATATCCTATAAAGGGGAAGCATATGCAACTAAAGCAGAAAATCTAAGATGTCCCACTGAAAATAAAGCGCTATGGCTACACTGACAGCTGTGTTCACTACACAGAGAAAGTATTCTGTGCCTATTTGAACATACATGTTCATGTAACAGGAAACAGAATTTTGGTCATTAAGACTAATTACCTCTCTGACACTCCAGTAAAGAGATGCTAAGAGTTTCAACACTGACAGATTTCTCTCCTGGACTCTGTGGTTTGTGTGTACCTAAGACAGGATCAGTCACAGATTTTTCCCAACTCAGATTAGATTTCTCTGTGGGGAGCAGACAGAGTGAGAGAGTGAAGATCTTTTTCTTTTTAATCATTATTTTTCTCACAAACAACATCAAAGCTTCAGCGATTCACATCAAACAAAAGATGTTAACAGAAGCCCAGCTCTGTTCACAGCATTGTTAGGCAGAGACAGTAACGCTATGAATAGCAGGGCCAAAGGCCATGCACTCTGCTTCTGGGCAGATAAATACATAGTCAGGTAGTCAGTGACAATGACAGCAGCTATTTAAGTTTAAGGGAGATGTCTTTGTGGAAGATAAAGAAGCTCACGGCTTTTACAACTTATGCGTGCCTGAGATTGCCCTGCTCACCTCTACCTTGGTGCTCCATTGAGCTGCTCCATTTTAGTGCTGTTGTTAGTGCTATTCAAGATTTTCTTGGGTATTGAGAGCTTTAAACATATAATAGTATCTACAGAAGTGAATTTGCATTACTGCATCCAAGATTCTAGAAGGAATCTGGAAAGAGTAGAAACGTTTATGTTTAGCCTAGCAAGTACTTCAAATGTTTTGAATGGAATGCAGAGGGACAGAGTCCTTCTTTATCACATTGTCTGACGTACTTAGAAAGAAATCTAATCATTCTGTCTACAACTCCAAGAGCTCTGATATGCCTGTCTTCCTACAGAAGATAATGTCTGGGCCTTGTAATTAAATCTGTCTTTAGAGTATGATGATGTAGCTGCAAAAGCATCTATTCTGCTTGTCAGCATACATTAAATGCACAGGGCATCATAAATGGTAGAGCCTCTACAAAGCATAGAAAAAATACTCAGAAATCTCCAGCAATCATGGCTACCTCTGTGCTTTAACTTCTCTGGTTCAGGAGTTGACTTTGACACCTGAATTGGAAGTGCATATGCACACACAGTGATTTTTTTTTCCAAAAGTGTATACTCTAGTTACAATTATAAAGCAGGAGATTAATCTTTTAACATTCCTTTGCAGAGAAGGAGGAAAAGGTATGCTTTAAGAATCATGCTTATCCTGCCATGTCTTCATGCAGCCATTCCTCATTCCTTCAATTACAATCTTCCATAAGGAAATATTGATAAGAAATTCAGGGTTTGGACAACTCCTCCTGAAGTCCTTGTGCTTGTCCAGAATGGACTGGATGCAGCCAAAACAATGACTTTTTCCTTCAGATGTTTCTGTCTTCTCTATAAAGTTAGGACTGGAAAACTTTTAAAATTATCTAATGAGGAGGAGCCTCTCAGTATGAATATTTTGGAAATGGCTTGCTGTACCCACCATTTACCCATACCTGGGGTTGTTGGTACAAAAGTCAGAGCACTGCTGTTCTATTTTAAGTTGGCAACTAGCCAGGGGGCAGGGATAGTACTAGGTAGTGAGCTGTTGACCATGAGCAATATATTGACATTCCCTGAAATATGTTCACAAGTTGTTGAGAAGTGTTTTAACCACAAAAAAAAAAAAAAATTACAATTAATCAATACAGAAAAAAATGTGTTCACAGGAAGCAATTTGATCAGCTCTGTGTGATTCTCATTGAAATCAGCTTTTCCTTTGTAGCATGTTGAGGGAAGAAGAGGATAACTTTCAATAGATCCTAAAGAATACCATAAAGATACACACTTTTGGCAGGGCTTATTTCTGACATTTGATTTGGACACAGAGAGTGAGAGATAATGCATGTATGCTTCCTGGGACTGCCTGGCTGACAAGGATTAGTAAGGCAGATAGGCTCAGGATGCCGTATGTGATACACCGTGGACTGAGGCTGCACAGACGTTGGCAGATCAAATTAGTCTCACTTTGTGTTGAAATCCAGGGGGTAATATTATCTGAAGAAGAGCAGGTGCAACATATTCTGCTGTGTTTGTAAGAAATTTGCTTCAGAGGAAACTTAATCAGGCCAAATGCCAGTGCTGGGGGGAGTGGGTAGCTAAGGATTACGTGAGGAATAAGGGTTTGTCCCAGAGAAAGGAGATTTTGGCATTGCAGAAGGATCTTTCTGTAGCCTTGAAATAGGAACTCAACTAGGTTCAGCACTTTTGTTGCCTTGTTGCTTGCCCACTAGTGATGAACCTAAACAGGGCCACTCAATAAATTCTCTTGAACTTTCAGAAAACTCAGATACTATGACTGTATTACAACTTCCAGTAATGGAATAAGCATCAGCAAACTGTTTTTCTTACCTCATGTCCTTAACCTAAGAGTCTGGTTTTTTCTGCTACTTTGTACTAATAGAGAGAAAAGGTGAAGAAGAGCTATACAAGAAAGAAAAAACAGGAAAAGAAGAAAGAATGCTTTTATTTGCAATTTCATTCTAAATCAGTCACTGTTTCACAATGTAATATGGAAAGGTATAGTTTTGGTGGTTTCAGAGCAAGGATTTTTGTGTCTATGAGTATCACAAACACCTTTTTACAATGGGCACAAAGATCCTGATCCTCTTTTTTTGTTTCCTGAGAGCAGGAAGGGATTCATTTTGCTTTTGGAATTTAACAGAACATTATTTTTTGCTAGCATTTTTGTAATTTGTTGAGATTATTGATGAAACATTGTATTACTATCAACAATTTTAGGAATTTACAAGTTTTCCCACATTGCTTAGAAGAAGACCCAGCAAAACTGAGTACTTTTTCCCTTCAAACAAGAGTACTTCAACTTACTTCTCAGATAGTCATCCTGTGCCAAAAAGGTCTCAACTGAAAGGGCAGGTCATCAACAAAATATTTGGGAGAAGAGAGAAAAACCAACATTTGCCATTGACTTTAGCAAAGCTAAGCTTCACTGAAGGCTTTCAGCCTGATCTGTGCAAAAAAGTGAATAATTCATAATATTACAATTTCTGTTGCTGTCTTATTTAGAATTATCTGCCCAATGTGTTGCGAAGGACATGCAGTCATGTATGGAAATGTATATAAAGATCTGAGGAAGTAGATTGAAAAGTTGGCAGATAAGGTAGAAGAGACAGCCAATAGAGGGAACTCAAATTGTACAGCAAATCTGAAAGAAGATAAATGGATAATTTAACAGCCATTCAGTTTTCAAGAAAGACAAAGCACAAACTACATTGCATCAGAAAAGGACCAGAAATGATGATGGATGAAACGCTTCAAGTAAGTGTTTAACACAACAGAATCACAGTTGCCTGCAGAATTCCCAGCTGAGGGCAAATTCAAAGAACTAAATAAGGATATGAGACTGATACGGTTTGAAGAGTTTTTCAAAATCCATTTAATAGCAAGGCAGAAGACATTGATCAGCTGCTTCGTTAAAATGTTGAAAGGAAAAGAGTTAGAAGCATTCTGTCTATTGCATGCTTCAGATGTAGAATCAAAACCAAAAACAGCAGAGCAAAATAAGGAGTTGTTTATGAAATAATAACTCTTCCTCTTCTAAGCAAATGCTTGGTTTCATGAAATTATTATGAACAGATGAATCATTTGCAACTATAGCAACACATTAGTTGAGCTACTTCAGTAGGTACCCAGTCCTTCAGTATTACTCTTTCCCTTTGACATTATAGCATGCTTGATATTGGTCAGAGCACTTTTGGCTACCAGGAGCTCTGTACATATTTTCCTTCCTGAAGTTCCTGGCACATTTTACCAGTGGAGAATCTTACTTTATAATCATCCCTCTATAGTATGCATGTTTACTCACAAAGGGGTGCAGCATTATTCTTGCTAGTGTACCATCACCAGAAAGAAACATAACACTAATTCATAGCAGAAAAGCTGAACCCTTGTGCATGTATTAGATCCCTTTCCAGTCACAATTAGCTTCCTTCCATACTGCTAACAATTTCTATAGAGAAGATAAAAGAAACCCCTGTTTTCTGTCAGGGAAGTTAGTAGTATATTCGTTTCATCTAATTACATTTTTAGGCATCAGAAAAAAATTCCCTGGCAGAAATGCAAAAGTAATGCACAGATGCATTATGTACTTGATGATCTGGACCCCTCCTCAGTAGGCCCTAGAAGGAATAAACAAAGCCTCCTTCAACTATGAGGAGACGGCAGTAAATTTTTTTTTTCCATGAACTCCTCCCAAATACAGTAATTTTCTTCTGGAACATAATGATTAAATATGGCCCTGAATCAGTAGGGCAAATAATTAATTCATATATGCACACAGTCAGAAGTTCATAGAAGTTAATCCCTATATCTTCTCTGTATCGCTTTATCTTCTGTATTCTACCTGTAGAAGGTAGAATTTTAGCAGTCTTTTTGGTTTTAGTACATGGGCATGTATACAGAAATACTTTTGGGTTTTCAAAACAATTTCCATCAAGTATTTGTATTATGAAGATCAAATTTGTGGATGACTGCAGTATAGGTTCCCTTTTATCTGCACTAATCTGAAGTTCAAGGACTTTGAGATAGATGGCCCACCTTTGGCCTATGTATTCTCACGTGAAAGCCACTTCAGCAAAACTCAGGAGTTCAATTCAGCTTTGCTGTAGCTGGTCACAACTCTCCTGACTTCAACAATGCTTCATATGCTTACACCATGTCTGAATTTATCCCTATAGCTTCTCGGTCACTAATCCTCCCTTCCAACTCAGAAGCTGCCTACATAATAAAAGTGATTCATTAGAAACCACTGGGTTCCAAAGTAGAGTGAACACTGAGACCTATAACTTTTTGATATGTGCTCAGTCGTAAAAATGAATTTATATGGTCTTATTCCATAAACTCACTTTACAAATATTAGACCTGCAACCATACTTCCGTGAGCTTGTCAAAGCTCATAAGTTAAGCAAGGTCAGAATTGGTCAATATTTGGATGAGATTCTCCGGGGGAGGGCGGGGGGAAGTATATACTCTGAAGGTCCTGCAGTGTTTGTAAGTTAGGGCATATTATGCTCCTCTTGAAAACGACTTGGTATTAGTCTTAGAATACAACAAAATGTTGTATTTGCTTTAGCAACAGTTTAGACTGTGGCCACATTTGTGCTGCATCTTGGCTGCTTCAGATAAGATCCTTTCCCAGAGATGAAGGTGATGGTAGCAGATGAAGTCCTCTCCCCCCAACCCTTCAACACAGGAGGCAGATCTACCAACAAATGCCTCCGCTGCTACCCATCACTCTCTCCCCAAATGGGTTTGTTGCAACTTCTATTTTTTCTGCATTTTCTATGCTTTAATCTAGAAAAATATACTTAAGAAATACATCTCTATACCCAAGAAAAAACACTCTCCCCTCCCTACTTTCTCCCATAAATAGCTTCCTCTATCTCAAGCTCTCCCCGTTTTGAGCTCTTCCTTCAAGCAGCTCTGCTCCCTCCCTAGTGCACACAATGTTTTGCTGAAGTGCCTTTAACCTTTTCTTGTACTGGAGGAGTTTTTATGTAAGAGGAGCTATACTTTGTGAAAGTATGCTGTGGGCAGAGCAGGACATAGTCACAAAAGACACCTAAATTATTGAAGGTGGTAAGAAAAAGTTAGTGCTATACAGTAACTTTCTGAGAAACAGCTTAGTCACTCATCTGAGGTAATACATGGATGCAGAAGGGAGCTGCAAACATGCCTGGCTTTTCCTAACGCCAGAGTGCACAGCCGCCAGCATGACCGGTCTTCCAGCACACTTTATCGCTCTGCGATTAAGAACAGCTTTTACAGCAAAGAGGATAAAATGGGAAGGGTCACCAATCCTGTACCTATTGCTGTGTAGCAAGGCAGCTGCACTGCAGTGGAAGGACTGCAAGTGGGCATCGAGGTCCCAGGTAGAGAGACGGGAACTCCCCCAGGTAGGGGTTCCCTCACCCTGCTCCGTGCCTGGCTGGCTGTCCCCCCAGCTCACAGCCTGCCTACTGCACCAAGGAGGGACAACGAAAAAGGGCATTTCTGGAGCTATGCATTTATGTGGCCGTATCCCATGTCAGACAGCTGTTGATGACCAAGCCTCTTCCTACTAAAGTGAATAATAAATTGAGCGTTAAGAAGCTGGATACCAAATTAGACAGATCACTATCAAAGCTGTTTGTAAGAGGCATGCATCAAAAATAGCGGCATGGAGGAGCAGTACATCATGGGGTTTTCATGCAATAAAATGGAAAGCAAAAAAGTGCAGCCAGGAGGTAGAAAACCCTGACTAGGCTACAGCCAAATAACCTTAAATAGCTTTGGGAATAAATTGGTGGTTTAATCCGGATCAGGAACAGGTGCTATGAATGTAATTCAGTAAATGGTAGAGAGCCTGCCAGAAGGGAGAGAAATGTGTTGCTTTTGAGATAATTTCCCAGAAGCTTCATAAAAGAAAATTGATTACTGGAGTTTAATAATTAAAGCAGGGCCAGATATATAGTAATCAAACGAGTTTTTAATTACATCTCAAGCAGAAATAAAATCCAATTTGTCTACTTTGTATCAGAAAAGTCCTACTGAAATGCTTTGGTAGCTGGAAAAAATAAAATAAAAGCTAATTTCCACAGGAATTATAGTAGTTGGTTTAATTAAAAGACTAGATCAGAATGAAAGAGCCTCAAAGCGAAAGGACACTAAATACAGAAGCAGTGGTTTAAACATCAAATCAATGTCTGAATAAAGACATTTTATAGACCAAGTGCAAAATCTGCACTGTCGAGTATCCCTAATCTAAATTAATGTGTAATAAAATAAAGTTTCTTAAAATTACACTATATTTTTTGTAAATATTCCATAGAATTAATTACTTGTGCTATGGTAAAACTGAATATTAAAGACATGGTTTATTCTTTCTTAAATATTCCTTTTAATTTATTTCATCAAAGTTAACATTGTTAGTTAACCATTCTTTTTATGTATCGCATAACCTCTGTTGCACCTGGGTTATTAGGCTCTATAATATGCACTTAGGTATATATTTCTAAGAAATATATATATTCACTTTTGGATTTAAAATGTGTTTGCAGCTCATAAGATACAGTGATTACTGTCGAACTGTGTGGGTGCTTCTTGAATCCATTCCCAGTCTAGTTGGGCTTCTGGTCTCTGCTGTAGTTGATGCAAGCTCAAGCACTCACAGTCCTCCTGGCACTGTTCGTGAGAAGGCTGTCTCCTACCATAAAAGCGTGGCATCTGCCTAGGCCTGGAGGGATGGGCACAGCAGTAGGTCATGCCCAGACATCTGCATTTGCTCCCTGGCACTAGGACTGAAAACATCATGGTCTTGTGGTCAGTCTTGGCAAAAAAAAACCAGTACAGAAGGACACGGACATAGCCTAGAGCTGCACAGCCACACTGAGACAAAGTCCACGGTCCCAAAGAGCTCCTTCTCCTCTACGTTGCCTGTAGCAGGTATAGGTTGCTGGTATAGTATTTATGACAGGAACAGACTGTACTGCATTTTATGCTTACAGATCCTGGGGCTGACTGGGTGTGAGTGCAGAATGCCACCTTTGTGCTTAGAGATGTTTGAAACACACTGATTTTTAAACACTGATTATTTTGGGGTTTTAAATCTAAATTGTATATTGGAAAAATATTTCATTAAAACCTTTTCAAGATTTAAGAAATACCAGCAAGTTTAACTGCCAGTGGATAGATACTGGCTTTGCACAGAAAGGATCTTATTAGCTGCTGTCAAGGGTTGAATATCTAATCTGCTACCTCTAGACACTGAGTTGGTAGTGATAGTGCAGGTGCTAATGATAACAGCAATGAGATTTTCAGGTGTTTACGATGTATTACTGCTCCTCTGTTTTGGACTCTGCCAAATCAGGATTGAGGAATACACAATGGTCTGAAATAAAGAGCTAAAAATGGGGAGCTCTGAGGCACAGTGATGGAAATGTTATAAATCCACAACCATTCTATCAAATGAACGACCATCACCAGCAAGCAATACTATATGTGGCAGAGACTGCAGTAAATTCTGCCTCTTACCCCAGGCTCAAGGTTGCAAAATTATCTGCCCAGTCTGTGCCATATTCTAAGGAAATAATTTCAAGTGGATTTGCTTCAAGTTCCACACAAATCAGCTACTTATTCAAGGCATGGTTTTTCAGAACTGCTGAGCATTCATATTTCCTACTGAAGTCAACTGAAATTGCAAGTTTTCAGCACATCTTAAAATCAGGCCATTAACCCTTAATTATCATATAATAGCTCAATTAAAACCTACCAAGACTTACTTCAGTAGCTAACCAAGCTCCCATTGCTTGCAGACTAGCTATAAAAAAAAAAATCCAGTTCTTTAGTGGTGTCTGGGCTCTGGGGACCATTTAAAGTGGTTGCTGTTAACCCTGCTATTTAAAGCAAATAATGAAAATGCTCAACTGCAAAGGTACCTGCTTCCCCTTTCCTTCTTTTCCTTAACAATTTTCTGCACTTTCAGAAAAACAACTTTTGCTGTCCTCACTGTCATTTTTTTCCTTGCACCAACCCTTTATTTCAAATGACAAATACATAGTTTCCATGCTATCAGAGAAAGCAAGATACCCAACCCCCAGCAAAACCCTTTTATGATTTTTGCTAACCAAAAAAGCTGCAGAAGCTCTGTCTTGAAAGAGCACATTACATGACTGCTTTGGAGGTAACTGGTTAACCCTTTCTTCACATTCAGGTAAAGCATTGGTGGTCTTTCACCTCAGCGGCTGTGTGGTGCTTAGTTGCTGGCTGGCTTAAACCACGACAGTATTTGATACCAAAGGGGAAGCTAAAATAAACATATAGCAAAGGTGTGCAGGGATTATATAATTTTGGGACTGACTCAAAGCCAGCTGAAACCAGATAAAAGATTCTTACTGGCTTCTGTGAGCTTTGGACTGGGTATGTAGAAAAGAGGTGATTTCAGTGCAATCTAAAAAAAACTTTTTTTTCCTTTATTTTGAGCACAGAGAAATGAAATTTTTTGCCAGCTTTGGAAAGCACAGTGCTGTTGTGGTTTACTTATCTATAGGAAATAGGAATCTAGCACTAGGGAGAATGTGAAGGTTATTTCAGCTTTGTCCAACTTGTCATCCAACCAGCGGACCTGCTCATAGATGCCAGCTACCAGATAGCCTCAGGCACCTGGGGGATGCCTCAAAAGGACTATCTTTAAGGATTACAAAGCTAGACTAGTTGAGCAGCAATTCTGCCACCTTATGTGCTTTTTTTGACATTTCTGATGGCTTATGTAAAGCCTCAGGTAAAAAAAAGTGAGATAAAGAGATCTTAATGGGAAAAACAAGCTTTACCTACACTGGAATTTACATTCATTTACATACATTTACAGGTATGGGGGCGAGGAGGGTTGGGGCATGGTGCATATTAAACTCTTTTTACCCTGGACCATCCATCAGAGGAGTGGAAATACTGTCAGAATTTTTTTCTCTCACCCTCTTTATTTTTTAATCTTCTTCCAGTGTCTAGTGAAGCTGAATGTGAAACTGAAGCCTATGCTGGACTCCGTAGCAGTAAACAGAGGTAAATGGGAGGAGCTGCACCAAAAAAGACTTCCTTCTCAGGCAGCATCCTCATCCTCCTTTTCCTCTAGCTTTACCGTGTCTCTCAAAGACATAAATTAAGCCTGCAAATGTCAGTGTGGCTTTACGGTAAGAGCTGTCTGAAAGGCTTTCGTAAGCTTAGGCCCACCATTTTTTTAAGAAATGCTTTCACAGACATGCTTAATTGATTGGATATTATCTTGATGGCAGCATAGTTTGCATTTACTGGGAGGCTTAGTGGGACTGAAAGCAAGGCCTGTGGTGAGATTGCGCTGGTATCTGGAGTGACACAGAAGACTTAGCACAAGAAGCATTCATTCAGCTCCACGACATTTCAACTGCTGCTGTAAAAATCTGTAAAGCTGACAACAGACTGAAATATAAGAACTTACAGCTTAATAAAATTAATAATACAGAGCAGAACTGGAATGCAAGCTGGTCAATTCATATGCAAGGAGCTGCAGGAAAACAGAACAGTATGTAATTACATTGTTGTTTTGCATCTCTTCAGTACATGTTATGAATCAATTATGCCTGCTTTTGTGATGTTCCTTTCTCACTCTTCCCTCCTCTTTTATGCCTGAATGTTCTGAAAAGCCTGCTTTGTATTCTAAAGGAGTATTTTTTTACAACAAAGCTTCTTAGTGATTGATCAGGGCCTTTAGAATTGCCTACCTTTGCTACATTTAAAAACAAACTTTATTATCTTTAAAAACACCAACCTGTCCCTGCTTCCCTGAGAAATTCATATTAACAATGCAGTAAATTTCTCAGCAAGGGGAAGTTTGCATGAAGGCAAAATATTGCATGGTAATTTTAGAGGGTTTTTTTTTTCTTTTAAGAAATGCTCTTTTAACACCTTCATTTTTTTTTTTAAATAGCTGTCCCCTAAGGAAAAGATTAATGGGCTTTAATGAAAATAGAATACAAATAAAAAAGGAAATCTGTTGCCTTGTGCTTCAAGTTTATATTACATTGAAAAGTGGACCACAGATAAACCTTTCTAGTGTAATTTCCAGTTGAAATTAATATTTTGAAATGGTGGAGAGGAAGAATATCATCATACTGGACTGACTACCTCTTACTTCTTTTACAGTTCTTTCAGTACAATTTGAGATGCTGTTATTACAGCTAGCACAGCACTAGTCACATAGATGTCTGTGACAGAGGTGTTCATAAAAAAATCTAATCAAACATGATAGGTCACAAAACCAATCACATCTAGTTCTGCGTGATGACGCTAGTATTATCTGAAAGTTGGTCTCTTTTCATTAGTGCAAAGATCACTAGTGTAGCGAAACTGTGACCTATGATTTGAGGGTGCTTTCTCTGCTGCATGACCGGACACAGGAGGAGTCATGTTGCAGTGCTTGCGTGTTTCCATTCATAGACAAAAAAAAAAGCCTTTGTACTCCATGAAAAATGGGATTCTAAATATAGGATTGTCTGGCAGCAGAAAATACAGCTGAATTTTTAGTTTTACACCTGTGCCAAACTCCATTTACTTCAGTGGAATTACCCTGAACTGGCACCAACTTCATGGAAGTCAGAACCTGGCCCAGCTGACCAGATTCTAAAAAGAGCTTTCCTCTTTTCTAAGGAAAGTGAGTCATCCTTAGCGCCTTTGAAAAGCTGACAATATCTGTCTGACAAACAGAAACAACAAACCTGCTGATCACTTCTTTAAAAAAAAACACAAAAAAAAAAGAAAAACCCTCTGTGCTACTAATCGTGACAAGGCTATATCTCCAGCTATAGGAGAATAGCTAGAAATTTCAGCACTGTTGCAAGCCCATCTGTTAGTACGCAACTGAACCACATCACTTTCTCCAGCAGAGAGAAGCAGGGAAGGAGCAGAAATGCAGACTGCACTGCAGTGAATACATGGCATGAAATGGAAATGTTTGTGCTATTATTTTACCACTTCTTTCTTCCCTGAATAAAGACAGATGCGGGATAGTAAGCAGGAAGCCATACAAAACTTGTAACTTGTACTTCATGGTAGAGAGAGACACTAGGAACTGGCATAGTACTGCTGGAAGGTACACACAGCTTTCCTGAATTTTGATATTACATATTGCTAAGTGTAACATAATTTATAGCACATACCCTACAGCTCCCCCCAAGGTTGAGTCTCCCCTCATTTCCTCTCCTTTTTATTGGCTTCACTGTGCTGTTGCCCATGGCAACACCCACCGGCAGGGATGGGGAATCAGCACCACCGCAACCTGACATAACAGCTGAAGCTCTAACAATGTCAACCATCAATCAAGTGACTGTTTGTAATTGCCTCCATCTATTTCCTCTGTCTTTTGGTATCTTTGCTACTGTGGGTCAAAATTCAAAAACTGCTGACTAATGTTATGATTCTGTTCCTCCATCACAAGGAAGAAAATGAGAGAGCACAGCTAGCTCTTTATCAAATTGTGCTCAGGCAAAACGAAGCAACCCTTCTGAAACCAGGGGGCACAGTAGTGCATCTCAGAACAGCATTTGGTCTCTGAAAGTGGTATAGCTCAATCTTAAAAAATAAATTAAAAATCTTATAATTTTTTTTTAACACTCAGCCTAGGAACCTGCAAAAGATTTGCATTTTTTGAGAGAAGAAGAAAATTCTTTGTGAAAGCATGTAGTATGGTAAAGAAACATATTCCAGGTTTCTCATATTTTAAGATGGTGGAAAACACTTTTTAGCTAGTGCTTGCAAGCTTGATAGAGAAAAATTGTATCTGCTTTTTCATTATTTCTGACAGGGAAACATTTTCCCAGTACTTCAGTCAGTTTTGCCAAACTCTTCCGAGTTGTTCACAGGAGAGATGACTGTGTAGGTTATTAAATTGGAATTCTCCATCTTTTACTTGTTTCCCCGCCCACTGCACAAGCAGAGCTCAAAACCCATTGAAATCAGCTTAATTCTGTGATTGCATATAAAACACAGGTCCACAAGAGGCAAGGACAAATTAGAGGGCATGTGGAGAAGAGGACGGAGACCCCACTGTTACCCAGGAGAGTGGCAATAAAGCGCTGCTTGGCCTTTCCATGGAGATGGCCCGATGCACGCTAGTCTGTCTCAGCAATAGGAGAGTCGTCATTTGCCCTGGCTGTTAGTGGAAATGTTGCCTTGAATGACGGTTCTAGCATTTACAATTCTAGTGCTAAAATGTGATGAGCACATGGACCATCCAGCAGGTCAACCCCTGAAGGTGCTTTGAGCTAGTTCAACTGCAATGCCTGTTTTGTTTTTTTTTTTTGTTTTTTTTTTTTTCCTTCGGTGTCCTCCTGAATAGTGCTAGCTGCAGCCTGGATTCAGTCAGGTTTCCTGTCTCATGGGTTACAGACCATGAGGTCTCACAGGAGCCAGACAGTGGCCTTCACTTTATCAGCAGAAAATGCTCAGGAGAAGACCTGGGTCTTCATCCCCATCCTCAAAGATAGTTCAGGCCACATGGTAATTCCACTCAGGATTCCCACCTGTGATACCCCTTACTAAAATCAACCTTTCCTCACTGCCCCCACCCCACTCCCCAAAAA
This sequence comes from Morus bassanus, assembly GCA_031468815.1. Lineage (NCBI taxonomy): Eukaryota > Metazoa > Chordata > Aves > Suliformes > Sulidae > Morus > Morus bassanus. Next base: position 26,207,272 of record CM062574.1, on the reverse strand, counting down.
AAAAAAAAAAAAAAGCTGAAAGGAGCCTGGTGTTCAACTCCTAGTTGATTTGGAGCAGGTGTTCGAGCTGCAGGTGCACCTTCTCCACCAGCCTGTGCGGAGTCACAAGGTTGGGTTTGTCTCCTGCCCTCCTGCCAAAGCCCTTTATATGTGCCCAGCAGGGAGAAGGAACAGCTGTGGGGTACAGCCCCAATTTTTGCTTCATGCCTGGGAGAGTAGACAGGCTTTGGTGGAAGATCTCACGAGAGGCTCGTATGTGCATCCTTCTGGATTAAAGAGCTCCCTTGGAACACGACTCTGTGATCCCACCAGAAAAACCAAACACTGTTCAAGGTGAGGAGCACCCAGGGTAGAGGCTCTCCTGTGGCTTAGGCAGAAGAAGGGTTCCCCACCTCCTGAGACTGAGATGTCCAAGAGGTGTTTTTGGCTATAGTTCAAGTAGTCAAATCAGACAATTTCCCCTAAAAGTGCCCCACTGTTTTGCCTTTTTCCCAGCCTAGAACCTACAGGCAGAACAGCTTCAACAGAACATGATCAGGGTCTAGACATCTGCTTCTGTCAGGACACAGTTTTGCTCCTGCTCTAAAGCAGAATCACATTTACAAGGTTAGGCAGCAGCAGCCCATGGAAAGTCAAACAGGATGCCTCATGGGGCAATTAGACACTGAACTCCCCATGCAGCGCTGTCACAGCCAGCCCCTACTACCTGCAGGGCCAGGGATCTTGTTGAGAAGGTCATTAGTATGTTTTGTGCCCTGCAGAAAAGAGCTGTAGAGTAGGCAAGTATGTTGCATTTTAGCTCAGGTATTCCTTCAGATGGTGTCCTTGGTACAGCAGCTGCATCTTTCCTGGACTGGTGAACTCGCTAATTTCTCCTTCTTAGAGTGCACTGCAATCTCATAATGTGCCTGTAGTTATCAACAAAGCCAATACTAGTACTCACAAACTATTTTGAGAACTGCAACCAGCAGTGCCTAATGTTGTTTGTAATATTTAGACCAATTAAACCTAGTGAAAAAATAGGAGTGTTTCAGTCTACAGGCCAAATATTTATTTTTCCTTCACAAAATTAAAACAATTTTAGTTACTGATAGACTGTTTATGCATTGAGTGAAATTTTCGAACAGGTTTATTTCAAGCTTATGTAAAACATACTAACAGACACTTCCAATGCTTAGAGTGTTCTGGGCAAGAAAACATAGAGCAAGAAGGTTTTTATTGGCTTTGTCAAAGAAACAGAAGATTTTTAAGGGTAAAATCATGTGAATGGTTTCTGACATAATAACTAAGCGGGAGGTACAAATGAGCTGAAATGCGATACTCCAGAGATTTCCATCACTTGAATGTGCCAGTATTGGAACAAATACTGTATATTGCTTGTTATCTTTTCTTTCTTGGGTTACTTTGTATTTAATTACCAATTTATAAGCATGTTGGCTACTGCATCTTACAGTTTTGTGGGGAATACCATTGTAAGCTTTGAACCTTTGCCTATGGGAAACAACCGACACACGCACAGAAATACTGTGTGTATTTTCTAATGCAAGTGAATCCTACGTACTTTCAAAATGTGTAACTTAAAGACTCCTGCATCCTTTTCCTTTTTGCGTTTAAAGACCATTACCCTCACTGTTTTGCTTTAGTAGATCAAACAATGCCAATTCAGCTTTTTAAAGCATGGTTTTCAAATGGACAACTTGGTTTTATTGGTCTCTCTAAAAAAAAAATAAATCATTTTAATGGTTTGCTGTGATTTTTTTTCTCTTTGAAAATACCTTGTTGGGATGAATCAGCGCTGTAGCTATTGATTACTGAATCACACAAACAGAAGAGCAGGAAAACACGCGTGACTGAGCGGCCCAGATATGATTTTTGAACCATGACCTTGCAGCACTCACTCCTGGGAGCAAACCTAACTTCACTGGATATGCTTGGCATTAGTCTGGAATGACCAGAAACCAAACCTGGCTGGTGACTTTAGCAGAGCTATTTACATGTTCAGAAACTACAAAGATTATACAGTCTGATACTGGACATTATCATTGTTCAGTAGAAATACTGTGGGGAAATTAAAAAAAAAAATCCCTCCAAAGAACAATTACATTGTTGAAATAGTTACCGAAAAGCGGGATATCTTTTCTTCCGCTTTTTTAAAGCTGCAGGAAAGCTGGCAGATTGTGCTAAGGTACAAACATCCTTCCTTCCATCAGCCGTGACAAACTTTGGATCTTGAGAGGCTGTAAAGGGGATGTTTCGTGTTCAAAAAGCCCAAGACACCAATAAAATACTGGCCTGTATTCCAAGACTACGTGTTTAGCTTAGGGTCTGCTTTTACACTACTGCATACTGCTTAAGAGATCTTAAAGTCTATTACTCAAGTTTTAGAAATAAATTAAAGGAGTTGAAAAAGTCAGTGAACTCATTTTGATTTTACTCTTTATTCTTTCCGCCTGCCTAAGTTTTTGAAACAGGGCAAACATTCAGGTCTAGGCAGTGTTTTTAAGAGGAGCAGCCTGCTTGAGCTGATTTGGAATCATAGAACGGTTTGAGTTGGAAAAGGCCTCAAAGATCATCTAGTCCCAACCCCCCTGCCACGGGCAGGGACATCTTCCACTAGACCAGGTTGCTCAAAGCCCCATCCAACCTGGGCTTGACCACTTCCAGGGATGGGGCATTCACAGCTTTTCTGGGCAACCTGTTCCAGTGCCTCACCTTCCTTATAACAACTCTATATCTACCCTCTCAGTTTAAAACCATTACCCCCCATGCTGTCACTACACTCCCTGATAAAAAGTCCTTCGCCATCTTTCCTGTGGGCCCCCTTTAAGTACTGAAAGGCTGCTGTAAGGTCTCCCCGCAGCCTTCTCTTCTCCAGGCTGAACACCCCCAACTCTCTCAGCCTGTCTTCATAGGAGAGGTGCCCTTGGATCACCTTCGTGGCCCTCCTCTGGATCCGCTCCAACAGGTCCATGTCTGTCTTATGTTGGGGCCCCAGAGCTGGATGCAGTACTGCAGGTGGGGCCAGACGAGAGTGGAGTAGAGGGGGAGAATCACGGCCCTCAACCTGCTGGTCACACTTCTTTTGACGCAGCCCTAGCGAATCGTCACTAAACAGCCCGTTTCACTACTCGGGAGGTAAAAGCAATGGCAGGCAAGCACAGAGGATGCGGTTCCCTCCTCGGGCACTCCAGCGGCTGCAGGACCCCGGGCGCAGCGGCAGCGGCCGCCGCCGCGCCCTCCCGCCGGTACCGGGCTCTGCTCTCCAGCGCCCGGCCGGGCCGCAGCAAGCCGCCGGCGCGGGGGCGGGCGGTGCAGGGGAGCCCGGCGCCCGCGGCCCCGCACGCCGCCGCTCCCGCCGCCGCGGGCCCGCCCGCGCCCCGCCGCTTCCGCTTCCGCGGAGCCACCGCCCGCAAAGCGACGCCCCGGGGAGCGCTTCCGCTCCGGCGGCGGGCGTTGCCATGGCAGCGAGGGGCCCGGCTTCCGCTTCCGCTCCCGCTCCCGCTCCGGCGGGTCCGTTGCCGTGGCAGCGGGGATGGAGGCGGCGGCGGTGCCCGACGGGCAGTACACGGCCGTCGCCTACCGGCTGATCGGCGGCGGGCGGTGCGGGGAGGCGGTGTCGCTGCTGAGCCGCGAGCTGCAGAAGAGCTGCCGCTCCCGGGGCGGCCTCTCCCTGCTGGGCTACTGCCACTACCAGCTGCAGGACTTCGCGGCGGCGGCCGAGTGCTACGAGCAGCTGGCGGCGCTGCACCCCGAGCTGGAGGCCTACCGGCTCTACCAGGCGCAGGCCCTCTACAAGGCCGGGCTCTACGCCGAGGCCCTGCGGGCCGCCGGCCCGCTGCTCGACCTCCCCGCCTACCAGGGCCGGGCCCTGCGCCTGCAGGCGGCCATCCACTACGCCCAGGGCGACCTCCCGGCGGCCAAGAGCCTGGTGGAGGAGGCGCTCGCCGCCGCTGCGGATGGCGGCCCCGGCACAACCGAGGACCCCTCGGAGCGGGCCGACGCCGAGATCATGCTGGGCTGCCTGCTGTACCGGCAGGGCCGGCACGAAGAGGCCAGCGGCAAGTTTGCCGGCGCTATGCAAGTGTTGGGTTACTGCCCGGAGCTGTCCTACAACATGGCGCTGTGCTGCTACGCGGCCAAGCAGTACGCCCCTGCCCTCAAACACATCTCCGATATCATAGAGCGCGGCATCCACCAGCACCCGGAGCTCAGCGTGGGCATGACCACCGAAGGCATCGATGTCCGCAGCGTGGGCAACACGCTGCTCCTGCACCGCACGGCGCTGGTGGAGGCCTTCAACCTGAAAGCGGCCATTGAGTACCAACTGCACAACCTGAAAGCGGCCCAGGAGGCGCTCACAGATATGCCGCCGAGGGCTGAAGAGGAGTTGGATCCAGTCACGCTGCACAACCAGGCACTAATGAACATGGACAGCCAGCCCACTGAAGGGTTTGAGAAACTGCAGTTTCTTCTGCTGCAGAACCCCTGTCCACCAGAAACTTTTGGAAACTTGCTACTCCTCTATTGCAAGCATCAGTACTACGACCTGGCGGCTGACGTGCTGGCAGAGAATGCCCATCTGACCTACAAACTGCTCACACCTTACTTGTACAACTTCTTGGATGCCATTATTACTTGTCAAACTGCCCCTGAGGAGGCTTTCCACAAGCTAGATGATTCAGCAGGGACACTGGCTGAGCAGCTGAGAAAACTCACGAAGCAGGTACAGGAAGCAAGGCAAAACTGGGATGATGAAGCTGTAAAAAAGGCAGTTAATGAGTATGATGAGACTCTGGATAAATACATACCTGTCTTGATGGCCCAGGCAAAGATCTACTGGGACATGAAGAACTACACAATGGTAGAAAAGATTTTCCGCAAGTCGGTGGAGTTCTGTAACGAACATGAGGTGTGGAAGCTCAATGTGGCTCACGTGCTCTTCATGCAAGAGAACAAGTATAAAGAGGCTATTAGCTTCTATGAGCCAATAGTTAAAAAGCACTATGACAATATTCTCCATGTCAGTGCCATTGTGTTAGCTAACCTCTGCGTTTCCTACATCCTGACAAGCCAGAATGAAGACGCAGAGGAACTGATGAGGAAGATTGAGAAGGGAGAAGAGCAGCTGTCCTATAGTAATCCTGATAAAAATATCTACCATCTTTGCATTGTCAATCTAGTCATTGGTACCCTCTACTGTGTGAAGGGAAACTATGACTTTGGTATTTCAAGGGTCATTAAAAGCCTGGAGCCATATAACAAAAAACTGAGCACCGATACATGGTATTATGCCAAACGGTGTTTCCTGTCCTTGCTGGAGAACATGTCCAAGCACATGATCATGCTACGCGACAGCGTTATTCAGGAGTGCATTCAGTTTCTGAAGCAATGTGAGCTGTATGGAAGACACATCCCAGCTGTCATTGAGCAACCCCTTGAAGAGAAGAGGATGCACAGTGGGAAAAATACAGTCACCTACGAAGCCAGGCTTTTGAGGGCGCTGATGTATAAGATCATTGGGTGACCAGCATAAATGGTGTTCCCCTACAGTAAAAATGAGAACTTTGTGTCTGTTCTTTTCTTACTCTTGTGAGGTGATGCTCACCCTGGTAGTCCACAGCGGTATGGGTTTTTCTTGACTGCTTGCTTACCTTTAAAGATTTTGTCCTGTACTTTAACAACATGCAGTGGAAAACAGAATATTTGCATGAAATTAACATGCAGCAAATAACTAGGGGCATTCTCAGTAATCTGTCATGTTACGTACATCTTAAGATGTGTTGACCAAGAATGTGATTACAGAAATACTGTAGAGTTTTCACCTACAAAATATTTTCTACTTCTGAAATTTTGACCAAGTTTCTTTTCATTGGTTGACAGCTGAAACTAATTTGTTATCCATCTCTTCTAGCACAGAAATTGAAGGGAGAGAGTTGTTTTATTTCACTAATTTGTACCTGTGTGTGAAATGTTTCTTCTGCTTTTTCCAAGGTATTTTTAATATGTTACAGACCATGTTGATCATATATTTAAACACAAAAAATGGCTTTATAATAAAAAAATCAGTCCTACAAACATTAACGTTGCCGTCTGCTGACTCAGTAATAATGCACGGGTTTTCTGGCAAACTGTATACCTAATACAGGGACCAGGAATATATTCCGAGAAGGATATATTAGGATGGCACCTCAGTTTAGGTCTACCCTTACAGTAAAGTTCATTATGACTGGACATAACTGGCTTCAGAGACACTGCCCAGTGCTGCCTCTCAGCTTCTGCGACCCCCAGAGTCCCCGTGCCTGCGCCACCCAAGCGGCAGGTGTTGCCCTGCAGACCTGCTCAGTAGCGAGTGCTTACTTAATAACGCAGTCCTCCATTTGCAGCCTGGCCTGCCCCTTTAATCCAAATACCATTCTTAGAATATACCGGTCTCCAGTAAAAGGCCTTGTGAATGTGAAATTACATTATTTTCCGTATTTCTCAAAAAGCATGTAACTTCCATTTCATGCGAGGTTTATGACTTCTACCCTTAGATGGAAGACATCCACTTCTCAATTTCTTCCTTATGCTGCTGTTTCTGCATCTCTTAAGACCTCTCTGAAACCCTGTTTATTTGCTTAATTCCTTTACTTATCACCTCTATCGCACTGGCATCAGCCAGCACATTTTCTCAATAGTCTTCCCGTGCCTTTTCAACCATATCATGTGTTCCACAGTGAAGTGAGACCAAAATACCTTCCAGTGTTTTCATGCAGTCTGTTTCTGTGCCCTATGACTGCTCTCCTTTCTGTGTATTCTGCCTTCTGAAGCAATGCGTGACCTGAAGTTTTTTAAATAAGGACCAAAGATTGCAGCTTTACCTCACTTGCTTTCCTTTGATACTGGCTCCCTGAAGCGCTGTCACGGGAGAATTTGGGATCAGGCTGCACCTCCCTCAAAATCCAGTTTCTATGCTGTGGTTTACCTGGAAAGAAAGAGGACAGCATTTTTGAAAGTTGCTCTATTACAAAGCAATAGAATACTTCATCCTTCCAGAGCATTAGTGTATATAGGGACTGAACAGGCCTGCAACCATTTCAACATATAGAAAGTCAACTCTGCTTATCCGCTGGGAGAGAAACCTGTCAGGGCTGAGCATATCCTCTGGAGCTAAAGGAAATGGCTGTGGGTTACATAATGTTACAGTTTACTCAAAACCTCATATAACACTAAAGTAAAATCAAATTTAAGTGTCAAGAATGGGAAAATGTTCTAGAGAGGCTAGAGGGCAGGCAGGAGATGCAGCAAGGTGTCCGAGAGAGGCCGCCATAGCTCGTTACTAGTCCATAAAGCCCCCGATTATGGTGATATTAAATATTTCCCACAAGTGCTTCCCCATGAGGAGGAGACCCATGATTTCAAATCTTGTTCACCTCCATGAAGCACAGCAGCAGGCTGCAAAGTATGTTTCTAATTTACGGTGGAATTGTATTATATATATTATGCAGCATAAACAGCGTGACCTTTAAAAAAAAAGTTTTTAAAAGTCACACCACATAATGGCATCTGAAGTGCAGTAATGGGCAACGACTTAGGGAACATCAGCCCTTTATTTAATATTCATTGTGCATATTCTGTAAAAGTCAGTGGACATTTAAAAAAAAATTTCACTTTGCAGATTTGTGCCTGTGCAAATGTTGAATGCCCTCTAATGGAGAGCAATTTAGAGACCTTTCCATGGCTGACTGTTCGGTGATGTTCACATGCTCTAGCGGTTTCCCTACAACCGGTGCGTGACTTTCATTAGGGCCAGGATTAGCCGCACTAAGCGCTTCATCTCTTTCTCACCGTCCGTGGCCTCACAGGGGTCCACCGCGAATAAGCGGAGGTGACAGGGTTGGCTGGCTCTGGCACACGCTCCCTGATCCTGCCAGCCTCCAGGGAGGGCACAGGGCCCTCAGCTGCAGGGTGGGAAGGAAGAACAGCCATGCTCCCCATGGAAAAAAGTCCCCATGAAAGGACATGGAGTTGTGCAAGGTGTGGCTGTTTTAGAAAATATGGCTAGAGGGCAGTCAGCATGTCTGGAATTTACTTCATCCTGTTGCAACAGATCAAACATGCAAAAAAGCCCACTGGAAAACCCTAGGGAAAATGTCAATTTTCCCCGTTCTTCCCTTTTCCTTCTGTTTTTACCTGCTTTTCCTCCCAGATTACACTGCGCACCCAGACAACCCAAGGTTTCTGACCAGGCTGGGTGATGCTGAACACCATGACCCCAATGTGGAGAGGCCTCTGCTCTGAAAGGAGAGGGGAAAACGGCAGAGCTGAGACACAACAGGAGAAGACCTGGGACAGGCGCTTCCTCCTCTGCTGCATCAATGCACGCTTCTGCGTGGGGTCTCCTCCCCATCCCAGCAGTGTTTTCCACCACAGCCTCTTCCTCAGCAATAGCCACCCAACCTTCCCGTGGCTGCGGCATGCTGGGGCAGACGCCCCAGCCCCTGTTTTGTCCTAGAGAGCTGCCTGCCCCTCCTGAGCCCAGAGGGGTCGGGTCCTGGGGTCATGTGGCTGTTGTCTTTTGCAGTGTGTGTCGCTTCCTCCAGTGGCAAGCATGCATTTATAGCATCTCCAACTGCAAAGCACTTGGGTCATGAAAAATATATAAATGTTACAACTACTTTTATTACCATCTTTATACCACATTTAATGTTATCACTATGTGACTTACACACAAAATACATTTTAAAGGAAAGCACATACATTTTTATTCGGAGAAAAGGGAGGACACCAAATAATGGTTTATGCTCCTTAGAAATGTAGTAAAATCTACCCAAATTAACGCCCTAAACCAGCACAGTTCTTTTGTCCACAACAAAAAAATCACTGTTTTCATTTAGAAGAATGCAAACAGGAAACACTACCGAGAAACAGCTGACCATATTCCCCCCTGGGAGCTGCAGATAAGCATGGATTCCTAAGCAAAAGCCTCTGCTTTTTTTGGTGGAGCAAGGAGAAAGAAGCCCTCAGCCCTCTGCCACTGCATCAGTATCCGAAAGATGAGCAGCGCAAGATGCCTCCTGCGCCCACCACTGCTGTACTGAGGCCGATCTCCAGGATATTTATTTGAACTAATAGCCTCTTTTGCACCTTGTCCTTGCAGTGCATCTTGTGAGATGTTCTTGTCCTCAAACCTTACGAGGGCTTGCCACCCATGTTGCAGGTGACAAGCTGTACTGTACTGCAGTGGGCAGATCATCTTTTTTGCCAATTATCCTTGCAGTAATTACAGCACACATTGCACGAGCAAAGGCCTCGAACTGCCATTCTGCCAGCAGCCTGCCTGCGCTGGCGGGTGGAGCAGGGGAGGCATGAAGGGCCTGAGATGTGATTTACTTCATGTCCCACCTTGAGTCCCCTTGGTGCTCAAATCTCTGTAGTTAATCAAATGTCTGCTGACACCACCAGCAGAGCAGAGGTAGTGGATGCCAGGGACACTTGTCATCAGCTCTGCAGTCAGAGCTCATAAAAAATTTCGGTAATCAAGGGGTGGCTGACTTTATGGTAAGACAGATATAAAAGATGAGACAAAAGAGTCTTCTTGTACAGTTCTGGGAGGAGCATGATTAGTCTTCCTTGGGGAAGTTGGGGGTGTTTCTACTGGGTAAGCAAGCCCCATTAGAAGATGGACAAGGAGAAGAATGTTATTTCTCTAAAAATGGTGAAGTTACGTACAAGAATAAAAACTGATTTGGGCAGCCCGCTCCACAATATCTTACTTACAACATCCTATTTTAGATGCCTGAGTTCAAAACTTCCACACATCCACACTGGCTTTAGCTCCCGGCAAAGGCAACAGAGTCCGGCCCTGACCGATGGTTTGCAGATTTGAGGCACCGATGTGATAACATGGCTGTGTGGGCTGAAAGATAAGCCTTGAAAGATCCATCTTCTCCTCTCCCCCAGGCTTCTCTTCCTTTATCTCCCTTTGGCCTTTCAGCAAATAAAACCTTCTCTAAATTTTGGGCCTCGGCTAAATCCTGCTGTCTTCTTAAGGAATGAGTACGTCTGGGACAACACGCAACTTCTTCACATCATGACATGTAGTTCATATAGAAAAATTATAAACACGCAAATACCATCTGGTTTATGAAGCACTAATCCACAAAACAAATTTCCTGCAAAAAGATCTTTTAGTGCGAAGAGCCGAGAGAGGATGGTAAAACACCACCTTCTTTCACAAGCACAGCAGGGGGCATCTCTAGGCTTTCCTTGCACATCCACCACATTTAAATGGCAGCCTTCAGCAGAGGAGGCTTCAGCGAGGTGCAGCCTGTGCCTGCTGAAGCTCTAACACACCGAGCCAGGGCACGCAGCACTGATGCTCCTGTGGTGTGCACCCTTGTCAGTGCCTGCGTGAGGTGCCGCGTCAGCTTTCACGAACTGCAGGCTGGCCTTTCTGAGAATGGCACACTTGGCTTTGTCACTCTGCGCTGGTGTGGGGACACAGACAATGAAAGCCAGTAGCAGCAGAAACGAACCTGGCTGGTGTCCTAGGGGGTGGTGAGGAGGATTTACAGAAGTGTGGAAACGGTGAAAAGCGAGTTAGTGTTAAAATCGTCCCAGCTTCAATCAATTTGCTGCTAATCAGTAATATAAGGACATCTAAGTGTGCACACAGTCTGGGAAACACTGCAGAGAAATACTGGGACATAATTGATACAACAAACAGCTGCTCTGCAGTCCTCCGCACCTCGTTTGGACAGCGCGACCTACCCATGACTCGCAAAGAAACATTTTGTAAATAAAGTAAAAGAGGCTTTCAGTCCTGACAAACTTTTAAGCTTTACTTTCAGCAAAGCAACTCTTTTTATGGCTGTTGCTTTTCCATTAAGTAGAAAAATTGAGAAATTTGGATGCATTTTCCAAAGAACCTCTTGATTAGCATCATTTTCCTAGACGCTGCCTGAATTTAAACTAATAAAGCCAGCTCATACGGCAGACCTTGCCAAATCCAACAGCTTCAGAATGTTTCTATTTTGGGGGTTCTTCCCCTAAATTCAGTATAGTTTATAGCCCAAATTGAAGCCAGTAAAAAAGTTCCCATTGACTTCAATGAGCTTTAAATTGGCACCTTTGAAAATATCCATTTTCACAGGCTGCTATTTCAAGCCATCCAAGAGCAACTTCTTGAAAGTACTGAAATGCTACAACCTCAGTCAAATTCAGTTACAAAATCCCTTGTTTCCACCCACTTAGAATGCTGCTTAGAAAACAGCTAACCCCATGTTTCCCATGGTGCAACCCCTGCACATTAAGGAAACATTGCTGTTGTACAATGAGAGGTAAAAGTCGGCAGGGGATCCTGATCCCCTGGACCCAGTCGGGCACAGCCTTCACCAGCAGCCCACACAGCCCACCGTGGCTCTGAGCACAGGGCTGAGGACTCCTGTCCACGTAGCGTAGGATTAATCCTGCAGCACAGACCCTGCCCTGGGAGACACCGGCATCCCGATGGCCACCCCACCGGGAACTGCTCGGAGAGGGAAATCAAAAACACGAGTGCCAGATTTTCTTCTGGAACATGGGAATCATCACTTTTAAACTTCCGGGTGTGAATTTACACACTGGCTCTGAACAGCCTGAGCTTCTCCGTGGTGCTTTTGTCCTCTGCTGCACAGAGTCATCCCCTTCTCTGAATTCCTTGCTGCTTACCTTCTCCTTCCCCCCAGCTCTGCCTCTAGGACCCTTGCCATCCTGTGTCACAAGCAGGGAACAGGTTGACTAACAGCTTTTTATGAGTCGGTTTTATTTTATAGCCCTCTTTCCCGTGGGAGAGGGCAAAAGGAGTTGGCTAACACTCAGATCCTGTTGGGTTGAACTGTTTTCTAACAGCCGTCTTCCAAATTAAAATTAACACAGCTCAGATTTTTCTTAACTGCATTTCTCTGGTGCCTCACAGAGCTCTTTGTGTCCTCCTGCACTGATTCACGGCCACTCAAATAGCCGGCAAACAGAAACGCAAGAGCTCTGACATGGCGTATCTGATTTTCTTGCTCTGTCAATAGTATTTATCACTGCAGCTCCCTTGCGGAGCGGGAGGGTCTGCTTCTCCATCAGAGCTGAGGGACGGGGGTTTCAGAGCGCACATAAATCCTTCGCTCTTCCCCTGCAGAGCAGGTCAACACACATCGCATTTTTAAAACCAAAAAAGCCCCATCTTCCGATGGCTGTCATCCGACCGCTACTTCAGCCATCTCGATAGCACAGAGATAGCCACCGCACTAACATAATCGACGAAATTGTCCGTAGGTGCGAGGCAGGTGTGGAGACAGCTCCATTAGGAAATACCGCCTGATTTATCAGAGCGGCATTATTCTTCCCCTGGCAGCACATGCCTTTGTGTAACCTTCAGGGAGAGGGCTGGGCGGCTGCTGCCATGCCCCGGCCGTGCTACAGAGGGTGCTGCGACGCCAGGTTTGGGACTCGGCGGCGGCTGCGGGCGGCCCCGGCGCGGGGGGAGCCGCACCACCAGCATCCCCGGGACCAGCATCCCCCCTCTCGGGTCCCCGCCATGGGCCTGGGACAGACAGATCGCTGGGAATGACACCGAACAATGCCGGCAGCTAATACGCGCTCCAGACACAGAAGGGTAACATAATCCCTTTTTTTCCTAGTCCACGCTAGAGTTCGCTGCTCCTCCTGGTTGGAGAGAAGGAAGGAAAAAAGGGAAGCCAAAAACGAATGGTGAAAGGCAGTAGTCTAGAGCAGTCTCTTCCCTAAAGAGATCACAGCTCCCGCAGGTCCAGGCATTGGCCTTTGGCTCTCCAGGAGCTCCCTGCTGCTGCTTTCCCCGTATTTAGGGGGAGCAAGGCTATGCATGGGCAGGCAGCAAGGTTATTATGCTGCCTCTCAGCATTGTGGCCACCCGTGGCTGGGGGGGAATTGAGCAGTTTTGGGTACCAGGGCCATCACTCCCAGTGATGCAGGTGATGCCGTGCACCCCTGTGGTCTCTTGCACCCCTCTGTAGCACCCTTACATGGATTGCACCTTGGAGGAGAATGTGCCCATAAGTAGGCATAGGTCTGACCTATACGTATTTGTGCAGTCCAGGGCATGGCTCTGACTTCACCGGAGCTTCTTTAGACTTGTGCTGGTTTTACCATAGGGAGTGTCTGTTTACACACACGAGAGCACCTCCCCAGCAGTCTCTAATGAACCCTTACAATTGCAAGCAAGACAGTCATCTTCCTGCAGAGATGGGGAGCAGCCACAGCTTCTGCCAGCATAATGAGTGGCACCTTCTTTTCTGCCACGTCAAAAGCCTCTTGGCCTGCTCCTGCCCAAGAATCACATCAGGGCTTTGGAATACATGAAATGTCAGTAACAAGAGTTAATAGCAATGAAACAGTCAACAAAACATAAAGCTGTTAGAGCGGGACTGGTGTCTCGGGAAGGGAGATGCGGAAGCCCTGCCCTCAGCCTTTGTGCTCAGTCCAGGGCAGAAAGTGCAGAGACGCCTCCCTGATCTTGTGAAAAGCCTGCAAGTGAGCATGTGTAATGTACTGTGAAATTTTTGTGACTTGCTAGGTTATAAAGCTGGTTATAGGAGAATTTAATAAAAAAGGAAACCAGTTTATCTCTTTCTGATAATTTCTCTATGGCTTTAGGGTCTCATTCTGGCTTCCTCTCCATGCCTGGAGAGGTTATCCTAATAATCAGTGTAAAATGTACAGATTCCCTAAAGGGAACTTGAAAGAAATTCTCTGCTTCAAATTCAAACCTGACAGTACATATCACCATCAGGGGATCCCTTTTATCAGCAGGATATTCAGAAGGGATGAATGATTTACTCACATAATCTCTTAAACCTTTCACTTGCAGAGTCTAAGATAGAATTTATAGCATTTTTATCATTTGGACCTAAAAAAAACCACCCAGTAAAATTCCTCCATGAAATCTGAAACCCTACTCATTGATTTTCTAGCTGATGAAATTTCAGAAGAACATGTTCTTCCATGATGGAGTAACAGCAGGCCTCTGCCTTGGGTTTGGTGTTTTCTCATGTTAGAAGTCAGATAATTCCTCCCCAGGGAGACATGTCAAATAGATACCGCCTGTCTTTTGCATTTGAAAACACTGAGGATGTGTATTAACCTTCCATAATTTAAGACTCTACCATATTTTGTGGAATTTATTTCTCTAATTTCTGTTTGCCAAATAGATGTATATTTACACAAGAAACCTAAACAACTAATGCTTTCTTTTTGAGTTTTGACCTTAATAGGCTTTGTCTTCAGGTTGATGGGGAAGGTAACCTACATGACAACACTTACTTAATATTTCTACCATGTATCTACTGTAAAAAAGTAAACCAAAAGTGGGCTGTGACATTTTATTTCCCTTCCTAAAATATTTTTGCCTGTCTGCCATGTTCTCCCATTATCTGATAAAAATGTGAGCTGGTTTGAGTCCGGGTTTTGCTTACCCTGTTGTACCAACAGAATGGTATCACTTTTTTTTATTCTTCTAAAGTTTTCTTGAATTAAACTGGGGGAAATGAGCCCAGAATGAGAATGCAAAACAGATTCTCATCTCATTTCCTGGCACTGTCACTTTGTTGTTTGAACCCAGAACCATCAGGTGTTAATCTGGGGTGAGAAGTAGTAGCAATAAATACATAATAATGCTAATAACTGTTTCTTCATTTGAACTTAAGGAGGTGTCAGAGGCAGGAGGCAAACAAGCACAACTAGGTCAGTAATCAACACATTAGAAACATCCAGAAGTACAAACCAGAGCTACGAAAACCGAGATTTCATTTTAGCCACTGGTGAACATGTGCTCAGCCCTTCAGAAAGTCATCTCTGTCTATTAATTACTCTCCGGTTGGTTGTCTGCAAACAGTCATGCAACTCCGCTTAGGACTCTGTCTTGCCTGATTGTCACCTCAGACCATGTTTCTATCAAGCCCCATCCAGCGTTCCCAGGGGGGCACGGAGATAACTTTTTGCCTCACTGGTACTTTCCTGTTTTACAGTGCTCCTGTAAGAGCTCTGCACGAGCTGGTGATTTGCTTAGTCGGAATACCGCTGACCTCCACGAGGTCAGGTCCTCACCAAGTGCTAAATTATGCTTGCACTTACCTGGTGCAAGCCCCAGTACTTCCATCCAATTTAGCAAAACACCGTCCAATTTACACCAGCGTAAGTGACAGCAGGATTTGGCCCTGTGGAGCAGGCTCTGTAAGGCCAGATCCTCCGTGGGTATAAGTTACTGTGGCTCAGCTTGCATTTGTAGTGCCAAATTTACTTCTTTCCATTTAGTATGTGGCCCAAGGTCAAGTTAAGAAAATATTTCATTGTCATAATTATTCCCATGAAATCCAGAGCACTTTGTATTTGGCAGCCAATGTCATTTCCCATGCCTTAAGAAGCTGGCATTAATTTCCTGACACTGAACAAAGACAGATTCACTTACACATTTTCCTGACTGCCATTTTCTTCACCTCTGGCGTTTGAATCACTGCAATCTGATCCAGTCCTGGAAGAGCCTTCCGGGGCGCTACTGTAGCACTAACAGTGACCACCTCTCCATTTAATAAGGATTTGTGCCAGATTTCACTCAGCGGGAGTTTGACCTTCAACCTGGGGAGTAAGGCTGGTGACACTGCCTCCCTAAGAGCTTGCCTGCCCTCATTAGAGAGCAGAGGTGGGGATCTCACAGGTGGGTCATTTCAAGCCTGTCACTGCGTGTCAGTAACCCTGCAGCTGGATAATGCCGTGTGGTTGTGCAGCCCTCAGGACTGGCTTAGTGCTTCTGATACGGACCCTCCAGCACCCTCCCTCTCTGAGCATCCTGCTTATACAGCAGAGCCCAGTGCAGAGCTCCCCAAGGAGAAACACAGGCTGGGAGCAGCGAAGCAGGAGCGCCGGCAGCAGCTAGGGTGTTGTCATGGGATAAAGGCCCTCAGTGGGCAAACTGGCACAGGACAGGACATCCACGAGAGGCACTGGAGGAAGCCTGGGCTCCCCAGGGCGGGAGCTGCAGGGGGGTTGGGCTGGGGCTCAGGGAGGGCTGCAGGGGAGCCAGGTTGCACTCCCATGCCTCTGAGGGACCTGGCCTCCGCTCTGCCCACAAATGCAGTTACTAACAGCCACCTCCTTCACACAAAAAGAAATATTTCAGTCAATGACATGTAGCTAATATCCTCAGCTGATATCGGCTTGCCTGGCTCCCCCGAAGCAATGAATATTTATACTAGCTAAGAACTGGCATGCATTTCATGTCCTCCTGATTATTTCTCATAGCTATTTCTGTTTGTTTTTCTATAGCACTCAGTAGACTGAGTGCCTTTTTCATGCAATATGGTCAGTTCTCACCATAATTTTTTCCCCTATAGGTTTGTTCATATTTACAGATCTTGAAATCCCATCACAACTTCACACTAATTTAAACTGGGCAGTGCAACATTACCTAAAGTGCATTTGCCCACCCTGATAAACAAAAAAAACCCAACCACCACCGCCCCCCCCCCCCCCACAAAAAAAAAAACCAAACCCAGAGAAAAGGAATATATTCAAGTCAGATAATTCTGCACATCCATGGCAAAAATATGGGCATGGAAACAGCGGTGGAGACCCTCCCACACCCTGGCCAGCACTGCAGGATTTCAGTAAAATTTCCCATTTCTCAGGATATTAGGTTTGACTGCAAGGAAATCCAGACATCATGTAATCTCACTCCACCATTGGAGCAGAGCTAATAAAGATGCATAAAACGTGCCACAACCTGCTCAGAGGCACGTGTTCACATTTCGAAATTAAGACAAGTACAGCGTGCGTGCGACAGGGACAGAAAGAGCAAGGGAGGAGGATTAAACTATAGCATGAGGAGGCACAGCCCATTGGAAAAATACCAACTTTCATGAGTGGGGAAGGCCAAACGTGACTCAGGTTTTGATCATACGCTGGCCGTACTGACGCTTGGCCGCTGTTGTGCACTGTCCTCCCCTCCACTCCTTTGGCCCTGAGCAGGGCCCATCCATGGCCAGGGACACTCATGGGGGCTGCCCTGGATGGGGGGATGGCCCCCAGTGCAGCAGGCAACAGGTTCTCTCCTGTCCCTCAGGGATAGGGAAGTGGGACCTGAACCATGCAGGCGTTGAGGCCGGGCCCTGAGTGTAGAAGTGGCTTATAATGATCTTTACGTCCCCCCGCCATTTCCCTCTTCAGCCCATGGATGGGCATGAAGCAATTGCAGATGAAGCAACGGATCCCTTGGGCCAAGTTCCGCGTGGCGTGTAGGCACCTGAGCCTAGCCATTTCAGCAAGAGGTTCCCAAATATCTTCGGGAACCCGTGCCTTAGGATATGGCATGCTGAGACACCACCTGAAAGCGCACACCTGCGCTGGGGGTACATCACTGCTATTGCAAGGTTGCTCACCCCTGTGGAGGGCGAGGAGCTGGCCAGGCTACAGCTCCTGGGGGCCAAACAGCAGCATCCCAGACCCCGCTGAGCAGGCAGATATTCACCTCCTGCTTTAGGCCTCAGAAATAGGATGTTGAGCTCAGTGGCCTGATGGCAATACTTTTTAAGTGGCTTGGTTTATTGTCTATCTGAAACCCTCTCTTTTCTTTCATGCTTGGGCTGTGGGTTTAAAATCAGGTGCTATCATGAAACACAGATTGGGGGTGGCTTATTCTTACACCAGTTCTGCTGTTATACACAACGCTAGGGTCAAGCTCACCAAATCCACAACCATCAGTTGTGGCAGCAAAGCACTGAGGCAAAATGCACGAGGGCAAGGAGGGGAGATGCGGTTTCCATTAAACAGCCTAAGTTTACGGCACATGAGGAGAGCACTTCATTGCGTGCTCAGGAAGCACAAGAAGGTCTCGTCACACAGCTTGGGTGAACATCTGGATCTGAGATGGGACTATACGTGAAAGCCCCAAGGTGCAGGCCAGCGGGACAGACAGAGGGATTAGAGGAGAGCAAGCCGAGCAAGCCAGCAGGGCAAAGTCCAGAGCATGGTACAGCTGCTCCCAGTGGACACCGGAATGCTGGGATTTCCCTGGACTTTGGCAATGCTTGCACAGCCTGCCATGTCAGGACAGCTTCCCATGCATATCTGATCTCAGCAACACTTTGGCTGCTTTTGGAGGGCTTATCTCTTTAATTGGGATAGCTTTCATCACACAGCAATGACATCCGCCTCAGTTTTTATTAGAGGTGTTACAGTAGAAGTTGACAGAGATGTTGGGAAACCTGATGATTTTAACAGAATTTTGCAAGTTTCGTACCCCAGGGCAGGTTTTATATATTCTGTGCCCATTTACATTAAATAAATTTGTTTTCACCTGCCTGCCTCTTTCCTGTCCCATTCCCTTTGAAGCTGCACCCCTGTACTTGGTCACCGATAGGAGCCGCTTGTGTCCCCCCTCTCCAGGAGGAAATTCCCAGCTGGACACATGCAATGATTTGCTGGTTTAGATAGGAAAAAAATGGGTCCAGAGTGTATAATTCAGCTCTGAATCATGATGTCCTAAGGATTTAGTGAGGAAATCTATCGACACATGTGAGCGTTCAGGAGTTAAAACCACGTTGTGGGGGCTGTCTGGTGATTTTGCAGAGCTGCTGGCAGGAGCCAGTGTGAGGGGAATCCCCCTGGTGATTTGTAGTTTTGGAGGAGGAGGACCGGAGCTGCTGAACTGCCAGGAATTTGATTTCTGGCCGCAGCTGTTTATTCCATCTCGTACTGTTCCCCCTCACAAGGCAAACCCACGCCTCCTGAAGAGGCTACAACACACACTGCTTTTTTTTACCACATCACAGAAATGTCTGACTTGGCTCTCTCACTGTATTTTTAATGCTTGCCAATTCTAACACCTCAGATATAAAACTTTCAGACCATCCTCTGCCTGGCTTTTGCTTTTCAGTTTGATTTTTCCCTAGCAACGGGACGTACCCCAAAGTGTTTCTGATGAGAGCAACTCTCATCTTAACAAACGAGAAGACCTTGGCTCTGTATGATATATGCCCTAGTTAAAGTAAACAATAACATTCATATTTTCCTGTAGGCTGCACCAGAGCACTGGTCAACCATTCAGTAAGTAGCCCATATTTCTTATCACAATTTATGGCCTTGAGATGGACAGGAGCTAATGTAAATGTCCTGAGCTTTTGTGAGGGATGGTGCAGGGCACATAATGGCTTTGTAGTTACCTATGCTGAGCAGATACACAGTTCACTGATCTGTTAAGCACTTTTGAGATCATGCAGTGTGTAAAAAAAATACTATGTACTTGTAAATGTCAAGAGGAGTTACTGGTATTTATAGAAAAGAAACTGTTTTACTATTTCCAGTTCTGTGGAGCAAATATGCTGTATACTTTAGGGTTCAGCTCCAGCAGCTCAGTAGTTTCCGTGTGGATCAGATTTTTAAGGTCATAAATTGATTGAGATGACCCCGGCAAGTCAGCAGCATGCCTGGGTCTTTTAAAGCCCAAGGAAAGGCAAGTGACATTTAACAGTGGGAAAGAAAGCAAAGCAAAGGGAATAAGGGGTTTTGTAATATGATAATAAAAACAAGGCATGTGCATTTCATCAGTTGGATTTCATAAAGATCTTGATCTTGCAAGGTCTCTTTTGCAAAATATGCCTGGGCATATGAATTTGTATGTTAGCCCTGAATGCCAAACAACTTGCTAACAGAACTTGCCAAACGCAGAATCAAGTCAAGCGAGAAAAGGATCAAGTCTGACAATAAACACGCGTTCTGGAAATCGTGACTCCCTAATTTAATGTACCACATGGAAGGCTTTGCATTTTAATTTATCAGTTTCTTTTTAATTGACCAAATTAATTATTTCCACCTTGCCATTTGGCAGGTAGGTCACTGTTCCTTTTCACAGCATTAATGAACTAATTCAGTTTTTCCCCTTGTAATTAAAAGTGCAAGTTACAGAGATCACATTTATAAATTGGCTTGGTGCACAATAAAATTTACTCTTTATTAAATAAAATATAACATCATTTCCCATGCCGAAAGGGATTTCTTTCTTTCGCATTTCTCCACCAGCAAAAACATGACAAAAAAAAAAAAATCCCCTTAACACTGCACTTTTCAATCAGTAATAAAAACTGGTAAAATAAGATTACCAGCTAACTCCTGAACACCCACAAGTCTCCCATGGGCACACCAAGCTCAACTACAAATGTGAAAGCAATTGAAAGTTTCATATTATCAATGTTTTATGCTCTAATCAAGGTCTCTTGTGGTCAGGTCAAAAGGCAAGACTTGGAAGTATCCTGCTATGGTAGTTGAGGAGGACGCACTGCATCTGGCCCATTAGCTTTAGCTGCTTGCTTTAAGAGAGACTCGAGGAACATCAAGACTCACTCACTGCAACCAACACAAGTCAAACTCACTGGGATGGACTGTTTTGGGGTCTGCCGTACTTTCAAAAGCTTGTCTTAATTCTTAACTTGCCCTCTCAAATCACTGTGCTTAAATGCAAGCTTTTTCTTGCCTTTAAATGCTGTTGTCCAGTGAATTTATGTAATGGCACCTGATTCAGGTAGAGGCTGGATCTCACTGGTTGTACTGGCTAGATACACCCAGAATAAGATGTGAAAACTGGAATTGTAATGAGAGGAAGAGGAAGCAGCTGGGGGCTTTGTACAGGAATAGGGCTGGACAGATACTATAAATGATTATCTGAAAACATGATTTTGTATTTCTAATGAATTCACAACAGTCATGCTGAAGGCCCTTTTATATTCTGATGGTAGGCACATAACATCAGAATATAATGTTATGAATAGTGAATTTAGCTGCCTAAAAGACACCTAGAAATTGCATTTCAGAGTCAAGTCCACAGGTACACATAATATCAACACCCCCCAATTTAAAATCCTGTCATGTATGTGCTGGCACTGAACATATCTGTACTTGTTCAGTTAGAGACTGGACAAAAACCAACTGGTTTTCACCATTCCCAGCCAAGTAATGTATCTGGGTTTTTTTTAAGATGTACACGATCTAGCTGCAAAGCAAAAAAAAAAAATATTTTGAACACATTCATATGTTTCAGGAATGAGCAATAACATTATGTCTATCTGTATGTTCTTGTGCATGTGAGAAAAAGGCAGTGTCTTTTAAACATGTTGTCTTACTGAATTCCTTGCCTTTCTCTCATAGTCAGGGTAGCTATCACAGTGCTCGGACAGGGGGGTGCAGAATGAAGGATGATCATAAGGATGGCAGAGAAAAGAGGAGGGAAACATAAGGGGTAGGAGAAGCATGCTGCAGAGACTCAGAAAGTGAGGTACTAGTGCTGGCCTGGGAAAACAAGTATCCAGTCACCAGAATTACAGCTGCCTAAGCACAAATGTGGCTGACAGCCCTTGTCCTTTTCTGCTCCATGTGCATCTGAAGCGCAGCTGTTACAAAACATTAGTTTTCTCTCCACAGATTGCATTTTTCCCCCCACAAAGAAATAGGCAAATACTTAAACATATAAAACAGCCTTAGGACTCATTCTCTGTGCATCTGTGAGACTGAGATGAATTCAACAAGACTGTGAATAAAAATACAGCAACTGGTATTTCTAATTCCATTTCTCAGTGGAAAGCTTCTAGTAACAGCTAATAACTAAGTCATACTAATCAACTCAGTGACAAAACCTCTAAAGTATGCAATATAACATAGTTTGATTTTTTTTTAATGGAATCTACATGTTGCAATCTCCTACTCTACAGTCGTAAAAATTTATAGTCTTCTCTTTTGTCTACTGAGATTTCAGGTGTTTAACCACTGACTTCCACCCAAACAAAGTCTGAAACAACAATAATGCTATCCATGTGCTGCAGTAAATGAGCGTTTCAGCTTGGCTGGCAGTGACAGCTTTTACATACGCAGGCAGGCGTAGCAGTCCAACTTCTGCCCTCAACCGGTGTAACTTCACTGCGACATTCATGGTTGTCAGTGGAATTACTTCTGATTTACTTCAGGACAACTGAGGAAAGAGTTTGGCCTGGTTTGTATACATTTATGGAGAAAAACCTAGAGGACAGTGTCTGTTCTTGTTTAAAGTATAGCAGGAATTACAGTGTTGGTGAAGAAAAGCATACAAGCTGTGATTGCAGCCAGCAGCAATGTTGCTCTGGCACACCGTCCTCAGGCTGTTCTTAAAATGCCTGGAAGTTTGGTACCTTGCCCACTGCCTGTGGGACTAAGGCATGTTAAAGTATTTACGTTAAATGACTTTTCAATTCAACTTTGACCCAGAGGCACCTCTGGAGAGACAGCGGTGGTGAAGGAGGAGGGATAGCATATGGGAATCTGAAACAATTAAAGTTGTTTCGTGCTCTCCTAGCACACCTTTGCCCATGCACTGCCTTATATTATGTTGAAGCCTGGAAAGTTTGGTAATAAAAATGCAGCAGTTCAATTAAATAAACTCTCCAGGCATAGGATTGTAACAAAACTAGGGAGTCACCTAAACTCATTACCAGTCCTGACTGGCCATAGCTTTGCTGCAATGATAAAGAGTCATTACAAATAACTATAATTTATTTTCCATGTCTTATCTTGTAAGGATGGTCAAGGGACACTTCTAGCAAGCACAGTCCCATTGGCCATGGGGAAATCTTCACTTGCTAATGTTCTCCTCTTCTCCTACACTCTGGATTTCCTTTGGGTAGTAACAGAGAGCAGCCACAGCTCTCATAGTGCCGTTATGTATTATTGCAGCCCCTGCTAGCACAGTCCCAGTCAAAGGTCTAACAGTACATTAAATAAGATAACTTGTTTAAGGGCTTTGGAACCTGATTATAAAAATTTGAGACTGAAAATTTGTGCTCTGGCATTAGAGAATGGCAAAAAATGTTAATAACTAAAAATAGAGCTTGATAGTTTCAAGGTAACAATGCAGAGAGAAGGAAAGCAGAGCTGAGCTAGAACTGCACAATTTGGATTCAGTTCTGCAAAGTTCAGATTTCTGTTTTTGTCATTCAGTCCTCAAAAGGAAAGACTTGAACTCTAGAATCTAAAGAACTGTCTTAAAACCTGAGGAATTTGTACCTCGAAATCTTTGTTTAGATTTTACCACCACCCTGCCAAGTTTACAAGTTCCCCAAATTTCCTGGAGTTATGCCACTAAACTTAAAGAATGGCTTCTCCTTTCCACCAAAAGTCCCTGGGAGTTTTGGGTAGGAGAAGCCAATGTCCTCCTTCCAGCACATAACATTCTATCTCCAAGTATCAGTTCCTGCTCATCACTAACACCAGCAACGTGCAAAACGAAGGCATCCTACCTATAAAGGAGCAGCTTAATACTCTTCCATATGGACACGTAGTCCAAAGTGGCTTTTCACAGTCTGTTGGTCCCCATTGACCTCTTTGACACCAGTGAAGATCAGCCAAAACCTGCAGCACACCAGCACCACAGCAGAGCTGGGCAACCCCACCCCATTTTTTACTTACCCAGCCGCATGACTGAGCTAGATTTGGACTACAAAATCTAGCCAGAGCTTTTCCCTCCAAAATAGTTGCTCCTGACACTAGTTATCCACTCCTCAGGTGTCCCACTCTCATTTCATTCCTGAGTTGGGGCCAGGTGGAGTCACCAAGCCTGGTGACAAAACATAAATGCCTACTCCAAAACAATAAGGCAGGTTTCCCTGTTTGCCCCAAATATGAACTGCTGAGTCTTTGTGCTGCTAGTTATGTGATTGGAAAAAGCCTCTGCTGTGTTGAGCTCACTTGAGGGATGCACGTGAAGGGAGAAGGGACAGTGCATGAGGCACCTGCTGAGAAGATTTGTCTTTCTTGCTCCCAGCAGCCTACGTACCATGGGCAGCCTGGACCCAGAGAGGCAACTGCCCAATGGGCACGCAGGGTCAGCACAGAGTACAGTGCTAGTATAGCACATTTGTATGGTATAAACAAACTCTGTAAAATCAGGTTTCAGGAGGTTATTGGAGCAAACTGGTGCAAACTGCCAGGTACCCAGTTATTTTTATTTAGAGGTAGTTTATTTCAGCTTAACGGGAGCATAATCCCAATACAGAGTAAAAACAAGCTGGAATGTAAGAGTAATACAAAAGGAGATTTAAAATACACACTTGGCTTTTCCCTGGCAGGTAATCACTTACAGTCTAGTAGTAAGAAAAATAAGAGAACACTGATGGAAAAGGAAAATAAAACCAAAAAGCCAGCACACATCACTGATTCCTGTTGTTTCCAGAAATTCTGATCCCAGTTAGTCTGCCTGCAAATCTATAGAGAGCTCTTATGATTTTATTCAACAGAGCCATCCTCACAACTGGCTTGCTGTGCCCCCATAAAAGTGCATTAAGGTCTGGGTATGGCACAGGTAATTAGCAGCAGGATCCCTGCAGACAGGCTTGAAGTCGCTTCTGCCAGCTCAGAGTTTCTCACAGAATTCCCTATCCCAAGACCTTCCAGTTCTCCTCAAACCAACAAGCAAACCACTGCTCCTACAGAGGAATAAAGATTTGGGGTAAACAGATTTCATCCTGCTCCCAATTACTTCAGACAATCCCCCACCTTTTCATTCATCTTCTAGTACCATGTGAGCATGGCAGGACCTTTAAACTGAGTCCAGCCCTGGCCAAGGAGTCAGGCAAGAAACACTGAGCTTCTTCAAGTCCTACACCAGGTGCTGGAGCTCAGGAGCTGTTTGTGCCTTCCACCAAGACTGGCAGAAAACTCCCTTTCCTTTTCTTCACAGGGCAGTTTTCCACCAGGTTCATTAATCTGAGCACTGGGCCAAGCAGGAGCAGAGGGGAGGGGTGACAGAGGTGACCAGGAGGTGGTCAGGAAGGACCTCGCCCTTGCAACAGAGGCCATGCTGTAACTTGACATCCCAGGGAGGAGCTCATCATGTCAAAGGACACCATGGAAGGGAAACTTTGTGTTTAAATGCAGTAGCTATTAAAAAGACTTTAAATTCAAAAGTAAGGAAATTAAAATCTTTAGACTCAGCATGGAAGCTATTTAAGAAACTTGAACATAATCATGGAGAGCACAGAAGAGAGGAGTGCATGGGGGGAAGGAGGCAGGAAAGTATGGTGGACAGCAATAAAATGGTTAAACAGCAAGATATTGTTCAAGCCAAACAGGTGCCTTTCAAAAAATGAAAGCTCAGCCTAACTGAAGCCAATAGAAAGGCAATATGAACTAGAACAAATAAAATGTGAGGGCATGAAAGTTAGGAAGGCTGAGAGTGATTATGAGTAGCCAATAATGAAAGACATAAAAATAAATAACTAGAAATTCTTTTAGCAAATCAGCTGGTTTACCGGGGATTAGAACCAGCATTTCATAGTAACGAGACAGCAGAGGAGCTGCATGATTTCTTTGCATCAGGGAGAATTTAACAGACACCTACTGCAGCTGTAGCCTTACCCATTATTAAGCTGAGAAGCTGTCAGAAGAGTGGTTAATGAAACAGTCCAAAACACTAAACCACACGGGTGCAGGCAGAGAGGCACGTTGCTTATAAAACTATGCTCCAGCACAAAAGGCTGTTTTTCCCCTGTGGTTGTTAGTGTTGCCATAGTAAGTATGAGTATGTTTATTGCTGTGAACTGGAAAGGTTTGAGTGATAACACAGGGCGAGATGATTCATATTAGCACTCTCTCAATAGCACTCCTATCCAGGAGAGAATAATTGCCATCCAATATTGCTTTGGTGGTCCAGAAGCACACAAGTCTCCTTTCAAGAGTAAAGCACAGGGTACTTCAACGGGCAACTCACTGCCCACTAAAAATCCACTAAAAAAAGTGTCCAGAATGTCATTGTAAGTAATGCATCTTAACACCACTCACCTTACTTCTCACCTACTTTAGATAACAAATAAATACCTGATCTCAACTTCCAGTCTGGAGAACAAACCTGGTTACAAGACATCTTAAATTTTGGCTTTTCCTCATTCTCTGCATGCATCTGGCAACATTAGTTTGTTGGTAAATTCATATGAATGTGAGCTTGGCCACTGCATTGATTATACTGTGTAAGGCTTAATGTGACTTCTGTATCCTCTAGATGGTCTAGAAATAAAGCTATCACTTATCAACAATATTAAAAAAGCAATATAAATTCATAGATGAACAAAATCCTGCCAGACATAGGCAGACAGGCATGCTCTATATCCATTGTCACTCTAATCTGAAATAAGGTGAAATGAAGAGAAGGCGAAACAGACACAGAACATTTGGTCTGCATATTTGAAGAAAATAAGGGTTTCTGCGTAATAACTTAAGGTCCTCATACTTGCAGCATTTGGATTGAGTTGTGGTGGCCACGAGGTGTGATTCAATTTGTTTTTAAATTCCGTTTTGCCACACTGTAAATGCAGTCGCGGCTACAGGTCTCTGTAAAAATCAAAAGGTGGGGTGGGTAGGCAGACATGTGGGTAAAATATTCCCCCAGGATCTATAAATGCAGGGACTGGATCCAAAAAGCACTAAACGAGAAAGCCATCAAAAAAGAAGTGGGGGGGTGGGGCTAGAAAAAACTGCCCATTAAAACTACATAAATATTTAAGGCAGCTTGTAACTTCTATTTAGTTTCACAGAAACTGAAGGTCTAAAATCTGTTAGTGGAGAGCACAGTCAGACCCACACACATTCAACTCTGAAAAGGAGCTGAAGAGGGTTGAGCTGTGGACCAAGAGCTTCCTTCCTAGCTACACGGTCCAGTGATAAGACCAGGCACAAGGGTGATTTTCTTTTTTTTTTTTTTGTAACAGTATTCTTCTCTATTCATCTGTTCAGGTGTTTCAAGATTTTGGGGATGGGCCAGGCAGAAGAGGGGGCATGAGAAGGGTGCCATGAGACACAGTAAATGTGGCCAGCTTTAAGGTCGTGGCTGAAATCAGGGTGGACAGGACAGGACTATGTAGAATTTTCCTATTTGGATCATTTGTCTGAGAAGAAGAGCTGAAAGAGAAATACATCCCTCTGGGCTTGGAACTAACCCAAATGCTAAAGGATTTTACCTTATGTTGAAGATTGATGAGAACATTATCTTTAGCAAGAGGATTTTTTTTTTTTAGGGGTCAAGGTCTCCCCATATTTTTTGGACTTGTCTGTTAGCTTAAAGTGCCACTCAGAAATTCAAAAGTTCATTTTAAAGAGAAAGCATTGCCAAGAACCCCGCTCAGTTTTTGAAGCACCAGTGTTAACGAGAACTTAGTTTTCCTCTGTTTTTTGTCTCTGATATGTATTCATCAGCTTTCACAGAGTAAGTCAAATATTTGCCATCATTTAAAAGTTCATTGTATCCTGAAGTAAGGGGAGGGCAGAATTTAATTGTGTATCTGTTAAAGCATAGTCCGGTACCGGGACTGTATACCCTATATAGCACTGTATATATACCCTATATAGCCTTATACCAAGTTTTCAATGCTGATATCATGCAAGAGGAAAAAGCACCCACCCTTTAATAGGAACAGATGCTTCAGAGAAACAATCCACTGCAAAAATAGAGTCTAATAACAAAAGGATGTTCTGATGCAGTGTAGACGCTTTATGTGCAGGGCACACCGAATAAGGTGTAAAGCCAGCACTCAGGCTGTAAATAGCCTCAAATTGATTGCTTTTGGAAGTCAAACTACAGAAAAAAGTATGGGGCCAAAGCTGACACAAGTCCTCACCTTTACTGTCATCCTGTGTAGAGAGTACAGTTCAGCAGCAAATCCCACACAGTCTGTACTCTGAAATCATTCATAATCTGTTTGCATAAACAATATGAGAAAAATAGGTTTAGCTTATGCTAATAGCCCATTCTGAAGTTATTTCAGCTCTTTTATTTCATATGAAACTTCAGAATCAAATTAGAAACAACCAGAGGAAGGTTACTTGTTGTGCAGCCTTTTTTGCTCAAAGTAAATCTGGTTGTTTAATCCGAAACAGAGCATTTGTACAATACATACGTGCAAACTAGAAAATTCCTGAGGGCAGTGTGTGAGATTTTAGCATGTTGCTACTTCTGAAACACCTATGCATCAAAAATTGAAGTCAGCTCATGTTGACTTTTGAAGGAGTGTTTGTAAATATCACGAGATGTTCACAGAAAATCAGTCATTCTGATTTGCAAGGTAGTTGATCAGAATTACCACCACAGAAGAGAGGGACAAAAGGGTGATGGAAAATTCATTTACTTAATTGATGGGTCACTCGGAATCATAGTGCTCTGTCATTTCAATTCTCACTTCAAGACATACAAAACTGACATTTGTGGTACATCCAACTCCACACTGCTGTTCCCAACCCTGGCATTCTCAGCAGAAATTGCTGCTACGCACGATAGGTGTATTACTGAGGAGAAAAATAACAGCCTTACATAGAGACTTCATGAAAAATATTAACTATGAATCCTGCTGATCTGTTGAGCAATGCTGTATTTTCATCAGCTAATCTAATTGTGCAAAGCCTTCTATATTAGAATCAGCCAAATCACAACAATCACATTTCAAACCCACACAATGTGTTTATAACTCTCGTGAGGCACGCTGTCCACTCCATTAAAAATAACAGCCTTTGTAGTTATGCATGCTAAAGTATCAGTAATCAAATCTCATGCTTCATGGTGTAAGATGATCACTACAAGTGTCAGGAAGAAATTATTCCCCTAAGAGATGGCACAGCAAAATATGTTTGTTGCCTTTGAATCATCACATGTTGTCAGTAACAGCATACTTGCGCATTAGATCATCGATCCAACAATTTGTTATAGCAAATTCTACTGTGTGATGTTCAGCAAATCAGTCACTTCAAGACCAGCAAAATATAAATCTGCTTTCACCACAAAGTAACCAGCACTAAATTTTGAGATGGTGAGGAATGCAAGCCTGGCTCCAGCGCAAGTTTTGAAGAAAGGAATTTACTTTCTGGCTAAACTGGCTAAATCAAAACTCTGATCTAAAATCTCAAGTTTTTGGGGATCAAGATTTGGCTCTGAAATTTGCTGCTTGGGGCTCATCTCTCTCAGTATACTCTAAGTTTTCTGTAACCCTTTAAAGCTGCCCAGGTTAAGCAGAAAACCTGCAAGGGCAACTGTGTTGGAGCAATTTCTACAGCTGAATTAATTTTCCTTTGTCCCCTGCTTTTATGATCATTTCTAGGGAAATTAAATGTAGCAGAACCGCCACTCCCAAAACAGACTAACACTGTATAACAGCTGGAATTAGGCAGGGGGAGGATTGCTGACCCAGTGGCATGTTTCACACCTCACATTAGCCTTGTTTGCCGCTGATGGGCTTTTGGTAACTACAGGAGTCAAGAGATAATCTGCAGTTGATGGGATCCTTCCCAACAGATGAAGATAGCAATAACAAAGATGCATGATTTTTGTTCCTGTA
Source organism: Morus bassanus (assembly GCA_031468815.1). Lineage (NCBI taxonomy): Eukaryota > Metazoa > Chordata > Aves > Suliformes > Sulidae > Morus > Morus bassanus. The sequence goes on along the minus strand of CM062574.1, from coordinate 26,177,897 downwards.
ATACGGATGTTAGTTTCTGGTGCCATCTGTGCATTAATTCTACAGTAAGTCTGGTATTTTTGAATTCCTCAGAGAAAATTTCTGGGAGAAGAGAATCAGAGCATTTGCTCTTTGGTAGATCTACCCCAGACCTTTAGAAATTACCCTCACAAAACTGTCAGATTTCTTAAAATTAAAACAGATTGCTAATTCCTGGAAGTGCCTTCAGAAGCAGCATTTTGTTATCATCCTGGCACTTCTTGCTCACACTGGCTGCTATTCAAAATCACCTTGGCACCAGAGTCCTGGCCTGGCTGCAGCTTCACATCACCTGGCATCAGTAGCCTGGAAACAGTCCTTCGAGATAAATGACCACCACACCAAATAGCAGCATAAAAACGGACAATAAAATGTTTTCCTTTCAAGAAATAACTCTGATGCCATGAAGCTTTGCTGTCCTCTCCTGCCAGCTCACCAGAAGCTGTCCAGGCACCATCTGCTCACAGCAGGCACCCCTACAAAGCCCAAAAACTCCCTGCCTTCCAGAGAAAGGTGCTCGAGCATCTGTGCAGCAGCACAGCCTTATGCAGCCATTCCTTTCCCACAGACTCACACAAGGTGGAAGGGACCTGAGGCTTGGTTTTCAAAAGACCCCTGAAAGGGCTTCCAGCCCAGTGCTTCCCTCCCAGCTCACTGCCAGCAGGCACCCCACTGCCCAAACATCAGACCCCTCTCCACACCTAGCCCTCAGCTCCCGTCATCCCCCTGCACCAAGGGAAAGTCCTCTTAGCATTTCTAGTTTCCAGCTGTATTTTGGGTTGTGGGCAAGAAGTCACCTGCTAATGTGCACTAAGCTGTCTTGTCTGCAGTTTTATATTCTTTGGTCACAACTAAGAAAAGAAAAATCACAGGTTTGGTATCACAACAAAATGAGCAGACATAACCCAGGCTATAATGCATCAAGAAAATAAAAAACCCAGACAGATGCAAGAGGGTTTGTCTCTGCTGCTGAAACAGTAATGTTCTCAGTCCTAGCAACGTTAGGCTGGTCTAGCAGAAAAGGCAGCTTTGCCCACCCCTGCCAGCACTGAGGCTGGAGCCTGGTCTGCGGCCCTGCACCCGTGCTGGCGTATGGTCCTTACAGCTGCTGCTGGCTACCAGGGCTAGTGTCTGGCGAAGCTTATCTGTGCTGTAGAGAACTGCAAAGCCTTTCTGTCAGCCCACCCATGCTGGGCAGAGCTGGCAATTATGTTGTTTATACAAAATACCTTTTGATTAATGGTTAGAGAAATAAAAACTGTAGCATATGTTGCTCTCTGTATAAAATCATAAGTCTGTCAGGCTTATGGTGCATCTGGCTGGGAAGGGGGGACAAAGATTTATTCCTCTGTTGTACCCTGTACCCCCCGCATTTAAGTCTGAGCTCCCTCCATCATTTCACTTACTACACTCTCAGCCAATTCAGAGAAGACATCTAAGCGTAGTTTCTGCAGCAAACCCTGCCAGGATGTCAGAAAGCATGAAGAAGGTGGGATGTTTTCATGCTGACAGACCGAGTGGTAAATCTTCAGTAGGGCCAGGCCCTGGCCCAGGCATGGCTGGGACACCTGCTGGCAGTGGCTGATGAGAATCCCAGGCAAGGCATTGGTTTCTCTTGCTCTTAGGGGAACTGAGGAAATGGTTTCCTTGCTTGAGGAGGTTTATAAGGAGGTTTATGAAAGTCCTGCTTTATACGTAGGACTCTGAGCACCCAGTGCACGCAAGCATTGAAAGGCGGTGTTGCCATCTCTGCTTCATGGGGGTCTGTCATGCCAGTTGCACTTGCAGCCAAAATCACACACCTACGCCTGGTGTTCACACATGCTGACCTGGCAGTTCTGCCTGTCTGGAGAAAATGGACAGCAGCCCTTACCTCACCGTGCCCCCAGGGAAAGCTCTCTATGGTGCCACCACTGCTGAACCCAGGCCCACAGAGGGGGACCCAGCACTGCCCACTCACTCAGTCTTGGTCATCTTCTTCTCAAGTCCTGTTTGAAGATGTCATAAGTGAATAGTTCTGAGAGTACATCCAAATTCACATTTTCTAATTGCATCCTGTTAACTTGTGAGGTGCAAACAGCAGTGCTGGACATGTGACAGCGCAACGAACTGAGATTTGTCTTAGGACCTGGTGGAAAGGGTGAAGTCCCAGGTCCCAGCCCACGTATGTAAAGCTAGCAAGGTAGTTTTTTGCACTCCCTTCATTCAAGGGAAGAGAGAAGAAGCACTCCCGGGGAGGCACGGCCAGGTCCCACACAAACCCTAACAAACAGATCAGCTCTAGGAAGAAATAGGGTCGACTGCATGGGAGACTGTCCAATCTGGGGAGAGATGACCACAAGTCTTCTTTTCCCCGGGTAAGACAGCCAAGACAAAAGGGGAGGGCTCAGGGCAGGGAAGAGTGCAGGACCCAGGAGAGAAAGCTCAATGCTTCATCATTATTCACACTTCTCTTCATGTACATCTTTTCTGAAAGTCTTCTTGTTGCGGATAGACTGTAATAATTTCTGTGGCATCCTCACAAAGATACTTCTCCCTGAAAAGGGACTTGCATGCCCAAAAACTTCTGGTTATTTCCCCCCCTCAAATAAATCAAGGAGATCTAATAAAGGGTATTACCTCTCTCCACAAATTTTATCTCAGTTATAAATAAGACATTGGGCCAGATTCTCAGCTGGCATAAATTTTGGGTCACTGAATCAAAGCCTGGTGGAGTTGCACCGATCTGGCCTATTGCCTGTAATGCAGATTAATAGAGGGACAGGACTCTAAACCAGGTATCTGTAGCCAAACCACAATTTCAGGCACTTCCTTGCCAGTTCCTTGTGCCTGGAGCCATAGATCACAGAAAGTTACAACACAGATCACAACAAAGTGTGAATGTATGGACGGCCCACGCATGTTAATTTTTGAGCAAATCCTTATAATGAACAGAAACAGAAGCAGCCCAAAAAGGAACAAAGAAACAGTAAAATCTATTGGCTTTAACAAATTCAAATACAAAACAAAGGACCAAAGTGATTCTGCCCATTTCTTAGTGAAGCACAACATTTATCAGCAAACTACCGCAACGCTACTTCAGGACTCCACACGGCCGTATTTCTGAACAGCAGAAACCCCACTAAGTTCTTGGCCTGGCAGAACAGAAACAAAAGCCAGAAAAAGTGATGGGGCAGAGGTAAAACCAAACAGCAAACAAACACATATTCAAGCTGTAGCATAGAGAGAGTGAAATAAAGGCCCAAAGCAAACCCTAATGTGCTCCAGGACGCATGATTGCTCTGCCAGGGCCCATTAATGCCTCATAACTGTAACCCAGCACCCACAGAGAGAATTATATTTTCATATAAAACAACACAAAAACCAAGCTAAGCTCAACAAACCACCATAAGGTAAATCAGAGTAGCTAATAGAAGTCAGACTCAATTATTTAAACAAACAAACAACAAACCAAAAACAACAATAACAAAACCCCAAACACAGATGTAACATGAAGCAAGGGAGGCATCCTGAAACTTTGGAAGGATCAGTCTGGAAAAACTGATGGATAATCCTTGTTTCAGAGCCGATTATCAGCAAAGCTGCTTGACTTGGACCTGTGCTTTTGTATGGGAAGGGCAATTTCCCATGAGAGGAAATCTCCTCTTGGAGGCTGCATGCCTTGTTGGCAGTGGGACCACAGTATGGGGAAAGACTGGGAGAACAAACCTAGAAGCGACTATGGTGAAACTGAAGGACTCATCAGTAGAGGTGATGTCCTCTGTCACTGGCACAGGGAAAGGGAGCAACCCAAACGGGCTGGTTCCCAGGTGTTTTCTAAAAGAGCGATCCTTTCTGATGTTGCAGCCTTGCATCTCATGGTTGCATCTCTAATTCTTGCCTAGGCCAGCGATGATTAAGAGATGGCCCTGAACTGCGGCGTTTATATGGAGACTTTGAATGTCTTAGTTTGGGATCTTTGGAGCAGATCCTTTGGCTCAATCCACAAGAGAGATAAAGATAACTGTCAAAAAGGAAGCCAGTGAACTAATGTTTATAGCAAACTGCCCTGTGTGGGCTGAATTCACATCAGAGTTTGTCACAGACAGTTCATTACTCACGGCTGGGCTAGGGGCCCACCAAACATTTGAGGAGTTGCTGGCCTTTAGCAAGGCCATTAAAAACGAACAGCAGTAATAAATACTACTGTTGTTATGCCTCCAGAAAGCCCAAAGGTTAAACGAACTGGGAATCTTCCCTCTCCTTCTCTGACCAAGGTTCCTGCAAATGGACACTGTAAAAGAACTGATGGAAGAAGCTTGCCAACTCCAGCGGTACTTTTCTGGGGTACACTGACATAAGTAGTGACCTGGTTGCTCAGTTTTTCCTATGAGATGTTATGATTGGCATATAGTATGGAAGCAATGGGAAAATGAAGACAAGGATTTTGAAAGGCACTTACTCAAATAAAAAAAAACAAACAGCAGCTTGCTAATTTTGATTGAATTTTTTGTGTTAATCTTAAACACCTTAAACTCATTTCAGAAAACTAAAATAAACAACATCAAACTTATCTTTGGCTGCTGCATGGTGGCAATAGCAAATGCTTTTTAAGAACAGAGAAGTCTAGGAACTCTAAGTAAATACTCCATTATCCATTTTTTTTTCCAACATCTTTCTTCTTAGCATTCAAACCTGCATCACCTGGCTTTAAAGTGAGAGTTAACTTCCTTTGGAGTCATAAGGTGATCTTTAATCTAAAATTAAATGAAGATTTACTGTATTTTCAGACTGCTTTTGGCCAGCACTAGAGAAGACAGAAAGACTCCCTTGTCCTGTACGTCATTCAAGTATGGCTGGTAGGACACAGCGACAGCTTTATCAGTGAGTGCTTAGCTGAAGTGCTAGGAAATGGGGTTGCTTGCTCTGCCAGTGAGCATCTAGACAGCTTTTACTGTAGCTCTGAGTGATAAAAAGGTTGGAGTCTTTCTGAAAGTGGCTCAGGAAGGAAACAGACCAAACTGCACAGTCACGTAGCGCTCACAGTAATGGGCATGCCTGGAAAAGGAGCCAGAAACATCCACTTTAGTCTGGGGTGGCCAATTAGAAAATAATGATACATGCATGTGAAAGAGGGGAGGGACCAAGAGGCTCATATGCCACCCAGAACACCCATTGTATTGATTTATAGGCTTGACTCAGAGCCCACCAGGCAGGCCTGTGCTCCAGTCACTGCTTACTGCATTGATTTGACATATGCCTATGTATCTTGTTGTGCTTCTGGTTTACATATTTTTGGGGGTATTTTTGGTTGGTTTGTTTGTTTTGGGGTTTGGGTTGGTTTTTGGGGTTTTTTTTTGTTTGTTTGTTTGTTTTGGGTTTTTAAGGGAAGGAAAGAGGTAAAAAGAAAAAAAAGATAAAAGATCATAAGTATTGCGAGTCTTTCACAATAGATGTATCACCTAACAGAGCTCACACCTTTTATTCTTGCTGAGCTCTGGTCAGCACTCTTCTCTGAAAGCAGTCATTTTGCATAGCAGTTAATCTTGATCATACTCATGGCTGCTCAGACATTTTCAAATCCAATTTAAAAAAATAAAAGCCAACTACAGATCTCCCATAGGCAGGAATACATTAGGCAAATTTTGCGCATTCTTTTACAAGCTTGTTTGTGGGTCTGAATTAAACAAGTAAGGGGAAAAAATAAAAATATTATCCTTCTCAGAAGATTGTTGACTTATGAAAAACTCATCCCAGATATAAATCAGATATAGGGGTCTTTCCCAGCCAGAACTAAGATCCAGAGAAGATCTGGAGAGCTGAGATATGCTTGCTCCTGGGTACACTGCTAAAAGAAACTTAGCTCATTCAAAGTTTGAGTTCAGCTCCAGGTCAGTATGTCATATGTTTCTCAGTGGTATTAGGATCACCACTGTCTTATGAAGCCCAGCCCCTCCCAAGGTAGTTGTCCAGACTTGTTCATGATGCCCAGACCACATTCACTCCCATTTTTGATTTGTACATTTTTGGTATTTGTACATCATGTGTTCACTTCTGTGGGAGACCAAGTTCAAGGAAAAAAAGTAAACATTTTTAAACAGTCTCTTAATGCACCATCAGTTTGTCATTCAGGAAAAAAAAAGAGGAAAGCCAGTGCTACACGACTGCAGGACTTTGCAAATCCTCCGCAAGGATGTGGCAGAGTGCCAGGGGTCCTTTCTTAGAGCCATTGAGAATTGTTGCCATATGGAAATTCATTAGTTATTTGGTGTAGTCTATGGGAGAAAGGCTAATAATGCTGATACACTGTGAGGCAAGATATGTGCTTGTGTAGTAGTCGGTACCACAAATATGTTGAATTGGTAATTTTTATCTCCATCTTTCTTGTGAACTGTTCCATCCTCAGAACAAAACTTCCTCTCCTTGGTACCATCTCCCAAATGCTCCATTTTATGCTCACACATGTATGTTTGCACACATGCCTGAACTCTGCCCTGTCTAGCCACCCTGAGCCCTCACCAGCCTCGTCACTGTGCTCACTGGGGCTGGGTTGGCAGCTGCTGTATTGACAAAACTTGGGTGTTTTCATTATGGAGCTATCCATGTGGTGAATTTTGATTCCAAAGTTTCCTAATGCTAGGGATACCAATCTGGCTTTTTTTTAGCAGGGCGCGCAAATCACAGCAGAAGTAGAGCTCTGCGCCGAAAGTAATTCCCATCTAAGGAACACATATACAACCAAAACTAGTTGTTTCTGGCATGCAGCACGGACTTTGTGAATACTGTGCTAAGTAGAGGATCTGGTCATGTCCCCCAGTTTTCCTAGACATTTATACTTCCTGGGCAAACACTTAAAACACTTGAACACTTAAATGTACCTGTACTCACCATAGCATTCGTCTCCATTCAGCTCAGACCAAAATAGCCTAATTTCAAGCTTGTATTCCTGAACTGCATATTCTGATCCAAAATCTTACCCAATATACACCTGTACCATTTTTCTTCAACTAGATCAAGGGGATTGCCAAATGTATAGCAGAACTTCCTTGGTCTTAGAAGGGAAATAAGTACATGTTGCACCAGACACTAATGCATTTAAATCAGATTTGGCGAGCTTAAATCTGGGATAATTGTGTTTCCTTCTTTGTATTTTTCATATGCAAAGTGATTGGTATGAACATTGGCATCTCTCTTTGCTTTTAATCTGTTTAAAACTTTATTGGCACAGTCATATGAGGTAAGTAAATTTTTTTTTCATGAGCCTATAAAACATCATTAGTTTATTTTTTCATTATGTCAGGTTGGATAAGTATCTCACAGTGCCTGTACATCTTCATGAGGATTTTATTATTTATTTTGATTTAGACTAAACTAAAATGAAGACCTGTTCCAAAGCCCTGGGCTTCTCTGACAGTCTGTAAAATATGCAGTAATAAAATTGAATTAACAGGCTCCCTCAGTGATTTCCAGCTGGCAATATGCTGGTAACAGCAGAGAAACCACAAGAGTTTTAGCACCCTCTGTTCTGCCCCAGCATTGCAGCAGATGCATCCTTTGCATCTCTGCCATCCCAAAGTGGAAGGGCCAGAGGGCAACAATAATGTGGCAGGCAAGAATGGTATCCTGTTGTCAAAATAATATCCTTGCCCATTCCCAAATGCCAGAGGGGAACATCAGCTTTGCAGGCTAGTGCTCAACCGGGCAATTTTTTAAGAAACAATAGCTCCAGGATAGATAATTTAGCATTTTTTCTACATAGAGACATTAACTGTGTCTAGTAAGCTAGAGAATGAATTAGCAACGCAATAGTTGCATTACTGTAACTAGTCTGTATTTTAATTCTCCATGTAGACTACCTCAATGTGAATTAAGACCACTACTAAGTATGCAGCTTACCCCAGATTTGAGGAGAGAAAGGTCTGCACTGGGAGCCTCAGAAAGCACGGGCACAGATCAGCATTTTCCAGTTGATGAATCTTGAGTGCTCCAGAGTGGACAGCTCTGACTCAGGATGCTTGATTATAAATCTCATCTTTTGTCCAGCTGAAATAACCTAAACCATTTCCCTCCAGCTTTATAAACTGGGCAAAGCAGGTAAATTGTTTTCTCTGAATTTATCAAATGCCGAGAGAACCAATGACAGAGGAAAATATTGTCCTGTCTGAAAACGTCTGCACAACTTTGCCAGTGTAGACCCAGTTAATAACTCTATCATCCAAAAAAGAAAGCTGCCACGAGAAGCACAGAAATTGTTTCTGCTGATGGAACTTACACAAGAAACTCAGAAGAAGAATGCAGTGTTGTATCCACACTGAACAAACCTGCCCCAGTGCCTTAAAATGTATTGCCCTGCAGTCTTTGCTAGCCAACACTTGATAGAAACAGGCCAATTTTCAGTTACAAACAAGTGAAAAATTAATATTTGTGCTTGAAAGCAATTATAATACCTATGAAAGCCACCTGTGGATGGCAGCACTATAGATGCAGTGCAGCATTTTGGAATGATTGTGAGATGTAGGCTTGATCCATTACAATTAGTGCATCTTCAAAGACAATAACAATTGAGGAGGCTTGGTAGCTGCAGGACTGAGACCACCGTTCTGCAAACAAATGGGACAGAGAGAGAGAATAAGCAAACTAAGGCAGCAGAGCCAAATACTTTTTCTAAAGTCATTTTTCTGTTCCACTCTGGTAATTCTTATTTTTGCATCCATGGCAAACACAACATCCCTTTTGGGTATGAGATGCACCTCGCCCACTTATGCACCTCCTCCTCCCAGTCCTCCTCCAGCCTTCCTCACAGAGCACACTGGAAAATGCTCTTTTAGAGGAATTACAGATTCTCCAATGCAAAGATAATTCATTCAGAAGAATCCAGAAAGGAAACGAGTTCTCCCTCCTTATTCCAGCGTATCCTGAAGAGGGAACACCCTCTATTTTACCTTCAGTGAAGTCAAGCAATACACATAGATGATATCAACAGGTAATGTAATGTAATTCAATATAATGCAAATGTTTCACTCCTGCTACAATTTCTGTTGAAGTACAGAGAAATGATGCTCTGGACACTGAGCCTCATTAGTTAAATAGTTAAATAATAACAGTTAATTAATTGTTCAACAGTCCCAATGCCCACAGACAACATCCTTGCCCATGCAGTCGTCCCTTCTCCCTCTTGCCCCTCTGCCACGTGCAGAGCACCTGGAGGGGGCCCAGGTCTCCACCAATGTGCAGGATGGCAGCCGGGGCCCTGCAGCAAGGGCAGCTGCATAACAACAAGGGTTGGGGAGCCCTGGGAGCTGCGGGACACCTCGCAGGGGGGCAGAGGCTTCCCCCCTGCAGTGAAATAAGGAGACCCCTGGGCAGCCCTGTGTTGCACTGGTGCCAGATGGCAGCAAACTGGGGAGCTGTAACAAGCTCTCTGTTTTTCCCTTGTTCCACTATATTCCCCCTGCTTTCTCCATGGCATCCTGAAAGCAAAGGGCATCAAACACACAAGCCACTGTCGCAGTTGGAAAAACACAGGTATGCAACTTAAGTAAATATATCTCAATTGTACCAATGAAATTGAAAACAGAGAAATGACATAAAAAGAATGTACGTTATTTTAAATTGCAATTTTTTATATGTTCACTTTTATTGCCTCACTCTTTTAAAATAAATCCAGGACCTGATTTACTTTAATAAAAATTTAATTTCACATCTTGGTTTCAGTTCTGTACTCTTAATTTATTCTATGGCCAGCCTTCCGACAGGAAAAGAGCTAGAGCAGCTGGGGAGTTTTACAGGCAGGTTACACCCAAGTCACTGTAGTACAGTGGTTAAGAGCAAATTCAGTTGTAGCTTCCACTATATAGGAATGTTTTATTTTTTTTTTCCACATATATCATTTTGAAAAAGCAGCAAAGATTGAAAGGGAGCCATTCTTCACATCGAAAAACATAAGCACATGCGTGGACATTTCACAGTCATGTTTCAAAGTTGACAGAAATGGCATACAAAAGAGGGATATTTTAAAGGCCAGACCCAGAGCATGTAATACACGAGCGACCTGCAGGGGCACCACAGAAGCCTCCTGCTTTCAGAAGCTTCAGCATACCAAGCAACATTTGGATTATACTTCTTTTTACTTCTTTCTTCTAAAAATCACTAAGTGATTTCAGGGCACAAAGACAAATAACAATTACTGTCCTTACTCCGCAGCTGAGCAGTTGTTAACCTCAAGCTCATTCAACAACAAAAAATGGATCCAGTAGCAAAGTCAGGTTGGATACATGCAATTTGGCTGCTTATAAACAAGGGCAGAACATGATTTGCAGAATAGTTATCATAAGCAATTAATATAACTGCACAGAAATGAAATAGCCTCTTTAAGTAATTTGGGACTTACGGGTCTCACATTCAAACCTTGCCTCAACATTCCTGAAACATAAGCAAATCCAAGAGGTACCCACAGATGCACAGATACACCTTGAGGGGAGCTGGCCTCCACACAGCTACACTCAGGTTTTCTCCTGAGCTCCCCCTTTCCCAGGGGCAGACCTCGCTCTCCCAGACCTGGGGCAGGGGCTCCCCCCAGCCCCTCTCCAAGGGTCTGTCTCTGAGGGAGCACCTCACACAGCTTCATTTTGGCCCAGGGAGGGGACCTGTTGCCACTCTGCTGTCACTTCTGAGCCCCTTTTGCCACAGGGCCTCCTCAGGGCACCCCATCCCACTGAGGGCAGCCCCACTGCAGATTCCTTCCTCCCCAGCCCATGCCATCTGCTCCAAGCCCTCATGTTACTCTCAGCAAGCAGGCAGGGAAGCAATAAAATCACAAGCGTCCTCACAAGCGTATCCTCTTACCTCAACAGGGAGCATCCTGCTAGCCTCTGCCTGCTCTGGTTGGCCATGCTGCTCTTTGGAGAGCACCCACTCCAGGGGCTGCAGCCCCACCTCATCATGCACCCAGGGTAGGGGCAGGCAGTGGTCACCCTCAAGCAGACAAAAGCTGTGGCTAGGGAAGAGGGGGGCCAGGTGATGGCTGACCCCTGCCTCCCACCAGATGCACCAATCTCCTCACCTGGCACAAAATACAGCTGAGACTTATTATTATCCTGGCGGAGTGGGGGGAGAAATAGATTGAGTCATTTGCAGTGGGGAAAGGGCCAACCATCGTCTTTCAAACAGGCCAAAGATAATGGCTTCTGACTTCTTCTTTGCTTAAATATTCCCTCCACAGAGGCAAGAGCTTTCCCTCTGTGGCTGCTAGGACAGGTGAGGTGCGTGTGCTCACATGTGATGTGGTAAAGGCAGGTGAGATTTGCTCAGGCAGGACTGGAAACCATGTGAAGGACAAAGCTGCCTCCCTCAGGACCAGAATATATGTAGCCAGAGCAAGAAAAATCTGTCTGGAGTAAAATGGCAGGCATTTGCAAATGCAGAGGATGAAAACAGCCCTTGTGAGGTGGCTAAGCTCTCCGTGTATTAAACACCCATGCAGTCCAGCCTGGCAGGAGATCAGCAAACCTCTGCTGTCTTAGTATGCAACTCCCCAGCCAGCTTCCTGGGAAGTGAGCGCACACAACTATTTTGTTTCTAAAGAGCTTATTTGCAAGCAGTGAGCAAATCTGGTCATTCAGACTCACAGCAGAAGTATAACGTCACAGTTACAATTCAAGATGCTAAGCGCTAGCACCAAACACACAGAGGCTAATGGATGCAAGCGCAATTACTCCTAGACACTAGTCCCTTGTTTATAAAACCACTCAACTTGCTGTTAAGGGAATTTGCATTTAATTTCAGCGGTAAGTACTTGTGCTCTGGCTGCTGAAGGTCTTGCTGATTGCTATAGTGTCTCTGCAATTGTGTAACTCATTACAAATGCATCATTCATCACAAGGTTCCCTACCCTACCACTCACAGCTGTTTTAACTTTGCTGTGTGCTGACTGGTCTGCAGCTGTAGCATATCAGCATGTGGTTTTAAAACAAACAGAAGAAAAGAAAACTAAAGCAACACTTTTGCTTTTCTACCACTTTTTTTGAAGGAGCAGATAATAATCAGCCTATCCTTTCTGCAACAGCAACAAGGATTATTTTGGTTTTAGTGATGTAAATCATGCTGTGATAGAGGTTGGGTGGAAGGACTCAAAGCACTGTAGTATGGCTGAGCAGGCCAGCCCACAAATGCTCAGCTGTAAACACCTGAACACTGACTACTCAAACCCAGATATGTAGGGGAGTCTTACATGAGCTGCTGAAAAGAACAGGAAATAATGTCATGTTTTATTCATGTCCGCAGAGCAGCACACAGCTCTACAAATGAAGAGATAGTGATTTCCTCTCATCGGCCTTAAAAAAGTACTAAATTGTAACAAAGGCAGCAGATTTGTTACCGTCCTAAATTTATCATTTCTCTATAGCAACCAGGTCCCTTCTGCCTGGCTGTTGCTGCCAGATGTTCATTTCAGTGTAATTTAGCCATACACACAAGACACTGGCTTGCACTGCCCTTGTTCTGTTTTCCCTGTTAGCAATTCTCTTTGCTTCCTGGTCACTATTTCATTAGCAATAAGTCATGCAACAGACAGGTGAAGTTGTACAAAGAAGTTTTTATTAAGCGTGCTGATGGGCTGTGCTGCTTGCTGAAGCTTTGCAGATGGACAGCCTCTGTGTTCCAGGTTGCGATGCTAACCTTCGCACTGCACAGAAGTAAAAGCCTTCTCGAAAGCCTTTCTCCACTGCCCCTTGGGCAGCAATCACTCATCTCCTCCATCTAAGACAGTAAACCCTGCTTCCTCAACCACATGCTGGGTAACAATGTGGAAGGACTCCATGCTTGTAAAGATACAGCAACTCTTCATCAGGAGAACAGCAAGGACTTTGTTAACACACATACAGACCCAACTTATTGCTGTCTTCTTCCAACATGTTTTCTCTTTCCCTTTTTCTCTCCCCCACCCCTTTTCACAGCTTGTTCTTGTTCTCTGCAGACTGTCTTTAATGCTATGCTTTAAATGGAACTCACCTCTTACAGAGAAGGCTACCAGTTACAATGCATTTGAGGTGCTTCTGCACATATAAACTGAGCTCAAATACCATCCGAAGAAAGCCAGCAGCTTCTGTTCTTCACATTCCTGCACTAGAATATGCTAACCTGTAAAGCTGAGCATGACTGAGAACTTGGGCATAACATAGTTACAAGCATGAACAGAGAAAGACAAAAATATTTATTAAGAAAATGTTAATGAAAAAAAAAACTGACTGGAAGAACAGTGTCACCCTGTACTTCCACAAGCAGCAGTACTGAAAAGGCCAGTTTGCCCTGTGACTGACCCACTCATTAAAGCATTTTAAGGGTCCAAGAATTGCAAGGCAGAGCACACTGACCATTTGAAGTGGATGTACACCAACTAACATTTGGGTTTTTACCGCATGGATTCTCTGGTATTAACAAGGGTTGAACTAACATTTCAGCTCTTATCTTTCTTGCCAGCCCAAATTAGGGTTGGTATTTTCCACAAAAACCTGCAAGAATTTAATACATTGAGAATTCTACCTTATTTGAGTTTGGCTGAAGCTGTCCATGAAGCTTAAAAGCTTTGGTGGGGACAAAGGGAGAAGAATGAGGAGCAAACTAAGCAGCAGAGAGATTGCATTTTCTTTGTTTTCCTAGCAAATTAGGCTAAACCCAGAATTCTGTCCTAAGCAAGCCAAGGAACAAACTTCAGATATACCTGGGACTATGCTCTAAGCCCATAGGGTGGTCAGTATCATGCCTAGGTCTTGTCAACAAGTGTCATTCTAAATCTGAGATTTTCATGCAGCATTCAGCTCACCCACGTCTTCCTTACATTTGCTTTCTAACGTTAGCCAGATTTACTTTCCTTAATGACCAGTTTTTATGGCCTCATCTCTACATGTATTTACCCAGCTGCTATGTATTTGCTAGGTGAGCATGTGTGTCACTTCACGTTTCAGAAGGGCTTTTAACCCTCGCCTCTGGGCAGCCAGGATTTCCTGCTCCACAGCAGCAGGAACAGAGTGAGACAGGAAATACTGCTGGCTGCTGCCACAGGCTGGGAGGGAGAAAGGTCAACGGCTGTGTTTGGACCTTCTCATTACTCCCACATCCTCAGGCTTGTGTCTAGTCAAGGTTGCATTTATCAATGCCACTATCGATAACCAATTTATGAATAACTGAACTTATCAAATTGCCCTTTTTTCTTTTCAGTATTTGCTGAACTTCATTTGAGTACATAACATCAATGCCATCCATTGTCTTCAAACAGCTTTGACTATTAGGTTGCTTAGCTAGCGCTGACTGGTGCAATAGCAATGCCAGATATCCACATGCTCAGAGTGTCCGTGTTACCTATGAGAATAGAGCCAAGCCCTTCCAGCAGCCTGAAGTGGGAGCAGCTTTATCAAGGCCCTGCCTTGAGACCATCCACTTTATATTTTGCTTCGTAGAAGTATCTTGGGAGGTCAGCCACACTAGAACAAGCCACATGATATTGAACTGCAAAGTTGTGACAATCATTTGACATTCTTCATCATTAGAAAATATAGTTTAATTTTAAAATGTGTTTTTTTAAACAAAACCAATTTTCACTTATTTCCTAATTTGATCTGAAGTCCTAGAAGCACCAGCTTAAACTTTACATGACTACAGTCACATCACAGGGTTTTGTCCATCATCTTTTTGTACACCTACAACTTCATTGCTGTGATCAACACTTCAATTTTACCCTTTAGAAGGCTGCTATAATACTTTATAGCACTACAATAAATAAATTCATTTAAAAGCTGATACATCCCCATAGTTGGGGACTACTGCATACTACCATGAAGGTAGAAATAGGCTGAATGCTTCTAAAATAGCAACCTTATAGTGGAGTTTTGGAACAGTCAATTGAAACAAATTTAGCTTTATTCTGAATCAAAATGAAACATTAATGGAGTTTCCCATAAAAAGTCCAATGCTTTGTTTTTCCAAAGTGCAAAAACAAATTCATAAATGAAACATTTCACAGCATTTCAGTAGAGGTACCTATTATTGCAACTTGTATCAGTAAATATTGCAAGTAACAATAAGATATGAATTATTATGTCCCACACATTTTTGAAACCAAATTTATAATTTCAAAATGATAGCACTAGTCATTTTAAAAGACAGTATGGCAAACATTTTTGAAAAATATCTTTGACTGCCTCTGTTCATGAGCACCAGAGCAGACCTTAAAGCTGAACATGAACAAAGCAACCACCTCCCAGTTCTGGTCTCCATAAAGAGCCTAGGGAAAGACATCAATTTATGTTAAAGGTAATGTGGAATTCAGTGTTGGGACTACAAAACCATAAACAGTGAGCCTATAGTATTTACACAGCTGCCACTTCAGGTCCAACTTTTTATAAAACTTACTTATTTTAAACAAAAGGAACATTGATGGGAACTGGTTGTCATCCTCAGACAAGTATATCATCATCTAAGATCTCCTTCAAATTCAGACTATCTAGATCTAAGTAAAACTACTGCATTTTTATGCTGTTAATAGAAAGGAAACACAAATAGAATGCTCGACTGTCAGATAGTTTTCTCCTTCCTGTGAACAAGCACACAAAAAATTTGGATAATATTGCAAAATGGTTATGTCATTACTTCTCCTGTCCCCTGCATACTATGACTTTTGCAGTTTTTGAATAATACTCATGGAAGAAACTGCATCAACATAAGACAATTCAACAGCTCTTTCAAGCAAGACATAATTTCAGCCATTTTAGCTTAAAGGGTGTAAAGGCTTTATAGCAATAATGCAGATAACTGAGAAATCCCTTTTCTGCTCACATACAGTGCATTCTTGCACACAGAACTTTCAGATTCCAGGACCTGTAACAAGGAGGTTTTAAATGAGACGTGTGCAACAGCAGGAATTTTATATACCTGTTGCAATAGCTTAATACAACAGGTCTTTGAAATATGGGGAAGCTAAGACAAGGTGTGCTCCTGTATTATACTGAGAGAACTTACCAAGAGCAGTTGAACCTGCTCCCCTTGCTGCCCAAACACGGAATACTGAGGTAAAATTTCTGAATTGAGTAGACTGATGTTCAGGTGTTTTGCCCTTCCTTTGCTTCTCTCATTTTCCTATTTTGCTTTACATGGGACACAAAAGCAGAGCTTCTATTAGCATACATTTACAAATTCGATCTCATTTGTCTCCACAAGTGCTAAAGCCTTCCTAATAGTTTTCCTTCCTCAGTTTTCCCTAGGTAAGAGTCCGCCCCCAAATTAAAATGAACCAAAGATGACAAGTTAGTAGAATATATTTGTTTAGTTTCAGCACAAAACCACATAATTGTTTAGGCCCATTTTCTTTTTATTAATAATATAAGGTTCTATAATCTCTTAACATTACAACTGAAGTTTTACAGTTAATCTCACACTAAAATGACAAACACTGTTTGGCTTTATTTGCAGAAAGATGTTACAACCTTGATAAACATACATTTCCAAGATTGAGAAGCAATTTGTGTTTTCTGGATTTCAGTGCTAATGTATCCCTGCCTTTGAAATTGGTTGCAGTTAATTAACATTGCTATGGAAGAACTATTTGGCCTGGCCTCTTTTCACAGCTGTAAGGCAAAGACAACATCTCTAACTCAACCAATATATTGTAAGTCAAGTCAAGAAGAGACACTTTAATTTGACTGTAAGATTTAGACCCTGGATCAATTTCTAAGAGAATTTCTTCTTTCCCCTCAAAACTTTTAAAAAGTCTCTCTAATGTAAATACATTTACAGTCAAGCCATACTCGCTCTGCACCTCTCCTCCCTCAGAGAGAGCAGAAGCTATGTAACTGGTAGTCACGACAAGCTTAATTAAAACTGCTTGTAACTTACATATGGCCAAAATAGTCAAGCAAATGAAGAAGTAATGTGTTACGCCAAGATACGCTTCTGATCTGCATGGAACGAACTCCATCTCTGAACTGGCCGCAGCTACGGGAAGTGAAGACTTTAGAAAGAAAGTAGAGAATACAGAAGGAAGAGTGGTGGAAGACTTTGGTATTAGAGAAGGGAAGATTTCTTTTAAATGGGTAATGATCCATGTGTCTCCTGGATTTGCATTACACAAATTTATCTATTTGCATTAGAAATTTAAATGTGAAATTAAAGACAGTAATACACGCATTTCAACGGCAGTTTCACTAAGCTCTACCAGTTCCTCAGATAGAAAAATATTTAGGAAGACAGCAATAGGGTGGCCATTAGAAAAAAATATCCATTACAGTTGTAGTTTATCTTTTCGTCAGAGCTATCCCCTGACAGTGCCTTGGGACCCTTACAGCCTGTTATTTCACCTTCCCATAGGTCAACTGACATGCAGTAAAAAAAAAAATCTTTACTGCATTTTAAATCACTTCAGAAGCCAGTGGCTATTTAAAGGTTAGAAATAGAGAGTATAAAGAGTTTTTACCTGTGTAATTTCAACACAAAAAAGAGATAGGGAAACCATAGTCAGAAAATGAATAATTGGGAAGGATGGTATAGAGCTGTGTAGTACTTGAAGTCAAAATCTTAAGAGACCAGTATTACTGAGCTATGACTACTTGTTTTTGTTCCATTTGTGCTGTCATTCTGCAAAAAGGCTTCACATACTTTCCTTCAAAATTGATTCTTCATAGTGAGACATATACTTTTACTGAGGCACAAAGACACCCTTCATAGTCACCTTTCATCTTTACCAACTCCTAGGAGGGTCTCTATTTCAGAGAGATACAAGTCACCAGCAGCAAGATGGCAGCTGTGGCCACGTAGTCACCACCACGCAGCATGCGAGATGAGGAAGTCCTCTGCATAAACATGTACAGATTCACTTTGCTGAGACACCATTGTGTACTTAAGGAACACAACCACAGTGCAAAGAGTAACCTTCCTAAAACAGACTACACCTATGGTTTTGGTTGCTGCTGCAATATGAACGCTGGGGGCCAAAAACAAAAATACAAGAGTAGATTTTTATGTTGAAATGTAAAACAAAGACCATTTGAAATAAATGCACTGCAAATATCACATTAACATTCTGTTTTATGACCTGCAGATCATAAAAAGTTTTCCTTAAGTACCTTGACAGCATGCATTTTAAAGTAATGTTTTATGTTCATGTTTTTTGATCATTTTAATTATAGAACTGAAATTAATCTTTAAACAAGTTCAAAGTTGTCTGATACGCAGTATTTTTCAAGCATTTTAATCTTTTTGGTATACTACCAAAATTGAGAGCTAATTAGTATTCTAAAATAGTTTAAAAACAAAAATGCAATTTTATCTTTTTCTCCTCATTAAGGGCACTACCTATACAAAAGGTGTCCAAACTGACACTACTGAGCTGTGAAGCAGCTGGCTAGAGACAGTGTCCTCAAAGGATAGTCTGTATTTTTTCTATCCTATGCAGTCATATACATTAATTATCAAAAAGTTGGATAGTTTGCTTTAAGAAAAGAACCCACCTTAAAAATGGATCGTGAGTACTGACAAATACTTTTAGTTTGTTTTACTGATTAAGATTCAAGTTTCAATGTAAAAATGCTTACTCTCATACGATACTGATCAAGAAAATATTTCATTTTAAGTTAAATGGACAAGTAAAATTGTGGCTACTAGTGAAGTAAATAAATTATTCATAAAGGCCACAGGAAACTGTACAAAACTAAAATGGGAAATCTCACTTTCAGGATGACAGTATGTTGTCCACTTAAGTGTTTTATTAAACTGTTGAAACTGTTTCAAAAGACAGTGCTGGGCAGTTTCATTTGAAGAGCCAAAATTTTTTTTTACTGAAAAAGATATTTTTGCATCTCTGCAAAACAAACAGAACAGGAGCAAAAACCATACACACTAGGACCGAAGCACAGATGAAGGCAAAGTTTTGTTACAAACCTGTTTTCAACATACAGTGAGAAATGTCCATTGTACAAAACTTACAGTGACTGACCTACAATTAATTTAAGATTATCCCAGCAATGCAAATACAACTCAGAACAGCTCAATTGCATAAGATTTTCCAATAGTACTACAGTGGGAGACTACTGAGTTTTTAGAAGTAGTTTGACTTACATTGTCTGTTTTGATCAAAGCCTATATTTGCACTTTAAAGTCTGTTGCATATTTAATCCTTCAGCACAGTGAAGTACTTCTTGGTGTTCTCTCATCTGTCTCCTAGCAGCTTTCCTTTAGCAAGAGGCTGGGTTGAGCAGCTGCTTCTGTAGAAAACACTGTTGTCAGTCTTTGTTCTCCTTGCAGGGGATGCTTTAGTAAGAAACATCTGGCAGTATCCAGCATTGAAACTACTGTCAGCTGTGTTTCCTAACCGAACTTGGAAAACCAAATTTGCATTTCCTGGTTGGTAATACACTTTGTGCCCAGTGGGTTGTTTAAGAGTTTAAGAGCATTGTAAGTAAAAATCCATAAACAGTGATGTTTACACTTTATTGGAGGGAGGGGAGGCAAAAAAAAATCTATTTAAGTTACTAGTTTTTAAAGTTTAGTCTATGTTATATTTGATTACTGGGATATCAATACAATGAAAGTGGAGGAATTTCAACAGTAATTTTGAAGAAGTTTTAGTACATCATGTTGTGCAGGGCTTTATAAAAGATTTTTGTTTCCAAAGATGTTATTGGGGTCCACGTATTCTTTAACAGATCTCAGCATTCCCAGGCCAACATCAGAGATGCTCTCCTTCATCCAGCGCTTCCGCAATTTGCCTACTGGAAAAACAAAAACAAAGTGTTTCAATATATGGCAGGATTCTAGGAGCCAATCAATCTTGTGACCATGAATGAATAAACACTGTGTGATAAATGCTTTTATTCAAAAATGAGAAATGTTTTGCTTTATTTGATTTATTGAGCCCACCAGACTATCAAGCTCATTAAGCTCAGCATACTCCCAGAGGAAGACTGTGTTCCACACTGTCTACTTTCTTTAGAAAGTATGAAAGTAGATGAAGCTTAGGCTAAAATCACATGTTCTATTAAAATAGGGAATTGGTAGTAAGTTTTAAAAAGCTACCAGACTAATTTTAAGTAGGAAACTGCAGAGGAGATTACTAAAAAGCACAACCCCACACCTCTTGATTGCTTTAAAGTGAATACATAACTCAAATTTAAAACAGTATTGGTTTATACACCAAAAAATTGTTTTCTAAGGAGAAGCCTTAAAGCCTGGTTTTAAATCAACAAAATACCTTATTTCATTCAAAAACTTTTACATGGGCTGATAATTGCTCATACCATTACACAAGAGCTTAGTTTCCCTTGTAAAAATGGATATGAACATATACCAAATACAAAGCAAAGCTGAGACACCAGCCATTTAAGAACTCATTTCACTAGTCTCACAATAGTCCTGTTAAATGGCCAAGTGTTCACATACTAATTAACCAAGTCATCAACTCTGATTTAACAGATCATTCAAAATAAAGGACATTTTTTTCATTAAACACACTACAGCATTTAACTTGTCAGCCTGAAACACAATCCATTTGTCAGTATGATGTGATATAGTAAAGGTTTGAGAGACAGATGCTTTAAGAGTATCTGAAGCTAAATTCAAGCCATCTTTTGTGCCCTGTTCTCAGGGTAACCATCAAACTGTCATCAGAATAACAAATTACAGAGACACCTCTAGAGAACAGAGTATATTTGTTTATACCTTAAGGAATATCAGCTAGTCACAATGCCAACTGAAAAAGCAAATAATGTGGGAAAGAATGAAATTTGAAGGTTGCTAGAAAACAACTATTAGCAGCATGCACGTCAAGAGCAAAGATCATAACTGAAAGACAAAAGAATTTGTCATGTGGTAGGAACTGTGGTTGTATTTTGCAGCCCAGCTCAAGAAAAAAATTTCCATCTGTAAATACACCATCACTACAATCTAACTGTCTGAGCAAGTTGATGTAGTTGAATTTTATCTGGGGATACTTTAATACCACTACAACTACAAGAAAAGAATCATGGATGTGGCTTGACCATCACCTCAAGTCACTCACACTGGCTCTTACACAAGCAGCTGAAGAACAGTCATTACCATTCTCAACTGTTATCTGTAATATAGTTTCAGTGAATGTGTCCTGTGGTTATGGATGTAATTGTCCTGAAAAGACTGCAAACAACTGCTCCAACAAGATGGAGCACATTAGAATCACAGCAGGATGCCCAACAGCTAGCATGCCTGCCTCTCCTACTCCTCCAGTAATAATGCAATTCCACAAGGAACTGAACTACTGTCTGAGCAGCACCAAACAGTCATTGCATATTTAATGAAGTCGCTCACCAAGTGCTGGAAAACAGAAGGTGCTTGGAGTGCATCATTAGTTCTGTCAAAGTGATAATTTACACATCTATCTTGTCAAATTTTCTATGGTTTATACTTTTGCAATAATAAATCTAACATACATTTGATTAGTGAACTGGAAAGAAAAAAAGCTGTACTACAGTTACCAGCAGTCCTTCACAAACATGTTCAATGAAAAGATTTTAACCCCTTGATAACAGTAGGTTGAGCCCCTGCTCCTACTGTTCATGTCAATAAGATATACATGGATTTTTCAGCTACTCAAGTTTTCATCCTGGAGTGAAAAAGCATTGAAGCAATCTTGCTCTTAGAATTCTAAGCTGGTCCATTTGATTAAATGGAAAACAGACTAAGTAAAGGAAAGGTTCTGTGCAGATGAGAGTACCACTTAGAAAAGCAATGTTTATTTGTTTCATTTCAGGTTAGTGCTGCCCTATAAGTATTCTATTCCTCCTCCATAGGAGGACCCAGTTAGCTTCAAGGATGAGAAATAAAGAAGAAAATGTAATAACAATAATAGTAAAAAATGTTACCATGAACATAAAAATAAACTTCAAGGGTCAAACTTGCTTAACTCCACTCTAAGCCTAGCCAAAGAACAGCTTTGGGGTCAAGGAAGCCTTAACTTTCCCAACAATAAAAAGTCTCAGTTAAACCTGATCTTACCATGGGCTAGAGAAAACCACCTTTCTTCTTCTAGCCTAGAGAAAGTAGACCTTTTAGTTTTAGGCCTGGATGAGACCATTTATATATAACTGACATAAGAGTGCACAGAACCAGAATTGGTCCAAACATCTACCACTTACGGGCTCTCAGCCCAGTATACTTCTCAATTAAAAACTGAGACCAAATTCACCTGATCCTATATGCTACATTGTAACATCATTAATAAGATTCTCAAACCAGCATAATATTGTACAATCAATTTGTAGTAGCTTAACAAGTCACTACTTGTCAACTCTGTTATACACACCATTACACACACAATCCTTGTTGCCCCAACTGGAAACAAACACAGCCCTTCCTTTCTTCAGAGGAAATCTTGCATCTTAATTATCCAAGATCAAGTGCAACAGTATTAGTTTTCAAGTTTTATAAGTGGCAAGTGCCCTGTTCCTAAAGTGTGCTGAGCAGTCTGTCATGCTAGGGTGCTTGTACTCTATGTAATGCCTTAAAACATTCACTGCTAGGAAGCCAGAAGTCTTCCATCTGAAGCCCAGCCTATTACATAGAGTACAAGCACCCTAGCATGACAGAGTCTATTTCACACAAAGTACTTCAAACCAGAAAGTCAAGAAGCTTGTTCAGTAGGAATTCTCAAAGACAGCCCAACACCAATTTTATTTTTGCAGTATTTAATTTTTATCATTATAGACCATGTATGAAAAAAACATGTGAGCTAGATAAGTAACTTCCTGGTTCTGATACATGCTGGTCCAGACTTTAGCTGGTTTCATTAGAAAAGGTGTTCATGCTTCCAGTGCCCTTTTAATCTGTTGAGGAATAAAATACACTTTGGTGAAGTGCAACCATACTCTATGCTGTGCCTGTAGAACCCACCCTTTGAAAAAAATCAACAAAGCAAACACGCACTGACATTACATTCACTGCCAAAAGTGGCACGTTTCCCACGTGCATGGTTTTTCCAAAGAGAAGTGCATTAGATGGACAGCACATACCTGCTGGCCACAAAGATGATAAAATGGGAGTACAGCTCTCCTGGCTCACAAAAGCTACACTTGCTCACCTTTGAAAATGCATCTGGATAGCTGAAAAAAATCTGGCTGCTAAGGAGGGAGCTAGCAAACAGCAGCCAGCAATTGGTTTTCTCACTTTTGGAATATGAAGTACTTGGGCACACATGAACAATCTTGTAAGGAAGGTTTTAATGTAGCTGATGGATCCCAAGAATAACTATAGCAGTGTGTGGTCCCAGTGGAAATGGCCTCTCGTGGCACTGCACATGGCCCTAGACTTCCTCTGCTCCAGGCCTTTCAACTTAAAGAGGCAGTTATTGCAGAATAGCAGCTCTGCAAAAGGAGCAGTAACAGCTCATAATAAGGATGGGGCTCTTCCAGCTGTTGCATGCTCTTCCTGAAGCTCATTGTCTCTACAGAAAGCATCTCAGAAATTGCTTAACAGGTTATTACTCTTCCAGAGAGAACTCTGCAACTCTGAGGAAGGTCAGTGCATTAACCGAATACGGTGGTAGTGCTGGAGTATTTTGGACCAGTGTAACTGAAGTCTACTACATAGTTAACACCATCACCATAACATCTTGCACATTTTCACTTGATATCTAAAGAACTTAAGTACTTCTGAGTCCTGTATTGATGAATCAGAAAGTCCTTTGCATTTATTTCGTGGAAAAGGCACTGAAGATGACCATTCTATTAAGACTTTCAACAAGACCAAGACTGAAAGTACAACTGCGTTAATACATGATTTCACGTAAGGTTACTCCGTGTCTGACAAATGTCAGAGTTTAAACTTCCTAATCAGTAGAGCAAGCTCTAGTTTCAAGATGAAAGCATGATTAGTCTCCACAGCTTAACTTAAAGGTAAGAAGATTCTTTTCTCTTCTACAGAGGAAAAGTATGTGTTCAACTCCTTCCATAACGGAATTTTATAATTCCAGATATTGTAGTTTGTATGGGTTAATTATTGCAGTGTACAGCTTAAGCCACAGCCTCTTAATGATGCCAAGAATTGCAATGAATTACATTGTTAAACATGCAACTGAATGCAAATAAGGTGTGAGGGTTTTTTGGGGGGGTGGGGGGGGTGTTTTGGGGTTTGGGTTTTTTCGTGTTTTTTGGGGGGTTGGGTTTTTTAGGGTTGGTTTTTGGTGTGGGGTATTCTTTTTTTGTTGTTGCTGGTTTTTTGTTTTGTTAGTTTTCCTACATGAACTGCCAGGACATTGATACTATAACTGAACCTGTGGAGCCTGGGCTACATTAACCTTTATTCTAGTCAAACTATCTAGAAAGTGGAAGAAAATTAGTTCTATTATGTTAAGTGGCTAAATGGGGGTATTTTCCTCAAACCCACAAACTGATAATTGTTTCCTTAAGTAATCAGTTTTAGTTAGAACATTCCCTGCAAGGGAAACAATCTATCATTAATTTTTATACTGTTCCTTAGTTCTACATGGGTGCACAGCTTGGTAATACAGAACCGATCAGGCCCAAATCCAGCCAGGTCCCTTCTGATGCTGTACCCCAAAGGGGTTATAATTGTATTTATACACCAGTTGTACCTCCTGATACTTCCTCAGCACATTTTATTTTATGTATACAGAAAAAGGCATATATTTTATGAAACAGGAATTTAAGAATGCAAGCTGTGACACATCATATGGGTGGTTTTAGGGCTTGCCGTAAATGATCTGAAGAATCATTTACCTAAACTCAAAAGTTGTATCTACATGAAATCGTCATTCCTAATGCTGCTTTTTAAATGCTAAGTTTCTAGAAGATAACTATGGCTCTAGCAACCCTTACTTACATGACTGTCAAACCTAAAGACGCTCTCTGTCCAGAAAAGCAGAAGGATCAAAGTGTGTTCGAACATGTGCACCATCCCTCTCTAAGTGTAGGTCATAGTCAAGGCAAGGTGAAAACTATAATCAAGACTGTAAAATCTCATGCAGGAAATGAAGACAAGGAATGCTACAACTAGGATATCTAGTTCCTGAATACCTGTCAAAAACTTTTGCAGAGTCACAAATTATGTCATAGTCTTAGTTAAAAGGGATAAATGCGGCATAAGAAACCACTTCAGAAGTCACACATTAAAAACTACTTAAAAACTGCTAAGAAGCTTTTCAGCAGTTCATTCACAACAAGTTTACTGAGAAACAGACCTACCACATTTAGACAAAACTGTCAGGATCGTGAAAAAAATCCAATAACCTCCTCTATAAGGATCAATTTCTGATGCACTGGAAAATGGCTGAATTCCCCCTGCATAAGAAGTGCCTATCTGATCAGCTATGTATTTTGGATGTATTTTTATAGCAATGCATATGCCTCAGATACTTCCTAAATGTAAATTCTGTTTATAACATAATCTAGAAACATTATCAAGTGTTAAATACTAACATTAAAGTCGGAAAACCATTCCTGACACTTACTAATTAGATTAAATATTTGAAAGTCAAGAGTGAGAAGGACTTCAAGAAGAGAAGACAGTTTGATTAAAAGGACAAAGCCATTTAAGTTGCAGCGCTATAGAAATTATGTCCAGATTTATAAAGACAAAAAAATCCAGATATTTTACCCCAAAATACAAGTAATTGTTACATCGAAAGAATAAATTCATTACACAGATGTGTATGTCTGGCTTTGCTACAGCTTCTTGTGTCCATGACATGTTTGCTGTACAAGGCTGGTATTGATACACTTCTGCAATTCCTTTGTTGGAATGTTGTTGTTCTTACATATTGCAAGGTGTGATCTTTAATGTAATCCATTGACAAATAAAAGTTATGCTTCTTACAAGTTTTAAGTCTCAAAAGTCATCAGGGGGATCTTCTCACTGTATTGCTACCTTTAGTGAGTCTTGCCTAAAAGTTACAATATTTTTTGTTAGCCTGGAGGGAGGGGAGGAGAGAAGAGATATTGAGATTAAAAGAGAATCCAAAGTAAAGTCTTTCTGAGGTTACTCTCAAAATTAAAAGTATCATGATTTCAGTTCTAGCTGTAGATTGCAGCTATGTGTCTACCTGCAGTTAGTACTTCCCCAGATATAATTTAGAGCTTTACGCATCTCAAACTGTCATATATGACCACTTCACTCAAGCAGCATATGAAGATTGACTTAAGCAAGCTTTGTATTTCCTATAGCCTCAAGTCCCAGACTACATCTGTTTTCTTTGATACACAAAACCAGAGTTAAAATAGCTCCATTTATCACAGTATGATTGTAGGCAGACAAACCAGCCTGTCTCTTTCCAGATAGTGAAAACAACTGTTATTAATCACAATTACAAGACAAATACTAAAAGAAATTGCACCAGTATTTTCTTTTACACCACACAATAGACCAGTCTTAGCAGTGCTGAGAGTGACAAGGCCTGAAGGTCAGTAAATAGAACTGATACTATTAGGCTAATTCTCAGCAGCATATCTACTAAGTACTGGAAAAGTGTATCTTGAATAGCATACACAATTAACTGCCAGACAAAAACACTCAAAGCACAAAGTATTTATCAGTATAAGAGGAAGTCATGCATACAACAGGAACATAAGAAATCTACCAAAAAACAAGTTTTCTATATCTGTGGAGTCAGAAAGTTCAACTGTACAAAGGTTTAAAAAATTATGTAGTATTTTCTTGTTTTAACATACGCTGTAAGCAAGGTTTCATACGGTGAGGGCAAATACATCCAAACATGTGACAAGCTCCAGCTGCATGCAAGTTAATGGATGAAATGCTAGTCACAGTAAAATACAGCTGCCACAGCAGGGGAGAGCACAATAGTACATCGAGGGGGTAATTACACATCCCATGTGTGATAATTGACCAGTCCACTATACCAGCATATTAAAGATTTAATCAAAAAACAATAAGACCATATTAAACAAAAAATACCAAAAAACTCTTTTCACTCATGTTATCATCACTTACACATCTTTCAATATCCTGATATTGCTAAAGCAGAGTCCATTTCAGTTTCTATCAAAGATGCCTGAAAACAGCCCTAGCTAGAAGTTTCAAGTCCATGAAGTCACCAACACATTTTTAAAGCACAGATTCTGCCCTTCAGTTTTCCCCCCACAGAACTTTCTTAGAATTACAAATTGTTTTGTCTAGTTTTAAACCATTAAGCTTCTTCCTCTTTGCTCTTATTTCTGTGGCCAGACAATGCCCCAAGAGAATGAAGAGAAGAAATGCGTTAACCAATTTAAAGAAGCTAGTTACACAAATCAAACTGACTTCACAACAAGTCTTCCTGACATCTGAGTTTACAGCATTACATAGCCTAATTTGATCGGATGTGTCCTATCTGAATATGTGGGAAAAGCGTATGTAAAGTATCAGGTATATGAAGTATCACTTATACATGACATTGGTTCTTAAACTTTAATATTAAAGCACAAAATAGCTTGCGAAGAGGCTAGTAATTCCGAACAAGTAGTTCAGGACAAGTAATTCCAAAACTCCAGGAGAGGAAACTGAGTAATCAGAAGTTAACAGATAGCAAGCCAGTGATATCAATACTTACATAACATCAATTATGCAACAAAAGGTAGACTGCAACATAGCCCAGTTTAGACTCACTAGCTCTTTTATGCAAATACTTTCACTACGTGCTCTGGAATTAGGGCTATCAGCATTCACCTAGCCACAAGGGACACTAAGCTGTCTTAAAACTGTGAAACTCTTATTTGAGGTCTTTGTAACTGAATACACCTCGGCACAAGGTTCAGCAGAAGTTGTTTAAGACAAACCGATCAATTAAATTTTCTGGTTCTCAGCCTGTAGACTTCCTATCAAAGGTTTGAAGCTCCTGCTCATAAATACACCACATTGTGTGAACTGACATCAATCAAACCAGCTCTAGGGACAATTCCCCTGAAAGTCTGGCAAACAGGAGAGAAGTTTCTAGAAAGAATGCCAGGAGATTCACTCCCTATTCCCCACCCCCAGTAATTTCAGTTAATACTTGTAAAATATTTTTCAAAGCTCTACTACAAACTATTTTATGTACTCATGAATATTTAGCAGTATCAAAGAGATTCATACTAGACTGAGAACATTACCTCCATGATGATGTGACAGACTTCCTCCATTGGCAAGTATTTCTTCTCTAGCAGCCCTCTAAATTGCAAAGATAAGGTATTTATTTAATAGCAAATGCAAAAGAGGTTTGTTTTTATTGAAATGCTTGCCATCGCACTAATTTCCACAGGTGTATGAAAAGTTTCAGAAGTAATTAGGGTACACAAGACAGGTAATCATTTTCATGTTATGAAATATGTATGTTATAGGTAAGTGGGGATTTTCTAAATAAACATTATCAAAGCCAAGACATTTAAAATGGCATCTGTCACAACAAATCTTTATGCTAGAAGACAATATTCTGGATCACTTCCCCCTTCCCAAAAATAAAATAGTCTAGTGGCTGGGATGCTCATCTGGAAGATTTTTAAGTACCTACTGAAAAGGAAATCGCAACAAAGTTGTTTGAAAAGAAGCTCCCCACAGTGATTCAAGATCCTTATTCAGACTGGAGTTTAGACCTAGCTCTCCAAGATTATAGTCTAGGAAGTGAGGTACTTCACAACTGACATCTTTCATGGGTGAAGTTTGTGGCAGAAAACAAAATTTAGATTTTTATGTTAAGAAATACTTGAACACTTTCAAGCTCTATAAACTTCTTTCCCATCCAGCTCTGATTATGAAGAGTTAGGCAGCTTAGAAAGTTTCCTAAGCACAAGCACTAAATGTTTTTTTTTCAAAAAGTGTACTTTTTTAGGAATAATGTATATAACCATACTGATGCAGTTACAGATTTTCTCAGTCTGCCACAGAGCGCATATACTTGGTTAGCAAACTCAGTTTGTTAAGTTAAATTTAGCTGCCTACAGTGGAACACATGCATCCAGGTGATCACATTGCTAACTAATCCCAATAAATGGTAATATCTAAGTATTAAAGTTTCATTAAATAAGCACTCAAGTATTGCATTCTCCAATGACCTAGATTCATTCAACAGCACAGAAGTCTCAGAACTTGTAGATAAAACTTTACATCTGCTTGCCAAGTTCAAGAGAAATTTTTAAAGAATAAGCATGAGAAGAATGATATCCTAGTTATAAACACAGACTATTTTTCCACAGTCCTATTAGGAATTTTCTGGTGCTGAAGCTTTAGCATATGAACCAAAAGGTATGATGAAAAGTAGTTTGGCCATAGTCCTTCTATGTCTAAATATTACACCTTCAAGGTAACAAGGACATTAGTTCCCCGTAACTAGGTAAATAGTGTTTCACCAGCCGAAGTGTTAAAGCAGAGAGTTATTCCAGAGCTTTTTTCTGTAAATGTCAAAGCAGCTTACAACTGGTCTAACACAGCAGACTTAGACCAGCAATTATCTAGGCCTAAACAGAAATAACCTCAGCAGTTAATTCTCTGAAATAGCATGAGAGATCCCCTCACATTCATTATTAATAGTGCTGCATGTAGAGAATAAAGTATGGTCTTGATAGTTTTACCATGTTTAAGTGAAAAAAGTAGCTTTGTAAATAATAGAACTAAGGAAGGCTTGTTTCCCATGGATATGGGGTTTTGTGGTTGATAATTTGTCATCCAAGAACAAACTCCAGTTCAAGCTTTCCTGTACTTTAGTCATAAGTGTTCATTTACTAATATCTAAAATAGTCACCCTTTAGTCTTTCCTCTACTTGGCACACCAATAATTAGCATGCACCTCCTTGGTGCACCATTAATTAGTGTGCACTTCTTTCCCTAGCTGCTAACAATTAAAGCTTTAGGAACGGACTTCAGAGATCTTTCCTGCAAAATGCAGTTAGCTTGGCCAATAGGTTCACTATATATTATTATGGGACATCAGCTTCTCCCCCTTAACTACTCTTCTTATATACATTACCTCAATTTGTTCATAGACATGAATAGGATCACTAATTCCTCTGTAGTTAAAGGCAAAGTAGAAGTAGACACATGCACCAGCATCATAAGTCTGTGTTACCCTGTTGAAGAGAACTGCATTATAAACAAAGCTTTATGCTATTAAACCAGCCACTATGTGACATTACACAATTCATAAGGTTACTTATCTTAAAAAAAGTGCTACCCTTTTAAATAAGTAGTTTTGCATCCTTTTTGCTCATACTTCATGAGTGACTCAATGCTATGACAGAGCTGAAGCTCTTAAATAAGTTGTTACACTTGTGCATATAAGCAAATGTCAAGACTAATCAGGTGCTACTAATTCCTTGAATTACTCACTCTCACATGTAATCCACTTGCAGGTTAAAAAGGAAGGTTAAGATTACTAGTGTTTGTAATATCATTAATAGATGTACTTTACCTACTAGCTAGCAAGTTTAATGACCTTTCTTAGTTCTCTTACTAATCAAACATTCAAGAAAAAAAAATTATTTAAGTTGTTGCATGGCTTACCTGCAGGTGGAAAGGGGAGCAAACTGAACACCCTTTTCTTTGCACTCTCTTACTATCCTTTCCTTTACATTCCTACAAAGGTCTAAAACCCTGTAACAGAAAACAGATTAAAATAAAAAAATCTTAGTATATGATTTTACACAATTTCCTAAAAAACACAACTTCAGTTTTGGTAATTTTTTAAAAAGTATAATATAATAAAACAGAAGATTGCCTTCTAGAACCAGTTTTAAGTAGCTTAGATTTTGTTCTAAGAATGAAGTAGTCATCATCAAGACTTCATTAGTATTGCTTTTTCTGTATTTCTGAACAGCAAGTTTACTCTGAAGCAGAGTATCTAATAAAAGCTCTTCCCATAAGGGCTAGGAGTCAAAAGTGTTCAACAGAAAATGGAGGTTACCCACTTCTGTATGTCTTTACTTACTTTCTCAGCAAAACAGCCTCAAATTTTTGGCAAAGTAGTTGACAAATACAGCTCACAGTAGAAAGCTTGAGAACGCTAAGGCCTTGTATACTCTAATACCATATCTTTGGTATGTTGCAAGGCCAAAATTAGAGACACTCCAGCTGTGCACTAGTTTGCCAGCTTGAAATGTTATAGTTCTAATATGGCAATGAGCTATTAATCCTTGTCATAAGCCATACTTGTTTTGCTTTTATTATTTTTTTCCCCTTCCAGGGCAGACCCAGGTGCATCCAAAGTGCTAGAACAACTGAAAGAAATCACTGTTTTTCAAATCACCATTTCTTTAATTAAATGTTCTCCCACAAAGGTCTGCAGTGCTATACTATACAATTCAGACTAAGACATTTTACACAGATTTAAAGCTACTTTGCAGATTGACAGAAGCAATACACAAGAGAAATTTATCCATTTAGTGAATAAGCAAGTAAAGCTTAAGATTTTATTCAACTATCTTCAGCCAGTCAGGAACAAGGTAACCGACTGATTTATGGAAAATTACATAGTTCTTGTAAGTCAAAGTAGAAAAAGTTTTTGAAAGCATTTGCTTTGGTGAGGACAATTTCAATTTTCTTAAATTCTCAGATAAAAGTCATTCTCTCCTGAAATGAGGAAGAGGCAAAACAAATTGGTGACTAAGCAGTTAGCATACTTGAAGATCTAGAAAGCTAAAGTAAAATAAAGAGCAATTTTGCTTTAAAATTGTCCTCAAATTGCCCATTTAAGATACTGTGCCAATCTTCAAAGCAGAGGCTGGAACTTACCATGCCACTAAATTCAATATCAAGAATATAGTCTTGCCAGCTTAAGGCATCACACTTTGCACACTTTCCACTTGACGTTAAATACTGTAAAGCTTTGATTCAAATCACTTTAGATCCTGTTTAAGAGGTTTCTGGCTTACCAAATGGACAGAAGCATCCAAATGATTTCATATATTAAACTTTGTTGCAGTCAAGTGTTTTTCAACCATAGTGAACAGATAAAAAGCTTAGGAAAGATTTATCTTGGGCAAAAGTTATCTTTTCAGTTCTTTCATTTCCCTGCATTACTAGGGAAAGAAAGAACTTACTTAAATAATTTTTTTTTAATCTTCACTATGAACTTTCCTGTTTGAAATACACTGCTGATCCCACACACATGGCTGCTCATCACACAATACAGTTATTGTCACCATTGTCCAGCTTCCCAAACTGGGCAATTTCTTCAAGTCCTGAATTTGTTACAGTAAGCTAACCTAAGTAGAAATATTACTGAATGCTTCCCTACATTGCATTTACAAGATCTGGTAAGTAATTCACTAGCAACTTTAGCAAGAACACACAGGTGCAAGACTTGAGGCACATCAGGGAGCCTCCAATACACATAAGGCCTAAATTAAATCAAGTTTCCCCATGAGCAAGCATGAGTTAGGAATAATTTGGATGAAATCAAATACAAGTGTTAAGCAATTCTAAAGAATAATCGCAGTTTACCTATCCCAAGGAACAGATGTCTCAAATGATTCTCCTATTACATAGTAATCCAGGCCCAGGTCCTAATAAACAGAGAAAGGAAATTATCAGTAACATTCAGCATCAACATCTGGGATTCCAGTGTATGCTACACAGCTAACAGTTGAGCAACTTTAGTTAGTTTGTATAAGAAAAACAGAAAGCCTATTTAGCAAAAACACCCATATGTCCCAGTAACATTAGTTTATTATTATGGAAATACGGTAGCTCTTTGAAGACACAGATGAGACATTTTTATGTCATGGCTATAGTGAGACAACTTGTCAGACTGTCAGTATGCCTATACTAATCAAATATTCATATCACTATAGCATCAAGCCAAGAGCTCCACTGTACTAACCAATATAATACCTAGTAGAAATTTTTCTTTGGAATATAATTTCTATCTACGTAGAATAAAGACAAACATTTTGCCCATTTTACATATAGCCTGCTGAAATAAAGAGAAATTCAGTGATTTCTCCCTGACTGTAAGAACGAAATAAAATCCAGCACTCAGGATGTGCATACTATTCTGAAGAAAAAAAATCTCTGAAACAGTAAGACTAAAATTCATAAGAACAGCTGCAGCAGTTCAGACTAAAGGTTCATTTGTCCTGGAATTCTGATTCAAACCACAGCTGTAAGTAGATGTCCAACGAAGAGTAAGAGCTGAGCAAGCACATGAGTATTTCAGGTACTCTCCCAGCCTCCAATTACATTCAACCTGTAGATTTAGAAATCTGATCAGGTTTATTTAACAACTGCTCCTGGATTCTTCAATGTAATTTTCTCTACCCTTTATTAGAAACTATTTTCTTAACAAGCACGTAAATTAATGTTTTTATATTTTGCAGATGAAGTTCCATGAGTAAACACTAGTCAGAAATGGAAGGGATACAATCTCTGGGAGAAATTTGAGATATTATCCAACCCAACCTGCATTTAGGTTTCAGAAAGCATCTTCAGAAAGACATCTCGATGTTTTGTTATATTATTTAACAGAAATTTCAGCAGGCAGACAAAAAGGTGACCTACCCGAATGTAAGCGATGACAAATGTCAGCATATATCCTCTCTGTCCATTATCTTCTCCTGCTGCCAGGCCACTGCAAATAAGAATTTAATTAACTTTCCTGCAAAGCAGTCATCGATTTCCAAAAAGAATTAAAAAAATACTGATTTCAAACATATGTGCAAGTTTAGCTGTGTCTAAGCTGTGTTAAAATAATTGCAAATAGTAGGGTCTTTTCTTCACTAGAAACGAGAAGTTACTTCAGACCAGACCTGTAACTCTTTACATTTCTCTTTTCATTCCATAATCTAAAGAGATATGAACAACAACAAAACATTTGATGTAATCTTAAAATAACAGTTTCCAACCATCACAAAAAAGCAGGGGAAACAGAACTAGACATAGTATATCCTTGATGTTCATTTACAGGAACATGTGTCACTACATTTTAAGCATGTTGGGTTTGTGCACTTGTATGCGCACAGGTCATGAGAGCAAGTCTACTGACTTAAGATCCCAAAAGTGGGAGTGATGTGAACAGATAAAAAAAGACACAGCACTAGAAAGAAAAAGGAAGCCTTTTTTTCACTAATCTATCGAGTTAGGAGCATTATGAAAGTCTTTGTTTTTAACTATTGGTTTCTGAGAACAAGGAAGTGCTATGTATCTGTAACCAGTCTGCCTAAAAGCTCCTATAAATCCGAGAGAGGTGGCAGGGGCAGGGGGCAGAAATTAGACATCCTGAAGGAGGACAGAATTAAAGCATTTTAGACCATTAAATGGTTTAGCATTTTAGACCAGGTTAAACTATTAAACACTTTAATAGCCTTAACTGAGCAGCACAGACAGCACTGTCTAACAGACCCAACAGACAAGTTTCCGCCCCTTATCAATACACCATCTTGAAATACCAAAATACAAAAGGATTCACAGTTGAAGCCTTTTCTTGCATACAACATTAAAACAACACTCTAAGACTGAGAGCAAAGTTATTCTTATCACTGAACATTAGTGAGCTGCTCATGAGAAATCCCACTTTTACAAGCTATTTTAAGTGGTAGAATGAAAGCACAATGAAAACACAAATTTTAGGAAGGGTAGCCTTGAAGGGATAAAACAATACTTAGGTATATTTGAATAGACTAATACTAGCAATAACTTTCTTAAAGAAAAAACTATATGCTTGACAAATCACACTTTTAATGATGGTTTTCATCAGTCACGCTTAATCAAAGCAGAAGGACAGAAACTACCTGATCATTACTCAGCCTGCCCCTCCAATGAAAGTTTCTATTCTTACAAAGGAACAGAAAAACAGTCTGTGAGACAGAAATTCGCTGCATTCCTTTAACTAAATACAAACTCCTCTTTTAAACAAGCTTCTTGTATTCACATGCTTACATCAATTCTGCAAAGATTTATTATTACCCTTTATATTTTAGCTACAGAAGGGGAAGACAAAATCATGAGTCTAGTATTCCAAAACAAGCAGCTTCCAAGCCTATAAGCAATTACAAGGGCTAGTTTCCATTTTAACATCAATTCTTTATTTAGTTAAATATTTATTTTTCTGCAATACAGAGAGAGCTGAAGTTTTTCAGTAAAGTTACCTATTAAGAGTTAGCACAAGCTATATTTATCAAATGGAATATTCAGTAGTTAATTGATTACTGCCACTTCAAACTAGTAAATTGAGAATATACCCATACAGTAATCACTAGAAAAATATAGTAATCCTATTTTTTCCTGGACAGTTGACTCCCAGCTTCATATGAAAAAGTTCTTTGAAGAGCATACCCAAACTTGGTGGCAATATCATAGACTTGCTTTTCATGCTGAAGAACCTTCTCTCTGTCACCCTCAAAGAGCAAGGTAGCTACACACAGTATGTTGGGATCAAATCCTTTAAACTGCAAGGAGAGATAGAATACAAGCAACAAGTTTTTACTTTTCAAATCACAGCATGTACTCTGGTTAATAAGCGTTGTTGCAACTAAGAGGAAAGATTAGGAAAACAACATCTTTCAAAAATTTACTCCCAAAATAATCAAGTTTTTCCTTGACAGGACAAACATTCGCAAGCCCTGAAATAACAGATTACCTCTGTCACCTTTTCTCCTGTTAAAAGTAAGAAAGACACAACAGCTGTCTACCTATGCTGAAGAAAGAACAGGTCTTAAATGCTTTGAGCAATAGGGAGTCATTTACATTCTATCAACTATTCCTGAATTAAAGCAGGAAGACGACTGTGACGACCATAAATGTCACTGCTCTCAAAATAGTTTTATCAGGATTGTGCCACAGAAAATCTCTATGCTGGGAAAAGCACAAGGGAAGGAAAATAACTTCTAGCAGGGAGCACATCCCAGTGGGAATGGGAGAAAACTATTGCCATGGTTTAACCCCAGTTGGCAACCAAGCACCACACAACAGGTGCTTGCTCACACCGCTGCCCCTGCAGTGGGATGGGGGAGAGAATCTGAAGAGCAAAAGTAAGAAAACTTGTGGGTTGAGATAAGAGTTTAATAATTGAAATAAAATATAACAATAATAAATTGTAATGAAAAAGAAAACAAGAAGAGAGGAACAAAACCCAGGAAAGAACAAGCGATGCAACCACTCACCACCCACCAACCGATGCCCAGCCAGTCCCTGAGCCGCGATCGCCGTTTCCCCCAGACAACTCCCCCCAGTTTATATACTGGGCATGACATCATATGGTACAGAATATCCCTTTGGCCAGTTTGGATCAGCTGTCTTGTCTGTGCCCCCTCCCAGCTTCTTGTGCACCCAGCAAAGCATGTGAAGCTGAAAAGTCCCACTGACTTAGTGTAAGCCCTACTCAGCAACAACTAAAACAGTGTTATCAACATAATTCTCATACTAAATCCAAAACACAGCACTATACCAGCTACTAGGAAGAAAATTAACTCTATGCCAGCTGAAACCAGGACAACTATTAAAGGTTTAATAGTAATGCAGTGAGGCTGTCTGTATGGCTTTGTTTCAGGAGTAACAGTCAAGAGCCATATCTTTGCAACTCATCCAAAAAGTAAGAGCCTTACTTATTTTCTACATACCTCTTATTATTAATTAGCTCCAGTGAACTACTAAGCAGGTTTCAGAAGGAATGGAGATGAATATAAAGTTGCAATAAAGTTTAATAATTTTTTCCAGTTAAAAAGGGTAAAAATTTATGATTTAGAACAATGTATTCTTAATATGTATATTGACCATCAATTATTTTTAAAGCCTTTCCCTTTCCAGTGCCATTCATCTCTTCCAGTCTCTACTCTGCTTGTGGTAGCTGGTTATTTAAGCATCAAGCAAGGTTATATGAAGTTACATTAATAGTCAAGAGATTCAAATTCATCCTTTATGCGCCAACAGCTAAAATGAGAAGAATCCCAGTTAGTTGCTATTCCTTTTATTATTCACTTAACTGAATAGATTAACTGTACTGGAATTTAACTGAAGGGACCAGGAGCGTCCAAAAAACCAGCAAGGAGGCAAAGTATCTTGGGGTGGCTCAGTCCTCCAGCCAATAAGCTCAAATCTGCATAGTGAGCTCCAGTCAGAGATATCAAAATTAGTATTTCTGAAAAGGATATTGCACCCTACCACCCCAAAACACCACCACGAAAACCACTGCGAAACAAAATATACCCCCCTCGGCAAAGCATCTGTATTATCCATTAGTCCTATGAAAAACAGCATAGCTAACATGAATATTGTTATTACAGTGATAAACTCCAAGAACAGGAATAAAGGGCTATTAAGATGCTATTTATGGTCCCTTCTTGGTCTAGAACCACTTGTATTTCATCTGTTCTGCCATCTTTTGCTGTAATGCCCAGATAACACCTTACAGTTCTCTTTAAGAGGCATTGGAGGAACTAGCTACAACATGAACTAGTAGACAAACAACACCTAGAGCATTCAAGTGTCCAGAAAGACTTTGTCCCTATTCTCTTAAGTGGTACCAGTTGAACAACTAGTCCATTCAATAAAAGAATGAAGTGTTCGTCTGATGTCTTCTGTATTCTGATGCTTACTTTCGGGTTTTTGTTTGTTTGGGGTTTTGTTGGTTTGGGGTTGGGGTTTTTTTGGGGTTTTTTTTTGTGGTCGTTTTTTTTTTTTTGGTTGGGGTTTTGGGAGCAATTCACAGGTAAAGCAAGTGTAAGATGGATTTGAGTATCTTGGTCCCAGTAACACCTGCAGTATTAGTCTCAGGGTCACTAAACTTGCTCCTTTCTCTACTCCTACCTCCCATCCCAGCTGGGCATTTGTCTGAAGTAGCAGTTGCTCATGTACACCAGGGGACTGAGCCCTGGTGTAAGAGCTCCAGACTGGCCACCAACTTGGAATCCCTGCATCAGTATTACGTAGCATTTCTCTCTTTTCTCCACATGTTCTTTTTCTCCTGCAGAGCTGGAAGAATTGGAATGGGCATACATCCCTTGGGTGATACAACATCCCAGGAAGCAGTGATGCTTGTTGCCAACTACAGAAGCAGTAGATATTGCCAACTAGGATTGTTTCAAACTGACAGCAATCTTGTTGCCAAAACTTTTACTACTTTAGATGTTTTTGTACTACAGCAGATCAGGGAAGGAATGCAAAATAACATTTGGGCTATGTCTAAACCTAATAGGTATTGCCTAGCAAAAGAAGTCCCAAGACATGACATTTTCTACTTCAGTAGCACAAGAAAAAGTAGTAGAATCAACACCAGCCACTGTCTCTCAAGTAAGCCCACTCCTTGAAGACACTCAGTATTATCAGATCAGAATGAAATGTTTACCTCCTCCTATCTAACAGTTACCTAAATCCAGGAAGATTCAGTTTTCTACATTTGAATACCCATATTTGCAGGAACTCTCCAGTTAGCTAATTGGGAGGAAAAAACCCAGTAACAAGACAAACTATTTAATACAAAAGCCTAGGTGAAGTCATTTTAGCACCAGATCATTCTGAATTAAAAAGATTATTCATTGGGATGAATTCCAGAAAGACAAAGAACCAATTCATATGGGCAATTCAAGACAAATATCTTTAGGTTCTCCCAAAATTGGTGTTCACTGTAATAACAAGGTAGATCATGCCTTGACAAAATCTGGGAAGAAAAGATAGCAAAGTGTTAGCCTTGCTCCATCAATATTAACTGATGATCAGCTGTCTGCAAACTAGATAAATTGGTTCCAGTCTTGCTCTGTCACTGACTCACTGTTAGACAAGGCACATTAATCTCATCTACAGATATGACCAGTGAGGAATAACTCCTCAAACAGATAATCTCATTTTGGATTAAACCACCTTGAGAACCTCGAGTTAACTGATACTACAATGTAGGATCTGTTACACTCAAACTCAGCTGCGTTAGAGAGAGTATACCAAAAACTCTTGAATGAATAGCATGCAGCTTCCAAACAGTATTAAGCCCCAAAAGTTACCTTTGTGATGTAGAATTTTTTCAGTCCATCCAGAAATGATGTAAAAATGGAAGCAACTTGTGGTTTAAGAGCATGACCTTTAGCAAAAAGTGGAAAGAGGTGTGTTAAAGCAAACGGTGCTCTTGAAATTTCTACTTCAAATGGGCAAATAAAAACTAGCTTGGTAGTCAAGTTGCAAAAAATCACTTGGAGCACTTTATCATAATTAAAGAGACCTCGCAAATAATTTAGCAGATTACTTAGGAAAAGGTTTTTATTAATTTTTAAAAGGCATACATACAACTGTGCACAAATATTTCATTTGACACTTTAATTAAGGCCACCCTAGTTTATATCTTCACAAGTATGACACATGGAAAGTTTTAGGAGAGCACTTCATTATTTTTACACTACAAAACTAAGCAAAATCAGTGACCTTTTTTAAAGTTATGCCAAAACCACTGAAACCAATAGCCAAAAATGGTGCAAGTTAGGAGTTAGAGCAATTTTTTCCTTAACAGTTATGTCATTTGTGCAAAATTTTCTACATAAAGCTAGTAATTGCTTCCTTAATCACATAGGGGAACTAAAATTACCAGGATATATAAATGGTGTCTTGGAGTCTGTTAAATTAACATCTCTGCCTCAGGACTGGGTTTAATTGAGATGAAAGTCTTTTACTGTTTGTTCCATTGTCTTCAGTCACAAGCAACTTCTGAACTCTCATTACTGGTTCACTTTAACAATCTTGCATCTGGCCTACATGCTGTGAGCCCAATTCATAAAAAAGTTATGCACCATTTACACAATACTTCCTTCTAAAATACTTTACAAAAGTATTTCCTCCTGAATAAAGTATGAACTTCAGCAATTGATTAGTCCCC
This sequence comes from Morus bassanus, assembly GCA_031468815.1. Lineage (NCBI taxonomy): Eukaryota > Metazoa > Chordata > Aves > Suliformes > Sulidae > Morus > Morus bassanus. The sequence goes on along the minus strand of CM062574.1, from coordinate 26,138,119 downwards.
TTCCTTCTTCAGTAAAGAGGGGACCCTCCCTGCAGATATGAACAAACCCCAAGGAATACCCCTCCAAGCACACCTAAGTAAGCACATAACAAAGCACCAGATAGAAGGGCATGAATTTATTAAACCACAATCTGTAAAAACTATTGCATTTAAGCCTACTTAATAAGACCACAAGAAAAATCTACATTGACACACCTGAAACTATGTTTTGTAGGTGACCATAAGCTGCAACCTCAGATCAAAGCTAAAAAGTAGAAGAATGACTTATTCAGTGTTAGGTTTAAAGCTTGCAATTAGTCAAACTTCCCAATTAAAAAAAACGCATCTGCTTTCTGCTGTACATGTCTGAGACAAACAGTATAACACAAAAGAGTGATCAAAACAAGGAGCAAGGCTTGCTGTTCTCTCAGGTCTTACAGATCCTGATTTCCTTGGTTTGAAAAACCAAAGTTCAACTTTCTCAACACCCTCACATTAATGCCATTTGAAGTCAAGATTCATCACTAAGGCTTCTGTCCAAAAGAAGTTTCAGATATTCTGATTTGTTCAAGTGGTATTAAAATAGAGGTTTTCAAGGTCAGCCAAACTTCACATTTTCATCTTCTGGATACAATCAAAATAGCACGGTCTCAACAAGACCAAGTTCTGTAGAGTATTAGCTTTTTTTTTGGGGTAGTGGAACTTTAGGTTCTCCTCTAGTGTGTCTTAAGTCAGAACACATCTTTGACCAAATTTCTTCCAGTTTAAAATGACAGCTTCCCCTAAGTGCTCAAAAATGATTGCTCCGCATGTCTGACATTGTCCTATTTAGGTGTGTGAACTAGTTGAAAATTCACAAAATCTTTGTGTTCAGTAATCTTCTGGTAGCTTCACTGACTTTCTATACTTAAAGTCTACAGCTTAGTTCTATCTGAATACAGTTACGGCATTTATTACATCTGATCTTCTTTTAAAAATAGACAGCTCACTTTGGACAAGTATGTCATTGCCTCTCTCCTACCCAAACAATCATTGCCACAGAGTATTTTCAAAAAACCTGCTACGTCTAAGGAATCTGTATACCACTTGTCATGCTTTTATGCAATTTACAGGAATCAAACAACTTACCTTCGAAGTAAGGTGCCTGCATTCTGATTATGTTTTTTCATACCCAACTCGTCATTAGTACTTTTAGCAAGAAAATGTTTCAAGTACTATATTGCAAAACTATCATCTCTGCTCCTTTACAGCTAAATAGAGGAAGTGCCTCCATACATTTACTCTCCAGTGGGCTACATGCCAAGAATGGAAAGATAGCAAAAAAGCCTTATGTGTTTATATGGAGAGCATGGCTCTTTACTGACTGTTGTAGTCGATACTGTTTTCCCAGAGACAAAGACAGCCGCCTGTTTCTGAAAGTACACGTTATGGCACCCTCTGGAGTTTGGACTTTGGGTTCATTGCCTTCTTTCAGTTGTGCGCAAAAGAATTACCACCTAAACCAGACTTAAGCTACTATAAATCAAACCCCTTGGAAACAGATATTTGTCCAAGAAGATCTACATACTTACCAAACTGAAACTGTGCATTGTCGACAAGACGAATTGATGCAGGAGCACATCTCTTGGAGGCAAAGTTAGGGGAATGAGAGGGAAGAATAAAAAGATTATGTACACCGTTTTGCTGAAATTCATGACAATCAAGTTTTAATTTAAAAATAGCATACAAGAAAGCACACTTCGATACCAGAGACCATCATCATCATTGAAAAGGTGTGACTATAAGCTTGTTTTCACTTGAATAACACAATCTATTAGGTATGTCCAGATATAATGCATTGAGAATTTTCAGTTTAACCTCAAGCCAACACAGGAGTAGTCCAAAGATCTTTGGCCTTCAAGTATAGTGTTTTTTTAAGTTGCCACATGCACTAAAGATACCATGCTTAACGAGAATATCAAGCTTATGTTGCTACGTATTCGGAGATACACATACATTACAAATCCACTGAAGTCTAATTGCTCTACATTAACCCTGGCAGGCAGCTGAGCCCCACACAGCTGCTCACTCACTCCCCTGTAGTGGGATGGGGAGAAAATCCAAAGGGCAAAAGTGGGAAAACTCATGGGTTGATATGAGTACAGCTTGATAAGCAAAATGGGGAAAAAAACCACCAAGAAGTGATGCAAGAGCAACCCATTACCACCAGCTGACCAATATCCAGTCAGTTCTCAAGCAATGGCAACGCCTAGAAAAGTCCCCCCTGCAGTTTTATTTCTGGCCATGATATTATACGGTACGAAATCTCCCTTTGGTCAATTTAGGTCAGCTGTCCCAACTGCATTCCCTCCCAGCCTCTTGTCCACACCCTGCTGTCCTACTTGCTGGTGGGAGGAGAATGAAGAACAGAAAGCCTTGACACTGTGTACACACTGTTCAGCAATAGCTAAAACGTTGTTAACATTGTTTTGGTCACAAGTACAAAACATAGCACCACATGGGCTGCTATGAAGCAAATTAACTCCATTCCAGCCAGACAGTACACTAATGCTCTACCATCAGACTGCAATTAAAATCTGTATCTGGGTCCAATCTAGATTCTGCACTGTACAGAAATCTGAAAACCAGTAAGAATAGCTGCCTTCAATTAGGCAAGCTTCTGGTCATACATATGCCTACATCGTGTAATCTGCAATGGGCATGTCCAGTCATACTGAAACATATGACCAGAGAAATATGACAAAGCCTGAATTTTAGACTAGTCTTCATCTAATCACACGAATATGGAAGTACTCCTCTATCACTTGGTTTGACATGTTCACTCTCCATCATATCATTAATACATATTTGGTCACATGACAGGAAGAAAGAACATAAAGAACTAAGATAGCTCACCAGGCAGGTTGACAGAAGAAGGCTGGATGAGTAGTTTTAAATGAGACCAACCCACCCATAACCTGCAGCTTTGTTATTCTTACATTAAAAGTAGACCAATGTCGACAAGAAACAGCTTTTCAGATAGCAGTCATTGTAATTACTATCAAGATTGATGTGAGCAGCAACAGAAGAGGGGAACACGTAGTTCAGGCTCAAGTAAGCAGTGAAACAGCAGCAGCAGCAACAGGAGCTTAGAAATGGAACAACACTAAGTGGCTAACAGCGCCTTTTTCTCCTCTTCTAACTAAGCCCATAGCTAGAGAAAAGACACTAGTTCCTTAATTGACTTAGACTGTTTGGGAATGCTTAATCATATGACTGATCAACATTTTGTTTAGGTACCTTTCACAGGAAGAACAAGCACTAGCAGTAGAAGCATGACAGAAAAACTGGCAAGTGCTGCTGACTAGCATGTACATGTCATTCACATACCAGTTTGAACATCTGACTTGGAACACTAAGTCATTAACTTAGACCAATCACCAGAAAAAATGTAAAGCTGTGTTTAGTTTGGCATTAATTAAAACATTTGTGAAATTACTTCCCCAATTCAGGGTATATTCCACCATTCATAGAAATTTGATATGTTTTGCACAGAGCAAAGAAAAGTTAGTCTAAGATTGTGAAGAAAGAGGCTAGCCAATGTAAGATCTGCTTGGAAGCATAGCCATGAGGAAAAGCATTACACAATTTGGATACCCATGTCTGAGTTTTGCTACCTGCAACCATCTGACCACACTATTCAGAGGCTCTGTTTAAATACTACAGTGTAAACACAATTCCACCTCAAAATATCCAGCTCACCTGAATGTATTACTGTGCTTCAGAAAGTGTTTTCTAAACACAGGCCACATCCTTCCATTGCATGACTTTTGTTCCTTTGTCACTTCAGAGCCATAAATTCAACTGCCTTTTTACTTGTATTCTGCAACCCAATTCCTTTAAATACTGGTCCCTTTGACATAGTCCTGAATTAATCTGAGGATAAAGCTCTCCATTGAAGGAGATGCAAAGCCAAACTTTCTGTGCTGAGATATGCAAATAATTCCCACTGAAAAAAAGCCATCAAAAGGCACATCCACAATTTGGCTCAGAATACCAAGCAAATTCAGACCATGCTCAATTCTCCATTGCATCATTTCCAAAAGCTTCATGGACCATATACACTTGGAGGTTCATATTATCTCAAATCCTTGGTTATTAATTACCAGAAATACTAGAGCATCAGCACACCCCTAGTGCTAGAATCTGTTCTTGAGTGAAGTCAACATGTAGCTTTTCTTTACCTGCTTTGCCACTTCCCTTAAGCAGGCCACCCCTCGTTCAAAGTTGGGGAAGACCACAGAGCCATACTTCTGGTATTCAGGGACTGGGCGAATCTTTATCGTAACTTCAGTAACCACTCCAAGAGTTCCTTCAGGAAGAAAGAAAAACTGAATAAAGTGTTGCAAGATGTACTCCTTGCAAGTTACTCACCTTAACAACTGTGTACCAGGATACTATAAGTGAAGATAAATCAGAAATCCCCAAAATTTGTATTGCAGTAGTAGGCAATTTATTCCTGACTATTTATGTGGTGAATTCTTAAAAGATATCCTCTAAATCATTACATTTGTTATTAGACTTGTAGGCTAACTCCACAGATCTGTTTTAAGCACTGTTCAGAGTTGCTTAGAACTTCAGTCCTAATTAAGGTCTCAATGTATTATCCTAACACAAGAAATTCATGCCTGCATAATGCCACCCAGAGACACACTGGAAGCCACAGTATTAAAGATGCTCAAATCATCAAGCCATTACAGAAGTTGAAATAAGATGCAGTTATGTGAAATTACTGTGTTTATACCTTCAGATCCCATAATGAAGTGATGGATATCAGGTCCCGTTGACATGCGAGGTACTTGACAGTTTTTTTCTACTATTCCTCTAGGAGTTACCATTTTTATATGAATTACCTGTTTAAACGAGATGCAATGACTATAAATACTAGCATTAAGCACAGATTTTTTTTGTATGATATTTATTTTCTATAAAACGTATATTAAGCTTGATAACAGTTCAGCTTTGTAGACTTTCGACATTCTGTAGGCAGGCCCAAGAACTTTTGGGATAACTTGAGAACTGTTCCCCACAATTATTTCTAACACAGCATGGTTCACCCACACAACAAGTTGTTTCCAGTTCTATGCCAAATCAAATCAGCTGTTGGCTACATGCAGACAGTACCAGTTTAAAACTGTTTTGTTTCTCAGTATAGACAGTACTTTGAGTACTAGGATTTTAATCTAGAATATACATAATATACATAGTACTTCAGAGAAAAAAGTGAGGGTTTACATTTTGCTGAAATTTTTGCTTTAGAACTGCTGCTTGTTAAAGCTAATGTAATTCAGTCATCAGTTGCTACAGAAATATTTCTATTGGGAAGAAAGACAGAAGTAAGCTTTGTGAAATAGATTATCAATATTAAATCCGCCATAAGACTGATACATATGTAAGGATAGAAGGTTCGTGGGTTTTTTGTAATATTTTTCAATGTTATTGCTTCCAGCTTTATTAATACACAGGCAATACAGAGCCCAGATATTTTTTAAATTCTTTATTCAATTATTTTATATGAAGGAAGGGTGGGGTTTGGGTTTTTTTTAGTGAAGCCTCTAAATGAAGCAAAATTACAACTAATGGCTTAAAAAACTTTTAAGAACAGGTAGCTAGGTAATTTTCATCCTGCTCTGAGTTGTTTGAGAATTTCATTATATGCATTTTATGAACTGCTGATTCTGTAGTGAGTGGATTTTAGGCAGCTTGTGTAACGTGCCATTTCTAGGTATAAAGTTTCCTCAGAAGGTAAACACTTCCCTGAAACTTTCTTACTGTGGCATTTGGAAACTCATTAACTGTTCTGGGTCAATTTGCAATCCTATTTCTTCCTAATGAAAATTTCAGAAGCTGTTTTAACTGAAAGTTATGCTTCCATGATAGAAAAGCCTTCTGCTTTACATCTCCCAGTACAAGCAAAACTATACCATTCAGTAACACTTCAGGCAGCAGGGGACCAGTGACACATAAGCGCTCGTAGTTTTAGTTCAGCCAGGCCTACTGAATAAAAACTGTGTGTAGTTCCTGCCAAGCTCAGTCACTGATAGTAAAGTGTCACGTCTGTGCACAGAACAAACATGTCTGTGAACTATGAGCTAATGAAAAAGCCTGAGGTGATGGGGATCCATTACCTAGAGTGTGCTGCAGGAAAGAAGAAAAAACCCACATGTGTGGAAGGGCTATTGTACAAACTACAAGAGAAAGGTGGAAGTCTGAAGCAAAAAGGCAGGCAAAATCTGAACAGTGATGATTTACCTTCAATATATTCAGTATATTTGTTATAACAGAAGAGGTAGATTTTTAAATCAAGAAGTATGTTTTAAAAAAAACAGTAACCTGGGTTAGTATAAAGAGGAACCATTTTATTGATTAAAACAGATTGAGTAGTAGAATACTGACATTCCCAGTCCATTGCTTTCTTCCTCAGGGTTCCTACAGACCACGTGGTGGCATTAGACTTCACCATTGTGCATTCACATGGTCAATTAGATCTGCCCACTGATTTGAAAAAACTACTAGCCTAGGGGGAAGTAGGAAGGTGGAAAGACCTAGCTTGCTGTTAGAGTTAGATGATCCAACTAGACAACTTCAGGAATGCCCAACAGGTAGGAGAGAACAGGGATCTTTTGGAATCACCCTGAAAGTTTGACAGGATTTTTACACTAGATTAACAGAGAGCACAATACAGTGAAAGAAGGCAGAGTCAGGACAGGGTAACAATTCCTTAAGCTAGCCAGTGAGTACCAAAAAGAAATTCACTTTTAGATCAGTGATAAGGATTATTAGTACTAATACCAAAAGCAAACAAGCATTTCAGTCAGGATTTGATGCCAAAACTGTATCACTTAAGAGAACTGCAATTTACAATCCCTTTTCCCTCTCACTGTGAGTCATTATAAAAGTTAAACCTCTAACAAACAGAATAGTTAATTGGAAAAAGCATTAGAACTATTTACCAGATCTTCAATGTTTCCATAGATGTTTTTTTTCATGCCTGATGCTCGTGTTGCTACCCATCCTCCTAGTGAACTGAACTCCATGGAGTCTGGTTCATGGCCTGTACAGAAGCCACTTTCAGCAAGCTAAAGAAAGGAAAAAGCATATTCTAGAGCCTGCATTTGCTTAGTACTCCAAATCTCAATATTCCAGGTTTCTCTTGTTTTTAAAAAGCATCTTGACCACACACCCATTTATTCAGGCACAGGTTTTGTCTGATATGTAAATGAAATGCAAATTGATTCTACTTTTACTGTGCAGATGCTGTGCTACATATCAACCTGTAATACTCCTCCCCCATATTTTAAAGCTAAGACTTCTATTGTTCATAAGAAGGTGCAAATCCAAATACATATGGAAAAAAATTATAACTAAGTAACTGCCAGCTTTGCACAAATGCTGCCAATAAGGCACTTAATCTCTTGTTCTTTCCATCCTAATGTGATATACAGCAGGTCTGCACAAAATGTGAGCAAATTGCCTGTACTTAATTCTCTCAAGGAGTGATGTGTTTTAATATACAGCCATCTGGTTAGGCTTCCTGTATGCAACCCTGTAAACTATTTGTTATGCAGATCATGCATTCCTGTACATTAAGTAGTCACTTGTTTCTCATTTTTCTGTATTACCTTGGCTTTGCCATCTGCACAGCACCTGAGGTTGACTGGATGCCCTCAGAATCGCAACACCAAAGCTGTTGGACAGGAAGAATTAAAGACCCAACAGTCTCACACTAAATGATAACTATGTTATTGCATTTGAGATGATCAATTTGCACTGACCAACTGATAACAATCCAGTTGGACACAGGTATTTAAGTATACCACATAATGTGGATCATTAACTATGTTCTGTTGTACAAAGTGGTACTAACTTAAATGATTGAAAGTCACTTCTATGTAACACCTATGGTGATTCATCTAGCTCATGGTCATCTCATACCAGAGCAGCTTGTGGCTTTATACACTTACTGGTTATATATTAGGGAAGGGTTGGAGACTGCACCCTCCTCATTCCCCAAGATAACAAAAATTTGCTTCAGTCACAACTTAGCAATTTCTACAAGTTGTATAAACACAAGCACAACAGAAGACCATGCTTTTGAAAACTTGTAACTGACTGTGCATGTACAAAGCACTTTGTCTAAACTCCTTGACTCCTGTTCCATGAACAGCATGTACTAAGAGCACTTATGGGACAGGGGAGAGATTACACTATGTACTTTGCAGATGCAACAGACAACCTCATCCAGAAAATATGAGCATGTACTTGCTTCTCCTGTAGAATCACTATCTGATTGATAATGCTTATTACAAAAAAGAATATAAAATATTGATCTTCATTACCCTTTTGTCACCTTTAGTCCTCATCTAACAGCTTTATTCCATATTCTGTTCTGACAAAAAAAACCCTAACTTGACACTTCTCTATAGAGTCCACTAACATCTGGAGTTCTCATCCCACAGAAGTGTCTTAATCACACTACAGTCACTGAGAGACACACAAATGCGTGAAGTGTACATTGATTTTGAATGCCCCACTTACAGCCTCTGCATATTTGTAAAGTGCATTTAGGCACCAAGAGAAGTTCAGACAACATTTAGCTATCAAACAAGTCAAGTCCTAGAATATTTTTTTAAATAAGCAGAACTGCACATCCTGAAGAATAGTAACAAACATCCACAACTTGATTATAGAGGAGAAAGACCCTAAGAAGGGTGCTGTGGCTCATCTGACAACTGCAATTAAAAGCACTAGGCATCACTTAGAAATGAAGGTGATCTAATCTTCCACTGGACTCTTGTTTTGGGCAACTCTCCATCCTTTCTGCTACTCTCCTGTAGCTGGCCTTAAGCAGCAGGAACAACAGCAAATCTATTATACACTCTAACCTTTAAGGAAACTACCTCTGACCAAAATGACTCAAACATGCATCACAAAATGACAGTTTGAACTCTTCCTGGTAATTGGTACCAAGCATCATGCCTTGCAACCACAAGGGTTTATCTAAGGTCTGAAACAGAAAGTATAGCATTACATCCTATGAATTGTCAACTTATTACTCTAATTGTGTTTTGTTGCTAGAGCTAAAAAGAAAAAATTTAAAATGTTCACCAAATACAGCATTTAATGTGATATGGTTCATAGCCATGCATATAATGCTTAAAACACCAGTTCTGCATGAAAACACACAAGAATTAGGCTAGAATTCAACGATTTAGACAAGATACAAGGAACAGCTAAGAAAATATGGAGAAATACTAGATGCTTAACAAATTAAAAATACCTGTTTTTCCAGATCTTGCCCAACAATGCCAGCTTCCACACAAGCTGTTAAGTTTTTCTCATCTATCCAGAGAATCCGATTCTGTTGAAAAGCCAGTCAGAACTAAGTATCACTGTTAAAGATTTTTGTTTATTTCCTTCCCTAATGCTATAGGATCAACATGCTTGGTCATAGAGTTTACTATTAATACAACTCCAGTTATTAGAGCAGTAGAAGCTGAGGCCCCACACTCCCTCAGACAGCTACACAACAGGTTACAATTTCTGAAGTCACCACTGTAGAAGAGTAACATACTTATTAGTCAATTTATACTACGAATGTTTACAGAAACAATGCAGAAAACCCAGAAAGAATTAAGTCAAAACTCTTACAGAAGTTAAGGAATACAGTGATTTTCACAATTAACATGAATGCAGGTGCCTGAATCTGACTATCTAGACATTAAGTGTACACCAAGAAAAGTATTCTTAAATATACTCCATGGGTTAAACAGACTGCATTCAGTTATTCCAGTTCTGCTCTTGGATTTTGACACAGTTAAGCTAGAAGCAAGATATACTATACAGTGTCAGAGTATGTATGCACTTTAGAAATTTAAGATACTTGAAAGGATTTTAGCTGATGAGACACTCCCTGTCCCATCAGTATATTCCACTAAACAGGAAAAGTAGTAAACACTACAAGTCACACGGTGCACTAAGCACAATTGTCAATGAGGACAATCCACATGAAGGACAAACTTATATATGGTTTTAGCTTTGTTTATAGTAAGTATGCCACAGAAGCTTCAGCTTCCACTCTTCATTCTTAAGTACACTTCTGGTGTACTTCTATAGTTTTGTGTATTAATATTGTATAGAACAGCTCGGACTCCCCTTTGCCTTGATTTTTTTCAAGTGACAGAAACATGGGCATCTTGTAGTCCAACTTAAACTATGCTTTAAAGCAATTGTCTCCCCATAACATCTGGGCTAACTAATTATTCAAAGCCAGCTATTTCAGCTCCTTTGAGACAGCTTAAGTTTCCACACGAACTGCTTAACCATTCTAAGGTGCTTATGTAAATCAGTTTTTATGCAATATAGACCCTATATATAAGATGAAGATACCCATTAAGCGTCTATTAAAATAGTAAAGCTTAGCCAGTCATCTTAACTGCTCTGAGACACCCAGGTTTCAACTCTGACAATGCTTCTTTTCACCTTAATTTCCTTATTTTCCCTCCTTATTAATGATTACAAGAATTGGCTGCCAGAGTTACTCAAGACACATGAAAGTGGTCTATTTTCTGACTTAGTGTATACCTACATAACCAGCTGACACAAAAACATAATAAGAGTTAACCACATTCCTTTCCCACCCCCAAACCAGAAAGAAGTCAAAGCTGTGGGCTATGAATCAATGAGCTCAAATGAAGGCCTGAGTCAGTATTGTACTCTTTGGATTTCACTCTGTATAAAGACCCAAAGAGCTTCCTTCAATATGCAACTACTGCCTTTGCCAAAATGATCACTTTGGAGCCAGACACACTGAGAAACAATGAGTTTGACTGAAGCACCACTGAGTGAGTGGAGAAAATGGAGCCAAAACCCAGGTCCTACCTTCAAGGCTAAAGGAGTTAATAAGCTCAGCAGGTGCTCGGAGGCAGTAAAGCCTTACAAAGATAGAGCTGTTTCTGAAGCGTCTCATTACCATATAGTCATAAAACTACCATTTTAAAAAGTGTAAAGCTCCTTCTTAATGGAAAGAGAAACTAGCACTAAATTTTACAGAACTTAATTTCTAGACTGCCATAAAGCTATGAACTCCACATACTCAAGATGCTATCTACACAAAAATCTAGTTTTTTTTCTTTGAAGTTGATCCTTTAAGTTGATTTATAGGTATTAATTCACCTTACCAACCTTTGCTTTACGTATTTTTAAGTCTGCAAAAACTAGTGAAATCTGCAATAACAAATAATTTCTTCCTAGCATTTCATTTAACCTCAGATACAAGTTCCAATATAGGAGAAGAGTAGCTTCCTCTGATTTTCACTTAAAGCTGCTATAAGAAGGCTTAACAGTGATTTTTTTTTCTTATTTACATACAGGTCATATAAAGCAGTACAGGGCTAACATCAGCAAAATATCACTAAAGCTGAAGGAGTACCAGTTTAACCATGCATGGTACAGAATAATACCTCCATCCTACTTTATTCTTGAAAAGAAAGAAGGGTCATTCTAGTGATCACTGTTCAAAGTAACCATAGGTTAATTTAAAAAAAAATTTGAGAGACATATACCATTTGTGATGTATCCAGTGAGACAATTGTTCTTTTTTCTTCTTCAGGACATTCAAGGGCACTAGACACACTTGTACCTCCTGCAAATATGGGAGTGACATTGTGACCACAAAATTCTCGGGTAGCTTTTCTTCACATACCATCCCTTTGTCCCTCCTTTATAATATTGAACTTGATAAAGTAAGATCACTGAGGTAAACTGTCTGAGGCTAGCGATTAGCCTTCTAAGGCTGTCTCTTCTCCCAAACTGTGTTTCACAAAAATCAAGGCAGCATTGGAGCTGACAATGCTTTAACAGCACTTGGTAACAAACCATGAAATTCTGTGACCATCTCAGCTACTTCTGTTAAGTCCAGAATAGAGTTTTAAAACAAGAAAGGATAAGAAATAAGAAAGCCATCCAAAAAGAGATAACTATGGTTTCTATATATTCCTTTGAGATCACTATGGAATGGCATTTTCCTTAAATACCAACCCCTACAGTAATAACTCCAGAAGTTGACCATAGTTCAGTGTAAACAGACTTAGAAAACAATCTGAAGATATTTCTGATCCTGGTCAATGAACAAGAGATAGTCAATATTGCTGATTTCAGCTATACCAATTAACTAGTACCAAAGGTGACTTGTAGCAGTCTTACAGCTCTCCAGATGTATCTGGCAAGGGTGAGAGCATTTTAGGGAGAAACCAGTTCCATTAGTTTGGTATTGTCTTCAAGTGACATGCTCATCTTCTCAAATAGTAAATGTCCTTCCTACAGGGGCTATACTCCTACGCATAAGCAAGTACCAAGTAAAACACACAAATTTATCCCACAGAATTAAGAGTTCTTGACAAAAAGTTTCTCACAGAATGAGCTCATGAAAGCCAACACCCCATGTTCCCTGAGCCCTAAGTCAAAAACAAGGTAGTTCACTACTTTACTTCAGCAGGCTTAAAGGAAAAAGCATCCACAATTCAAAACCTAAAGTCCTTTAGAAATTCTTTAGGCTGAGAAGGACACAGGATACAGGCCTTTACCTGTACTCTGTACCTGGAACATCTCCTGAAAAACCCTTGCCACAGGAGTCTCTACTGTAACTTTCAAACTAAACAATATCTAAAAGGAAATTAGAATTATGGTTAACGATTTTGCAGTACAGCATCTGACCACAATCCTCCCTGGACCTATAAGCTTCAACAGTACAACAAAAAACCCAAATATACACGTTTGTGGGAACAGAGCACAAGTAATGCATCCAAAAACATGATACCTCTAACACAGATATTTGAATCTCTTTCCTTATTTTCTAGAAGACTTCCAAAGCACAGAGGTAGATTTAATATACGAATTCATATAATTACCCCTCTTGCACATTCAATTTTCAAGGTGTTAACATACTTTTAATGCCTTCCACTAAATGGAATATATCAGCTTTTAATACTTCAAAATCACAAAAAATTAAGACTGCACTTAAAATACTACTAAAAAATCTAACTATTCAATCATTGGTACAATATATTACTGAGATCAAATATTTAAATTGAATTAATAGAATACATTTTAACTAGTGATGTTAAACAGATTTGAGATTTCGTAACACTTACCACCAAATGGTATTATGCAGAGGTTGTGTTTGCAGGCTAATTCCACAATCTTAACTACATCATCATGGCAAACTAAAAAAGTCCAAACAGTTAAAAAACAGGAATTGTGCTTAGTACTGTTATTTGTGCTTAGCACTAATACTGCAGTCTGAATAAGCAGCAGCTCCTTTTCTGACACCAGCAAGGAAGACATTTGAAAGAGTTAGGCACTAAAGAGCTGGGCTCAGAAGTATCAGAGTTCCAGAGTAAAGTTCAGACCCAAAACAATTCTACACCTGAAGAATTATCTACAGCCTTAGTCTCCTGCTCTACTCATGGATTGAGACTTCTTGCAAATTCTCAGGGCAAGATGAGCTACCAAAAAGTTAACAATTAATCTAGGTATCTTGGGGAACAAATAAAGTTTAAAGCTTTTATTGAAAATAGGCTGTCCAATTTAGGTGAGAAACAAGTCTAAGAGCTGCACAACACATCCTTTTCTTCCTGGCTGACATTCAGTTTCAAAAGTAGAGTTGTTGGTGAATTTTTTTTCAGAATGCCTTCTGTATCTGGTCAAAGAGGGAAGCAGAAATGCTTATCCACAGGCAAGGAAAAGGATCAAAGAGATCAAATACAGTGTGTACATGAGTTCATGCAAACAGCAGAGAATGAGCAGGACTGAATAAATAGGCTTATGAACTCTGGCTACTTTGCTCTTGCCATACAGAGCAGCTTTAAACAAAAGTAGTCAATCATTTTATGTCAGTTGCTTTTGGAGCTGTACAAGATAAAGCTGTGGCAAGTGCTGTTCATAGTCACCAGTGCTGTCATGTCAGTATCTGTCCTCAAGTAATGAAATACATCCTACAGTGCCTCTTTTTATGCTTCCCATATGTGATTTTTTCCCCCTAAATAAAGGGAGCAAAACTGAGCTAAGACTAAGTTCTTAGAAACTTTGATAGCTGCACTGCATTAGGAACCCCAATCAGAAAGAGTTAAAAGGTAAGGAAAGAGTTGGATTCATACAGCTCAACAGAAATTGACAGGTACTTAGACCAAATCACTTTTTGGTTAGCTACTGAAGAATGGCACATGAAAAGCAGTTCCTAGTGACCAGAGAAACATGACTCAAGTAGAAGGTTCAACACAAGTGTGCAAATAAAGTCATATCAGTTTAAGTATTTGTATCCTACTACTAGAAGGAAGTGAGCATATTTTCTGCTACATATCATCTACAACAGCATTAGTTATTACTTCATTTAAAGTGAGCCTAGCCTATACTCAGATTGCACTGCTCTTTAAGTCAGTCATCCTTTGTAAAGTGTTCTGACAGGAGTTACAGGTGTTATACTTTTTTTATTGAAGTACAGCATGTCGTAAGACAAAGTTCTTTAACACAAACATTTCACTACCCTTCTACAATCATGTACTCCTTTAAAAAAAACAAGATTTAGACTGCCATTGAGACAACTATTCTTGGTGAACATACAAGTTCAAATCACACTGTGGTTACTTAAGTCATGAATTCAGCTGTCAACAGAAACTTCAGCTATATTTAGCAATAAATTTAACTTCCAAGAAGTGATGGGATTTCACAGGCACAACCTGCAATCCAGATGTGATACAATCACGATTACCATTCATGAGAAAATTCCTTCAGTTTCTGTAAAGACAAGTGAAGTCCGTGAACAAGAAAGCACGAGTTTAGTAAACAATGGCCTCCCAGATCAGAAGGGAGAATAAGACAATTAAAGCTTACCAGGCCATACAACTATATCAGGAATTCGCTTAAACATTCCTTCCCTGAGTACAAATATCTCATGTAGGCAGTGACCTGAAACACAAAAAGTTAGTTAACAAGTCCAAACAGGGAAGCATCAAAAACAGCACAGTTACATAAATGAAGTTCTCTTACCATGAGCTCTGAATACCCTAT
Organism: Morus bassanus; assembly: GCA_031468815.1. Lineage (NCBI taxonomy): Eukaryota > Metazoa > Chordata > Aves > Suliformes > Sulidae > Morus > Morus bassanus. The sequence continues at coordinate 26,123,035 of CM062574.1, read as the reverse complement.
CTTCTGCATCCTGTGAATATGAGATTTTAGTGGCTCTAAGATCCTGAAGAAATTCTTCATTTACAATGGATGGAGGTACATCATTAACATTTAAGGATGCCTACAATACAAGAAAATAAGTTCATTAAAGGTAGGTTCACTCTTACAGCATTTCTGTTCAACAGAAATAGAAAACAGGTTAACACTAACTGATACCCAAATACAACTATTTAAGATCAGACCCACAGAGGTTCTCTCCCTCATCTTGAATTACTGATCCCACTTGTCCTACCTGGTACTCAGCCAACCAGATGCACACAGGAGGTTTTATTTAAGTAGCACATTCTTGCCCTTTTTCCTCCTGAGAAATTTGGAGAAATGCACTAGCTTGTGAGTGCACACTGAACAAAATATTTTAGAGGCTTCAAGATCTAAGAAAAACAGCTGCCTGAACAGAACTAGAGACTCTCCTGTTGATAAAGGGGTAGAGGCTGAGGGTCAAAGTTCCTTTTTGAATATAAATTCCTCCTCCAATACAGAGAAGTACATACTAAAGCAACTACCCCCTCTGCAAATTTTTCTATATACAGCTCTGTTTCCACCAACCCACTTCCCCTCCTCCTGTCATGTACTGGAAGTTAAATCCATCTCAGACCAAAGACTAATCAAAAGTCCAAAGCAAGGCAAAACTAGGTTTGACTGATTTAATGTAACCAGCATACTTTAAGTAGACCTCACACATCTGAAAGACTTTATAAAATCCATGTTCATGCACTAACATGCAGGTGTATCCAGAAAGCCTCCAGCTACAAGTCCTGATCAACACCTTGGAAGAAAGTTTTTCTTTCAAAAGCTACACTGGACATTTTGGCTTACCAACAGGCCTTAAAACAGGGTTCTATAAGTCCAGAGGGAGAATCCCTGCTTAAGGTTTTCTAACAACCCATTCTTCCAGGTCTTTAGGACAGATGTCTCATAGTATTCTTATGGCTTCTCAAAGTGCAGACCTAGCCACTTAACTCTCTTCTGAAGTCCACTTCAGATATAAGGCACATAAAAACATAGTTCATGTGTTGACTTTTTAAACCCACTTAGAGAATCAGGATTCTTTACAGGACCCAGTTCCAAAAAAAATGTAATCTTTGTAGACATTAAATGTAATGCTTTTAAGTTCTTTGAAGGTTCAAAAAAACCATGCTTTTTCCCTTCCTTAAAAATGGAGCCAATAAATTCATTTATACTTTTCTATGGGTAACCTCTCCAAAGGAATATTTCTTATTACTAATGGCCTCTAATTAAAGAGTTCTTTAATTAGATATAAAGCCTGTCTTACAACTAAAAACTAACTTCTAGACTTCAATTTTATTTTGAAAAAAACATTGGTCAAGAATCTTATTTCTAGTTATTGAAGTCCCTTAAGTTCAAGAACAGGAGAAGTGAAAATTTTTCACTACTCCATTTTTTATTTTAAATACACTCTTAAAAATTAGGAGTTGCACAAAAATTAGTTAAAACATAGTGCAGTGCTTTCAAACTTCTGTCATGAAAACCTTGCTGGCAAATTAACCAACATCACCTTCAACTCAATAGAAGAACATTCTTACAATTTTGTTATAAGGGCATCAGAAAAAGACTATGGGCTGCCTAATAATGCCATAAAGAGCTTGCTTACAGCCCTACCACCACTTTTGTACAAGATATTCCACGTAGTCAAAGAAACAGACATTTCTTGGATGAGCCTAGCCTATGCTTCTTGACAAGTACAAAGAGAAAACATCAAAATTGAACTCTCTTCTCTTTCACCTTCTGAAGTTTGTCTCCTACAAAAAAGTATACCCACCCATCCAAGTTTTCTTTCCTGGAATGGCGTTTTGCCTGACTGTGCTCTACATAACCTCCTGATACTTTTTGTCAACACATGTCTTAAGATAAAAGCTTAGAGGATAGCACCAGTTACCAAGCTAACAGCCAGGAAAGTAGAGATTAATAGCCACCCATCTGCCACCACAGCAGCAGTCTATTCTGAATAGGTTGACTCTAAGTAGTGAGTGCTGAAGAACAGAAGCTTTAATTTTCATCAGGGAAGTTTTCAGGTAGTTAAAAGATCCAATAGAACCTGCTACCAGTGTCCACCCTCAAGAAACTATGTAAGGTTATGTAGCAATTAAGAGTACTTACAGGGATAATTCAGAAAGCAATATCTGCATGAGATGTTCGTGACTGAGGTTCAAACGGATAGCCGAGTGTTTGGTTTAGCATTTTCATATGGGACAAATGACCTACTGAAAATGTAGTTTTAACAATGATTTGACTTCTGGAAGAGGATATATGCTGTTCTGACTTGCTTTAAGGATATTATACTTCTTAAAATAAGGTGTCAGACATCTGAGAAAAATGCTTTTCCCTCCAACATATTCACTTTGTCACCTACAAACACAGAAGTTGGTATCAAGTGTTGCTTAGGCGAGAGGTGCACCGCTACCAAGATGATGATGATTTTAGGGGCCAGTCACAATAAGCACAGAGGAAGTCAGGTTTTTGGATTGCTGCTCTTTGCTTTTAGTATTCTGCTATTAATGCACATTCACACAGTGCTGTTTGCTAACCCAAAGAGCAGAGCTCTGACAAATTTGGAAAACATTAGAAACAAACAAGTAGGTACCAAATAAAGATCTTTAAACCACTTTAAAAAAAAATCCCTGCTAGCTGTGCTTACATTTCTTTTAAACTCTGGTTTTTTCATGGATTTCCATAGACAGAACTAATTCTTATCATTTCAGGTTGAACACCAAGTGCTTGAAGATCTTTGTTCTCCGTAAGAGGAACACAAACCACTTAAAGCTATAACAATTCCTTGCAGATGGTTTTAAGTATCTTGATTTTTATCTCTCTTCCATAAGTATTTTAATCCTTAACTTTTCAGTCTTGAAGAGGAAAACTGAGTATTCATCCATATAAATCTTACACACAATGCCAAACAAAAATATACCTTTATTTATTCTTATGGGACTGAAATATTTTAAGATTTGTGCACTGAAAGGCTAGACAGGAAGCCTATGTGAACTAGGTCTAAACTGCTGTCTGTGGTAAGTCCAGTCTGAAAAAGGAAAAAATGTCATCAGGCCTTAAGCATCACAGAAGCAGGTACATTTACTGTTCATTATAACAGAAAAAAATTGCATGCAACAGGGAACCCTCTAGTCTTATAGACTAGAGGCAGGAAGAGATAGAAAGACAAATGGACCAAGAGATTCCTCTCTTACTGCTGTTCCTGTACTTGAGTTTGTTCATGCTCTGATGACAGTAGAAGGTGAAAAACCAATATAGTGTGACAACCTGAAATATAAACTAGGAACTATAACAGGCATGAAAATGGGGGACCTGCAGTAGTAGTTGAGAATAGCTATGAAATATCTAGGTACATACCGGAGACTCCAAAGAGTCCTATTCTGTGTCAAGGTAGTCAGCCTGTTTCAGATTGCTACAAGAATATCAGAACCAGAGGGGCACAACATAACAGGAAAGCATTCAACATTGCTGGCAGATATCCTGAAGAGCTGTTTTGCAAGATGTGCTGTGGAACCAAGACACTACTCAAAAAATCTGCCCTTGTCCTCCAACTACTTCATTCTCTACTTCCTCTACATGTAGAAAGGCAATATCTCTCAGGACCTCTGGTCACAGCAGATTAACACAGCTACCAGTTAAGACCAGTCCTGGTCAAGGAAAACACATCAAGATGAATTTTTTCTAAATATATTGGCAGGTGGGGATTCTGCAAGTCACAGAAGATGAAAGAATGTCTTTATTAACAGAAGACTGAAGAAATATTCAAGTTTTCAGGCTCTAAGATTACCTACTTCAGAGAAAATGCAATCTCTTACTCAAGAAATGGGTAAACTGTTACACAAAGCAGGGTTGCTATAGTCACTGTACAAGCACAGCCTGCTTCCAACAGTTCTTAAGCAGCTATCTAGTCAGGAACCTGCAGCCTCAAAGGAATTCTCAGAAGGGAGTCAGGTCTCCTGACTGATGTGAGTTACTCTTCTTGAAAAACAAAGTATGGATGCTTCACAAACCCAGAACATTCCAAATACGTTTTTCTGAAAACATTCATTTCAGTCTTGAGTATTCTGGTAGCCAGTTTTCAGCACCAGACGTGTAAGAATTACTGTCAAATAAGAACTTGGATATCATTAAATACAATGAAAACACAACACAACTTAACTTCACTGTATCTTCTGTCTTTGTTATCACGAACAACATTGAAGTTGCATAAACAATTCCCTCTAGGCTAACAGTTTCTACAATCTTGAAGAACAACCTACAAACAAGGACAAAAACCTTCCCTGTGTTGGAGACCTTCATTCCAATAAAATTACTGCTAGTTAACCTGGAACCACAAGTCATGCTAAGTCATTGAACATTTCATGTAGAACACTTCTTTCAAAAACTGAGGTATTAATACACTATATTTAAATCATGTGCAAGGTGATCTTCAGGACAACAGCTGAATCATCTTTAACAATGTGGTCTTGATTATCACCAAGACTAATGTTCAAAGGAACTGGTTCAGCTATTTACTTACTCTAGAGGTAGTTTTGTGCTCCAGACTTGCTCCAAAGGTTTTTTCTATCCATTCCTTAAAAGTTGGTAATACCATACCACCTAATCTGTACCTGAAAAGTCAATATTACATAGGGTCATTTTAAATTAAAAGACTGTACGTCAGATATACTTCTTTTGTTTCTACGTATGCACAAAGCGTTAAGTTTTAAATCAAATTGTTTACTTACAAGCCTGCAAAGCTTCTGCACATTTAGTTTTCATGCAACTGCACGTTTAATTTTATTTAACTGTTCTGTACTTCACACAAAGTCAAATCAATTGTCAACATCTTAGGTATCATTTTCTTGCATGATCTTTGGGACTTGTGGCATTAGGCTTTTCAGATATCCCACCCCACCACCTTTACTTTTAAGAAAGGTCGCTCCCTTTCAGTAGTGCAGAGAGCAGTGTCACAGTTTATATGCCAGTTACAGGTAGAGGCCATGTGTGCATGGACACGCTGCAATGTAAACAGCAGTCTCAGACACACAAACCCAGCTCAGCACATCTTACATGTTTTGAAGAAAAACAGTGTTAAAAGATTCTTCCCTCATCAGAATCCATCAAGCAATGTGAATTTATTTCTACTGCAAACTCTCTGGCAAAAGCTTAGCCGTGTGACAGATGAAGACTTATAGACAAGGGACAGAGGAGCTGTTTGTGAACATAAGTACCACATGTGAAAACAAATAAGGCCGGGGACACACTTAGACAGGTAGAAACTATTGCTGTTAATTGTATACATATACACACCTTGTGCATGTTTATGTACGCACAAACATTTTCTGAGGAAAAGAGAAAAAGGACCTTTCTTTGGTATTAAGAGCTTTCGGCAGCTGAGAATCCTTACTATAGTTTGCACCTAGGTCACCGCACTATGCCTCACAGATCTCCCTTCTAAGATTATTCAATCACTGTTAATCCAGTATTGACCCTGTCCTTTACAGCTGTTGCAACTAACTCTACAACTAAGTCACCTATTACACAGAAAGATCAATTCCTTTTGTTTCCTCATGTCAACTACCTCCCAGTTCTCCTATTGCAAAAAACCCTACCCTATTCCTAGAGATAAAAGGCTACAACCATATCTCAACTCTAGCTTAACTCTTCAGCTTGGAAGATGGCATTCAGTCATTCTTCCTGTCACAGCTGTTATTGTATCATTATACCCATACGAAACAGTTAAGTGAATTCTATGATAAGGAAAGTGCAATAAGCAATGAAAGTTTAATGCATTTGCATGAGGAGTTTGAAACACAGGTACAGCAGAACTCAAGTCAGCTTGGTGTGTTTTCTTCTCTAGACATGCTTTTTGGTATTGCAAACCTATTACTATAGCTAGCTTGCAAGGGTAACCTTAATCACTTATTCAAAGGGCAAACTAAAGCTATCAGAAAACCAACAATTTTTAAGACAAGACACAGACAAAAGTCACAGCATAGAGGGAGTTAGTGAGTTTACTGCCTAGAAAGCAATGCATGATTGCTCAGGAAGCAAGCTTTGTATGTACGTTGATGGTGCAAGAAGTCCCCCAGAAGGCCTCCTCCTCACACACATACACACCAAAAAAAAGTTTAGCTGCTCAGACTAGCAAGTATCATCTATCCCTGGTGAGATGATAGAGTCTATAATAAAAAGATCATTTGACACATGGCAAAGCATGGTCTGTTGGGAAAGTCAACACGGCTTTCATAAAGGAAAATCCTGTCTGGCTAACACTTGGAGTTTTATCAGGTTGTGAAAACAGAAAGTGAATAAAGGGAATACTATGAACATAAAATTTCACACTCCTTTATTCTTCCACGGGTGTTCACCCCAAAAGCTATTTAAGAAAATACATTGCTACAGTACTAAAGGAAAGGTTCTTCTACAAGCTCAAGGATAAGATAAGGTTAAGAGAAGAAGCGAAAGGACAGGGTTTATTGACCACTGTCCAAGACGGACTCAGGAGTGCAGCTTCCCACACACTGGTACTGGGACCAGTTTTACATAATGTCTTCATCAGTGATCCAGATTAATCAGTGGAGTCTCCAACCAGGTGAATAATATTAAGCTCTTTTGGGTAGACAGATACTACACTGATAGAAAGGAACTCAGGACCTTAAAAAAAGTAAGCAAACAAATGAAGATAGAAGATAAGATGTAGATAACTGCAAGAGCAAAAAAATCATTACTTGCGTACTGTGCAGAATCGGACTGGTAGCCAGCATAGGAAAAATCATGGCATCTTCATGGACAACATACAAGAGCAGCCAACGGTGTTCTGCATCAGCCAGGCAGGTATAAGAAAGAAGACAGTTCATTTCTTTTTGCTGCTCTATAGAACCCTGGTGTATCCACACCTTGAGTGCTGCATGCAGTTTTTGTCCCTGTATCTCCAAAAAGATGTAGTAGAGCTAGAAAGGGTTCAGAGAACAGCAACTGTAAAGACCAAGGGGCCCTACAAGCAGAGACTAAAGGGCCCAGGACTACTCAGCATGGAGAGAAAGTGGAAGAGAGGATATGATTGGGTCTTATATAATCAACAGAGCAGTAGATAGCCTGAAGAACTATCATTCACCTAATCCTGCAACACAGTATGGGATACTTGGTTTGAAACACAAGTACTTTATAGAACAGCAACCTGGAACTTGCTGCCAGAGAATGCTGTAGAGGCACACAGTATCAGCAGACTTGAAAGCTATTAGACAAATTTATGGACAACAGATCTGTAAGTGAATACTAAAAGAACGAGGCATCTAAAACATCTTTGCAGATGTCTATTCTCCTATTTTGACTTCCAACTCTCCTTTTGCCACTGTGACAAACTATTCCATAGAAACTACACTGGTGTGGCCCAACAGGGCATTTCTAATATTATCTATCAGTTAGAGAGAGGGAATGAAGATCAGGGAAAAGCCACCATTCTCCCCCATTCTTGAACAGTGACTGGTACTCAAACAGCAGCCTTGATGCTTCCTCCAAAAAAAAAAATCCAAGTCCAGCTCTTTACCTTTCTTCCCTCAAAGCACACTGCATAAGTTTTCCGTGCAGTGTAACCTACCCCAGCTAAACTAAAGGTATCAGATGAAATAATGAGTGACAATGTGACAAGAGTCAGAATCCTGGCAAAAGAGGAGATACCACCAAGATCTCCCTAAATGTTACACAGTGAACTCAAGTGCCTAAGATAAGGCTTTGCATTTTAATTTGGGCCTGAAAATTAAGAAATTAGGGATTAAAGTGTTCAACATCCCAGTTAGTAGGTTTTTGCAGCTTTGACTCAAACTAGCTCGCATTAGTTTTACACAAAACTCAAAGACCAGGAAGGAATTTTTGTGAAGGACAGTTCTTATTTCAGACTTATTTCTCTTTCCCATTCTTTTTCTTTACTCTTACAAAAATTCTCTTTTAAAGCAGGGAAGAAGGCTCTAAAACTACTTTCCACTGAGGCAGGAAAAACTCAATGTCAAGTGACAGGCTTAAATCCCACTGGAAGTTAAGGGATCCCCACGTAAACTTAATTTTAATGTCATTTCCTCAAAAAATGTATTTCTGAGAAAAACTAGCTTGCTTACAAAGGGCTAGTAGATAAGTCAGAAGTGTTGCCACTACAGAACATAAAACTGGAGAGCAGTTTTTAATTTTAAGCTCAGAGGATAAAGTAGCTCCATGCACCATGGTTAAGAAACCTAAAACACAAATTGGAAGTTTAATAAAGCAATTTGTTGATGCTCAAAAGATTCTCAAAACTGGCAAAACTGCACTGACCTACTGCATGTTACCTAAAACTTTAGAACATGGGGCAGTTTCTCAGTCTGATTCCATTCTCCAAGGGAAGTTTAATGCACAGAGTATATCAAGTTACAGAGAAGACCCACATTAATTTGTCCTTATAATACTTTTAATTAATCTTCCAATAAGCCATACAGTCTATCTTACTACACATTAGACTACAGTGTATAGAATTCCGTAAACCTGTTAAATGCAGAATAACTAAAAATCTATTCTATGAGTTAAAGCAAATTTTTTGCCTTCTTTGGATTAACTGAATAGTGCAGTTTTTAAACTCAAAAAAAATCACCAGTTAAGATACTTCAGTTATATAAATTTTCAACTTACCTTTTTCCTGTGAATTCTACTTGACCCTTCTTATTGAAGATGAATTTGGAGTCATTATATCCCCATCCATTCCACTTCAGAAGCTCTTGCCTTAAAGGGAAAAATATAGAGTGAGAACGTTAGCATATTGTAAGCCCAAAATGATTTGCAGTTATAAGACTTTTTCCAAAGCCATATCAGATTGCAATTCAAGAAATCAAGTAGACATCAAAAATGCATAGCTTAATAGAGCAAAAGTTATTCTGCAGCCACAATCATTAGTCTTTCAGATTGCATCCTAAGACTTGAAAGACAAGATGCTTTATAAAAACAACCAGCTTAAGTCAATGCACACTGTATGGTGATATTCTCAAATTGGCAAGAGCAGTGTTTGAAAGATACTTGTTGTTAAATCTATACAGAAATACTAACACACAAATAGGTAATAGCCAAATATTTTCAGAATGAAAAAGACATTTAGCATTATTATTCTCTGTCAAGAGAATTATCTTATATTTTAGTTGTTTGACATCACTACTGTAATCCCACTGCATTCTTAACATTCACTTGATAAGGCACTCTGAGTCACATTTGGATTGAAAATATATTTTAGAAAGTAAAAAACCCCAAGAACTACAGGAATAACATAGCAAATACAACCTGAATGTCCTCAAAGCATGCTACCATAAGGGAATATAAAAAAGCCAAACAAACCCACAACTGCCAAAATACAACTACTAAACTGAAATACCTTAGGCACAACCATACCAAAACAGAAGATCTCTTAATTATGATAAAGTTGTCATAAGCGTGTCAATGTAAATGTATTTATGACTCAGAGATACACAGAGTAATTACACATTAATCTAACTTTGCTTAAAAAGTTTGCCATTTATATTAGAAATGAAGTACTAACCTAAAAAACTGAATTTTAGTTAATAAAAAGGCATCTTAAAGAGGTCTGAAAACAGATTACTACCTCACTCCACTATATATAGTGAACATAGCTCTTACTCTTTGACTGTGTATTGTAAGAATATGATGATCAGGGGTGACCATTTCAGAAAGACCTCATGATTCAGAGAAAGCACTGCCTCGAGTCAGTTATAGCTCCAGCATTACATTCCAGATAACTGGGTGATGACGGATTACCAAAGGCCTTCATTATAAAGATAACATTAACATAGGCTGCTGACATATATCAGTGTTGTAATTAGACTTGGCTTAATCAAAATTCATTTTCTTCAAACTGCCTGTACACAAGGTTTTAATTAACCAAATAAAAAGCCATGAACATGTATTTCATTACAATTGTTTGAATCGGACATTTCAAGAAGCCTTTGACAAATTTAGCACTTTAAGCAAACTTTAGAGAGCAGTTTCAATACTCAGTAACTGATACAGTTTTGTGAAATAGCCAGTCTAAGTTGTTCTTCCACATTGATGAACTTATTCTAAAATTTCAGCCAAAATTAAACTGTTTGAGCAGACAGCTGTCCAGATAGAGAAGTCCCTCTGTTTGGCTGCCTCCTCTCTTGATAGACTCGATCTTTACACATGTACTGTTCACTCAGAAAAGGGCAAGGCTCCATTCATGTTCAGTAGTACAGGAATGCCTTGTGCTATTGCACTGACATGACAAACTATGAAAAAGTGTTCTTAATGCATGTTATGCAGTCTTGCCTCTTTTTACATGTACTCCTATATTCTATATATGTATATTTATAAATATTGTGTATATTTATAAGAAATTCCACAAAGACACTAAGTCATGCACAGCTGAGCTGTTCCCAGCTGTGAACAGGCAGACACAGAATTGGCCAACTCAAGTGGCATTTACTTTATCTTTTTAAATTAAATGTTCCTCTCAAATCCCCATCATTGCAGTCCTCCTCAAGGCAAGATTTCTCCCTCTGCTGACTAAATGTAGTATTTCTATATACCTGATCTCTGTCATTTGTCAAATCCTGTAAAGTCAGAACAGACTTGATATTAATCCGCAAAATTTGAGGAGGGCTCAAGCAGCTTCCCCCCTAATTTAGAGACGTAAGTCCTCTTGCAAGGCAGTGCCAAAATAGGTATGCCAAGTACAATGGATGAAACAAGTTAGAGAAACTAGGTGCAAAGCTGGAGACAATCAGGCAGACCAAGACAGAAAAGACCAGGCTCTAAAGGAACTGGTGACATGAGATACACTGATCAAGCACAGCTTTGAAACTATCATTAGTCCTGATGTCGGCACAGATAGATACTTCCCACAGAATCCAGGGGAGATAGTGTTAATTAAGGCACTGAACAAAGACCCAGATAAGACGTCTTTCTAAGCTGACTGCATTCCCAGTTGTTTGCCTTTTCTAAAGGCCTACCTGCCCAGGTTGGTGTTAAACTACCTGGTGCTTTCATCAGGCTTTAAAACACAGAACAGAAGTTAAGACTTAACTCTTAAGAGTTTATTGTATTGAGGAATAGTTCAACCTGAAAATAAGTACAGAGAGGTTTACTCTGCCAAACGACATAGCTCTTGTTATTGGTGTGATGAGAATTAAATTAAAATCTAATGTAACAGTTTGCACCTTTGTAGAAGAACAGCTGGTTCTAAAATATCTCAGCCACCTCCTAACACAAAGTCAGTAGATTCTCCTCCACCCCCGCATAATGGACAGTATTGTATCTTGTGACAGGTAAAGTTAAGCATTTGATTTTTATAATCAGAACTATACTGAGCAAGTCTGAGGTTTCTGTTTGGAGGCAGGAAGGGCTGTTTTCGTAATGAGTCACCTTACTTCTATTCTTTCTTTTGTTCCAACATACCAGAGTGCTGCCAGTTTAAGAACTGCTGTTTGATTTACTTATTGTAGTTTCTAGCACTTCATGCTTACACACTAAGAACAAGTCAGAGGAAATACTGCATGCAGCTGCCTAGAAGAAGCCTAGAAAGACAAGATTTTAAAAGAATGCTTGTTTAGTCAGCTCCGATTTGTAATTGACATGGCCTGCAGCGAAGACCAAGGTGTTTAAGTCTTCTCACATACCATTTGAAAGGTATGCTCTTCGAATAAGAGCTGGTTGAACCTCAGGACTCAAGAGAATTACCTTCAGCACAGAGGAAAGCAGAAGACATCCAGAGGAGATCCGCAAGCCTCCTTGACTACCGAGGCAATGTCATATTTGTCATAATTCAAAGACTGCAGCAGAACTTTTGGAAGTGTGTTACATATTAGTTGATATATTATTCAGTAGACGCACAAGCAGCTCTGCAAGACAGAGGCCAGTGCAGCAAGCTGTTCTGCCCCAGGTCTGCCTCCCCACCCCACCTCCCTCATGAAAGAGAAATACACTATAACACTATAACTATAACAGCTGCTCTGCATTTCCTTTTCCTTCCATCTTATATTTGGAAATTAAAACTAATTTGACAGCATAATAAGAAACAAAAGGCAAACAAGGAAAAAAGTCTTTTTCTAATCATGTCATCTGCAGACCTAAGCACACGTTAAAAACTCCCTCCATGTATGAGTACTCAGTGTATCCAATCCTGGCTCTGAGACCAAGAGACTCAAACTACACATTGATTTGCAACTAATGTGTACCCCCATTATACCTAGACTTTTACAAATTATGTATCCTCTAACACATCAATATTTTGTACCATATGAAACAATTTCCTTTGCAGTAATAGTTCCTATTCTCATTCTTCAAAAAAAATCAAGAATTTGATTGCTAAAGGGTAAAAACAACAACAAAAAATTAACCTGAGTACCCTGTATAATATCTGAATACTCGGAATAATACCCGAACATCTCAAAACATGTTAAAAAGTTTCATGCCCCAGCCTGAAAAAAAGAAAGATGCCCCGTTTGGCTTAGTCAACTGACATGTTCATGCTATACACGTTCTGTGTAGCAAGACATAATTTACACACCCTTCTATTTTTCTTCCCAGCCCTCTTTCCAAGAATATACATAGCAAAGAGACTTATCAACATGTGTTATTATTCTTGCTTTAAACTTTATGTTACTCAGCTCTGTATTGTACCTGAACTGTCTCATTTAAAGACAACCTTTCCTATTCTGTACATTGGTTTCAATAAAATATCAAGCTCACTAATCCTACTTTCATCTTTCACAGAAATATGGAGTATTTTAGCCAGAAACAGTAGGAAGTGACCAGTACTTTCTTGCCTTCTAACTTAAAAGCCAGAAATTCACTACTGAAATGTATGAATTACTACAAGCAAAGCTTCCTAACATTTTTCAATATATATTACATATATATATACACACACACAAAAAAATGGTATTGCCTGAAGGGGAAAAGAAACCTGAAAGAAAACAACTTACCATGGAAACAGTGACAACAGGAGCTGAAAACAGCATGACTAGGTTAAGTGAATTTAAATATTTCACTTTCATTACAATGCCCAACATTGAAATACTAGTTTGACTCAATGCAATAAGGATTTTCAGAGCAAAGTATCTGTTCAACAAGTCAAGTGTTTTCTGCATTTTTCTAGAAAACTGGCTATGGAATAATCAAGGAGACACTGGGCAGGACACTGTTCAGGTCACAGCACAAGGCACTATATAAGCCCCCAAACCAACATTAAGTCGGCTACAAACTGGGCAGAAGCTGACAAGGTGGCAGCATGCCCAGTCTGAGGTGGGGACAGGCAGGTGGCCCCTGGCCCACTGGCTGAACTAGTGCTCCCGAGGCATCCAGTTACTCAGCTAGGCAGGCAGAGGCCTCCAGACCTATGTTATTTCAACAAAACTGTACCGGGCAGCACCCTCCAAATTTTGTGTTTTAGGGAGAGGACAGTGACTGGCTGAAAAAGTTCTTGTCTCTCCCTAGGAAACTGAAGAACCAGCACAGGGTCTCCCACAGGTATCCAAGCTCAGCATCCAAAGTTCAACCCGTGTGGAAATTATACCATGGATCTCATTTTTCAGTAGTTTCAAATTCACATCACAAGTGCATATCAGACATCTGCATACACAATACATACAACTGCCAGTCAAGAAGAGTTTTATACTGCAAATGAAGAGTATCACCTACAGCTACAGAGCCTTTTGTTTTCCAGGGTCTAAAGCACATTGATATTCTAACACCAGAAGTAAAAAGAATTTTTTCACTTATGATGAAGTTATGAGATTATGTTCAATGAAACATCAGAACCAAGGCAAAGTCATGAATGAACTCCAAACATTAGCATGTGATTTAACAAAGAATGGAACTGCCTCATTACACAGACGTACCATCTAAGCACATAAATATCAACAAAACTTCCCCTTTCTCCAAAATAATCTTAAGATCTGGTACATTATACACAAAACTTAGATAAGCAGGCTAATTAACTCAAAACATAAGTGACAGTTTAATGTATTTTCTTCACAGAAGCAGGATGAAAGTGCAGTTCAACCCAGCTGAATCAATGAGACTCAGGTGGAACAAAGCCAAGATGGCCACATCAATTTCTTCACAATAACCACCAGCATTTTCAATTCAATCACCAGCATTAAATTTAATTTTAGTATTAATTTATTAATTTAATTTGATTATTATTAATTAAATTAATAAGTTAATGCTGATGCTCAGCATTAAAACAACATGTACAGAAAATACTCAGACACTCCTGTTCCATGACCCAAGAACCAGCACATTCTTCTTGGAAATGAGTTTAAAGTGGCAGTTTTAAGGGCTACCATATGGGCTAAAGCACCAGTATTTGCCTAATGTAACAATGCAAAAGGGTCTTGCAGGTGGTAGAGTTCTCACAAAATTCAGCACATGGGTGCAGTAAAGTTGAGGCAGTATTATGGTGCGAAGCAGTTACAACAAGACATTTCCCAAACAGTAACTCCTCAAAGGCCTCCTCAGCTGGATTTTTGGTTACCAACTCAGGCCACCAGCTGGAAATTTAGAACCCTTTCTGCAGATGATAGAGGTGGTCATTCTCCCTCTCCTCTGGAGCAGTCTCTCTGGGTTATATAGTCACACTTCTCAACCAAGTAAGCAAGCCACTCCACAGTGGTTTTGAAGCCAGTAGTAAATTAATATCAGGTGCCTGGAAATTAGGAAAGGGAATGTAGCCCAAGGAATCCCATCAAGAACTGTTTTGTGAAAGCATCATTTATCTGCAGAAGAATGCCATGCTGCAGGCAGGGAACACCTACTGTGTTTGTCATTCTTCTTCCCTCTTGGACGATCTTCCCTGCAGCAAACCAAGTGTAATCGCTCTCAAGTCTGAAGTCACATAACATCTGTTTTATAACCTTAGACACATTCAGGTTCTGTAGCCCACACTTTGAGCTGAGCCCCTGCAGCTGCCATATACCTGATTCAGTTGCTATTCTGTTTGCTGAAATTTGATACGGCAACACAAACCTGGGTTCATATTTACAGTTTACATCTCCAGTAAGCAGCTAATGCAGACACAAGATTTTAGGTATGAAATAAGACTTCAAGGGTTTAGGTACTCCCAAGCACAGTGCGCTTTTTTTTAAAAAACTGTTCTGATAAAACAAATGTTAACTCTCCTCACACATGTTCCTAGCCTCAACTATTTCATTACTCTTCATTTCACCACATTGTAATAAACAAAGCCCCAAGGAATAAGGAAATTGGTGTTTCTCTAGTGTTCTTTCATAGAAAGCTTAAGTCAACTAGGGTAAATTAAAGATTCAGGAAAGCCAAGACATTTTACTTATGTTTCTCAATATACACTTAGCCAAATGATGATTCTTATGCAACAGAATACTTAACTAGAAGCTATCTCTATTCCACCTACTACTTCAGTTGACACCAGTTTCATTTGAATCTTTGAAGGGACTGCTCTACTACAAAAATGCATGCACACAGCTACTTCTAGGCAGTAAATGAACAAGCACTTAAAGGTTTTTTTCAAACACTAGAGTTCAGTCCTTTGAGAAGTATTTTTTAAAGCTTGCAAAACCAGGAAATCTGCTTCATTATCTAAAAAAACAAGTTAATGAAGGAATCAATTGTCTGCTGTTTATTTGCTCAAGCAAAATAAGCTCAGTTCCTGGACAACACTGTTTTACCTGCTGCATAGAGACTTTTTAGCATGCTCTGTAGCAAATACATCAGATAACTGCTGAAGACCACTTTCTGGCCTATACCATCAACCCTGCAGACTTGCACACAGCAGCCCGATCTTGGATATAACAACACTACACAGGCATTATCCTTGTCCATCACATTCAGCCTACAACTGATTTTAAATATTTCGTTATTTGTTCTCTCCTAAGAGGTATAGTAACATTTCAGGAAAGTCTAGTTGGCTGCAACCTGTTACACTACAGATGTCCTTACTTCAGCTCAGAGTAGCTTCTAGGAAGTCCAAGTAACTACTCTAGTCTATTGCATTAACAGACCATTCTATTCAGTTTAAACAAACAAAGTTTAAATAAATAGCTATATATACACACACTCATTTTCTTGTACGTAACAGGTCAGATCTCAGTAGATATCAAGTCAATCTACAAAATTCTTTCAGTTTTTGCTGTAAAATGCTACTTGCTTTCATATAATCCGCATTGTACTTTATATATAAAGCATACTTTACACTTCTATCTTGTATCTACGTTTTTTCTAATCAAATTTAATGAATATATCCAGTTTGGTTTACTTGGTATCAAATGATCTAACAATACACATTATATTAAATTCTTAGAGATTTCTTACGTGTCATCTACCTGATGTTCAACCACTTGGAGATAGATGACAGACAGGAATTGCTATTGCATATGAAGTTACATTTGCGCCTTCAGATTATGACACTTTCCTTTATCAGGCTAATATTTCCATGTGAGAATCTTCATATTGTATCTGTTCCACTACTTCAAGCATTAACCTTGACTAGCAATTAACTGCTCTGATACAATCAGAGAGCCTCCTGTGAACTGTCACACCTTCCTCATTGCAACAGGCTCTTAAGTCTTCTCATTTGTTAAGACTCTCTAGAAGCACCAGCCCTTTCCTTCTTTGCCCTAAGTTTCCACCACCTTACACTTAGAAGCCTGCTATACCAGGATTCAGTTTAGTGTCAAGTGTTGCTTAAACACTGTTGTCTAAAGAGTTGAGTGTTTATAATAAAGATTGCTCTGAGTATTGGCAGTAAGATATGAAGCCTCTTTGATGTTACTTGTTAAATTCAAGTACTATCAACTCTCTTAAAGAGAGTTAATTCATGTTGCTGCTTAATATAGTCATAATCATTACCAGCAACTACAGCAAGAATTGCAAGAATCTATCTAAAGGTATAGCAATATTAACACATTACCCAGAGCAATCTGGTTGTGAGCTTGGTACAGAGCAGGCAGCTGGCTATACACTCATCCCTTAGTTTACCCTGGACAACAGTATGCCCATAATAATTAAAAGGGATCCACAAGCCTCTCTTCATCCCGCAGTAAAGAAGCTTCTCCACAAAGATAGGAAGATCAGGAATTCCTGCCCTGCTTTCTCTTGCTCCAGGACAGAAAAATTTTAAGCCTAGGAGCTACTGAGTCAACATTTAGCTACACTCAATCAATACTCCCTTTTAACAAGGGCCAAATTGTTTGAAGTTTGATTTAAGTGATAATACAAGCGAGATTAACATCAGTGCATGCTCCACCTCTGGGGGACTCTTACTTTCTAACCTAAATAACAATTACTGTGGTACAACGGTGTTCTAGGGAACCGTAACACCTTACTGTTTTCACAGAATCATTTAGGTTGGAAAGGACGTCTAAGATCATCAAGTCCAACCATAAACCATAAACCTAGTTCTGCCAAGTCCCACTAAACCACATCCCTAAGCACCACAACTACATGTCTTAAGTACCTTCGGGGATGGTGACTTAACCACTCCCCTGGGCAGCCTGTTCCAATGCTTGACCACCTTTTCGGTGAAGAAATTTTTCCTACTATCCAATCTAAACCTCCCCTGGGGCAACCTGAGGCCATTTCCTCTCATCTTATCACTTGTTACTTGGGAGAAGAGACCACACCCACCTCGCTACAACCTCCTTTCAGGTAGTTGTAGAGAGAGATAAGGTCTCCCCTCAACCTCCTTTTCTCCAGGCTAAACCATCCCAGTTCCCTCAGCTGCTCCTCACAAGACTTGCTCTCCAGACCCTTCAGCAGCTTTGTTGCTCTTCTTTGGACAGACAGTGTCCAAAGCAATATAGGTTGAACACTTCATGTACTTAACCTTCAAAATAACTGTATGTAAGTTTTTAACTCAAATCTCACCAGCAAAGTGAGCTTACTGATAACCAGTTAACAGAAGTCAACAGCATAACCTAAGAGTTCAGAAAAAGTAATTTCAAGGAAGAGGTTTTTTCCAAACTCAATTTTTTTTTACTAAGTTCTTCATGTCATACACCATTCCCAGAATACTACCCACAGCATGACAGATTGTTTATTAATGCGTTTCACTGATGAGACACCAGGCAGTTAACATACCACAATTGATTCAGTTTTCCACTGTCCTTAAGCAAGTCGCTTTAACCGATATAGTAAGCTTAATACATAATAAGACAAAAACTGGTAGAGCAAGATACATGAAATCAGGGGAAGGGGGATACAACCTGTTCGGTGGTCAAGTAGTCCGCAGCAAGGTCAAAGGTGATGGGGGTCTCAGGCCAGCTGAGAGGGAACTCCACCAAGTTACTCCCATTCTCCAATTTTACAGCTGGTGTGAAGCCCCTAGTCCCTACATATCTTTGTACCCAGAGTCTTAATCGCCACAGCACACCCTGCTACAACTTTTGGAGCTGAACAGGGGCTGTATGGGTAGATAAGTGAGGGGAAAGAGGAAGGAAGGCCTCATGGTTCAGCAAAAATGTTCATGCTTCTATAATTTAAAAGAGCAACACAACTAAGCCCTCAACCACGAGTTGTGCTTGTGATTAGCTGCAAGCTTCTTGATTCGGTTTAAATACTTCCTTCAGGGTGTTTTGTTAGAAACTATCTACGCTCTTGACATAAGTTTAGGCCTAATTTTCTGGCAGCTGATAAGCAGTGTAGGGAATGGCAGAGGCATATTATTGGAGTCTGCACAGCTGGGGCTGTGGGGCTAAGCAAGGGGTGACTACCAAATCTTCACCTAGTTCCACCCCTCACCTCAGCCTCATCATGGCGTTCCCCTCTTCAGCAGGACCTTGACATTAGTCCGGTGCAGGGTCAGGACCCCACACTTCAGCATGCCCATCATCCTGTTAAGGCTTCAACACACATTGTATAACTATGATTCCCATCTTCCACTGCAACACTAAATTAAAATATGAAATTCAAGACAGGAATGCCACCAAGAAATAACATCTCTCCTCTCTTATAGTACCTAAGATTCGCCTCAAGAGGATACTCATCTAAGAATAGAGTTGCTTGTCTTTTTTGAGGAATTTTCCCATCTCAATAACTGTCATTTTAAAAAGTAGGAAGCATACTGCAATCTTTAGACACATCAATTTGCAAACACATTGTTTATCCTTCAGAGGCATTTTTTTTTTGAAACAGGGACAGTTAGATGAGCACCCACAGACTCCCAGTCACTTCCAAATATTCTCCTTCCTCCCCTCACTGGTGATAAAAAATGTCTGGATAAGATCCTTAACAGTTTGGTCTTTGAACTATGTGCTGCTTTTGGCTGGGATAGAATTAATTTTCTTCATAGCAGCTAGTATGGGGCTATGTTTTGGATTTGTGCTGGAAACAGTGTTAATACAGGGATGTTCTAGTTACTGCTGAGCAGTGCTTACACAGAGTCAAGGTCTTCTCTGCTTCTCGCCCCACCCCACCAGCAAGTAGGCTGGGGTGCACAAGGAGCTGGGAGGGGACACAGCCAGGACAGCTGACCTCAACTGACCAAAGGGATATTCCAAGCCATATATTCCAGCATATAAAGCTGGGGGAAGAAGAAAGAAGTGGGTGGACGTTCAGAGATATGGTGTCTGCCTTCCCAAGTAACCATTACACATGATGGAGCCCTGCTTTCCTGGAGATGGCTGAAACGCCTGCCTGCCAATGGGAAGCAGTGAATGAATTCCTTGTTTTGCTTTGCTTGTGTGTGCAGCTTTTGCTTTACCTATTAAACTGTCTTTGTCTCATCCCATGAGTTTCCTCACTTTCACTGTTCTGATTCTCTCCCCCATCCCACCAGGCAGGGATTGAGTGAGCAGCTGTGTGGGGCTTAATTGCCAGCTGGGTTTAAACCACAACAAACTATCATCAAGAAAGCCATGTTTCTGCAGATCACTGTCTAGTGACTATTGGACAAGCAGCCAGAAGAAAAATTCTGTGAATCAGAGCCATACACCTAAACTACTACAAAGGGGTTTTTTCATCATAGGGAGTCTTCTACTTTGCAGAAGAAATGCAACATGAGGAGAGTGCACCTAGATCTGGTACAATAGTGTCTGTAGCTTTGACACCATTTTAAACACTACAGGAAAATGCAACAAGCATAATAAATGAAAATTTTGCTTAAGGTACTTTCAGCTGCAGCTTTGCTAGAGAAAATTAAAGTAATAGTTCAAAAGAGGCAGAAAAGCTGAATCATCATACGGAAGACAGCAAGAAAAAAACTGTCTGGTTTTGGAGTGTCCTAATATTGCTGATAAAAGCCACGCAGTATCACTGTACCCATCTATAGGTCAGTTATTTTTACCACATTTTTCAATCAACCTTCTAGGTCTCACGAATAGATCAACCAGCTCCAGATTAGCTGGAAGTCACTAGAACAGGACTCAGGTGCTCATCACTTGCTGCCTCCAAATCAGTACAGGTAGCAAAATTGTCTTTCTCCCCCATCACTCGCTTCAAAACCTGGGTATTATCCTCAAATACAAACTTTACCTAGATGCTCATATCCAAGCTATATTTACATATCAGAATTTTCAAATGCAACATCTCAAACATATTTCAACCACATCTCAGATGTTAAGAGGGAAACTTAAGACAGAGATACAGCTCCCTTTAAGGTTCTTTTGTTTCCATACATACAAAAAGGCTGGGCTCTAGCTACATCAAGACATTTGTACCTATGGCACGGAGCAAGCTTTCCAGCAGCTCCCTTACACCCACAGCAAAGCATCCAGCCATTATATCATTTTGATCATAAGCTCCTTGAAACAACATAAATTTTATTCTTAATCCAGGACAAGTTACTTAGAGTAAAAATAGTAACCCATTATGATCCTATAGCAAATCCTAACATGGGAAAACAATGTCAATAACTTGCAGAAGTAGAGGTGCTAAGTTCACTATGCCTGTGTTTCCACGGAGAAGGGAGCTATCCTTCAGGTCACACGCATCTTCACAAAAGCCTGTTTCCCCTGCTCTTCAAGGATGCAATAACTGGCTGTAGAAATTACGCAATAATCCGTCTAAAATCCCTGAAAACTAGCTAAACTGATTTTTTTTTTTTCAGAAAGTGATTTCTTCCTAAATTCAAACCAAATAAAGACTCAATATGGAAGACGGCAATTTTGGAATGACCAGTGCAGTGTTTGACACACCTCTTGCAAGAGCATCAAATCCCCCTCAGTGAGAAGTAAAGGCTTTCAAAGTCGTTAACATTTGACTACGTGCCCGTGACATCCCAGTCCTCCCAAAGCAAGCAAGCTCGGCTTGTGGCCCTGGGTCTGTTAAAATAATTCAGACTGTCCCTTGTTGTCTTCTTGAAAAAAAGTTGAGAGCAAACTATGGGCTGAATAGATTTTCCTTAAAGGAGCAACAACTCTCTTAAACACTACTTGCCCTACCTGCTTCTTTACCACCTCCATACACTAACACACTGGTCCCTGCACACAGCTTGATGGAGAGCAACAGGCTGTTTATAACCTAAACCTTAAAATGCTCTTAAAGGATAGCAAGCCAACACACATATAGAAAATCCACATCTGAGAAAGGGGAAATCACAAAACAAATACAAGTCCACCCCAGCAGAGTGGTGGGCCTCATGATGATAAGTTACATGAAACTATATTGTGGAATTATAACTGTAGTATTTAAAAGAATCTACTAGAAAAATAAATCCAAGAGCCAGCACAACAATTTTCATCTAGATAATTTGACTATTTGTCTTCGCTTGGTCTCATGTGACTTGAGATCCTTTACTAGTAAATACTGTAAGAAACAGAAAAAGCAGTTAACATGTTTAAAACTATTCATTTCTAAGTAACCTGAGTTAAAGCCTAATCTATGAGTACATTTGTGGCAGCATTTACATGAGATGAAGGTTTCGCACGTGTGTGAACAGGGGAAGACTGAAAGCCCGTACAAAAACCTTGCTCCTCACACATGCCGCATTCTTCGTTAAAGCGGCCTCAAAGTATTTTGCAAACGTTGAGCCTCTGCTCCAGTTATCAAGGTGACTGTGAATGACTTTCCATTTTAACACAACTCCACTGACTACAGCAACAAGTAAGAGGCTGCAGACCGCCTTCCTTCGGTTCCATCCGGTCCCTGCAGCGGTGAATCGCTTCAGCACGTTTCCCGCCTTTGGGCTTCGCCCCGTCCTCCTCTCCGCCGCTGCCCTCCCGCCACCTCCCGGCCCGGCCAGCTCCGCCGCCAGCCCCCGCGGGGCCTCCGCCGGGCCCCGCCAGCCCACGCCCGTTCCCAGGCGGGACCGGGACCGGGACCGGGACCGAGACCGCGCTCGGCGGCACACGCCGCCCTAGCGCCGACCCGCCTCGGGAGCCAGCTGCTCCGGGGGCCCGCCCCGCCCGGCCCGGGGCCCGCCGCCCCGCGGGGACCCCCGCCCGCACCCACCGCTTCTTCGGGATGGAGCCGGAGGCCGGCCCGGCGGAGCCCCCCTGCGCCTTGCAGGGGCTCGGGGAGAGCGCTTCCCGCTCCGGCGCCCGCGGCGAGCCCCGCAGGTGCCCGGAGATGATGCGCAGCCGCCGCCGGGCGGAGGACGGGGAGCCGCCGCCGCTTCCCGCCGCCGCCGCGGTCGCCATCGCACTTCCGTGTTGTGCCGCCGATCGCCGCCGGGTGAGAGGTCGGGGGAACGGAAGGCGCCCGCCGGCGGCCCCCTCATATGGGCCGTCCCGGCATGCACCGCCGCCCGCGCGCCTCCGCCCCGCCCCGCCCCGCGGCCCCGCTGAGCTGAGCTCGGCTGAGGTCAGCCGAGCCGAGCCCGGCTGTCCTGGCCGCAGGCGGCGGGGGAGGAGGAGGCGAGAACCGCCGGAGCTCCGAGGCCCGTTCCCATCAGCAGTCGCGCAGCCCGCCGGAATAGCTGCCTGCCTCAGCAGTTCTGGGCTTACGTGACAAAGCAAGGGAGAAAAAAGGCTTTATTGGTGGTTCTCACATCTTGTGCTATAATTATCGCCCTTTTAGATGGCTAAACCGATTTGAGAGAACATGAAGGTGCGTGTTCCTTGAAGATGAGGATTGCCTAAGTTAATGATGAAATGCTAATTAACGGCAATGACATAGGTGGGTTACTTAAGAGATAGGTTGGTGAGGTGACAAATAATCCTACAGGAGTTGCAGATTTTAACATCACTGTTGACAAGGACACAGGGCCCTGGTGACAGGAGTAGATTGTACCATTATTGTTGACAGGGACACAAGGCTCCCTCTACTCTGCCCTAGTGAGGCCACATCTGGAGTACTGTGTCCAGTTCTGGGCTCCCCAGTTCAAGAAAGACAGGGAACTACTGGAGAGAGTCCAGCGGAGAGCTACGAAGATGATCAGGGGACTGGAGCATCTCTTACGAGGAAAGGCTGAGAGACCTGGGTTTGTTTAACCTGGAGAAGAGAAGACTATGGGGGGATCTTATAAATGCTTATAAATATCTAAAGGGCAGGTGTCGAGAGGATGGGGCCAGACTCTTTTCAGTGGTGCCCAACGACAGGACAAGGGGCAATGGACACAAGTTGGAACACAGGACGTTCCACCTGAATATGAGAAAAAAACTTCTTTACTGTGAGGGTGACAGAGCAGTGGAACAGGCTGCCCGGAGAGGTTGTGGAGTCTCCTTCTCCGGAAATATTCAAAACCCGCCTGGACACAATCTTGTGCACCCTGCTCCACGTGTACCTGCTTAAGCAGGGGGGTTGGATGAGATGATCTCCAGAGGTGCCTTCCAACCCCTGCCATTCTGTGATTCTGTGGTTCTGTGATTGATTCTGTGAGTGGAGGGCTGCTGAGCCAGGTGCCTCTGCTTGTGTACCTTGGCTGTTCTTCCCATGCCATGCATTGCTAGAAGAGAGGCTCCAGGCTCCCAATGATCCGCCCTCCCCAATAAACCCACACCACAAAATGAACACTGACTGACTGGTGGGAATATATCCCCTTCTGTAGCTGAGACAGCCATCGCTGGGTACAGAACTGTCAGTCCTGACCATGTGTGAGCCCTGTGGGAACAGCTGGGATTTACCCTGTAGCATCACTTTGAAGAGAGAGAAGAATTGGGATTTAAGGGGAGACACAGATCTGATGCCAACCCCAGGTGCTGTCTGCTACTAGGACCAGAGTGCTTTGGTCATCTGAATTTCAACTCAGAAAAAGATGTGGAAACTGGAAAGATTTTAAAGGAGAACAGATGAGAAGAGGGTTTTTTTCATCAGAAAATGAAAAAAGGCTGAATGAACTGAGTCCAGACTGCTATGAAATGAAACGGAACAATCAATCTACCCTTCATGTCCCAGCAATGTTGGTGAGAAGTAATGAGCTCAAACTGCAAGATATAACTTCAGTATTAGCATTAGACTACTTTCTAATGGCAGTGAAAATGAAGAACCGTTGTAGTCTGCCTAAGTAGAGAATAAAGCCACCTTCATTATACAGCGTTAAGAACAGACAACATGTATCTATCAGAGATGATATCTTTAGAAGCAGTTCTGCTCAGGGCAAGGTGACGGGCCAGGTGACCTACTCAGATTAATTCCAACTTTTTTCCATGTGATGTGAAATACCTCACACTGTTGAAGCCTACTCAGTTGTCACACAGGACCTACTTTCATGATCAGCTTTTACAGTTGGATGGCACCGACCAGCTTTTTGGAAGTCTTGAAGTAGAATCCTAATATCTATGAGATTACTAATACCTTCGTAATGACATTTTGCCTGAGTGTTGATTTAGTTGTTTATTCCTTCCTCATACACCCCTATGCTTGTTATGTTATGTATGTGAAACGAAATCACATGAAAATTCATAAAACTCTTATCCTTTTCCAAATCTTTTTCAGGGACCTATTTCTCCCATGATACTTCAACATGATACCTTTCCATTAGCTAAGCAACTAGCAGAAAGTTCTCCAGGGAGCAGCATGTAGTGCACAAACAGTGAGACTTTGGTTCATTTCCCTACTTCGCATGCAACATTGGTGCCTCTTTGAGTCATAGCTCCCCATATATAAACCAGGGAAACAGAATCTCCCTAGAGAGACTGATTTGAAGATAAATACACTAAGAACTGTGTGACAATACAGGATCAAGCCCTATAAGACCTACTGATGAAAAGCAGTACATAAAAGCCACACAGGTATTATTACTATTTGCTTTGCTTTACTCTCACTGTTAATTGATTTTATGCCCTTTGTGTACTTTGACTAGAAAAGAGTCTGTAATTTTCCCGGGGCAGGAATTGCACTAGTTGCAGTGGGGTCTCACCTTTAGGTTAGGTTTCTGGTATTACTGCAACATAAACAGCTGTTCCAGCAGTTTGATAGTTTGGTTATGGAGTTAAATTTCCCCTCTGTGAATAATTTGTGTACTACTTTCTGGATTAACTCATGCATATCCACATTTAAGTGTCTGCTGCTGTGGAGGCAGTCTGTAGGGAGCGAACACAGGTCTCTGGACTGAGTTTCCATTCGCAGTGTTTACTGAAGTTCTGGATATAGCTGGGGGGAGTTTAAGTCATAGTTATCTAAATCTTTCCGCATTGCTGAACGCTGGCAAAGAGATGCTAGGTTCACTGTAGTAGGCTTCAGATTTTCCTAGAATGTTTCTTTGTATCACAGTCACATCTGGGAAGAATAGTGAGCCCATTGCTCATTTATTTGATCCTAATCATAGAGGTTCCCAGTGAAAAATTGAATTCAACTAGTACCTGATAAGCAATATTTGTCACCAGCTCAGAACTTAATTCTCCAGAAAGTTCCCAATTAATTTTCAAGTGTGTGTATGGCTGGAGATTTAACTGGGGGTAGTAGAGGCATGGTGGTATGGTTTGGAAACCAGTGAGAGCCCTTGTCTTACATAGAGCAAAGGTATAGCTAAGCGACACCTCCCTTTTGTGCAAGAGGGGTCCTTGCTTTCAGTAGGAATGCTGAGTTCCTGCCAGTGCTCTGCATGCAGTCCTCAGCTCCCTTGGAAGGATGGCAATCCTCTTAAAAAGAAGCAGTAACATAATGTACTGGTGGATCATGAGGTCGCTGTTTCTCATTATTCTCATCATCTCATCATATCACTCTCGTATGAAGTGAACCACTGGCATAGAGGCCTTGCGGAGAGATCTAGGCAAACTAGAGAGCTGGGCAATCACCAACCGTATGAAGTTTAACAAGGGCAAGTGGCGGATTTTGCACCTGGGGCACAGCAACCCTGGATATACATACAGACTGGGGAACGAGAGGCTGGAGAGCAGCTCCGCAGAGAGGGACCTGGGGCTTCTGTTTGACGACAAGTTGAACATGAGCCAACAGTGTGTCCTGGCAGCCAAGAGGACAAACCGTGTCCTGGGGTGCATCAAGCACTGCATTGCAGCCGGTCAAGGGAGGTGATTGTCCCGCTCTGCTCTGCACTGGTGCGGCCTCACCTCGAGTACTGTGTGCAGTTTTGGGCACCACAGTATATTAAGGATATACGACTACTAGAGAGTGTCCAGAGGAGGGCCACGAAGTTGATGAAGGGTTTAGAGGAGAAACCGTATCAGGAGCAGCTAAAGTCACTTGGTTTGTTCAGCCTGGAGAAGAGGAGGAGGGGCAGGCGCTGATCTCTTCTCTCTGGCAACTGTCACAAATACAGATTTGTGGATCCTGCCGACTACGCCAATTTGTCGCAAAAGAGGGAGTGAGAGCACACTTCACTCGTAAGAGAGAGAAACATAAGTATATATTTTATTAATATACTACGAGTTAACAAAATTTGTTAGTAAATGCAACAGTGGTTCAACAAGATTTGATGGCAAGGTTCACTTGATTATTTACTGCACAGAGGACAAGGTCAGACAAACTGTCAGGGAGACCCTCCCATTGAGTCACGAGGTTCAGAAAGGACCCCTTTGCTTTCTAAACTCCTTCTCAGAGAGGAGTCTAGGGGTGGCTGGATCCAATCCTAGTCCCAGACTTATTCAGTGGTTTATATCTAAAGGATTTTGCGTACACAAACAATTCTTTATATCACTTAGCTAAAATTTCAAAGTTCAGCATGCTATTAGCCACTTACCAAGCATCTCTTGCAGCAAGGAATCTCTCAGCCTCGAGGAGTAACCTTGACAGGTGTCCCTACTCAAGGGGAGATCCTGTTGTGCAGCCCGCTGCCATGCAGGAGAGCTCAAAGGGCTCTTGGAGAGCTCACTCTTTATGGGGGTAAGATGATTGGCTCATAGTCATACCTACATACCAGCTGCAGATGTTAGTTTCTGCCATGTGTGGCCTGAGTTGGATAGTAATTAGCACTCTGGTTAGGTGGACAAGGACACACATCCATAAAGTAGCTCTCAGCTGTTGTGTGGTTATTTTTTTCCCGGGACTCCACTTGGAGGTGGATGCAGCCATCATGACCCAGTGCATCTTACCACGACTGTCACTGGTACTTACCACTTGAGCAAAGCCAGGGACAAAAGATCAGGTGAGGGGGAGCACACCACCACAGCAACCAATGATAGGACCCAAGGGAGTGGCAGGAAGATGTGCCAGGGGAGGTTTAGGTTGGATATTAGGAAAACATTCTTCACCCAGAGGGTGGTGGAGCACTGGAACAGGCTCCCCAGGGAGGCAGTCATGGCACCAAGCCTGACAACATTCAGGAAGCACTTGGGCAATGCCGTCAGACACATGGTGTGAATTTTGGGGTTGTCCTGTGCAGGGACAGGAGTTGGACTCGATGATCCTTGTGGGTCCCTTCCAACTCAGGACATTCCTTGTTTCTATGATATTTTCAAAAAAATACGTCTAATTGATTCATATCAAGTCTATCTAATAAGTAGAAGTGCTGAAAAGAAACTTAGGAAACACAACAATTTTGAAAGTAATATGGTTGTGACACCAAAGAGAAGTGATTTCAGTAAAAGTACCTGCAGATCTACAGCGTGGTGTTTTGAAGTATGCTAATCATTGCCAAGCCAAAGCATTCACCATTCCATGAGCTGTCCTTCTCACATACCTGAGTGCATCTGCAAGCGTGAGTGAGATGCCAGCTCACCGTGACACTCCTCATGTCACCAAAGACCTGCATTTCCAGAATTCTGCACATTGACATTTTCAAGAAACATAGTTTTAAAGAGAGTTTACAGTGTAATGCAAAACAAAGTAGCCAAAATACTTTAAACTTTCAGAGAGGTCTTCATAACAAGGTGTCTCAGAGCTCTGTTACGCAGTAGTCCCATGGGAGAGCACAGAGGGAACGTGCTGCTCGGGACAAACGCTATGCTCTTGGGCAACCCGTACGCAGGCTGTGAAAAGATTCTTCCGATAAATTTTCTTGCCTTGAATGAAGTCCTTCAATAGATTGTTGAAAATCACCTAATTTAGCATGGGAGCCCTTGAGATGTACATATCAGATGTGGAAAATTAATTGATGGGATACACATTCAGCCTTAGAAGCTTCAGCAACTTACAAGTTGCTGAAATAGCAACTGTACACACATCTAGAAGAGAAGGTAGAGTACCATATTCAATTTAAACTGTAAAAAGGATTTTGAAAATTTCAAAGAAGTTTTATTGAAACCTGAGGAAGTTCCTGGTCCCAGTTAAAACTAGCAGGGATTGCCAGTGCTGTACTACATGCCTGTGCTGTTCCTTTACTGACTAAATAGCAGAAAAAGGTTGTGGGATTTTTTAATTTATTTTTCACTTTTAAAGTAGCACAGCTTTGAGTTATAATTCTTAGTTTACCTCACTGTTTCTGAGGACAACAGAACATTGTCGTCATAGTAGCCAACGAGAAAATGAACATAAAGGGTCCTTTGCTTTCTAGAAAGATGGGAGATTAGAAACTAATTTTTTTAAGAGTCTTCATTTCATGGCACTTCTTGCAAGGTTAAACCAGAAGGAAATGCCTACTTGAATAAGGTGTGTTTTAGATGTTCTTGGTTTCTCCAGTTCAACTACTATTCAGAGCAGTGATTGACACTCATATATTAGAACACCTTTTTAAATTAGAACACTTTTTTGTTCTGTAACACTGGACAAAAAAACACCACCTACAGAACAGGTGGGGTTTTGGCCACCCTAGGTACAGGATGGGTGTGGACATCCACAGCTGAATCATAGGCTCAGAAGAAGCTGATGAAGCAATAAAAAGGGAAAAAGGGCATAAGCCCTTGAGATTACCTCTGGATTAGTCATTTTTTCACCAGGGGAAAAAAAGAAGAAGAAAACTTACACCCTTTCATGAACATGTCATTCAACACCAAGTAATTAATGCTCTGGGAGGAGTTTTGTTGATACTTGAATGGGCCAAGATGTTTTCCTGAAAGGAGCCAATTTGTCTAAGACCTACTTAGGCTTTGTGCCATTTTTACAGAGTCAGCAGAGACCCTGGGGGAAAGGTGCCGCATCCATCCATCCACTGTCAGCTTATGGCAATACGAGGCTCAGCTTGCAGGCCTCAGTGCCACAGAATGAGAAAGGCCCAGGTCTCAGAGCTTACAGCTAGGGAGAAGCCTGCAGGACCTCAAGCCATTGGCAAGGATCAGCCTGGATTTGGAAAGGTTACACAAGGGTAGGGGGAACTGAACCTAGGAGAAAGGTGATAAAAGCCTGCAGAGTATTGGCCATGAATGAAACCTCCTGTCTATGGATCTCCGACTAGAAGCTGACCTTTTTTATATGGAAGGGTTAGTGGGCAGTGTGTTCTCTCTTTAAACATGCAAAAAATATAGATGTTTTTGTACATGGTGGTCAACTCACTCCTGGTAAATAGAGAAAGTATCAAAGAGAATCAACTATTTCAGTTTTCAGTCAACAAGATGATCTGAGCAGCTTAGAAGTGCTCGAGCTTAGAAGCAAGTCTGTATCTGAACAAGAGCTGATCACTGAGAAGCAAGTGCTAAATCCTTGTCCATAGTATGTTAAAAAATGCATATCGACTCCTCTGTGAAACTG
This sequence comes from Morus bassanus, assembly GCA_031468815.1. NCBI lineage: Eukaryota > Metazoa > Chordata > Aves > Suliformes > Sulidae > Morus > Morus bassanus. The sequence continues at coordinate 26,093,080 of CM062574.1, read as the reverse complement.
CTGTGACTTCACTAAGCCTTCTACTCATGCCCCAAGGCTGAGTTATTAGTAGTATATTATTATCTCTGTACTAGTGATAACTCCAGATTTGACATTTCTGTGTATCACGTTTTGCATGAAAAAAAAATACTTGCTAAATTGTTAGCTGTATGCACAGGTGAGTTTGTGCATCAATCAGTTCAAGGTTAGCCTTTGCAAACTGAATAAGACACATTTCTATTTGTTTCTTCTGATTACTTCTGGTAGTAAAACCAGTTAAACTCTTATCACTGGTAGCAATACCGGCAGATATGTTTATCAATGTACATGCTTCACAGGTTCCCAGTGAACTCATTTCACAGCCTTCATTCTACTGTAATGACAGTCCTGCTGCATCCAAATAACTGAAGGGGAGAAAGGCAAGCTTCCTAGAAAACTCTGCATAGAGATGTTTAGCCCTGCCCAGTTTCAACTCTTCCACAACATATGTCAAAAGCCTGTCAAGAGAAAAAGCTTTCATATTTATTTATTGAGGCAATTCAGTAAAACCAAACATAGTTACCACATACGGCTTCCTGTTGATTTGTCAGTGAAAGTAAGCATAACTTGACATTTACAGTTAGCTTTCAAGGTTGCGTATCCCAAAGGAGCTCAGGTGTGGTCTGGACACTCTTTTTTACTGCCCCAAGACTTTCTCTCCTTCTCCTTTTTTAAGAGAGCTGTCAATTAAAGTGAAATGTAACTGCCCAGCATGACAAGGGAGCTTCTGCAGAAACTATTTGCCTCTACACTTTCTGGCTGTTGCAACTCCTGTACACCTGCATTTTTTCTTGGTGACTTCATCTCATACCTATTCTCAGTTCTCTTTATTTACTTTCAGAACCTCCATTTTTCATTCCAGCTTTATGCCCTCCTGTGGAAGAGTCTGGCAGGAAGTGTTGCAACTCTGAAAATCCCCTTTTGAGAAGGAGCATTGTCTTTCTCAGCCCAGTTTATGAATTTCTCCTGAATAGAGTTGGTAGTTTCCTTTTGAGGCACTTAATTCGTATAATTATGATACCCTCCTCATTTGGATAGCTATGTATGTTTGGAAAGGAAAGATGCCCTTCAGTATTTTCCCAAAATATATTGCTTTGATAGCCAGCAAACAGTAGAGAAACATTCCATGGGGAATCGAAGCAGGATAAGCTGGATGTAGTAAACGCTAATCAAGTTCAACTATTTGTCCCCTGATAATCCTATGTCCTGGCACTCTCCTGTCCCCTGGGCTATAATGTGTATGGAGTGTGAGATCAACTCAGGATACCACTAGGATCTCTATGTACATGTGATCCTCCGGGAAGATACTGAAAGCTAGATTGTATTGTTGCATTTTGTTAAATAATCCATTCTAAGTATGTGGTGTGATATAGAAAAATGCTTGCACTAAAATTCTCCCAATCTGCCACAGTTTCTCAGGATTTAGAGGAGGAAGAAGAAATGACTTAATAACGGCATTTGCTTAATTATGTGTTTTCCTTGCTTATGTCCCTAGACATACTATTGGTTCTAATAACCACTGTTTTACTCCTAAGGGTATAAAACATATGAACTGTATTGTGGAAGAGAATGTTGCTTGGGTTTTAATTAGAAACTCAATCCCCGTGTATCCTTTTGAGAAGATTATAGGTATGACAAGAGCTCTACAACTTCGGGGTGAGAAATAGCATCTCAGGAGGAAAAATACAAGGGTATGGAGAGGGCTGATTGTGCTTGCATGCAGTTTAAGTCTGTTGGATTTTTACTTGCTTAATTAAAATACGAAAAAGATGCTGATGGAAAGCCTAGTGTATTTGTGCAGTTCTTGACTGAATCTTATTACGGAATTCTTTACTGCTGGAAGATGGACATTTATCAGATAACTTAGCAGAAATGTTGGACCTATTTCAGTTAAAGCTGTAACACTTAACTGTTGTGGCTAACTCAAAAAAAGCCTTTCATAGATCAGATAGCAAGGCAGTTTAACAAACAAATCAGCTATTGCAAATCCTTCCTCGGCGTTTAATGAGAAGGAATAATTTCTTCTAGTGTCTATTACATTTTAAGACAATTACCTGGGTATGCTCTAGGGAATACCAAGCAACATCAGACACACAATTAAGCAATGCAATTGCGTAAACACCGTATTTGGGACAGGCAGAATGTTTGAATAGACCATGCAAAAACTGTTCCGGAATGGAAGCTGACAAATAATCATATGACTCTTTAAAATAAACAAAACACTCTTTAAATGTGAGTTGTATTTGACTGAAGTGTTTGATTCTTTTAGGGTTACCTTCACATAGTGCCATTGTTTTGGTCACTTTTCACATGAAAAAATTGATCTTTTTTTTCCCCTTTGCTTAAAACGATAGGTTTTTCCGTGATCTTGAGGGAACTAGATGTCAAAGCAGAATGAAACGTCTACAGCTTAGATTAAAACTGTTAATTCTGTCTCAACAGTACTTACATTATCCTCATATGATCTTATATTACTCCATAATTATCTCCCACACAATAGTGCATTGTCCTGTAAAGGTGTCCTGTACAGCTACTAATGGAAAGTTAAGATTTTATAACTCATAAGAGAATTTTGTTAAACATCTGAATTTCCCAGTGCATGATAGGTGCTTTGTGAAAATGGTAGACAGAATACAACTACTCTGAAGCCTCCGCATTTGTTCTGACATGCACACACCCATATGCTTTTATAATTCAGATCCATAGTCCTTCAACACATAGCTAAGAGTGAATACTCTCTCTGCCATTAAGGTCTGCTGGGGGCGTGGGTTAAGCTGTGTCCTGATGTCCTGCAGCAGATTTGCAGTTTATGCACTAAACTACATGCACACTTATCCAAACAGCCACTGTTCTCCCAATCCACCATACTTGTATCTTTGTTCAGCCCTCAGTGATATTCACTTCCCTCTTAGTCTGTTCCCCAAAGTTTCCTGCAATACTTTATTATTCCTTCTAGTTTGGCCCAGCTTCCCTTTGCATTGCCAAATCAGAGGTGCCTTCTGACAAATCAAAGCTGCTTTTTCCCTGCATGCACTAAGTAGATATAGGGGACTAATACCATTCACCTTCATTTTGAGAGACATACTTCAGGATCATAAGGTTAGAAAGACATTTAAGTATACATACAAAGATGATGAGAATAGATTAGATAAGAGCGTAGACAGAAACAGGTGGTGGTAGTAGGCATTTAATGGTCCCTTCATGTGCTGTGCCAAGAGGGGATCAAGCACCATAAGCAATTATATGGCAAGATAATGGAGGCAAACTGAACATCCAGCGATGGCTTTTTGTGTGCTTGTGCCACAGAAAGCTTCAGCAGGAGACTGCCAATGCCATAAACACAAGACCTTCTGTGTCCTTGTACCATGTTTCTTTTGTACCTTTGCTGTTCCTCAAGGAATGCAGAGATGGGAAGGGGGAACTGCAGTCACCAAAAGAGGAACTGGAGGCACAGAGCTGTGAACAGGGAACTTAACCACAGGCTGGTGAGTACCATCCACCACGTGGTGTTGTACTCGTGGCTAACCACAGCAGAAAGGGAGTGATTTCCTGGTTTACATTCAGCTAAATTATCATTATGCCAGTACTATAGCATTTGCATTTTGGTTTGGGCAGAAACATGCAGCTGCCACACCTCATTTCCATTCTCCTTTTCCTGGACCTGGGTCCTAAGCTCTGCAGTTTTGCCCCACCTGAGAAACAAAAACCAGAAGGAGGAGACAGGTTGAAGTAGTAATAATGAAATCAAGTAGTAAATCAAGGAAGTGTAAACAAATATAGCTAATTCTGTCATTCTGTGAAACAAAACAAATGTTGATTAAACTATAATTTAGGCTGGGGAGTCAAAGGCAGCTGAATAGAATATTTGTACGAGTAAAAGCAACATTTCTGTTCAGGTGCAAATCTGTTGCAGTTTTTAAAATACAGTTTTAACATCAGAGATGCTAGTAAAAAGGGATGATTTTCAGGATTTTGCAAATTACAGCACAGTATATTAAGAGGAATGGGTGGCAATTTATCTGCATATGCAAGGCTATAAACCAGAGCAGTTCAGCAGCTGCTCCACAGGCAGCTAAACTGTCTTTGTGACGAGAGCAAGAGCCTCCTGGAGAAGGGTAGAGTGGACAGTCATGGGAAAGAACCATTAAAGAGCATCATTACCGATAAGTAAGCAAGCACTGCTAGAGCAGACTGAATCGCGAGAGTCACTAGCAGGCAGCCTGGCAGACTGTCTCCCCTTTACTTCTGGAATTATTGGTTATTTGTTGATTTTAGCTTTTTCAAATTTTGTTTCCTTCCTGATGATGATGTGATTTGAATTCATCTGCATATTTGATTATTGTATTGTAGACATTCAATTAAGTATATGAAATTAAAGCATAGCTTCAGCTCATCCTGCTGAATTTGCACCAGCAGGACACTGTAAATGCTCCTACTGCTGCTGCCTTGCCAGACCTGAGGGCTCCAGTCTCAGGCACTGTCAAGCCAATGCTGTTCACCAGTGCTTTGTTTCAATAGAGAAATGTGGTGCATACAAGGGATAACAAAGGCAGCTCCTTTTTTGAAGAACACAAAATAGATTAAGCTGGTCTCAGCTGAAAAAGATGCCATCAATTTAGACAGCAGCCTGCTCTTTCAGCTGAAAACATGGGAAATGGAGCAGCACAAATGGGTGAACTGCTTGATTCTCCAAAATATTTGTGAGATAATTAATCTCTACTGCTTTCTTTGTTTGATATGGGACCAGCTTACTGCTCCATTACATGCGATGATATTGCTGAAGAAGGTAGGCATTTTCAAATGAGAGAAAAACAGGATTTATTTTCTCTTTAACACAACATTCTTTGTATGTTGAGAAGTAAAAAAACAAACTGTCCTTGTGTTCACGGCTCCTCAGCGCTGCAGCACTGGAAGTTTAGGGGCAAAGAACAGTTGTAAAACAGAAAGTGGGGGGGAAGAAAGCAGTGCCAAACTTTGAGGGAGAAAGTCCTACTGTAAATATACGTAATGACTAGGCATAAAAAGAAGTACTGAGTGATTCCTCATGCTCTTGTGAACTGAAAGCAGCTTGGTGAGAAACCTCAGGGCAATCATTCCCAAGCTTGCTGGAATAGCAAGACTCTAGGATAATAGCGTTGGCTCCCCTGCTAGAGCACTCCCTCCTGGCCAATATATGGATTAGTTTTAAGAGGGCAGTTAAGGATAATAGTACAACCTTGTGACTGAAGGAAGAATAAAACCATGATAACAAATTCAGCAGAGGGAGAGTTAGAAAATTGAGACATTAATCAGGATGATTGTCTTGCTGTGACAATAATGGTACCTACCCTGGACATCTTGGTATAAAGCAGCTTGGGCCAAGAGCATTAGAACTGCCTTACCCCTATTTAAATACCAAATTTCAGCTGGAATGAAGAGGATGAGACTCCTGGTACACAGGAAAGCAAGACAGAGCTGAAATGCCTGTTCCTGAGTCCCTAATTTGAGTTTTTCTTCTGTGTTTGAATTTTTCCTTAAATGGCTAGAGATCATTTCTGGTTTATTCCTCCAATGTTTTGTATCATTTTATCGTCAAGATATTTTGTATTATTTTGTAGTCAACTGAAGCATGTCTTTGTTTATCAGCAAAGTATTTTCTAAACACATTTGTTACAGTCTCTAAATATATTTTATCGTAGCTTCTAACCAGTTTCTAAACACCATTAAAAAATTAAAAAGGAAAAATTATTTGCCTCAGATTTATTTTCCTCATGATACCATGTATCCCAGAATTGCCAAGTGTTCCTGCTTTCCGTAGCTCTTACTTGACTTGTACGGCATTGTTGGCTGTGTTAGAACAGGCAGACTTGATCCTTATGCCTCGTCAGTCTTACTTGAGATTTCAGTCAGTTGTGTTTTGACTGGATTTAACAAAAAAGCTTTCTAATTTTTTCCCCCCGTCAACCCTTCACGTTTCACTCCATCTTACCTTGTACACTGCCCCCAGGACTCTTTAAAATATACTAAAAGTTAGAGCAAGACTCTGGAGTCAGCAGCCCCTGTGCACAAGCATCTCCCAGTCTTCTGGAGTGCTGAACTGTGAAGAGGTGATTCAAATCAGCACCTCTGTGGCGAGGTTTTGATGCAACATCCTCAGCCATGCAAATCCTTGCAGGTAGTCCCAGCACAGGCCAGTCAAAGCAGGCACTGGGTCCTGGAGTCCCCAGCCAGGACGGACATCCCCACCTCACATGCTAGACTGCAGAGGCTGAAGCTGTACCCCGAAATCTGGTGACAAAAAGCGAGCCTTAACTTTTCCTATGTCCTGCCACATCTGGGGACAGGAAGAGTCTCACATAGACAGCATCGCTATGTCAAAGCCATTTTAAATTGCATGATACTGAATTCTGATCTAAGGAGATCTGGTAAGCTGAGCAGGGTGGGTTAACAAGACATGTTCTGATCAGACACAGCCTAAACTTGTCATTGGCAAAGGACTGGGGTGTGCTATTTGTGACCTTTGCTTCCAAATGCAACAAAGCACAGCTTTCCTTTTACCCAGCAGATGGCCAACTGCTCTTGGTAACAGCAAATAAACCTAAGCAGAGGCTTTCTTGCTAACATTTATAGCCCTGCAGATGGACAATTTAAAGGAAAGGCAGCTTTGTTAAAACATAAAACAAAACCCTATGATAACGTTAAATGCAAGGCCTGATTATTTTGTGCTCTGTGGTGGATCTCCCTTTTCTTCAGACAGCTCTCCTTGAGCAGTAAAATACATGCAAGTCCCCTGGGAGGTGTAGTGTGTGCTCCAGAGATGTGTGGTGGTTTACTTCTACCAGGAGTGCAAATGGTTGCAATAACAGAAACAGTAGGCTTTGTATCCCTGGAAAAGCTTAGAAATACTAAGCTTAATTACAGGAGAAAATGTAAATAAATGCTTTGAAGTTTTGTTCAATGAAAGTCTATCTGCCATTCCCTGACCTTGTTCTTTCTCTGGAAGTTCGTTGCTGTTCCCAAGGGCATTGCAGGTTTAGCTGGACCCAGCTGCATCTCATGGTTGCAGTTCTGCCTAATGCCTGTGACTTTAGGTGGTCGGAGGGCGCTGCTAGATGGGAACGTGAAAGTCTAAACTTGAGCTAGTATTTTCTCCCAAGTTCACATTCAGGATTAACCCAGCAGCTCAGACATGGTATTGTAATGTACAGTTACTTATCTGGAGGGGACAGGTTCAACTCACATGCTTAGACTTATCCCTAATATTTTGTCTCCCACCATTAACTTTTAGACAGTAGGTAGTTAACAGCATAGGCAGGCTGATGGACAGGCATCTTCTAGTATTGGTAAAGGTCTCACAATGCCAAAACGAACTAGCTAATGGAAAACAAACTAGGAACGGAAACAACAAACTTTCATTCATTGCTAGGACATTATGCAGTCTAACGCAGTATGGCAACTGTTGGCAGACGCTCAAAAGCTGGAGCGTGGGGTGCTTAAGAGGCTTAGACTGACCACAGTCACAGGCTTTGTCAACCCACATCACCAGGAACTGAGGGCACAGTAGACGTCAGCTGTCTTCCCAGACCTGCTCTGTTTGCAATAGTTTTCCCTCTTCTGCTTTTCCTGTAACTGTTACAGCCAGCGCTATTCAATCACCAGGGAGGTATATGTATGCCCTGTCAGAGATTACAGTAGTACGGAGATTACAGAAAACAGTTTCCTGCTTTATTTGATATAATTTCTAGCATAATTTGAGTTACTGTTTTATTATCCTCATATGTAGCCAATTAGCTTTTTCTTTCTGAAAATCTCTCGGATGGCAACACAGCAAAGAATATAAATTAAGAAAGTATGACTCTGTGCTAGAAAACTAAGAAAACTGGCAGGAATCTTACAGTAAATAAAAAAGCATTAACAATCTTAGCAAGGTATTCCATATTTTGAAATGACAAAGTCCTTTTCAATAAGCTTTTTGCATTACTTAACCACTAACTGCAGTATGTTGTACGAACAGTTTTAATGTTCTCTTACTGAAACAGGAGGTTATGCAACCAGACCACAATACACACGTTACCTTTTGAAGACAAGTTTAAAAAGCAGTAAAGTATTATCAAGGTATCGTTACAGGAGCAAAAGCTCTTTTGAATCATTCCAACTGCTCATTTCACAAGAGAGAGATTGTTTAAACTCTGTGCCGTGGTATATTATGTGTGTAAGCCATAAAAAGTAACCTTGGGAGACAGTGCCTGCACTGGTCAATAATGGGTGCAATAAGCATTTGCCTTTCAGAGGTGGCAATGGTACTATAAGTTCACATACAAAAGTATGTGCAAATAGGCTAAGAAATGCCAAACAGGTGGAATGAAAGGTTTCTGGAATGGAAAGCAACTAACCTGAGGGGAACTTCTGAGCAAGAAAGGCCAAGCGCGTTTCCCTCCCGTGCTAATGTTCTCTGCCATTCTGCCCTTCTACCTTGGCATCTGTTACCTTGATATGCTTTCACTATTTCCTGCCCTGCCCCAGGTGTCTCTAAGCTTAGTATTTGATTTTTGGCACCCTTTTCCCTTTCATGCTTATGCCTGTTTCAGGCAACAGCAGCTGCATGGAATAAATCCTTGGGGTTTTATAAAGCCATTGTTCAAAGCTACACGTTTGCAATAGTAAACAAATATAGAAAGAAGCTGGAATTAATAAAAACATAATAAGAAGGCAGAGCTAAATACTGTTTACAGTGAAAGCAATTGGAAGTATGCATGTACAAAAGATTTATTTGATTAGCATATTATGAAGGAATGATCGTTTTTAGAGGAAGAGCATGCAGTACTTATTTCATCCACCAAGATGTGTCATTGGTTTTATGTTTTGAATCTAGTTTTGAATAAACACCACAGGCAGAGATGTTAGATTCACTTCCTTCGTTTTGTAAGTAAATGTCACTTTAGGTCGTCTTTCAACCAAGTGACCAGTACTCTGGTGCATACTGGAATAGCCTCAGGAGTGATCTAGTTATGTTCAGACTACAGTTGTTCTAAAGGGACAGAGATTCCAGCTAACAATACATGTCTTCCCCCTTTTCTATCATACACCCTTTTTGCAGAAGGGAAGCATTTGGAATACAACTCCTCTGGCAACTCTACACCAGCTCAGAGGCTGCCTTGCAACAGAGCTATTCCTTGGAGTCCATATTGGACCTTATTGCTGGAAAAAGAGAATGGCTTGGCTGTAGCAGAATTTTCTCCGTAGTCTTTTTTTTTTCACTGGGCTACCAACAAATCACTAATTAAATGGAATGGATCCTTAGAAGAGATGAATTCAGAGTTACCAGTGAGACTTTTTATTTTAAGGACTATTTTACATTTTCCAAGAAAGAAAAGAAAATGACAGTAAACATCTTTTGATAACGTTGCATATTCCACTCATATAGCCAACTCCTATTTTGTGAAAAGCTGTATGTATATTGTGCACTTCTATATTATCTAGAACTTCAGAACACAAGAAGGCAGTGTACGTAGTAGTGAATTCAGGCTTCGAGCTGCTCCTGCTACTCAGACAGAGCATATAACATATTATTCAGTCATATATTAATCTGATCATGTACTTGCGGTATTAGAAATAAACCTAAAAGTATTTGTCAACAGCAGAATCAAATGCAATTTGCCAATAAATGAATATTGCATGAACAAGTGTTAGGTAAAGCTTAATTCAAGATTTTATCGTACATAACAACACTCTGGAGACATTAAAAGCCTCTTATGGAACTCCTCAATTGCAATAACAAGAGGGTATCCCTTTATGAAGGAATGGAAGTTGGCTCAGTCGTAAGAGCTTCAGAGCAAAATTGGCTGCTGGGGAAAAGCACATAAGAGAGCTGGCAGCCTGAAAGATGTGAAAAGCTCAGGGCTCTCAGAGGAGTAGTGCAGGCCACCGAAGTGGAACAGGATGAACAGTATCTAAAATTGAACAGGTGCCTTCCTATGAAAAAAACAACAAAGAAGACAACTGTTTGGCATGACAATTCAGAGAAAAAAAATTTCCACCGAGAACCATCAAATTAGAGGATAGGTCCCTGGCTGAGGACAAAATTGCTTAAAGAGTCAGACCTTTCTGAGCATAGCTCCAGAGAAAGCTCATTCAGAGTCTCTCTGGGTACAAGTGGCACTAACGGGCACTAATGGCACTGACGGGCAAATCAGACTGGCCCAGAAGATCAAAACTCAACACCAAGGTTCATAATTTCTCGATACAGCTCTTAATTTAACATAGTTAAATCATGACAATATATATATTTCTCTCAGCCAGGTGTGATACAACTATTTTCTATTTTTCTCTCCAGAATGTGAATATTTGTCATCCTCCATTGTACTGGACAATGGAGAACCTCAAAGCAGTGTGAGTGGAGCATGGCACACAGAATTTGACCAGTGTTTTTGATAGAAGGTGGAATTGGGAGTGCTGGTCCCCGAGTCTACTTTTCTTGTAGTCATTATCCATGTGTAAAAATATCGCCCTGTTCCAAATCCCTCAGTCACAGTAGCTCCAATGAAAAGTTGTCAGATTTTTCATGGTGGTCCACTCCTGTCATTACAATTGAATCGATTGCTGCTTGTTATTGCCTTATGTTCCCATGCATAAATCACTGGGTTTATTCCAAGACTTTTTTTCCGTCTCTCTTTCTGAGTTTGCATAAGATTGAATTTGGCATTGATTCAAATCAAATAATTCAAATGTCATTTTTGCCTGGTATTTAAACTAAGGCTGGGTGTGGGTTCATGACTAAAATAAAGTGTCTTACCTAGCAGTTTCAGTCATTTGGTCTATTTGTCACTGTAGATTACAGAAAGTGTGGTATGCATAGAATTATGCATGCACTTTCTAGCCATCTAAAATGGAGGATAAATTGAACATGTCATGGTTCTAGGGCAGTAATTTATATTGAGTACAAGCTGGGAAGGGACTGGAGCCAAAAGCTCAGATCTAAATTACCTTGAGTTCCAGGGAAATTTTAATCCAAATAAAAACTTCACAGCTGTTCATTATGTAATTAAGTGAACCAACAAGAGACCATGTCTCAGCATTCCCAAACTAAAGAATTTACACCAAAATTGAAACTTTTGGCTAAGTCCACAGATGCCTTATACTGACCCTGATCACCAGAGTTTTCAGCGTGCAGTTATTGCCTCTTGAATTCTGCTGTCTGTTGTAACCACTCTGAATGTCTCTGTTGGCTTTGCATATATCCCCATTTTCTGTAAATGAACTTTTTCAGCCCAATAATATTTCCTCACTGAGAGTGTGTTTTGAGGATTCACAAACCCAAGATTTTTCATATATGGACTATTGAAGTCGGTCTCATGACCACCTTTTCATTACAGGTGCTTATTCAAGGTTTGATTTGCAAGGGTGCCTCTTCCCTTTGGCAGCCCTGGGAATTGCCTGCCTTTCAAATTTCTGTGAATGCAGATACCACCAGTAATGTCCAGGTTGGAGAGGAGAAAAGAAACATTGTCTTTTCTTGCTTCTTCTGCATGGTCTTCCTTACAGTCTGTCCCATATTCTTTTGCTTCTAGTCAAAGCCCGACCACTTTTTTATGTCAGTAGTCAGCCTTCATAGACGTTCAGTGAAATTCCTTCTTTAGGTAAAATAGTTCTTACTTTTCTATTCAGGATCATTCCTAATCCACCCTTCTTTTACCAGGTATAACCTATTTCCCCATCATCAAAGATAATCTACCTGCCTCCCACAAAAAAATGTAGCTGTAATAGCCCACCCCAAGATTAAGCTCTCCCTTCCCAGTATTTCACAAAAGCACCTCTTTGACCCGACCCAACACAAATAGAAATTAATTTCTTTCCCATAGTCCAAAACAACTTCTTCCCCCCAAAATAAACTCTTCTCTTGACATTAAATTGTAATGACACTTGCAAATTCAGGAAGTCATGGTGCAGCAGAATCATAGTAGTACTAGAGACACTTTAACCTTTTCATTTACTGCAAGCATCACCCTTCTGCCTTTCATCTACCCATAATGTAAAAGACAAGGTCTGGTCTATGAGGGGATGGAGGAGGAAATGTCACCAGGCTGGAGATTGCTACCTTCTGGTCCAGCACAGGCACCCAGGCTCCAGCTGGGGCTGCAGGCTTCAGAGCTGTTCAGGGCAGGGAGTGACTGGGGAAAAAGGATATTGGGGGCTATTGCTACCACTGATACATTCCCCAAGTAAACACTGATTGTAATAATGAAAGTAAAAGGCAATATATTTAAAATTGGCAAAAGTAATACGCCTGCAAAACATGCTGGCAAATGGTATCACTGAGGCCAAGTGCTTAGCAAGATTCAGTAAAAGGTTATACATACATATTCATACATTTATGTGGGGAATTAGATTGCACCTGATAAAAATTCATAATGGATATAAATGTTCACAGTTCAGGGCATAAATCAGCCACCAGCCTGAGGTTAGAAAATAACTTCCCCTGTAGTCAGGTTGTTATATAATTATCCATTAAACTTGCGGAGGGGGGGAAAGGAGGTTGAAGAATAGGGCAATTTCCTCAGAGACATCTGGGAATTACTATTGGCAGACAACTAATTTAGATTTGATCTGGTATGGAAGTTCTTATTACATCAAATAATGTAATTTAGAATTAAAGCATATGATTTATTTTGTATTTCTTACTCTATATGTAATCAAGTTCATGCCTGAGGGTAACTGCAAGCCTTTCCCTTATAAGCCAGCCAAAGCTAGTGAAATTCACTGTACTGTGTTTTCTCACAGAACCTCCTTAAAAACAGCTTCAAATTTTCCAAGGAAGTTAGGCAGAGTCCCAGGAATTTAATTTGTTGAAAAGCTAGCCAACTAATATCGCCAACTTACTGTCTGTATTAGCGGAGAAAAAATTGCGTGCACGAACTGCAGTAAAAATCTCATATTCCGAAAAGTTCTTATTCTTGTTAAGTTTGCATAATAACCTAAAAAGTCTTGCAGAGCTCCTGAACATCACAAACTGTAGCTCGTGCTACTCCAGGCCTGCTTTTTCTGCTTGGTATTGTCAGCTCACCTAAGCAAACCATAGGTGTTCAGTGGACTTGTTTTCATCAAGCAACATACCTCCAGCTCTCTTGTTGCACTTGCAAACAGTTTGCAAGCTAACGTAACACATATTGCATGCTAATAAAAACGGCCTTTGTGACCTTGAAAACAGATAGCTTGGTTGAAAATGGTTTGATTAAGAAGCTATAGGTGAATAAGTGAATACAGGAAATCATTTACATTCACTGCAGGGATTAGGGGATGTTAGCTGCATTCTGCTGTAGTTTCTGGAATGCACATGATACACTTGTTGTAATTCTAGCATAAATTATCATCACAATAGATGGGGGAAACCAAGGAGCATTTATTCACCAAACATCTCACCAATTTTCAGAAGGAAAAAGAGTGGTACTTGGCAGCAGTCTCTCTTAAGCATAAGTTCTGTTCCTAGTGAGTAATACTAGAAACATTGCACAGCAATCGCTCAACATCTGGAAAGTTCTAGGGCCACAAGCAACAAACACTGTGGTCTTCTGAAAAAAAATCTTGCCATGCAAACTTGAGTGATCTATTAGGACAGATTTATAAAAGGAATGGCTGAAGAGAAGGCATCAGATGTACTGTAGTAGATTTTTTTAAGGTTTCAAATCATATTCGTTAAAAATCTTACTTGAAAAATGAATTCAAGCTGGCTTTGCTAGGAAAGCTGTAAGTTTGCTGTGGAGTACCCGTCCCTTGACGGTGGGTGAGGACGCCCCCTCCCAGCCAGGGCTCCCCCCGCTCAGTGCCAAGTGCTGTAGGTGTTGGAGGCAGGAGGCTTTGCAGGCTCTAGTTACCAGGCTGTCCTCGTTTAACACGCAGCGTCTGCCGAAGTAATGCGACTGCTTTATGGCTTTATCAGAACAAATAGGGCAACTCCCTTAAGCACAATTAACTCTTAACAGCAGCAACATTATCAGCCCTGCAGCTGAATCTCAAATGAGGGTTATGATCGTATGGGGTGGGCCTTGTTGGGACCATTTGACACCAGTCTTCTGCCACTCACATATGCAGTTTTGTTGTGTCTCTTGCCTCCTTATGTCCTGCTGCTACTAATGACACCCTGCCAGCAGCAAGCTATTTCCCTGGGAAGCTCTCAGGCTGCTTGCAGCCCGGCTGCCTCCTTCTGCCAGCTACCAAACTGCTGCTCCGGCTCCCGTGTAGGCTTCTCCCTCTTAAACATGGCTTACAGTATGCTGGAAACCCCAGTATATACTGGGAACCTCAATACAGTGTTGCAAAGACATACGATATATTGAACTGTGAGGAGATGTTTGGGGTATGATAGATGTGGGTGTGAGGGCTGATTTTTTTTAATATTTTCATCAGGAAAATAAAGTAAACTTCAGCATGCTGCTGACATTTACAATTGTATATCACAAAAAGCTGCAAATACCAACGAAGAGAGAATTATAGCTGGGTTGTAAATAAATGATGCACTCAAAAAGTAATAGTTTTGATCTAGAATAAGGTAAATTGAAAAATAGTGTACAAATAATCCAAATACTTTTTCAGTGGAAGGAATAGCCTGAATAGCATGAATTGGAAAAGAGAATGATAGGAAACTCCCCTTTTTCTCTCCTGGCAACTAGATGCGAGTTTGCATAGGATATGGCAAGGCAAAAGAGCAATGTCATTTTGGACTCCATGTGAAGAGCTGTAACAGCATCAGGTTAAGTGATTTTCTTTATGATTTTGGCTTAAAATATTCAGGTCCATCAACAGCACTATCAAAAAGACCAAAGATAAATGAGAAAGAGTTCTGAAAAAAGCCAGAATAACAATCAACGGCTGGAGGCCAGATTTATTTGGAAATACTTCTATATGTTTAATTTGTCCAAAACTTTAAGAATGATTAAGGGGAACCCATAATGGACGACTTCTTCTGGAACAGAGTACTTATAAGTACAAAGGAGAAAAAAAAGGGTCAGCAGGTCATGGGCTGCCAGAGATCCCAACACTGCTTTGTTAGCTGCTGCTGCTGAGCAGCCGCCAAATTACTCTAGTAGCAGATCCCAAAAGAGTGCATAAAAATGAGGGTTGCATTTATATTCTGAGAAACAAGCTTAGTTTTTGTTTCCTCAGAAACTCACTTCCAGAGACAATCCTCCCTGTTTCTACCACCTGTTTAAATAAAAAGTAGGCACACGGTCCAGTATAGTGCCGAGGATCACACCGATTGCTTGATATTGCTTCCTATTCAAATACAGTCTTTGTTCATCCCTAGGCCTATGTATTACCCTCTCCCTATAGCACACTAACAAGAGATGAGATTAGGAGTGAGGCTAATGGGTGGCAACATAATGACATATTTTGGAGAGGAGAAAGAGGTGCAAGCTAAGCTAGAAAGAAAAAAAAAGAACCACCAGGCAAAATACCAACAGAAACATCATGACTCCAGAGTTTCTGCATTTCTGACTGTTGTCCTCATACTGAGGCATAGAGGACATGTCGATGCTGGAAGCCAGTCTGTGCAACTTGTTCAAGCTATTACCTCTGCTGCCTAGCTAGCATTGAGGCTGCATGAGCATTCCTATGCGGCACTGGCATCTGCCCTCCTGCCTATGCCCATCTTCACAACCCTGAGCACATTTGGAAGTTAGCATCCCACCAGATACATCAAGACAGGCTCAGCACTGACAGTTGCTGATAGCTAACAGGCTGTCTGCATAACAGCCCTGCGGACGAGAAGCACAGCGTCCTGTGCGTGTGGCTGCTCCAAGAGCAGCTCTTGCAGAACAGTGTGAATAGAGTCAGCAGGTTGCTTATATTTTAAACATGGTAAGTAAGGACTGCTTGCTGGGTTAGCAGAATATATGGGGCATAACAAAAGGCTGAAGGAGTAAACAACGTATTATTTTCCCACATCATGTGGCTTTCAGGAGGAAAATCTCAAAAAAAGAGAAAATACAAGGAAAAAAAGTGGCAATAAAGCAACCAGTTTCTCCCTTTCTCTTTGAAAATCAGAAGAGGAAATAACTTGGGGTTTCCCCTATTTAGCAAAGCTATTGTTATAGCAGAGGACGTACAGAATGGTGAGTTAGAGGATAAGGTGCTTCCTAGAAGAGATTATGAATGTGTCATAGATTAAACACTATTCGAGTTATTAATTCGATTTCTGTAGATACTGCTGGTATACTAAAATACTTTGATAGGACAGATATTCTACCCAATGCTTGTGTTGCCTCTTGCATCAGAAAATGAAAGTCAAAGAGACCTCAGTATTATTCTCGCTTTCACACTTTCTGGATTTTTTGGGGGTTGGAAGGGACAACAGAAAATCCATGAACAATTATAGGATGCAGCTGAGAAATGTCTAGGCTTTCTCAGCTCCTGGGTACACTTGAGAATTTAAAGGGCAGGCAGGAGCTGTGTCAGCTCAGGTATGGCATAAATGTATTCCGACACTTAGAGGACGGTGGGGAGTTCAACAGCATATCAGACATGAGGTTCTGACTCCAAAGCACATAATGTACTTTAGACTCTTTGTAATATGTTTATTTACAGTTAGTCTGGCTTCAGCAGTTGAAGTCACAAAACTAAGTCTTTTAAAACTATTCCCAGATTATTCAGTGCAGTGCAGGTTGCAAATGTTTCTATTCATGGAATTTAACTTGGATTTTAAATCACTATATATACAGGGTCATTAATTCTGGAATAAGTTCCTTCCTCTATTATAGCTTACTTCAGGATTTAATTCTAGAACAGTTATTCTATTCCAGAATTATTCCAGAATTGTCTTGGCTCCAGAAGGTCATAGAAATATCTTTCATCAGACATACCGATATTGTAGTATGCCATGGGTGAAAGAAGAATTAGGATTCTAGTTGAGTTAGGAGCACAGATCACATCATTTATTATCTGCAGATGCCAGGACATTAAAACTTCCAATTGTTATCCCACCAAACTGAATGAGGCAGTTCCTTAATACAATTACCTCTGTATAATTGGAAGCTAAATCAACGATGACTGCATCATTTGAATATTACTTTAAATAATTGCATTTTTATGACGCTATTTTGTTGTACATGGTATCACCAAATAGCTTATTCATTTTTCTGCTGACTGTTATTTGAGTTCTGCCTTTCTTTGAGAAGGAAGAAGCACATTTTCAACCTTTCAGTTTTCTGGGATACAGTGTGCATTTCTTTTAATTATTTAGGCTGACACACATTAACACTAAAAGTCCATAGTCCATAGTGAGTGAAACAAGAGGGGAGGGCTGGGTGGATTATAACTGACCCAGGAAGAGGAGCACCAGAGGTGTCTGGCAAGGCCCATAAAGGAAAACAGGAATTTGGGGTAGACAACCAACACAGAACTTGAACGTTGCGAAGGATTTCCCCTGCTCCTTTCAGAGGAGTGTCCCTAGTCACTGACTGTTTTGGCAAGAAGAAGTTTTAAAGTATTTGGACAGGTAATAGGGAGAATGGCCACAGACTACGCTGTGTCGTGCTCCATTTGGATCTCTGAAATTTACAGGACAACATACTCTGTAAATTAAACTTCATGGTATGAGCTCATTAGGAAAGAAAACAAACACGACAAACAAGAGCTCAATTCCCTTTGTACAGGCTACTCTAGCATTTTCATTTTCTCTAGAATTCACTAATTCATCACTTAAGTCACATGTTTTCTAACTCACAAGTTCTCTAATTCATAACTCACAATTCATTAACTCGTAACTTGTAACTTGTGCACCTATGAGTAAAATAATTTCCTAGCCAACGGTGAGAGTGCTTATCCTTCCTCCTTCGTCACAGTGCGGGCATCCCCTTTATCACAAGGGAAAGCATGAACATCAGTGTTTTATCGACACTGTTTTCATCACAGATCCAGAACATAGGACCATACAAGCCACTATGAAGAAAATTAACTCTATCCCAGCCAAAACCAGTACAATCTCCACACCTTGCTCCATACCATTTACATCATGCTCAGGTCCCACACTATTCAATAGATCCTCATTAGCCACCTTCCCCCTACCCATCCATTGATGTATACACAGGTATCATTCCCTTAGTCTATGGACCACCCCTGTAAAGCATTCATAAAATGTCCACAAAATATCCATTGAGTTCATTAGTCCATGACTTGGGTTCTCTCTGTTGGTGGTCACTCAGGACAGGAGAGGTGGTGTGTTGTGTGGAGTTACTGGGCACCAAAGCCAGCTCTGGTCGGGTCACTGCTGCACTTGCACTGCATCTTGTGAGGCTCGTCCTCCACTGGTGGTGGTTCCTGCTATAGTACTTCCTACAACATGCAACTCAAATCATAGGTTATAACAATTTAAAGGTATATCCATTACAGTGTCCACCTCTGGTCTCTTTGGACACTGCAGCGCACTCCTCCCCTTGCCTCTGCTCCAGCGTGGACTTATCCACAGATCCCAGCCCCTTAGTGGGGGACCTGCTCTGGCATGGACTTACTCATGGGCCACAGCCTCTTCAGGGCTATATCTGATGTGGCCTGGTCATACCCACAGCCAGAGATGCTTCAAGGTGTACCTCCTCCGGCATAGCCTTATCCATGGGCCACAGTCCCTTTAGGGGTGTACCTGCTGTGTTGTGGACTTATCCATGGCCACAGCTGTTTTGAGGTGTACCTTCTCCAGTGTGGACTTATCCTTGGGCCACAATCCCTTCAGGGGTATACCAGCTGTGGTGTGGACATATCAGCGGCCACAGACACTTCTGCTCTGACATGGACTTATCCACAGCCATAGACACTTCGGGACTTCCTGCTCCTGCATGGACTTATCCACAGGTCAAGTCCTTTTGACTCAAGCTGACACTGGAGCGCCAGCCTGTCCAGCACAGCAGCACAGGAGCAGCAGTGATGCCCTGGCCATGGGCCAGCCCAGGCACATGGTCATGGCTGTTATCAAAATGCTCCCAGGCACAGCAGGGTGAGATGATAAGCCCTACAGCAAACAGCAAGAGCAAAAAGCAGCCACTAATGAGCACTAGACTCCAATGTACAGCAAGGCAAGCAAGCCCCGTGGCAAGCACAGGACCCTGCCGATTAATAGCTAAATAGCTGTAACAGCTATAAGTTCAGTCTAGCAAACTCCAGTCAAATCTGTCATTACCTCAAATCCCTTGAGCCCTACATTGGGCACCAAAAAGGACTGTTGTGGTTTAAACCCCAATGGGCAGCTCAGCACCACACAGCTACGTGCTCGCTTTCCCCCAGTGGGATGGGGGAGATAATTGGAAGAGTAAAAGTGAGAAAACTTGTGGGTTGAGATAAAGTAGGCAAAGCAAAAGCTGCATGTCCAAGCAAAGCAAAACAAGGAACCCATGCACTACTTCCCATGGGCAGGCAGGTGTTCAGCCATCTCCAGTGAAGCGGGGCTCTATCACGCATAACAGTTACTTGGGAGGACAAACGCCGTAACTCTGAAAGTCTCCCCCCTTTCTCCTTCTTCCCCCAGCTTTATATGCTGAGCATGGTGTCATATGGTATGGAATATCCCTTTGGTCAGTTGGGGTCAGCTGTCCTGGCTGTGTCCCCTCCCAACTCCTTGTGCACCCCAGCCTGCTTGCTGGTGGAGCAGCCTGAGAAACAGAGAAGGCCTTGACTCTGTGCAAGCACTGCTCAGCAGTAGCTAAAACATCCCCGTGTTATCAAGTTTTCATCACATAGCACTATACAAGCTACTATGAAGATAATTAATTCTATCCCAGACAAAACCAGTTCAGCAAATAAAAAAGAATCATTGTTTAATTCACCAAAAAGTCAGCATGAATTTTCACTGCGTGGAAGACACAATAAGCTCAACAACTAAGACATGTCCTTTATCTTGTTTTTTATCACGCTAACTTAATAGGAGGTGAATTCTTAATGTGTAACGTTGGTAAAAAATGCACCCAGAATTGCCTGTACATAGGCATCTGTACATTACAGAACGCTTTCCTGAAAATTGTTATCTGTTGAGTAGATCAGGCTGCTGTTGCACAATGAAGTACCACAGAGTGATACTGTCACAAGCAGTCCTTCTTCTCTGTGACTGAAAAGGGGGGTCGTGCAAACATGCAAAGTGCGTCCAAACGTTTCTAAAACACTGCCACAAAGTGACTAAATCGTCCTTACAAGCTCTTTCATCTGTTTTAAATGCACTGTTCTGAAGAACTTGAAAAGAAATTAATTTTTAAGTCATCAAGCCGTAACAAGACAGAAACTCTGACAGTCATGTATTCAAAGCATTTCAATGTCAGTTTATTCTACAGGATAAGACAAGTAGCAGCAGAAATAAACCACTCCTGATTCCTCAGAGCCAAATTTAAAGTTGAACTTTCCTGAGGAAGGATAGGGGTCTATATCCTACTTGTTCATACTCATGTACAAAGTCCTACCACTTCTTGTATTTCTGTGGCTCCTGGGAATGAGATCATAACCAATACCTAACGTCTGGGACGTGGGAAAAGGTTGTAGGTGTATGGTTACTATTTCACTAGTACTAGAATAGGGTCTTCTCCATGAAGTGAAGAAGGAACCAGGTACTGTACTTTAGACTGTATGTTAACCTCATCTAACTTTTAGATGGTACGGGTTAGGGAAGATGAATTGCAGCCATCCTGTCTGAGGATGTACCATCTTATGCCAACAACCAAGCAGGGATCCATGGTCCATCTTATGACTTGGAGCTGTAAAAAGGGAACAGAGTTTGTGCTGCATGTGATGCTGATCGCAGGGTCCTTGGTTTACATCTTGTGCAGAGCTCTCTGTAAAATCGAGGAGGTCTCCTTATCACTGAGTGAAAAATAAATTTTCTCTCACTGAATCCTTTCATCAGTGTTTTTCTAGTGACATGACAGGGACTAATTTTAAAACAAAAGTTCTTATTAAGAATGTAACATCGAAAAACTTCTAGCCAAAATCCCAGATCCTGAGGGACACTTCTCGTTACAGTCTCACTCAAAATAGTCACTGGTTCAAAGTTCAGAAATTCAGTGTGACTGAAATTCACTCGGCAAGTAAGGACTTGTCTCCAACATTCTTCAGAGGTTTGAAAGATTTTATGCCAACAAGTATTTTCCTCCGTTGCCCTTTTATTTGCAGGTACCCAAACCAGCAAGGTTTTTCAACTGTGTATTTTCAGCAGCAGGTGGCACTATGAAGTTCCTATCTTCATAATTATTCTCATGTAAAATAATATAAAATGTTATGCAGATACATTAGAAAGAACTTCATCAAAATGTTGTTAATAGTCCATTATCTAAACATATGGCCAGATCTTGCCATGAAAATATTTCAGAATAAATTCTGATAATAAAATAAATGTTTTTCTAAATGTTGGTTGACAAAAAGTCTTAATGCAAGAATAGGAATAATGAGAATGTCTAATATAAAAATAGGCAACTAATAAAATTTAAAATTATATATGTCATAAAAGTTCTCTATAGTCTTTGTTACTCTTTACTAAAGTGCTACCATGGGATGTTCTTGAATATACTACTTGAGCAACTTCAAATTTGCTGGAAATTATGTCTGTCTCATTCGCATGCAAGCTGTAATATTGCAGTAATGGTGTCAATACATATAGACTAGGTATGTAAGTTCTATGAGGTTGATGAACATCTACTAACAGGAATACAGCAAATGGAAAAGCATTTGGATTTTTCTTGGCTTGGCCAAAAGTTCATATTTACAAGCGGAGACCAAAGCATTGTATGTGGGCCCATGTTCCTCTATGTGTACCATATGGAGATGTTACTATATTCCAGGTAAACTCCAAGATCAAGAAGATGCAATGTTAATTGAAAACATTTTCTTCAAGACTTTATTAAGCATTATTAAAGCTAGACAGGGCAACTAACAAACAAGCCTGTGTTTCCAGATATTTCAGGTTGTCTCATCAAATGAAAACAACAATATTGCAAAAGTATCGCTCATATTTTGTTTCAGAAAGCTCCTAATGCCATACACCTCGTTCATCAGTGGCATACGGTGGGAATAGTGCCGTAAGATACAGCATTTTCATTAAGCTGATTTTGGATGGCTGCCTGCTCATCAGAAATGAAGCACTGGTCTGCCTGAGCTCCAGGTGTGAAGATAAGGAAAGGAGAAAAGAAATTAAGCGAGGAACACAAATGAAATATATAGTCAATGTTCTTTTATCTGGCCTGGCCAGAAAGTGTCTTTGCCTTTTTTTTTCACCCCAGGCTCCAAGTTAGCTGCTTAGCTTTGCATACTATTTCTGTGCTATGATACAATCTATGCCAATGCCTAAGATTCACGTTCGCTTTTATTTTGCTTTCTATTAAATAAAGCATGTAGAAAAGACACCTTTATAGCTTCAGGGCAATTTTTCACAAACTGGCATTGTGTATTACTCATTTTGTGCTAACGTGGTCTGCTTGCTGTTTCTTTTATAATACTGAAAAAGCCAAAAGCTGGTACTTAATAAAAACATCATTTGCAAGGAGCTGGCAGCAGCTATACTCAAAAGTTTTTTGACTTGCGACAGCCCACTTCTGTTTCTCCAGAGTCTCCAGCAGAGTCCTTTCAGTTGGATTCAGTTGGGTTCACTTTTAGACCACAGAATAAAGTGGTACTACCAAAATAATACACAGGAATATACTTAAAATTTTGCTGCCGTTTCCCCATTACAAATGATTTATTGTTGCCGTGCATTCTCCCTCCAAGGAATCAAAACCATAGCATTGTTAACAGCTCCTTCAGTATACCTAGCTCATTCAGTGGTGCAGCGCGTGTTCTGCTTAGACCTCCATAATATGTTTAGTGGCTCTATGGATGTGTTTTAACTAAACTTTCATTGTAAGGCAAGAGCTTCCACTCTATCTAATACAGCTATCAAACACACATATAATACATCTACTTAGATTACAGGTTCTTCTTCCTCCAAAGGGATCCATCCATTTTATATAATTACAGCAAGCAGTATCTTTGGGTCATCACCCACGTGCAACATGATGGTGCAAAGAATTTTTTTAATTATTACAGATTTATCAAATGTATACACACTTGTGCTATTTTTTCATTTATAAAGTCACACTCTTGAGCCTTGTAGGGCAAATGTGAAAACGAGATCTTCACATTAGCCCCGTTTAAGTTGCAAGGTGCGCTAACAGAGCTCAACGGTTGTGAATACCTAAAGCAGGCATCGTGCACCAGCCTGAGAGAGGCTATAGCAGAAGCCACAGAAGCTAAATAAGTGCCTGCAAAGGAATAGTTAGATCTTCTCTTATGGCTAGTAAGTGCCCTAATTCCACGCTATTTGGTTATATTAGATCATTGAAAGGAACCTCAAAAGTGGGGCCAAAGGGTGACCAAAGGATCATTTGAAAGGTATATGCTGTCATGTACTTTCAGCCAGGCTACAAACACAATGGCAGCGCTCATACCCTTTTCAAAGCCGTATTCAGTGCACTGAATTGATTAACTGTTTGACTGCTACTTGTATTTCCAAGTGGAAATCAGCCAGCGCTCTAACGTCATTTACCAAACAATGACAAGTGATTTAAGATAAGCCACTCCAACAATTTGGTAACTACGACCTAGGGGTAGGGATCCAGATGGGACGTGGCCCATCCGCTCCAAAGCATTCCCTCCTACTTTTGGGTGGGCCGTGACACGCGCTCGCTGTTACGCCTCAGGAATACGATGGGTTGTCGAGGGCATGTTAAACAGCTGGAGAAGTCGGAAGGTTGACACAGCTGTTACCAGGGCCAGTGACATTTCTGCTCGGGGGGGGACGGGGGACGGGACACACGACACCTCGTCTGAAGGTGTAAATTCCAAACAACGGGTGTGCATCGAACCCCAAATCCGCTTCTGTTTTGGCTGGTTTGCGAGTCCGGTTGCAACTCTTGCCAAGCGAGGCGCCTGCTCGAGGCACCTGCTCGGCATCCCTCCGCCGGGCGGAGGCAGCCGGTACAGCGGCGGGTCTGCGGCGTCCCCTCCCGGCGCCCTGCATCGGCCCCCGCGGTGGGACCCGCCGCTGCTCGCCGCCGGGCCTCGCCGCCACGGCCCTCCGCGCCGCGCCGGTGCCGCACGCGCCGCTCGGTTCGGCTGCACGCGGGTGACAGGCGCCGGGCGGGCGGGGAACACCGACAGAGCGCACCGAGGGGGGCACCGGGGCCGAGACGCGGGGCGGCGGGGCGGGAGGCGGCGGGGCCGCGGAAGCGCCGGGGGCGGGCGACGTTCCCGGCACCGCCGCCGCCGTCGCCGCCGCTGCCGGGAAAGGAGCCGCCCCCGCGGGCTCCCGCAGCCGCTGAGTGGCTGGGCGGCGGCGGCGGGGCGGAGCGCGGGGGCGGCCGCTGCCCCGGCCCGGCCCGGCCCGGGCCGCCTCCGTCCGCGAACAGCGCCGGAGCCGAGCGGGCAGGCGGTGCCGGGCCAGCCGCCCCCGCGCCGTACCGGCCTCCGCGTGCCCCCGGCCCCGCGCCATGGAGATCGAGCTGCCCCCCGCCGCCCAGGTGAGAGCGCGGCCGCGGGGCGACGGGGGCGGCGCGCAGCGGCGGGACCCCCCGCCTCCCCCCGCGGGGCCCGGCGCGGCCCGGTCGGGTGTCGGGGCGAGGGGCGGGGCGGGCGGTCACGAGGCCGGCGGAGCACGTGGCGCCGCCCCGCCCCTGTGAAGGCGCTGAGTCACGGCGGGGGAGGGGCGGGAGGCCCCCGCAGCACCCCCCCCCCCCCCCGCCTCCCCGCCACGCTCCGCTCCGCCGCGCCGGGGGGGGGCCGGGCCGGGCCGGGTCTCGTCTCTTCCCTTCCCGCCCGCGCCGGTGGCGGAAGGTCAGTCAGGGCCTCCGGGAGGCGCCGGAGCTTGGCGGAGCCGGCTCCTGAGGGAGGGGCTGAGGAGGCGGCCGCCGCCGCCGGAGGGGCCGGGCGCGGCCTGGCGTCGCTGCCCGCGGCGTGCCCGGGCGCCGCTGGCTCCCGACTCGGGTGAGTTACCGCGGGTTCGCCGCTGCCCCCCCGCAGCGGCCCCGCCGGGCCCCGTCCCCGCCGGCGCGCGGCCGAGCCGGCCCGCGGGGCTGTTCACAGCGATGCGCTTCCCCGGGGCGGCTTCGGGCTTGGCGCGGCCTCTCGGGCGCGGCCTGAGGAGCCCGGGCCGGGCGGCCTCGGCCTGGGCCGCAGGTGAGGGGCTGGGCCGGGGTGCGCCCCTCGCGCCCCGCCTGCCGCAGGCGCCTCCGGGGCCTCGAGCCAGGGCGCTTCTCCGGGGCTCGGCGCGGGAGGGCTTGTCCCTTGGCGGCCTCCTCCGAGGCAAAGCTCGCGGGGGCTTGCGGGTGTTGGGATGTGTTTGCGTTTTGTGCTCTTGTGCTCCGAAGCCTCTTCTCCAAAAGCCTCTGAAATGCAGTACTCTGGCGTTGCAAACTGGTCGCACAAGAGTGCGGCGAACTACTGAAAACGTAACTGAACTCCGTTATAAATTTATACGACCGTTACGTGTTTTTCTTGGGCTTTTAAATGGGAAACATACTCTTATCAACTAAGTATTAGGTTTAAAGAAGTAATACTTGAAGCAACCTGGAACTGTTTTAATTCTTTTAATACTACAAATTTAAGACTCGGGAGTTCTGAGGCTCTTTCAGTCTACGTCAGTACAATGTATGCTACGCAACAGTGCTTCTTTTAACATTGTCTGTCTGTCCTTTAGGATGTCTAAGCGGGTACTTACTACAGGTAGCATCTCTTCAGCAGTGTTGGATATACCTTTTCCTGTTCATTGAATGCTGTTGCTTTCCTGTCACAGGCCACTCATAGCTCTGCCTGGCCCACCTGTTTTTCTAGCCCCAGGTAGCACAGCCGTGACCTCCACCTTGCCTCCTCGGTTTCTTGGAAAATACTGCAACAAAAATCAGGCTCTTGGCCTGTGCTATGAAAACACCCTGTGAATTTCTTTTTGCCTGTAGTATCCAGCTGTGGCATTTTTGCTCTCATTTCTGAGAGAAACTTGACAGACTGATTCCTGTGTACCTGCTTTTGTACCTTCTTGCCCGACCCGTAGTGACTTCTCTGCCAGCAAACCTAGCTTTTGTTACTTGTTTGCGTACTTTGTCAAACTCTTTCTACCAAGCCACCTGTTGTAGTTTTCCTATCTGAGCTCAACAGCTGCTAGTTTCTTCTCTTGCAGACCTAGCCTGAAAAGGCACTGCATTTTTTAGATAGTAAATGATTGCTATCTTTACCATATAGTTTTAATTGTATTTATTAAATGGAAAATTCAAATACCCTTTCCCATAAAATGTTCATTCAAAATGAGAGATGGGGACCTCAGTCTTCATTTAGCCTCTCGGAGTTTGCAAGCCAGTGGATGGGAAGGGTGTCCACTTCTGCAAATACAGTTAAGCTCTTAGTCTTTTATGTGCCTGCTAGCAATTGTCATAGTAGTAAAGGTGAATGTGAAGGACTGGGGTTGATCTAGCTCCTTAACCAGAATGTAAAATCCCCACTTTCTGCTACATACTTCTGTGGGAGTTAGCAGTGCTATTGCCTGCAGTATTCTTGAAAAAAGTATTCCTTTGTTGCACCTCTCTGCCTGGAAATAGGATGCACCTCTGTATGCAGAGGTGAAATGGGATGTTGCCTATTGCACATTAACAGCACAGACATCAAAACATCTAAGAAACAAAGAATGCAATGTAACAAGCGTCATGTTTCAAATCACATGCGAAAGCATGAGACTCTCATAGTAGGTGTTCTCTTCAGTAAATTTGAAGTTACTGAATTGGTTGCTTGTAACTTTGTAAAACAGCTCAACAAGCTCGTAAGTTATTAAATTTTGAGCCTCAGGACAAGAAGAGAGCGAAAAGAGTTCACGTTCCAACACAAGGAATGAAACTGTGGGTTGCACTTAGACAGAAGTAAGACCAACTGTAACAACTGACAAAACTAAGTAAGCAAATAATTGAGTGCCTGTGTAAGTGGACCGTCAGGGTTTTTTCTACCCAGAGAACTGCCCTGAAGAGTCTCCAGCTCAATTAGTGTGATCTCTTCAGTCTAAAGGGCTTTAATAAGGAATTACACATACTTTTTTTTTGTTATGACATGCTGCATTAAATTGTCAAGCGAATGGGTTTATTTTTTATTCCATAACAGCCTGTCATTTCCACATGAGGTAGATTCTGCAGGCAAAGACAAACAAGTGCACGGCTCAGGCCTGGCAACAAGTCTTTGTTTTCTGGGTTTGTTTTGTTTTGTTTCTTGATAATGAAACAAACCCTGTTGAATAGGAATATCTGATCAAGATACCTGTAGAAATATCTATTTATCTGTCACCTTGATAACAAGCCGCACTGATAGAGCTTTCTTTCCTTCAAAATTCATGAAAAAATATCTTTCAGTTAAGCCAGTGGTAGTTGTAAGGCAGCGTAGTATGTTTAGCTGAAATGCATGTAGGCTAATAGGAGTTGACAGTGTCAATCCCTTCAGAAAAACAGCTAATTGGATTTTACTGTTATTGTAGTAAATATCCATCATACGAACACTGTTCCGGAGTTTGTCTTTAAAATGTGCTAAGAATTTACAGTCGTATTGGAAACTGATGGAAGTACAAGAAGTTAATTGCCTCTGAAAATCCAACTTGAAGAAGTTTGTGGTTAGGACTCAAAGTTGGAGAAGAGTTTGGCTTTGAAAGTTTGTTGGGAAATATTTGAAAGAGACCAAACTGGAACAAAAAAGAATGTTCAGCGTAAGCAGAGGGCAGCTGGATGATCTCGTGTGCTTTAAAGAACTTGAGACATTTTTATAGCACTGTGTGGGTGGTTAGGAAGGTTTGTGTACACTTCCCACTGATGTTCACGGGCAAGAATAAGTTTTGGTTCTCTGTCCCTTACTTTTTTTTTCAGTTGAAAAAGTAGAGATGGTATAATACCTATCCTGAATAAGAATGCAGCAGGTTATGTATAATCCTGAAGAACAAGGATATTGTTAAAAATGTGTCAGATTATTATATCTGTTGTTGCACCTGAATACCCTTTTGATTTCTTACTCAAGTTCTGTATCTCAAATTTGCAAAGCAGAAAAATATCTGTTTGATAGGTATTGCTACTTTTGTGACCCTGACTGAAACGAATGTAGCAATAGCATATTTATTTCGTTAAAGAAAGCTCAGGTACCTTTGTGGAATATGCTGGGCTTTGTGAGCTGATGTTGAGGAACAGTAGAAGCGGAAGGAGCTAACTGAAATATTTGTCACTCACTTTCTTAGTAATATCAATTCATACTATTTTTAATATAACTTTTCCTATGTAGTTGTAAGATTTTGTTACGTTTGGCCCTTCAATAGAACCAGCAAACTCCAAAACAGCAAAAGCTGTCAGAGTTTGTCATTGAAACCTTTTGGAATGCATTAGACTTTTAAAGGAGAGTGAAAAAGAGTCAACTGCAGGCCCAGAAAAGGGTGAGCTTAGGGCAAGTAGGAGAGACTATAGAAAGTTCAGATGATGACAGTAAATGACACCAACTGTGCCCATGCCTGTAACACTGGATGTGTGCTTCATTGGAGAGAAGAAATTTGTTTGATTTTTGTATCTAGAACACTGCTTCTTTCCTTTTTTCCCCCCCTTTGAAGTTATAAAGATAAGCTTTCAAATGACTAAACCATTTACTAAAATTAGGCCAATTTGTGAAAGTGTAATGTATTTGCAATGATCGTGTTGGCTGAGGCTAGTGCAGTACAAGTCCAGGCAGTAACCTGTCGGCATGAATTAAATATTAATCCCCTGCTGCTGTGCTTGAATTGCAGCCAGCAAAAAGTCCTCCAAAGTCTCCGGGTTAATCACCTAGTTAAAGTTTGTTTTGGCCTCCATCTCATTCCAACCCTGAGTAACCTTTAATTTTAATATAGCACATTCCTAGAGAACTTGAAAGGGTTTGAAGTCTGTTCAGTTTTTCTGATTGTGTATTATACCAAAGTTGGACTTTGTGCCACAGAATACAGCTTTAGGTGAAGGGAAAAGAATACAATGTGTTGGCCAGATTAGTTCTTTTTTGGTAATAATCTAGTTTAACTGGTTTTGGAAACACTTCATCTGCTACCCATGTAAGTCTTTCTACGTAGACCAATAAAAAGTCAGGTAGGAGGCGTTGGAAGTCATGACTTTGAATTCCTGTTATCCTAAGATGACTGATACACAGTGAACTGAAATCCTGCTCAGGATTGCTCAACAGAAATACTTTTATGGCATATTTATTTTATTAAGGTAAACAATTAAACCAGCCAGTAAAAATGAAGCCAGCAACGCCATCTGTGGTGTATAAAACTGCATTAAACCATGGAAGGCTTATCTGAAACAGATACCAGCAAATACATTTCAAGTAAAGATAGGCATTGTGTACTTCTATCTTTCCTACCCAGTGACTGCTTTCTGTACAGGAAGAGTAAAGCTAGTGACAGTCACATATTAACTGGCAGTAGCAAGAAGTTGATGGATCGTATAGCACTTAAGTTTTCCTAAAGTATAAGAACAGTATTACTACTCTGTGCAGCACAGTACTGAAGCAAGCACAGGGACAGCTCTGTCTCAGGATTTCTTTGGTTTGGTGATTTTTAGATATATATTTCTTAATTTTTCTTTACCACCTTTTAAAATAAAAAAATTAAAAAACTACATTCCCCAGCAGAGTATCTTGTTTAATGTTAGTTTAGTTTTACCTTGACATGCATAGGTCAACAGTATCTGTTTCAAATGGAAGTCGAGTCTCTCAGAACCATACATTTAAATTAAATATTAATTTGGATAACCAAGCAGTCTTTAACAACCTCAAGTAAAGATAAAAATGTTTAATTATTTGACTGTTTTGCAGAAGAGGATTTGTCTTCATCTTATGAAGCATCTTCTGTTTTCTGTCTTTAGCCATTTTGAATTCTTGGTAAAATATTTGCTCAATTTCCTTTAATTGCCACATTGATTTTCTAAAGTTATGTGTTGATACATGGGCTTTGTGTTTGGCTCTTAATTTCTACTTGAATCCTTTTAAAGTGAATATTAATTCAAGTGTTTTGGTATGTTGATCATGGAGATGATGGAAAGCCAGTAGGAGTTAATAACAGCGTTAACAACTCAGTTAAGTTAGCATTGTTTTACCAGCAGAGTATAACCGCTGCTCAGTGGTATATTAGTAATCTCTAGCAGAAGTACTAATTGGCAGGGCTGGAGTAGAATGGGTATAGCTTAGAAGTAATACTTACGTAGGTGCAATTTATAGACTACAGATCTGGTTGAAGTTTTCATTATGTCAGTTTAAATTTCTGATTTTGGCCTGATTAGCTGCAATTTTTATACTGGGAAGAAGGAATATAAAATAGTGTTTATTTTTAGCAAAGTTATTTTGAAGGTGCTGTAAATGACTATTAATGTTTCCTATCTTTACAGTTAAAACTAAACCATTTCTAGAAGTATGTCTTTGTTGTTGATGCTATTGCAGTACTGTGGGAGTTGAGAACACCCAACCTTGTACTTGTCTTAAAGTCTTAAGACTTTTAGTCCAACTTCTGCAGAATTATTATGAGAAATGCAATTAAAAAAAAGAGAAGAGAAAGGGAAAGAAAGTTCCTTTAAGTTTGATGTTGCAGCAACAAATTATATAAGACCAGTTTGAAACCATATCTTTCAAACCTTTTAAGGAAGTATCTTCTGTATGTCTATGAAATGTAAAGATACCAGCTTTTCCCTCCTTGCCCGCACCTCCATCTTGCAGTTTCCAAGTTTTACTGCTGTTTGTTGTATTGGTTTTACATGCTGTTTCTTGCAAGTATGAAAAAATCTACTTCTGGAGACTGCTTGCAAAACAAAGTTTGCATACTTGAGAAATTGACTCAGAAAGAGCTTGGTTGATAGCCTGCCTTTGAGAAGAGGTTTGTTTTATGATTAAGGGTGTGCCTATTTGCTGTGTTTGAAATTAATGCCCACTAAGTGTTGAAGCAGTGACTTTTCTACAGCGAAGTTATGTGAAAAGCTGCTGTGACTTTGATTTGCTTCCTGCTCAGCTCATCACTGCTGTTTAGCCATAAAGAGCTGTGATAGAAAGATCCTGGGGGGCTTTTTTTGTTTGAACCCTTGTGGTAAAATTAGTACCTCCCTACTTATTGCTATAATTAGAGTGGAACAATTCCTGTGCTACTTGGGCTGTTGGAAGATCCTCCTTCAGAACTCCCAGGCAGCACGCAGTTTGATGCAGGTCTGCCACTCTGAATACTGCCTGCTCCCATGTAAGATGGCCAGGCTCTGTCTGCTCTGCAGCTGGAATTTGTGTTTTGTGCTGCCTGGGCCTGGATGCTTGATCATTTCTTCTTCCTGTCTTCAGGAACTCTTTGGTTAAGTTATGTGCTGTTGGGTGAGAAGGTTGAATTGTGTCCTAAAACAGGGTATTTCCAGTTAGATTGTGGGCAGTTATGTGACCAGATGACATGTTCCGCAGTCAGCTGGGTAATAAAATGATGGGCAAGAGAGGGTTGGCAGGAGTGGGTGGGCAGCTCTGAAGGTTGGTGCAGCTCAGCTCAGATGGGTAACAATTTTTAGGAAGCTTCATGGCTGGAAGGAGAACACAGACTTTAGTGGCAGAGGTCATCTGAGATGTGGCAATGGGAGTATTCTACCCCAGCTAGTTACACTAATGCTTGTCTTCACCAGTATTGCGAAGTAGTGACTGATACGTCTGCACTAGTGCAGATAATACAGTCGTTAAGCATCCTTGGAACAAGCATACTGTAGACCCTGGTGCAGTCTTCTGTGAATTATTTGACGAGATGCATGGACATATTTTCTGGTTTATAACACTGAATTATATTTGCACTTTTTTCTGCTGTAGATGTGTCTTGAGCAGGTCTGTGTCAGCTGAGGAATTTCTGGAAGATTGTCCCACTGATATTTGTAAAATAAATCAAACCTGGGTAAACTTTTGGACCAAGTGGGATTTAAGATACCTAAGGATGAAAATGGGAGTACTTCAGTAACAAAAATGGTACTATTAAGATAGCGAAATATGGTAAAACAGAATTTATATTTGAAACTAAGTCATAACTTCTGTCAGCAGGTCTTCCAAATTATTTAAATTGAAATCTTTGGCTATGGAAATGCACATCATGTTTAAGTATCCCTTAGCTGTGTAATGCTGTAACAGAGAATCACAGCACAGTGACTTTTGATACTGTGCTTTCTAATTTGGTTTGAGTATTTGAACTAGAATATTATCAGGTCAGTTCTTCAACTAGTATGAATTGTTGTGACTCAGTGGAATGTTATAGTTCTGTAGAATGTTTTCCAGCTTGATTTGTGATGCTTTATCATCTGCCACTTCAGGAATCTAGTCTGACCTACCACTCTCGGGAACCCTTGCTCAGCTGATAACCAATGTGAACATATCGAGACATCTCTCATCTGTCAAAGTTTCTTTTTGCTGGCAAAATGAAGAATGGAAGCCACTTAAATAATGAAACTGTTAATGGAGTGCTTTAAATTTTTCTGAAAAACTCTGTTACTGAGGTCAGAGCCATAGAATTATTTTAAATTCAAAATGAAACTTGGGATGAGAGTTGTTGATAAATTGTGTGTGTATGTGGCAGAGATTGTGAACAAGGTCTTATAAAATGCAAGTAGTAATGACAGAATTAACAGTTCATAGCTGACTCCATGGGTAGTGATTTACCCTAACAAGATCTGTGTCTCGCTGTCTGAATTAACTATGCTATAGAGAAATTTTAGAATCTTGCAAATTTTAACTGATAATTTGCTATAATCTGATTTCCACACACCATCACCACCACCCCCACCACTCCACCCCCCCGCCCAAGTATTTACTGAGTCATAAGGAAGTGTTTTGTTCAAAGGCAGAAAACTGTTTAAGATCCAATTTTCTTTGCATTCCATATTTTTTTATTTTACAAGTGATCATCTTATCCTTTTTGCTCAACAAATTGATTCTAATTATATCTGGAAAGCAGTCAAGTCTTCTGTAATGTCTTTTATTTGAAAAATCAGTTGTAAATGCTGATTTTAGAGACAGTCTGCTAAATATACTGTACTGTAATATACTCGCAAACTGGATAGCCTCCCCCCCAGTATTTAATGTTTGTTAACAATCTTAACAAGCCTGGAGTATGTTTGCTGCTTATATTGGAAGAGGTATATTGACATGTTTATTTGTGGCAAACAGTCTTGTTTTGGCCATCATAGGTGCCAGTAGAATGTGTGAGGGGACACATGCCGGGGATTGGCCTCTGATTTCTTAGGTACATCTGCCCATTTAATCAAAAGGCTGAAAGAGGCAGCCCTGTGATGATAATCTGTACAGGCTGTGAGCCGGTGAGCCTCCTGTGTACTCCAAGGGGACAGACGTGGGACCCCCAAGGACAGCGGTGAGCACTGGAGGCTCTTGATCTGAGTGGAAGGACACAATTATTGATGGTTAAGTTTTGGGGATTTTGTTGCTCTTTTGAGGGTATCAAGAATTACTGCTTTTATATCATTTGCTAAGAGGTACAAAATCATTTACCTACTCTGGTTCATGCCTTGGAAGATGAATTTGTTCCTTTTGCTTTCAAAATTTATAAATTGAGTACTACACAGAACTTTAAAAAGTGCAGGCTGGATTGCATCACATAGAAACAAAACTTTGCTTTTGTACACAGTGTTGTTCAGTACCTCAGTGGGTTTACCTTTTTTAAGAAAAAGCTGTCATTGTGTACAAAAATGATAAATTGACATGTGGACATCTGACATTTTGGCTCTTCTTGAGCTTTCTGGTTTAGTAGTTTGACTTTTTGCAGGACCTTCAAGTGGAAGAGCTTCCTGAAACCGTTGGGGGGGTTGATAAATTTTAGAGGATTGCTTTTTGCTATGAAATATGTGAATTACAAGTGCTTAAGAAAATGAGTAAAATCTGTCCTTGCCTCATTCTATGGAAAAACAGCTCTCATCATGTATCTTGGTGTGGCTGGGGGAAGGGGAAAAGCTATACAGACTTCTTTCATGCAAATTAAATAACAATTTCTATGATGTTTCATGCAAATTTAGGGAGAGGGTTTTTGGTCATTAGTGTGCAGTTGAATGGTATTATTATTTACTGAAGCTTTTATGTAGTATGTCATAGAATCATAGAATAGTTTGGGTTGGAAGGGACCTTTAAAGGTCATCTAATCCAACGTCTGGCAGTAAGCAGGGACATCTTCAACTAGATCAGGTTGCTCAGAGCCCCGTCCAACCTGACCTTGAATGTTTCCAGGGATGGGGCATCTACCGCCTCTCTGGGCAACATCTTCCAGTGTTTCTCCACCCTCATTGTAAAAAATTTCTCCCTTATATCTAGTCTAAATCTACCCTCTTTTAGTTTAAAACCATTACCCCTTGTCCTATCACAACAGGCCCTGTTAAAAAGTTTGACCCCATCTTTCTTATGAGCTCCCTTTAAGTACTGAAAGGCTGCAGTAAGGTCTCCCCAGAGCCTTCTCCAGGCTGAACAACCCAAACTCTCTCAGCCTTTCTTCCTAGAAGAGGTGTTCCAACCCTCTGAACACTTTTGTGGCCTTCCTCTGGACCCAATCCAACAGTTCCATGTCCTTCCTGTGCTGAGGACTCCAGAGCTGGCCACAGCACTCCAGGTGGGGCCAGATGAGAGCAGAGCAGAGGGGCAGAATCACTTCCCTCGACCTGCTGGTCACACTGCTTTTGATGCAGCCCAGGATATGGTTGGCTTTCTGGGCTGCAAACACACATTGCCAGCTCATGTCCAGCTGTTCATCCGCCAGTACCCCCAAGCCTTCTCAGGGCTGCTCTCAAACCCTTCATCCCCCAGCCTGTATTGATACTGGGGGTTGCCCTGACCCAGGTTCAGTCACTAAGGAAGGCTGTGCATGGTGTCAAACCATTTAACTGTGAATTACTTTTTTGGGAAGATAGCGTCACTACAGCAAAAATTTGCCACACTGGGCCTCCCTTCCTCAAAGCTGTTACAATCCTGTACTGTCCAATGGTGAGCAATTGAATAGCAGTGTATCTGTGGCCTTCTTGTTTGTTTGTTTTCCTTTCCCCTTGTAGAAACTAAATAACATTTCCGAGTGTATTGGAAGTTGCACACTCAAAAAAAAAAGACCCTGCTTATTTATGCAAAACTATGCACTGACACTAAATTCCCAGCATTATCTGTAAGTTATGTATGTGAAAAGTGCACGTTAATTGCAAGACTCTGATCCACAAAGGTATTTAACACCTGTGCCCCACAGACTGCCATGGGAGGTAGGCACCTACATACTCCGCCACATGTGGGCTGGCATATGCAGAACATGTCACAGCCAACCACCTCTGGAGCAAACTTTATTCCCTGCAACATAACCATATTCTTAAGCTTTTAGTCTTAAGATAGTAATTCTAGGCTGATGAGGAGTTTGTGTGGCGTGTTCTCTGAGTTTGAAAGCGTCCTTACTCTTTTTTTTGTCAGCTCAGCTCGGAAGTGTGGAAGAATTTCCTTGATGCAGCCTTATGGGTACATGTCTGTTACTGAAGGAGGGGTGATGGATGTGTGCTGGTAGTACAGTTAGTGAACCTCATTGCTTTCTAACCCACACAGATATTCCAGTTGCTTGCCATTGTAGTTTGGCCCATGAACAACAACAACAAACTAAGTTGCTTGTGAGATCAGCGAAGTGAAACTTGGTGAGACATGCTGCTTGTAATACTAGAGCACGCAGTTTTCACACCCAGGATGTAGTGCAGCTGTAGTGACCCATCTGGTGCCTGTCCCCATAAGTTGCCCAGCCATCAGCAAAATTACACCTAAAGATGGGGACTTTACAATAAAATCCCAGTACAGTGAAAATGTGTTGTTCAAGAAAGATTCTAAATAATCCTGGAGAGTATTTCGAGCCACAAACACAATGTTTTCATGTTTGGTTTGAAACACGCTTTTCTGAAAAGTGTGTAATCCTGATCAAATCAGAATAGTGGCTAATAGGTTATAACCCAAGGTTAATACAACCTAATAAATATGTTATTTGGAGTTTTGTTAGGTTATTTTCTCTGTGTTGGTGTTCGTCTTTTCTTGCTTCCTGATTTCTTTCATTGGACATAAGAATGTGCTATAATTTGACTGGATTATGTTTCCCAGATGACTGAGCCGTTATTATAAATAAATCCTCTTGTATATAAACTAATGAGTAGCCCGTGGCAATGTCCACACACAGTACATGCCAGGCTGAGTTCGGCTGGATAGCTTGAAGATAATCATTCAACAGGTAATTGTTTTTCAAGTACTGTAGGTTCAATATATATATATAAAAGGACTTGGGACACACAGGCTTTTGTATCCCTATGGTTAAAAGATCAGCACTATTTTTCAGATGCTGTGTATTTTTATATTATTTGTTTACATGTAGGGTAAAGATTTTTTTGTTGTATAAATGACAAAATCCAATAAATGCCAGTTTTCTTATGATACAGTTTTAACTTGGGAGAAAAAAACCCAAACACAAATAAAGCCATTAAGACCAGCTTTTCCTAAAATGAAGTAGACTTCTGAGATGGCTGCTATTTGAATACCTTTGAAAATGGAGTTAAGGGTTGCAGTATGTGGTGATTAGATAACAGCTAGAAAGTCAGCCACAACAGAATCACTCAGTTTACTTGCTGGGGCAACACAGCGGAGTTTTGATGTAACAAGCATGTAAAAACAAATAGACTGACTAACCCACTCTTTTATAAAACAATCCTGTGTTTTTGCCAGCCTCCCCATTTCATTATGCAACTTGTGTAATAGATTGTAACTTGAATATGTATTAACTTTGTGTGTTTATTGACTTAATCATTTTGTAATGCTGCTGATGTAAGATAAAGAAGTAGCAAGTAAATGGCTCTGTTAAGCTGAAATAGGGATTCAGAATTTGAGTAGAAGGGACCACAACAGTTTTATAGCAGCCAAATATACTGTGGAAAAGTGACGTATAGATTAACACAATATAATTAAGACCTAAAAGGGAAAAGGGAGGAATGGAATCCGTTTAACTGAAACAGCAAAGCTCTGAAAACATTTAAGATTCATTGCTTTAGATATTGATGTTCCAGAAAGCACTCTGTGATGTCAAGAGATTTAGGACTAAATCTGAAGAAGCTGGATGACACCCGTGACCATTTTTGGCTTTTGCTTAGCAGCCAGGGTAGCGCCTGTAAATATGGGCATAGTTAAATTTATTCAAGAAAAGTTCATAGTCATTAGCTCACAACATTAGACCTCACTCTGTCTTTGCCTTTAGGCTAAGGCAGAAGTAGGGGAATTTGGAGCAGATACAATACATGACATGTTTGGCCATGAATACTAGAGAATAACTTTTGAAAAATCAGATATTGTACAAAGAAAATAAGTATCAATGTCAGGTTTAAGACTTTGCTTTCTGTAAGCCATGCAAATGAGACACTGGGTTTCAGCTTTTTTTCCTGATTTTTTTTTTTTAAAGATGATGAGGCAGGATCAGTCTTGGGACTATTCAGCCCCTGGAAACCACATACTCTATGTTAAACTAATATTTTAATGCTACCTTCTAAAATACGTATTGATTAAACAATTTAGAAAAACACAGCTACTTCAAGAGTGTCTGAGAGAGAGCACCAAACAATCTTCTGCAAAAATATCTGCAGCACTGAGCAAGAATCCCTTCATCTGTTGTACAAGAAATGGTCACCTCAAGGCAGACTGAATGTGGTGGGAAAAGGATATATGTATGTATTTCTGACTCCAGAAATTAATGAGCCAGAGAGGAGAATGTCGCTCCTGCTGCTGTGCCCCAGGCTGGAAGGGAGTGCTGTGATGCTCTCACGCATGTTCAGTATTTTAAGGAGTGGCATGGAGGTGAGGGTGCATTGATTTTGCAGAAAAAGATAAAACTATTGTCAAATTGAAGTAGTAAACTACTCCTTATGTCCCTCCTTTTCCTTCTCTTTGCTGTCTTTCTGATGAGGGTGTTTTTCTTTACTTGCTGTGGTCTTGCTCTACTGTTAGCATTAGGATTTTGCAGCTTTTGGAGTTGGAATGAAGTTAGTACGTTAGTGGCCATAAACAGCCTCCAATGGCAAATCTTTATTGCAGTTAAATTCTTACTCATTTTACATCTTTCAGGCTTAAAGAAACCTGTCTTTTCACTAATACTGAAAAATGAGGTATATGTTTTCCCTGGCGGTTTGGAAAGCTTGCTTGCCATAGGATGTATCATACGGGAAAACCATCATGTCAGGAGCTATACAGATCTTACAGCTGTAGCCTTTGTTGATACCATTCCTGGAAGATGACACTTCAGGAGAAATACATAAATCATCCACCTCTCAGAGGAGTTATTTCTGGAGTGAGGGTTGGGAGAGTGGGTGGGTAGTGCCCAGAATTGCGCTTGTAGGGGAAGACTGTCCTTCCAGCCAACCAGACCCCCTCCCTGTCTTTGTCAGAATAATGCCCAGACAAGGCTTGTAGTGAAACTTTCTTAAGAATGCTGGACAATCCATCCAGGGAGTTTTTCAATCGAGTAGATCCTGACAATTTGGCATTTATTAGGAGAGCCTGCTGGAATACAGTGGGAGGTGCAATCTGAAAGATGAGATGTGTGTTAGAGGAGAAAACAGAGGCTAAACACTTTTAGCTAATGAAGTATCAAGACTTCTTCTGTTCCTTGCCTGGCAAAGCGTTCTAGAGGTTTGTTGCTTCAGTTAGAAAATGCAATTTGTCTACAAACACTTACATTTCAGGGACTGAGCTTATCTCATGTCTCTGGGGCAGAAGAATGTCCCAAGACACATGGTCAGCATTTTTCAACAGGCTTATTTATATAGACACGGAGTGGAAATTCTCTTCTGTCAGTTCTCTAAAGCTATGGCTTTCCAACCCTTTTAGAGTCCTTTTACAGATGAGTTAGCCTTCCAGGGCTTAAAAAGAGTTTGCAGACCAAGATATCAGGCATCCAAAGACTCTTTAGGTCCAGGAAGAGCAAATAGGCATCAAGAAGGAATAGGCTGGTTTACTGTCAAGACGTAGCAGTTTAGTGTCAGTCCAGTCACATCAGTAGTAAGTGGCACAGATATGAAAGATAAAAAAAAACACATACCCTCACACCTGCCCAAGCACCCTCTTTCCTCCTAGATTGCCTGAAAGGTCTTGGTGAAGAACATGGGGCAGCAGGCAGCTCCACAGGGCGGTCAGGGATTTGACCTTGTGCATTCACAAATCACAGGTTGTTGTCACATGGCTTTGTTTGACAGTTGTCTATTCTGTCACATTTCCAAATCCTA
The DNA here is from genome assembly GCA_031468815.1 of Morus bassanus. Classification (NCBI taxonomy): domain Eukaryota; kingdom Metazoa; phylum Chordata; class Aves; order Suliformes; family Sulidae; genus Morus; species Morus bassanus. Next base: position 26,053,793 of record CM062574.1, on the reverse strand, counting down.
AATCCAGACATCTAAAATTGCTATTGTACCCCTCTGCCCTCCAGCATAAATAGTTTCTGCCATTCCCTTTTCCCCATTCTTTTCATAAGAGTTGTTGCTCGTTCAGATTTTTCATGTCCTCATTGTCCCTTCCACATTCTTGAAATAACTTTTTTCTTCGATTTCCAGTTGTAAGGGATTGAAAATTATGGGTCAGCTTCCAGAACTCAATTGTTTTTAAAAATGTATGATGTTGGGTTAACTATCTTCTTTCTCTGCTTTCTCTGAAGCATGAGGCTTATGTATCCAGGATTTTTTTCTGTAATTGTGAGTTGTAATTAAATAAGTAACTTGTCTTGAAAAAGATTTAGAAGACAAACCACTAGTTTTGGTGATTTCAGAGGTCAATCTGAAAACATTGCATGATTTATAAATCATTATTAAAACCTGCTTGAGCAGAATCAGTTCCTCCTGAGGATAAATAATGAGGGGAAGACATTCAACTGTTGCTTCCGCAGCCTGTGCTTTTCTTAAGTGGTAAGATGCTTCCAGCTCCTTCTCTTGCATTTGCTTTATTACTTGATCCCCTCCCTTTCATTCTTGCTGTGGAATACGTCAGGTCCTCGATTCTCACTTCCCACAAGTGGTTTGGTTTTTTTAATAGAGCAAAAATTTAAGGTGCTTTTCGTTCATTCCTTTCACTTTCTGGAAAGCAAATAGGAATTGGGGGTACTTCTTCGAGTTTTCTTTCTGTGAATCAGCTATAGGAGTGTTTTTTTCTACTGCTTGTAAGGTTCCTGTCTGAGCTCCCCAGCTGGATGTGATATCTATTGATTCTGTTGCTCTTTCATTTATTCATGCTGGCATGTGAATTCTTCTCTCTTCTTGGAGTTAGGTGCTAATGGATCATGGGAAAGAAAAGCAAATCCTTGTCTGGTGAGAGGTACTGCTAATGCTTTCCCAATCTATGTTGCAAAAGGCATGACTTCAAGAATTAAATGCACAAAACCCACAAATGTGCTCTGTCTTAAGGGAATAGCTAAAAATGGGTTGAAAGCACTGTCTGAGAGCGCTTTCTGAGATTGTTCCTCTGCTGACACTTGGGCCACTGGATGTTTCCGCTTTACCAATGCTACCTGTAAATGGTTTATATTCCAAACAAAACCAAAACTGGTCAGATAAACCAAACAGGGATGAAATGAAAGATTCACATATTGTTTAAAGCACAAAAGTCAGTCTATGAAAATAACATGAAAACAGGGTTTCTCGCCTTTGTTTACCCTACTGCAAACATGTTTGCTTAGGAGCAATAAGAGTTAATTGTCAAACTTTACAATGTAGTCAGAGATTTTCTCATAAAATGTATAACAGACTCTACCCAGATGGCAAATGCTGATATGTAAATCTAAAACATGAAAATTTCCATTGGGGGCCAGATGGTGGCTTAATGTGAATTGTTTAACATTTAGATTTGTCTTATTAAAAGTGCCTTTGTATGTCCAAACTAAGCTATCAATGTGGTTGGAAGAGCATATCACTAAATGAACAAAAAAAATCAAACCATGAGTACAAGGCACCTCCTGCTTACATGGATCATGGGAAAGCAAAGCATGTCCTTCTCTGAGAGAAGTTCTTCCTCTGTCTACAAAATTGTGAAGAAAATATAAATAAAATCAAATAACTGTTTGTCTGCTTGGGAAAAATACTAAAAACATATGACTTCCCCAGAAGCTAGAAAAGTTGGACAATGGTGTAATACACACGTTAAATACCATAATGTATTTCCCCTCAAAATAGGCGTTGGTGTTCAGTGCGAAATTGCTGAGCTCTCGACTAGGGGGAAGCATCGCTGCTGCAATCCCTCCCGGGCACAGGTCCTTCCTCCTGCAGGGGAGAGCTGGCTCTTCCTGTGCTGCCTCTTGGCTCTGCCAAAACCATCGTTTCCTCTGATGCAATTCAAGAAATTGCACAACGGAGGAAAGAACAAACGGGCACTTGTGGACTCCGTCACATGAGGGACCGCTGGCGCCTTTACAGTAAATATGTCTGATATTAAGGGAAGTGGTTAGTGCGGCTCCAAAGTGCAGCAACCAGCCCTGGGTCAGATGAGTCTCTCACAGGACTCTCGGTGCATGCGCTCCAGTTTGGATGTGAATCTGTGCTCGTTCGTCCCTCCAAATGGATTTTGGAGTCATGTTGAGCATCTAAAAATTAGAGGGTAGCTGTTGCACAGGCAAGAAGTAAAATACCTTTTAATCGCTTTAGTTAATCACTCCAGGCATCAAATACACGGTTATTTTTTGATGCTTTCATAGTGGAAGGGGAAAAATGCTTCAGTGATAAACCTAAAATAGAGTGCCTGCCTGTGTCTGCAGATACCTCTATGTATGTGTGTGATAGTGTTCAACAAGGCAGAGAAATAATTTAAAGAGGAAAGCTGTGGGGAGGCTGAAGGAGCAAAATTGCAAAATATTTGCTTTAGACCGCAATTTTTATTTTTCTTATTTTTTTAGTTCTTTGCCTTCACTGTGTGCTGGGCATTGTGATTCAGTCCTTAGTGAATCACTGCCCAGTATTTGACTCCATTAACTTTGACCTGAGGCTTTGGACTAATGCCCAGATTTATTTTTTTTCTTGAAAAGGGCAGTATTACTAAAAGCATTGGCTGAAATTATAGATAAGTGTTAAATGGCAGGTTAATATTTAAATCAGTGTGCTGTTTGATGATATTACATAGTAGCATATCGAACAGAAGAACACTTCCTCCATGCAATCCATTCATGTGAAGAGTAATTACTTAAATTGTTATTTGAAGTTAAGGCTAATATTGCTGTATTTATATAGAACTTCTCAAATTGAAAATAGGAGTGCTCTTTTCCAATTATATGGTGATAATAAAAAACAAACAAACAAACAAAAAAAAAACAACCAAACACCACCCTTTTGGTTTTAAGTGCCACAAATAAAACAACTAAATAAAATAAAAAAGGTGCTCCTGACAAGCATCTCTCTCAAGGGTAGAGCACAACAATGTTTAGCAAAACTCAGCCCTTTGCTAGAGACAAGATACTGGGCTAAATATGGTCTCTTCGAAAATGGTGACGGGAGCCAATCAATGCTGTTGTATTTCTCAAAAGACAGCCCAAGATCCTGGAAAACCATGCAAACATATTTATTCAAACAGTAATCCTGCTTGCTGAATTGATTGCTGCACACACACAGAGGTGGTGTACAGCCACAGCATTTCTTTTGGCCAGCTGGTGTCTTTGGAGATCTTTCATCCCACAAACGAGGCAGCACCCAAAGCTACTTATTTTGGTAACGGATATAGGCAGTAGTATGGCTGAAAGATTTAATAGCTGTGCCTTACCTTTTTGCACTAAGGCTATGTGGTTTTTCTTCTTAAGGAAAACATGTTATGCCTTCTGTACCTCTTTTCTGATCACTTTTGTTTTTCATAATTTAAACTGAAACTGAGCACCAGTTCTTCTATTTTTGTGCTGTAGTCTGTTGCAACTCAGGGAGGAAAACAGCTCTGTTAATTCACAGCCTCGTACGTTACACACACACACAAAAAAAATATCAAGTCACATTTTTAATGGTGCCTTGTAAATGAATAATTCAGAAGTGAGCCCTGAAATCCAGATCCTATGGTTTTATCCAGAACATATTGCAAATGCTCTGAGCCTAGGAAACTGTTTCGAATCTGCTGCAGAAGGAGACAGTGAGCAGCTGGTAAACTACTGGCCCTTAATGAAGCTATACCATATTGCAGTATCTCCAATTACTGCAGAACTTAATTAGTTCGTTTTACCCTGCCAATCTGGAGAGACCAAACATTGTCTTGGGCAGCTACTGTAATTATTTCAGCAACTTCATTGCTGGCGGCCATTAAAGCTGAATTTAATCTCTGCCAGCAATGTATATGAAATACGTCTTAGATTTGGGAATGCCTGCATTGTGTTGCACCCAGATATTTTATGTAACTGCCCGGTTTTAGAGAACAGTAATTTTCTTAGTAACTGGTAGTAGTAGTTCATGCAATGTATAAATATGAGTGTATAGCATGTGGTAGTGGTATAGCATTTTTAATGAAGAAATGAGCATACTGAATTGGTTTGTTCAAATATAGACTTGCCCAAAAGCTTTTTGCCATAACTGTTGTACAGAAGTGATTGTTTTGAATGTTAACATGACTTTGCATTCACGTTACTTTCTCTTTTTGAAAATAGTCTGAAGAGCTAAGGGAATGTTTTAATTTGATATGATGGCAAAATAAATGTATCTTGGGTGTAGAACTGCTAACTGAATTAGTAAAGTTATGTTTAAATAAAAGGTAGCGTTCGGTATATTATTTGTTGTGTGCTAGCCTGATGAGAATGCCCGACACTGAACGTTATTTTTGTGTGCTGCCACTAAAGGGTAATTTTAAGAAAAATGAAACATGCCATAAAATCAAAGCTCCCAGGCACCAGCTAGAAATTGTTGGCATTTACCCATCTGACAAATGTGGCTACCAAGTATTAAAATTCTTTATCAGCTGACATCAAAATTGATTATTGAGTGTTAGGTTTTCTTCACAGAAGAAAATAGTCCAAACCTCAGCCCTTAAAGATATTGAATATTTGAACAGTAAAAAAGCAAAACAAAACAATCCACTAACACCCTCCCCCCTCCAAAAAAAAAAACCCAAACCCCACCCTTATGCAATAAATTGAAAGAAGTTGTAGCCAAATCAAATAATATTAACTGGTTGGTTTTCCCTAAATAGCAGAGTTTAATTTGTCTTCTGAAAAACTACAGGTGCAAGGGTGGCTGATTTCCAAGAAATTTAGGTCATTGTTAGCTGTCTGATAATGATTGACTTTGTGATGAGCCAGAGGCCAACTGATTAACAAAATTTGAGACCTATTGACCTGTAGTTTATACTCAGCTGTGCCAAACCAACTGCACTTAGAACATCAACCTAGACTAAGCTTTAAATTATAAATTATATTTTTTTTTAGTAATAGTCTTAATAATTGTGTTTAGTGCTACAGTGATGTTATGTCACTTGGTGACTTTGAAACCAAGTTACCCTCTGACTCGGAAGCCCTGTTCTGTTGATCTTTAGGATTAATACTTAACACCAGGATGGAACATAAATATTTTAAAAATACATTTTGCAGTATGACTATTATAGTTACTTCAGACAGCCCCTGTCATGTTTTTAGTCAGTTTTTACAGTTTTATAAAATTATCTGGAAAAAATTTACATGGGCAAACTTCTCAATTTCTGTTCTTTTCGCCTAAAAATTACTTTCTTAATGTGGCATAATTCATTCTATAGCTTCATGTTTTCTATGAGCTAACTTAGGAACAAAGAATATAATTATCCTCTGGCTAGTACATGTATTGCCTTACCAACTGTAACAAATTGCTTAGTTTCTATGAGCCTGTGTGCAGGCCATGGCAACCAAACCATCAGTTCACACACTTCAGAGAAGTTGGATAGAGCCATATTTTATTTAGATAATTTTGTAGGATTAATAAGCCTCAGTTACATGAGTCTACCTGTTTAATACAGAAATCAAAAGCTTTGCTATTGTTCTAAATCAGTTTTGCTGGGGAGGACACTTGCTTAAAAAAAGCATTTCTGTTACAGGATATGAACTTGATTGACATTCTTTGGAGGCAAGATATAGACCTTGGGGCAAGGCGTGAAGTTTTTGATTTTAGTCAACGACAGAAGGAGTATGAACTCGAGAAACAGAAGAAACTTGAAAAGGAAAGGCAAGAGCAGCTCCAAAAAGAGCAGGAGAAAGCCTTGCTGGCTCAGCTGGAGTTAGACGAAGAGACAGGTGAATTTGTTCCTGTTCAGCCAGCTCAGCGTGTTCAGTCAGAAAATACTGACCCATCCATCGGTTTCTCACAGGTAAACTCTAATATGTGTTTGTGAGTCTGTTTAAACCTTTTTCCATTCACAGGAAGACGTAATGTTAGTGGTTACCTAAAATGAATTTGCATTCGTTGCTGTAATGGAAGATTCTTCAGTTATTCAAAGATGCAGTAACGTTTTTTCATAACTTTCCTATTTAGCCCACACAGACTTCAAAACCAGAAGCAGAGGCCTTGTCCTTTGATGACTGCATGCAGCTCTTGGCAGAAGCATTCCCATTTTTAGACGACAATGAGGTAAAAATGCTCAATACAGCGGTTTCACAGGTGGTCTTCTAGGGGATCAGTCTCGTGTCTTCTCTTACTAAGATTTCAGCATTAATATTAATTTGTGATATGATTGAGTTTTGTCCTCAAGCTGACTCCAGCTGGAATAAAGCAGTGTAGTACGCTTGAGCTAGGGCTGTGTCTGGAGGGAGTGGAGTGGTACTCTTGTGTTCCTTCTGCTTGCTGAATCCTGCAGCCAGGATTCAGTGTATAACGCCGGCTGATGGCAACTATTCCACTTACTGCAAATAACAGTAGTGGACTAGGTCAGTTTGTTACAGTGAGCTTAGCGTGGCTCTCTGGAGTTAGTGCATTTGAGTTGCTTTATTTCTGTGTGCTGACCCAGGCTATTTGAGATGTAAGAATAAGCCCTTCACCAGCCAGTTTCTAGATTTTTTTTTTCCAGTTTCTTTCCTTAATATGAAAACGCCTTTCATGGGAATATTTTTGTATTATCCCACTGTTTACAAAAAATGCTTTTTTAAGAAATGCCTGTCTGTCTGTTCTGCAGAAATGGTATAACACCAAAACCCAGATTTTTGCTTTGGGAAATTCAAAGTTGGTTTTTTTGAGTGGTTTTTTTTTGTTATTGTTGTTTTGTTTGGGTTTTAGATATATATATATTTTTTTTTAACACTCCAGGCTTCTTCATCTGCGTTTCAGTCACTGGTTCCTGCTCAGATCGATAGCAACCCAGTGTTCATTTCCTCTGATCAAACTCAGCCACCTGAATCACCTGTTCTAGTTCCACTTACTGATGCAGAGAATATGCAGAACATAGAGCAAGTTTGGGAAGAATTATTGTCCCTTCCAGAGTTACAGGTAAAGGTTTAGTGTGATAAGCACCTGAAAAAACCAGCATGATATTTTGGAAGAGTATGGTATTTTGGAGAATGCAGTACAATAGCGTCTTTACAGATGGTGATTATGACTATTGTGTTGGATTCTACACCTTTAGGATGTCTATAACTCAATATAAGCTTTAATTTTTTGAAAGTAATATATTGAAAAACATGTAGGAGGAAGGAAATTAGTTGTTTATCAGGCGGCCTTAACAAAACACAATCTCTCTTCCCAATCAGAACTTCCCCATGTTTAGCAAATCATTCTTTGCCTCTGTATGCAACTTGATACAGCATGACCATAGTTGAAATTTCAGCTGCTTAAAAATGGACACTTCTGAATTACAGATCTAAAACAGGCATTGTTTCCACAAGCATCATCGTAATGCGGTGTCTGATTGTGTGAATCGTTGATGGTTACTTTTGCATTCAACTTTTTGTCTAAGGAAAAAGTTCTGTAAAGGTGACGGTAGAACATATATTTAGATACATAGAAGAGTCAGGTATAGTTCTGTAACTACTGTTTATATGTGTTCAGTAAGAACTAATTATGTAACGTCCGTGAACTGAATATTTCAAAGGAACAAACAAATCACTTTGCTATATTTCTATATTGGACATCTAGGGTTTTTTCTCCTGTCCTTGTATTTCTATTTATATTTTCCTGAGATTTGACTATAAAATTGAGTAAAGTTATTTTCAAATATATTACTGTAGAACATCATCATGCTTCAGCATGATGCTGCTCTACTTTACGCTTTTAACAGAAGAGATGAATGGTCGGTAGAATGCCTGTAGATCCAAATCATATTTTTTAAAAAAAAAAGTTCACAGGAACTGCGTTTTTCCTGCCACTCCACACTTTCCCTTTGTCTTCATATTTTTCAGAATTTTCCTAGTTTCCTAATCTTACTGCTGTGGTGGGCTTAAAAGCCCCACATAATTAAGAAGGGCAATTGGCTGTGAAGAGGCAGCAGTGATGCTGAAAACACATGAAGGAACCAAACCAAAATTATCTATGGCAGTAATTCTGAATAGTAATTGAATAATCTTCTGAAAAGTGAGATAATTAAATAGAGGGCATCACCTTTTATGACATTATCTTTGAAGAAAAGAAAAAAAAGGGCTCTCGCATTCAAAACCTTAGCTTAAGCCTTGAACAATCTCTGGTTAAATAAACAGTGTGTGGTCCCTTCTTAAGAGAAACAGAATCATTTTGGTAATTGCCTAATTCTTTGGGGACAGCAGGCACACTTATTTCAGCTTCAGTTAAGAAACTGCCACCCCATTGGAAAGAACATTGGTCTTGTAGCCAATGAAAGCCCACCAGTGTAACAGTCTTTGACGCTCACACTGATGTTAGCCAGCTTAACTAAAAGTATGTGGGGTGAGTTAATGTTTGCAAGGCTTCATGCTGGTACTCTTTTTACTTCACTGAGAATTATTTTTCTGCACTGAACAGCTGCTTCATTCAGTAAGTCCTAAAAGAATCTTCTTTGAGGAAAAGAAATCTATGACATAACATGAAATTGAGTGCAAAAAGTAATTGTTTGCTAGTAATGTCTAATGCATTAAGTCTCATTCACTAATTTTACATTTACTGTACTCGTGCCGTTCCTAGGGGTGGTGCTTGTGAGAAGTGCAGGCCTGGCAGCTCCAGGATCCCCACTAGCAATTTACCAGAACAGGAGGACTCTGTGCAGCTTCCATATAGTGTTGGAATGGGTCTCTTCAGCATCTTGCTATGAGTTGCTCTGCTCTCTTCATCTAAATAGCTTTGTCCAGAACAGGTTGCTTCATACTCTTGCTTAGGTATCTAGTCTTCCTCCTAGATTGCCTCTCCATAGTAAGAGTGTGTTGTAGTCATCTAGGTTATAGCAATGCTGTAATACCCGTTTTATGTGCGTGTTGATTGCTAAAATATTTAATGTTTGTGGGTTATAGAAGAAGGTTTTATCAGTTGGAGATATGTTGCTCAGCTTCTCTCTTGCCTTTCCCATGTAGTGTCTTAACATTGAAAATGATAACCTGTCTGAGGTAAGCACGATCACGAGCCCTGAAACCAAGCCAACGGAGATGCACAACAGCTATAATTACTACAGCTCATTACCCATCATGAGAAAAGATGTTAACTGCGGTCCTGATTTCCTGGAGAGTATCGAGGGCCCCTTTTCTAGCATTTTGCCACCGGAAGACACCAGCCAGCTGAGTGTGAACTCTTTAAATGACATGTCCCCTTCAAACTCTGATTTCTGTGAGGATTTCTACACCACCTTTATTGATACAAAGGCGAACGGTGACACAGCAACAACAAACACTATCAGTCAATCACTCGCAGAAATTCTAAGTGAACCTATTGATCTTTCTGATTTCTCACTGTGTAAAGCTTTTAATGGCAACCACTCAGGAACCGTACCAGAATGTAATGATTCTGACTCTGGTATTTCATTGAATGCAAGTTCTAGTGTAGCATCGCCTGAACACTCTGTTGAATCATCTGCCTGTGGAGATAAGACTCTTGGTTGTAGCGATTCTGAAATGGAAGACATGGATAGTGCTCCTGGAAGCGTGCCGCGGAGCAATGCTAGCGTATACTCCTTGCAGTTCCAGGACCAAGTGTTTTCCTCCGTGGGGCCAAGCACTCGAACACCTAGTTTGCAGTGTACAAACACACCAAAGAAAGAACCCCCTGCCGGTCCAGGCCACCCTAAAGCTCTCTTCACAAAAGATAAACCTTCAGGCTGCCTTGAAGCTCATCTCACAAGAGATGAGCAAAGAGCAAAAGCTCTGCAGATCCCTTTTCCTGTTGAGAAAATCATCAATCTCCCCGTTGATGACTTCAATGAAATGATGTCTAAGGAGCAGTTCAGCGAAGCCCAGCTTGCACTGATCCGAGATATACGCAGGAGAGGCAAAAACAAAGTGGCTGCTCAAAACTGCCGTAAAAGAAAACTGGAAAATATAGTGGAACTGGAGCAAGATTTGAGTAACCTAAAAGATGAGAAAGAGAAATTGCTTAAGGAAAAAGGAGAGCATGACAAAAGCCTTCGGCAAATGAAAAAGCAACTAACCACCTTGTACCTTGAGGTCTTCAGCATGCTGCGTGACGAAGATGGAAAGTCTTACTCTCCTAGTGAATATTCACTGCAGCAAACTAGAGACGGCAATGTCTTTCTTGTTCCTAAAAGCAAGAAGTCAGAGACTAAACTTTGAACGGCAGCACAGCTGGCTACTGTTCTCCGAGCTGTTATTTTTGTATTGTTATCCTGATAGTTTTTACTGTGAGGTGGAATGCAGAATTAGGTAATATTTTTCAAGTAATTCTATGCAATGATAATTTTAAAGTTAATAATTAGTTTATGGAAGATGCAGGTTTAAAACTAATAGTGTAATGCAGATGGATGTATGCAAAATTTGTAATCTCACTTTTATAACAGATGTTTCCTTCTTAGAGCACCACTTTGACTACTTTCTATATACATGTAAATATTTAAAGATACCATATTTATATACTGTTCCTATCTCTTGTTATATTCATAGATTTATTTGAGATATATATATAAATGATTTTAGCCTTTGAAATATAATTTCTTGCAAGACGAACAGTATGGCTTCTGATATTTTTTTATAAATACGCAATAGTGTTTGTTTCCCATTTTTCTTACACATTTATACTTCATATTTAATATATTATTTTAATTTAGTATGAAGGTTGGTACTTAATGTTTGATTTTGATTTATCAGTTCATTAAACTTTTTTTAAGTCTTCATGTAACAAATATGCTAATAACCAGGACGTATCACACAGCATTGGCAGCGTTACTAATGCTTTGTTCAGTGTAATGTTAACTGCTGTTTGGAAGGACTGTATAACACAAAGTGAAGTTTCAAGTCTATGCCAAGTTTACATAATTTTTGTTTTGCTCTTTGAACACTACTTACATTTATGACGAGGTCTTTCCTCCAAAGGCATTTAAAATCTCTTAATTAAACATTGTCAGCATTATGCATTTTTCCACCTAAAAATCCTGTACACTTTTGAGTAATTGTTCTAGAAATACACCGTGTGTCTCTGACTCTGATCAGCGGCCGTCGTTTGTCACTGCTATTACTTTGGAGCTTATGGAAGAAGGCATACCAACTGCCAGCCAGCTGCACTGTTTGGAGCCTGTGCTCAATTGAAAAGCAGCGTGGAGTTTAAATTATGATTTATAAGAGAATAAAAATTGGGCAAATAAATAGCCTTGGTTTGTTTACTCTTCAGCTGTACTCGGTGTACTTGATCATTGTGGATTTTCAAATACAGAAAATGCATCATTTGAAATACATTTTTTAATGTGTATCTTCATCTTCCCTATGAAACTTTTAGAAGGCATTTTTAATCTGAAATGTTTTTTCTGCCACTGATTTTTCTATATCATTTTAGGAATATTTGGTCTATTACATGATTATGCATAAATTCATTTAGTATAATAAACACCATGTTGTTTTGCAAGACCTTATGGTATGTTTTGTTTGTTTGGTTGTTTGGTTTTTTGTTTGTTTGTTTTTAAAAGAAGGAACTGGAGTTACTGAAAAAGGGTAGATTAGGGTCCACAAAGTTGTTTAAACCCTTTTCCCTCCAACGTTAATGAAGAGGGGCATCAGATTAGGAGACCAGCCTTCCACTAGCTCATTACTCACAAAGTTAGAGGAATGCTAAATAAAATGATACAGATGTTGGTGAATTCAGTCTTGAGATTTCTATTTCCCAAACTTTTTGACTGTGCCAGAGTTGCATATCCAGCAGAAAGCATCTCATCTCATGGCTGGCCATGAAATCCAAAGGAACAATTTTAGATTCTCATGATCCCAGTTCTGTACTATATCACTTTTTATGGACCTTCTGAGTGTTGTCAAGAAAAAAAAAAAACCAAACCAAAAAAAACCCAAACCAAACCAAACAAAAAACCCCCCAAAACAAACAGGGCTGAGGCAGTACAGAAAGCTGTAGTTCTGATAAATGTTACTGTGTCACAGGATGCTGTGAAAAGGCGCCTGTGTCTGACTGTTCTGTGCTGTTTGCTGCTTCAATACAACTCTCCAGTGACTCCAAGCCCTCTCACCTGGATAGCATTAACTAGCTTGGAGCCTATGATTATGTAGGGGCTGGTTTTGCTTTTCCCTGTATGCACAGAATTTCAGATGCTGTTTTATTGTCCAGCTGGTCACAGCAGTATCAGTGCAACTCTTCACAGTCAGCTTTTGTGTTTATTACCCCAAATAATTTTTTATTTCTAATCCTTGTCACCTTGTCATTCATCTTCCTGTTAACTCATTTACTGATTTAGAGTAGCAGAGGCCTCTCTAGGACCTGGTGCAAATTCCCTCCTCACCCCCATCTGCAGGGCAACTGTAGCTAACCAGAGAAGAGCAGGGGTCAGAAAGCAGAACAGTAACAACAGCTTCACCAGGAAGGTAGTTTTGCTCCAGGGCAGTGTAATGACAGGAACCGTGATCCTATAGACTATATCCTCTTTAAAAGGCAGGTGTAGTAGCCAAGTGCCAGTACCAGAAGAAAGTCTTTGGTACTTAAACCTGTGGCCATCGGATGCTCCAGCCCTGCCTACCTTAAGAGAAAAGTAAGTTTCACACACAACAGGGGACTGGAGCATCGCCCTTATGAGGAAAGGCTGAGAGAGCTGGGTTTGTAAACAAACCTGGAGAAGAGAAGACCGAGGGGGGATCTTATCAATGCTTATAAATATCTACAGGGCAGGTGTCAAGAGGATGGGGCCAGACTCTTTTCAGTGGTGCCCAACGACAGGACAAGGGGCAATGGGCACAAACTGGAACACAGGACGTTCCACCTGAATATGAGGGAAAACTTCTTTGCTGTGAGGGTGACAGAGCACTGGAACAGGCTGCCCGGAGAGGTTGTGGCATCTCCTTCTCTGGAAATATTCAAAACCCACCCAGACACAGTCCTGTGCACCCTGCTCCGGGTTTACCTGCTCAAGCAGGGGGGTTGGATGAGATGATAGCCAGAGGTGCCTTCCAACCCCTACCGTTCTGTGATTCTGTGATTCCTCATACTGTGTTACTTGCTGTGAGGTCCTGCCCCACAAAAGGTCTGTATCTGAAGCAGCAGACAGAGCAAAGTCAGGAAAAAAAAGATTTCCAGCATCCCTGGAAGTGCTAGGAACCCTGCCTGTTACATCGAGTAGTAACGTTTGTGTTTTTGCAGAAGCCCTTGGGAAATGTAAATCCAGGTGACCCAACTCGCCCTTTGAGGCTACTTACCTTGTTTATACTGACCTTCTTCCTCGTTAAGGGCATGTCAGCCCATCCCACCACACAGTCCATGACATACCCCGAATGCAAGAACACTCCTCTTTTTGGAGCAAAAGGTCAATACCAATGGCTGAAAACCTAGAGGCTGGGTTTGCTGGCTGAAGCAGGTTTATTTGCTCCAGCGAGGGCAGCCAAGCACCAGCTAAACTTAAATCAAAGATACTGCAGCAGCGAGGAATATTTTTCTTGCTGCTGTTGTTCAAATGTGCCTCTCTTGACTTTGCCAGCAGTACTGCTGAGGAAGGAAGACACCCCTATCACCAAGCCCGGGTGAACACTAGGGGAATGTGAGAGCCTGCTGCCATTTAAAGCAAGGGGATCTAATCCATATTTAAGGATGGCAATTTCAGAGCATAAGCAGCATTTTGGAGGAAGCACACCGAGCTACGGCCCTGGACCATCTTTCAACACCAGCACACAGTAGCTCTAATACACCAGCAGGTCTGACGGCAAAGCACAGAGAACCTAAAGAGGAAGAGCTCCTGGGTTCCCCCCCACCGCTAACTAGGCTATCAAATGTCCGACTTACAGAGAAAATGTTCTCTCTAGCTGTAATATAAATACTTTAATTACAAATTGGCTATATAAACAGCCAAAGGCAAACGGCATCCTTACAGCCTTCGCAGGGACCATTGTATTTGTACTACCCCCAGGTCTAGAGCCTAATACAGGGATACTTATTCCATTGCCAAGATGAAAAGAGCAACAACAAAAACCTGCAGTTAATGCAGAAGCCTTGTTTGAATTCCACCAGGCAAAGACTCAAGTCTGAAGTAACTCAGACCACAACAACGTGCATTCAGTTTAAACCAGTATTTTTCACACCACAAACACAGAAAATGTTGTACTCGCGTCCGAACACCCAACATCATTAAGGAAAAAAATATTCCACATTATATTAGTTTGGTACGTGTGAAAACATCAGATCGCAGACTATATCCTTCATTTTATTATTATTACTGAGATACAGAGTATGTTCCCAAGCCTGAGAGTGACTAGTGACATTGCCAACTCTGATGCATCACAATGCTGACCTCGTACGCTGACAAGGCTCCACGTGGAGACCGTTTATTTCTTGATCAAAACATTCAGTTTTAAAACTATTAAAAGTAAAGCGGAGGAGCTGGGCTGAACCAAGGTTTTCTGACTTGCAGTCCCGCGGTGGAAAGATGATCCTGTAACTCACAATGTGTTGCAATAATTTAAGACCGCTTTGTGTTCCTCACAGCGCTAAAAAAAGGTGATGGCAACGCATTTTAGATTGTAAGTCATTTGACAACGTACACTTTATTCTGATACAAAATTGAAACAGTTTAACAAATTTCAATCCATTATGGACTATACTGAAATGTTTAATTTCCATGCTATTTTTAAACTTGTTTAACCACAAGTTCTAAGATTTCAGCACACTAGCACCATTGCTCTTGAAGTCTTTGCCAGTTATTACAACACATTATTCTGTTCCCAATCTTGCGATATTATCTTCTACATGAAGGCCATTTTTCTTCTACGGAGATACTTGGATTACTTTAGTTCAGGAAAAAGCTAATCTTAGATAGAGATGTCAACCTGTAGCACCCACAGCAGAAAAAGAATCATCCATCAGATATCTGAATTGTAGCGATACTCAAGATTTTTCATGCTCCACACAATTTAAGATACAAACACTCGTCAGAGACCACAGACTGCTACGTAAGTGAATATTCCACCGCAGCGCAGGCAGTATATGAAAACATCTTAATGTCTTAAAACACAGGAACCAAAGACAGCAAGTCAGTACATCACACAAGCAACGCTTGAAACTAGGACCATTCCCCTTCCCGACTTAAATATTTAAAGAGTATCAACGTTAAGAGGCTGTGTTTAATTTCAGTGTTCTATAACAACAAAACACTTACCACATCTGCACCAACCCTGGGCCCCTTTTGGGGAAATACATTTTTACTACCTGGAAGTACCATTGGCTTGTACATTAACGCACAGGTCTAGGTATCAAACAAACTTCCGTAGAACTGCAGCTTAGGGACCAACGCTTCGTTAACTTTACATCTCCATCTACATTTACAGCCGCTATTTTCAAAAGCAGCCACTATAGAAAAACACAGCCATGAAACAATATTCTTAACTCTTGGAAGTGCCTCTTGGCCAAAGATACACTTGACCAACTACTCCTTAAGGACGTGTTTATCTTTGACAAGTCTTCTTTCCGAACAAATTGGGGAATGAATAATTGAAATTAAGCAAATTAGTCTAACAGGAGTGTTGTAAAGCCAAGTTTGAAAATAATTGTAACAGTGAGTATCTGGTTCTATACATGGTGCAAAAACACCCCTCCAGAGCACAGAACAAGCCTGCAGCCACGTGGGATCCTGTAACGTTAAGGAAACGCAGAGCTTTGCTCTGTACACAGGCCTAGTAATGGGGAGCAAACTAGAAAGAGCTTTTGTTAAAACTTTCTTTTGATAAAACATTTCCAAGATTTTACTGTTAAAAAATTGTAAGGTCCCCCCTCCCCCCAAGTACAAAAGCATTTGCCCTCAGCTGAGTGCCATCCCAAGGCACGCTAACGCTTTGCCCCCTTACCTGTTGCTACATACAGAGGCCTGGGTGAGCTCACAAGAGCAGCTCTGCCTAGCAGAGGAAAAGCAAAGGTTTTCCACCTCTAGGTGTTAGGAGGCAAGCTTGTCACCTCAGCAACAAGCTGTCTACCACACTGCACTGAGGAGAGACTGTGACCTTACTGCAGCAGTTTTAAATTTGGGCTCACCCTCAGCCAGCCAGAAACATTTGCCAGTGTTTTCTAAAAATATACAGTCATTGTGAGATCTCCATTAAGGAGCTCCTGATGATGCGAAAATCTCAACTTTACCCCTGTAAAATGGCTTCCAAGCTAACTTTTAATTGTACATCACAATGTAAAGAGTTTGCTTTCTGGATGTTTACAGACAGCAGGTAACAAGTTTAAATACTTGAATCAGTCTGTGAACATGCCTAAGCCCCGGGTTAAACTGAGATGCATGGGTTCCATTCGACTCTGTTCTCTCAGTAACTGAAGCATAACCAATTCTAGAAGAGAAACTCACTTCACAAAAATAAAGCACTGACTCAGAAATGTATTAAGTTTAAATAGGTACTAGACTGCCATATAAAAGGAGTTAAAAATATCCCAGGCCCGTAACAATCGAAGATGCAGAAAAGGAAATACACGTTCCAAGAGTTAAGAACCAGCGTGCACAAAAGCAGATTCCAGGAAGAGTTCTCTCAGCGCCATTCAGCTGTATAAATGCAGTTGTGCTTTCAGCCGGCTATCACGTGACAGTATTGGCCTCCCCTGAACTCCCCTGCCTGAAAGCACCAAAAATCTGAAAGGGAACTCTTTGATTTGTACAGATAAATACAAACCCACCTGGAAAGCCACGATTAATTTATTAGGAGGGAAACCACTGCTCTGGCCAAGGCAAAGTGCCTTTCCAGAATTACTGCAGCAGCAGCGGCGGCGCATCACACGCTGCCGAGAACCGCGATGACCCGCTTCAGCGTCCTCGCCTTTCCGGGCTTCTGTAAGGCGTCTCTTTCTATCACAAGGTACCAAACAATTTCTCAGCCCCCCCACGGCACACCCCCCCAGGGAAACCAGAGCACATATTTCAACACATTTATCATTTCTGTCTCGTTGATCTCAGACACACAGCAATTTTGTACCTGCCAGGAACAGAAGATTCTTGAATAGCAATTATGCCAGCAAGCAACCCCCATCCAGAGCAGGCAGCGCTGGATGACAGATGCTGGAATAACTTGCTCCTTAGTATTTAAGGCTTTCCTTGATATTAAAAGGCTGGCAAAGGAAAGCCTAGAAGGAAATAAGGGTTAAACAAGTGTTTTACTATACACTACAAATCTTACCCAGTCAGAAACCTTCAATTGAAGAGGATGTGCAAGACATTCCCCATTTTGTCAAGCAGCAGCTTCTCATTCAACCTGAAAATTAAAGAAATTACTCTTACCTTGTTTAAAAACCTCCCACTACTCTTTTTAATTCATGAAAAATTTAAAGGCAAACCTTACCTATGCTCATTGCCCTTCCTTTCAGGTCTAAACGCTAGACCTATTGATTTTGAGTCAACTCAAGTAGCTATCACTCAAGGAGGTTCCAAAAGGTGAAGAACTCTTGCTAGACTTTCTTCGATATTTCAGCTGTGATAAGCGGATTTAACTAGCCTTTGGAAAGCTGCTCACTATCAGCACAGTATCTTATGCCTTCACTTTTCTGGAAGTTGAAGCTGTTGCTCCTGCTGCCTTGTCATTCTTTAATTATGCTGACTTCTCCATACTCAATAGGCTGCTGAAGTCCTGTCTCCTTAGCAAAGTATGGATCACAGAAGTACGTCCTAGGTTCTTTAAAGCTGGTTAATCACTGTCCTTACACTTTTCCACATCACAAACGACAGCTAAGCTACCCCGCCCGCCTACAAAGCCGTCACTTACATCCATCTCTTAAAAGGCTGCATACAGATCTTGTTCATAAAGTTTATTACGACACTATTTTTCAAAGTTAACATTGTTGTCACAGTACAGCTACAAGAGGCCCTGTTAAAAAGAACACTGTCAATACATTCTAAAAAAATTTAGAAATAGCAGATCAATTGTCAGAAGGGACATCGACCCCATCCTCCAGTTGCCCCTGCAATCAGGTGCAGGCCCCAAGTACAAGTCTACATGTCTTCTAGGCGTAGCAACGTGCAAAGCAAGTCGGTAGTTAGGTGGCTCACTCCCTAGTGAGTTGTGGTTTAGTTTGCAATGTTTTCAAACTCCAAATGGGTTGTTTAAAAAATGCCTTTATTGAAATACAGCCTCCCCCCCACCCCGAGCCCAAATTAATATGTACAACAACAGAAGCGGTCACTAAATCACCAATTCTTGCTTTAACTTTAGAGATATTTTAAAACTCCACAGAAAGGAATAAGCAGGCTTTGAAATCCAGTTTGGAGGCTACCATCTTGACACCGGTTCCTTCTTTTAGTGTACTGCAGTCTAAATACACTCCAATAACAGCGTTTAAATAACATCGTTTAATTTTTTTTTTCAAACAACACACTCATTTTTCTACTACTTCTTAAAATTTTAATTCATTATTAATATGACTGATTATGCCTTGAGCCATTTCATACATCTTTGCAGATTCATTCCTACACTGGAATCGCATTTACCTTATACTGCACATTGACCCAGAAGTGAAACAGGTGTGAGTAATTCCAATACCATATTGCCAAGTGTCTGAGTATTTCTTCTATTGACTGGGCCCCTACTCCTCTGAGTCTGAATTGACAGAAAGCACTGTCCTGGCAACAGTCGAGAGAGAATTCACATCAGCTGAGCGAAGGACAGACTGTAGTGCCTTAATTTGGGGGTCTCAAGTGAGAGTTAAGTACACTTTCTAGCCATATGTGCTGATAAGATTTGCTACTCCAGTGCATCAAACCAAATCGTAACACGCTATCGTTCTACCTGTGGAAGCTCGAGACTGTACCGTTCTACGTTGTGGGAAGTGTTTCTAGTCAGTAAAATACAACTAGGTCGTGTTTTGCTTTATCTTCGAGCTCTCACCTGAGCGTAGACGTTCGCAAGGGAAAAAGCTTGAAAACTATACTACTTAGAGCCCATCGTGAACGGGCTTTTGGAACGCGTTACCTGGGACTGTCAGTGATTACACCTGCGCTACCCTTGGCTCCCAGTCAGAAGAATGTGTCCAGAAAATTGCCTAGGGTGCATGCAAGAAAGTATATAGCCATTAAGTTATTGAGGAACATACCTATTACTCTCACTATGACGCCTCATTTAATTGAAACAGCACAGTCTGGTGCGAGGGAGAGGGAAACAGGGACAAAGGAAGGGGATGAAAATTCCAAGCCGCCCTCCCCGAAGTATAGTTTTATTGAAACAGAATCATTGTATATCCCAAGGAAACAGGCACTTGATTCCCCCCACCTTAACTTCTCGGGAAGTACAATAAATATAAAGGTAAAAAGCAAGTTTCTTTTTCTCTTCACCCAAGACTTAAGCAACTGCAGTTATCCCTTATACATCTCAAATGAGACGGGAGACAGCTTTCATGTGTCTAAAGTTGGTCTTGTTAAAATATTTATCATGCCTTATTTTCTTGAAGCGCTAGTACTAATACAGAACTACAAATTAAAAAAATATGCACAAACCAAAAAGTAATTTGAAATTTTCATTAAGGTAAAGCTTAGTTCTATAATTCACAAACACTAATTTGAGTAACTCAATCCTAGTTATACATCTAAACAAACTATAATGCAACATACAGATGTTTTCCCTCTGTATGCCTATGTAACTCATGTCAATGACAGTTACATATATACACTGAGACTAGACCCCTTAAGACTGCAAATCAATAGGTGTTTCTATTGTTAACTTTAAATTAATACAAAATAGTAATTGAGAAATGCATTAATCCTCTCTATTAACTAACAAGGAAACACCCTAAACTACATTTTATTTCTGTTATAGAGTTCTCTGTACTAAATGTGGAAAAACTGAACTACACAAATATTGAAAAGTTAAAAATTCCTTAATTTGTTTATTCCTGGTACCACTACCACAATTTACAGGGCAATATACCTGATGTAATGGGAAAATAAAAAGAAAAAAGAAAGACAAAGCTACAACAGATAAAGACCTCAGGAATGTACATCTAATTGACACTACATTGCATTAATCAATAGCTGCACTTTTTGCAAACTGTGGCTATGACAGTCCTGAACAAGAAGGGTTTCCTGTTTAAGCTGCGGTAACTTTTCTGACTATGGATCATCGTTCCTTCTGTGGCAGATTTTACAGTTCCTCTAATGCATTTGGGACGACTGTCTCAAAGTAACCTGCAGCTTTCCTGACAACTCCTCGCTCTCTCTCCTGCTAAGAACTGTAGCCTGTTGAATACAGGATAAGAAAATTATTACTCTCAGTGAACAGTTGCACATTATTAATTATCATTAAAAATATGCATTACACCTACCCTTTTTCTGGTAGCATTTTTAGAATCTTCTACCACCATAGCCCCCACTTCCACTTCCAGATCCATAACCACCTACAAAAAATAGGGTGTGTATTGAAACACAACCACCACAAGGAATTTTCAAACAAAAAAGAAAAAAATAAAATATTTTCTGTTCAAAATCATATTTACCACCATAGGGACTGCCTGAACTTCTGCCACCAAAGCTGCCACCACCTTTCATGGGACCATAGTTAGACTGCTGTTGTCCACTGTAATTGCCAAAGTCATTATAGTTTCCACTTCCACCATAATTACCTGAAACAAACACAGCCGCTTCTGTTCAACACTGAGGACACGAAGCTTGCCTAATTATGACAGCCAAAGCAAATGTAAATTGTAATTGTTTAAAGCACTTTAAAATAGAATTGCAAGCACTTTGCATGCTATCTCTACTTGCCACGCACAAAATGACAGAAGACCCTTAGCATTTTGAAGATTAGAAACTGGTATTTCATTGAAGATGAAAAACATCAGGCTACATCAGAAAATCGATACAGGTTTGAGGAGGCAATTTGAAGTTAACGCAGCAGGCCAAATTTAAGGCCTCCAAACTCAGAAGAGCACATGGGTTTCACCGCCATTCTTACACTGCCCACCGCTTTGCATGTCTGACAATAATGTAAGCTACATCCAATTTATTTGCTCTAAAAAGTAACAGAACTGTAACAGACATGCTGTGTATACACATCAGAGGGTATAATAAAGTATGCAGCAGATTTTGCGGCTTAACTCCCCAGACTTGCACTGGGCCCTGCAAGTTCTTACTGCTGCTTCGCCAACAATTCTAGTCCAGCACCCTAAGCTGGTTTTGTATTTGTGGGATACCCTTAGCAGAAGCATCCTGACTATCATTAAAGGCCTCCACAGAAGTTACCCCAGATTTAAAAATTCACCTTATTCAGAAATCCCTGCAGGGAAATTAATACTGACAATGTACAACACGGCTAAACTGATCATATGACAGGACACAGCTAGATGTATTTTGGTTAGATATTAATACGGATTTTAAATGTACTCATCGAGGGTTTACACTAGTTAAGGCTGTAAAACAGTATTATAATTATGCAATTTCCAGTTAGTCTAATTAGAACGTGTAATTGGCAAAAGAACTGCTTTTATAAAAGTAACTGGAGTAGCTCATTTCACAGGCAAACAAGAAAAAAGCTTATAGAAACTCAGATGTACAGTCCTCACCAAGGAGGACGTGATCTACGTGATGTGAACTGGTATCTGACAGCAACAGCATACTTCAAATGGTCAGAAGTTTAAAAATTCTCCTACTTTACCTCCACACACAGATTTATAGCTGCTGCTTTTTGAAAAACAAGTTCCAGGCAAAACAATGTTGTATAGTGTACCAAAGCTGATCCAGAGGGAAAAGAACTTTCCTTATGTAACGTGCAATTCTGCATTAAGACCTAACTGTACAACTTATTTTATGCAGTATCATACTTCGGGCATTGTACAGCTCAGACCTGAAAAAAGAGTTGTCTAATTAAAGCTGGCATCTTACCACCACCAAAATTTCCTCCTTCATTGTAGCCATCATATCCTCCTCCTCCACCTCCATATCCACCACCTGGGTTTCCATATCCTGGTCCTCCACCACCACCGTAACCTCCTCTGCTGCCATAGCCAGGACCACCCCCATAGTTGCCACCTTTGAAAAAAAGAAGAGTCAGACTAAACATACCAAAGCTAAATATTGGTAAGAAAAGGTCTACTTAACAAAAAAAGAACAACAAAAACACATAGTAAAAATGTCCCACAGTGTTTTCCCTGTATTACATTTTATCTAAAGTATTTAGTCCAAACAAAAGTACCCCATTAGTTTATGTATACCCTTGAAGCACGATACTTAGAAGTTCATTCTGGCTCACAAGAACACATAGACATGCTGCTAGCACCACCACCCATTACACGTCATAACTGCCTCTTTACACAAATGGCTTTGTCAGTATTGTGTATCATCCTCTTTACTCCTCTGAACTGAAATGACTCAGTAGGCAAAGCCCTCAAAAGAATTCTGGTTTACGGTTTTTATCTAGGTGTACAGCTTTATTTACGCATTTGTCAAAGCTACTGGACAATCTTTTTTTCTAATCACATGAAGCATATCTGAAAGACTTAGTATTCCAGATGCTGATGTGGTCTCCAACATTTTGATGGAGTAGTTCCAAACTGGGAAATAGTTCCAAAGAACTCAACATCACTACATATATCTGCTTTTAGAATCGGGACATAAGTAACTGCATGCTACTTCCCTCCTTTGTCCCCCCAAAAAAATGCTACTTCTACAGCCATTTGGTAATTTCCACAGTTCTCCTCAAATGCACTTTGGATACTCATCCAAAATTCGTAATGAAAAAGATACTACTGAGCCATGAAAAGTCTCCCAGTTGATCGAAAAGATTTCTGGTATGTTAGTTGGTCACTGCTTTAATTCAGTTTTAGTTGTCTCAACTGACACCAGAATCTTCATTTAGTTCTCAGTAATCATAAACAGCTGCTGTATGACCTCATGGCATGAGGTTATTTAAAAGGTAAATACAAAGGAGTATTTTCTCTACCCATCATTTTGTGGGGAAAACAAAAAACCTTTAACTCTTCCCAGCTCTATAACATAGAAAACTATCACCAAAGTACACTTGGTTCCCAAGGTGAAGACAGGACTTACAGCTGGTTATAATGTTGGGGGAGGGGGGAGAAGGTGAACAATACACTTACCATCACCAAATCCATTGTATCCGTCACCACCCCCAAAGCTTCCTCTGCTCCCACCACCGCCACCACCACCCCCATAGCCTCCTGGAACACAAAACAGATGAGAATGTTTTCCTGAACACGTGTTAAGTGTTTAAGCCAACCGACACAGGAAATAAAAAAAAAAAGAGAAATCACGCTCTATATAAACATTCCAGTCATTTACCTCTTCCACCAAAGTTTCCTCCTCGGCCTCCAAAGTTCCCTCCACCGCCTCCGAAGTTTCCACGACCCATGAAGTTGCCTGAGCCACCCCCACGACCTACAAAATATTTTACTTTAATTACATTAATTGAAAGCCAGTTGCATAAAATAACCATGCACAACTCCAAACTCACCTCTCTGAGAGCTAGCAGTCTGCATCTCTTGTTTTGAGAGTGCTTTTTTCACTTCACAGTTATGTCCATTTATAGTATGGTATTTCTGAACTAGAGAAAATTGTGAAATAGTAGAGTTACAAAATCAAATCATTGAAAGCAATATGCTGAAAAACTCTTAGAAAGCTACTGTAAGGCATGACCACACTTTTAAAAGTAACATTAAATCTACCCCATCTCTTACAATAGACAAACAATTGATTATGCCAACATCTTACATTGCACTGCTGTTCTGAAATCTAACATTACACTTTTATCCCGTAAGTCATTTCTCACTAAAGAGTTACATACCAACAATTTTATCAACGGTATCATGATCATCAAAAGTTACAAAGGCGAAGCCTCTTTTCTTTCCGCTTTGCCTGTCTTCCATGACTTCTATGGTTTCAATCTTGCCATATTTTTCAAAGTACTCCCTTAAATTATATTCTTCTGTATCTTCTTTAATTCCACCAACAAATATTTTCTTTACTGTGAGATGTGCCCCAGGCTTTACAGAATCCTACAATGCCAAAAATGACATTCAGTGTTTTAAATTATTACATAGAGATTAGGAAATCAGGTTAACTGAAACACTAACTTACCTCCCTCGAAACTGCTCTCTTTGGTTCAACCACGCGTCCATCAACCTTATGAGGTCGAGCACTCATGGCAGCATCCACCTCTTCCACACAAGAGTAAGTCACAAAGCCGAAGCCTCTGGAACGTTTTGTTTGTGGGTCTCTCATCACCTGCAAAAACACAGGGGGTACTCTGCATTTCTGCACTAGATTCAGTACCTATACCCTTTCAAAAGCACAAACTAAGATTTGACACTTTACCACACAGTCTGTGAGTGTGCCCCATTTTTCAAAGTGCTCTCTCAAGCTATCATCTGTTGTTTCAAAGCTCAGACCTCCAATGAACAGCTTTCTCAACTGCTCCGGCTCCTTTGGCTCATGGCCCTACAAAATCAAAAAACAAAAATACATTTTGAGTACAAACCACAGAGTTAGAATTTCACAGAATTACTACAAATTATCTGTGCACATTATAACTACGAATAGGTGGAATACATTTACATAAGAACAATGACTTCTAATGGGTTTAGACAGCAGCATAATAAACACTTAATGAGGTGTGATTTTAATTAAAACACTAACTAACAACTTAAGAATGCTCCAATGCAAACAACAGTAAAGACACTGCAATGTACTAAATAATTTGGTTGCTCCCCATCCCCATGGAATTGCATTCATTTTATGCCTATCTTATGTTTGAGTTGCATATTGCTCTGTAGGGATTAGCAATGAAGCACTGGTGGATAAAGGGAAGTTCTAACACTTTATGAAGCATAATCATGATGAAGTATAAAAAAATTTAAGAACACAGTGTACAAGAAAAAAGGTTATTGTCCAAACTGAGTGTCTAGTCTTTTGGGATATCCATTTTGAAAGGTTATTTCATCATAAAGCAGACTTAAGTTTAATTGAAGCTGACAATATCAACTATGTATGACCAGCCACATTTGAAAATACGCTTATTTTCAGAGCCCAGCTTTCTATAGCACAATTAAAGTGGGCTTACAAGTGCATCAGTCTTTCTGCTCTCTTCCAGTGTTGCATGCTTTTTTTAGTTAGGCAAGGAATATCCCTGTATATTTGACATTTGATATTTGAGTTTATGAAAAATTATTTTACAACTTTCTTCCATCCCCAAGACAGAGAAGTCTTACAAAAAGCAACCAGATTAAAATCGTATTTAGCAAGCTGGTACTTTTGTGCACGTAAAACACTCCACAAAAAGGTGCTGGCTAACTATGCTGCATATGACTTCAATTCTGCAGCATAAATGCGTAACAGGCTTCACTGTTTCTGCTGCAGTGGGTTAATCTAGACTAGATGCAGCATTAGCCTGAGAGCTGAACTACATAAAACCAGCCACAGACTTCTACATGTAGGTGTCTTGCTTCAAACCTGAAGGTGAAGTGCTTTAACCTCTGCCGCAGCTTAAACAAAGGGAGCGGTGGTGCTAGGGTGGGTCAGAGAAGCGTGCATCCCTTTGGGTGCAACACAACCACCCTAAAGAGCAATGAATATTGTGAAGCAATACATGGCAACAAAAGAGAATTTCTAAGTTATATTCTGCTTTAGGAGAACATTGGTTTATAATGTTCAGGTTGTACTACAGGAAACAATGCCTAAGATTATGAAAAGCTGGCTGGGAAGTAGATCCCTGCTTTTATACCTGCTAAACTTAGTGACAAAGAGCCCCAGCGTTCCGAGTAACAACTTTCTATTTAAGGCATTAACTTTGTTACTAAAGGAACATTATATAAATCACTGACAGTCAATGATCCTGTGACTACAAAGTAAAGCTTCTTTTCTACAGTCTTTCAAGTGGTCTAGACTACAGAAGTATAATAAAAAAAAAATCTCACTTCTAACTATAAACTTAAGATCTTACAGGGTAACATACCTACTGTATACAGAAACTGCTTTAGGTTAAGTGAAATATTGTTTTTTGTTGCTAATTGCATTTTTTTAATCTACTGACATTAATTAATTTTTAGCTGGGTTATGTTAAAGCTGCGAATATTAAATGTTCCAAACTCTCCTACGCATATTAAAGGAAATATATTACGTGACACTAGAGTATAGACTTCTTCAAAGCCAAAAACCTATATAAGGAAAAACTGGACAGACTTTTTACAGTTCTCTGACACCCCTCAAGGCTACAGGGTTTTCGGTTAGCAACTCAGACTGCTTTTACCTTAAAAGAATGACCACAGAACTCTTCAGGTCACTCCTGAAAGGAAAAGTCAAGTCCTTTTCTGCTTATTTTTATTGTGTGCACATAAACTGCAGTTCTCATATGGGAGGAAAAACAATTGCTATTACAGGTTCTCTCTTCTGTTGGAGAGAAATTATCCTCAGGACACACCTATGTTACAGGAACTCTCCACAGAAATAAAAGGCAACATTTTCTTCAGGAATTAGTTGGTTTTTTTCAGGCATTTTGTTCTCACTGGGGATAAGCATTTCTAGGGTTTTCAGAGTGCTGTCCTCTGTCACACAAGATGTTGTTTCTCAGTCCTTCTGCTGCAAGCTAGTTGTAACAGCAGTCTCTCCTGCGCAGCAAGCCTTGCACAACACATCTCTCCCTTCCTCCCTAGTGTAACTACCACACTGCTTCAAGATCAGCAGGCTCCCTCCCACTCAGCTGATAGTGCGGGCCAGCACGCCATTTTGCAGCGCTGCTTTGGTTGGTTGGGGGGGGGGGGGGGGGGGGGAGCAGTAAGAATGCCCAGCTGGCCTGCAGCCAGCAAGAGGCTTCATTTCTCCCCCTAAGCAGTTTAAAGGACTTCCCAAACATATTAATAGGCTCTGAGGAGGTGTGGAACTTTCTTTCCAGCCTTGACTAGTGACTTCCTGCCTCACGCCAGAGCTCTGCGCAGCACCGACCGCCTCCATTTTGTGAGCGATCTCGTCTCCTCCACCCTCAATATGGAGTTGGAGGGGCGGGGCCTCGGGAATGCACGCACACACCAGCACCGTCCCGCCGGCCACGTCCCAGCGGTCCCGCCGCCGGAGGGTCCTGCCGTGGGACGGGAGGGTCCCGCCACCCCGGCCCAAGCTGGGGCGGGTAAGGGGGGACGCAGCGTTCGGGCCTGCAAGGGCAGCCCAGGAGGAGGGCAGGGAGAGGTCGGCATTGTGGGAGAGCATCTGGTTCCCTCTCCTCTGCTCAACCTTTCTTGCCATCAAAATCAAACTAATGGTTCCTACCTCCTACCTGAAACCCCAAACACTCAGTGCAGTCTAACTGTACCTCTCCCAGAAAAGAGGAAGAAAAAATGGCAAATAACACCCCGCTGGGATTCCTGTGAAAACCTAATCTTTGCAGAAATCCCAAGACCTTTTGAAGACGTTGCTACAGATACACACTGCCTCTATTCTGAGTTTGCTATAAACTTAACTTTCATATGGCAGGGGGTTTGAATAATCAGCCTTTTGGAGCTGCAGTATTTCTCTCTAAAGGCACTGTTTTCAGGTGGAGTCCCTCCCACACACCGTACCTCTATGAACACCAGCAAGAGTCCACAAAATGCCTGGTGCCACACCCAGGCTTAACTGCAGCTAAACCTGTAAGATGAGACTGCTCTATCCCCCAGGCAGTTCAATCCTAGGCTGCTTTCAGAAAGGGGAAAGCTTACAGACAACAGGGGCCTCACCAACTTTCTCTGTGAAACATTTTTTCTAGAAACTTAATAGCTTTCAAGTACATTCCTGGCCAAGCTACTTTTGTAAACTTCAAGAGCTTATTAAGTAGGCAGCTGAGCGATCCGAGTTACATTCTATCCAAAGTCCAGGAGCAGTGAGACAGTTGCAACATTCCTTCCAAAAGGACTTTACACACCGTACTTCAATACAAAATAACCATACGCTACCAGATACATGCAATTCGGACAAGGTTTGTTTTTAACTCAAGTGTGCAGGCCCTCCCACATTACAGTAGTGTATCATTCCAGAAAAAGTTGCTTTGAACTAGCTAAAATGTTCAGGCATCCTGGAAAAGTAATGTTAGAAAGCAAACGAATAAAAATAAACAATCAGAAAATGTCTCAGTTTTAAGCTACATAAGCATATTTAATACCCTCTTTGCTGGTCTTAGCATCAAGTTTATTTTCTGAAGGGTATCAAGACTTTTTATTCCCCCCTCCCATTTCCACACCCTGCCCCAAAGTAAC
This sequence comes from Morus bassanus, assembly GCA_031468815.1. Lineage (NCBI taxonomy): Eukaryota > Metazoa > Chordata > Aves > Suliformes > Sulidae > Morus > Morus bassanus. The sequence continues at coordinate 26,025,494 of CM062574.1, read as the reverse complement.
TAGCTCCCATCCTCCCAGAACAGCCCCAACATCTTCTCTATACTACGCACCTTATTCAGTCTACGGTATTTCTGCTAGAAGCAAAAGAAAACAGTTATTTTTACTTAGTACAGCCTCGCTTTCATTTGCAGTGACTATTAGGCAACCATTTTTATTAAAAAAAAAAAAAAAGAAAAGAAAAAAAGAACCTGTCTTCATTCCCACTAAAAACAGGACTTCGAAGATAGGAAGGAATCAAGTTCCTGCTGATACTCTGAGGATGCATGAATTTCTTAAAAAAATAATTACACCTTGCTTTAATCACAAACATACATTTAGTCAGTTTTGTTCTAACAGAAAACTAGAAAAGCAAAATTTCCCCACTATGCTTAACACCCCACCCCTTAAAATTGTAAGTAATATACTGCAATTTAAAGTTACTCCACTAATATGGGGATGAAGAAGGTAGAAAAAAAGCTATGAATTAATACATCAGATAGAAATGGTTATAGTTTTTTTATCTTTACCCCTTTAAAGCTACTTTTTAAATAATAATAATAACAATAATAAAAAAAAGCAATCCTCTCACCTGTGAGGATCGTCTTCCTTTCCTCTTGTAGTCTTCCACATCTCTCTCTTCCTTAAGAGCAGCCATTTTGGTAGGGTACTCTAACTCAGCCTTTCTTTTAGATCTAGGAAACCTAGAAAACAGGTTGGATAAGTCAGTACTTACCCCAAGTCCTGTGAAGCAGGGCCTTCTCTGGATGCAACGCACGGGTGTGGCTTTACAGGAGGAAACGGGAGAAGGGTGAAAGTAAAAAAAAAAAAGTATTTAAAAGGGTAGAGTTAAAATCCTCAAACTCTTTTGCTCATGATTACGAAGCGCTGCAGAGGGAACATCTTCTATCCTAGTAAAGGCCTTTTTACAGCTGTTGGAATAACTAGGTACAACCTAGAGCTAAAATCTGTAGAAAACAACCTATGTCCATTATTATCTTGCAGAACTATCACGAACACAACTGGTATTGTTGTACAATGGTACAGGGCAGGCAAATTTCACCTTTGATACCCAAACACTATACATAAATCAAATTCTACTTCTCTAGCTTTTAAATCCAAAAATGTTTAACATTTTGCAAATAGTGCTTGTTAGAATTATCTTTTGTGTAACCTACTGTAATCAGTGATCCAGCACCCTACAAAACTGGAACACTAGCAGATGTGTTAAATGTTTTCTGTATTGAAAAATATTTTCCACTAACACCAGTGCAAGAATCCTTTACTGATTCTATTCTTGCAGCATCGGAAATTTTAACACTTGACCCTCAGCAATCTGTAGCACTAACCATCTGCATTACTTTTGCTTCCAAGTGATGTATTTGATTACTACCCTGTACTCTCTACTTACATGCCCAACTTTTCACAATAGATGTTGTTACGTACGTATCACTACAAAAGTCAAGTATTTCACAAGATAAGCTCAGTGAATGAATCCATATCCAAGCATTTAAACAAAAAATATCATGTTCCCTTTAGCCTTTATTATTTCAAGTTTCCTAAGATCATTAAGTTACCTAATTTGTCTTACTATACTGTATTGGTATCTTTGGCTACAGTTCATCACTACTTTGAACATTTCTTGAAACTTTATTACAGTATCCAAAACAGAATACTGTCAACTAAATAAGAAGCTTCTGTGAAACCACAATTGTGCTGTATTAACATCATTGATATTTACAAGATTAGGTGTATATTTTGGTGGGTTTTTTGTTTGTTTGGGTTGTGGTTTTTATAGTGGGGGTTTTGCTGGTTTTTAAGTTTTACTCCTGCAAATACTGGATAGGGAAAGGCAGGCAGGACTAATGACCAACGCTACTAATGACCAACATGTACTGTTATTCAGAGTGAAAATTATTATTTAATAAAATTCCATGTTAAAAAACAGCTTCAAATTAAACTCAACTGTGAAATCATGAGTACCACGATTTAATGCATTAACAAATTTAAAGGTTTCATATAGTATCAAAGTGTTTGTATTATCTTCAGTTCCTCTCTACAAAATGTTAAACCTGCTCTTGAAATCCTTTAAATCAAACATCAGTTTGACTTAGGAGGTATTAGGATACTAAGTGTTTCAACTGAGCTGCTCAATTCCTTAAGTCATACAGGGGAGGTATGACACAGAACATTAACAATTCAAGGACATTTTAAAAAGTAGCTGTATGGCAAAATAAAACTTTCGGAATTGTTAGGGAGGAAAGGGAAAAGCCTATTTAAATACATTTTTAAGTCATGAGAAGTATGCAATCCCTCTCTGATTCTGTCACCTGCTGCCTTCCCCAGTGAGGCTCCATGCTGGCCAACATAAAGCTCTCAGGCATGGCCTCTGCAGGCCATGATGGTCAAAAGGAGTGTTGTCTCCTTGCTGATACATACCATCAGCTGAAATGGAACACAGCCCTGCCCATCCTATTCCTACTTTGTCTCATACAAAGTTGTTAAAAATAGCTGTCAGTATTAGCTTTTTTTATACCTAACATCAACAAAATACTATATTCAACTCCAAATAAAAATATTCAGAACAAAATTTTATCAGCTGAGTTAAACTAGCATTGAAACAGTTGTGTACTGCAACTTAACTACAGAACTGAAAGCAGTCTCAGAACAAATCTGTTAGTTACAATGAGCAAAAAGTCACCAGGAGATGTCTTGTTACTCAAAGGAACTTACAGTGCTACTGTATCTCTTACAGAGACAAGAAGTAAGATAACAGAGGCAAAACAGACATTCCAAAGATGGAAGTTTACCTGTCCATTCAGAGAATACTATGGAGATGTATCGGTCTTTTTTGTAAAGAGCTAAAGTTGGACCTAATGTACATACAGTATATTGTGCCAAACCTAAGACTTAAAGCAGCAAACCAACAGATTTTCAGCTCTAAGTGTGTTGGCAGTTTATTCCCAATGCCAACAGGAACGTCTGCTGGGGAAAAAACAAGAAGGTATTAGCTTATTAACTTATGTGATGGGTTTCCAAGCTTTACTGAAGCACGTTCAAATGCTTTGAACTCACTATCCCTCCTAGTTGTCAAACTATTCAACAACCCTGAAGCAGCTATAACAATTGCTTACAAGGAAAAGTTATTTTTAGCCGTTTTGCTAAGGGATCCAGTTTCTTCTCTGCTTTTAATGAAGGATCAGAAACTAGCATGACCTGTTGGTTTTTCTGTTTTCAGTTCTCTAAGGTTTCAGCTTGTAATGAAGGGGGTCAAAATAAAAAAAAAAAATAACCCCACAACACAAAAAACCCTGCAACATTTTTGCTCCCCATACTTTACTTGAAATGCTTGAGCAAAAAAACTTAGGTTTTGAGGAGAGAGGAAAGAAAAGCAAGGGGGGATATCATGACAGTATTTCCCTCCAGGTAGGGTGTGGATGATTGCCCCAGTGTATATTTGATCTCGACTTCATTCAAGTTGAGGAAAATTTGAATCAATGTTCGTGCAGGACTGCTTCTTCGTGTTGCCCACCAGGATCATGGCGGGGTGCCACCGAATGTCGTGGCCCTTGTGCATGTGTGGTTGGGGGAGTGAAAAAAGGGAAATAGGAAAACGTCCAAGAGTGCTTTGCACTATACCTTCCCCCACCTCCCCGGCAGCAAAGGCTCGCTACACGTGCTAACTCCCCCCGGGAAGAGGGTGAGGGATATTAGGGAGGTGCTACAACGTGTACCAGCATTCCTCCGCAAGAAACAGAGCACGGCAGAAAACGACCTTAATGCTTCAGAAGTCTCTTCCCATGAAAGTGAGCGGGAAAAGCACATCCCTAGCGCACTACTCCGGGTAGCTAACATGGGGGGCCACCCAGGGAGGACAGAACAATGACACACGCACGTGTGGGACTCCCCTCTCCCCACTCTCGCCCGAATAGACGCCTAAGCGTTTCGGTGTCCCCCAGGACAGTTGAGGACTCTGCTACCCACAGCCCTGTCCCAAACCGAGAGCCGGGCCTCCCCCACCCACGCTGCGGGGCGCAGCGAAATGGCGGCCGCAGCCGCCGTGCCCGAGGGGCCGCACGGCGGAAGCGCAGCCTCTCCCGCACCCTCCCTCTTCCTGCCAGCGGCCGCCATTGCGGGCCAATGCACCACGTCGCGGGGAAAAACGAGTCAGGAGCGCGGCAGAGAAGGCTCACAAGGAGGCGGCGGCGGCGGCCGCGATGGGCGCCCTGCGCGCCCCTCCAGCCCGCCGCGCCCAGCGCTGCCCCGTCCCGCCCGGGGGCTCTGGCGGAGGCTTAAAGCGGCTCGGCTGCCGCGGGGGGGCCGGGGGGCCGCTCCGCCTCCCCCGCCTCAGCTGGGCCCGGCCAGCCCCGCTCCCTCCGCGCGGCGGGCCGTTACCTCCATTTTGTGACCGGGCTCGCCTCCCTCGGTATCAATATGGAGCCGAGAGGAAGAGGAGGGGGAGGGCGGAGGAGGGGTCACGTGGCGGGAAGGCGGGCTCCAGGCGCCGCGCGACAGGGCGGGAGGGGAGGGGGAGGGGAGGGCTGGCAGCCCAGCGCGCGCGCGCGCAGCGGCCGTTACCGCTTTCTTCTCAGCGCCCGCCGCCACC